>OY293829.1:59519403-61919403 GCA_958507055.1 Crioceris asparagi | reverse complement strand
TAGAGCTTCTAGCTCAACCTAATGGTATAATGTGCAGATTATAATACTCTGTATATTCTGCCCATATCCATTGAGGCTATTTCTAATTTAATTTTTATATAAACTGTTTTCTTCTCAATTATTATCCCAATATTTATAGAGTTTTGCCAAAATTGTTCATAGATGTATGGGATATAGAAATTATAAGAGTAAGAAAAATGATGGAATTGGAAAAGTTTTACATAGTTCTTTTTATAACTCAATGCCCTGTACAAAATAATTCCAACTACTTGGGTTTATTGAATACTTGGAAAACCCTAAAATCATGCCTTTTCTGAGAAAGTCTTTTAACTCTCTCTCATTTTTGAATAAAATTCAAATCGGTCAAGACATTGTTAGATCAATTTTGCACGAGGAATAGGTTTGTATACATAACTTTTAATTTCAACGTTTCAGTTGTCTGTTTTGTTGTCAACTTTGTTTTTTTCATGTTGACGCCATATTGGTTTTGAACAGTAATAGAAACAGGATTTCGTTCCCTTTCCAATAATGTATAGCAGTTCTTTATTTCAAAAATGAGAAAGTTATAAGACTTTCAAAAATGCATGATTCTGGACAATGTTCAGAGCTTTCGACCTGTTTCGGTTGCCTAAAAAGAAATCTATATCCTTGAGGGTTATCTTAAAAATACGCGAGATTTTTAAAATTTCTTCATTGAAAAATCACTAATTAGAAAACCCGTGCATTTTGAATTCGAAACCTCAGTCTCTCCGGCGGCGATATTGGATTCTCATTTACCACCCACTTTGCCACCTCTGTAATCACCATCACCAATTTTGAGCACACTGTAGTATATTATAAATATTCAGAGGATTTCTACTAACATTTACCATGATAAATGTATCTACAAACCTTTCAGTTTAATTTTTCATCCTGGCTCATTTGTATTCAAATACGCACATTGTGCTCTCTGATCCATCTACTTCAATGTCGTGTTTGGTATCTGAATAATTACCCAGTACTTCCTCGTAAATGCGCTTTTCCATTTATCATCCAAATTTCCATTCTATCCCTAAACAGTGCATGTACATCATAAGCGTAGGAGCGTTCCAACAACAAAAACAATCAATTCCAATTTGGAATCTGAAACACCAAAACATTAGGAATTATGGATCACATTGCGCGTTTCTGCTACCAAATGCCATTATCGGGATGTATTCGAATAAATATATGAATACTGTGTGAATCAAACGAAATTTATTTATAAAGAATAAGTTATTTAAAATTCATATTTTGGATATGTGTTAGAGATGTATGCTGTGAAAGGCCAATCAATATTCACCACACCCATGTGGAGACCACGTTTCGTTTAATGTAATAGACTGCATAAATGCTGACAGAAATACAAACAAGAACAAGACATTACAGATTTACCTTAGGACTGATCTTTCAGAAGCATGCTCACAACCGTAGAACAACGTATTCTCATTGAAAAAGAATTACTACAATACCCAACATTGTCAAAAATCTTATTGCTAACAATCGCATAACTTTTATCATTGAGAAATCTTGAATACATTTCAAATGCAAATATCACTTGCACCAGCAAAAACTGGTTATCCTAATAAACTAGCTTTTTACTCCTGATTATTACTATTCGGTTAATTCCCCATTCGCATATTTCTCAATTTAATTTTTCAAACAGATCACGCAATAGTCCATAGAGAGAGAGAGAATAAAACGGCTTCTATGGTCGACAAATAGAGTGGCATAGTCCAGAAATAGAATAATACATATGCATATTACAGATTACAACTGCTTCGTACCTATAACATATTCAGAGCTCTGTGAAAGTGAGGGAGTTGATAATTGTTGCATTATGTTTCTGTACTGTTTAATGTTGTCCAGATACATTTCCAATAAGATAATGTATCTTGATATTTTTTGGGTGCCTATATATAGCATAAGTCATTTGCCTTTAACCAGCAATTTGGCGTGTTGTCTGAGCATTTGTCTAAATGGCGCCGTTCAGTTAACAGGCAGCCATTGAATGAGCAAGGCGAATCCATTCGCGCAATAAAATATTCTCTGAATCATTGAGAGCTATGATGTGCTAATTAATTATATAATTAGTTTTTCTTACCGATTTTATCACATGAAGCTATTGGGAGGAAGAGATGATTAGTTATCAGAACTCAGAACAGTCAACAAAAATATAATGTATCATTAATTTCACCTATGGCGTTTAACCTGTTACAACCTATGTAACTCATCGTACTGTAAAAAACAAAGCTCATTTTAATTATCAATAGTTTCTGGTCATTATGGTGTGATGGGCAACGCGTCCGCCTGCCATGCATAGGATCCTGGTTTGATTCCAGCAAGCTATGAAGACTTTTCACTCGCCAACTTCTGGAAAGACCCGGCAACTTGCCACAAGTAAATTTGCCTAGTTAATGCTTCTAACCTAGTGCCGTTTGGAACGGAAAGAATATCGCACATTAATTAGAAAAAAATATGCTTTGGACACTAAATTTAATAGTTATTTTTGTATCAAGTGCGTAAAATGAATGTTTTTTAATGGCTCATTAGATTGTGAATTTTTGTCCGAGACCGCAGGTACAACTTTGTCAAAAAAACTTGACATATCTGCATCTCTAATGATGCAGAAAACTTCACGGTGGCTGTAAATCTGCCTCGGTAGCAGAAGCATGTTTAGAAGATAGTTTGAATAACAATTTTGAGATTTCTAACAAAATATTGAATTGTCCATCTTCTTCCAAACAAATTAAAATATCTGAAAAAATTGTGGAATCAACTCTTCAAGAAATATCTAATGTTTCTGGTCAGCATCAACATGGAACATCTTTATGTTAGAGGTAATTGTGCAAACTTTACTATCAATTATTATTCCAATAAATGAAATTGTTTTATGATGAAAATAATCTATGAATAATTGACTCTGTTAAAAATAAATCTTTTAAAAAGTAGTTGCGACTGTTGTACAATAAAAAGATTTTCAAATTCTAATAATTTTTTATAATTGTAAATCATCCTTAATGCTTCCGATTTCAACGAAACTTCACACATACGCATAAAAGAGAATAGATTTGTAAAGAATTCAAGTTGAACTGCTGAGCAGCTTTCTAAATACACAATTGCAAAATCCTTTGATCTAACGTGAAAGGAAATCAAACTAATAAAATTTATGTTATTTATACAAACAGTAAATTTGAAGATCTAAGTGTTTTATACAACAATTTGTAATCTAAAAATATGCAATTGAACAATTGTTTCAGTTCCATCCAATTTTAAAATAGTCTGATAAGGTCTTGTAACCATTCAATGGTAATATTCATTTTTGATGTAGGAGGAATCGTTCAGCCAGAATTTGAGTAAATAGTTATAAAAATTGACCGTTGATTTGAGCATATTTTTTCATATTTTTTTCTCAGAATTAAGCTTTATAGCATGTAGTAGCTTTAAACAAGATGTTTTAGACAAGTTTTATCAAAATCGTTAGAGCCGTTTTCTTGCGATAGTCACAAAACACGTTTATCAGATATTGCCTAGTAACCAGTGCGAGTAGGATGCCCAATCTGTGTCAAAGTCGAGCGGTATCGATACCCAACAATACGAACAAGAAATCAACAAAATCAATCTAACATATATTACCACGAGGAAGCTACTGAGTGGTTCGATACGAATAGCCTATGCCTGAATAGAAGCAAGACCCAATTAGCTATGTTCTCGTTGTCACATAATCCTTCTGATGATGTGAAGTATCTTGGTATAATCATAGGCTCAAAGTTAACTTGGAAACCTCAAATTAGCAAAGTAGCAAAAGGTCTATCAAGCAAAGTCTATGCAATCAGGCAAATAAAAAATATAGTTGGTAATGATGCTGCCCATACCGCTCATCATGCAATGTTTCATAGTTCATTAACGTATGGACTCATAAACTGGGGTACATCTACACTTCAAAAGCGAGCAATCCGAGCCCTAGCCGGAATAGATCAAATGGAGAGGTGTAAGTATTGGTTTGTTAGATGCAATATTTTAATTCTACCATCATGTGTTATATTTTGCAATCTTGTACACATTCGAGAAAACTTACAGAATTATACTACAAATGAGAACAATCATTCTTACAACACTAGGAACAAAAATAATATTAGAGCACCAAACCAAAGACTAGAAATGACAAGGAGAATTAACTCATTTGTATCATTATACAATTCACTTCCCCAATCAATGGAAAATGCAACCAATTTCAAATGTAAATTGAAAAAACATCTTTTAGAGAAAGCTTACTATGATTCGTCTGAATTCAACTTTACCTTGTGATTACCATAAAATGTAGGTATTCTGTTTCTGTGAAGTTCTATATCTTTGTCTGAATTTTTTTTCTTTCTATTTTATATTTATATATTTATTGACTTGTCATAGCACTAAGGTGAAATAATTTGACTAATAAAAAATCAATCAATCATCAGTAATAACAATAATTAACGATCACCAGACGAGCACGAAAATTATTAAAATTATAGCATTTTCTTTCGGATTTTTTAAAAAATGCTTAAGCTATATGGGTAATTTTATTTAAAATTAGCTTTTGCCCACGACTTCTTGTGCGTTGAAAATTGCATTCATGCGGTAGTTTTTGCGTGATGCATGTACAAACATACAGACAGGCAGGCGATGCGATGAAATGGTATTGTAATACATCGGTGAAAACTGCAGACAGACAAACATTTCAAAAACTATTGTTTTGGCTTGTGTTGCTCTTATAGAGACCCCCATATTATTTTTTCTTAAATATCTTTAATGTGCAGACATCTGCCTGTTTTCTAATATATGTATGTATAGATGTATAGATTTGGTGTAATTTTTAGTCAATCTAGAAGATCATGTAATAATAGGGTTCTCAAGAACCTCATTTCTCAAACCAAATATCAATAAATGTTTTTTACAACAACAGACTACAACGGCACAACATCAAAATTACCAGCACCAATAGGATCAATATTATTTTGAATTTTTCAGAGCAACAACTAATAAAGTCGGTCCAATTTTTTTGTAAAAAATATTTATTTCATATTTTTGAGTGTAACATTACTCGTGAATTGTTGAACGTTCACTAGTACCCAAAAAGATATAGGCTTACTTGTAATTTATTATTCAGAGATCTTAAAACATCGCGCCACAAATATACTTACATATTTCAAACTTTACTGCTGTAACTCGAAAACCGTAAATGTTCAATTTAAACGTTTCCGGATACGGTCCCCTTTCTAATTTTCAAATCTCGAATTTTCGATTCTATGAAAAATTAGCTCCTTCTACATAGCTGAAACACATATTTTAGACTGTAACTCGGAAACCTATGATTATTTTTTAAAATATCTTGGGTAAACTTTTCCGGATATGGAATTTTCTTTAATTCTGCCGTCTCAGATTTTAAGTTTTCGAGAAAAATTGTCCTCTCCAATCTCTTTGGGCGGATTTTGGAGGGAAGGAGATTTCGGATTTGAATTTTAATAATAGAGAATAATTTCTCAACTCTCCTCTTTAAAATGAAACTAAAATCGTCTAAATCAAAGTACGTTTACTATGTAAAACGCGCGAACGGCCATAAAAATAAAATAAAAAAAGCAAACATACAACCGAATTGTATACCTTCTCCTTTTTTTGAAGTCGGTCAAAAACTGATACAGCTTTTCGACGAAATTCATTCAACCCATAAATCTTAATATCTATACCTACTTTAAACCTAAACAATCAATTGACCTACCTCCTACCTCCGTACAACAACAGGTTATGCCGAAAATCGCCAACCTTTGCAATTAGAATCAGCTTAATACCTTTCTTACTTAGTTATTATAGAATCAGATTTAAGTTGAATATTAAATCGAAAAAAGCACTTGTTCGAATCACATCTGAGTTTGAACCAGAGCTAACCCAGCTTTTTGATTATTGTTATAGTTGCAAAGATGTTGATCATCTTTTTCTGTTGACCAAAAGTATTATATAATAATAATAGGAAGAGTATTACGAACTATAATATAACATGAGAAGATTTTCATGTAGAATCGATTAGGCAATCCTTTAAAACTGTGCTATTCAACGAAATAAACTTCTACATAAACTGTATTTTATTATTTATACGTTATCATACTCAATGTTTTTGAAAGGTCTTTAAGAAAAGTCACGTAAAAGACCCTAGATAATGACGTGAACATGTTTTTTTATAAAGACCATAGCTTTATGTCTAATAATAGTTTTTTTTATCTGATCTCCATCGCGTCCTATACGTTATACCTCAGGGATGCAACCACCACAACCCCAATATTGCAATATTCGTGTCTGTATTTTTTCTTTTTTTTCCAGAAAAAGCTCAGTTTATACACCGGGGGTTATTGTCTAACTGTATTTTAAATGACGATTGTTTGAAACCTTTCTCCATATGCATAATGTATACAGAGTCTATATATAGGTATGTATACTACTAGTATGACAATATTGACACGAAACACAATGAGCAATAAGTTCAACAAGCAATTCGTTGTTGATAGGGTTGTTTTCCCTTTTGATAGTGACAAACGGATTGTTTTTCACCATATTTAGACAGACCGATGGTAAGCATGAAAGACGATGATTAACTACAAGGCTATGTATTGAGCGGTTGGACTTTTGAGGATGTTCCTTCTAACTAAACCATAATTTACAGTAAAGTTATTGTAATGGATACTATTTTCCAAAATTGTAATTTCGACAAATCTCAACATTTCAAGGTACCCAGAGTCGTATAAAATGGTTTTTAGGAAAATGTCTCTGTATCCGTTTTGGTGTGTACGTTGTACGTAGTGATTTTTCTACCATACATTATCTCGAGAACAAAAACTGAGAGCGACATGAACTACATTCTTACGTAACAATAAGTCAGCTTATCAGTTAATCAGTTAAAGGTGAGTTTATACAGTAAATAAAATAAAATAAGAATCAAATTAAGATAAAATAAGAAAGTTGAACATGGTCATTTCCATAGTAGCGTTTATACACGAAATAAGCTAAATTAAGAAATAAGAATACGAACTAAAGATGGCCAACTTTCATCTTTATTTCTTTTTTTATTTTATTTTGTTTGGAAACTGATAATGCGCATGATCAACCATCAGAGAACACTTAACTTGCATACAACACAAAAGTTTTTGTCAAAAAGAAGTGATTTGATTGGTTAACTCTTATTTTATTTTCGTCATCTGTATAAACCAATCTTTTTTGAGGTTATTCTTATTTCAATTTTAATTTGTTTCTTATTTTATTTTATTTACTGTATAAACTCAGCTTAATTTTTGGTCAAAATCTCTCGATCATTTTCTTGTTAATACAAGACTGAATTTTAAAAATTATAATTATTCGTAACTAAAAAAATCATTCGTTGACTGACCACGAAAAAATTGGATAATCAGTCTAATTGACTTTATATGTAGTTTCAAAACGACAGTGTTCGAAAATAAAATCAAATACAAAATTCAGATGCTATTAATATTTTTGATTGATTCATATAACTTCAAGCTACACTTGTGGAAGAATAAAAAAACAACATTTATGAATTCAATATTTCAAAAAGGTAACATACAACTTTCTGGTGGCCTTTAGATTATATCAAGTATTATAGTACGAGTAGGTACCCTTAGACTATGTAGAAATTCAACTCTTTTATCGATCTACTGGGAAGTTCGTTTTCGAGTACCTCGAGGAGTAGGTACATTCATTCTACTGGTTACATTTATAATGGAAAATGAAACAAAATAAATATTTTTTACCTAAAATTGGACCGACTTTATTAGTTGGTGCACTCAAAAATATAAAATAATAATTCTATTGGTGTTGGTACTTTTGAAATTGTGCACCAACTTCAAAAGTACCAGCACCAATAGAATTGATATTATTTAGTATTTTTCAGTACACCAACTAATAAAGTCGGTCCAATTTTGGGTAAAAAATATTTATTTCACAATTTTAGGTGTAACATTAGTCATGGAAATCGTTAAACGTTCGCTATTACCAAATAAGATAGTACTTATCCTATTACCCATCTATATTCTTTGCTTGTACTTGCTATTATTCAGAGATCTCAAAACATCGTGGCGGAAATCGCCATATTTCAGACTTTACCACTGCTGTAACTCGAAAACAGTAGCTTATTTTGTTCAATGTTCAATTTAAATGTTGCTACATATAGTCTCTTATTTAATTTGGCCGTGTCATATTTTCAATTTTCTCAAAAAATTGCCCCTCCACATAGCGGAAATACACATAGATACATATTTCCGTCTTTGTCTTTACCATTGATGTAAATCGAAAACCGTACCTCTTTTGAACAAATTTAAATTTAAACGTTTCCGGATATGGTCTTATTTTTTATTCTGCTATCTTAGATTTTCGATTTTCGATAAAAATTGCCCCCTCCATCCCGTTCGGGGTCGGAGATTTCGGATTTGACTTTTTCTAAATATGGAACTATATCTCAATTCTCTTCTTTCGAATGAATCAAAAATCATCAAAATCAGAGCTCGTTTACTATGCAGAACGCGCGAACATCCATACATAAAAAAATATTATAGAAAAAAGCAAACATACAACCACATTGTGTACCTCCTTCTTTTTTGGAAGTCGGCAACAAAGGCTAATATGGATATAATACAAGGATTATAGTAACAACATCTACATCTTCTTATAGAAGTATTAATAAATCTATGTCCAAATCACAGGGCTTGATTTTGTGGAACCTTCCTAAAAACCGACAATTTGGTTTTAGACCTGTAAATCATAGAAAGGCATTGTTTTGCACTCATCAGTCAATATTTGTGCCTTTTTGGTATTACATTTCAATTTATTATCGACTGAAGCCTAGAAGTTTGTATTGCTAAAACAACAATAGGTGTGTTTTAACAGGCGCTTAAGAAATTCGCTTATATATTCACATTTATATGACGACACTGCTAATATTACCGCAGGAATCTGAAATATTCAGCTCAGCATATCTAAAGCTACTAGATCTACAAGAAATAAATATAAATAAAACCACCTTTTACACAAGTAATTACACGTCGACTTACCTATCGCTTCTATCGTATTTTTGGAAATAACCAATAACAATGTATAAAATACATTCCAGGTCATTTTAGACCAGACAGGAAACGCATTTTTGTCCTCATGGTCCTATCTCAGTCGTGATTAAAGGATTTTTATTGCCTCTACCACTCAGTGTGTAGTGCTCTCTACCCTGAAACTGTAAACCTTTCACAAAATATTTAGAGGGGGTGGAGAGACTTGAATGCTTTGAGCACTTGAGCTTGAGAAAAAATATGTCATTACAATGTTAGCCTTTGTGGTGTGTTGAAGAACTTGAAGTGGAAGTGATTATTGAGATAAATTATTGAAAAATACATTTTTATTTGAACAAGATGGTTGTTGGCTTTGGTGTTACTTGGAGACACTATAAAGTTTCAGGGCTACTAGGAACTGAGAGTAAGTCAAAAATATCCTCAATAAATTCCCTCATAAATCTCTTTACAATAATATGAAGCTTAATTTAAAATTTAACATGATAGAATGGGAGAGAAAAAAATGATGATTTTGAAGTTACAACTCTAGGATATCCAAAATTGTTTTTATTTTAAATATCTTGAAATCCTTGATTATAATACAAGATATCTATATCTATCTAAATTTTTGTATTATTCTAATATGTTGTCAACTTTTCAGTTCCTCTTCACGTTTTTCAATCAAAAAGTCTTATTAAAAGTTATTTAACAAAATGGTGTAAGGTCTTCTTTCGGTATTCCTTTATATTTTTTTTTATTCAGTACTTAGTCCTTAATTTTCAAAGTAAACAATTTCTAATCTGAACTTTCTATACAGTTTCATTAAAATATTCTTGCTTCTAATTAAAACTTTTATATTACAAATTTAAAGGGTGGAAATTTATGAATATTGCTTTCAAATAAAAATAAAGATACTTCTTCACATTTTCTGTCTCAGCGATTTTTTCTTAATGGAATATTTTTTTACCTTGGGGTTTACGACAACATTCTAACTTTTCAAAACCATTGGTTATATGCTAACTCATTAAAAGCGATTGAAATTTAGATTATAATTTCAATTGAATCACCCGTGAAATGTTTCAAATCATTCATAACGTGAAAGGATATTTATCCAAATTCCTGGGCTTAGGATGAATAGTAGGTAGATTACAATAAGAAATATTTTTGCCTTCAAATTTCATGCTATGGTTTGTTTTAAAAACAACTCTTCTTTCGTCTTACAATAAGATTGTTTAATGATTGGACTTGACAGCCGATTCATATCAACATTTTTGTGAAATTTATTGGGTTGACTGGCTCTGATTAACAGTGTTGTATTAGATTGGGTATTTGGTTATTAGGTTACCTGTTGATAACTTATGAAATACTCAAAAATGTGAAATAAATATTTTCTTACATAAAAATAGGACCGACTACCAACTTTTATTAATGTATGAAATGGTGCTGGTACTTTGGAAGTTTTGTACTTTTAAGTGCACAAACTAATAAAAATCGGTTCTATTTTTTGTGCATTTTCGGTGCATAATCTAAATAATTCGCTGTTTAATTTAAACTGGTATAATATTTGAAATTGGAAAAATACTTTATAGCTGCCGTCACGATTGTAATTATTGTGAGATAGTTTGACGCATTGCGGGGTTGTTTGGTAGCTCTATAAAATGTATATAGAAGTACATAATATATATGTATAAATACACATATTGCTGGGGAATTATTAGTCAAGTCTGTTGGGCTGCCCCAGTTCTAATGCCGCCGTTTATTTTCGTATAATAATACGTAATTCCGTAAATGCAGGTAAATATCTCAAAATTGTGTGTTATTCTAAAGCAAACTTTGAATTGTCAAATCAAAATTCGGTTCATCTCACTCACTTAACAGATACGGAGCAACATTTAAAAACTTACAATTGTGATATGAACCTAGAACTGCTTGATTGAAGAGATACACAGACATAGAAAGTTTTATATAAGTGCTTTGTTAGAGCAATTTTGAAATATTACACTGTTTTCAGAATGAGTATACGGATTCAGGTCAAAAAGTTGCCACTTCCAACGGGAGTCTCTTAAACGATACCATTTTGACTAGATTTTCAGATATATTAAATACCGGTCTCTTTTAACTTCATAACACAGTACAGTTCGACAAGTGAAAAGTGAGACATGAATGGAATGCGCGAACGGTGTAGCAGACCTATGCTAAAAAACAAAATATTACTTTTATTGTTATTAAAAATAAAAACTTCAGTTGATGACAATGCTGACAAAATTCCAATCTTTTTGCTTTATCACCAGGATGCAAATATTGGGTAGGTATATTAACAACATAAGCAAAATACTTGTTGCACTTAAAATTCTTTTTGTGCATTTGATCTTGAAACTAAAGACTCATCCTTTTTATTTTTGGCGGAGGGGTAGACTTTGTCTTCTAAGTTTCTAAAATTCCAAGATAAGAAGAATTGGAATATTGAAGAAAGCCACTTTATGAGATATATCTTCTTGTATTTTTACCTGCTTTTGCACAATAGATCTTAACACGCATATCTCTTCATGATTTTTGTTATCTTTGTTATATTATTCTAATCAGATATGATGAAACGGATACCTACCTGATAACTATCCGGTATCTGGCTTATCTGACCGGATAACGGATAGTGACTCTATATTCGTCCAGATTCCAGATATTCGAAAACTATAGTTTCTTAAAATCAATAATTGCAGTTTTTTAAAGATAAAAAAATACAGTCAGGTGTAAAAAAATGCAACCTGTTAATATTTGCTCAAATTTGAATCCTTATAATTTTTTCATTCTTATTCCAATTTCTATGTTTTTTTTAAATAGTAGATAAAATGACTCATTTTATCTTATACAATTTTGATTAAATATTATCGTTTTAGGAAGTTATATAATAATATTTTTAGTAATTTCGTAATATATTTTTTTTCAATATAGGTACATACCCACCAATTTTTCACTGACTTCCCAAACGGAAGAGGTATACAATATTCGACTGTTTGTCTGCTTTTTTATGCCTCTTGGCGCCATTTTTCATTTGAAAGAAAACCATTGAATGATCGCCCCATTAAGAAAAATCAACATGTCATTCCTCCCAAAAATTTCTCAATTTTTATCGAAAATAAAAAGAATGAGACGACAAAATTAAAGAAGATACCATATCCGAAAATGTTTAAATTGGATATTTAAAAAAAAACATGGGTTTCCGAGTTACAACAGTGGTAAAGTCCGAAATATGTGTATTTCCGGTATGTGGAGGGGGCATTTTTTCTAAAATCGAAAATATGAGACGGCCAAATTAAAGAATAGACCATATGCAACAAGATTTATCCAAAACAGTATATGCAAGATGAAATTAGTCATTGTATCTACAGTTCAATAAAAAAAATGTAATAATAAAGAACATTATGAGACTTCGAATTTTACCAAATATTAATTTTTTGTGTTTTTTGCACTTGAGTGTAGTTGATTTTTTATGATGGCTTTCAAAAGGTATAAAAATTCCAAAAATTTAGTCACAAATAGTCTAACATAGAACTAAATCACATTCCGAGATATTATAGTTGATGATAAATAGTAAATACCTTATCTCGATACTTCACAGGAAATCAAAAATTTTAATCAGTATGACATGATTAATGAATATCCAATCAAATGATATATGACTCTATCCATGTAAAAAGAATGATAGATGAAAGTCTTTAAAAAACTCTCGAATTTAACATTTTCGTTTGGGCTAACTTTCTCATCTGCGATCAAATCTTTAATTTGGATAATATAATGAACTCGCAGGGATGCAAGATGCAAGTCTGGTATGTAAGGTCGATGTGGTATTTTTTTGTATAATTCATGCAGTTTGGGTGCAAAGATACCGTATTATCAATAAGCTAGTGCAAGGGAATCAGCGAAAATGTATGATATTTTTTGAAAACTGAATACACGGTTTAATGCCACGAGTACTTATTGATACACCTTCGTATATGGATCTATTGAGCGTCGCGGCGCCTTTTCAGAATATAATAATACATCATGTCGGTGGAAAATGTCCTAGTCTTAATACGAGCATTTCCCGTCCGCCGGATGTGGATAGAGCTGTGGAAATACACATATACATACCTATATATACCCACTTCTTCTTCACATCATTTCCTGTCAGTATTACAGATAGTAATAACAAAAGAATGAACGAATATATGCATTTTATTTGGACAGAGTTACTTCCTATGCCATTTGTATGTTTGTTGAAAAACTATACCATGCGAGACGTATCTGGTGAAACTTTGTGCTCGTAGGAAAGTTCTTTATGGAGTTGTGGTTTGTTTTGTATTCACAGAAAGTTGATTTGTATGTTTGGAGGAGAATTGAAATATGTTTTGAACTGTTAGAGAAGTTTTTTACTTCAAAATTTCTAGATAATAGCGATAATTTATAATGAAATCTATTTTATATTTTAGTTTCATAGGAATGAAACGCAAATATTCCTACCTATATATTCTAACCCGTTTCCAATACATGACCAAAACAATTTGGCTACTGTGATGGATGCCACTCATTTTTTTGTCCTTCCACACAATATTTACGAGTCAATTATGTTAGTAATTTCGTTAATTATTTCTTGAATATTGGTGCTAAAAGTAACATATTACATAATCACTTGTACAGCATTGCTTATATATGAACCGCATTTGTTACCTTAATCATTACAATAATTATATCAAAAGAGTATCTAAATAATAGGTCGGTTCTGAGTAAAGAAAGCCATTTAAGCTGGTATGACGGCAATAGTAGAGAGATCCACAATTTGAACTTCTAGATTTACAATTACTTATATGAATTTTCAATTCAACTCTAATATGATATCCAGGTATTAAAAAAACATTCTATTGTGCCATGGAATTTGGGAACATGTCTCCACTTGAATCATCTGAAATTGTATAAGATTGATAATATAAATATTTAAAATTTCTGCAAATATTTTTGTCCACATTGCATACCTTAATAACATTTCTAAATGTAAATGAAAGTTGATTTTCTGACTGATCTTCAATTCTCAATTTAAGGTCGTTTAAATCATCGGATATTTCTTGTGTAAAAGCACCTAAATAATTAAGGTGCTGCAGATGTAAGCGAAACTTGGCTTAATTTCTGTAACATGAGTTTTTATTGAATTTTTGTATTTTAATTCATTCCAGTTCATTGTCTACCAGTTCCAGTTATAGCAGATAATTCCTTATTTGGCCTTTTAGACGAATATTTTTAGAAAAAACTGACAAAATTGTTTTGAAAATTAATAGATTTAGCTCACTAAAAAACATCTTCTCTAGAGCGCTAGAGTATGCTCATGCAGCAAAATAGATATTAGCCGGTTTATGAAAAAATCTTAATTATTATCAATTTACCCATTTATGTAGAGCAGTTACCTTTTTATGTTTAATTATAAGGAAATAAACAAACACAAAATTTTTGTCATGAAAATTAATAAATATTATCTGTGATAATTATTGCTGCATTGTCCGTACGCTCTTACTCTACCATTCATCTAAACGCACCCAATTTCTATGTGACACTAGTAAAGACATTCTCATTCTCAAAAGCCTCCTGAGGATATTTTTTTTGTTGGGTACTACTTTCTACACAATTATCGGTTATATCAAAATCAGTTGTCAGCAGTAAAATGTTATTCTACCGATCGATTCAAATATGTCAATGATTTTCTGATGACTGTATTTGAACTGTCTAAATAATAATAAATTCCCAACTATTTATTTCACTCTTCAAACCAAGTTTAATACATATTAATAGAGAAGAATTCACTCCATTAGCGCTGACGTCACATGTTAGGTTATATCGGGTAACTGTATCCAAACAAAGGAATTGTAGCATTAAGATACAATAGGTGCTCTTGAAAGTGTATTGTCTTTAGCGAGAAATGACGATTTTTAGTAATTTAAGGTATGTATTCGTATGAAATGGGGGCTTTAAAATCAATAAACCATTAAGAACTATCTCTGTTTTTATACAGATTCCGACCCCTTCTACAGTGTCTGACGTCAAACTAAAAGAGCGTATTGATAGAATTACTGCGTCAAGAAAATCTGCACCGGAAGCTGAGTGCGTTTCCCCTCCCGTTGCCCCTCTATATGGTCATGACAATCATCTGTCCATCACATTGCCGTCACGAACGATTAGATAGATAGACAGTTGGTGTTATCATTTCATTCAATTGAAATGAAAGGCTTCTTTATATATACCGCTAAACTGGTCTGTTATGTCGTCGTTCCTTGACGTTAGTCGTGTGCCTTGTTCGTTTTTTTACTCAATCTGTTTTTTCACCGTCATGTTAGGCCGGCTACACACGAGCATTAATAGTGAATAAGCGGATTGCAGAACAGACAGAACGGTTTCTGCCAGTTTTACGAAATTGCTTTGTATTAGTAAGAATAGAATGATGTTTAAGTTCTAATATTATTAATAAACCATACATAGAAACACTAGTGAATATTTGGAATTCGAGTTTTATTGGTTGCTGTACTGAAAAATATAGAAAATATAGAATAATAGAAAATATAGAATAATATTAATTGCACTGGTGCTGGTACTTTGAGATTGGTGCCAAAAGTTTTCTATGTAACTACAACTTCAAAATGTATAACTTCAAAATTACCAGCACCAGTGGAATTAATAATATTTTGCATTTTTTCGTGCTCAACAACCTCTACTACACTATATTATATTTACACTGATTGGAGGAGAGATACAATGACAACAACATGTAGACCTTCCGCGAATGAAGGCAACCAAGCTTACAGTATCAAGTAGATTTCTTTGAGTTTTGATTAAAAGATTATATGCAAAAGGAATCCAGAAAATCAGATGCTAACTGCCTGCCTCAATCATCAATAACAAAAAAAACATACCTAAGATCATTTTTATGTCGGTCCTTCCACCTAACTGAACTGAACTAAAAAAAAAAAATTATAGAAACTTCATGTGCATCTTGTGACTTATCTAATGAAAGAGCTAAGTTTTATGCTTATATAAAAGATACATAATATACAAATACATTTTATCGTTCTCTCCGAAACTACTGACCGTTCAAGTGCAATGAGTCGGCAATATTGTATCTTCTATATACACAACATTACTAAAAAGTTACAATCAAGTTGCGATCCATGTTGCATCGTCTGAAAGCATCATAAAAGTACGTGTAATGTGAAAAAGGCCATGGTCGTGTGTCCCTGGGGATTAAAATGCGGCTCTTGTACACAACATAAGTCTATCTCTCTTTCTTCTTTGGTGCTTTCGTTTTGCGTAAACACACAGCTTCAAGGAGTGTAGGAGTAGAGGTCAGTGAACGTTTTGTACACATGAAAATATATAACGTGGAGGAGATGATATCCAAACTCTAGAAGAACGTTATGTGGTAGGTATAGATATTCTTTGCTGTGATTGCTGAAGATTTCAATAGGACTAGCTCTTTTGTTTGAACATATGAAAATTAATTGATACATTAATCGAAAATGGTTTCGCTCAGTTTGTATTTTAGATATGAAACAATCATAAATTAATTGTATTAATTATTGTTTTTTCTTCTATCGTCTAAACGGATAAATTCATCCTTGAACGATTGTCTGATTATATAGACTCATCAAACTAGGTAAATAGAACTATTA
The DNA here is from genome assembly GCA_958507055.1 of Crioceris asparagi. Lineage (NCBI taxonomy): Eukaryota > Metazoa > Arthropoda > Insecta > Coleoptera > Chrysomelidae > Crioceris > Crioceris asparagi. The sequence continues at coordinate 61,902,626 of OY293829.1, read as the reverse complement.
AAAGCATTAAATGATTACAATCCTTATTGACTACATCTAGACGTATGGGTAATTATCATTCAGAATTATGCAGGGTGGCAATAGATCTTTCAGATAAGGGATGTATTTTATAAATTTAGAGATAAGTAAGTGAAATTTGGTTCAAGTAGTCAAAGTCCATATAACTGAATTTTTCTATACCTGCTAGGTATAAACTTATCAGTCACATCTAGTTTCAACGAAAATCAAAGCAAATTCTTAGTTTTGGTTAGTACACACTGTATATTTCTTATTTTTCTAGAAGCATTGTCAATACAATTATGCTCATATGGTATAGTGTAACTCATTTTGACAATTTCTAGTTTACCATAACCAGGGATGGTAAACTCTTGTAAGAAAAATTCAAGTTCAATAGTTATATCTTGTAAAATTCATCAAAATAACTTCTTGTGAATTTGATTTTGTACAATAGCTAGAACATCACGAAAAGCAAATTTAGTACGAAATTCCATAGATATTTTATATGAACAATACAGACATTAATTCTAGGAATCTTTAGAAATGAAAACCAACCATATTTTATAGAACAGTTTTAGGAAAATCGATTAGATGCTATTTTTCAAAAGATTCCTAATAAAATAGTGATGCTGGATTCCTTTTATCTACTTTCTGGAAATGTAGTGTTTTAAATGGTTTAATTTTCCAACCTACTGTTTTATTGGTTTTTATTAAGCACATGCTACTTTGATGTAGATTTAAAAACTGCTCAAAAATCATGAAATAATTCAATTGAAAATTGAATTGGTTAAGATGAAAATCATTGTTCTGCATAAAGAGAACTAACTTTTTGTAATCACGGTTTGGTAGGTATTGCTAATTTCCTGGCTTAAAAGGGAATCGAATTATACCTACGCCGTGGGCGCGCCAGTCCTTCGAATGGCAATTTCCTTTTTCATTATTGTCAGATTATATTTTATTGTCTTGGAAACAAAACGTTTTATTAGATCACTTATTCTTACATCATCTGGAATAAAGAAGTGAGGAATGATGGTCTCGTACTCAAAATGTTCCAAATTAAATACGAATTTTATTACCCATGAACACTTCGATTTTTTCATAATAATTGGATATAACCGGAAGAGGGTATAGCTTTAGTACTTTAGCATTTCTCGACAAATATAAGGCTTTCCCAGATTTCCCAGTTGTGCAGAGATTTCCGAGTTAAAACCTTCCAAATCGAGGATAATGTATCAAATATGAGTTTGGGCAGAAGAATTTTCCTTGCCGTAATTCCAGTAAACAGAAGGTTAGGTATTTGTAGGAAAATTTAAATATTTATTTACGAAGATTATTAAAACAAAGAAAAATTATTGCAAGAAATGTAACCCAGATACAATTATATCAGATTGCACCGATTTCAAAATTACTATGGTTCCTACACTATACTCAATTGTAACAACATCTTGTATTACGTCACTGATGGATTGGCATGCAGAAAATTTCAAAAGTTGTCACATTGGAATGGACTGGAATTATCTGATTACCTTTCATATTACGTAGTTTTTAATATCTCATAATATCTTCTGTCAACATTCATCCTTCGAAATATTCTAAAATAATTGTATTATTCAACCTGATAAATTTGATAATAATAAAATGTCACTAAAGAGTCCCTAGATAAGATGACGAAACGTAGACGCATTACTTTCTTGGATAGACTTGACTTAATAAAAATGTCACAATGAAGATATTTGGTGTATGCTGTTATCGTCATAGTATTAGTATTATGTATTACATAATCTGGCATATTTGTAGATCCCCGCAATGGATTCCATTCAAGCAGTAATTGATTTTACTACTGTGTAGTAAGTTTTAGGGGCTAAATTATATTTGCACATAATATATATTAACTCCATCTTCCATCCCTGAATACATATTCTGGAATACCTACTAGTTACCTTTAATGTGCAAACTCTGTAATAAGCTCTCCTATTCATTATATATGTATACATCCTATATATGTATAAATGTCAATAGTAGAACGCATTCGAGATATTATAATTCTAGTGCTGTTAGATACGTTTAAAATTACATAATGCAAACTCGGGTGGCCCAGATTTGAAATACGCATTGCGGCAAATCTTGGAGTTTTGAAGTTTGTTTAAAATGTGCGGTTAACCAACTCCAGACATCAGGTTGAACACATAAAGTAGGCAAGTCCTTTGCAGCACTGTTAGTGGCCATAACATGAGATGAAAGTGTTCTCTGGTTGTTTTTTTTGGTACAATGTATTTCTAGTAGTAGTAGTAGTAATCTATGTGTATTATCTGTATGGTTGTAGATGAGCTTCCCAAATAAATATACACATTGACAATACTAATAATAATGTTGAATAGCGTATGTTCAACGTCTACTTGACTCAGATAATAAAATTTCCTTATCTTATAAACGAATCTGGAAGACTTTCCAAACGATTTATCAGTGAATGACTAAAAACGTAAAAAAATAAAAAGTACTAAAAATGGATTTCAACCTATTGAAAAAACACAGCGGGAACGGTTTCTCTAGTATGCCAAATAATATAGGAAAATTATTGATTTTCCACAAAAAAAATTAACTGCAACAACTTTGACGATGAGAAATATGCGCGAAGGGCAACAAGTAATTTAATAATGGCGTCTTAATTATGAACAAAGCAACAGCACAAATTCTTATTAACATAGATTCGCATCCTCATTTTACACGATATTAGGTGCCTGGAAAACACGGCTTCTTTGACAAATTACAGCAAATAAACTAGTAGTTCCTCGTCCTTATCTTTGACTTTAAAATTCGTAGCCATGTCATTATCAAAATAATCTACACATTCAGTTTTTCCGCTGAACTTTTTGAACGCTTTTTCTAGTTGTAGCTTTCACAATAATACTATCACTTGTTCTCCTCACTGACTTACAATTTGGAACATAGCAGTGCCTACCAGCTAATGCTTTCCGATATCCAGTCAGAAATACCATTTTCTCATCAATAAAGAATCGATATACTAGACCGATTATCATGAAAATCTTACACATCTATGTAATTCTGAAGGAGTTGATCTCTATGCTATATACTTTGTATACTTCGCCGCTAGATGCACCATAATGCATCAACTTCTACACCGTATCTCCGATGGTTATAAAATTGAAAATAAAGAAAATCAAAAGTTTACTCATATTAGATGAAATTTTTGGAAAAACCAACATAAACTACTCAACGAATAGGCACAATTAAAACGTAAAAACATCTAAACTTAAAAAAAATACAATTTTAAAAGAATTCTCCTTGGAGCAGTTCAAACTTCAAACCAATCATAAATTCTAAGAAGCATGGACACATTTAAAAATTGTTGTTGGAAACGACTCTACCAGGCAGGTGCGTTAATAACGGTAGAGATTATCGCATAACTTATAAGTCATAGGTTTGTAGAACATTTTTTATCAGAACTCAAGTGATCTCCAACACATTGCTGCCATAACAACGAGAAGTAGGACGTTGCGTTGCGTTTTCCTGCTCCTGCATGATACTATCATAGATAAAATATATACACGGGATAGAATGGAAACTCTAATATAAAGTGGCTGTCAGCATTTTGCGCGCCATCTCTTATCGTGGAAGCCTACTATGTAACAAGATGGAAAAATAATTCATAGATTCCTGTATTTTGGCCATCTAAATGGAGGGATTTTTGAATTTAGATTTCATATTCATCTATAGATGAAAAAAAAAAGAAATTCTATTTTTTAAATAATTTTATTGAATAAAAGTCTACAAACCACTATACATGTATATTATGTAAAATTGCATAGGAAAACGTCTAAAATAAGTTAAAATACTATAAAAGCAGTAATAGCTAATTCTATATAAAATGAAATAAAATTTTGTATACATTTCAAGTGTCACATACAGGATATTTTTACTATTTATCACAGGTTAACAATTGGGTTAAGCACTAATAATCACTAAGTACAAGATCTTAAATCGCTTTGATAAGCATTTTATAATATATTTAGATATTAATAAACACCAAAAGGAGACAAGGTTACTGAATTTATATATAAAAAAAAAATAATTGCTACAATATTGATACACAATACAAATCCAGATTAAAAAATAAATATGAACTTCAAGTACATTTTTATGAGAATCATGTCTTGGGTAGAAGTTTTGGTTTAAAAAGTTCAAAAAGAAACAAAAATATTAATTAAAAAATGTATTGAAATACCATCATTTGGACATAACAAACAAGATATAAACAAATTAAGTCTTACCCTGTTCCACACCACCCATGAGGTCGGGTAACAAAGGTGCGTTTTTTTTATTACGTGGTATCCCCAAATAGGCCTATTCCACGATAAAAAGAACATATAAAAATGTCTCGATGAAATATGAATAGAGCCAGAAATAAGAACGAACAAAAACAAGTAGGTCCTTAATTAGGAAAAATATAAATTATTGCTGAAAAAGATATAATGATGTAATATTCATATATTAATTAAATTGAACCGTGGCATTACCAAACGTGCATATTTATAAGATCCACTCAAAAAAGAACCTAACAAAATGTTCCTAGTTTTATTATACGGAAAATCTGATAATTTATACAATTATTATTTATTCTGGAGGACCGAAGGACATAAAACAAAGAAGGCAAGCTTAATAAATAAATTCAAATTCTCTATCAAACATCAATTTCTGTGGATCCTCAGCCTAGAAATGTTTCTAATTTTCTTAGCACTTTGAAAAATTATTGGAGCATTATTAGGAATTGGTCTGACATCTAAACCTCTTATAACTCGATTAATTTGTTTTGTGTAATTAAATATTTGGACTTTGATCAAATAATTGAAAATAGATTTTTGTAAAATATTATTATGCTGACATGCAGTTAATTGTATTCTCTCTATTAATGTTTCAAAAGTAAATGCCACTAAATTCATTTTATATAAATCACGATTAAATATATATCTAATTATACTTCCCGCTTTTTTCATTTTCTCCAAGAATGACGCTGTAACATAATTCAGGGACAGGTTTTTCTTATTATATTGCTTGGCAAATGTGAACATCTCAGTGGGTTCACTACCTTGACATGCCTTCTTCACAAGAAGATCTTTGCAAGAGCAAGGCACGTTTCCCACTTTTTTTATAAGGTATCCCGAGACATATCGCAGTGCCTGGATTTCAATGTTCTGCAAGGATGAAGGCACATCTTCCGGAACAGTACAGAAGCCTTCTGAAGTCGTGTCATTCTCACATTCTGGTAGCCCCTGTTAAAAAGTTCAAAATATTTAAAATGAGAATTTATTATAGGTGTAAGCAGTTAAAATAGTAAAATACAAATAAAAGTTTCATACTATAGAAGTACTGTCTGAATACGGTGATTTATGTGATTTCTTATGTTTGTATAACTATAAAAAGACAAACCTGTGCTACAAGTCTCTGGAGGCTTAGAAAAACTTCTGAATTATCATCCTCACAGTTGGCTCCAACAGATTGGGATGAGGTCAGCTGCCTTACAATTAAACTCTTATAATAATTTCCAAAGTCCATTGCTGTTGGATTTGTATTTCTTTGTCCTCTTTGCCTTATTTGCCCAAAGAAATTTTCCAGAGGATCCTGATTGAACGTCCGCGGCATCATATATTCAAAATTTAAACCTTGCAGGACTCTCCATAATTCTTTAAAATTTTTTATTGTTTGTTTCAAATTTTTTAGTGAAGGTGGTAACACTTTTTCAACTTTTCCATCTTTATTAACTCTTTGAAAATAAACCGTATCCAGTTTCTTAAGTGCCTCATCCCAGAATGTCAAATGAGGTGAATTTCTCGTAACGGCTATTCGTAGATTCTTTCCTGGAACAGTATTGAAGGAGTTTCCATTAAGGCTATCAAAAAGTTTATCCAGAAAGTCCAACAAAATAGCAGTATCCGCAGCCGACTTGTCTAATTTTATTATTTCATCCTCTATGCACACAGTTGTTCCTAGAATGAGAGAAAATATAATAAGAATAAATGACAATTTTAAAAAACTAATAATTAGTTCAATATCTTAAAGTAAGTACCTGAAAATGCAAATACGTTAATTGCAGAAGCAACCGAATGGCTGAACACCTGCGTACATTTGGCGACCTTCATTTTATGTATCTTTTCTGGGTTCACATGTGAATCTGTAATCTTGGGCATCAATCTTAGACTGCCTAAGAAAGGATCTAGCTGGTAGGCCTTGAAAATATGCTCCCATTTTGCAGTTTTATTAGAGCCCTCTTCTTTATAACATAAGTTATAATTTATTAGATTATTTCGAAGGCACTTGAAAATGTGAGGAACATCAAATAATGGGATTACTTTCAAGTCATCTATTTCAAAGTAATAGTCAACAAAATCATGCCCTTGTCGAAGATATTTTGCTTTGGTATCATCCACAAGCTTATTAATCGCTGCTTGATTGTTAGACCCTTGGTCGCAAACAGTGGCCACCACATGCAAGCCAATATCGCGGCATTTTCTAACTATGCATTTTATGATATTCATTATATCATACTTTTTTGTACCACCATTAACTAAATTATAATAAATGGGTTGCTTCCATTTGCGATGAATCCCTCGCAGCATAAATACCTGAAAACAAATAAAAACAACATAACATTAAAAATTATTCTTATGAAATAGTTAAAATAAATTATTTCCATTGACCTCACTACCCCCTTACCTGAGCATGATTCGCTATTTGCGCGGATTGTTTTGATCCTAAGTTTTCAAAACCAACAACATTTCCTTCGTGCCAATTAGGTTGCAAGCTGGGTTGGATGCTTATTTCGTCGAACATTAAGATACAATACTTATCTAGAGGATTCTTGAAATTCTTTGCTTCTGCCTTTAGAACTTCTAGAACCTCGTTGTGAATTCCAGGACGAATTGGAATTCGGTTCAGTAGTTTCATAACAGTCTTCCGTGAGGGCAACGCAAATAATTTTGACAAAAATCTATATCCGCTAGCACTCTGCTTATATAAAGCTAATGCAAGTACTTTATCTTCCAGAGTATATCTTCTTCCTTTAGGTTTTTTATCGGAATTACAAATTTGACTTTGGAAAAACCGTTGTCGTATGCGATCCATAGTGGATACACATTTCTCAAATAATTCGGTTTTTGTGAATTTCGAAGCATAATCCAATCTTTTCTTTAATGAGAGTCGACTTCTAGTCAATAGGGCTGCTCTTTTTTTGAAGTCAATAGCCATACGATAGAGACGTTTGGCTTTTGGCGTGAGTTCTTTGATGCTCGTGACATTTACCTCAGCAAGTAAGTCAGATCGTTCTAAAATAGTAGATTAAATATTCATAATAATTCAAATACGCAAAAGTGATAAAAAATAGACTTACTTCTACTTTTAGGTGTACTAGGTGGTGATAACTTATCATCATCAGAGTTATGAAAGGTAACGGAAGATAATTCTGGCCCGGCTAGAGAACTAAGATGACACTCTCCTTGTGATGTTGACTTTAAGTCATCAGTGTTTAAGGACTCTTCTATTTTCAATGAGCAAGAGCCCCTAGTAGGAGATTCTGTGTAAGTTATAAGATGATCCAGAATATCGTCGACTGGCTCTAAGGGTTCTAAAGAACAAATACAATTAATGACAGGAAAAAAGGGCAGTTCAGGAAAGAAAACTTGTCAATAAAAGTATTGATAGAGATAATATTATGAAACATTTTCAAATTCCCTTTCAAAGATAAAGAATAATAGATAATAAATCACAGATGAGCAGGTCGTTGAGCATCTTAATTTCATCAAATTACATTACTATTCTATTTAATATGCTTCAGTAATATCAATCACCGGCTCGTCAAATTAATAAACTTTTAATGAGAGGAAAAATTACACACCTTAGAGAAGAAAATGAGTAATAACATGCACATTATAATTCAAACATGATAAAAAATAGATATAAATGTTAAGTTACCTGGCAAGTTAACTGATGGACAGACTCCTTTTTTAAGCACATTATTGGGGCCAAAGTCTTCAGGCTTAAAATGTGCAGCGCAAACTCTACAATTACTGTAAATTTTATCAGGTGCCATTTCCTCCTTCAACCTTCTGTTTCCACATAAAATAATCCACTTTTTTAAAAGTGAATCATCATCTTGCTTGGAAGGATTTGGGAAGCGATGTTTAGAAAAAGATCTTTCATAACAACCATAAACACAGCATCGTAGGGCAGGCATGATGTTGTAAGTACTCAAGCAATACTTATTTATAAAATTATATATATATATATATAAATATATAATAATAATAAGGACACAATTTAAAATTTTAAACCTCAAGCGAACACATTCAAGGTAAAATTGATAATTAAAATCTATCAACAAACAGGGGAGCCATCTGGGTAATTTATGATGACTTAAAATGATTTTAGTTGGCTTCCAGGCCGATGGGGTGGCGCTCAAAATGTTGGAAGCTTTTACGGAATAGAGTGCGCAGGCCCTGGATACTATCGACCTATATATTGCACTGCGACTGGTGCAAATTTGCAACTGAAAACAGTGCTACCTCTACCGAACAACCAGTGAGCTATAAATATATTGAAATCAGCATGTCAACAATTCGCGGCTACTTAGGATGGAACCGCTTTACGTAATATCGCTATCGCATTTTGATCGCGTTGCGGTTCTAAATTGGTTGGTAGTCGCAAAACAATTTTGATACCAAAATTGACGTCTGCAGCGGCGCAATAATTCTCGATAGTCGCGTTGTGGTTGCAAGTTACATGAAGGGTGTTCGAGCAGCGGTTCAAACCAGCCCCAAACCGTCAAACGCCTGCGCACTTCAATTTACGATGAAATGATTTATTCCCAACTACTAGTAAGATGTTCGAGCAGCAGTTTGACGATTTCCAAACTGGTCCGGACTCAGTTTGAGACTGGCGCAGTTGAAGCTTCTTCTTCTTCTTAGAGTATAGTGTTCTCTGATTATCTGTTGTTGGAGAAATCCCTCTGAAAGAACACTACCACAGTCCTAAACTAAACCCTGGTTTTGTGTTTTGTCCATTGTCATTGATGTTCTCTCTTATCCTTGGTCATAAAACATATGTATCTATCAGCATAATCATTTGTTCTATGATGACGGAATTGTAAGAAAGTGAAAGGGGTAGTTTGCAAACTGCAGTTTGGCGTTCGAGCAGAACAAAATCCCAAACTACTGCTCGAACACCCTTATGGTGCCGGTCCATCTCTATACGCTCCATTCATTAGTGCTGACGTCAAATATTAGGTTAGGTCATGTAACTGCATCGAAACAATCGTATTGTCCGTTTGTGATTGTTTTTAATTGAGAATTGGTACTAAAATGTATTCGTTTGTAATATGGATTTTAAACCAATGGCAACAATTATTTCTTGTTTGGATAAAGATCCCTGACCCCTACTGCAGTGTCTGACGTCACAAATGTAGGGTATTGGAAATGTATCACTTTTCAGAGGTTCCCCATCACATTATATATATGTATATAATACCTGTCTTATCGTCTCAATGGGAAATTTTATTAAATCAAAGTATTCTCGCGAGAGGTCATCCATACATCTTAAACATCTGGTGTTGTTAATTTATTTACTTAAGGGATACTTGGAAAGACTATCGATCAGAAGAATATTATGAAGTAAAGCTACGAACGTTGAACGGGGCATAATATATAGGTTTTGTGAAAGTAGGTCGTTGTTTTTGATGTGGAGTTTTACGTATTTACGTGTACGTACGATGTAAATACACCTACCTATACACTCCACAAAACTGTGACTCTCAGTAGATACGATGGGGATACGTTGTATAGGTACAGGCTGCTCTTTTATATAATGGCATTTTGCTATCGATTACACACACAAAAAAAATCAATTTTGTTTCAATCTATCGAAATTACTCACACGCGATATATGCCGTGACGTTGTGGATTGTTCTTTTTTTCTAGTCATGCATTCTTTCTGTTTATTGTTGATGTGTATCAAATTGGATTAATCAAATAATCTCAATTTGCTGTGGCAACTGAAAGATCTGAATTTGGCGCTGTTGCTTGTTGCTATACATTATATTGGAACCATGGTTCGCATCAAATTGGGAAATCCCGTTTATCATTAATAATCCTTATTGAAAATTTGAGGAAAATATGATATGAATGGTTAAGCTTACTGAGACGATTATGGAGAATCGCGGATCACATAGAAAAAATCAGGATTCCGTTTAAGTTGAAAATTTTGTTATTATTTTTAACGTCCCAGAGGAAGTTACTGTGATGGGGCCGATTTTGTGAATCCACAGCTTTTGCATATCTCCACGTTTCAGATTCACCAGAATCCAAATTCAACGTTTTTATCGAGATGTCTGTGTGTGCGTATGTACGTGTTCGTAATTTTTCATCTCCATTATCTCGCGAACCAATGATTTAATATGGGGGTGGGCTCATTCGACGAGTAATTAAGTATTCAAGGACTGGAAAAAGTTGCCAGCCGATTCAAGTTAGCTGATTTCTAACAGCAATTCAAAAAATTCCGACAGCCTGTAGCTAGCGGAGAGTTAGATACACACCTCCTTACCGTCGAAGATGCAAGTGTGCGATAGCCTAGTGCAGAGACGGGTTCAGATCCGCGCAGGCATTTTTTTTCGCTTATCTATAATAACAACCAACAACTACTGTAAATTCATATTGAGTTTTTTATGTTCGTCCGAAAATTTTCTAATCTACTGGGAAAATAAAAAATAACCAAAATAATTATAGTGGAAATAATTTTTTCACTGTACCCGCTACTGTTCTTTAACATTACCCATAATACACTTACTAAGGGTTGTCGGGTATTATTTCATGTGAATCTACCTTCATTCACCTTGAGGACGTTAAACAGAAAAAAATCATAAAATCTACACCTGGGTAGCGAGGCCCCTTAAGGCCCACTAAATATTAATGAGTTAAGAAAATTGACTTCTTTTTTGTCTATGAAGAGACTCGTCTAAGAAATATTACTTATTGAAAATGCGTGGGAATAACATGGGTTGCAGTACAGAATAACAAAGATGGCTCTTACGTTATTAGCATTCTCACCAAAGCTGGAGCAAGTACAATCTGAAACCACTTATCCGCTGTAACTATTAGTATTGACTGGCATATCTACTTGCTAGACAATGGATTGGTGAAATACTTAAATTTCAAACTTACTCAAAGATCTTTGTAGAATAAGTGGGTTATCCTTATAATTTTTTGAGGCGACTTAGGCGTAAAACCACCACATTTGAAACATGCGTTTTATAGTTGTCACTGACGTTTTGTCACGTGCTGATGCGCATGTTCATATCTTCTCCTTGATAGTATCATGGCGTTTAGTTATAACGTGACACTCAAACATTCATGCAGTCACGATAGCTTTTGTTGTACTACAATTGAGCTCCGTGAACAGATGATAGCGCTAATAAGGCAGATAGCGATTCCCCGAACACAGCCTATATGTCTATAGATAGATATTCAGTACCACGGTTATTATATACATTAGGTCAGGAGACTTCTGAGGTGCTTTGCTTTGATCGGGTTTCGATGATAAGCCTAATCTTGGTGCAGTAATAAACTAGTTAGGTGCTGATATCACCATTCCAAATAAATCGCAAGTAGATGTTTTGAATGGTCCATATATATTACGTCATATTTCAACCTATCTAAAATTCTTATTTCTGTTTTGTTTGGAATGGTGACATCAGCATTTATTTAGTCTATTTCCATTTACACAAACGTCAATCTGATGCCATTTTTGACATGGAACAAGATAAAGACCAAATCACAGCGACACCTGCTTCTTTGTCTTCAATAAAGGAACCTCCCATTCCACTCAAATTTCGGCGGTCGACAGATCTCAGAAATAATTTCACTCTGATGGATCAATTTGTACGAACGATATCCCTAAAGCCAACGGAGCAAAGTAAGCTGAATCGAAAATCTACATTTGGTGATTGTAGAGTATATTAAGTGCTAATTGAGGGCTCGATTCCGAAATGAATTGCCTTTGTATTTTTTCAGCTGATGACTGCTATGCCAGATTTAGATAAAACTAGCAGAGTAACCTCTAAAAATCAGTTTAATTGGAATCTTTTTTGAGTGCTTGTAGGGCATATTAAGTGCTAATTTAGTGCTATATTCCAAAAGTCATTGCTATTTATTTGTTTCAGATAATGGCTGATTGTAAGTTCTAGATAAAGCAAGTAGAGGAACCCAAAATGTGCTAATTTAGTGCTCTATTTTGTCATTTTTTTTGTTTCATTGTTCAGTGTATGTAGAGCATATTATATGCTGATTCAGTGCTGTATTCCAAAATTAATTACTTTTATATTTTTCAGATAATAGCACTTTCCTTCGAAAACCATTTTAAAACAAATCAAACTTTTTGATACTTGTAAAGGCTCTACAAAGACACAAAACAATTTTTCAAATTAGATTTTTTTTAAAGGTTGCTCTGCTAACTTTATCCAAAGCTGATGGAGTAGCCGTGATCTGGAAAAATAAAGGGTTTTCCAATAAAAGGTGTTATTTTGATATCCAAAGAAAAATAACATTTTTTGAGATGAATGATCGGATGTTTATCTCATTATAAAGAGGAAGGTATGCCGTTAAGAATGGAAAATAACATCAGCCAAATGGCCACCAGGACCACGTTGACAGTACCTTAACCTTTTTATGAAATTCTCCATAACCGAATCGCAAAGTGGCTGCCCTATGTCCTCGATAGCCTCACGAATTCCATCTTTGAGGTCTTGAATCGACACTGGGCCGTTGGCGTAGACCTTTTATTCTTCGCATCACTAACTTGTCAGAACAACTCAAATTTTTCCACCAATTTGTGTATTGTGGTCCGACAAAGTGCTTCATGACGACCCAAAAATATTTTAGTCTTACGAACTGTCCCTGCCAATTGTCAAAAAGTGACAGCTTCAAAAGTGACATCTACCGAAATAGTGAGCTATTCAAAATAACACTTATTATTGGAAAACCCTTTACATGAACAATTCTCAATTAGACTGATTTCTAAAGGTTTCTTTGCTTACTTAATCTAAAACTGACAGAGCAGCCATTATCTGGAAAAAATACAATAGCAATTAATTGTGAAATATAGCACTAAATATTTCCTATAAGCACATAGTAAAATGTAATTCATAATTCGGATTAAAGCAATAAATTAGAACGGTGCGGCAGGAAAGTAAAAAGAACTTGTCACTATGATGTAATTGAAATCTATGACTCTTGTCATATTTGTAGGTTATGATTCTAATTTGATTTTAATGTTATTAACATACCAATAACAATACAAGTTTCTAATATTATTTTAATTCATGTCAAATGTCCTAAAAGATGAATGTGACTGAAGATATTTTAAGCAACTATTATAGGTAATCAGCTGATTCTAATCAATTCTGACTCTATGATTTGGCAACGACAGATTTTAAATAGACGTCAAACGATAACCTACATTTGATTTTTGCCCTCAAGTGCACCATGTAAGTATTTAAGGCTCGTCTCATCTTAACACAAGCAATACATTTTAAAAACACTTTTTGCAGTCAAACAAAATCCTCAATCTTTTTGTATTATTTCCATTACAAATCTGCAAAAATTGATCCAGCCCCTAATTTCACTGGCAGCACTTTAAAGCGAAACGTCCAGTGAATATAATAACCTTCTCTACACACTGTACTCTGTACACAATTTACAGGAACTAGAAAAATACAACTAATATGAAACAGAACAGAACTTTGCCGCTGATGTTTCTCATTTTAATATTGTATCGAATCAGGCTAATTCCATTCGCCTGCTGGCCACATAAACGCGAAATATATTTTCGTTTTTTTTAGTTTATTTGTATGTCGCGGCGTCGGTGTCGAAGTTTTCGCGAGACGATCGCAGGAGGCGCTTGCCAAGAATTCGAGGTTCGAGTAACCTCGATTTTATTGTGTATATCAGTATTCATTTAATTATTTATTTTTTTGTGTCTCACACAAGTTTTCAGTTAGCTCTCAGTGTGAATTCGTATGTAAAAAGTGTATATAAAAGATGTGTGCCGCTAGATTGCTCGATAAAATAGGTTTGTGTCCCTAATATTTTTTGTTAAGTATGTGTTCTGTGGGGTGGTATATGTAGTTAGCGGATTTTTGGTTGTTGATGTTTTTTTCGAAGTTATGTGTTGACTTTTTTATGAAAATTCTAGGTATGATAATTTTGTTCGAAAGTTTCAGATTTTAAAGTCAAAGAAAGTTCCTATGTGTGTTGGATTTGCGTATAGAAGGATGCATACTTTTGTTAGGGCTTCCTGTAAACTCTGAGTGAAGCTCTTTATTCTATTTTTATTTTCTTTACCAGTTCTGCTTTTAATTTTCTGATTCACCCTCAAGAAATAACTCTAAGGATCAGTGTTTGGGTATTTATTGTATACGTCTGTTATTGAGTTACCAAAACAACTTTATTGGTCCAGTAAATTTGGGGAAAATAGGCTGTGACATTGGTTGTATGTCATTTATGAAAAAAGTTGCAATTTATGTCATTGAGCGAACTTTGAAGTTTAATAGGTATAGCAGCAAATGAATAATTTTAGACAGATAAGACCAGTTATTAGTCATTCCGATACTCTTCCACTTTTTGACCGACTTCCCAACGGGGGGTACACATTCAGACTGTTTGTCTACTTTATAGGGTTCCGTGGAAGATGACAAGAAGAACCCTTATGGTATCGCTTTTCTTCCATTCTCTGAAAAAAGTTGGGGTAGTATAATTTTATATCTGAGTTACAGGAAAAATAAAGTGAACTCTCTGAAAAATGTAGATTAGAGAATTCTTTTTTTCAACTACGCCATCGTTAAAAAACGATTATTATGTCATCAGAGCAAACAAAACAGAATTTTATAAATAATATTATAAAGCTTCTTGAATGGAATGTTCGTTCATTGATAAGTTATCCCTCAAAGCAATGTCAATAAAACTCAAATTGATAAGCCTTTGTTCCCACTGGTAGACTATAAATCCAGTAAACGTGGGCTCGAATCTCAACTAGTCCAACTTTTTTTTGGCTACATCAACTGCTTGGAGGACCAGTCTGGACGCAGGACCCAGCAGTCGTTGCACTTGTTTTTGGGTGTTTGTTTTGCAGTTCTCTTTTTTAATAAAAGAAGCTGATTGGTGAGAAACACTTCTCCTTTGTCCTTGAATTGGTGTCACATTACAACTGTTTGTATACGGATAAAAATATAAAGACACTATTGCTAAAGGTATGTTTGGAAAGAGGTAGCCTCTCATATCTCAATAAGTAAAGCGCTAACAATGGACCACAATTTATCTTTTAAGCATGAATGTTCAAAATAAGCTAACTAGATTGTTTCAAAAAACACTTGCTACGTTTTCATTGCACAAGGTGGAACCAAGGAACCACTTTGACTGCACTTGCGTGCATCCGGTGCGAAAGTGGAACCAAGCCTTTAGAGCACTTAATACCTTAATTAGTGCACTGACAAACAAAATAATATTGATTCAAATGGTACTCGTACTTTTGCAGTTGGTGCCAAAGTTCTTTTCTTAATTTATTCAAAAAGTATTGATCACACCCCCTAGCAGAACGAAGATAATTTTAAAATTATCATTCGTTTCTTATTATTTGGAAGAAGATTTATAATTAAAGATAGATCAATGGTAGATGTGATTCTAGCATTGTGACTGAATAGTTCTATAAAAGCTATCGGCTGAAATTTACAGAAATACTCCTACTCGTGATGAGTACTAAAATAAGAATTTATTTAACCGAAACACCTGATTCAGAGGTAGGTATCATCATCTGGTTTTGTTTCTTTTGGAAACAAGTAAAATATCCCTATAGAAATATTTCTAGATAAAGGCTAGTAAAATATTGTATCCTGCGGTCAGCCCCTTCAGCAACATAACGACAAAATCTGAGTTTTACCGTAACTTTTAATTTTTTGTTGCATAAGTTTGTCGATGTTTCATTTATGGAACGCAAAGATAAATCACCCATTCTGTTTTTATTTTTTCTTATATTTTGTTCAGAGAACCAGTTGTATTTCGTCACAGTCGAGTTGGTATGCTTAAAACTGTTAAATGTAACCAAATTGCAAAACTGACCAGAACTTGAGAAACAGCTATTACTTGCCATATTTTTAAAATTATTGCCATAATATTTACCTTTCAAAAGATTTTTCATAAAAGAGAATATTGTTACTATCTTGTGTTGTAGTTGGTTTAGTAACAACAGGTTCCCTAGTAATCAAATACAAAATATAACCTATAAACATAATAAGAGCCAACTGATTTCTGTGATGATTAGGCCACTCTGTAAATACTATACATCCTGACAAATTTGACCTTAAAGTTTATATCAATTATTTATGGGTTGTTAACGTTAATAGATGGTTTCTAAAAATTTACTAAAGATGAAGACGTACCTAAACGCATTGCTTATATACATAGCCGATATCTTACATTTATTTTGAACATATTCTATATTATTTATGTACCTACATGAATTTGAAAGTGATTTGAAGCCAACGTGTTGATGGTCTTCAATAAATTTTATTGCTGACATTTTTGGAATATTGAGAAACGCATTCAATCCAATTTTGACATCAATGAGACATCATGAAAATTATGATAGGGATATACAGCCGTATTCATAAACAAATCTTAGTTCGATAGTAGTTTTGTTTGATAGTAAAGCTGTCAAGTATGCTGTCATCGTTACCACAGTAATTAACAAACTAAACTGATATCGAACTAAAAGTCGTTTATTTAATGACTGGAAATCTTCTTAACCGAAAACATGGAAACAAAACATGTTTTACTGCTTATTTTGATGTTATTGCGGATTAGCACGTAATACTTATTTTGTTTTGTTTTAGGCTCCATAATGTTCCATGTGCGTCGACGGCCGGCAGATTGTGCTCCAAGGAAGCGTAAGAAAAAACCTGGTGCCCTGGGTGGTGGCCAAGCGGGTGGTGCTGGTGGTGCGAGGGATGTACGTGGTGATTCAGCACCGCTGCTCGTCGAGCTCGGTCCTGATGGATCGGCGCCCCATCCCAGTGATATGGCGCGTACCATCCGACTTACTGGTGACGTCATGGAGGTAAGTCTTGTGTAATATGTACCTATATGTGTTTTGGACAATAGAATGATCTACCTGTCTTAGAGGTACTTTTCGTTGTTAACACAACCTCAAAAATTATTCAATGAGGGCACAAAAATTGTCACACATCGTTCTTTTTCGTCTGTTTTCATTGCCGCGATTTTGTACGACGTCTATGATCTTCAAACATGTTTCCTCCACTCACTACGGTTTTCTGGCAGTTTTATACGTAACCAGCGAACCCGGCAGAAGTTGTCCTGCCTAACCTAAAATGTATAAGTCGTTGTAGAAAATTGTGATGAAAAGAAAAAAGAAACAATATAATGCTTAAATCTATATATATAAAAATGGATGTTGGTATGTCTGTCAGTTTGTGTGCCCACGTGGCCCGGTATAAAAGTTGAAGTACAGCAGCGCCAACTGTTGGCGAGTTGTAACAAGTTAATAACACAAAAATATTCTATGTGCTCAAATAGCTATGTATACAAATTTTCATCGCGATCATTTGAACGGTATAAAAGTTGATGTGCTGCAGCGCCATCTCGTGGTGAGTTGTAACAAAGTTGATAACACAAAAATATTCTATGTGTTCAAGTACTTATGTATACAAATTTTCATCGCCTTCGTTTGAAAGGTATAATAGTTGATGTGCAGCAGCGCCATCTGGTGGCGAGTTACAAAAAAGTGGATAGCGTAAAAACTTTCCCCATAGAAAGATACATTTACGTGCCAACTTTCATAATGATATATCAAGCGGTGTCAAAGTCTATTAACTTCGAACGAACGGAAAGACATACCAACATCCATTTTTATATATATATAGATACGAAAAATGTTCCAGATATTTTGAACGAAGATGTGACCCAACGGTTTTTACCTTCACCACCCTTCTGTTTTTGCTACGTTTGGTATGTCATATTCTATTGTGGCGATAAGAACTGATGAAAAACAAAACGGAAGTCTGTGGAAGGCATTAATCGAGAACCATCCAGCGTTAGAAATCGCGAGTCTATCGATACTCAGTTTAGGAGTCTAGGTGGTTCTTGAGTGTTGCGAAATTTCTCATAAAAGTATTAGGGCTGCTTTGAATGAGAGTGAAATATTTCAAATGATGTATTTAAATAAAATAGTTTTTTTTTGTAAAACCTACCTTGAAAGTTCGATTTTAGGGCACTATTCGTTATGATTAAATACTCAATTTCTATAGCTTTGAAGAAAATTTCACGTTTTATCACACTAGTGCATAAAAAAGCCGCTATTCAAGTTACCAAACTAGTACAAAAATTGAATGAGAAATACAATTTTGTAACATGGGTTTTACAGTGAGCTAGAAAGGGAGGTAGTCGGGCCAGTCGACTAGTTCAATATTCGATTCTGGCACTCATTTCATTTGCAAATGAATAGTTATTTGTTATACAATGGAAAAAAGTAGGGGGAGACAAAAAACCGAGATCTGAAATCTAATATTATTCCCGTGTATAATCCACATTTTTTTTCTGTGGCTGGATAAAAGATTATTTAATATTGAAAAAATATTACTAATATAGGTATTAAAGTCAGAAAATTGTCGAAGTGAAATTTGAAGTCTTATAAAGTGGTAGGCGACAATTAGACATGCGTTCCTAAGGAAACCTTCAAAGTAATCAAATATCTGTCAATTTAATCCTGTGATTTGATTTATATTTATGTGTATCTACCTGGGAAAAAGTGATACCTTGTCACCTGTCAACAGAGATAAAATGTTAAACTTTTTCCCGTCAAAGAAAAAAACTATTAAATTGACTTTTTTGCTTGTTTGAGTTTTAGTGACATTTGTTATTATTTTCTGATGCAATCTTGGCCCATTTCTTACACAATTTTAAAGATTTGTAACATTATCACATAAAAAAAATTAAAAAATTGCCAGTTATTTAAAAAACTACTAACTTTCGGTATAGACAATCTTATATTTTTGCTGTTTGAAACAATAAAAAATAAAAAACCGAGGGATTCCATTTGAAAAAAAAATACTTTTGATGTTTTTTGGATCGGTATAACCGGAAATGCGACTAACATGAAAATATTTTAGACGTATGTCCCCCAGTGACAGTGACTTTAGTATGTCAACAAATTTTCAGATTGTTTGTAGTTATCGTTTGCTCACAATCGATCGATGTCTTTAACTGAGAACCACCCTGTATGTATATACATATATACAATGCGCATCGTCATAAATCTCATTTTCAATATCACATCCATAGGGGTTTTACTATCTAATGTCTGTAGAGTGATTTGTATATTTGTCCTCATAAATTTTGATTCAATTAATTACCATATCCTATGGAAATACATTTATCTGTGTACCTATTGTAAATCTACAATTTGTAGTTTCAAATTAATTGCAGCAAATCGTATTCCAGTATGATCATTTATTATTTGTTGTCGCATCGAATTTGTAATAGAAGTTGAATAACAAATACACAACAAATTACATGATCAATAAAGTATTGTATCGATTGAAGCTTTTTAAACGTTGGTTAGGTGTTCTTATTATTTGTTTTTTTTAGATAATAGATTTTTAATAGTATAGGTAAAGGTTGATTGATATGATATATGCACGTGCAGTGGCATTGGAAACTATTATTTTCCGTTTTTCCTTAATTTCAATAGGTGTGTGTATTTTTTCTACTGAGAACAGGCACGTCTGATTTCTGAAAAAAAATCAACGGTTCAGCCTCTTTCCTCTTCATGAAATAATTATTTTTTCCAAAATTGTTCTTATTGTTTTAAAAATACTAATGTGTGACTAAAAACTGAACTGAAACTGAAAAATGTATTGTATGATTTGTCCTATAGCCTAAATATATGGATCTGAAGTTCAGTATGGAAATTAAAAACTGCTACACAGTAACCAAAATTTCAATTGAAAAACAATATAAATTGCTTAAAGCAATAGGTATATTAGAAGTTATCATTTTACCACCGCTGTAACTCGAAAACCGTAACCGAAAAAATGTTCATTATAAATGTTGCTACAAATAATTAGGTCTTTCATGTAATAACCGCAGATTTTCTATTTGGGAATTTAACATGCCACTAACTCGAAAACCGTAACTATTTTGAAAAAATGTTCAATTTAAACGTTTCCGAATATTGTCCTATCTTTAAATATACCACCAAAGATTTTCGATTTTATGAATATGGGTCCATTTCTCAAGCCTCTTCTTTCAAATGAATCAAAATCAGAGTACGATTACTATATAAAAGGCGCGCACAAACCAAAAAAAAAGCACACAGTCGAATTGTACACCTCCTCCTTTCGGGGTTCGTCGGTCAATAAAAAGGAAACATCCCACATTGTCGATTGCGATTACCGATTATATTTTCAGAAGATAACAATAATATGAATACAATTGTGGTGCTGTATAAATTTGATGTTCAGTTTACAGGAAAACTAAAATAATCTCTCTATTAAAGTACTTCAAAAGAACTAAAAACCAGAACTTGAGTACTTGCGGTAAAAATCTTAATGACTAAAGTTGCCAGCAGAAAATGTTGGAAATTATTTTCAGGTTTCCAAGATGGCCCTCAGATAGAAAAAATGTGTGCTTCTTAATGCATATCTTTAGAATTAAAGTGGTGACGGTGTTCAAATATTTTTTTTCCAAACGGAGTAGGTATACATTTTGACTATGTGCTTTTTTCTTGATTTTTTTAATTGAAATAAGAGAAATGAGAAATGGTCCCATATAAAACAAATTTAAAATCTCCTTCCCCCAAAAATGGCGGCGGGTATTTTTTTTTCGAAATTAAAAAAATTGCGACAGCAAAAGCAAAGATAGCAGTGAAGCAGTGATAAAGTGTCAAATATGTGCTTTTCCGCTATTTGGAGGGAAAACTTGAAAATTGTAACTTCAAAGCGGCGGGATTTATTTTAATACTAAATTAAGAAGAAAGTAAAAAAAATATATACTCCGATGTTGATTGCAGAATAGACCCAAAAAGTATATATTTTTTTAAAGCAGAACTGCATTTTCTTATAATTATTATTTTTTACGCGATTAGCCATTTTTACAATTAATTGAATTCATTCTACGGCTACAAGAATAATGAAAACGAATAATTAAAAAAATCATAATGCAATGATATAAGAAAGATATGAAGAAATGGTACTGTATTATCAATTTTCATCGATTTTTTTTTAAATAAATTTGTATTGACATTGAAATTAATGTTTCATACCTAGCAGACAGGATTATTCCAATAGATCTCGACCTATATCTCAAAAATGGGTACTCAATCATGTATTTTTACTTAGCTTTTTTGTAAGTAATTTGAGATCTGTTAAACTGTGATTGGGAAACAGTGTTGTTTAAAAACATTTTGTTTTTGGGTCGCATATGAAATCAGGCTGAAACTTTATACATTTGAAAACACTATTTTATTTCTTCAGTAATTTGAGGTACATATTAAGATATCTTCTAAAAAAATCTCGTATTTAATAGCTACAACGGAACTGTTAGGGGTGAAAGTTTCACTGGCCCTTACCGCATTTTTCATATTAGTATCCTTATCCTTGTAATAAAGTTAAATCCATCAAGGTCCTTGTGAACAACTCTGACTATAATCATTTCTTCTTCTTCCTGGAAATGACAATCTCGTTTTAGCAAAATACGTGAGAAAAAGTATACAGTCCAACGCAACCTTGTTATTTTATATTTGTCCACCACTAAATGCATCTTGAAAGCAATCTATTCTTGTCGAAAAATAAAATGAATGAAGCATAGAACAGAGAAAGCCAATTATCCTCTTTTTTCTGTCTCACTAACATGAATGACAGAAACACTTCTTATGTCTTGATGGTGGTTGCTGTTGAGAGTTTCTCTTGAGAAGCTTTCAAATTATTTTTTTTCATCTCCGTCCTCGTGCCTTATGGTAAAGAAAGACAATAAATATATATATATATATATATATATATACACTACCTACTCTCACACTTATTTCGGTCGAGTTGTTTGTCTTTCCACTTCCTTGAGGCGTATCAAGAGAATTCGCTGGAAGTGTTCTGATTAGAAAGAAACAATGTAAAATATGTTCGAAATATCTATTTTCATTCAGGATGTTTATAGAAAATGCACAAATGTTTGATTAAATTTGGAATGAATTGCTGGGACATTTATTTAAAACTCATGTTGCTGAAAAAACTCACAAAAACATGTCACCATAAATTTGAACTATGAATCTATAAGTTTTGATCACAAAAAGTTGCTGAGTTATCCGCACGTTGTTGTTTTCAACAGTTTTAAAATATAACAGATTACCTATTTTTTCCAAGGAGAGAGAATGTTCAAGAAAATTAAAAATATCTATACGCATACAGGGTACAGGGGGAGAAAAGGATTCTCATTTGTTATTAATTACAAATAAACAAGATTTCATATATTAAGATTTTACTACAAAAAAAATGTGGGGTGCGTTTGATTATTATCTGATCGATGTAACGCTGTTTTTAAATCGTACTCTGGAACTCCCTTTTCAACCTCGGTCGAGTTCACATCTTGTTTGAAGAACATTTTAAGTTTATGTGCTAGTAGTTTACTTTGGTAGAAGACAAGAGTGCGAGGTGGATAGGGAAATCGTTGCCGTGATAACTGAATGGGCTAGATTTTGAGGAGATGCCCGCCGATTCCTAATGTTGTAGGTTAGAAGCACGTGGCAGCGCTGCCAGGCGGTGATAAATGGAGCTCCTCATGGATAATCTTATAGTTAGGACAGAGGTGGTTGCAATCAGATTGGAGCAGTACCTACCTATTGTCTAATAAAGGTAGGACGTGTAAAGACGTGCATTTAAAGAGAAAAATTGTAATTGAAAATATCAGCAAGAAGGAGGCATGGATCAAAGAACTCAGACGCACGAGACTACACCCTCTATTTAAAGGTTAAATCTCAAATAAGCAAGAGACTGTTTACTGGTTGGATGTCTAACGACAAGAGGCCCTTGAAATTTTTAAGAAGAGGAGCTAACTCTCGTGCACACATCAGAAATGATATATCTCCATCTCCGTCATCATCTGTCATTCGGCTATCGCAAAAATCGTTAATAGAGGAGAAGATTATTCTAACAGTGAAACTTGGGTGCATGATCTCTAGCGCAGTACATAGGTAGAAATTAGCGGGAGCCGATGGTTGAACAACCTTGAAATTTCACTATCGCTTTACAAGATGCTTACAGAGTCCCAACTACGGAGGGTCTACAGTCCTCAGTACCACACCTGTGGCTCTCATGATTGATTCATGTCTTTCTTTAAAACCGACTGCAGCGTCGCTTATACATCGTATTAATGTATAAATTAAACTACAGTCTAATACTAAGAGGTCTGGAGGTCTTGGAGGCCAGTTAATAGGACCACCGCCACCGCATAGTCTGTAAAATACAAACGAAAATTTGGATGCAAGTAGAATGCATGATAAAAAAATTTAATTACGCTGTAACTTGTAAACAAACAAAAAATCGTATGATATATATGAGTTTTTTACATTATTTTCACGTGTATCTCCTGGAAATTGGTCCGGTTCTCCCGACTCACCATTCATATATAATTTTGTACGAAAACATAAATCTTCGAGCGTATATTCTCCAGAGGGAGTAGGTAGAGATCTAAGAGATCTAAGAAAGGATTTATTGGGCTATAAATGTTGACATGGAAAATTGTATTCTCTACAGATTTTCTTGGCATTTTCCCTTTTTCGGTTCTTTACATACGTTCCTTGTGCATGTGTGGAATAAAGTAGATATGTGAATCCGCTTATTGTTTGTTTACTGTGTAGCGGGCATAAAGGAAATGACAATGAGGACTGAACGAAAATGCATATTTATTTACTTAAGGGGTTTATTCCCGTAAATCTATTAGACTTACAACTAGATCTACCAAAATATTTACCACTGAACAAGTGTATCGAAGACTAAATCGAAACGTGTTGTGTGAAATGATTTTCCTTTGTCACAGTTTTCTCGTTATTATTCTCAATTCTAATTCGCTTGATTCATCATTGACGATTCGTGATTGATTACAATTCATTAAAGAGGAATAGTGAATAGATGTTCAAATGTATAAAAACGAATCGTGATATAAATACGATTCGTCATTGACGAATCACGAATTATGATACGATCCGTCATTGCAGATTTACGAATCGTGTTTTTCGCCCAGTCTTGGATTAAACATCGAACAAAATTGACGTTAATAATAAGAACAAGTCTCCAGATATAAGTATCTTGGAACATGGATGAATGACGACTGGACATATAGACAAGAAATTCTAGCTCGCATAGAACAAGCGAGAACAGCTTTCGTCAAAATGAAAAACATGCTAACTTCTCGAGATTCCAGTCTAGACCTAAGGCTAAGAATGGCCCGATGCTAATTTTTTCCGATCCCTTTCTATGGCATGGAAAGCTGGACTTTACACCAATAAACCACCAAAAGGATAGAGGCTTTCGAGATGTGGGTCTATCGACACATGCTGGACCGACAAAATCACCAATGTCGAAGTGCTTCGGAGGATGTCCAAAGAGACCGAAATCCTCTTTACTATAAAGAAGCGAAAGCTAGAGTATCTAGGTCACATTTCTAGACACCAAAAATATGAGTTACTACAACTTATAATCCAGGGGAAAATCCAAGGGAAACGAAGCGTAGGTAGACTGCGTATATCCTGGCTGCGTAACCTGCGGGAATGGTTTGGAACATCGTCGGCGGACCTGATGATCAGCAACCTCCGGCGGAGAAGCTGAACCAAGAAAAAGAAGGGAGGATCCGATTTAAAAATCATCCGTCAAACGGGTCGGACGATTCTTAATTTCAGATTCGCATTTTTATGACATATTCGCGTATTCGTGATTTTTCACAATTCTTGAGCGTGTGAATATGGCCATAGAAGTTTAATTGTCAGTGACAAAATAAAAACGAATCGTAATCCGGAAAAAAATCACTATTCGTTGATGTGTGAACTTGTCGCAAGTAAAATGTCGCAACCATGAGATATCAATTGCAGGCCAATGACGTTCGTTTCTATTAGCGAATGTGTAGTTTGTTCACAGTATATGGTGGTCTGATTTTCGTTATGCCCTGTTCACACTATCGTGTGTCTACTATGTCTACATAAAAATATTACTTTTGGTTTTTCTATTAGTCATATTCAGGTGGAAAAGATAGAACGTGTAGATTTTTTAAACTTTTTCAATGTGGGTGCCTTTTGCATAGTAAATGTGCTCCGATTTTGATGTTTTTTGACCGACTTCAAAAAAAGAGGAGGTATACAATTCGGTTTTATGTTTGCTTTTGCATTTTTTTATAATTAATATTTTTTTATTTATGGCTGTTCGCGCGTTTTGCATAGTAAACGTGCTCCGATTTTGATGATTGTTGATTCGTTTGGAAGAAGAGAGTCGAGAAATGGTCCTATATTTAGAAAAACACAAATCGAAAATCTTCTTCCCTCTAAAAACCGATCTCGAAGGGGTGGAGGGGGCTGTTTCTCGAAAATCTGAGACGGTATTATTAAGATGAGACCGTATACGAAAAAAATGAACATTTATTCAAAAGAGCTACGGTTTTCGAGCAATGGTAAAGATTGAAATATGTGTATTACCGCTATGTTGAGGGGACATTTTTTGCGTAAATTTGAAATATGAGACGGCCTAATTAAAGAAGATGAAGATATATATGTAGCAACATTTAATATGAAAATTTTCAAAAAAAATGCTATGGTTTTCCAGTTACAGCAGTGGTAAAGTCTGAAATACGTGTATTTCCCCCGGCGCGATGTTTTGAGATCTCTGAATAATAACAAGTACAAGTTAAGAATATCCATGGGTAATACGATAAGTAATCTTCTTTGGTAATAGTGAACGTTCAACGATTTTAATCACTAATGTTACACTCAAAAGTGTGAAATAAATATTTTTTACCAAAAATGTGCCGACTTTATTAGTTGGTGGACTGAAAAATACAAAATAATATTAATTCTATTGGTGCTGGTACTTTTGAAGTTGGCACCAAAAGTCTTCTATCTAATTAAAATTACACAACTTCAAAGTACCAGCACCAATAGAATTAATATTATTTTGTATTTTAAAGTACACCAATTAATAAAGTCGGTCCAATTTCTGGTAGGAAATATTTATTTATTGAGGGTTGAGAGATGGCACCACCTTAAAAAAACATCTCCTTCACCTGAAAACATCCTCCAAAGGAGATGGAGAGGGCAAAATTGATTGAAAATAGAAAATTTTGTGTGACAAGATTGAAGAATAGATTTTAAAATAACCACGAGCTTCCAAGATAAAATTGTTATCAATCGCAGATCTTCAATTTAAATTGAACATACGTGGTGTTAAAAATCTATTTGTTAAAGATGACTATAGTTCACTCCAGATTCATAGATAATCAAACGATGCATTTGATGTAGTTTGAAAATTAATTTTGAGAAATTTACATTTGCGCTGGTTACAGGCCATTGGGATTGTTATAATTCGTACAATTTCTCTGCAACTACAAATTACAAATATAGAAAAAACGTGATACAATAAAATCTCTTGTCTAATGTCCATTCCATGATTTTCTTCTAAATGAACCTACCAATAATCCCACCCCTCTTTAATCACTTTAACTCTTGTATACATGGTACTTAGGGAGTATATGTAGAGGCCAATAACACTGAAAACTCCTCTTTGTTCTTCATCAAGTCTACAATACATATAGGTACAACACACACATAACATAATTCATCTTTGAACATAATTATTATCAAGGGGGCATATACATTATCCAATTACCAAAAACGATGTATCCCGAATATATACATAATATAATAATCAACTGAAGCCTCAATCGAATGTGTTAGAGAAAGATAGACAAGAGTTGTTTTAATGTGCGTTAGAAAGTGTGGGAGATACATAATATATTCTATAGACAGCAGGCTTCTGTTTTAGCTCACTGTTCTACATACACACAGGGTGTTTTTATTTTACGTCCCGGCTTTAGTGCTTTTGGTGCTGTTGTGTGTGTGTGTGTGGGTATTGGGTATTAAATGATGTTCAGTCATTTGACAGCCTAAGCTAGTGAAAAAGTTAATTGTTATTGTTCTTAGAGATTGTTCATTCTTGGTAGTGATAATTGATAGGTAAATTGTTTGATTTATCATTTGTTACTAAATGGTCATTTCATTGGTTTCATGTATCTATAAATCTAAGTAATATTAAATTTGGGAATATAACATTTTCATATTCATATATTATTGAGATAAGTAGTTACCTACTTATACGACTTCTGCAAACATTGTTTCACTTTCCTAGTAGGTACCTTATCGTCTAAACTTTTCGATTTCAACAATTTATGTTTTAAAGGCATCTGAGTCCAAAAAACATATTTTCAGCCATTGATCTGACTGCCTGTCTGTGCCAAGATTATCTCTGGAGCGGATGGGCCGATTTTGTTGCTTTCTTCTGAAAAATATTTTTTTGCTCAAAAACGGCTCTAACGATTTTGATGAAATATGTCTAAATCTGTTGACCTGGTCGGACAATTTTTATATTAGACTAGCTTTTGTCCGCTACTTCGTGCGTGTGGAAAACTGCATTCAATTCAATGTAGTTTTTGCGCGTACAAACATACATACAGATAGACAGAGGTGGTAAAATGGAACCTATATTCTAAGTTAGACCTCTAGCAATACAATAATACATCGGTGAAAACTGCATTCAATTCCATGCAGTAGTTTTTGGGTGATGCGCGAACAAACATACAGACAGACGGGCAAGAATTCTAAAAAATGTTTTGGCTTCTGTTGCTCTAAGAAATACAATTTTTCAATTAGTAATTCTACAAAATTTATGTAAAGGTTAGAAGAAGTAACAAAAGCTAAAATTGACCATGTTTTCTCACCATAAAAGTTGATTTTTCTCGAAAACGGTCGACTTTAGAGCTCAAATGTATATTTTTTGTGTAGATAACTTTGGCGATTCAAATGGGCGCCTCAAAACCGTACTTTTTCCATTGACGTAGAAATTGGGGAGAAAAACAACCACTACTCCTTCAAAATCTTCACCACTTATGACTTAACAAAAATGTTTTTCTGACTCAAAACTTAGCTTATTATGAGTGGAAAATGCTTACAAAAGCCGTTTTCTGTACGATAAACGGTTCTGGAGATATTCACAAAAACCGAATACTTTTTTTCAATTTCAACACCCTGTATCTCGAAAATGGTGCATTTTAGAGGATAAGTTAATATAAACTTTTTTTCATATTTTTGAACGAGCTATCACATCCTCAAGTCCTGCGCAGATATTATGAAACACCCTGTATCTGTAGGTATAGATGTATAGATATGTACGTATAGATGTATAGATGGAATTCGTTGTTGAGTGTTAGGAAAGTCGTGTGATTTTTAAATGGATATTGTTGTTCATCATATCACTGTAAATAGCCATTCTCTGGTTCTCTGGTCATATTTTGTATCCACCCACTTATCATATTTCACTATTGGATTAAAAATATAATTATCAAGTACAATGGGTTATGGGAATAAAAAATATTTTGATTTTTGTTTAAGCAGCAATTACATTTTCTTTGTAACGGGAAAAAAGATTGTCATATTTTCTCTGTTCAGGTGACAAAGTATCACTTTTTATAAAATTACTTTTTTCCCACCGGAAAAAAGTGAGTAGATACTTTTTTCCCGGGTATATATACACATAAATATAGCGATTTAGCTGGCAATAATTTTTGTGACGCTACTTCGCTACTTCCGCTGCTTCTTCTAACTCCGGTGAAGTCAAAGAAAACTCGAAATCAGACATTTCTTACAAACAAAAAAGCACTAAGTTCGCAGTTTTTAAATCAAATCACAGAATTTAATTGACAGATATTTGATTACTTTAAAGGTTTCCTTAGCAACGCAGGTCAAATTCGCACAAGTACAATAGCCTACCAGTTTAAAACTTGAAATTTCGCTTCTATAATTTTCTGACTTTAATATATTGTAATATTTTTTCAAAATTAAATTATTATTTTTCCCGTCACAGAAAAAAATAGTGTTTTATAAAAGAATATTAGATTTTAGCTCTCGGTAACCTCGAGCTAAAATCTAATACTTTTTTCCCTTGTACTTATAATAAATAACTATTTTTAATATACCTACTCCACTTTAAAAAGAGACAGAGTAATAAATTATGATAATGAAGGAATTTCTGTTAGGTACCTATATTCTGCTGTATAAGCGCCATAATACAATAGAGATCCCTTCATTGTCATAATTTGTTACTCTCTCTCTTTTTGAAATGGTATATAGAGAATCTTATCGGACCTTATAATATCAAAATAAGATAGATAATCTTCACAGACAAGATATATTTAGATCGCAATCACGTCTTGTAATGTGTAAGTGTAAGTTGACGAATTCGTCAACATGCCCCCGTCAACTTGCCCCACGGGTAACCTAAAATGTTTATTTAACCTTTAAACATAAAATCAAGTATTTCACATTATGCAATGACGTTGATTTGTTTCAAGCAGTCCATTATATGTGGCAAATCAATCAAACATCAGTACTTACCTTTTGCTTTTGCAAAAATCCTTATATTTCACCTACACAATATTGCAGTCAACCGCCGTAATTCACTTCATCCGCCATAACTCTTTTATAACTGAATCCAGCGCCATCTATTCTTACACGTTAAAAGTACATGGTAGGCAGCTTCTAAACGTTAGGTCGCGGTACGATCAAAAAATATATGTATCAGGAAAAACAAAATTTGTCAACATGCCCCGTGCGTCATCTTGCCCCACCCTCCCCTATAAATAATGATAATAATAATATAAAATGCCGAATTTTCGAACCATTTATTCATATTCTGGATAAACGATTTATCTTACCTCAAAATTGAACATGACTATTGTTGTTTGGCTTGGTAAGGTCTAATAGGTAATACTGACCATATTAATAAAAAAAATATCATCATGATACCTCATATCTCATTCTCAAATTTAAATCATACCAATCTATTTATGATTTATATATCAAAATTTTAATTCTAAATGATTAACTCGCTAAACCTACTAACTGACTTGTTGCTTATTTTTGTAAATATCCACTTCAACTTATTGATTGAACACTGTTGAATCGTTCCAAATCCCACCGCTCTGCCATTTATAGAATGTTATGCTCACCCTTCTGGCAACTCATTCACTCACGGTTCATCAACAAGTCAAAAAGATTAACACCTCACCGTCTGTTCACGCTGATGTGAATTCACTTCTTTTTCAGTCTCCCCGTGTTCCATCCATTGCCCCAGTAGAAGCTGAGGCAAAATGGAGTGTGATTGATGGGAATAATATTCTGTTTCGATGATTTTTCTACTTTTAGTAAACAGATCTCCCAATATTGAAATCATCCTTAACCCAGCTCAATGTTTCATAGAGCTATATCTGCCTTATAATAAATATCCTTCAATTATTTTTTTATTCTACAGGTCGGATCAGCTAACGGTATCGCCTTGCAACTGTACGGGCCCCACATCCAGCCTCGCCACTGCGTCATCCGCATCTCAGCCGGTGGGGGTGGAGCCACTGTGGCCCCGCTCCACCCCGATGCGCATACCTATGTCGATGGTCAACGCGTCAGACAGGCCACGCCACTGCGTCACAACAGCCTGATAAAGTTCGGACACAGCAACACGTACCGCTACGTAGAACCGACCATGGTAGGGGCGGGCATTGGTGCCGAAGGCGGAACCGGGAGGGCGTATGAAAGGTTTGTTAATGTAAAAATGTATAAAACATTGATTTTGTTGTAAAATAATCATTTTTATGTTTTGTCATCAGTGATAATCTTTTTTTGTGTTTGATATCCTTATGTTTTATTTTTGCTTTTTATTATTTTTTATTTTGCAACTGTCACCATTTTTATCATGCTTGCACTCCTCACAGTCGATCACCAAGGGCACTAAGTCCTTCTGACCCAAATAGAGAGAACATCGAAACAACTTTTGACCTCGAAGGTAATGTTGAAACAATATCCACAGCAAGTGGAGGTGCACGCGAGGATAGTCGAAGTCTGGGATCATCATCAGAGAACAGGTATGTTGTTTGTTGAATGTCTCACACTCATAGTTGTTTGTATTAATCAATGTTTGCGGGTGTTTTTTTTTTTCTATTACTGACCCTTTTGTTATTTTTTTTTCATTTAATAGACTGAGTGGTATCGATCGATATCCACGTGGACAGGACCCAATATTACCTGCAGTTCTGGAATTCCCCGAAGAACCACAAGAGCAGTTTCTTGCTCGCGTCATCACCCATTTAGATGTAACCACACCTACTTTTCGATTAGCTCCCGCCTATACTCTATACTTATGTGCAAGGTATGAGAAATATGCCGAAACTTATTTTTTTCTTTTCTAAAAATATATCTTCATAGGTATCGAGCTTCGACCCACTACCGACCTGAGCTGACACCCACAGAGCGAGCGCACAAGTTAACATTACTTTTACAACATGCCGCCATGTTAATCAGGCACACGGTGCAAGATCGAAGTACTGAGAGCCAATCGCAAGCCTTCTGGTTGGCTAATGCTAGCGAGCTGTTGCACTTCCTCAAATCCGACAGACATGTTAGTGCATTTTCGCTGCAAGCTCAAGATACATTGGCGGATGCTGTACAATTGGCCTTTAAAAATTTGGTAGCCTGTTTGACGGATGAGCTGAATGCTGCCATGGCGTATTTGATGTCGGTAAATGGTGATGATCATCCTAGAGAGGTGATAAATATCTTGAGTGCTGCTATGAATTTGCTCAGAAAGTGCAGGTAAATATACTAGGAACTTGGTACTGTTTTGAGAACCAAAGTAATCCATAATGACTATTCTTGTGAATTTTGAAGAAATAGTGATAACTTGCTGGGCAAAATGTTCTAACTTTTTTCATGTTTACATCTTAGAAAATATTATTATCATTAATCACAATCGTCTTTCCAGAGTTAATGCAGCCTTAACCATTCAACTGTTTTCACAACTCTTCCACTGGATCTCAGCCAAAGCTCTCTCGAATGTCATCAGTAATGCCAATCTGTGTTCGCGCCACTTTGGCAATCGTCTCTTTAATCGCTTACGTAATTTACAAGCGTGGGCCGAATCACAAGGTCTAGAATTGGCAGCCGAATGCCATCTAGCCAAAATTGTACAATGTGCTCATCTACTGCAAGCACCCAAGTATGCACCGGAAGATCTGGCCAGTTTGTCGGCTGTTTGCTTCAAACTCAACTCGTTGCAGCTGGGCACTCTCCTAATGCAGTACAAAGGTAAAATAGTGAAAGGTGATATTAACTTAATCTAACCATGTACCGCCATCCAATAGAAATAAATCAAATCCCGGGTAATTTTTTTATTTTCTTTTTAGTTTTCTAAGCAAGTGCCTCATAAGCATTAATTTGGGATAGTTACTAATTAATACCTAATTGTGGGTGTTGCCCAGACTTAAGACCTCAAATAATAAAATTTACTATTTTAAATTCGACAGCTACAACGAAATCTCGATCTATTGATATATTTATACAAGTACGTTCATTATAAAAATATAGTTGAAAGCACCTCACTCTTTTTTGACCGACTTTAAAAAAAGGAGAAGGTTTACAATTCGGTTGTAAGATTGCTTTTTTTTATGGCTGTTCGCGCGTTTTGCATAGTAAACGTACTAAGATTTAGACGATTTTTGTTTAATTTGAAAGAGGTGAGTTGGGAAATGGTCCCATATTGAGAAAAACCAAATCCAATTTTTTCTCGAAAATTGAAAATCCGAGACGACAAAATTAATGTAAATTCCATATCCGGAAATGTTTAAATTTGACATTTAAAAAAATAATCATACGTTTCCGCGCTACACTCTCAAATATGTGTTTCAGCTATGTGGAAGGGGCAAATTTTTCCGAAAATTCGAGATTTGAACATTAGGAAGGGAACCATATCCGGAAACGTTTAACTTGAACATTTTTTCAAAAGAGTCACGGTTTCCGAGTTTCGCAATGGTAAAGTCTGAAATATGTGATATGCGTATTTCCGTTATGTACAAGCTAAACCTACCTATATCTTTTTGGGTATTAGTTGAACGTTCAACAATTTCCATTACTAATGTTACACTCAAAAATGTGAAATAAATATTTTTTACAAAAAATTGGACTGCCTTTATCAGTTGTTGCACTGAAAAATACAAAATAATATTAATTCTATTGATGCTGGTAATTTTGAAGTTGTGCCGTTGTAGTTTGTTGTTGTAGGCACCAACTCCAAAAGAACCAGCACCAATAAAATTAATATTATTTTGTATTTTTCAGTGCAACAACTGCTAAAGTCGGTCAAATTTTTTTTTTTAAATATTTTTTTGCAATCAAATTAAACTTTTTATATTTCAAAATTATTATTTTATTCAACAATAGTCACTTATTTTTTTGTCTCGCAAAGTTAAAGTAGTTATTATAATCAGGATACTCGATTCCTTGGCATATTATCGTATGTGTATGTATGTCTGATACATGATTGGTGCGTTTGTAAGTTCAGTGAATTTTGATTGGTTTCGATAAAAATAACGCTTATTGTGTTTTATATCTCAACATCCTTATAAATTCATATACTTGCATAGAAGGATAATATCAAAAAGTATGTGGCGTTCTCCATTGGCATCACTTTACCAACTGCCATAGCGCACCTGTTCCACTCACCGAACGAGCGCGCGAGAATGTCTTCCTGGATGAGCCTCGGAGAATCTAGTCATATTGTTCAATTCGGTGTAGCTCTTGTATCAATAAGAGGAGTGGCTGCGGCCTGCGGCGTGTATGGCGATGACGATGGCGGTCCAGGGTGAGTGTTTTCTGTGCCAGGAGGATACTTTGAACTAAGTAAGGAAGTCGCTGAATCCAGAGCTGGCAGGGAAGGTAGCTTTGCACATTGTTGATGCCGGCGAGAGATCGGGAATGCCTCAAAATTTGTGAAGGCTTACGGTTTACAATTGCCATTAGCAGTTGGCGGACTTTCTGTTCTTCGGACAATGAGAGACGTGCTATTAGTTCTGTCTTAAGTTTGGTGTACCGATCAATGCTTGGCGGGTTGATAATGATGTACCTCGCCTCAGTGGCGTAGCGGGTATCCAGTTGTGCAACAACGTAGTTATATTTGGTGCTGTCCTGTGTGATGTTGCCAATGACGAACTAAGCCTCGACCTGTGCGAAACAGACTTCGGGTTTGTCAGCCCAAAAGGGAGGGAGGCGGATAGCGGTGCGGAACACAGTTTCCTGCCTTTAAATAACGTGAGCTGCTTGTTGCTGCTGCTGTGGTTGCTGGGCAAGGAGTTAATTCGACCTATAGTTCCTCTGAAGAAGACATCGCGAATGGGATGTCTGAAACTCGTGGCGGCACAGACACATCAGTTTAATTCACTTATTCACATTTCGCGGGAGTGTCCACTTTATCATTGTCCAACGTTTAATCACGTCGGGGTCGCCAATTTGGTGGAAACGAACATAAACACAAGTGATTAACTATACTTTATTAAGTACATACCACGTATAATATACACAGACTGAACTCTGAACTCAAAACCGAATTGAACAATATGACTAGATTTACTGTGGCTCATCCAGGAAGATACTCTTAGCGCGCTCGGTCGGTGAGTTGAGCAGGTGCGCTATGGCAGTTGGTAAAGCGATGCCAATGGAGGACGTCACAAGTATCTTGCTAATGAGTTGTCAATAAAATTATGAATAAAACTGATAGTACATACGTAATTTATAATAGGTCCTTTAAAGGATGACGAGGTCCACACACGCAATTCAATTCTATCTAAATTATGCTATTTTGCTGAGCCACGTTACTATTATAATAAAAATGATAAATAACGAATGAATTTCAATGTAAACATTGTAATAATGTATTTTTTTATTTAATAAGAGGCAGAGTAATAAGGGGTCCGTTTGACACGTCGACCTTAAGGTCTTTGGTGCCATACGTATATTGCTAACTCATCTATCCCAGATGGGTATCTGTCTTGATAAGTCGATGCTGAGCTATGTTAATAAATGAAACTTATTTTGCAGTTGAACCAGGTGAGAAGATTGCACCGCCCACGCTGCTGGAACACGCTTCCAAAGCTGCCGAGAGCGTGGCCGACGAGTTGGCCCGTGCCGAAGGCAGAGACGTCACCCTTCATGATGACCCATCACTTGCCGCCACGACTCCTCTTCTATTGCCAGACGATGGCTATAGCAGCGAAGCCGTCCGCGGTGTTCCTGCAGGGTTGGCCGATTTTCTGCGCCCCCTACAGGCTGCCGGTCTGTGTCGATTGGCTGCCCAACCTACCAGCTCTGGGCAGTGGACGGTGTACATGAATCAGGCGCGACCATCGAGTGCCATGAGTGCCACCCAGCCCGAGGTGCAGCTGATTAGATTGCATAAGTCTGGTGGCGGTATGGGCTTGTCTATTGTGGCGGCCAAGGGAGCTGGTCAGGAGCGTTTGGGCATCTATGTCAAGTCGGTGGTGCCCGGTGGAGCTGCTGATCGAGATGGCCGATTGGCAGCGGGTGATCAGCTCTTGTCTGTCGATGGACAATCGCTGTTAGGCATAACACAGGAGAAGGCGGCCGAGTTTCTACAACGAACTGGCAGTGTGGTGGCATTGGAGGTGGCCAAAGCGGGAGCGGTTTACCACGGATTGGCGACATTGTTGCAACAACCCAGTCCAACGCCACAGCATAGAGGTGAGATAAAGATGATGTATAATTTAGTTTGGATCACTTTCCTAACTTACAATAAAAAAATTCAATCTCTAACATTTCAAAATTCAAACATTTTGAAAGGAGGAGGAGAGGACGAAGTAGCGTATTGAGGTTGAGATACCTGGTTCATGAACAGATGAGCTGTGTATGGGCCCCATATACCTTCTAATACATAGACTGCTATTTGAGAGACAATATCCGGTCAAACATAGAAGGCTACGTAGGTGACGTGTCAGGTCAATCCGATATTTCACAGGCAGTAACGACTCTCGACTCCTCATTGTTGCGCAGTGTTGCCAGTGTGACAAAGCCGAAAATCGTTACAATCTTATAGAGAATCACTACTTTCTAATAATTTGAAATTAAGAAGTAAAAGAAAAAAAATATTAAAACATAAACCAAAAATTAGGCAAGTTAATAAACAAAGAAATTAAAGCATTTCTGGAAAATCACAGTCAAAACAATAACTCTTTTCGCGAATTGTCAAACAAACCTGTGTAGAATCAACAGTACTGTCGTTGGTACTTGGTACCGCCATTGTTGACCTAAAACGTCACTTTACCTTATATGTTTGCCGCTTACATTACCCTATTAACGAATTTATCAAGTATCTTATAAACCTCTTACAAAGAGGCGAAAATAACATGATAAAAAATTATAAAATGTAGATATAATAAAAATCACATCAGCTTCGTTAGCGATTACAAGATGTCTCTGGAGTTAACATTTCCTGTTTTAATTCTTAATGTGATAATATAGTGAATATTTCTTTATAGGTACAGTACAATTTTTAAATAACCTGTCATAAGCTATTTTTCGGTCATTTTGTCAGTCATGTTTCATATTTCCGATTTAATTACTTTCAAAGGAAAATTATTTACTCAACTCAATTTCCAAGAGATCATATTATTATAATTTTACTTTTGTAGGGAATGGAAAATCTTTAAAAAATATAAAAACAGTCAGGCGTTTCAGTCCCACCATATGTATGTAATTATATGAATTATTACTTTCGGTTGCTAATGAGTATATTTTTTCCTCAAATCAAAGCTCATAATGCCTTATTATATTTGTTGGAAGAACTATATCGATTTTTTTTGAGAAATGTTTAGAAACATTGTAATCCTTCAGAAGAACATTTTGTTATTCACTTCAGGAAACATTTGCAGATGCCGCCATATTCACTTGCATAGGCATGGAAAGTATAAAAATCCTTTCATATCTTTAGAGCCCGATATCTTTTATACAATTGGTAAGCTAGGCTAGAAGGCTATCCTCCTTCCCCATAATACTGCAGTAACAATTTTACAGTTTGAGATTTTTCTAACAGCCAAATACTATCAATACCACCAACCATTGAAATTTGCTCTGTCTTTTCTCTTAAACGCAAGCAGCCTTGGACTACTACTGCCATCCTCATCATCCATTGTACGAGGGATCACAAGAGTCCTTGTACAGTCCACAAGGTTATCGACTATTCACGCCGCCAGCTGTTAAGCCGAAAAACAATATTTTTTTCAGCTCCGACGACAGTCTCTTCAAATCGGAAAAGCGTAAATTCACCATACCACGCATCGAAATCGAAACTGACGAACCAATTTTCAATTTACAAGTGACAGATTTTTCGGAACCATCACCAAAGAATGTCACATTGACCTATGATGAGACAGGTCAGACAATGCAAGCCGGCAAAGAAGTTGAAATCAATGAGGATGTTGTGGTGGACACTTGCGTGAAGCCGAGGCGGGATAGAGTCAATAATTTTGCCCAACAGAAAAGTTTCTCCATCGATGTCAATAATAGTTCCTGTGATATAAGCGAAATTAATGACGCTGATAAGTTTCTGAGCATCGGTGCCAGGCGTCTGAGGCAACAGCAACAGCGTTTAATTTCCAGTTCTTTGCAAGATCTATCCAGCTCCACATCGAGCATCAATAGTGGGGTACACGAATCCAATCTTGATTTGAGTCAAATGGATCCTGAAGATACACCGATCAGGCATAGGAAAAATTGGAAATCCCCATATGAAATACGACATGGTAGTAATGCGAAAGAGTTGACCAAGCAGTTTGATAATAAGGCTATCAGTGTGCCGATGTTGAATAAACGCATCACAATAACTAGTAGAAGTAAGAGTGTTAGCGAAGAAAAATTGAATGATAACAAACTGACTGAGTATGAAAGATTGGAGATACTGAAATTGTTGTATGATTGGAGCTTGAATGGTTCAGAATCAAAGAGTGATTTCAACATCAAACTGTCCTCATCTTCATCGGAACATACCAAAGAAGCCAAACCGAAACCCGTACGATCTTGCTTGAGAGCGAGAGTAGTTAAATTCAATTCCGAACCCGATTTATCACCAAAAAATGATACTACGATCAATAAGACTAATAGTCTCTTAAAGACAAAATCCATGGACCAATTTAGCCACAAGTGCGAATACCGAAATTGCATTTTCAATGTCGATTTTGGGACCAATCATAATGAAGACTTGACAAATGATCAAAGACCAATAAAACCGAAAGGTATCCTGAAACCAAGCAAAGAAATCGATTGCCTCAATAATATAACGAATTTATTGCAAAAGAAACCGAAATATACGAGACGTTATAGTGAAATCATCATGGAGTCACCAAAACCACTATTCAATCCGACATTGGTGCGTTGTGATAGCCTAGAGCGCCTAACTGACATGCAAAAAAAGAAGAAATTCCCCGACTCCTACATCGTTACGAGACGTAACAGTGCTAGGAAGTCACCGAAAAATAACGAAAACAATAACAAATCACCTCGAATGGTGGTGGTGAGAAGAAAGTGCATGCCGAAGACATGGAAGAGTTGTTCGGACATCAAGTGCAAGAAAACAGTACGCAAGTGTTGTAGGAATGCGAAAAAATCCTGTCCCGTATCGAAAACTTGCTCAGACTCACCAAAGGCGACGCGAAAGGCTCAGAGCTGCACCAGCTTCAAGAATGAGGAGCTGGACGTTGCTTCTGCTACTGCTGCTAGGTTAGCTGCTTTAAGGAGTTTTCAAGTTGGCGCTTATGATCGTAAGAGTACGATTGACTGTGTCGCGCACGATTTTATTTACTTTTGTGGATTATTATTTCTAGACAAAAAATGCTGCATATTTATTTTAGCTTTGTGAATGTTACCATTTTATAAAATATATTCATTTATCTCTATATAATGCATTGCCCTTTTTATTTTGTTATGTATATACAATTTTATATATATTTTGCTTCTTCCATTCATAGAATTAATTCATATATATGTATTATCAGTTAAAACTATCTGATTAATTAATTTTATCTCCCATTCAGGTCCTAGGCGAATGTCTGAGCGCGACTTACCATCTAGAGTCGATGCAGAACGCACCATACCCTCATCCAAATCTGTACCAGCCCTCCATCAAATCCATTCACCCACCTCCTCAGAAACTATTCGTCCCACACCGCCTGATCTTTATAAAACCAGCACCAATCCAGATATATACAAGACGCATCTACATAATCATCATCATCTTCAACATCATCAAGAGCCTCCTTACAATAACAACAATATTAATGGACCCCAACAACAACAACAACAACCTCAAGGCTACAGTCGAACATCTTCGAATAACAGTATTAATAATCACAATGGTGGTGGTAGTGGCCCAATGGTAGCAGTAGCTAATAATGCATTAAGAAGTCGATCCACACACAATCTACACCAGCAACAAGATGCTGGAGGATTCTATCAAAATTTGAGCATTTATCATCGGAATAAAATTCCCAGTCCACAGCAACTTGGCGATAGGTAAGTTGGATGTGTATGCCTAAAATTGGTCATGGATGTAAGAGGATCTCAAGAGATGTAGAAAAGTTTTAGATCATTTTATGGGAACTAAAATTAATTTACAGATCAGCTCCAACTTCCCGGGTCTTCTAACTCTTATTTCTTTTAATACGTTCGAACATCATCCGAGCAACTTTTTACGTAGAATAAAATCGTATACTTAATTATCAATTGCAGCCGTTAGGTTGTCTCGAACCATCATTAAGTTTTTCTTTCTTATGGTCGCCATATTGGATTTTAAATGAAAGTTTTTTTAGCTAAAAGAATATATTAGTTTGTGAAATAATACAATGCAATACGCCATGAATATCCTATTAGATATATTTTTATACAGTTGTTCATTATCGCAAATCTATGAAAATCTTTTTTTTAATCCTTTAAAACCCAATATGACGGACTTATGAAAAATCAAACATCTAGACAAGCAGAACCTTGAAATTAAAGGTTATAAATACCAACTTATGCAAAGAGGTGATCTGTCTTCGGAGTCCAAAAACATATTGTCAGCCATTTGACTGTCTGTCTGTGAAAATATTATGGAGTGGAAGCATCTATTTCATTGCTTTCTATTTTGTTTTATAAGTTGCCTCTTAGTAGTAGTAGTGCGCAAAAAAAAATGATTAAAACTAGCACAAAAACAGTTATATTTTTATGAAATTTTTCTCAAATATTCTTCAGAAAACCCTTTAATATTGTCTCAAAGCGCATATCAGAGAAAAACTAGGCAAAAAAGTTATGTTCAAAAAAATATTATATTTCCTACCTGTTTATTCATATTCTGGGTAAAAACTTCTTCTTTAGTCACAATTGAATATGACCATCATTGTATCGTAAAAAAATGAATAGTCGCAGGATTTATGTGGACGATTTTCATAGATATATTTATTAACTACATTGCTTACACACAGGAGTATTATAGTACGTCAAAATAAAATATAAAACAACACTACATTTGACAATAACATAACAATGGGAACAAAAGTTGAATCCAAAAGAAAACATTTCCCGTATATTACACCCATTGCCCTCTGAGGAACTCCTCAACTGAATAATAGGCTTTCTCAATAAGAAAATCTTTGACTTTTCTCTTGAATGGATTTAGATTTAAAACCCGCTTTTTTCAAATAAATGAGAAATCCGAGTAGCTCAAACTGTTTTGTAAATAGCATTGAGTTTTTCTATCTCTTATTACTTTCATACCTCTACCTCAAGTAGCTATGTGAGGAAAGTATTGTAATCGCATAAAATTTTCGGTGTCCGGTTTCTGCGGTCCCTGGGCGTAAACGGTTCCTCCTGCATCAAAATTTTCGTTTGTGTTGGCACTCTGGAAAATGTGAATGGTCGTACGACTTGATCGAACAATTTTTATATTTGATTGAATTTGTTTGAGAACGGCAGGAATG
This sequence comes from Crioceris asparagi, assembly GCA_958507055.1. Taxonomy (NCBI): domain Eukaryota; kingdom Metazoa; phylum Arthropoda; class Insecta; order Coleoptera; family Chrysomelidae; genus Crioceris; species Crioceris asparagi. The sequence continues at coordinate 61,861,416 of OY293829.1, read as the reverse complement.
TCATGTGAGTGGACAGACAATATTTTAGTTTCTGATATCCCTATACATCCGCTAAATACCTAAGCAACAACATGCTAATTATGAAAATTATTTTGCAGAACATCAGCGCTTCGCAGCTCACAAAACTCCCTTCATTCAACCGCAGCGGCTGCTGCCAACTCCCAAAGACCTGCATCAGCCTACTATCCACCACCATCAACGTCTGCCACGAATCCTCGGCCAAATAATCTCCATCAATCGATACCAAATCTCAAAAGTACATCTGCGGCAGCAGTCTTATCTCCACCGTACAATCAAGGCTACTATGCTTCCTATGGTAGAACACCTCAAGGTGGTGGTGGATATCCTAGTCCAGATGATGTTAAAATGCCTCCCTACTATCCAAATTCCAATGGTACAACACCCAACTTTGTCAATAGTAGTAGCAGTAGTATTAATAATCTACAGCAACCATTACATATATCGGCAGCTGTTGGTGGCATCTCGAGGCAGGAGGATAACAGTAATGGTAGTAGGGAGGTGCGTTATGGCAATACGGGAGGTTTATTAAGAGAAGATGTCTTTAGGCAATCAGAACGACTAAGGCATGAAGAAATGATGAGGTAAGTTCGAATTAATGTAAACATTTTAAGATGCAGTGCTTGAAGTTTCGTACAGATATTGCAAATATCTGCCGCCAAATGTATTCCCATCATGTACTAAGCATTATGAAGTGACTTAAAATCACTTGTATTTGTCCATTGTCGGATGCTAGTACGTATTTCTAGACCGTCGCATTTCGGTCGTGGCTTAGATTGTACTAGCAATATAGGGGTATATATGCCCAAAACAGTATTTTTCGTCCTGTTCAACATCTTCCTTCAGCTGTTTGGATATTGAAATCCGAATCTTTGTTCTACCAGGTTGTATCCAAAATATAATATTTTTGTTTTGAATAGTTAGAGCTCTCAATCAATGAATCTTCTAGGCAGACATGACCTAATATTGTACCATTCGATATCTAATTTCTAAACTGATGTTAGGGCTTTTTTCATTTGCAGAAAAGTTGTTCTTGTATATGCAATATTTAAACAATTTTGGAATTCTAGTCATCAGATAAAAGGCTGACAATCGTTAATATGGGATTATTATTTTTAATTTTCAATTCAAGTTGACTGCTCGACTTATTTACGGCATTTGATGAAGTTTTAAGATTTTCAACCAGAATCAAAGTATCATCTACATATCTGATATTGTTAATAGAATTCTATTTATCCTAGGTGCTATTTGAAAATGCTTCATTGAATTCTCTCTCCATAGACAATTACATAGGTGATAATACAAATCTTTACTATTGACTACTGAAAGATGCCCTTGACTTCGCCCACGCACTGTTTGAATTCGCTATGAATTTAAATGTATATATTTTCAACTATTCTGTTGTGTAAGAGTGCCTACTGAAGTCTTCGCAGTCTAGTTCCAATAACAATTAGCAATAAATCTGAATTTCTTATCGTACAAACCGAGTTAGAGAGGGATATGCTTTTCGATCTTCAAGGCATTTTCTTGATCTATAAAACATAATATAGTGACCTCATCTTAAAGAGGTATTGTCATGTCATGTTGCAGGTGCAAAGAAAGAATATTTTTCTTGAATACATTTTTTTTTCTTAGTAGGTATCCCAGTCAGGCTAATATACGTTCACCAGACTCCACGACCACGACAACTCCTATGCAACAATCATCAAGCCAGCAGCCACAACAACAACAACAGAACAATAGTGACATCTTACGTTTAGATCATCGTTCTGGCAGAATACAAGACGACGCAATACTGAGAGGCGGTCATCCTTCTCCTTCTCATCACCACCATATCGGTGAGATGACGAGGTATGCAAGTCAGGGTAACGTGAAAGATGGCAACCTCATCATTAAATCCGATACGCCGCAACAACAACAGTTGAGAGGTACCATCGGACAGGAAGAGAGACACTTAAGGGGCGCAGCTAAATTGGCGGAAATGTCAGAGGAAGTGAGGCGAAGGCAGAATAGAGTAAGTGAATTAATTTTTTTGAGTTACCGTATCATTTTTTTTTCACCCATGCTTAGTATTAATTTGAATTTAAAGCTTCAAATTTCTATTAGCCGCTAAATTAAGCCTGTGTCGTTAAAATCGATCCAGCATTTTGACCACAAGTATAGAGTGACACGTCACCAACCGACACCATAATGTGCTGGTGTATCAGTGTTATTTATAAAATATCCATAAACGTCATATGAGATCGATTGTTCTACAAAATATGTACAAACACAACTTTCAGCGTTTCTCTACAAGTCAGTACTGGAAGGATTTTTGAACAGAACACCACTATGGTGTCAAATGGAATCATCACCAAACATTGACTAGATAGGCACATTATTAAAAGGATAAGCGACTCGGGGTATCCGACTGTGTTAGGAAAAATGCTCTTTATTTTCGAGAAGGTTGGCGTGGATTAACTTATCTTTCTCGCACGTATCTTTTTCCGTCATTCATTCATCAAACATCTTTGTCTATGCTATGGAGAAAAACAAACTTTCAAGACATTTAGTTGATCCGTGATTTTATTTGAAAATGATTTAATAATTTGACAATCAACAATTTCTCTTTATGATAGGCATTTATCAGTTTCAAATTTCAACTTGTTCAGACTCAAATTAACCAACGTCGGATTTATTTAGAAGCAAATAATGCTTCATTGCAGTCGATGTAAGCTTGCAACACTTTCTGTTATAAAAGTTATGGAGAAATATAAATATTATACATATCATTTGATAATACGATCTGTCGGCAGCTACGAAAGATAACAGAAATCTAAGCTGACAGAATTCATAAGTGATTGTGGCACCAATTATCATCTAATTAGCACGATTCTATCTCTCGTAATTCATATTAAATAGTTGACAAGCCCACCAACTCGACAATATGCATACTTTGTCCAATTGTAGTCGTTCATCCTTCTTATAATATCGTTGATCAGTATACTGGTTCTAATTTAGGAACACAGGCTAGACTAATGTTCACTGTATATAAAACTAGTGCACAAAGCTTCCTTTTACATTATGTTTGTATCCATTGTCTTAGCATTATTAGAATAACATGTCAGATGTATATGGTAATCTACATTCAATCTTTTCGCTTTTAAATACAAGGTGTTACATTTAAAATAACCGAGAGAATCATGGGTGTACATTTTGGGTCACCGGGTATATAAAATAAAAAAACATACAGACAGACAGTCTAATTGTAACAATAATAATAATAATAATAACATAATAATAATAATATAATAATAATTTGTTTATTTCACAACTTTAGATAAAATGTTTGCTGCCAGTCAGACTTTACAAACAAAAAATAATGTACAGGAGTATATTCTAAAACATCGTTAAAATATGTTTACATATAAATCTAATTACCATATAAAACCGTTCACATAATAAAAAATCGGATATGAAAACTTAAGTTCTAAAACAAAATTAAAATGTGCATCCATACAACGCCGTGTGTGAACGATTGACTTGACCATGGCAAGGTGACGAAAATATTATTTATGAAAAGTCCCATTTAAGTACTCCTAAACGCTATAAAAACAGTTTTCCAACATACCTACATGATTTAATTTTTGTTTTGAATAACTTTTGGTTCAGTAACTTGATATATTAAGGTATGTGGTTGTAAAGATTTATATTTAGGGAGTTTCTCTGGGACTTTGTTAGTCGAAAGCACGGTTTTATGAGCAGTTCAGCATTTCTTGTCTGATAATGATGTACATGCAGATGTTTCACATTCAACTATATATATTATTAATCAACTATATATTCAATTTACGTGGGTTGTCCAGGATAAGTTATGCCCAGTAATTTTTAGTTGATTTATTGTGAACTGCAAAATGAAATTACTAAAGTCATTGACGTAAATAAGAAATAACAAGGGACCTAAAACAGAGCCGTGGGGAACACCATGTTGGAACATTCTCAACAACAGATAAATTGACATTCACATACACTGACTGCGTTGTATCCGTCAAATAGGATTTGAATAATTTGAGGGGTATTCCTCTCAATCCATAGTATTCCAACTTGTCAAAAAGAGAAACATGGGAAACACAGTATACCTCCTCCGTTTGGATCGTCGTTCAAAAAGCTGTCAAAAACATGATGAGTTGCACCAAAATTCCGCGACTACTAAATTCTTTTGCGGTATTGACCCTCAGTGACTGATTTAAAATAATAAACGTTGACTATTTCATTTTTTTCATAAATGTGGATATATCTTTGAAAGTTCTCTGTGACACCTAGTATAATCCTATATTCCCAGAATAGAGAAAATGAGCTTAATAGAAATTCAAGATAATATATAGGGTATTCTCTATAGAAACTAACTTTGATTTGCTATGCCCTTATAAAACACTCTATTACGAATTGAAACCCTTATTAAAAAACACAGATGGTTTCTTGAAAATTTATGACTCAATTATCAGGATAAATATTGCCTTAAAAAATATTTGAAAATTTGCCTTTGCGTTTTAACAAATTACAAACATTATTACGACTGAGAAACATAAGCTTCTTTTTCCAATCATCTAAAATATTGTTTTCTTAGGGGCAGTATGGTCAACAGAGAGATTTATGTCAACAACAGCAATACTACAACCAAATGATATCTCAGAATACGCAAAGTATGCAAAACTTGAGCATCAATCCACACAATCTGTACAATCATCATCAGCAGCAGCAGCAGCAATATTCACCACAACATCAGCAAAACTCTTACCACCCGCAACAATCGTACTCACAACAGAGTAGTAACGCTTACGCCAGTCACCAACAAAACTCCACCTATCAACATCAACAACCAAACCCAGTCTCACCAACATACAAGTCACCGCCCACTCAAGCTACACTGAAATCTTCAACAAGGAAGGAAGGTTTGCCCGAATTACCACCAACCAGTACACATCCACTGTATTCGGCCAGTTCACAGGATCCACCCAAGATGGCCTTCTATCCCAGTTGTAAGTACAGTATCTTTATAAATTTTAGTGGCGGCAGAGGCGTTTATGAAACTACAATGTGTGTAATTTAAATAGTATGTCTTCTCTACCTATCTCCGCATACCCCTTACTACCATCAATATATGATACTCAAATCATCTTCCCCAGAGCACGCTCACACTGCCCAAAGATCATCGACACTACGCTGTAGAGAAAGAGAAACAGTTTCAAAACTCTGCCTTATCTTCTATATGGCTTCTCACACCTACAGCATACAAAAACGTTGATATGCCATCTCTTGTCTCTTATTAGAAATATGTGTTAAATCTATTACGTTTTATATGCACGATAGAAGCTTGGAATTGCAGTTCTACATACGTCTTTATTCAATTGCCGGTAAGCCCCCCAATTCACCATAAACCGATTAGCCAAAACGCCACACGCCAACACATTTGAAAAATTTATATTTTTAAATTTCTGTAGATACAGACCGTTTGTGAAGCGTTTGTTTTTTTAGTGACTCAATATTTAATAAGTTATTAGATTGTTAAATAATTAACACCTATTAGTCAACACGCCTTGAGAATAGACCTTACATTCTCTATTTTTTACTCAATTTATCAGAAATCGTTTGTGAAACACAAAAATATAATAATGAAATCGTTTGTGACTCTCTATTGTTTTATAAATAGAAAAATCTAAATTGGTTTCACAATTTATAGGTTTATGCAACTAACTATACATCAGTGTTAAATAATAAATAAATAGAATTTGTGTATGGAACGTCACAATACAAAATGATATTAATTCTATTGGTGCTAGTACTTTTGGAGTTATGCAATTGTAGTTATATACATATAAGACTTTGGGCACCAACTTCAAGTATCAGCACCAATAGAATTAATATTATTTTGTATTGTGGCTTTCCATACACAACTTATATTTAATGACGATTTAACAGTGATGTATAGTTAGTTGCCTGAATCTACAATTTTTGAAATCGATTACGATTTTTCTAAAATAATAGAAGACAGTCATAAACGATTTTATTATTATATTTGTGTTATACAAATGATTTTTGATAAAATGAGTAAAAAACAGATAATCTAATGCTAATCGGTGTTAATTATTTAACAATCTAATAACTCATTAAATATTGAGTCACAAAAGAAAACAAACGTTCACAAAGGTGCTGTATCAACAGAAATTTTTAAATATAAAAAAAACATATTCGTGTTGGCTATTCGGTATATGGTCCCCAATTCGCTATCATGCATCGATTCAAAACAAAACGCTATATGCTTCCTTTCCTACGGCTCTCAGACAAATACCGTCGAATATGAAAGAACAGATCAAGCGACGTGATAATTCTTTTTTTTCAGCTTGCCAAGAAAAAAACTGGTAGTTTTGATATAGGAAGAACGTATACACTATTTTATTATTTATCTAACAATTGAAAATATAGGACCTTAGAACCAAGACGATATGTATTTTAGAAGAAAACAATCTTTTTTTTTACCTTGCAAGTATGAAGTAAGCCATGACAAAAAGCATCCCTAATACTGAAATGTTCTAGCTTATCTAATAATACATCTTGATTTCATAAATCGCTCCCCTTACTAAAGTCGGTATAGACTGAATGAACTTCACATCCATTATCGGGAGCATCTGTTATAAAATTAGTATTAGAAAAAACAAGTTTTGTAACTCTAGAACGCCCGTTGATAAAACCATGCTGATGTTCGACAATAATGTTCTTTAAAGACTAGCATAACCATTCTTTCCAATACCTTCGGGATTGCCGACTGTATGCTAACTGGTCTGTAATTGGTGACATCACAGTTACTACCATTCTTGAATATGGGAGTGACAAAGGAATGCTACATCTATTTTGCAAACATTTGATTTTTTTAGGGCTTTTATTGAAAAGCCGCTAAACTAGACTATTACTGAGCCCTTGGTGCTACAGTATTGAGCAAAACACGTTTTTTCGCTATTGTCGTAACTAGTACGAGAATGGGCATCCTCATTCTGTGTATCGTTATTCTACAATATAAAAACCGATTGGTCTACTGAATTGTTGATTGTTTTTAGCTTCGGTGCCCGTCACAGGAACCAACCCACCTCCCAGGGATCCGTGGGCACGAGAAGAGCAAGAGCGACGGCAGGAGGCGCGTAAAGAGGCTGCACGACAGTGGCGCGAGCGACAAATTCGAGAACTAGCTTCGCTGCCAAGACGCACGACACAACAGGAGGAGCAATTGCGTGTGTTGCAGTTGGAGAGAGAGTTTCAACGTCGAGCTGCTCAAGAAGCCGCTGAAGACGATGATGATGATGACGATGATGACAACGATGGGGAGGATGATGAAGATGTGGAGGAGCCAATTGGCGATGTTAGTAACACTGCTGTTGGTAATGAGGTAAGGGATCTCTTTAGAATTAATATTAATATTGGAAAAAATATTTATTTCTAAGGTAGTTGAATTTTTTTTAAATCATTGACGAATGCATATCATTTTAAAGAGTCTCATAAGCCCAACTATTTCTATTGTATACTCTCAGTCATAGCGTAACATGAATTGTTCTGCTTTATTAGCTACTCTACGGACTATTTTTATCTCAGGGGTCCATCTAAGTTCGTCCTTCCGTCCGTCTGTCTATAGACTGTATCTCATGAACCATAATAGGTAGACAGTTCTCACAAACTGCGTATTTCTGTTTTCGCTGTAACAACAAATACTAAATCCCGGGTTGTATTTGTCACTGGTTGTTATTTCAGGGTAACCAAAAGTGTGAAAACCTCGTCCAAAACTTCCATGGTTGAGTCGGTATTAATTCGGATCATTATATGAACCTCGGGCCTCTCTGAAAATGCATCAATCATTAAAAGAAATGTGTACCCTATTTCCTTAATCTAGCCATTAATTTCTGGCCATCAGCAATAACTTCGTGCCAACGAAATCATTCTTCAGTATAGCATTTCTGAGTCTGGTCGGTACTACCACACGTGAACTTCTCATGGAACATTCTTTTTGAATCGAACACATCTTGTTATGGGTCAATCATGAGCAAAGATGGTTTTCAATTACCGTCCGAATTAGGCATAATCAGTAAGGTTCTTGGGACATTTCATTACTCAGTCAAACTCGGCAATGGTATGCAGTGGCGTCGGCGTATTGATCAGTTACGTAAAGTCGGTGATAAAACACCTAAAGTTTACGAAAAAGATGATTGCCACTAAAATCAGGATCAGGTGCTAGATCCAAGTTCTGACTCAGTTCCTGTAAAGCCGTCCACTAATACGGATGAGAAAATAAATCCAATATCAAATCCAGTTCAGGTGATAAGTCAGAAGGGATTTTGCAATCTGATGATTTAGTTTGTAGCTCAGATGTTCGCACTAAACTGGCTTTACGTAGCAGTGAACCTGTTGTGCGCCTCAACTTAAAATTAATGATTAAGAATTTATATTTACCTTATGTACTGTCATAGTTTTTTGTTTTTGTGGGGAAGGAAACTGCCTATTGACGAAAAATATACGTCGGTATTGGCGGCACTAGTGTTCCTGATTAAAATTTGAATCTACTAGCGACAAAGTGATTAAACCGATTTTGTCGGTTGTAGGGATAGTTCGTAAAATGTCCATTTATGTCGCATACTAATTTAATTGTCTTAATGACTGGTATAATATGTTTTGGTTTATACCTACAGTAGGAATAAACTGACAATTGCACTTACCAAGTGTTTGTTTGGTATCTGCCTATTGAAATTTTAGATGTATCATCACGTCTGGCACTCAAAAATTAAAACAATGATATAGGTGGGATTATTTATTAGATTACAACTGCTTTGATTAAAATAGTTGAGCAAAAGGAGCAAAAGCATATAGTTAATAATGATAATCACTAATAAACATTGTCTTTCTTAATTACTTGCTAAAGGAGGTTTTTTTCTTAGGTCCATTTTTAAGAAAAAAACTTCATATGAGCATATTATATCCTAATAGTCTCCACTTTTGAGCTTAAGGGTGCTTGATTTTTTTTATAACTTGGGTATGCTATTCCAAAATGTATTTAGATTACTTTAATTATATAATTTTACTTTTTTTAAATTAATCTCTTCAATAAATATTTGTTTAAAGTTATATATTATATTGATTTTTCCCGTAAATGCAAATAAATTAGTTTTATTTCCTTATAATAAAAACCAGTAGCCTACCACTTTTCTCTTTAAAATGATTCAGTGAAAAACTGATACGAACCCCACTGGCAATAATAAATAAATTATGTTGTACAGCACAAATGCATAGAAGATGATTCACCAATATCTAGGTTTATACCAAAGTTATGATATAAATCTATTTAAAAAAATATTGGACCGACTTTATTAGTTGTTGCACTGAAAAATACAAAATAATATTAATTCTATTATTATTATTATATTATTTTGATTTTTCAGTACACCAACTAATAGTCGTAAAAATATTTATTTCACACTTTTGAGTGTAACATTAAACATTAGTGATCAAAAATATTGAACATTCAACAAACAAGATAATATGTACTTTATTTGCTTTATATATATTCACAAATTCACAAACATCGCGGAAATACACATATTTCAGACTTTACCACAGGTGTAACCCGGAAATCGTACATTTTTTTGAAAAATGTACAATTTAAATGTAGCTACTTATAATGTTTAATTTGTCTAAGTCTTATATTTTAAATTTTCGAACCAAATATACACATATTTCTGACTTTATAACTGGCTTAACTTGGAAACCTATAACTTTTTAAGAATGTCCCAATTAAGCGTTGCCGGATATGGTCTCTTGTTTAATTTTGTCGTCTCAAATTATCGATTTTTGAAAAAAGCCCCCTCCACCCCCTTTGGTAGAAGTTTTTGGAGGTAGGACATGTTGAATATCGATTTTTTTTCAATAGGACCAACTCACTCTTTCAAATGAAAAAAGAATCATGGAAATTGCAGCACCTTTACTATTCAAAATATGCCAACAGCAACATGCATACCTCCTCCGTTTGAATCATCGGTCAGAAATGATATTTTTCTTAAAACTTTAGCACCCTGCAGTTCAAAAGTTAAGACATTTAGGACATATGTTTATATGAAGTTTTTTTTTTCAAAATAGACCCAAGCAAAATTTTAGCATGTTATTAAGAAACTCCATGTATAGCAATACCGGAAAATATTGTATAATCTGTGGTGGCTGTGCTAGTGTTCAGATGGTAGAAATAATTTCAGCAAAAAAATAAAAACAATAACAAACAAAAATAATTTAGCTGTATTACTTTTTTGAGTTGACTCAACACGACTATAATAGATCACATAGGCTGGATAAAATGTATTATCCTCATACTTGACTATCACCTCTCTACTTTCTTTAACGGATGTATCAACCAACTGGTGGTATCTTCATATACTTATTACACATTTTACTTACAAGTACGCGGGCGAGGATCATAACTTTATTGTTACTATTGTAGTCACCATAGTTGGTGGCATAGAATGAAAATTTTGCGGTCATGCAAATCTTGCAATATATCCATTATAATGGAATGTAAAAACCTCAGTCAATGTTGTAATCAATTGAAATTTGAAGAGGCTCAGTCCATGACCAACTTAGTCAACTTATTTATATGTGTATATTTATATTTAAAATAATAATCTCTGACCTCGACCATCAAAGAAACGCCTCGCTGTTGCCAGTTCTCGTTCTTGTTTCTAAATCACAATAATTATTTTTATTGTCCAGTCTAGGATATAATATTATGTAAATACTGTTCCACCCTAGAGGTTGATGCAATTTAAATAAAAAATAATTACTTGACATTTTAAAAAAAATCATTACAAAACATATCAGTTTTTATTGCGATAAATATTTGTGGTATTGTTATTGAGTTATTTGTTGTCATGTAGACAACTTCGCATTCATTCCTTTGATGATCTGATTCCAAAAATGTATAACAGTTGCTTCATATTGGTACAGGGCGGGCAAAAGTACAAAACAAAAAATTGTTAGAGAAGAATGTGATGCCCGGTTATGTCATTGTCTAGCGGTTAATGGTTAATGGAAATCAATTTGAACATTTATTTTAAATTTTCTTTTGTTTGTTTTTTAATAGTTTATCATAGTAGTTGTGTAACAATACGTGATTTCATTTAATGTGCGTACTACAAATTACGTTTATTCTTTTATTTGATATTTTGTAAATTTTTGTATTTTTTTCCAACCTGTACCAATTGGTGATGGCGTCATTACACGAAAGTGGTTCACCCTGTATATTAGATTATAATTTGAAAAAACAGTAAATTAGTGCCCACTTCTTTAGGCGGTAAACAGTTTTACTTGTGATGAAATTATGATTGTGGCTCGGTTAGTACTGAGTGCTATGATTTATTTCCTGTCTGCCAAAAGGTATGTATTCACATGCCAATTTGGTTATATTACCGGGTTTCAAATGAGTGAATGAAATGATTATGAATGAATAAATTATGTTTATTTTAATTGTTCAAAACTTCTCTGTACGTAATGTTATTATTTGGTACCAAATACTGTAAAAAATGAATTATATCTAAATAAAATTTTCTTGGTGATAAAGCAATTTATTTCTAAATAGACTGACGTGTTGTATATGAAAAAATCGTCTAATAGAAATAACACTCAATAGATTACGACATGGTCGCGGTTCCATACCTATGTCGTATTATCTCTTTAATCATTCGTTCAAGTTATATGCAGTAAAAGGGAAAAGTCTTTCATTTTAAATACTTGAGACGATAAATTTACTTATTTTGATAAGAATTCATAAATGTTGATAATATGACCAATAAACATGAACTAACTATTAATTTTTTTTAATATAAAAAAACTAATTTTTGTGACTTTAATAAAAAAGTTAGAATATGCTGTCGCTGACTTTTTGTAGGCATTAGGTATCAGGCTCTACAACTTGTCTCTAGAACTCAATCATATATCTTTTATCGTTAAGTTAGCGTTCGTAAGAAATGTTTTCGTTCGACCATTTTTTCTCTGACTTACTTTGCAAATCCGGGGGGTTATAATGTAACTAGCAAATGCAATGAGACCGCGACTATTGCACAATCGTCGCTGTCAAAACGTCGATTTTGTACAGTGTTGCCGCTCAGTCAATGTAGAGCCTAAATTGATGCTCGAATAAAATTATCAAAGCGAAGTTGATTGCATGTATTTGTGAATAATTAAGCATTGTTCTTTATAAAATAGCTATTTTCACTCATTTTTCCAATATTTAATAGAGAAGGTCTAATGGACTACATGTGGACAGTGGCAACACTGAAACAACAACGCGATTACAACTGGTTGCTAAGTTTTACATGATACGGGGGCCGACTACCCGACTAATATAGAAGCTCACAAACTCATATTAGCATCCATTTAGAAACAAATTCATGATACCTCTGAAATGCGACCTCTACTGTGTTCACAAACAAAAATTCAACTTTTCTTAATTTTCTGTGCTTCGTCCGTAGCCAGAAGGCTAAGATATAAGACAGCTATATAATTTATATTTTTTATCTTTTTTGGCGATGTTTATAATTTAGATTTAGTTATTCAAGTGGTTTTTATGCCTGAATAAGCCATGAAAAAAGTAATAACGGTACGAAATAGACATTTTTACATAGAATTTAGTACATTACAAAGAAGACGTATCTACAAATATTTGAAATTTATTAGTAAAATCTATTCATATAAATAAAATTGGAGTGCCTGCCTGTGATCGCACGTCAGAAAATCTGAAATAAGGATTTTCAAAATTTTTGTGGGTCATCTTGTTTGCCCGGGCCAACCTCTAATATGATGAAACCGATTTTGGTAGAACTTTTATTCACGTAAAAGACACTTCAGATTAAAATATAGGCTACTTAATTTATCTGACACGTGTTTTGTCGACCAAGTTGACATCGTCAGCAGTGATCTATTCTTAGAAAAACATGTCGGTTTGCAGAGCTCCATTATTGACTTGAAAGTATCATCATTTTTTCAGGTTACATGATTTTATGTATGCGAAAAAGCGGATAAAATGGGGTTTGAAGAATTTTCTCGGATGAAATCGAGGGAGTTTGCTAGTAAATAATTTATTTTTCCAGAAAGCTGCAGTTCACAAATAGACGCCATGTTTAAACAAAAACTTTACTTGCATTGGGAAAAAGGGGGTTCTGTTTCTTCGTGGTTTCGAAAAATTTTAACCCCTCCCTCCCTTCCTATTTATTTCTCCAGTTTTTTGTAAAATGAATAGAGAATATACACAATTTACATTGAGTAGAAGACTCATTAAAAGGAAGACTCAAAACTGTTAAAAAAGAAATAAGATGTAAATTCTAAACCAAATGGAAAATTATATTCTTGACATGGGAGTTACAAGTGAATATTAGCAACCACACCGTTTCAAGTATGTATCTATTTCAAATACGAATATGTTATAATAACATATTTTTCAAGTTGGTATTTTAATAGAAAATATAAAATACGAGTATAAAATATAAAGGGTGCCCCAAAATTCAAGCCAGATTCAAGTTTGTCGCCAGCTATTTGCAAAAAAGGAAAAAGAACATCTTGATTGCTGACAGTTTGGAATTAGTAAAATGGAGCAAGAGAACATTGCTTTATTAAGCATTTAACATCAAGATTTTTCGAGCAAAATTATCCTAAGCCATCATCCCTGGCTTTCTTTCTTAAATTTTAATTTAATTTTTAAATTGTCTATCCATGTGAAGCAATCGATCTAATGTAAATATTGATTATTTTATTGTTTTTCCTTTATTTTTCAGGAACTCTCCCACTCCAAAACACACAACCATAATCATCACCATAATAATACTCCACAACCTCAGGCTGTCCATAGCCAAACAATCACCACGACCTTGAACTCAAATACTGTATCAAGTAAACAAGATCCCTCGCCACCACCACCTCCAGCATCCATATTAAAACCAAATGGTGATCTATCACCAACAACACAACCAAGTCAACGTTCACCTCAGTCCTCATCTGCTACTGAAATGGATACCACCACCGCAACTGGATCAACACAACAACCAGTTGGCGCTCCGCCACCTCCAGAAAGAGGTTCCAGTTTTGCTGTTATGTCAATGAGGAGTGCCAGAGGTGAAGCCATTACAAAGCGAGTCTCTTTCAATGATTTATCCGCCACCACAGCAGTATCATCATCCATTGTGGAACAAAGTGTCATCAATAGTCGACAGGAGCCACCAATAACACTGCTATTGGAAGAGTCCATTCGCGAAGATCCAAATGTTTTCATCCGACAAGCAGAATCTATGCTGGCATCGCCAACTACACCTGAAGATGCTTCAATACCCTCATCGGGTGTGGCGAACTCGACGCCCGGTGTTATTGGTGCCCAAGAGGTGTACCGGGATCCGAGGGCAAGACGTTTGGCCGAACAAGCCAAAAATAAAGATAAAAATTTAGGTACTGGAGTGCCGGAAAAGTTATCATTCAAAGAAAAGATGAAAATGTTTGCAATGGAGACTGGTGAGAGGGAAACACCAAAAGATAAAAGTAAAATTAGTCGAGCGCAAAGGGAAATCGATGGTTTAGGTACACCAACAACCACTGCAAGTTTGGTGCATTGAGAAATGTTTTTGTACTTGAAGGTAATTTAAAAATCAAAACAGATATTAAGGGTCTTTTTTGGAGGTATCTGAAGTTAAGTCGCTTATGAAATATATTCAACAACAAAGAAACTTTATGATAGAATATTTACTAATTATGAAGAGATCAAGTTTTATTTCTTTTAAGCATTTTGTGATAGACTTGAAGGATATTTCAATATTTTTTTAGTATTAAATGACCAAACTATATATACTCTACGAGGAACAAATTTATGGCTGGAAATTTTACATTTTTCACAATAATTGCATTCCCTGACAAAGTTGACATATTTTCGATGGATGAACAAAAAACATTGAATGTTGAATTCCTAATTGGATTTCACATTCAATATTTAACCTACCATTTCTAGCCGTAAAAGATATAAACATATACATTATATAAAAAGTAAATTTATTGTCGAATCTCTGCATATCTACTACTAATTATTAATTAGGAACTGTGTACCGTCCAAATTTGCAAACTCAAAAGCAAACTTGTACCAACAACGATACTATAGGTGAAAAAGTATCTATAAATATTGTATGAGAATCATTTTTATTTCCATGTTGTAATTACCTAGAATCTAGAATAATTTCTTCTTTTTTGAATTTCCACATTAGAAATGAAATTTTTAAGATAGGTACCTTTATAACTTCGATCTATTTTTTAATATATCAAAACGTAGTGGCTTAATATTTCCAAGATAGGTACCTTCATAACTTCGATCTATTTTTTTATATTTCAAAACGTAGTGGCTTAATATCAAGTGATTATAAAATATTTTCAAAACTTCGCATCTATCCACTATAATATAACAATTTATAGCGATTTTTTTGAATATTTGTATATAATAAAAAAATGTTATGAGCATGCTATCTTTTTATGGATGTTGGGAGTTAAAATACACAGATCATTAGTTTCATTCCATTCTTTGAAAGAATCTAGATGGAAACTAATTACGTTATTGTGAAAAAATATTTATTAAAAATATTATATAACCATTCCAAAGATGTTATTTAAAAAAGAAAGAAAAAACAGCTTGGTTCAATTTCTTCAATAGAAATCAAATCACCTTTGGTGGTAGCATGCTTCGAACGTAAATAAACTATATACATAGTTGTATTATATATAATAGATATCACTATTTTTTTGTCAATTTATACAATAAATTATTTTCCTAGCTATTTAGTATATAATAATAATATAAATAATAGATATTTTGAAGATTGAAAAAGCAATACTTGCACATAAGGACCAATGTTAATATTATATGTACGTATATGAATATTTTTCATTCTCATTCTGTACTACTTATACACCTGATAATGGATGTACTAATTGCATTCCTATCTTATATTATTATTTCTATTGATCGAAGATTCTCTAGAGTCCCGTTGATTTATAATACACATAATAATATAATGATGAGAGGCTATTTATGGAGCCGATTTATATGTATATCAAATTTTAAAACATCTCTCATATCTCCTAGTGTATATAAAATTGTATATTGTAATGAGGTCTTATCATATATATATATTATTAAATAGAAGAATAGAACAAAATTATTTGATTTGTTTATTATATATTATCTCAAAATAAATCTAATATAATAATTATCTGAATTTTTAAATGTATAGACATTTACTTCCTTCCTCTCTGATTGTCAATGCCAACTTGATTTATTGAAGAAATTCTAAAAATATTCCACAATAACGTGAATACAAAATATATATAATACAAGCAAATTTCTGAAGGAAAAAGATAAACAGTCGAAATCATTATATTAATAACCTATCCGTATCGCAGAATTGAAATTTTCATTAAGTGCCCTAACTCAAGCATAGGCGACTTCTTTGCTCTCAAAGTATTGCCACAGACAAGAGGACCTACGGTTTGATGTAGATTCCAAGCCACCGATGTGTCTCAACATAAATCTTTAGACATATCCTTCCAGAGTAGCTGTACTGGGGAAATATACTCTAACTGGTTTCCTGTTGCCTTGCGAGAGAAGGAGTGAGGATATGCAAAGCAATAGCACACTCGTCTCATCTCACCACACTCTGCGCTGCTTCGGTGATCGAAGTCAGTCAGGCGCTCCGAAATACGCTCCATTAGTATACCTAACTTATTACTCTGTGATTAGTGTCACATCAAACACTGAGGGGTCAGGATCTGGATCCAAAAAGCTGTTGTTATTGGTATATTATTTTAAAGTCTATATTACATATGAATACACACCTTGGATATCTTGAAATCGCCAATTCTTAAAATCATAAAAGCATACAAGAATCCATTTTTCGACCAAGCGGTCATTCATACTTTTACAAAGTGGAATATTCTTTCTTTGTTTAGCGTAATGCAATTTTCAAGTCTATGTATATTTGCTACCCGGTTGTCGAACACCTTTTTTAATTTTATTCCACATAGTTAATGTTTCGAAGAAAGGCAAATTTTCAATGGTCATACGCCGTTGTTGTTGGCTAACTTTGGCTGTTCGAAAAACGGATCTGTGAATCGACCACTGATCATTTTTTTAAATTTTTGCCTATGACCAACTGGTTTTTAAATTTTTAATTTGGATATTAAGTGGACTGGGTAACTACCAGATAGATACTTAGATTGATTGTCTGTACCTACTGGTAATTTGGTAAGTGAGTTATAGAAACTTATTTCTTATTTTCGGAGCCAGATACTCCTTGAATAGGTTCCTACTATGGCACCAAGAGAAAAGGTTCGAGAGGCTGAAGACATAATTAAAAGCTAGGTTCCAGGTAGGAAACTATACATCCAGAATTTTGGTACTGACTAGCGTAATGAAAACTAATAATTTATACGTTCACTGTTTATATTACAGTTGTTACAAACAGAAAATAAAATCCAAAAAAGCAACCAGATAAGAAGATTCCTTCAATACTCACCAGAACCTCTCCAGATGGCTTTGGAAGAAATAAGGTCTGGAACTCAAACCATGAAAGTTGAATGGAAAGATACTGTACGAGAATGGTGTAAGATTCCTGGGAATAAAAATAAATTACTAACAAAAGGAAGATTCTGCACCCTATTTGAGAAAATCTTGCGAGTAATGACATGGGAGAAACAATCAAAAACGGATTTAGAAAATGTGATTTGTACTCAAAGTGTATAAAAAATATGCGGGAAGATCTAAATGAAGATAGAATAGGAGCAATAGAGCAAGGCTGACCTAGAAATATGTGAGAAAGTGGTATATAAACTAAGTGACCAACTAAACTCAAATGGTATTGATATTGACTTGATCATCCAAATAATTTAAAATAATGGTTAAGAATTCATGGAAAATAAAGAGAAAAGAGCCAAAGCTATTGAGAGAACAACAGAGGCTTTAAAAGATAGCGACATTAAATCAACTGATGGAGCTGAAACATTTCCATATGAAGTGATAGTTGTCGATGAAAACTTGATACGTTTAGATACAGATGTGGACATAAATAAAAATGAACGTAGCATATCTTTCAGCAAGCCTAATAAAGCTCTTGGCGAGTTGATTCAAATTATTGAGCAAGATTGAAAAGTCTGACATTTCAGCAATTATGAAATTGGTCAATGAAAACCAAACAAGCACACCAGTAGTAGTAAAAAGTATAATTGAACACAAGACATGATATCGATAGTATAGAAATAATTCAAATAATGAATCTATCAGTAATAAATTAGAAGGAACTGAAACGAAAAAGAAAAGAACGAATAGGTCACTAAGAGATGATTATCGAGAAAGAAAATATTTTGGATGAAAATCGAGATCACGTTAGTGAAGATTCATGTAAAGATGACAAAAATATTGGATGCGACAGGTGTTCCTTATGATTTCAAATGAAATGTACAGAATTCTACGGAAGAGGCAAAGATTATTTAATCTTAAGAAGAGGCGTGCACCAAAGAATATAGGTACAGCGTGTGGCAACGAAAACTTCACACTATGAAAAAACGCTTGGGGACGTCGATATCAGATTCGAGGGGGCACAACCGCCTGATTTTGAATAGGGATGACGGGTGTTACGATCCTTATTTTCAAGATCACGTCGAGTACTGTCTGATCGTAAAATTTTGATCGATAACCAGATGACAGCTTAAAGAGTGAAAGAGACAATGTGAACAAAAAAGTCTACTTAATAACCAAAAAAGACTACCTATTTCCTTTTTTGATTAGTTTATTAAATGCTGTAAATGGCCACCATTCACTTCAATGTAGTAAAGTTTTGTTTTCAAAACTTTCCCTTACATTACGCAACATTTCGGGGTTAATTTGACATTTTGCAAATTTCCCAGTGATTTGGGCAGGTCAGCATAAATCTTAGATTTCGGAAGACCCCTTAGAAAAAAGTCCAATGGAGACAGATCCGGTGACCTGGGTGGCCCCTTCTTCCAATACAGTTTTGAGGAAATTTTGTTAAAAAATTGACACACAGGTTGTACGAAATGAGGTGGTGCGCCATCTTGCTGAAAAATGATCGTATGATGGATATGAGGACTGGATAAATATATTTATATATATATATATATATATATATATATATATATATATATATATATATATATATATATATATATATATATATATATAAATCCCGATAAATTTCGCCATTGAGATTAACGGGTCCGATTATGTTATTTCCATAAATACCCGCCCAAATATTTACTTTTTTTAGTCTAGAAATTTCGTCTGACTAATACCGACATGCCTATTTACAATTCCGTTAAGGTAGATTGAACACTCATCCGAAAAACAGATATCGAACATGTAGTTTTGATTATTGTTAATATTTTCACTGGCCACTTCACAGAACTGGAGTCGGCGATCAAAAAGATCCTCATTCAGTTCCTGAACCAATCCTATTTTGATAGGATAAAACTTAAGTTGCTTAAGGGTTCTCCTGATTAGCTTCAAATTTGAAAACCATAGTTTTGGACCAAAAATTTATAAAATAAGTAAATAATGATATACCTACTGCAATCTGATAACAATAATTATCATCAAGGTCAATTACAACTATTTTACTTGTTTCGTTGTCGATGAAAATTTTCCAGCTAAATTTTAGGGTCAGATAGTCTTCGATGAGATCTTCAACATAAGGTATCGCAACACCCTTCACCCCTATTCAAAATCAGGGAGTTATGTGGTGTGCTCATGATATAAAAACAACGTTGTACTTACCCCTGATAAATTTAATAATGATTATGAAATTAAGAATATGGTTGTCTCTGCTACGAAGAGAAGATATGCCCATGTGCATCTCTATATTCTCGTATTCTGTGCTGGCATCAATTGGCATGCAATTTGGGTTGTGGCAAATTAGGTTTTCCTGAACAAAATACATAAGTTCATGATATTTGTGACTTCGGCAATATAATGCCCATACATGATGAGGGAATAATAAACCAAGATCTACTGAAATATACATTTAATTTGTCAGAACATATCGATATTTATGTTAGATTCTATTGTTTTGTCACGGCCTGACGACATGCGTGCAAGGTCTTAAGACTGTGAATATCTTGTTTGTCTTAGTATCATGAAATTTAATTTCTTTATATTAGTCTATGATTTAATTAATAACTCATTTACTCCTAAAATTGACAGTGCATAGTCATTTCTTTATTTTCTTATGCTATTTTTTATCCTGAATGTTATTAGGTAAATTTCTTATAGAAATGTATCTATTGCGATCATTCACACTTTTGAATTTCGAAAAAAATTCAACGGCATGTTGTTATATGTCTATAGGTTAGTCCAAAAAAACATTTGGTTCAAAAGTTTATATATATATATATATATATATATATATATATATATATATATATATATATATATATAGGATATTACGAAATTTGTTAACACGATAGAGGTCGCAGTTTTGAAGGTATCAAGTTCAAATTTGCTACAAAAATCAATCTCTCAAATATCTCGGTCGAGTTCGTTATTGGGCAATATCGGGTAAGTAGTTTCAAAATGGCGACCATTCAAACATTTAAAAAATTAACAGAAAAGAGCCGTAGTGTAAATATCATCAAAAATAATTTTAGGTTATAGATATAATCAGTACCTACAACTTTTGTTCAAAGCAATTTTTCATAAAATACACAGGTAAAAAAATAAAAATTAATAAAGAAAAATAACAAATATTGATAAAACATGAACACTCAATATAAATTTGATGTAATTGTACATTTTCTGGAGATCTTAATATAGACCCTGATTAAAAAAATATATAGTATGTATAGTTTATTGAAAAGAAATGGGCGAAAAAAAAATTGCCTTGAAGTGGACTCGAACCCTGTCTGCTTTATATTCAATAGCCAAAACAAAAACCTCTAACCGCAAGGCTATGACACATACAACAATTTTATGTAATAACATGTAGGTATACCAATGAAAAGGTTGTTATAATTTCAATTCAATGAATTTTGAAAAATTTACCTTTCCGCTGACTACAGGCCATCGGGATTTTTTTTATTTGTTTCCAGAACTGAGAAATATATCTTATGTTACCTAAGAAATTAAACAATTTAATGTCTGTTAGCTTTCTTTTTAATATTTTGGATTTGAAAATAGTTTGGAAGGATTAGTGAATGGTGTTTGAAATATAGGCCTATCTCTCGACCGTCGACCTCTCCGCCGAAAACCGAGAAAACGCTCTTCGAGTTCAGAGCATGTCTGGTCGAAAATCGGCAAAAATTACTTTTTTCTTTTTTTGATTTTTCTAAAAATGAACTATAGAACTAAAAAAATCAGGAAACATGTTTTCGATTCAGAAATGTTCACAGAATAAAATAATCCCCTTTTTATTATATTAAGCAACATAAAACCTTTTTAGATTTGAATTCAAAGTTGAAATTTTCATTAATTGGAGATCTCATCCGTAGTTTAGTATTAATGAACCGATGTTTCTAAAAAGAGAGCAGATGTATAACTAACATGGTCCTAATAATATATTTTATATACAGGGTGTCACGATAGTGCGATCTCGGTTGATATCTTGATAACGGCTGTTGATAGAAATAAAATCTGGTGTGTCCACTCACACGACTTTCCTACCGTTCGCAGGCAAATTCCAGTGAATGAAAAATTTTACACTATTACAATACTTTCCTTACATAACGACGATAATAGCGGTAGTAAAGTAAAAATCCTCTGGTCAAATCGTGCTGCCACTCATTTTTCTCAGAATGTCAAGACAAACAACAATGGTCATGTAGCATTTTTCCGCAAGATGAAACTTTTAGCCAGAATCTGAAGACACATGTGGAAAATACGAATTTTTTTTCAAGCATAACTTTTTTTGTGCTTTTTCTCAGAGATGACGCTATATGTGGGTGGTAGAGGGTTCTCAGAAGAATACTTTAGGCAAGTTTAATCAAAATCCTTAGAGCCGTTTTCGCGCTATAGTCTTGAGCAAATCACGTTTTTTGGCTATAGCTCACCACCCAATGTATAAAGGATTCTCATTCAGTGCCACCGGCGAGTGATATTGGTACCAAAAAAATAACAAAGAAAGCAACAAAATACACCGATCCGTTCCTGAGATAATGCTGTCACAGACACACAGACGGACAGACAGACAGACAGACCAATGGCTGAAAATATGTTTATTAGACTTATAAAACTCTGAAACATCAACATTTGTAAAAATCTCGATACCGAAAATTTCACACCATTATAATACTTTCCTTATACAGCTACTATAGTAGCGTAGGAAAGTAAAAAGTTCCATCGTATAACAGTTTACAAAACTGAAAAAGCCAGTGAGAAAGAAACAAAAAGGAATTTCAAGATTATAGGAATAGGCAACAAGGAATAATGCTTGTTAATCAGTGGAAGTTGATTGAAAAATATTCATCATAGCAAACAAACAAAAAATTTTATCAGGTCCTTTTTGAACTTATTCAATGATAATAGTTTCATAGTGTTCGGAAGATAGTTATAAACTTTTATTCCCATATACAGAGGACAATTGCGCATTCGGTTGAATTTGTAGTTTGGTAGGATAAAAAGTTGATTTCTCGTTAGATAATGGTGTCTGTCTGCGGGTCGTTCTAGAGAGTTTTAATTTTTGTGGATAAGGAGGAATATTTTGTATACTTATATAAAGATTGGTGAGGGTAAATATTTGATGGTTCTTAAAATGGGGCCTACATGAATCCCTGAAATTGAGTCCATAGAGCGTTCGAAGTTCGAATAGCTCGTTTTTGAATAGCGAATGTTGTTTTTGCTGCCGAGCCCCAGAATTCGATACCATATTGTAAGAGGCTGTGGAAGTAGTAGGTACGCCTAATAAACTGACTTGGCCACTACTACATTACTATTGATTTTGATGGTGCGTAAGGCAAATGTTGTTCTGCATAGTTTGGAATTGAGTTGACTGATGTGTTCTGTTCATTTCAATTTACTGTCAATGAGAATACCTAAGAACTTTGTTGTATCTGATGGATTGATAGTTTTTTCTTCCACTATGAGACCTGTATCCTGATTTTCGCGTTGGAGATTGAATCGTATGCTTTGAGTTTGGTCGATATTCAAGGAAAGTTTGTTTGCTGAAAACCAGTCATGTAATTTAATATTTGTGATTTGTACTGCGAGCATCAAATTTTGTTCGTTTTCGCGGATTATTAAGCTAGTATTATCTGCAAAATGTGAAAATGAAACTGAGGGAAACTTGCAAACAATATCGTTCACATTAATCAAGAATAGCGTGGGACCTAGGATAGATCCTTGTGGTACGCCGGTCTGCACAGTCATCGGTTCTGAGTGATAATAGGTTAATGTTGAATTATGTATATCTCCAATTTTAACCAGTATATCTCGGTGGAAGAGGTACGTTTAAATCCACTTCATAGCGATACCTCGGATACCGTAATATTCCAGTTTGTCCAACAGTATAGCATGATCAAGGCAGTCAAATGCTTTGGATTGGTCGCAGAAAACTCCTACAGGGTGCTGTTGGGATTCAAGGGAGCTGTTAATGGCCTCTAAAAGATTAAAAGTAGACGCTACTATGAAATCTTTCCTGTTTCCTGTAAACTGAATCCACTAAGTATACTAGTTTCATTGTTTCCGTAATTAGTCTTCATCGACTAATTATCCGCATCCAGATAATCACGGGCTTTGTGTTCTGCTAACGTCTGCGTAGAATCACCAGGTTATAGTACTATCTTGGGTTAAGAGCGGTCTGGTACGAAGTCCAGAGAAAATAAACTTCTATTATATCAGCGAATTGATCCAGAAGAACCCTGGGTCCATATATATATATATATATATATATATATATATATATATATATATATATATATATATATATATATATATATATATATACATCTCGGTATCATTCTGGCGTCCTTTCAAAAAACAGTAATGAAGCGTCCTTGCCGTATATATTTCACTTCGCCATCAATGTGAGCTCCGTTCATTCTATAGCCGTTTGGGCGTCCAATGTATATAATAATTTCAATCTTACAAACAATAGAGCGTCCATACGGTGTTATTTCATTTACAGTAAATACAGCGTTCGGCGCTATTGCCAAATGTGCAGTGGAATGGGATGATGAAATGTGATTTTAAATATATTTCTGGTATTTTGAAACTACCAGCGACTGCCTAGCATTGGTTGTTTCTCCGAATAGTATTTCATCTGACCTTTTGTTCCTTAAACTTTATTATAATTACTCAATTGTCATATATTCTATAATTCAATTTATACAAAATGGAATTGTAGATGCTAATGATTTTAAAATGTAAACTCATTTTCATTTTTGTCATTATTTCTGTCTCCAACATCAAATAGAAATAGAAATATTTATTTCATATAAACAATTAGGCATGTATAATTTTGTCCTGGATAGTGATATAGATCACACCAAATAAAATAAATTAAAATACGCTTCAGATGAAGACATAATAAACATACAAGTGACAAAGTACATATAACTTAATTCAAGACAAGGATTATGAACATGTTAAAAAAAGAAAATAATAGTAATAACAATCTAGAAAAAAGGGTAAAAAAGGATTACCTACATAAATGTACTTACAACATGTTCCAGATAATCATCTAAGAAGTTAAAACGGTGTTAAATATTTACGGATCTTAATTTTGAGTGATGCACAAGACATCTTTGAATTGTTTGGCAAAGCATTATTCAATTTTATGCCCAGAAATTTATAGGAATTATGGGTCTATGTCTGAATAATGGAGGACAGATATAGTTTTTTTTCTCTTGTATTATAAGAGTAAACATAATTGTGCTGGATTCTTTGGCATGTTTTTTATATGAAGCAGGCACTGCAAAATGCAGCAACATGGTAATTGCAGGATGTTCAATTTTTCTAACAATGGCTTACAGTGATCATCATATTTGCTGGATGTTATTATTCGAATGACTTTTTTTGTGCAATGCATATTTTGGGGCTGTGACATGTGTTTCTCCAGATTATCAAGGCATACGGTCACTATTATGCTATGAAACATAACAAAATATGCCATTCTTAGATAATCTTTATCTACATTCAGCTTCAGTTACCTGAGAGTATTTCCCTTTTTATAGATAGGTGTAACTTTGGAAACCTTGAGAATATCTGGAAAAATACATGTACTCATACGAAGATTAAATAGATTCGGTAAAGAAATCGCTACATTTTTATTTATCTGCGGCTCTAGAATTTTTCAGTTTATGAACAATGTTCAATATTTCTTATTAACTTGTTGGATGTAGGTAAGAAGTCAAATGGTTTATTGCTATTTTTTGCATGCAAGAATCGAAGGGATTTGCAATATAGTTCGCAGAATTTTGCATTAAATTGTTTATGCAATGTTCAAAAGAGTTGGCAAAGTCCTCAGCGGATAAATTGCTCTCATTCCTTAGGTTATTAGTTTTACTTAAATTTGTATTTAATATTCCCCAGACTGACTTTTGCTTATTTTTGATTCAGATATTATCTTATTATTAAACTCCACTTTTTTCGATTTGTTAATGTTAAGTAATTCGAAGCTATCGAGCGTCCTGGTCACTTCGGCAATAGTATGAACCTGGGTTAGTTGTGACTTAAGATTTTTAATATCAGGAGAATTGTCTCGTCCTTGAAGCCAGCAGAGCAAAGTGAGCAGAATCAAAATTACAAATTTGGTGCTTGCAGAGCTAATTAATTAACTGCTGTATACCGAAATGAATTGCTCTTATAGTTTTTTTTTGATGGCTGCTTTGCTAGCTGTAAATCTAAAGCTTACAGAGCAACATTTAAAAATACTTTTTGAGTACTTTTTTTGTGTTTATAGGGCTAATTAAGTTCTAATTAAGTGCTTTATTCAGAAATTAATTACTCATATGGTTTTTGGAAAATGGCTGCTTTGCTTTAAAAATCAACTTTTCCGAGAAAATTTTATTTGGTGCTTGTAGACCGAATAAAGTGCTAATTAATTGCTGTATTCCGAAATTAATTGGTCTTACATTTTTTTAATGGCTGCTTTGCTAGCTTTAGATCTAAAGATAGCTGAGCAACCTTTAAAAATATTCATTGAGAACTTCTTTTTTAGTGCTTAAGGTCTAATTAAGTGCTGTATTCCGACATTAATTGTTGTTTTATGTTTCTTAGGAAAATGTATGCTTTGTTTTTAAAAATTATTTTTTTCTATAAAATCGTAGTTGATGCTTGTAGAGCTAATTAAGTGCTAATTATTTGCTTTATTCCGAAATTAATTGCTCTTATAGTTTTTTCTAAATAGCTGCTTTGCTAGCTTTAGATCTAAGACTAACAGAGCAGCTTTTCAAAATCAACTTTTCGAGAACTTCTTTTAGTGTTTATAGGGCTAATTAAGTGCTGTATTCCAAACTCAATTTTTCTTAAAGTTTTCGGAAAATGACTGCTTTGCTTCAAGAAACACTTTTTCGAGAAATACTTTTTTCGTGCTTGTAGAGCTAATTAATTGCTAATTAAATGCTGCATTCCGAAATTATCGGCTCTTATAGTTTTTAGAAAATGGCAGAGATTGTCGCTATCAGAGCAAAAACATATAATCTATACACCCGATATATAAACTATATCGGTAACCATTATTTGAGGTATTTTTTATAAAAAATCAATAAAATTTACATATTTCCTATGTTATTTAATCAAGTGCTGTTTCCCGAAATTAATTTCTATAATTTCTATAATATTTCGGCCAATACAATTATATCCGTAAGAAAAGTACTTACCGACGTGGTTAGTAATGAACTTATCCACCGGTAAACCTATCTTAGAGTCATAGGAACATATACGGTTAGCAATCGAAAACCGTCCGGTCCTACAAAAATTAAGTTTTATCCCTTAGCTTTTTAGTATCAGAATTGTACATTTCTTCATTGGGAGAGATAATAAATTCAAAAACATTAAAATCTCAATTTTAAAATGGAATTAAAAATGGATTACATAAAATTAAGTAGTTTCAAGTTGCCCGGTGTACCTTTAAAGCTATAAATATCCCCACAATAGATAAATTGACATTTTTATTTGTCTTAAAAGAACGTTCTCTCTCAAAAAATTATTAGAGCAATTAATTTCGGAGTACCGCACTTAATAAGCCCTACAATCGCTAAAACAAAAGTTCTGAAAAATTATGATTTTCAAAGGTTGCTCTGCTAGCTTTAGATCTAAAGCTAACAAAGCAGCAATTTTTTAAATATCAGAGCAATTAATTTCGGAATACAGCAGTTAATTAGCACTTAATTAGCTCTACAAGGACCAAATAAGATTATCCCGAAATAATAGATTTTTTAAAGTATCCATTTTCCGAAAAACTATAAATAAGAATAAATAATTTCGGAATACAGCACTTAATTAACAATTAATTAACCTTAACAGCACTATAAAAAAAGTTCTAAAAAAATAAGTTTTCAAAGGTTGCTGTGCAAGCTTTAGTCTAAAGCTAGCAAAGCAGCCATTTTCCAAAAATAAAAACTATAAGAGCAATTAATTTCGGAACACAGCATTTAATTAGCTCTACAACAGATTTGTATTTTTGATTCTACTCACTTTGCTCTGCCAGCTTTAGGGACGTAGAAATCTCAACATTTCAAAGTTATTTTCAGGGATACATAACTTTTTTTATGGAAAACGAGATGTTTAAAGATCTGACAGAGTAAACTAAATGAGCAGCTTTTGTTTCTGGATCTAAATGGCATATATTTCAGATCATTTCATCTAATGCAGCTGTGAAACCTGTGATAGATTTTTTTGACATTGGTCGACACATGATAAAATTCCTTTATGGTCGGACAAGTGCGGCTCTATGACTTCAAGAATGAAAATGTTATCATCTAAATTTGTGAACAGATTATCGACTCTAGTTTCTCTAGATTTAGTTATCCGCTGGTGTCAACAAAAACTTTTTCTAGCATATCATGTGATAAAAAATATGTTTGCATTCAGTTAATTTATTGTCACTGGTTTTAAGTCTTAAAGCTATAATTGAAAGTCACCGACAGCCTGTACCTTATTATTGGAGTTTTTTTTCTGATAATATTCTGTGCAGATAATACTAAAAAAAATTACTATCACCATTCGGTGATCTGTAGGCACAACAAAAACTAATTTTCATATTTTTAAGCTGTGTTAATTCTGCATCTATCTTCGCGCAAAGATCTTTTACACAAATGTTATGGAAATCTAAATTGGTCTTAGTATAAATGCCACCATGAATACAAATCTGTCGAATATGATTTATTAGTCTATATCCTCGCGGAATACGATACGATAGAGTTTATGTCCTCCATTTTAAATGAAACGTCTGTCAGTAGTAGTACGTCAATATTGTTCGTATTGTTAGTTCACTTTGTTCCCAATACATTGAATAATGATTAAAAAAAAAATTTAAATATATACTATAAATAAAAAAAATCAAAGAATGGTCTTTATCTAGAGCGATTTTTTCTTCTATTGATTCGAATGGCACCAGGTTTATCCACATGATCACAAACGAATAATTTATAAGTGCTTCGAATATATATCAGAAGACCCTATATGAGTGTAAAAGTCGTTGAAATGAAATTCATGTGTTTCGTTGTTGCCAGATTGCCGGACGCCCAATACGCGATGGAATGAAAGTTAACGTATTCAAAATGAATATTTTAGCGCCGCGCTGCGCCGGATATATCGAACTAATTATATTCGAATATCAATCAAAAATCTCTTGGGACGTGCATGGAGCGTCCTTCCAATTTTTGTTCCATCGGTTAAGATGATCATCTTGACCAGAATTACACTGATGTGTAATAGAGCGTCCGTATACGGACGCTCAATTACCACGGACGCTCTATTGAATGCAATTCGTCAATGTACGGACGCTCTATTGATAGGAAGATATATATATATATATATATATATATATATATATATATATATATATATATATATGGGATATTACGAAATTTGTTAACACGATAGAGGTCGCACTTTTGGAGGTGTAAAGTTCAAATTTGCTACAAAAATCAATGTGTCAATTATCTCGGACGAGTTCGTTATTGGGCTATATCGGGTAAGTATGCTGTGGAACATTTCATACGCATAATCTGTGTTAGGCTGTAGAGTGATTGGAGGTCAGTGGAATCAAAAAGTTCTGCAAATTTCTCAAAGTTCGTTTCGCTATATGATCTTATCATTTTGAAGGTATGTTCGTCAGTAGACCTATGGTCCTGAGAGAGGTACAAAAATTGTGCATTATGATCAGAAAGTCCTAAATCAACTACTGATGTATTAAAGGGTCTATGTGATTTTATCAAGATATTGTTTATTGTGGTGGAGTAAGTTGTGGTTTTTCTTGTCGGTTTGGTAGTGGTACTTTATTTACGTCAAATATATCATTTCTGGAGGTGTCCAACTAAAAGATTCTTCATTTTTATCAATCTCAATACAAAATACAGAAACACAAAGCTGACATTTTTGAGTTTGTTTGTTTCCATGGCTCCTAGATATTATTTAATTTGAGAAATTCTGATTGACCTGCAAGAAGGAATAGATTATCCCTCTTCATTATCCCCTAAGGGAATAATTTATGGTATTATACTGCTAAAGCCAAAAGAATAATCCTTAAATTATATATTAGTCGTAAATAAAAATTCTACTACTCGAATTCAGTACGACAAGATGAAAGAGGTGGTAATACATAAAATATTAAGAATACTAAATTTTTAAAATGTTTCTTTAAGTTACCTACAATTGAATTGGTTTGCATAATCATTTTTCAGTTTTTTCTTTTGAAGTAATTTTTTATTAGGAATAAACAAAAAAATAAATTGACGATAGGCAACATCCAGGAAAATCACTTTTGTCATTTTTTAAGTTGCTGGTGGCAAGTTCCATTCGCTCTAAAAATGAACCAATGCACGTAAATATATGAATTAAATAACAACATGCAGAGGATGAGTGGTACAAGACAAAAATTGGTAATTCAAACGTATTTGGCTACGTAGTTATTTCACAGGTTCTTTGAAAATTAAAGCTATTTAACAACCTTTTAATTACCCCTGTATAATGATTATAAAGTATAACATTTATCCTTGATGAAATTAGGCCATTTACAGTTCTGTAGGAGAAGAATCATAAAAATTGGGCCAAACATTTAAAAAATAAGTGTAATTATGTGTAAGTTGTAATGAATACTTAAGTATGTATTTTTAACTATAAAAATGGTGTACCTCTAGGTTATTGATTAACTCTATTGCTGATTGCATTATGATGTTTATTAATTAATATATTTTCTCTATTTATGATTTTATTATTTGTAATAATTTGCATCTTTACCTGTTCAGAACTACTGTTTCTACTGACAATTTTCTTCTAAATCATAATTTCACTCAGAATGAAGATAAATCAAGTGCTCGAAGAGTATGATAACACTAGAGAATGACCGAATTCTTTATGAAAAGAAAACATAACATAATGTTAACAACCACTGTATCTATACTTTTTCTCAGTAACATGCATATTCTATGGTAGTCTGGATTTTATAGCGGAGAGTCTGAGCTGAGTCTCAGATTATTCATATCTCGAACAGAGTACAAGAAGCAAAGGTCTTAATTAGAGTCAGAGGTCGCGGTATTTCCCTTTTAGGGCGCTTCGGTGGATTCATCACCTATGATCTTGCTATTCAATTGGATTGTAAGATTGCCTTTATTTATTTGTATATATATAAATATAAATAATATATAAAAAACTATAATACTATAAATAAAATATCAATAACAACTAGTATACCCATGAGAAAAGTTTTTCCTTCTAGTGCCATTATTTTTCTTCGAGGTCATATCAACACCACTATAGTAAATCACAAAGGCTGGATAGAACGTATTATCCTCATATTTGACAACAACATGTCTATCTCCTTTTGCAGATGTATCATAACCCAATGGTGGTATGTACATGTTTGGATTGCCATCACATATTTGACCTACGAGTACCATGGCGAGAATCATCACTTTATTGATACTATTGCAGTCACCATAATTGGTGGCATAGTATGATATCGGTGAGAACGATACACCCTGTCCAAATATGTGTCCTTTGGCTGATCCTGCAATAGAATTTTGATAATTTATATGTAGTTTGTAATTAAGCAAAATATATATTCACCTTTCAGTCTCCAATCAAAGTTATTCTTACAAATTGAATCAATATTGGCAAGCTTTGTGCCATGAAACAGTTCCATTTCCTCGTATCGGCCATATTTTTGTTTGTATTCCATCTTTTTTAATTTATATTGGGTCATTAGATACGGATTGGTGACTTTTGAAATTCTATCAATTGTATAACATTTCTTATTACTTTTTCGAAATATTTGGCTAACATGTCTATACTCAACATCTTGAACACTCAATATAATGGAATTGTATGTGACACCATTATTGTAATTCACATCTCCTTGATAATTACATTGAGTTACTAGAGTTCTAACAAGATTCAAATTTGTCAATAGTTTTTTCGGTTGAAGGCACTCACTTTCTGATTGTCCGATTCTCAAATATTCTGATTCTTTTCTTCTAAAAGCTAAAATTTCCCTTGCCCTTCTATTATGTTCTTCGATATAACGTTGTTGATGCTGTCGGTTTATTTCAATTACTTCTGCTTTTCTCTGCTGTTCATATATATATCTTCTCTGTGACAATGTTTCCTATATATGACACAAAATATATAATTATTATTAGCAGAGACATAGTAAAAAATAACATAAAGATAAAATATCAATAGTTGAAAAAATAATTTA
Organism: Crioceris asparagi; assembly: GCA_958507055.1. NCBI lineage: Eukaryota > Metazoa > Arthropoda > Insecta > Coleoptera > Chrysomelidae > Crioceris > Crioceris asparagi. The sequence goes on along the minus strand of OY293829.1, from coordinate 61,829,452 downwards.
GCATTATGAAATCTGTACAGATAGTTTTATAGGGTATCCAAACTCCTCGCTTCCACGTATCAAGTGGAAAGATCTTGACTGAAAACTTGCTATAGGTAATATAATAAAATAACATCAAGACAATTACACTAATGACAATGACTACTTTAAGCTAGACATTCGATTAAATTGAAATTTTCAAGTATCAAGTATTATCAAGAATTGCTAACTATATGCCATATAGTAAGCTCGACTTTTTAATAGCTATTTTTAATCTTTTGAAGCTTTAGATCCTTTAAAGAATATTAAAGAAAAAATCGAAATATTTTATTAATCGACTTCGAAAAAAAAAACTAGGAGGTAGGTACACAACAGTGCTTTCTCTCTGTCTGTTTAATCTGAAACTCAACAACCAAGGGGGCTACATAACCAGAGAACATTACGTTGTTTACCCAATATCAGAAGATAAATGATAAATTTACAGAATTTCAGATAACACATTCTAGCAGAGACTACACTTATGTGACAAATATTTAAATTACTGATAATATAACAAAAAATCACTTTATCTAAGCAGACGTTTATTATTTAGATTCTAGAATCGTCGAAGTCTGCTGGAATTGCTGGTAAAATTCTTTCTTTTACACGGTTATTATTTCATCCACACCGTATTGTAACTTTCCATGTCAGTGTTCCTCCGTGATCAGATTAAATTTCAGTGACAAAGATATTGCAGTAATACCATTGTTTTTGGAAGAAGCTGTTGAAGAATCACCAGAAAAATCCAAGTTCCGAAAAACGAAGATCAAGCGCAACGGTGACACAGCGTAATACGAACGAAAACAGTGAAAAATATAAAGCCTGTGGTAAAACGACTAGGAAACTACTCAGAAGGAAAAAGAGAATACATGCACCAAAAATATAGGTAAACGGAAGAGAACAGAGTAAAACCGATCACAAGAGACTTCTACAGGACAATATACCTAATCCTAGACCTATTTCAGCACTCAGATGATGAACTCATGATTACCTTGGAAAATCACTTTAATATACTTGCTAAACATCGAACACCAAGAGAATCATGATGGAAAATTATATATGACTGTGAAACCATCAGTTGAAGAACCTTTATTGGAAGAAACGATATGGACAGTAAATAAAGTGGAAAACTGTAATGTACAAGTCCCTGCCATAACCCTAGAGCTTATTAAACTGGGGGGTCGAGAACTAATTCCAACAAAATAGAAAGAAATCATCATTATGCCACTTCATAATAAATATTTTTTACAAAAATTTGGACCGATTTTATCAGTTGTTGCACTGAAAAATACAAAATAATATTAATTCTATTGGTGCTGGTAATTTTGAAGTTGTGCCGTTGTAGTTTGTTGTTGTAGGCACCAACTCCAAAAGAACCAGCACCAATAGAAATTATATTAATTTGTATTTTTCAGTGCAACAACTGATAAAGTCGGTCCATTTTTTTGTAACAAATATTTATTTCACATTTTTGAGTGTAACATTAGTCATGAAAATTGTTGAACGTTCACTAATACCTAAAAAAGTTATAGGTAGGTTTAGCTAGTACTAGCAGAAATACGCATATCACATATTTCTGACTTTACCATTGCGAAACTCGCAAACCGTAACTCTTTTGAAAAAATGTTCAATTTAAACATTTCCGGATATGGAATTTACATTAATTCTGTCGTCTCGGATTTTCAATTTTCGAGAAAAATTGCCCCCTCCACCCCTTTGAGGGCGGTTTTTGGAGGGAAGGAGATTTTAGATTTGATTTTTCTCAATTTGGGACCATTTCTCAACTCTCCTCTTTCAAATGAAATAAAAATCGTCTAAATCGGAGTACGTTTACTATGCAAAACGCGCGAACAGCCATAAAAAAATAAAAAAAGCAATCTTACAACCGAATTGTATACCTTCTCCTTTTTTTGAAGTCGGTCAAAAAGGGCGTCAAATTGAAATGATCCAATTATAGACAATATTCCAAATAAATAAAGAGTAATAAAGAAGTCCGATAGATTTGGATTCAAGTTTATATCAGTGGGTCAGTATGTGGGCTTTCCTGTTGATTGATAGGTGAATCAAAGTTCTGCGGCTGCTTTATAAAGCTTTTAAAAATAACTGTTGGGGTATTTCTGATGCTGCAGCTTAAAAATGTTGCAGCGCTTTTTTAGCTAGATGTATGTTGGACACAGGGATTGACTAGAAAAACCAACGGATCACCAATATCAATAAGTACATATGAACAGACCAAGTGTGGAGCAACTTCAAATGTTTTTCCATCAGACAACGTATTGGTTGTATTATTCAAGAGTGCATTAAACCGCATGCCATCTGATTACCACAAAATTGTCAGCAAAGCCGATACGACGCCTGCAGGACAACACGCAAGACGCTATATTACGGCAACAATTGATGAAGTTACTATTGTTGTCATGGGTGAAAATTTAGAAAACCAAGATATTGCTTTTGCTTTTGTTAAGACAGGACAACGTCTGTCGGGACAGCTAGTTTATCTATATAAATAAAAATAAATGTAAGTATATTTGTCATGGTTACACTCCTAAATTATACATTCGATTATAATGAAAATCGAGACTATGGACTGTATCGGGACATACACATAATGTATAGGCTTTTTCATCAGACTTTTTTTTGTGCGCATGCGTCAGTGTTAGCCATTTTTTCGTACTGTTTTATGTAAAGAAGGATGTGAAATGATAAATAAAATGATCAAATGTTAAATAAACTATATTTATTAGAAAAAATAAGAAAATAAGGTTTACGTAGTAGTTGGGGACAGGACAGCTTTTGCCAGGTTCCACTTAGTTATATATAAAAAATATATTTTTTACACGAGGGAATACGGTTGCCAATATAAAAACAGGCGCAAACGGGGATTGTGCAATAAAAATACACAATGCTGGAGGGGTAGAGAGTAAAGATACCACACCCTGAATCAGACAAGAACAAGGTGTATCCGTTTGAAATTGTTGCTTTAATATATATTTTTTACAAAAAATTGGACCGAATTTATTAGTTGGTGCACTGAAAAATATAGAATAATATTAGTTTTATTGGTAGGTACTGGTAATGTTGAAGTTGTGCAGTTGTAGTTAGATTGAAAACTTTTGGGACCAACTTCAATAGTACCAGAACCAATAGAATTAATATTATTTTGTATTTTTTATTGCACCAACTAATAAAGTCAGTCCAATTTTTAGAAAGAAATATTTCACATTTTTGAGCGTAACATTAGTCATCAAAATTATTGAACCAAGATAATACTTTGCTTATTCAGAGTTTTCAAAACATTGCGAAAATACACCAGTTTCAGACTTTACCACAGCTGTACCTCGGAAATTGTATTTTTTTCGCAAAATGTCCATTTTAAATGTTGCTACATATAATCTCATTTTTAATTTGGCGGTCTCATATTTTCAATTTTCAAGAAATTGCCCCCCCCCCATAGACACAAATATTTCAGACTTTTCCACTGCTGTAACTCGGAAACCATAGATTTTTTAAAATTTTGTCTTCTAAAATTTTCGATTTTGGAAAAAATTGCCCCCTTCTCCATTTGGGAGAAGGTTTTGAGGGGAAGGACATGTTGAAAGTCGTTTTTTTTTCAAAGTTACCAACTCCTTTATCAAATGAAAAAAGAATCATGAAAATCGGAGCACGTTTACAATTTATAAGGCCCGAAAAAAAAATGCAGACTAACAGTCGAACTGTATACCTCCTCCGTTTGGTTCGTCGGTTAAAAAGCAGAAAAACAACTAAATTGTATATCTCCTATATATATGAAGTCGGTCGAAAATCCAGCTATGTCATAGATTTCTGAAGTTTGTTTGGATGTCTAAGAGCTAGTTAAATGAACACCCTATATATCCTGAATATAATTATCTCATTCAATCTATAGGTACCTCTACGAGTACACAGTAGCTCAGATATATATTAATATACATATGCAGCTTTGATACTTTTTAATTTTGGTCATACCCTATATGATTTAGAGTTATATGACCTCGAATGTTTTATATTATTGTATCTAAAATTTGAGTACAGACTTCAAATATTATATAAAATGTTAGGTTTCTCATTTGAAAAAAGCGGGATAGACATTGAATGTACATTTAGTAGAGATAGTGTTCACGAAATATACTAGGCTCCAACTCCTCAAACTTACTCCAACTAGCTAACGGGAGGGTGGAGCGAAAAGGGGTGCTGGGAGTGGAAAATATGGGTGTAGGGATATGCAAAGTTAAACGGTCAGTAATATATATATGTATATGTATAACTAATAATAACAAAAATGAAAAAAAACTTACAGAAAAACACGTAAGCGGAACTATAATGTTGCAATAAATTATTTATTTTCAAATGACTTCTTTGACGCGCCAATTATTTACTTGTCTAAAGATTCTATGAGAACTATAATGTTGTAATAAATTATTTATTTTCAAATGACTTCTTTGACGCGCCAATTATTTACTTATCTATTTCTAAAGATACTATGTATAAAAATACAAAGGAGAATTCACAAATGTAAACTTACTTTGAGAACATTGCTTTTTAGTTCAGAAAATATGCTTAAGTAACTTTCCTTTGTCCAGAAATAGGCAAATCTACATTTATTTTCATTTCATTTCTATATTGCGGATGACTAAAGTGTAATTTGTCCTTATTTTACCTGTTAATTGAGTATCAAAGCTCTAAAAAACGTATAGAAATCAGATTTGATTTCGTTTTTCCATTGCTCAAATTAATCATTAAAATATATTATTTGACAACGGCCAAGAAGTGGTTAATACAAACAACTTACTGTTCTCATATTGGCTGGAAAACCTTAGGACGCTACTTGAAAATTTCATTCCTTTATTTTCTCGAATTCATTTTACTTAATTTATATTACAAACTTATAAATAATGGCAAATTCTTCTGGTGCTAATGAGGACTGTGGTGGATGTTCAGAGAAAACAAAAGATTTTAATTGTTGAATCGCAACGACAATCTAGTTATCAATTGCGGAAGCTCAGATGTCAAATAATCGCCACAGACATGGCATCTTCAATATTTATTATACTGTCGCGCAACATCTCTTATCTATGCAGTATACTTTTAATACATAGATAAATACCTTACGGTTCAGTAAACATGCAACTGCAACACTCATTACTCAGTATACATGCAACATTCATCTATGCTCATCGCGTCATCTTCATAGTTAGAATGGCTTATCCACAGTCGTATAACGCTGCGAATTATTTATGCGAAAAATAAAGCTTTCTTGGAGTGTTTTTCTCTTGATTTTTTTCATTTTTGTTATTAGTTATACATTAGTGACCATTTAACTTATCATAGCATATTTTCACCCCTATTTTAACCACTCGTTCCACCTACCCATATAAGCTAGTTGTAGTGGGTTTTAGGGCTTAGCGCATTAACGCCTATTAAACTGTCTAAAAAGTTTGCCAAATAGTGCTTGGAACCTGGTCATGACATTTACTTCATCGATTTTGTAAAGTATATTTTTTGTTCCTTACTATTTTAAAGTTTATTTATGATAATCAATGTTGACAAGGACAAGTGTTTCCACATAAGTATAGGTAACTTACAACAAATTTACATCGTCCTCAACAAATATTTACAGAAAAGATGAAGGTTTGAATAAATAGAAAAAAGAAACGACTTACCTGCTGTGGCCTCTGACTTTCATCTTTACAAAAAATTGATTGCAGTATTCCCATAATAATCTATTTTAATAAATTTAAAATTTTAATAGTGGTAGGAATTATTTTAAAAGACTTGAGAGTTTTTTTATACTTTTGGATTTCACTTCGTAACCATACAAAATACAAACTGAAAATCTCCCAACGAAACAAAAATATACTAATCACGACCACGCACGGCAATTCGGTACACAGTACACAGTACGCAACTATAAAAATGAATGTAGATAATTCTGTCTTCTCGCTGTTGCCCATTCTCGTTCAAGATTGTTTCTTCAATTACTCTAGGATATTCGACGTCGAAAAAAATCACTTCTGTAGAATAAAGTATAGTTTTTTCATTCAATCTTTAATAGTATATTACCCTTCAAATAATTTACTTTCCCTAGAAGCTCTCACCATGGAATAGTTAAATGTTCGCTATTTTTATTTACGTATGGCAACGTCGCAACATGACAACTGCTCGCTGCATACATATATCGATTGGGTTTTGCACCGAGAGTGACTGTAAACATTTCGGGTATTCCCACAATTTGGTGCACAGAGACGGACTCTGTTTAAAGCTATGATGAATGTTTTCTTATCAAAACTGTCGCATAATTATTTATCTTTAAATACGTAACTCTGGTTATAAGGTATAGATGATAACACGAAAGGATAAACTCGTTTATTTTTTAGGTATGTACCTTTGGGTTCGGGCTAGGTTTATACATTCACATAGAGTTTTTATTAACTGTTTCTCGAATAACCTTCAAGATATTATTATGAAAATATACTTTCGAGCTTATATATATATATATATATATATATATATCTTCCTATCAATAGAGCGTCCGTACATTGACAAATTGCATTTAATAGAGCGTCCGTGGTAATTGGGCGTATACGGACGCTCTATTACACATCAGTGTAATTCTGGTCAAGACGACCAACTTAACCGATGGAACAAAAATTGGAAGGACGCTCCATTCACGTCCCAAGGGATCTTAGATTGATATTCGAATATAATTAGTTCGATATATCTGGCGCAGCGCGGCGCTGAAATATTCATTTTTGAATACGTTGACTTTCATTCCATCGCGTATTGGGCGTCCGGCAATCTGGCAACAAGGAAGCACATGCATTTCATTTCAATGACTTTTCAACTCATCTGGGGTCTTCTGATATACATTCGAAGCACTTATAAGTCAATCATTTGTAATCATGTGGATAAAACTGGTGCCAGACGAATCTATAGAAGAAAAAATCGCTCAAGATAAAAACCATTCTTTGAGAATCTTTTTATTTATACCTACTGTGTACTTAAATTTAATGTTTTTAAATCAAATCAATATTCATTGTATTAGGAACAAAGCTAAAGCTAGCAGAGCAAAGTGAGCAGAATCAAAAATACATATTTGGTGCTTGTAGAGCAAATTAAGTGCAGTATGCCGAAATTAATTGTTCTTTTAGTTTTTTTGAAAAATGGCTGCTTTGCTAGCTTTTGACTAAATATAGCAGAGCAACATTAAAATTTTTTTTAGAACTTCTTTTATAGTGCTTATAGGGCTAATTAAGTGCTGTGTTCCGCAGTTATTTATTCTTATAGTTTTCTGGAAAATGGGTGCTTTGCTTTTAAAAATCAACACTTTCGAGAAAATCTTTGGTGCTTGTAGAGCTAAATGAATGCTAATTATTTGCTGTATTCCGAAATTAATTGCTCCTATATTTTTCTAAAAATGGTAGCTTTGCTAGCTTTGTATCAAAAGCTAGCAGAGCAACCTTTAAAAATCAACTATTTTAAAAACTTTTCTTTAGTGCTTGTAGGGCTAATTATGTGCTAATTAAGTGCTGTATTCCGAAATTATTTGCTTTTATAGTTTTTCAGAAAATAGCTCTTTTGCTTTTAAAATCATTTTTTTAGAAAACTTTATTTGATGCTTGTAGAGATAATTAAGTGCTAATTAATTGCTGTATTCCGAAATTGATTGCTCTGATATTAAAAAAAATTGGCTGCTCTGCTAGTTTTAGATCTAAAGCAGAGCTACCTTTGAAAATCAACATTCTTGAGAATTTCTGTTTAGTGCTTGTAGGGCTAATTAAGTGCTGTACTCCGAAATTAATTGCTCTAATAATTTTTTGAGAGAGAACGTTCTTTCAAGGCAACCAGTAAGGACAATTTTGCTATTGTGGAGATATTTATAACTTTAAAGGTACAAAGGGAAACTTGAAAGTACTTAGGTAGATTTTCTTAGTACAGTTTGGCTGCCTTTCTACTTAATTTTATGTAATCCATTTTTAATTCCAGTTTAAAATTGAGATTTTACTGGTTTTGACTTTATTATCTTTTCTAATTAAGAAATGTACAATTCTGATTCTGGAAAGCTAAGGGACAAAACTTATTTTATGTAAGACAGTGACAGTGAGATAGGTTTACCGGTGGCTAAGTTCGTTACTAACTACGTCGGTAAGTATTTTTCTTATCGATATATTTGTATTGGCGGAGATCTTATAGAAATTATATCAATTAATTTCGGGATACTGCACTTAATTAAATAAAATAGGAAATATGTAAATTTTATTATTCTATATAAAAATTACCTCAAATAATAGTTACTTATATAGATTATATGTTTTTGCTCTGAAAGCGACAATCTCTGCCTTTTTCTAAAAAATATAAGAGCAGTTAATTTCGGAATGCAGCATTTAATTAGCAATTAATTAGCTCTACAAGCACCATATAAAATGTTCTCGAAAAAATTGTTTTTTAAAGCAAAGCAGTCATTTTCCGAACACTTTAAGAGCTATTGATCTCAGAATACAGCACTTAATTAGCCCTAGAAGCAGTATGAAAGACGTTCTCAAAAACGTTGATTTTTAAAGGCTGCTCTGTTAGCCTTAGATCTAAAGCTAGCAAGGCAGCCATTTTTGTAAAATCTATAAGAGCAATTAATTTTGGAATACAGCAATTAATCAGGACTTAATTAGCTCTACAAGCACCAAATAAAATTTTCTTGAAAATGTTGATTTTTAAAAGCAAAGCAGCCATTTTCCGAAAACCATAAGAGCAATTAACTTCGGAATAATGCAGTTAATTGGAACGTAATTAGCCCTACAAGCACTAAAAAGAAGTTCTCAAATAATATTTTTAAATGTTGCTCTACTAGCTTTAGATCTAAAGCTAGCAAAGCCGCCATTTTTAAATAACTATAAGAGCGATTCATTTCAGAATAAAGAAATTGATTAGCACTTAATTAGCTCTACAAGCACCAAATTTGTATTTTTGATTTTGCTCACTTTGCTTTGCTAGCTTCAAGGACCTGATATTAAAAATCTAAAGTCACAATTAACCCCGGTTCAAACTACTCCGAAGGGACCAGGATGTTCGAAAGCTTCGAATTACTTAACATATCGAAAAAAGTGGAGTCTATTAATAAGATAATATCTGAATCAAAAATAAACAAAAGTCATTCTGGCAACTTTTTTGAAGATTGCATAAACAATTAAATGCAAAATTCTGCGAACTTTGTTGTGTCTTCGATTGTTTGGTGCGAAAAATACCAATAAACCATTACACTTTTTACTTACATCCAACTAGTCAAACAGAAATATTGAACTTTTTACTTCAGAGATGATTATCTGGTGAGTAGGTAATCCTTTTTTATCCTTTTTTCTACGTTGGTATTACTATTATTGTCTTTTTATAACATCTTCATAACTCTTGTCTTAAATTAAGTTATTTGTACTTTGTCACTTGTATGTTTATTATGTCTTCATCTGAAGCGTATTATACTTTGCATACATGCCTAATAGTTTACATGAAATAAATATTTCTATTTGATGTTGGAGACAGAAATAAAGACGCAGATGAAAATGAGTTTACATTTTAAAATTATTAGCATCTATAATTCCATTTACCATAAATTGATTCATAGAATATATGAGAATTGAGTGATAATCAAGTTTAAGGAATAAAAAGTCAGATGGAAAACTATTAGGAGAAACAACCAATACTAGGCAGACTAGGGGACGCCCAAAAGGCTATAGAATGTACGGAGCCCAGATTGATGGCACAGTGAAAAGTATACGGCATGGACGCTTCATTACTGTTTTTTGAAAGGACGCCTGAATGATACCGAGATGTATATATATATATTGTTTGATTCTGAATTCTTGACTGGTGTATTATTTGATAAAATAGATTTTTTTTGGGGATGCAGTCATTTAATAAATAAAATTCTTTGGATTATGCCAAGCTTTCGAGAATGTTTATTCTCTTCGTCGGGGCAAAATTTGTGAATTTACATAAAATTAACCACAAACAGGAAAGATTTCATAGTCATCAATCAGAAATGTCATTAGTTAATGAGAATAAACATTCTCGAAAGCTTGGCATAATCCAAAGAATTTTATTTATTAAATGACTGCATCCCCAACAAAAATCTATTATATATATATATATATATATATATATATATATATATATATATATATATATATATATATATATATATATACTTAAAATCTTAAAGTTGTGGTAAGACTTCTGGTTCCACCGGAAGTCAATATTAACTCACTTATTTCAAATGGAGGATGGTACTTTTTATCTCATTTTTGAATTATAATATGAAATTGAAGGTAATTTTCATAAATTACAGTATAATTGATAATTTTCGAGATATGGAGATTTTTTCAAAAATTTATCAAAAAACATATCATATACATCTCTATCCCCCTTGGTTTCGCATATAAATAGTTAAAATGTTAAGGTCGATACTTCAAAATTTATCTTTATTCTTGGATTATGGAGAAAATCCTGAAAATTTTACAGGATATTTAAAATCGACCAAGCAATTTCACCTGATTCCGAACCGAATAAAATTTTAAATAGAGCACCGTAATTTTTCCTGATATACTATGTAGTTACAGTTTATCTTTCGTTTGGTATTAAGTATATACATTACTTTTACCTAAATCACCTATCACCTCTGAAATGAGATTGAATGTCAGTTTATGTCATTATTTATTTAGAAGAGTTATTGCCATTACTGTAAATTGATTTAACTTGTTAAGTATCAATATAAGCAAGTATTTTGCTGCGGTTAATTTAATCAATTACACATTAAAATAAACCCGATAGAATAGTAATTGTAATTATAATACTGATCAAGTCATTGAATTCAATTAAGTACCTTCAATTGATCGCGATTCATTTCATTGGTGAAATTGGCACGAAGATCGGGTCAGCTAAAGATTACCCATGTGCCATCATAGCATATAAGATAAAACACTAATGTACCCTATACCTTGACACGTGCAATGCATTTAAGATTATGGATGTATCTAATCTAATTATATTAAACGAGCAAGGCTTGTATATATATATATATATATATATATATATATATATATATATATATATATAAATGCTAATTTTATCTCGGAATCTGGTCTACCGATTTCGATGAAAATTCATATCTATGGGTTCTAGAAAAATCGTTTTCAGCAATCAATATTCTCATTTTACTAGTTCTACAGATTATATTTCAGATAGCCAATATGAACCCGATATCATCATAAGGAAAAATAGTCCTATGGTTAAGCTTCCGGGTATTAATCTGGAGTTCCGCGGTTCGAATTCTGTCCACCAATGAGTTTTTTTTAACGAAACCCATTTTTTAAATAAAAGATGTTAATATGAGTTTCTAATAATTTAATCGGAAATTTTTACTGAAAATTTGTAGATATCTAATATATTGCGACCCTTAAGGTACACATTAGCTATTTCAAGGAAGGGTTAGCAGATTTTGGTAAAAATTAGCAAAAAGGGGTTTTCGGAGTCGAGAAATCGATTGACGATACTTCATATTCAATCGTTGTGACCCTCGAGGTCCACACTAGCTATTTCAAGAATGGCTCTGCAGATAAAAGTTTCAGTATGTATAGTGTTTGGGGGTTGAGAAGTCGATTGGTGAGACAGATGAGTTCTGGTATGATTCACATTTATATTTATTTTGAAATCTTTAAATTCCGAGCCATGTGAATGATAAAAGCAATATTTGCCGATCACAATACATTTTAACTATTAATATCCACATTTTTGAACTTTTAGAGTAACTCTTATAGACCCACTATAAATTCTGTGTTACCCGAGCAATGCTCGGTCGCCCAGATATTAAAATTATCAATAAAGGTAAGAAGTTTAAAGTTTAAAAGAATATTATTGCTTTGGTGTATTGAGTTAAATAAAAATCGGATTTTGATTAATACTGAATCACTTTTATTTATTCAATGTTAACTACAACAGATAGATACCAATACAAGACGAAACGGAAAACATTCCGAGTAAACGCATTATATTTCTATTTAATTATTCTGCTATCTACATTATATACAGGAGGAACAAGTAAACTTTATACATTACAATTGTAAAATAGTTTTATTCTACTATAGTTTATAGTAAAACAAAAAAATGGAAATTTTTATTTATGAAAAATAACAATTCAAAAATAAATATTCTTTACCTGTTTTTAAATTATAATTTGTTACTTTCGTTCTCTACATACTTCTCAAATATTTAAATTTTTTCTACTCTAATTCGAGCATCTTGCTTCGTAGTTTTCTGCCCTTCTTTTTTTTGTACCCTTATTTCTAGTATTTTCTTATAATAACAAAACTAATTTTTGCCTACATAAGTTTATTGCTTCTTTTTCTGTTCTCTTTCGGTTGTTTGATTAATGTTTTGGTGAAGTAATTATTTTCACTTATCTGTTCATTTCCTGAGTCACCGTCAGTTAAGTCTGAAGGTTCTGTTTCCGCAATGTTTGCCCTTACATTTGACGATCCTGCTTTGTTTAGTTTTGACGGTCTCGCTCCTGCATTATTGTTTGCTTTTAAAAGTTTTACAGTTTTGTTTAAATTTGAAGAGCTTGCCAAATTAATAAATGTGTGAGCACATTTCATTGAAGGTTTGTTACCCAAAACTTCATCCATTTGTTCACATAATTTAAATTTAATTGCACCTCTACCAATACTTTTCCTCACATCTTTTATATTTTTATAAGTACGTATAAATTTCGCCACTTTAGCTCACATTTGGAAGCTACTAATTTCATTCGATAATATCTGCCCATAAAAACTTTCGTTTTTGTGCAACTTTGAAATTTTCTTTGTGATTATCATATGCCACGATTAAGGCCAACATCTCATTATATGACCAAGAAGATGTCGTTTCATCAAAATAATTTTCCTCTCATAATCACTTCATTTAGATTCATTTCTTCTGTATGGTCCTCAAGTTTGTTTGTTCGCATTGTGTGCGTATTGCAGCCATTGTTGCTCAAATGCCATATCTATAAATTATGAAATCGATTTAGTATGTAGTGTAGATTTTCCTATATTTTTTAGCTGAATTCTAAATTACAGCGTTCAGCATCCGCTTTTATTAAATTTGTTGTATAAATAGTTTGTGAAACTGGTTCAAACAGTCGTACTTGTACAAAATTATTAAAATTTTCTCTATTATTTAAAATATTTACATTTTCTTGGCAGTCAGAAAATGCATTTTTAATTTTTATTCAATATTGATTTTCTTTCTACTGTTTTCTTATAATGTTTTGAACACAAAACATCGTCTTCTTCTTCTTTTTTGGTCCTTTCCGTACTGGCAGTTGGCCAGCTCATTCTTTTAATATTTGTAGGGTCACGGTAAAGTGAATCTGAGACTACCTCATACCCTAAAATTGTAATTTCTTATTAATACTACATAAATATATTTTTATTCAATGCACGTGTCAAGGTAGGGCCAGAAATGTGCTTCGATCCGAGTACTTATAACCTTCTATGTCACGTCCATGAGGTTATCTGCGAGGTCTTCCTCTTGTCAGACCACGCTATCACGTGCCTTTTACCTCAAAGTTCGATAGGAATCAACCTCTTCTCAAATGCAAACCCAGAATTACGCTCGATTAGCACAGCAGTGACTTCCCTAATTCCCTATCCACCTCGGGGGCCCAGCACTTACGTCTTCTACCAGCGTGTACTTCCCATACGGAAATTTGAAATTTTCTTCATACACGACGTGATCTAACTGATCTACCAAACAGTTTGTGCAGTTTAATCACTTTGTATGAGTGGAAGGGCAATTGATTGAAAATCAAAAGAACAGCATGACAACTGAATGCAATTAGTTTTTGTCAGAATGTTTACTTTGATCAGCACGAAAGAAAACCATACTCTTATCTATAATTGAATATAACAACGCATAAAGTAACCTAGTAATAAAATATCCAACGCCACAGGAGGCGCTAAATCTTCTAGGCAATTCTGTAAGTCTGGTATATTAAACAATAGATACATTTGATAATAAACTTATATATTCTCAATTCATTGGTAGTAATAGGACATGTTTTAAAAAATCTGTATAAGAAAGTTGTTAAAAAGAGAAATATTTAATGAGTGAATTTACATGATAAATGTGATTACGTCATCAGTTAGTGACTTTTCAGTGACTGTTTTTATTGAAATTCCAATATAAATTAATATTTATAATGCAAAGTTCATTGTTTTTAAATCAATCAGGTTAGAATAGTATAATTTTACTCAAGTTCTCAAATGGATTTATTATTGACGTCACAAACAAGACAAAGGACATGATCAGGTTTGTAGGTTATGACAGATGATGATACCTAAATACGTATTTAATTTAGTCAATACAATCCATTTAATCTTTGCCTTAGATTTAGGCTGTGTCCAGAGAGTCACTATCTGCACTATCTAGCGCTATCATCTGGTCACGGAGCTCAATAATTGTAGTACCGCAAACGCTATCATGGTGTCATGAATTTTTGTATCACGTCATAACTGAACGATATCAACATTATTTTTTCCGTGGTATTGTAGGGTTGGTGTTTGCAGCTCCATGAACAGGAATACTGTACAGTGTATCTCATTTTGAGACACCCAGCCAGGTATCTCGGTTGTTGTTGAAGATAGAACCTTACGGTTTTCGCGTTCCTGTGTCACTTTTTTGTGAATCTCAAGATGGCCTGAACAGATTTTGCCTTACTTCTTTTATTCGTAAGATACAGGGCATTTTTGAAAATACACACTTTTTGGATTCCCACAGATCTACGAAGTTTCTCAGTGATAATATCTTATTGAAAACTTATCCCATAGAGAATTTTATGCAGAATCCAGTGGCACACGCATTTTTTTTTCGGGGTATGGTAATGGATATACGACTCAAACTTATAATTTTTTCAATGGAATACCCTGTATTTTATTATCTCAATAAATTCCTTATTTTTTTTCCTTCAAAATAATATATAATATATTGTAACGTGAAGACTTACCCGAGTAATGAACTACACACACAATGCATATTCCAGAAAACACGGGAGACATCAGAGGCAACGAGAATAAGTCCTGGTCTACTCTCGAAGCCATATACTGAGAAATAACCTCCAGAAACAACGAAAACAACACTGGAATCATCTAGAGCTTTTTAGGTTAGATATATAATGCCTATGGCAATGACAGGATAGTTAGTTAGTCATAGATCACAGTCGATCATAGACAGTAGAAAGTCGTATATAGTCAGAGAAATGAGTGTGAATATAAATGTGTATAAAGTCGTGTAGTTATTAGTGAAAATAAATAAGTAGAAATAAATCGAACCTAGTTTTAATATAAATTCCCGTTACATTGGTGTCAGGGTGGAATCAGTGCGTGATTAAAAAAATGGACAGACTTTAAGAGACTGCGTTTTCGTGCAGATTTGAGTGTTTTCGAGACTTTTGTTAGATTTAAGTTTAAGTTTAAGACTTTTTGTTCGTTTTTGTGTTAGTGTGAAGACTCTTTAGTTCGTTTTCGTCTTGAAGACTGAAAACTGTATTTACTAATTGACTTAGTTAATAAAGACAATTCAAAATGAAATTAATTAACCGTGAAACAACTCAAAGAACAGTTGGTGGAGCGGGATTGTGATGATTCCGGTAATAAAGCGACCCTCCAGAAAAGGTTAATGGACATTTTGATTGAAAATGGAGAAGATCGTGATATGTTCGAGTTCCACTCTCCGGAAGAACTGTTACTGAAAGAGGTGAGAAATAATAATGAAAAATTCGAAGAAATTTCTAGAAATAATAACGAAAGATTCGATGAAGTCTCGAAAACGTTTGAAGAAGTTTCTAGAACTCTTCAAGACGAAATACAAGATGTTTCCAGAAAAAGCGATGCGAGGTTTGAAGAAATTTCAAGAACAGTTGACGAAAACTTTGTCACCACAGAGTAGAACATGGAGCTACTGCAACAAAAAGTCAAGGCACTGGAAATGTCAGTTAAGAATGGTAACTGCAGTGGGAGTCAGACACTCAAAGGCGAAGATAACTTAGCCGTAGGTAGTATGAGGGTTAAGCTGCCAAACTTTGATGGAAAGTGCTTCTGGTCAACCTATCGAAAACAATTTGAAGCAGTGGCAATGGCTAACCAGTGGACCGAAGAACAGAAAGCTGTTTCCTTAACCGCTGCTTTACGAGGTGATGTAGCAGACATCCTAAGGTCTATTCCAGCTGGCCAAGCAAACTACCATGTCTTGCTTTCTAAATTGGAGAATCGGTATGGAGACAGTCATCTTCAGCAAGTATACAAAGCACAATTACGATCTCGGGTGCAACATGCAAATGAGAGTCTGCAAGAATTTGAGGGGGAAGTACAGCTGCCAATGGCTTCTTTGATGAAATTGCGGTGGACACATTTGTAAATGGATTGAAGGAGAGCGAGCTGCAGAAGGCGTTGAAGCTGGCCAGACCAAAATTGCTAGAAAAATCACTAGCTTTTGCTTTGGAGCATGAAGCCGCAAGCCAAACTTCCCGAGGGCACCGTTCAAGAACAATCGAGGAAGAAGATCAGTCCAACAGAGAGTCCTTATTAGAAATGATAAGGAAGTTAGTTACGGGAGCACAATCAAAGAAGAGATAGCCAAGGTGTTGGAACCGTGGTGAGCTAGGACACGTACGCCGCAGTTGTAAGAAGAAGGTTGCACAGTCGGAAAACTAGGATGGGTCGAAATGAGGGGGCAATCGTCGACCTGCAGAAATAGGGCCCCAGTAGTTACGGTCAACGTGTCATCTTCTTGCGGAGCCTTAAGATTATACATCGATGGTCGCATCAATGGAGGAGACAGAACACTCCTAATAGACACCGGTGCAACAAGAACAATAGCAAGGCCAGAGCTCATCAAAGATCATTCCCGGATATTACCAACAAAGATCCAACTCAGAACAGCGACTGAGGAGAGACAATAAGAACACATGGTGAAGCGAGCATGACCATCAGCATTGGCAAAATCATGTTTTGAAACTCTATCAGGATATCCGAAAGAGTTGTTAGGGAATCGAATTTTTGTCGAAGATTTACAAGATTTCCATGGACGTAATAACGAACATTTTTTTGCCAATCAACTGTTACAGTTTTGATAGTTACTTATAGTAATAGTGAGTAGCGATATGTTAAATGTTATAGGAATCTCCGAGCTCAGACACTGATTGTGAACTGGCATGGTTCACTCATACAGCTGCTGCCAGGGTCCGTCAAGCCACAACCCCGATAAAACGAATATAAAATTTTTATATTGCAAAATTATATGCAAATTATGAGCAAATCACGGCCACAAAAAAATAATTTTCTGCACAATTCCTTGACCATATTTTCGTAATTTGAAAGAAAGGGGTGCAGCTTGACGTCAAGCTGCACCCCCGCACCGATTTCTGTTGCCGAAATTTGAAAATCGTTTACACCATAATTATGTGCCAATTACGGCCACAAAAATAAAATTTTGTACTCCATCCCTTAACTTTTTTTTCGAGTTACAAAGTAGCGTGTAAAACTAATTTTAAAAAAATTATGTGCAAATTACGGCTACAAAAGAAATGTGCACAATTCCTTGACCATTTTTTCGTAATTCGAAAAAGGAGTTTAGTTCGAAGTCAAGCTGAACATTTGCATCGATTCCTATTTGCAGCACCAGAAAATCGATTACTTTATGATTTGCAAATAGATGGATTAATTATGACGGACGAATTTGGCTGAAAGATTTGAACTCTAACATAGAGTAAGATCCCAGAGCGATCTGACATAATTTATTTTCACAAAGATGAAACCTTAGATTATCAGTAGCGTCTCATGTGCTTTGAATACTTGTGGAGCTCGCTGTGTGACACCTGGGCAGGTACCAGGTAAGAAAGGTAACTAAAAATAAGTGTTACTTAACTTAAATTTGTATGCCTGATTTTTACATATGTTGTGTAGAAAACTATTCTAAAGTTGTATCAAAAGTGTCAGACACTTTCCATGGACCAGAACTTTTGTCAGACGCTTTAAAGCTCCACAAAAAATAACTGAACTTTACTTATTTTTACAGGTTTGATTTCTAAGTATGTTCTTAAGATAACTATTACTAAGTTATATTTCATCAGTCAGACAAATTGTAGTGACCAAACATCCCCTAAACACCAAAATTATTCAGCCTGGAGTATGAGCGCGAGAACACTATGCGCATGCGCCCAGAGTATATTTAAATGTTTTAAAAATACTAACTGCTTTCGATTCAATATTTTTGCATCTCTATTTAAATAAGACAAATTTCAACAAAAAGTAATCATTAATTAATATTTAAGTAAGTTAATTTATTGCATATATTCGAAAAAAGAAAAAAACAAAAATTGGTGCTAAAGTGCAAGAGGTGCGAATGCAAAGAGATCTTTTTGGGTGCATTCTTGGCATATCGATAGATTACAAAATAGATATGGCCAAAATTTTGTCATATCCTATTACTCCAATGCCATTATCCATGTGTCATATTGATGGGGACATTTGTAAAATCCAGAAATCGACCTTGATGAAATCTTTAGAAAAAGGTTTAAAGCACAATCCACCTGCTCGAGTAGATATATTATTAATTGATGGTTTCTTTTTGCTACACACCATGAAAAATGTGCCGAAAACTTTTGGAGCTATTTCAAAAAATGCTTTTAATGGTCGCGCAGTTCGAATAATAAGATACGACGTTATTTTTGACCAATATTTCTCTCCTTCGATCCAAGAATACAAAAAATCTATTCGTCAAGAATCTACTCGACTGGATTTTAAAATTACTGCGCCCGATCAAGTTAGACCGTTAGACTTTTTAAAAGAATTGAGAAATATCCACTTCAAACAAGCTCTTGTTGATTTCTTTATTCAACACTGGGCATCAGATGAAATGATACCATTTATTGAGACTAAACGGATATTTATTAATATTAGGCAATGTCATTCTTACATCGTTGTGATAGCAAAATGTTATTGACTATATAGATGACAGTTTATCATGTCCAGAGCATGAAGAAGCTGACACAAAAATTGTTTTTCATGTTTGTAATACAGACGCTTAAGCAAATTTTGTTATTAGATATTCTGATAGTGATATTGCGATAATTATGTTAGGACATATGCATAATTTGAAGAATGATTATCCGAATGTATGGATATACGCAGGCACCAGAAATGACCAAAGATACATTAATTTAGCAAAGGTTTGCGAGCACTTGGGAACCTCTTCGTGTAGAAGTTTGCCAGGATTTCATGCATTGACTGCAAGTGACTTTAATCCCGCCTTTTTAAAAGAGGTAAACAAAGACCATTCAATATATTAATGAAAAAACATGAATATCAACAAGCTTTTATGCAATTTGGAGATCCAGAGTTGTTTACCGATGAGCATATACAAGAAGATATTTTCAATACATACAAAAATTTATCTGCGAAGTTTATGTGTTCCTGGCATATTTGACGTTAATAGTGCCCGGCATGAGCTGTTTTTAAATAATTACAGTGTATCTAATATTAACAAAGATTTTAATCCAAAAAATTAAAAAAAATTATGCTAGCAGTTTACCACCATGCAAAACTGAGTTATTACAATAATTTCTTCTAAAAAATTACATTGCTAGCCTATGGAACTATGCTAATCAAAAACAACCTACCATTTTCACTCCTGAAAACAATGGGTGGACTTTAGAAGAAAACCAGTATCATTTTCATTGGTTTGATGGTGACCAATTACCAGGAGACGTAAGTGAATCCCTTCAAGAATCAGGTACTGCACTTTGACCAACTTTAGAATTTTTTATATTTGTAGTTTTATAATTTTTTGATCTATTTTATACAGAAGAAGTTGCCAACAACGAGAATATAGCTGATGATGGTGAAGATGATGACTCGAATGGACAATATCCTGATTGGGCTAATAACGAAAATTCTAATGATTGTGACGATAATTATGATGTTTAAAAGAGAAAAATATATTTTCTTTAACTAATCATCGTTAGATATTTTTTATATTAAATGATTTTTTTAATTGTTCCACCTGGTACCTTTTTATAAAATATTTCTTCATAAAACAGAATTGCGCCGGATAGATTTATTTTCCCAAATATATGCAATATTAATTTACTTAAATATTAATTAATGATTGCTTTTTGTTGAAATTCGTCTTATTTAAATAGAGATGCAAAAGTATTGAATCGAAAGCAGTAAGTATTTTTTAAATATTTAAATATATACTCTGGGCGCATGCGCTAGAGTTCTCGCGCTCATACTCCCGACTGAATATTTTTTTTGTTTAGGGGATGTTTGGTCACTACAATTTGTCTGACTGATGAAATATAACTTAGTAATAGTTACCTTAATAACATACCTCAAAATCAGACATGTAAAAATAAGTAAAGTTTAGTTATTTCTTGTGGAGCTTTAAAGCGTCTGACAAAAGTTCTGGTCCATGGAAAGTGTCTGACACTTATGATACAACTTTAGAATAATATTCTACACAACATGTATTAAAATCAGGCATACAAATTTAAGTTAAGTAACTTATTTTTAGTTACCTTTCTTATCTGGTACCTGCCCAGATGTCACACCTCGAGCTCCACAAGCACGCAGGTATTCAAAGCACATGAGACGCTACTGAGAATCTAAGGTTTCATCTATGTGAAAATAAGTTATGTCAGATCGCTCTGGGATCTTGGACTAACACGTTTTATGCACGGTATTGAAATTTTTTCTTCTACTTATTTCTGGAATATTTGAAATACATTTTTTTGATGTTTACTAACATTCTTGAATTATAGTTTGTTTTCACTGATTTAGTCTTACTTATAGTTCATGTAATCACAAAAATTTTCAATTTTATATAATTTTGAAAACGATAACAGTAATGTGAAAAATGATACTTTGTGTAATGATTTGCAAAATAGAAAAAAATTAACGAGATATTTCCATATTATTGGGTAATTTGATGAAATTTTTAAATAGATATTCAGGGAGATAGTTGACGTCAAGCTGAACCCCTTTTTTCAAATAATGAGAAAATGGTGAAGGAATTGTGCACAAAATATTTTTTGTGATCGTAATTTGTACATAATTTGCTCAAAATTTTTCAATAAATATTTTTTTAATTTTGGCAGCAGGAATTGGTGCCAGGTGTAGCTTGACGTAAAGCGACACCCCCTTTAATAAATAAAAAAGAAGGTGTTTGCTTAGAGTAGCATAGATGTTCTGAGGTCATTGGAGAGCACATAATTTGCACATAATTATGGTGTAATCGGTTTTCAAATTTTGGCAACAGAAATCGGAGCGGGGGTACAGCTTGACGTCAAGCTGAACCCCTTTTTTCAAATAACGAAAAAATGGTCAAGGAATTGTGCATAAAATATTTTTTTGTGGTCGTAATTTGCACATAATTTTGTAATAATTTTTAAATTCGTTTTACACACCACTTTTTAATTTGAAAAAAAGTTAAGGGATGGAATACAACATTTCCTTTTTGTGGCCGTAATTTGCACATAATTATAGTGTGATCGATTTTTAACTTTTAGCAACAGGAATTGGTGCGGGGGTGCAGCTTGACGTCAAGCAGCACCTTCTTTTTTCAAATTATGAAAAAATGATCAAGGAATTGTGCACAAAATTATTTTTTGTGGCCGTAATTTTCACATAATATGGCAATAAATAATTTTTAAATTCCTTTTACACACCACGTAATTTTAAGAAAAAAGTTAAGGGATGGAGTACAAAATTTCCCTTTTGTGGCTGTAATTTGCACATAATAACAGTGTGATCGATTTTTAAATTTTGGCAACTGAAATTGGTGCGGGGGTGTAGCTTGACGCCAAGCCACACCCCCTTTAATAAATAAAAAAAGAAGGAGTAAGCTTAGAGTAGCACAGTTGTTCTGTAGGTCATTGGAGAGCACATAATATGCACATAACTGTGGTGTAATCGATTTTCAAATTTTGGCTGCACCCCCTTTTTTCAAATTACTAAAAAATGGTCAAGGAATTGTGTACAATTTTTTTTATATTTGTTTTATCGGGGGTGTGGCTTGACGGACCCCTGGTGCCAAGCGACATTTATCCAAGGAAGAACCGCACATCTTACGACCTGCCTTGCTGATGTAAATAAATTAATGTTAGTCTCAAGTTTCATCCATGTTTATTACTGGAATGTTATCCAGTTGATAATTCAATGTTTTCCTCCGCGTGGCCTGTTATATTTTGATGATTTACCTATCGATATGAAGTTATATATTCCCAATGTTTCAGCAAGGTTTTTCCAATCTCCGTTAGAATTGTACAAGGAACCAATTAGCCTTTTTACATTGTCAGCTTTTTCTTCTTTAGGTACGGCATGTTCCTTTACACTAGACAGAATATATATATATATATATATATATATATATATATATATATATATATATATATATATAATATACAACATAAAATTAGTGTTGATATATGAATTATAAAAATATGAATGTGGTTATTCTCAAATTGAATTTGACTACAATTTTTAAATTGTTAAGCTATCAAAATGACAAGTCCCATATTGAAATCATTCTAATGATTAGTTTCATTTCGAAGTTGAAAAGGTATATGCTGTCCATGTTTAACTTAAAGCAAAACTCTCACCTCAAAAATAACTTTTCCATTTGCATCGTGTTTTCTGTACTTTCGTACAATATATTTTTCTTCGAAATGTTTTTCACACACATATTGTTAGGAGAAGATGAGATTTGTTTTATTGTTTTATGTCATTTTTGTCAACATGTCAATTGTCAATAAATGTACTTGAAATGGTTTAGTTGTAAGTTAGTAGTTTTGATGTAATGTAACAGATATAACAGAATAGAAAGACAGAAAAATATTAGAAGGTGTTTTATTCGCTCGCTTTCTTATATTTATCAGGGCAATCCCCACAATCCAGGCCCCAATTCTTCATCTGGCGACCGTGACAGGACCCGTTGTGAGATCAAAAAGGATATTTTTCTTCAACAATGGAGTCTCTAACTAAGAGAGGGCACGTGCGAGCTGGCGTAACCAAAGCTATATCTAGTTTAAAGAAGCTTTGGAAAGCAAAAATAAAACCCAAATACTCAGTAAATACAATATTTTCGAAGATAAAGCTACAAGATTGTTTGAACGAAGTAAGTGAAAGCATTTATGGCCAAGAAAAATTGGAGAACGACAAATTAGAGAATGAATATCAGACTGTGGAGACCTACAGAGAGCAGATTATAGAATGTCGTAATCTTTTCGATTTATTCAACAGCCAAGAAACTTATAACAGCGGTACGGAAATTCTAGACAATAGCTTGACCAAAAAACGCTATAAATTGCCGGAAATTAAACTAGTTAAATTCAGCGGAAATGTCAAAGAATGGTTGCCTTTCTGGGGCCAATTTAGAAGAATCGACGAAGACCCAGGAATGGAGGAAGTAGACAAATTCCAATACTTAGTCCAAAGCATGACGGAACATAGTAAAGCTCATGAAGTAGTATCGACATTTCCACTAACTGGAAGAAATTATAAGTTAGCTTTAGATGAATTGAAGATGAGGTTTGCCAAGGACGAATACCTAATCGATGCGTACATGAGGGATATTATTGGTCTGATATTAAATAATGAAAGAGGTATACCACTCGCAGATTTGGTTAATAAACTGGAATCAAGTCTGAAAGCCTTGGAAGTACTTGCTGTGGCTTCTAACAATTATACTTATTTGTTATTTCCTCTGGTAGAATCATCAATTCCCTCAGAAGTCTTGAGAGCATTGAAAATGAACGTGTCGGGCAGCCAAAGTACAAGAAATTTAGGTAATCTGATGGAGTTCTTAAGATCTGAGGTCATCAGTGAAAAAAGAATAGCTTTAGCAAAGGTGGGATTTGTATCTGGAGCAAAGGCTTCGATGAAGAGCAAGGAAGAAATTTACACGGCAGCATCTCTAGTTGTGACCGATGGGAAGAAACTGATATACATTTTCTGTGACAGGGCCAACCACCTCAGTCCATTTCAAGGCTAGATGATAAATACTCTTGTACAATGCATTTGATGGATCAGGAAAAAATATGTGATAGCATACCTAGATTAGCGGATAGTGATGTCGCAGGAGAATTAGAGGGAAAGAACATTTTCATTGATGATCAGGGTCAGGGTGCTCATGAAGTTGAAATATTAGTTGGAGCTGATTATTTTGGTCACCTATTAACTGGAAATATAGTGAGTCTTTCTCAAAGTGTAGCAATAGAAACTTGTTTTGGCTGGACGATGTCGGGTACTTCCAGAGGATATAAGAACTCAAATTATATCACCATGTACTGTTGTAGCATTTCTGAAATATGGAAATTAGAATTAATAGACAATCAATACATGATCCGCCTGAAAGTAAAAGTTGTGAACAAGTGTATGACGATATAATGAATAATTTTAAAGAAAATATTAAATTGAATGAGGAGAATCGTTACGAAATAAAGTTACCCTGGATCTATGGTCATCCCGAGTTAACATCTAATAAAAGGTCAGCGGTTCAGAGCTGATACCTTCCATTTTATATAACTTTAGATATTTTAAAATTGGTATTATAGCTGATATACGCAAGGCATTTTTGCAGATAAGTGTTCATCCCACGGACAGGGATTTTTTGAAATTTGTGTGTTGGAGGGACACTATTAGCAGTGAGATCATAACCTACCGTCATTGCAGATTGGTATTTGTTCTCAAGCCTAGTCCGTTCTTATTAGGGGCGACAATAAACTACCATCTTGAAACTGTAAAGGAAGATTTTGACGAAAAGTTCATCGAAATCTTGAAAAATTCGTTTCACGTGGATAATTTAGTTGCTAGTGTAAGCTCGCAAAAGGAATTGAAAACATTTTTTACTGGTTCAAATGCTATTATGAAGAAAGGTAAATTTGAACTAGGCTCGTGGGCTCATACCATTATTAGGAATTCTGATTCGGAATTTAATTTAGGTAATAATCAGGTACAGTCTCTTCTTGGTATGTTATGGGATATACAATCAGATTTATTATATTGCGATATCAAAGATATAACATTGCCTGCAAGCGCAACTCGTACAAAGAGAGTCATATTGTCCATTTCTCAAAAGATATTTGATACTATTGGCTTAACCAGCCCGGCTACCCTGTTATCAAAAATATTGTTACAGGAAGCATGGTCTTTGAATTTAGATTGGGATGAGGAATTGCCAATGAAAATAAGGAAAGAGTTTGACTCGTGGCTTGAGAAGTTACATTTTTTGGAATACTGTAAAATTCCTAGATATGTGTTCCAATTACCGCCTATCAGTTTTACGCTTCATGCATTTAGCGATGCCAGTGAAAAAGCTTACGCTGGTTGTGTTTTCATACGTGCAATTACAAATACTGGTGTCAAGGTACAG
Source organism: Crioceris asparagi (assembly GCA_958507055.1). Taxonomy (NCBI): domain Eukaryota; kingdom Metazoa; phylum Arthropoda; class Insecta; order Coleoptera; family Chrysomelidae; genus Crioceris; species Crioceris asparagi. The sequence goes on along the minus strand of OY293829.1, from coordinate 61,803,964 downwards.
TTACTTCAGGCCAAGTCTAGGGTAGCACCTATAAAATCTATTTCGATTCCTAGACTTGAGTTGTTAGCCGCGGTCATTACAGGAAGGTTGGTTCAGAGTATTTTGAAAAATTCTGAATTTTCGGGTGTACCAGTCTTCTATTGGACGGATAGCAAGGTAGTATTGGGATGGTTGGCTTGTAATAAAGATTGGAATACGTTTGTTTCGAACAGAGTCAAATAAATTCTAGAATATTCTTCATTAGAACAATGGAGGTACGTTCCGGGGAAATGAATATTGCGGATCTACCATCTAGAGGATGCAATGCATTGAGTTTATTGAAATCTAAATGGTGGGAAGGGCCTCCATGGTTAATGAATGAAGATAATTTATGGCCTAGTGAAAAAGTAAATTTATCAACTCAAGAAGTAGAAACGTTAAATATGGAGAGAAGAAATAACTGTTCCGTTATGCATGGAACGGCTGAACCACTAAATATTTTCGCGTACTTTTCTAAATGTTATAAAATTATTAGAATGGTTGCTTGGATATTAAGATTTTATAATAATTTTGCAAATAGAGGAAAGAGGACCGGTCCTTTAAGTTTAGAAGAAATTTCAAACGCTGAGATAGTGATATTGAAGTTATTACAGGAAGAAAGTTTTAAAGGTCACAGAGATCCTGAGTTCAAGAATTTTGAAATTTATAGAGATGAAAATTGCTTATTCAGATTGAAAACGAAATTGTTCTATGGCGAATATTATAATTGGTTTAAATGTCCAATATTGCTTCCATCCAAGCATATTTTTGTTAGAAGATTAGTCGAACAAACTCACCTTAATTTGAGGCATGGCGGAGTGGCCAAGTTAGTAACTTTTCTTAGAGAGCGATATTGGATATTAAGGGCACGAAAAACCATAAAAGAAGTCGTTAACTCTTGTATCAAATGTAAAAGGTTTACGGTAAAAAGAGCGGAAACTCCTTTCATTCCATTGCCAAAGGAACGAGTAAATATGGTACAAGCTTTCGCGGTAACGGGAGTAGATACGGCAGGCCCACTGTTTCTAAAGAATAACGACAAGGTGTGGATTACCATTTCTACATGCGCAGTTTACCGCTGTGTACATTTTGAGCTCATAACTTCGTTGTCCATTGAATGTTTTTTACTTTCATTAAGACGATTTATCGCCAGAAGAGGTAGGATATCGGTTATGTTTAGTGATAACGGTACCAATTTTATTGGAGCATATAATTTGTTTAAACGTATAAATTGGGAGGAGGTAAAAGAGTATGCTTACGTTAATAAAATTGAGGGGCATTTTAATCCACCCACTGCTGCTTGGTGGGGAAGGTTTTGGGAGCGAATGATAAGAACATAAAAAGATTTGTTAAAAAGAAATTTGGGCAGATCATTAGTTAACTATGAGGAACTGTTAAGTATTACACTTGATTGTGAAGTTGTGATTAATTCCAGACCAATTACTTATTTCAATGAGGATCCTAAAGAATTGATACCCATTACTCCAGCAATGTTTTTACATGCTATAGGAGAGTGTGAAGTTGCGGTGAAGATGCTATTGATTCAGCTGCCCTGAATAAAAGAATTAAGTATATCAATACTGTAAGACAGAATTTGAGAAATCGATTTAGAAAAGAGTATCTTTCGCAGTTAGCTACACGTCCTCCTAAAAATGTTGGAGGTATAAAAGTGGGTGATATAGTTTTAATCGGTAGCGAGGATAAGAAAAGAATTAACTGGCCTGTCGGTAGAGTGCTAGAAATTTTTGCAGGAAGAGATGGATCATTTAGAGTCGCGAAAGTTTAGACGAGCCAAGGTATTCTAATAAGACCTTTCCAGAGATTGTATCTTCTTGAAGCACCGGATAGCGAAAGCATTTCTATAAAGGAAAACTATATAAAATCAAATTATTTGAAAATCAAAGCTTACAACAAAATGTAGATGAAAAACAAGAAAAGGATGAAGTAGTAAAAGTTTCACGATTTGGGAGGAAAATTAAAAGTCCTCATAAATTAGATGTATAACCCTTTTGTAATAAATATTGCTTACTACTTTTTGTTTTGGTCCCGAGGACAGAGACAACCACGAGACGTACAAGTTAATATGAAAATTGGTTCGGTAGGAGCGAAATCTTGTATCCTTGTTCTGAAATTGTTTAATCGTATTTCGTCATCCTGGTTTTTTGATTTGGCAGGCATTAACAGGGGGCACTACACTCAAAGTCACTAGATTACTTGTAATCTAGGGACTTTATGATTTATTTGATTGATTACTGTGTGACAGAGACAACCTCCTGTGTGATTACTTTTGTAAAGGGCTTGTGATATATTATTAGTTTGTGTGAATATTTTGTTGCGTTAGTGTTAAGATTAGTGTGTAATTAAAACAATTGAGAAGATGCCTGAAAATCGGTGCCTCGTGTGTGGATGCAGTGAATTTGAGGTTGAAAAATTACACTATTTTCCTAGAAATGAACAGAAGTAAGTGATGTTTTACGGACTTGAAAGATGTTTGTAACAACTCGTTCTTGTTTTTATTAGGTTACAAAGGTGGCAGGAAGCCATGGGAGTTAAATACAAGCCAGGTATGCGTAATTACCGAATCTGCAATCGGCATTTTACAGTTGAATCATACATAGAAATTGCGACACACAAGCTGAACTCTTCTGCTGTGCCCACACTACACCCAGCTGAAATGGTAATCCAAGGTGTTGATGTTGAAAGGCTTGTAGAGAGCAGAGGTAATATGGCTAACACATTCTTTCATTTCACAAAGGCCCAGTTGCACAAAGCACGGATCACGGAATCCTGGATTGTTCATAATGCTGTTGATTTTATGTGTGAATAACCCTAATCCGAGCTTTGTGCAATCGGCTGTTAAATGTTCCTCTTTATATCTACCTTCACTGTCTGTCACATCTCATTACTGTTAAGAGTATGTCACTTGTTATGCTCTTGTGCGTGCTATTGTCGTTGAGTTGGTACGCATAAATGGTGGTTGTTCAGTATGTATTTAACATGAACATTCTGTTGCAGGGGAAGAAGAAATTGGGGAGCCTAGTTGTTCGGGTTTGCAAATGGAGCTACCCATGGACTAAACACCACGACGTTCTTTATTCCGTGGTATTCCGGGGTAAACTCGAGTGGATACAACACCAAGGAAAAAGCATCTGATGAGGATCGTGGAAAGTAAAGAAGCTCATGTAAGAAAGCTGAAGGCATTGTGTAAATCTAAAATCAGGGACATGAAAGCCTTAATGGATCTAGAAGACTCCACGGTAGTCCGAAATTTGTTTTGTGGAATGTCAATCACTCAAGCTCGCAGAGATGCACGGGCTTCGAAACAGAAAATCAGGACTTTCCAGCATCAGCGAGCCACAAATCACATTTTTATGTACGGTGGGCAAATTTGCAATTCTCAACACACATGGTACATATAGTTGAACTGAGAAAAAATATTCTATTCTACAAGTTTATGTTATAACCGAAAAAACAAAAGAAAATATTCAGAATCTGTTAATTTCATTAGATTCTACCCAAAATAGTGACTGAAGAATGTGTAAATATATTCTCGCTAATATGAAAACCAAGAATGAAATCTAAAAAAACCTAACATATCGATATAGCACGAAAATAAAAAACCCTTGAGTTCGATGGATAATGTACCATTCATTTCTGCTTAATAAATATATATATATATATATATATATATATATATATATATTATTTTTGTGGATTCTTGAACCTTGTTGTATTATATTTTTGGAAACATTTATCTTGGGATGAGGTTCAAATTGATAGTTTAAAGATTAAAAAATATTTATTCTAAGACGTTTCGCTTTGGGGCTCCAAAGCTTCATCAGTTAAAAAATTACATAAACGCACATTCACAACAGGTATCTATTTCTAAAAACAGCAACAACAAAAAAACTGTTTTTTTTTCAAAAAAATAATTAAAACGAAAAAGAAACTGAAGATGCTGTTTTTAGAAATAGATACCTGTTGTGAATGTGCGTTTATGTGATTTTTTAACTGATGAAGCTTTGGAGCCCCAAAGCGAAACGTCTTAGAATAAATATTTTTTAATCTTTAAACTATCAATTTGAACCTCATCCCAAGATAAATGTTTCCAAATATATATATATATATATATATATATATATATATATATATATATATATACTTTTTCTCTCAATAAACGACTTACTTTCACTCTTACGTTTTTTTTTCAACGAGATAATATTATAAGTAATAATTAGGCAGTAAAAGAAGACCCGCCAATTTTTAAATCGTTTGTAACAGAGCGCGAACGCCCTCTACCAGTGCCTGCCAGTACAATAGAGCATTGGAATATTGCGAACTCTTTTTTAACACGTAGTTGGACATCTCGTGGTTGTCTGTGCCGAGGATGTTAGGAGAAGAAGATGAGATTTGTTTTATTGTTTTATCTCATTTTTGTCAATTGTCAATAAATGTACATGAAATGGTTTAGTTCTAAGTTAGTAGTTTTGATGTAATGTAACAGATATAACAGAATAGAAAGACAGAAAAATATTAGAAGGTGTTTTATTCGCTATTTATCAGGGCAACCCCCTCAATCCAGGCCCCAATTCTTCACTTATTTTGAAGAGGTCAATTGCTTGTTGGGAATAGCACTTTGCCACTTTTTTTAGTCGCTTACTGTTTGATGGCACTTTAAAAACAGAACGTTTGATTTGAAGTACTCTATAACGCTTATTACATTGCGGTACAAAGCAAGGTTTTGTCATTTTTTAATAATTTCATTTTTTATCCCTCTACAACAACGCCACCTGGTCTCTAACTCATTAGCAGTCTGTTTCATAGCTTCAAGTAGATAGGGAGACGCAAGACCTGAGTAAATGATCAAGCCCACGGTCGTATAATATACGACCGTGATATGCCCACGTTGATGAGTCTAAGTCTAGTCTAAGCAGAGAGAACATACAATAAAATGTTCTCTCTGGACTACACTAAAAAAGTTTTGATCTCTAATGGCGCTTTCTATTTTAATGCTTTCAGAGCATTCTGAACTCTGAGGGCGATCTGCTGACGTCACGCTCTACCCCAGATCCTGGTGGATTTGTCATTTGACGTTTCATAATCGGACATATCCCTAACAATTGAAGCAACTTTATGTCATGAGTGACATTTGTTTGGCGTTTATATTTTAAATTTCTGCAGTGACAGAAGTTTACAATTTGGAGGTTTTGCGGACACCAAATCAGAACATTACTACACACAAGATTATTCTGTTCGAGCAGTAGTTTGGGACGGTTTGATAACTGTTTTAAATGCGCCTGTGCGGTTTTAAACAGTTTCCAAGTGGTTTGGGATTTTTTCTGCTCGAACACCAAACTGCAGTTTGCAAACGACCCCTTCCACTTTCTTACAATTTTTTCATCATAGAACAAATGATTATGCCAACAGATATGTTTTATGACGAAAGATATGAGAGAACATCAATGAAAGACTGATGGACAAAACACAAAACCAGGTTTCAGTTTAGGACTGTGGTAGTGTTCTCTGAAAGGGATGTCTCCAACAACAGAATACACTATACTCAAAGAAGAAGAAGACGCTGGAAATCGTTAAACTACTGCTCGAACATCTTACTAGTAGTTGGAAATAAATTATTTCATCGTAAATTGAAGTGCGCAGGCGTCTGACGGTTTGGACTGGTTTGAACCTCTGCTCCAACACCCTTAATGTATGCCAGATATGGTATCCATGGTACAAAATAAGGACATGTCCCTTCTCTTACCAAAAAAAGTTCATGACACAATACTAGCGGTATAGAAGTTTAAGTATATGATGAGTCAGAGCTGCTCTCAGAGCAGTAAATCGAAAACCACAGAAACTAATAAATAAGAAATGCTATCTGTGTGTAAACTAAAGGAAACACGTATGGACCGTATACATCATCATCCTTTGTCATCATCATATAAGTATTAGCAACGATTATATACTAGAGAATATAATCGTTAATACTAGCTAGGTACTTACCTTCAATGTTTAATTATACCTTATGATGTTAATTCTGTTTTTTATCATGTTTTTATTTAAATTTGATTGGATTACTATATTGGAATCAAAATAGCTGTTAAATAAATTATCACAAAAATACCAAAAAGTTCTTATTTCTTTTACTTTTGTTGGTTATAACGTATTGTTTTTTTTCTCTTTCAACAGTATTCTGTGAATGAAACTATTTCCCGCGTTTTATAGATCTTTTTGAAAATGTTCAATTTAACGACCAACAGCGCCACCCTTATTTGCAACCAAAACAGGTCCACTTTTTTCACCTGATTATTCTCCTTGAAACACCGTTGACGTTTAGGAGCCGCCATTATTCTAGAACAATGGTACCAATTCCTATTTGTGCATTGACAGCTACAATAGCGGGAATTTCAAAAGTTATCTGTTAATCGGCAGGGAATTAAGGTCATGTCCTAAGCTGAATATATATTTCAGAAATAAAAGGATCAACTTTAGCAAACAATTTATTAAAAACATAGCAATACATAAAAGTGACACAGTACCTTTGTCAAATGTGAGTACTAAACTAAATTCGAAGTGAACAACACCTACGCCTATTTATATAACAAGGAGGATGAAACTTATAATGCTTAATAACTATAGCTCAAGTATTTTCTGATTATATATTTAGTAATTGGCTAGACATGCTATCTATCTGATCATTGAGGGGATTATCTGAATGATTACGAATATAGATTTCTAATGATTCAAGTAAATTAATTTTAATATTTTATGATTTCTCACAAATTTAATGGTAATTTCAAGATATCACATTCACAGAATAAAGGATTAAAATTAAATTTACTTGAATCATAAGAAATCAATATCCGTAAACAATCATGTAATCTCCTCAATGACCAGATCGATGACAAGTGTGGCCATTACTAAATACATAATAAAGAAGTAGGTACTTAAGAAATTAATACCAAGCATTATGAGTATCATCCTCCCTGTTATATAAATCGGTATTGTTCTCTTAGAATTTTGTATTCACATTCACATTCACATGGACAAAACACAAAACCAGGGTTTAGTTTAGGACTGTGGTGGTGTTCTCTGAAACGGATTTCTCCAACAACAGAAAACACTATACTCTAAGAAGAAGAAGACGCTTCAACTGCGCCTGTTTCAAACTGACTTTGGAAATCATCAAACTACTGCTCGAACGTCTTACTAGTTGTTGGGAATAAATTATTTCATCAAGGCTGTTCGAGCAGTAGTTTGGGACGTTTTGATAACTGTTTATAATGCGCATGTGTGGTTTGAAACAGTTTCCAAGTGGTTTGGGATTTTGTTGCTCGAACACCAAACTGCAGTTTGCAAACTACCCCTTCCACTTTATTACATTTTCGTCGTCATAGACCAAATGACTATGCCGATAGATATGTTTTATGACCAAAGATAAGAGAGAACATCAATGAAAGACTGATGGACAAAACACAAACCAGGGTTTATTTTTGGGCTGTGGTAGTGTTCTCTGAAAAAGATTTCTCCAACAACAGAGAACACTATACCCTAAGAAGAAGAAGACGCTTCAACTGCGCCTGTCTCAAACTGAGTCCGGACTGGTTTGGAAATCGTCAAACTACTGCTCGAACATCTTACTAGTAGTTGGGAATAAATTATTCATCGTAAATTGAAGTGCGCAGGCGTCTGACGGTTTGGGACTGGTTTGAACCGCTGCTCGAACACCCTTATAATGTATCATTCCAGTTCTTGCTATGATCACCTACAAGCCTACAAGCAAATTAAGGTTATAACTCCAACATTCTTCCTTATTATATAACTATACGGTACCATTGTTTGATTTATTAATGTGTTGACATTCTTATAACTCAGAGGGTTATTGGGATTTTCTTCTGTTGGACCACTTTCGCCGTGAAAATGTAGTGAACAAATATATCTACGTATCTTTAGTAACATCAAACGATCGAGAACCCTAACACTTCGGCCACATTTTTTCACCCATTCCACATTTGCACATTTTAAACCTGTTTTAATATGTATTTTGCCTGATGATGTAATAATTTTATTACGATATTGTAGGCAAGGTTTTTGAAAAATGTATAAAATAATGGCTTTATGTTGTCTTTGAATGATTTATACCGTGTATCACTCTAACATACTCCATAACAACACCGTGTTGTTGATCCTTTTTGTACAAATAACATAGTCAAAAACTATTGAAATTTTAATTTTTAAATTAAGATTCTTATTTTCTTATGTTTTTGTTATATTATTTTTTGATTATATATAGTTTATTTCACACTTCTTCATTTTATTTATCATTTCACATTCTTGTTTACATAAAACAGTATGAAAAAAATGTCTGACACTGACGTATGCGCACAAAAAATAAAGTCTGATGAAAAACCCTATTATAACTTTCATACCCGTGTAGAAAACTATGGACTGTAGAAGAGGACTGCAATCTTCAATGGGCAAATGTGTTTAAAAGAGAGTACCAAAATTGTGGACTAACAAGGGTTCCTGAAAGATCCGCATAGCGCTGATTTGTTGATAGTGTACTAGAACAACGAAAGGAAGAAATGGTACAGATCAGCAAATTGGATACATGTCTATGGTATTTATAATAGATTTTATAGTGTTGTCTGCATGAACAAATATAGGGAGGACGAGTAACACGAGTAGTGGGAGTAGCACAAAAAACATTGGGTTATCGTATGTCATTTCGGTGGGTTGCGCAAAATCACGCTGCGCATCCTTATGTAGTATGCGCGAAGGAATCGTAAATACAACAATAGACACTCAGTGAAATACTGCGCAACATACCAAATTGACAACTTATCACGGGACGTTATTTCAGGCACTTCTGCTTATAGAACAGGATACAGAGTTAGCCATCCTCCCTTTATATATTCTTGCATAAAAACATAAAACATACATAACATCCAGACAACCAAGATGGCTAACTCTGTATCCTGTTCTATAAGCAGAAGTGGCTTAAATAACGTCCCGTGATAAGTTGTCAATTTGGTATGTTGCGCAGTGTTTCACTGAGTGTCTATTGTTGCATTTAAGCTTCCTTTGCCCATACTACATAAGGATACGCAGCGTGATTTTGCGCAATATACCGAAATGACGTACGATAACCCAATGTTTTTTGTGCTACTCCCACTACTCGTGTTACTCGTCCTCCCTATATTTGTTCATGTTTCTATGCTTGAGAGAGGAGTGATTATTAATTTGTTACGGTGCCATCACTTAGTACTTCTCTATCGAATCAAAAAAGTTAATTTACTATGGAAAGGCGCGACCATACCTAGAAAAAAGACATAGAGTTGAATGGTATACCTTCCACGTCTTTCGAAGCCGGTTAAAACTACACAAAAAGTCTAACTCGTTTATTAATTTTTGAGAAAGATTTTCTTATAATATGTCGCACATATAAGAAAATATGTTTTAAAAGTCGAAAGATTAAAACTTTCGAAGTTGTGTAAAGGATATTTTTTGCTCTATTGTTTTTTATATCATATGATTCTAAATCCAAAACTATTGATCCTATGGTACAAAATATGTTTATCGAGATTACACAAATATTTCAGAGTATTCCGACTTGGAAATACTGCTGAAAGAAAAGAATATACTGGAATCGTAATTTAATTTATTTCTAGCAAAAAAGTATTTCAAGTTTTGGAAAAAACTTCTTCACTTTTTGCAAGGCATTTGTGAAGGAAAGAACATTCTCGATAATCAAAATCAGAGCACGGTTAGTATGCAAAATGCTCAAACGTAAATAAAAACAACATACAATGGATATTACTTTGAAAATCAATATTTTAAATTTTCCCGCTACCCCCTATCTAACTCAGTACATTCTATACTGGTACAGCAAAATTGGTCCCATTTGATCAACACAACACAAGATTGAACTCCTCTTATACCCTCCATATCGAAAACGCTATTATATTTTGGAAAATTTGGTTTGACTATTAATTACAAGATGGCCACAAGTGATGAACTTTTAATTAACTATAATAATTATTCATTATTCCCCAATTAGATAATGAGCAATTCTAACATTTATTGAGATATTATATTTTCTCAAGATAGATAGATAATTTTCATTTTGTTTTACTGGTAATAACAAGGTTCTGTTCTATAAATAATAAATACACCACCATAGATAAGTGATGTTGCATTTACACTGGTAACTACTAAGTTTAAGTTGTCTAGATTTTGTGTAGAGGGCAGGTCAACCACTATTTTTTCAAAATTTAAGTAGGCATTCATGCATGATTGTCCTATTGTTTTTATTTTTTCTACACAAATAACAAAACCAAAACCAAAGCTTGGCGTAGCCATTGTTAAAGTGTAAGAGTTGCCTTAATCACCATTTCTTATACTTTTTAGATTTTGTATGAGACATCATTCTTCAGAAATGATAGACGTAGTAAATTTCTTAAAGAGTGTTTTGAACTCTGAGAAAGTTAATACTGATAATAACGTATTCAAACTACATTACAAAATGACTGTTGGATTGTTGATAGCATTTTCATTGTTGTTAACAAGTAAACAGTACTTTGGTGAACCCATTAACTGCGATGCAGAGAGTAGAAAGGAGCTTATCAACAATTTCTGCTGGATTTATGGAACTTTCATAAGCAAAGAAACTTTAGAGGGTAAGTTGAAAAAGAAGTCTAGAAATTAAGGGAAATATACTTGACGTTGAGTGGTCAAATAAAATATATAATGAATTTGATCTGCAGATCCAAACGTACCTGGTCTCGGTAATATTGTGGATAATCTCAACTCAATGCACAAACAAAATTATTATCAGTGGGTTTGTATAGCGTTTGGTATACAAGCGGCATTTTTCTACATTCCCAGATATCTATGGAAGTCTTGGGAAGGTGGTAGGATGAAACTCCTGGTTCAAGATTTGGGTAGGTCATGACTCTGCATGTTATAATGTCATTATTACGTAGTGAGTTTTTATAATAGTTTTGTATTTTTAGGCCGACCACTTATTTCACCATCGTGGAATTCACAGACCAAGGATAATCTGATTAGATACCTTTTGAACGGTGGTTATAGCCATAACGTTTATGCTGTACGTTATTGCTTTTGTGAGATACTCAATTTTATCAATGTGGTATTTCAAATTTACTTTATGGATTGGTTCATATCTGGCAACTTTTCAAACTATGGTCTGCTACATGCCTCATACAAAATTGTCAATCCAATGAACACTGTCTTTCCGAAAGTGGTAAAATGCACATACTTTAACTTTGGCCCATCAGGTAGTTTACAAAACCATGACGCATTGTGCGTTCTATCACTAAACATACTTAATGAAAAGGTATTTCTCACATTGTGGTATTGGCTGTTTATGTTGTTAGTGGTGTCTTTCGGCGTGCTTGCCTATAGAGGACTGTTTCTATTTATGCCAAATTTTAGGATGTATTTGCTAAGAGCACAGATTAGGCATTTTGATAGTAGCAAAGCTAGAATTATCGTTAATAAATTGTCGTTCGGTGATTTTTTTGTATTGTATCGCATTGGTAAGAATGTAAATCCTCTGGTGTACAAGGAAATATGTTCTGATATCTTTGAGAATTTAACTAGTAAATATTCGTACAAAAATTTCTCGCAAGACTTGAATGAAGTTTGATCAAAAACACGTTTATGATATGTTGAATGGTATTTTTTTTTCAGTTATTTGTATTCAATATAAGACTTGATTTTCAAATTTATTAGTTATACGCACGTTATTGAAAGTTATTCATAGGACATATTTTGAAATTGATTTTTGGAAATATTTGGTCGGAATACGAGATTGTTGATTTCAAGACTGATAGTATTTAAGGAAAAAGAGATAAATGTTATTTTTAGGCATTCTTTAGTTACCTATAAAAAATAAATCAGTATTTTTTCATATAAATTTAAAAACAGTACTTACTAATTCCTTTTGCTACTTACACATAGTAAGTAACCGATTATTTAAAAAAGTAGAATTTCCTTAGTTTGTTGTTAGATGTCTTATAGTATATTTGTTATTTATATTCTTGTTTTCAAAAAATGTGTTTCTTCTCTTATGCGTTTTATATTAATATTCAATGTATTTTTTTTCATTTAAAGTTTTTTGTTATTCGAAACATAATAAAATTATATTATATATGGTGCTGATCTCTTCATTTTAAACATGGTTTGAATTGAACATTGGAGAACATTTCCTATCTGTATCGAGAATTTTGTCTTTTTGCTGAACCTATTGATTAGTGTTAAACAGAGTATCCTACGAAAATCTTTGTACATTCGAGGAACTTCCGGTTGAATCGTATGTGGCTATCATCTTTCTAATAAACAGAAAATGTCAATTTTTCTTCCCTTATTTGATTTAAAATATACTTTTATTGACGAAATTGACCGCTAGTGAGATATTTAAAATTTTTTCGAAACATTTCAATTAAGCGAACTAAACAAGATGTGGTAATCACATTAAATAGTATACATTATTTGAACTACTATTCACATTTTTGTTATCTTTCGTTTTATATTAGCATTTCATGTATCTAAACCTAACAGCTTCTGAAATATTTATGAAAATCAACATGAAGGCTACGATATACCTATCAAATTTTCTTGTTTTCTTTATTACATAGCCATGGATTTAAAAAACGTTTAACCGTGTCGAGTAGTGTGTATCAATTGTCAAATAATAGTTGAATATACTCAAGTGAATGGAGTATCAGTCCTACACAGAAGGTCTCGACAATAATTTCGCGTATTCACTAAGAAGAAGTCCTCCAGGTACAGAGGTTAAAAGCTAGTTAGGTAGGTTAGAGTCGACTACTTGGGGAACAAGCCCAAGTAAGCCCTAAAGGAAGTGAGAGTGTAGAGTGAGAAGCCTCTCCTACTAGAATCGACTACTTGGGGAACCAGCCCAAGTAAGTCCTGAAAGTTAAAATTAGCGTGAGAGAATTTAGACAAGATAGCAAGACTAGTAGTGAAATAAAACTCTCGGTATATACGGAAAACCTGCAGAAGCTGACATGAGATGTTTTCGGAATGAGTCAAAGAAATTGACTGAATTTTAATGCGAAGCAGCACGCCTTTTATACTGGTGATCTGCCTAGCTATTGGTGGAAATTTATTTATCAAAATTACCCATTTTGGTTGTTACTCGATTTTCACTTCATGTCAGCTGGATACAGAACGACATTTATTTTTGATATTTACAGGGTGATTTATACAACAATAAATTATGTTGAATAAAAACTAAGTGTCACAGGGTGATTTCTACAATTTTGAATTAATAATAAACTGAATAACACAACAAACCGTTTAGCCAGTTTAGACTAAATCAACTTATATGGCAGTGATCATACTTGACGAAGACAATTTAAATATGTTTTATCATTTTGGAGTATGTCATCGAATACTGCAAAAAGACTTGTCTAATTTATTCGAAAAAATATCCAGATCGCCCATAGACAAATAGAAATATAATCAATCGGCTTCTTCAAAACTGTAATGCAATTTGGATCTTTTATACTGAAGATTATTAAGGATTGCCCTGTGGCTAACAATGAAGTCCTGGAAATTAAAGTTAAAGCGTATTTTCACACACATCCTAATTATTCTGTAGACGAGGCCGAACGTGAATTATTTCTACATCTTCCATTTTGTATAGTGAAATTTATATGGGGATGTAGTGCATACAGTTAAAATTTCGTTGTATTATGCGTTAATATTTAGAATCAAATTAAAAAAATATGGATTACCTGGTAGAAGAGTATTGTGTGTTGCTTAACCAATTGCATTGTGAAGTTAACGAGTCAGTGCTGTCAGATTGTTTTATTCGTGAATGACAACCCTGGTCAAACGAATAATCTATACAAAGTGATTTGAGTGAAATTTTAATACTTTTGATAGTGGATTAATACATTAACAATGCAGGTTTTGCAATGCAGAACATTTCGAAGCTGAAGTCACTTTTATGAAAGGACTTCATTTTCTTAATTTTCTCTTAAGGGTAAAGTAAACATTACAATGCATTGTATTATAAAATAAATAGCTAGCTGTCGTGTTTTTTGAACAGTTACTAACCTTAAATTTTAAATTTCATATGTATTGTAACCAATTAGATAAACAACAAACGCTAATACCATTTGGTACTAGCTTGCAACTGACGTAGGTAATAGAACATAATTTTCAAAAACTATATGCATTTATTATATCTTTGACAAAAAAATCTCAATAACGTTTGAATTTCAAAAAGTAATGAATTACTGTCGAATTTCGACCACTGGGCGACCACTAGTATTTATTAATAAGCATGATATATTTCTATGATTTTCTTCATTTTAATAATACGCGTCGTCATCATCACCGAATTCGTTATGAAAGTAATAAAAAACGAACATGTTAACGACCGCCAACCCTGTATGTTAAGGTACACTGTACCAAAGAATATAGTATATTCTTCTCTCTTCTCTGAATAGCTGTATTTTATAGAGTCTCAATATTAATGCAGATTATTCAGATCTAGGTCATGATTAGGATAAGAGCAGAAGTAGGTATGTCCGCAGTCCGTGCCATAGAGAAAATATGTTGGCCCTGTAATGATTTAGGCTGTTTTTCTATGTAGAACTTTTAGACAGAGAGTATAAATATAAATATTTTTTACAAAAAAATGGACCCCCGTTATCAGTTGGTGCACTGAAAAATACGAGATAATATCAATTCTATAGGTGCTGTTACTTTTGAAGTTGTGCAGTTGCAGTTAGATTTATAACTTCTGGCACCAACTTCACAAGTACCAGCACCAATAGAATTAATATTATTTCGTATTTTTCAGTGCAGCAACTAATAACGTCGGTTCAGTTTTTTGCAACTACACACTAATACCAAAGAAGATAGAATTATCCTATTACCCACATATATTATTTGCTTGTAGGTATTTGTTATTATGTAGAGATGTCAGAACATCGTGACGGAAATACGCATAAGTATGTGGAGGAAATTCGATAACGAACTCAAACACAAACTATAAAAATATAGTGACACAGAATCAGTTGTTTTGGATGTGATAACTCAGTTCCAACTTGATCGGGACTCCAAAAAATATGGTGGACTCTTATCACTGGATCTGAGTAAAGCATTTGATACAGTGGATCATAAAATTTTGTTGAATATTATGTATCATATGGGAATTAGGGGATTGGTTTTCAAATGGTTTCAAGATTATCTATTTAATAGAAAACAGTTTGTATGCATGGGAGAAGTATCTGGTTCAGAAAAAACCGTATTATGTGGTGGGATCCTGGGACCAGTTCTTTTTCTTATGTATATAAATTCGTTGATAAGTTTGAAATTGAATGGGTAAATAAATTTGTTTGCTGATGATACTTCTATAGTATATAGTGGAAGTAATTTACAAGAAATCAAAACTAATATGATGCAGGATATCAGCAAAATCTCTAGTTGGTTAAAATGTCACAAGCTAACACTAAATTATAAAAAATCATCTTTTACTTTTATAGCCAGAAAAAATATATCTACTGATTTAAAAAATCAAATTAAATTCAATAATGATAATATTAAATACTCTTCCACTATAAAGTTTCTTGGATTATTCATAGATGAAAATCTAACATGGTCCAAACACATTGAAAAATTGAGAAAACATATAGCTCCAATAATTGGAATTCTGTATAAAATTAGAAATTATTTACCTCTAAAATACCTGAAATTAATATACTTTTCAGTAGTATATTCAAAGCTTCAATATTTAATTTCAGTTTGGGGTTCAGCAACAAAATCATTACTAAAACCTTTGAAAATACTTCAGAATAAAATTATAAAGTGCATATTCAAATTGAATTACAGGGAACCCACAGTTAATTTATATAAACCCAGGAAATTATTTGACATTTATTCATTATATAAAATTAAAATTTGTATATTCATTCATCTGGTCATAAATAATTTAAAACATTCAAATTTAGTTTTTCGGTTTAATTGTGATCAACACAATTATTTAACTAGGTGCTCCAATAATCTTGTATTAATAAAAATTAAAACAACAATTGGCAAACATTCAATTCTTTATAACGGCATAAAATTATATAATGAGTTACCGGATTTTCTTAAAAAAATCGGCAAAACAAGATTCAAAAATAGTTTGAAAAAATATTTATTATAATAAATAAGTTTCAACTTTTTTTTTTAATTACATTTCTGATTTCATTGTTTATTCTAATACTTTTTTTTATTATTATATATATTTTTTTTTACTTTCCCTGCTATAAACATTTATGTTTCTTGGGAAATAAACCGTTATTATTATTATTATTATTATAATTTATTTACAACATAATACATAGAACATATACATAGTGATTTAAACTGTATTAAATTAAACTATATGATTAGATTTCGCGTGGCTCATCCAGGAAGACATTCATTCCACAGGAGCAGAGGTGACGGCAGCGATGCAGGAGAATGCATCTGCCACGACGTTGGCTGCACCGTCGATATGCTGGATGTCAGTGGTAAACTGGATCAGAAATGGGTCCTGTGGCAGGGTCGAGCTTTTCCACCGATGGGGCTGGGATGCGAGAACAAGTGGATAGACGCTTTACATGCTGGGTAGAGAGCTTACGTGAAACGAATGCGAGGGGCTGCCAAGTATATTGTCCATTAAGCTGGCTCCAACAGAAGTGGCTGAAGCGTCAGTGGGGCGTCTGTGACTGGACGGAAGCGGTAGCGGAGACTTCATATCCTAGGAAGCTACTTGGAGTTTGCCAATGGCGCTCTTGGAGATGTTGACAAGAAGACCATAGTACCTGCACTAGGCGTTGGAACACTAAACGAAAATGTTTCTTCAACGTCGACGGAGAAAACCAAGATGTCGTCAACATAGGGGAAACAGAACTCAAGATCATGGAGGACTTCGTCAATAAATCTTTGGAAAGTTTGTCCTGCGTTGCGGAGACCAAAACTCATGTAAGGGAACTCGAAGATTCGAAATGGAGTTTATGATCGCAGTCTTCTCAATGTCAACTGGGTTGACAAGAATCTCTGTGTAAGCCTTAACCAAATCGATGAATAAAAACACTGTACAACCATGGATACGATGAGTAAAATCGTGTATATTATGAACAGGGTATCTGTCTGGGACTTTTCGAGTATTAAGGTTGCGGTAGTCGCCACATGGCCGCCACCCATTGGTCTTCTTCGGAACAAGATGAAGGGGGGATGCGCATGAGCTTTCAGAGCGTCGTGTGGTACCATTTCGGAGCATGGCTGCGAACTTGGCCTCAGCAATGCGTAAACGATCTGGGGCGAGCCGACGGGTACGATATGAAACTGGTGGTCCCGGAGTAGTGTTAGTAAAATGTTGTGTCTTATGTTGAACCTCACGAGGTATGGTGGTATTGTATCAACGTGGGAAATTCATGTCATGGAAAGGCGAAGAGTGCTCGTCAGGACTTTGACACTGACCTGCTTGGTGGTGGAGGTTAAACCAGTCACTCCATTAATGAGACTATTGTTACGGCAGTCAGGTAATAAGTTGAAATAGGATAGAAAATCAGATCCTATGATAGGTATTGCAACATCAGCGACCAGAAAATTTCCTCCGGAGACCAAAATTCAGTTGAAGGTGTAATATGCCATAAGTATTGATGGTTCGCGGCTTCTAGCTTGTATATTGTAGCTGAGCGGCGTTGCTTCAAGAATGTGCGAGGATAACAACAGACATCTGATCTTGTGTCTACGAAAAACTGGCGTTTTGTGGATTGATCGGTGACGAGAAGACGACGTCCTTTTGTAAGGCAGTCGGTCAATGCCACTACCGACTGCCAGTGGCGTTTCCCACAGCTGAGGTGCAAGGGGACGTGCAGCGATGAGTCTTTTCACCAAAACGGAGGTGGTACCAGCACTGGTTGTTGTTGCTGCGACTCGAACCATCCTGTTTCGAACGTTCAGCATGGGAGCGTGAACGCTGACAGGAGTGTGAAGTATGCTTACGACGGCGGGTTTGCATGGATGCTACCATTTGGGTGAGTTCATTGATGCGGTCTGTTAAATTGGCGATGTCAGAGTTCAGTGTAGCTCTCGCATCAATAGGTGGAGTGGCTGCGGCATGCACGGTACGGTGACTCTAATGACAGTGGCGACTGTAGCGACAAACGTGCTTAAGCTCCGCCCCATCCGCTATGAGGAGGCAAACTCAAATAATAATTCGCATATGTTGCCACTCAGATTCAACAAATACATTTATTTTACAGAGGCTTGAAGACCCTACAGAGACTTTATACTTGTATAGTCACTGTAAAAGACCTCATTTTGCCAAGAACTTCAATATATCTCTCAGTGTAATTCCCAAATTTATGAATGTTTGAAATCAGATGAAATGAAGTAGCAACGTGGTGATATTGATGAAATAAATGATCCAGAATTGATTTAACGAAATAAAAAACGTATCGGTAATCATGTTAAATTTTTATTATTATTAAAACATCCTACAAATTACTGCTTATTAAACGATTTGCTAGCAAACCTTCTAACAGCCTTTTTATTTTTCTTATAATTAATTTTTAATCTGAACACAATATACCTACTAATTATTTTGTCTCTTTAATTATGGCACTCAGGTAAAAAGTTAGAGGGTACCGCCTTCCTTTCTTGAATCAAAATTTGTTTACAATCTACATTTTGTGATTTTAAATAGGTTATATATTTTCTAAAAAAATCCTCTATTTCTAAGAAAAAATATAATGTTTTCTCTAGGGCAAAGAAGAGGTTATTGTAGCCTCATCTTACCTGCCCATAGACGCCACAGAGCCACACCCCAGCAGGGAGCTGGCGAAGCTGGTCAACTTCTGCGAGCAGGGGAGAAAACACCTCATAGTAGGATGTGACGCAAATGCCCACCACTACGCTTGGGGCAGCGAAGACTGCAGCAGCAGAGGTAGGGCATTACTAGAATACCTGTTAGGGACAAATTTGGAAATCCTCAACCGAGGGAACGAACCCACGTTCGTAACCTCGCGGTGTCAGACGGTGATTGACATCTCAGTCGCAACACAAGGGATCTCCAAATCAATCGTGGAATGGAGGGTCAGCTCCGAAGCCACCCTCTCTGAACACAAATGGATAACTTTCATGGGCAATGATGGGGCGGCCACTCAGATAACGTCTGTAAAGGA
The DNA here is from genome assembly GCA_958507055.1 of Crioceris asparagi. Taxonomy (NCBI): domain Eukaryota; kingdom Metazoa; phylum Arthropoda; class Insecta; order Coleoptera; family Chrysomelidae; genus Crioceris; species Crioceris asparagi. The sequence goes on along the minus strand of OY293829.1, from coordinate 61,784,729 downwards.
CCTAGAAAAGCGAGTCAACGCAATCACTGGGCGGATTATGAGTGCTTATGAGCACGCTTCGCCCTTGGGAAGGTGACAGCTCAGACCTGGCTCCACCACATGGTGGAGCATGAGTATTGAGATCAAAAGGACTCACCTGCGGAGACTCTTTAACAGAGCCAAGTCATCCCGAAATACGTCCGACTGGGAGGTCTACAAACTATACCAAAGGTCGTATAATAAGGAAATTCGCTTGAAGCAACGGTAATCATGGATACTTTTCTGTAAAGAGACAGAAAGTATACCTGCAGCATCCCGACTGCTTAAGGTGATCTCCAAAGATCCTAGACAAGTGGGCTGTGTCAGAAGGGAGGACGGTACCTATACTGATACTGCTATAGACTCTGCAAAAACACTTCTGTCAACACACTTCCCAGGGTCGATATCACTAGGGAACGTTACGGAACTTCCTCACAACTCGAGATGTCCCTCTGCGGAGGACTGGCAATTGGCGAGAGAAGTCGTAAATTGAACCGGAACAATAAAGGCGGTCAAGGCATTCTCCCCATATAAGTCATCAGGCACGGTTGGGATTTTCCCGGGTCCCCTTCAGTGGGGACGGGAACTGTACTGGACAAACTGATGGTTATCCTCAGGGCGTGCCTTGCATTTGCACATGTACCCGAGAAATGGAGAATAGCCAGGGTAGTCTTCCTACCGAAACCAGGCAAGAGTGACTACTCATCTGCCAAATCATACCGTCCAATTTGCCATGTCTCGTTTTTAATGAAAACATTGGAGAGGCTGTGCAACAGCTGGATCAGGGGTAACGTCTTAACCCAAAGACCGTTACACCCCAACCAATTCGCCTATACACCAGAGCAATCAACGGAATCCACTCTCCACGTTCTGGTGGGCAGGATAGAGAGAGCCCTGGGCAATGGCGAACACTCCCTATGAGTCTTCATAGACATCGAAGGTGCGTTTGATCGAACTACTTTCGAAGCAGTCAACAAAGCTCTTTGGGACAGAACCGTACCGCCAGGTTTGCGCAGGTGGATAGGGAATGTATTCGAGAGCAGAATAGTTGAAATTAGTATCGCAGGCACAACTGTCTCAGGGAATGTTACGAAGGGCTGTCCTCAGGGAGGGATACTCTCCCCCCTGCTATGGAACATAGAAGTGGACGACCTCCTAACGACCCTGAATGACGAGGGCCTGTACACCATAGGATATGCGGATGATATAGTCATACTGCTGACTAGGAAGCACATTGGAGTGCTATGCGAACTGATGCAGGGCAACGTCTCTTTCTGTGAATCTCCTCAAAGTAGAGACTATGCTCTTTACCAGAAAACGAAAGGTGGGCGACATAAAAATGGCTACAAAGCCAGTGCAGCTCTATGGCAATGTCGAAGAGTTGTAGGTAAAAGCTGGGGCCTATCGCCAAAGGTCACCCTATGGTTGTATACAGCAGTGATAAGGCCCATGATATGCTACGGTTCAATAGTTTGTTGGCGACGCACCAAATTAAAAACTGAGAAGGACAGACTTGCGAAACTACAGAGATCTGTCTGCTTCGCAGTCACTGGTGCCATGAGGACCACACCATCCGCTGCACTAGAGGCGTTGTTGGGCTTGCCACCCCTAGATCTATATTTCGAGGGGGCAGCACTACTGACCGCCCTTCGTCTGAAAGATGGTGGAACATTAAGGGTGCATAAGAGTGCGAAGAGTCATACAGCCATCTTGGAGGAGGGCCTCGCCAGAATACCGCTCCGACAAGGCACGATGCATGAAAACAATCACCGAAAATAGCACCGGTTCTATCATCAAATCATGCACGAGTTCAAGCAACCAACCGTGCACGCGATGTCATTTTCTTAAACGGAAGCATGCACAGCACCATGCCTAGCTCCCGTCAAGGAAACATACAGCAAAACATACTCCGTCTGCAGCGGGCTTAAGATGCGGACTTAAAAATATTAAACGTCAGTAATATTCTTTGACTATGTTCTTGTGCGTGTGTCTGACGTAAGTATTCGAAGACAAGTGATCAAGTAAGGGCCGTATGGTTCAAGTGAAGTGAATGGATATATTATGTTTGCAAGATTACCAGTTAATTTGACAGATTGACAGTGTCATCAATGCCCTTTAGCCAGAGAGAAGATACCATAATATGTTATCTGTGCGCTTTGGTGGATTCATCACCAGTCATCAGAGGTCTCACCATTAAGTTGGATTGTAAGATTACATGTCAACACCACAATAAATCACAAAGGCTTCTTCTTCTTACGGTGTCCTGCTTGATGGTAATTAAGAGCACTCTATCGTGCACTATTCTGATGAGTACGTTCTCGTTGGTAATTCGGCTTGTCCACGGAATTTTGAGCATCTTTCTGTACAACCACATCTCGAATGCATTGATGCGGTCAATAATTTTTTGGTGAAGCGTCCAAGTTTCCCTTGAGTACAACAAAATATACCATACATAGCACTTGGTCAACATTTCCCGCAGATAAATGTTAAGTTGCTTGGCACCGAGTAGCGGCTTGAATTTCAGAAATGCCCTTCTAGCTATTTCTATTCTAGCCTTGATTTCTTCGTCTGATTGATCCAGCTTCCAAGATCTTTAAAGTGTTGAACTCTTTCTATATTGTCCCTTCAAGTGTTATTCTTTCCTGGCCAACATCCATTTTGCTAACATATATAAATGTAGTTCTTTTGACATTGATTTTCAGTCCCCATCTATAAGTTTCTCTGTTTATATTATCTAAGATACATGTAGTTCTTTCAATGATTTAGCTAGGAGCACGGTATCATCTGCGTATCGAATGTTCCTAATGGTTTCGCCTCCAATCTTTATTCCCCTTGTCCCTTTAAATATATTCTCCGTGTAGAGGTTAAAAAGTGTAGGAGACAGAATACAACTGTCTTACTCCTCTTTTTATAGGTATTTGAGTGGTCTCCTCTCCTTCTACTGTTGCCGTGGCAGATTGATTCCAGTAGAGAGAAAATAACAAACGTATACCATTATTATCCAGGGGTATATTCTGCAAAGTTTGTAAGAGTTTGTTATGCTGTACGCGATCAAAAGCCTTCTCGTAGTCGATAAAACATAGGTACACCGGCTTTCATGCGAAATAGCGCTTCTCTGGTACTTAAGCCGCCTCGAAAGCCGAATTGTCTTATGCTTTCTTCGCATTTTTTGTGTATACGGTTTTGGACAATACGAAGTTTTAGTGTGTGGCTCATAAGACTTATCCTTCGAAAATCATTACAAGACATGACATAACTTTTCTTTGGCAAAGGGATGAACGTGGATTTCTGCCAGCTCACTGGAAGTTGACTGGTTTCATAAATATAATTGAAGATACGAGTTAGTATTGTAATGTTTTCATCGTCCAGTAATTTGAGCCACTCTTCTGGTATTGGATCGGGCCCCGAAGTTTTCCCAGATTTTAGTTGCCTGATTGCTTGTTCATCTTCCGAACGTATGATGCTTGGGCCATCTTCAGCGTCATTTTCCTAGATTATGTTATGCTCCCGATTATCTTCAAATAGTTGACCGATGTATTGAGTCCATTCCTCTTTGATTTCGTCTGGGTTTAGATCGAGTTTTTCATCAGCTTTCCTTAGAATGAAGGGTATCTTCTTGCGTGGCATGCCAGTGATTTATTTCGCTTTCTTGTGAATATTAAATTCATCATGCTTCTGTTCTAGCTCTTTACCTCGAGCTTCCATCCAATTTTCCTTAGCCTCCTTGATCTTTCTTCGGATCAGCTGATGTGTTGCTTTGTATTCATTCTCAATCTTGTTTTTCAGCTGCTTTCGCTTGCACATTAGGTCTAACATATCGTCAATCATCCATTCGTACTACTTTGTTAGCTTGTAGAATTTTGCCTGCCTCTAGCATTGCTTCTTTCATGGCTTACCAATGAAGATCAATATTATTAGCATTTCCTTCGGGTGTTACATCAGCTAGAATTGCATGAGAGTCACGGGAGATATTTCGATTGAGAGAGGAGATGCATCTTTCTTTATCTTCCAGCATCTGCGCTCTGGTATGTTTTTGCATTTTGATTGCGTTTTTAAATCGAGTGTTTATCAGGATATGGTCAATTTGGTTTCTATGTTATGTTCTTTATCGGCGGGCGATCTCCAGGTATATAACCTCCGTTTCGGCTGCGTTAGTAACAACGAAATTTTCTTCTAAACAGAAATTCACTAAGGTCCCCCACGTTGAAGACTCCTTCAGCTGATCGAATGTTGTAGTGGTGCTTCATTCGATCACTGGCAAGCTGGATGTTCTGTCTGGCTAACTCATGGACTTTATCCATTCTGGCTCTCAACTGGTCGATGTATCCTTCTCCTGCGACACTGTCCATTGTAGGTCTACGGCCAAATTCCAGGTCACAGGGTAGGCGTAACTCACGCCTCAACATTAAACTAGCAGGAGTCTGACCAGTTGTTTCATTCACAGCCGCCCGATAGGCCATCAGGAACAAATGGATGTACTGGTCCCAATATCGCTGATGTTCTGAAACAACCTTAGAAAGAAGCTTGCCCATGGTTCGGTTCATCCTCTCTACCATTCCGTCGGATTGAGGATGCAAAGGGGTCGTTCTGGTCTTGTTTGCACCTATTAGTCTGCACACATCTTGGAACAGGGCAGTTTCTTCCTTGGTTCGAATGGATTTCAAGAGGAACGCCAAAACGTGAAAAGAATTCTTTCACCAACACCTCGGCGACGGTCGATGCTTCTTGGTTAGGGATTGCGTACGCCTCTCTCCACTTTGTGTAGTAATCCATAGCTACCAGGATATACTTATTCCCATTGTCCGTTTCAGAAAATGTCCCCGCAATATCCACAGCAACTCTCTCCATGGGACTCCCAACATTATACTGCCTCATAGGTGCCCGCTTTCTGCCAAGTGGTCCATTGCTGGCTGCACACACTTCACACTTACGGCACCACTGTCTCACATCTTCTTTGCAATTCACCCAATAGAATCGCTCCCGAACCTTCTGCAGAGTCTTGGTGATTCCAAAATGCCCACCCGAGGCTCCATCATGTAGCTGACGTAGTACTTCCGGCACTTTGTGCCTTGGCACAACTAGTTGTAGTCTGGATTCAGTGCCATCTTCAGACTCAAAGGTTCTATATAGCAGATCATCTCTAAACACAAGAGAGTCCCATTGGCTCCAATATGCTTTCACTTCAGGGCTTCGTAAGCTTATATCCTGCTAAGACGGCCTCTCCTTACGGCGCATCCACTCCAAGACCACTCTCAAACATGGGTCATTCTCTTGGGCCAGTTTCATTTGTTCGAGCTGCCACTCCGCATTCTCTACGGTTGTTCGTCGTATAGGGCAAAGCTTCTCTTCCATCTTCGAGCAGTGGGTGCAGTTATAGTTGCACGGTCTTCTGGATAAGGCATCTGCGTTTCCATGAACTTTTCCTGCCCTGTGCTCGATGTCATATTCATATTCCTGAAGACGTTCTAACCATCTTGCCACTTGTCCTTCAGGATTACGGAATTGCAGGAGCCACTTCAACGCTGCATGGTCAGTTCTAACTAGAAACCGGCGACCATACAAATACTTATGAAAGTGTTCGCAGGCTTTCACTACTCCCAACAGTTCCCTTCTGGTTACGCAATAATTCCTCTCAGATTTTGACAAAACCTTGCTGAAGTAGGCAATCACTTTCTCCTGCCCGTCTTGAATCTGCGAGAGGACAGCACCAATGGCTGTATTACTGGCATCTGTGTCCAACACGAATTTTCCGTCATGCCTCGGATAGCCCAAAATTGGTGCGCTGATAAGAGCTTCTTGCAGTTGTTCGAAAGCTCTCTGACACTCATCATTCCAGGAATATTCTTTGCCTTCTTCTATTAGTTTAGTTAGAGGCTTAGCGATGTTGGAAAAACCTTTCACAAACCGTCGGTAGTAGATACACAAGCCCAGAAAACTTATAATCTCATGCTTGTTCTTGGGAATAGGCCATTCCTTAATGGCTGTTATCTTTTCTGGATCTGCCGTGACGCCGTCCCCAGATACGATGTGACCCAGATATCTTACTTCACGTCGGAACAGATAACATTTCTTAGGACAGCTTCAGGTTGGCCTCACGTAATCGTTGGAAAACTTCTCTTAAATTCTTCGAGTGTTCCTCAAATGATTTTCCTACCACGATTACGTCATCCAAATACACTAGGCAGGTTTCCCATGTCAGTCTCAAAACTGCTTCCATGAGCCTCTCAAATGTAGCGGGAGCATTGCATAGTCCAAACGGCATCACAGTGAATTGCCAGAGTCCTGATCCTATCGAGAAAGCAGTCTTCTCTCGATCTGCGGAATCCATTCCAACTTGCCAGTATCCACTTTTCAGATCTAGTGTAGAAAACCACCGTGAGTTAAGTTATTAGGAACCAAAATTACGTTTTTGAAAAAGATTTATTTGATTCTTTATAACTGACTTATATAATGTAACTTGTCACAATGGTTATGATGCCTATACAAAATTATAAGTGAAGCTCCTCACAAATGGGAGCGGCTTTATAGTATTTAGTTGCAAGCTCAGCGTCTAGACATTTACAATGTTATGATATCTAGATGATCGTTGCACTGAGTATAAGGAATGCATTGAGTATCGGAATTTAGGCATATAACTCCTCCATCCTTAAGAGGAAACTTTGGGGTTTTTCCAAAGTTGACATTAAAAATACGTTTGTATATTATGAATTAGTTTTAGGGGGTTCTGGAAATGCCTTCATTCTGCTAGAATTATCTTTCTTAAGTCTAAAATACAATTTCTCTCTAAAATGGTACAATATGGTAAGTGTTATTCCTAAAATAATAATTATATAAATGGGTGAGTTAGAATGCGTCCAAATATTGTCTGTAAAAGAAATGAAATGAAACTTAGATAACTGGTCTAAGTCAAAAGATTTTAAATTCAACTGAAATGGTTTTACACTGAACACTGCACTGGGTATATGTGGTAAATATACTGGCTCTTCTTGAATTGCTCCTTCCAGGTAGGCAAACTCGAACTGCTTGGTGGTAAATTTGTAAGAGTAAGGGACCGTCAATAAAAAGGTGCCCTTTAGTTTGTGGATTTCTTCGTTGCCAAATTTTTCGTGCACTAATGTTTCGTTGGGTGTGGTGAGTATATATTTCTCATCGCTGATAGTCTCGACCAGGATATCGGAGATTTGTACCGGAACATGGGTACAACGGCGATCTTCCTTAATTTGCAGGAGGTTTCTGATGCATGTCTCCTGTTGGTAGTCCCTTTCGATATCTGACAATTTGCAGAAGTATTGTTGTTGTATCTTCAGACATTTGGTTTTGAGGTAGCGGATGGAATCATCTTCAATGGCCACATAAGAGGTAGGGGGAATAATTGTGGTTTATTCGCGGGTAGGAATAGAGAATAGGTGGTAAATTTTGTATGTTTTAGGATCTAAAAGGGGTATATGTAATAAGAATACCACATGCTCTTCGTTAATGTAATATTCGACATTGATAGTTCGTAAGAATAGGATATTATTATTCGAATAGTAATGATCAGGGCTGTGATAACCTGATAACTCATCTTTCATTGATTTTACTGCTACTCCATTAATAATAGATAAATGTAAAACTTTCAGGCTTGCAAAGCTTATAGCTGTTATTAGATTGTCTACAACTCGGGATAGATCTAGAATGCTAATTTTAAACATTGTGAATGTGTTAGTAACGTTTTGATCTTCTCCACGAACCATACTTAGAACTTGTTCGATTCTTTTGAAATTTGTTGTCATATTTTTAATAGTTTCTTCGTAATGCTTCACAAGCTGCTTATTTATAGAAAATTGTCTATTATAATGAGTAAGTATAATCTTTTGATTGGATTTGAGGTTTTCCAACGCCTTGTCGTATCTTTCCCCATCCGATGCGTCAAGCGATCCGGAAATGAATTTAAAAACTGATCCTAGAGCGTTTATCATTCCGCGTTTTACTCTACTTCGTTTATGCATGATGTCAGGGTGAATCATTATCACTTGTTCCTTTAGTTGTTTAGCTTTATTTAGGACATATTCTAATTCTATTTGATCGGCCATGTATAGTTTATTATGGGTTGTTACACGAAAGCTTGTTATAAGATTGTTTAGTTCTAAAAGTTTATTGCCGATGATTTTAATAGGGTAATTGTGTAGGAAGGTATGGTGGGAAAATTATAGTCTAGTTGGTCCTAACTTCAGTGGTAAAATCCCAGGGTTGTTCTCGAGTGATTTTATCTCGATTTTAGGTACTAGTGCTTGGTTGTAGTGTGTCAGTATTAGTATAGTCAGAGTTGTCACGAGGGGATCCATCTGAAACAAACGGAACGTATTGCTTCTGAAATTTCCTCAACGGTTCACTTCTTGTCTTGACCTTTGGTTGTCTTAATTTTAGTACCTAAGTCTTTTCTTACCTGTACCGGTTTGTACAGGGGTGTTATCTTATTCCTCGGTCTTGTGGAAATGTAAGCATCTAAGTTGTTTATTTTGGGAGGATCAATGCGCTTTTCGTTTTGTTTTTCAATGTATTTGTCCTTTGTTTCCTTTGTTTTCTAGTAAACGTGTTCGTACATGTTTGCGATTCTTTTTCTTAAGTCGTCCATGTAATTGTCATACTGTCTTTTTGAGTCTATCTCTAGAATATCTCTATTGTCGAGATGTCCAAATAACAGTTCTGATGGTCGGAAGTTGGTTGTACTATGTATGGTCCTGTTATAAATGATAGCCGCGTTCTCAAAAACGTTATGCGATAATGCCTTTTGATTTTGGAGAGTTAGCGTTCTCATTAATTCTACAAGTGTTCCATGTACTCGCTCTATGGGACTATTTGCATTGGGATGTAATGGGGTCGTTACATGGTGTTTGATGTTATAGGATTCCAAAAGTTTCTTAAATAAATTTGAATTAAATTGACCGTCTGTTACTAAATTTTTAGGTAATTTATACCTTGAAAAGATTCTTAAGAATTTCTTTAATATTTCTACCATATTTGTTGAACTAAGTTCTTCATACATAAAGAATTTCGAAAAATTATCTATACATGTTAGATACTTATTTTTGTTGCATGAGAAAATATCTAAATATATTATTTCAAAAGGACCTCTTGCTGTAAACGTAGTTTCTAGTTTATATTTTGTTGGATGTCGTTCATATTTTGCCTGTTGACAAATAGGACAGTTGCTCACGTGGAACTGGCAATCTTGCGATATGTTGGGCCAATAGTAATTTCTTTCTATTTCCCATTGCAATTCACGTATACCTCTGTGTGTAACGTTATGCAATTTATTGAGAATGTCTGTCTGTTGTTTCCTATCTGTTACGTCTCTTAGTATTAGTCTATTAAATACAAATCTTAAATTATTGTTGAAATATTTATTTATTATACTAGCAATTTCTTCATACATGCCGTTGTCTGGAGAATAAATTGCATTAACTATATCAGGGTTCGCGTATTCCTGTAAAATGTTCTGTATTTATTAATGAATACATCTACTCGATTAATAAAGACATCAAGAGAGTCTGTACTTCCATCAAATTTGGGAAGTACTTCGCCATAATTTCTGGCAGCTGCGATTAGGGTTTCTGTGGTTTGTGGAGGAGACATTGTTGAATTATTAATTAGATCTATATCGTTGTAAAAATTATCTAATTCAAGTAGGCTCTGCTCCGAATGTAAGTCACTTTCATTGATTGCAATGAAAATCTTGAGTTTCTGGTTTCACTGTCAGAAAATTCTATCGTATGGATAATATCTGACATAAATTAAAATGAAATCGAAAGAACAATGTAATAAAGTGATTTTTATCCGCTATATACTGTTTGTTTTCGCATGTAATATCTTATTATATATATATATGGAAAAGCACAAGAATGGGATAAAAGGATGTGGCACTTACTACTTGTTGCTATTGGATGTTCTCTCTGGGCACTGTAGGTTGCTGATGTATTTCACTATTTCACTTGTTTTTTGGAAAAGCTAATATACTCAGTTTTGGAACTTGTTTTCCGGTAACTTCTATCGGAAAAACTATCCTCTAGACTGCACCAGTTAAGTTATTAGGAACCAAAATTACGTTTTTTAAAAAGATTTATTTGATTCTTTATAACTGACTTATATAATGTAACTTGTCACAATGGTTATGATGCCTGCACAAAATTATAAGTGAAGCTCCTCACAAATGGGAGCGGCTTTATAGTATTTAGTTGCAAGCTCAGCGTCTAGACATTTACAATGTTATGATATCTAGATGATCGTTGCACTGAGTATAAGGAATGCATTGAGTATCGGAATTTAGGCATATAACTCGTGACCCAGAGAGAGTATCTAGGGTGTCATCTATTCTGGGTAACGGATAACTATCCTTCTTAGTGACTGAATTCAGAAGTCGGTAATCTACACAGAATCTTGTAGAACCATCCTTTTTCTTCACGAGCACTACTGGCGAGGTCCATGGACTATTTGATGGCTTAATGACTCCTTGTTTGCTCATTTCTTGAATCATTTTCTCGGCTTCGTCTCTATTGGCCAATGGAAGTCTTCTTGGCTGCTGTCTTATTGGCTGAGCGTTTCCCGTGTTTATCTTGTGAGCCACTATACTTGTTTTACCTTTGTATTCTTCTTCCATCGCTAATACGTCCTGGAATTCCACAAGCATATCTCTCACTTTTCGTAATTGTTTCTCGTCTAAGTCCTGGATAGTCTTGATGACCACATCAATCAGCTCTTTCGAATATCTGATCCTGGATGGTTTACTAATCGTTCTTACAGAGCATATCGCTGATACAGGAAAACAATTTCCAACCATACTTCCCTTGCTCAAATTGATGGGGCCCTGCTTTAAATTCATTACTCTGACAGGAACGACATCTCCTACTCGAACAAGAGCTTTAGCTGTCAGAAATTCCTTATTATTCATTTCTTCTACCAGTCTCAGACTTCCAGATTTGCAGTTTCCGTCCGGGTTGGTCATCAATATTTTTTCACTATAGCCGGGTATTATTACGTCACTAGTCATTATCAATCGGACAACATCTTCGTTATCCTCGTGAAAGGGCAGTTCTTCATTGTCGACCTTCAAGACACCATTTTTGACATCCAACACAGCTCCAAGCTTTTTCAAAAGGTCCATTCCCAAAATAAACTGGTTAGATATGTCAGCGATTAAAACTCTGTGCTTGGTGGTGATCTTGCCAATGCTGATGGTCATGCTCGCTTCACCATGTGTTCTTATTTTCTCTCCAGTCGCTGTTCTGAGTTGGACCTTTGTTGGTAGTATCCGGGAATGATCCGTGATGAGCTCTGGCCTGGCTATTGTTCTTGTTGCACCGGTGTCTATTAGCAGTGTTCTGTCTTCTCCATTGATTCGACCATCGATGTATAAACTTAAGGCAACGCCAGAAAATGATACATTGACTGTAATTACTGGGGCACTATTTGTGTAGGTCGACGATTGCCCCCTCATCTCGACCCATTCTAGTTTTCCGACTGTGCAAACTTCTTCTTACAACTGCGGTGTACGTGTCCTAGCTCGCCACAGTTCCAACACCTTGGCTCTCTCTTCTTTGATTGCGCCCCCGTAACTAGCTTCCTTATCATTTCTAACAGGGGCTCTCTATCGGACTGGTCTTCTTCCTCGATTGCTCTAACACGGTGCCCTCGGGAAGTTTGGCTAGCGGCTTCATGCTCTAAAGAAATAGCTAGTGCGTCCTCTAGCAATTTTGGTCTGGCCAGCTTCAACGCCTTCTGCAGCTCGCTTTGCCCTCAATCCATTTACAAATATGTCCACTGCAATTTCATCAAGGAAGCTATCGGCAGCTGTAGGATATGCTAGCCGCACAATACGAGCTACCTCCCCCTCAAATTCTTGCAGACTCTCATTTGCATGTTGCACCCGAGATCGCAATTGTGCTTTGTATACTTGCTGAAGATGACTGTCTCCATACCGATTTTCCAATTTAGAAAGCAAGACATGGTAGTTTGCTTGGCCAGCTGGAATAGACCTTACTGCTACATAACCTCGTAAAGCAGCGGTTAAGGAAACAGCTTTCTGTTCTTCGGTCCACTGGTTAGCCATTGCCACTGCTTCAAATTGTTTTCGATAGGTTGACCAGGAGCACTTTCCATCAAAGTTTGGCAGCTTAACCCTCATTCTACCTGCGGCTAAGTCATCTTCGCCTTTGAATGTCAGGCTCCCACTGCACTTGGTTTTCTGTTGCAGTTGCTCCATGTTCTTCTCTGTCGTGACAAATTTTTCGTCAACTGTTCTTGAAATTTCTTCAAACCTCGCATCACTTTTTCTGGAAACATCTTTTATTTCATCTGAAGAGTTCTAGAAACTTCTTCAAAATTTTTCGAAACTTCATTGAATTTCATCCCAAATGTCCTGGTTACTTCCTCGAATTTTTCATTATTATTTCTAGAAATTTCTTCAAACTTTTTCGAGACATGATCGAATTTTTCATAATTATTTCTAGAAATTTCTTCGAACTTTTTTGAGACTTCATCGAATCGAACTATTATTTCTAGAAATTTCTTCCTTCACCTCTTTATTAACTCAATTAGTCAATACAGTTTTAAAGTCTTCGACACGAAAACGAACAAAATTCTTCACAAAAACACGAGAAAAAGTCTCCACATTCACACGAAAACGAACGAAAACTCTTCACACGAAAACGAACTAAAGAGTCTTCACACTGACAAAAAAACGAACAAAAAGTCTTAAACTTAAACTTAAATCTAACAAAAGTCAACTCTGCACGAAACCGCAGTCTCTTATAAAGTCTGTCCAATTTTATAATCACTCACTGACCCCACACTGACACTAATGTAACGGGGATTTGTATTAAAACTGGGTTCGATTTATTTTCACATATTTATTTACAACAATAACTACTCGTCTATATACACATTTATATTCACACTATATTTCTTGGACTATAACGACTTTCTACTGTCTGTGTTCTATCACTAACTCACTGACCGTGCTCTATGACAAACTATCTATTACTAACTGTCACCGTGGTCCGTTTGTTTATATTCACTTAACCTCCTATCTCGAAGCTTCTCGTCTAGAATTCTCCATGTTTCTGGATTCCCAGGATGTTATTACCAACATTCTCTTCAAGAGCAATCGAGGAGACGCCTCCAGGGCTCCAGATATTTGTGTGATAGTGTGTGAGTGTCTTTTATTATTTGGGTTTGGGTGAGTTCTCACGTTACAATATTGTGAAGTATTCAGATATTATATTACTTTTTTTTTATCAAGATATAACAAATATGTGTATATTATGTTTAGTTTCTCTATATCTGTACGAGTATTCATACAATTTGGTGTTTGATTTATATTAACCATCTCTAGAAATCTACATTTTAATAAATTGTTTTCAATATCTAGACTCTTAACTCCTTCATAGTTCACACTGTGTTTGTAAGTATTAACATGTGATAGTGTACATGTAAGAACAGATCTTCTTATGTCGCTTTTATGTGATGTTATACGATCTTTTAAATGTCTACTTGTCTCACCAATGGACTCTTGATCAGAATCCATGCATGGAATACTATATACTATTTTTGACATCAGCATTTTGTCAGTTTTCTCTTTTAGTTTAGAAAAAATGTTTTTAAGATTTATTGTGTTTCTATAAGATATTTTGATGTCTCTAAAAGGTGAAAAGATCTTTTTTAATCTGGGTGTTATTTCATTAATATGTGGTAGAGAGATGTATTTTATATTGACAGGTTGTGATTCTCTGTTTCCCTTAGAGTTGTTTGAGAACTACTAAATAATAATTTGTTGATCAATGGAACCGGATATTCACATTTGATAAATAAGTTTTTAAGTATTTTAAGATCTCGTTCTCTCATAGAAGCATGACTTATTTTAAATATTCTATTTTTCATCGTTAGTACCAAGTTGATTTTTTGTCGTATTTGGTGAATACTATAAAATACTCAGAAGAGATCCTAGTTTTACCATCCAACAAAAAACTAATATATTTGTAAGTCAACTTGAAAAGAAAAAAATTATAGATAAAACTGAGAGCACACGAAATAAAGTATATAATGGTATATGTAGCAAGTTTTATGGTTTACCAAAGATACATAAACCTGTACTACAGTTAAGACCAATAATTTCTGCATTAAACAGCTCTAATAATGGAATATCACAGTTAATAACTGATATCTTGTCTCGTTCATACGATTCCAACAACCATTATTATGTCAAAGACTCTTTCCAATTTACTGAATTTATTAATGAATTTCAATTGCCAAATGATTAAGTAATCTTAAGCTTAGATGTTAAAGTCATACCAACGCCACCTTGTTGTCTGTGGTCATGTCTCGCGGGCCAGTGTAGCGGGGGGGTCTTGGCTTGACCACCTGGATCAAGAGGAAACAACCTCCTCAAAATTATAAATCTAAAGTGGGAAACCATGCTGAGGCATGCATGGCTAGTTAGAGGACTTTACTGGTTTCAACCTTTTAGCACCGGGGGAACTTTATTAACATAAACCCCTTACTTCTGGATGCGAGGCTCTGCAGAAGCTGACCTTTACGACCCTAGCTACTCGCGATTCCAATCATGGATGATACTGATCTAAAAACAAGACCCGCTGGAGGAGAGGAAGAGAAAGCCTCTACCTCTCCATTCAGGCCCCTTGAAAAAGAGAAAGAGGTCAAACGACAGAAAAATTTTGCCCAAATTGGGACAACCAGGCGGCAGAGACGATCCACTGAGAAAGGGTCTCAGTGGAGCAGGACTGTGGAAGTACCTGCGACTCCTCCATCAGGGACTTGCACCTGAGGGGGGCAAGAACAGGCTCTTCAGCAAACAACCCACCCTACCCCGAGGGTTACACTGACCGGATAGGGGAAAGGAAAAGAGGCCCGGAGCAAATCACACCTCCGGAACGGCCTCACATAAAGAAGCCGAAGACAGCTTTGGCAGAAACCGGGCAAGCCACTGGATATGCAGAAGTGGTCAGGGCAGAGAAGGCAATCAGAGTGGGAATATTAACCAAAGAATACACGAGGGTAACTCTGGAAGCTGAGCGACTCTCTTCCCTAGATGATATTCTGGTGGAGGAGCCATGCCACAATGTGGGGAAGGGGATCCACTTCACCGGCATTCATTTCGGGGGAAGCTCTAAAGGCAGGAGGGTGCGCAACTTTCGGTTCGGACGTATCTTAGTCTCGGGGCTAGGAAAGAGAGGGAACCCTTCAGAGGTTTCTAGAGATGTGGAGATGCCCTGTACATCCCAGGAATCTAGGGCTTCCGCCAGCTCTGCTGAGGTGCCCGGGTTGGCAGAGAATTCTTCTGCGTCCCTGGGGACTGGGTAGAGCCTTGTAGAGGTTGAGGGTCTGACCCGAGACCAAGAGACCTGCTCGAATTCCGGAGAGGATACCTCTCGGAATTAGAGGAGGAGCAGGGAGAGAGAAGGGAAGGAGACTGGACAACCCAGCTCTTCCAGCCCATACAAATAGCCTTCACTTTCACAAATGTGAAACTGCATCACGCGAAGCATGAATATGCTACACCTGGATTACTTACTGGTCATTGTCGCCTCAGGAAGCACCTAACGAGAATGGGTCTAGCAGTGAACGACGAGTGCAGATTCTGTGGGGAGGAGGAGGAAACTCCGTATCCCCTGGTGACAGAATGCCTCGCCATTGCTAGCAAACGAAAAAAATGCTTTGGACAAGAAACATGCACAAATGAGGAAGTAACCTCTTTGAAGCCATCCTAGATTCTGGATACCAACAGAACTCTGGAACTGGAGGGCGAGCTCTAGACTAAGTAATGGCGAGAACAGCTCTGATGGGGAGCACAATAGACCTCAAGGTCGCAGTGGATGAATACCCCCTTAATCTAAAATCTTCAATCTACAATATTCATTTTTGCCTGCCATATAGATCGTGTTCCATATCGTTGTAGAAATATTCCCAATAGGATTTCTTTAGCTCTTTAAATAATACATAAAAGTTCTGTTCTATACTTACTCTTTTGTATTCGTTGAATTGTTCCGTAAATCATGCTGCTTGAGATCGGCTTTTTTCTTTCTGTTTGTCAATACCTTCACTTCTGTTGCAAACCATCACTTTTCGTTTTATTTCCCATTAAGTTTACTGTACTTAATTATTAGAGATTATATTAATGTCAAAAAAATCGATACTTCATAATAAATGACCATTGATGTAATTATGAGGGATAAACTTAATCGTTTCCAGGATCTCACATATTTTATAATATTTAAAAATAATCATCCTAAAAATGTGATCAAAATGCTTTTATGTATAGTTAGATAAACGTAGGAGATTATCACGAAGTTATTATTATTTCTCCAGTTGCTATAGTATTGTTACTGCGAAAAGTGAAAATTTCGATATGGATCTCAGGTATCCCAAAAAAAGTATCCTCTCTAGATGTTCTTCTCCAATTCGCCGATCACTCAAATCCAGACCAATGACGTATTATGCTTCTGTGGATGATAAGTCATATCAGACATTTTATATATTAATTGACGCCTAAATTGAGAGGCTTGACTTCGTCAAAGAAGAGCATCTGGAAACACCATTCAGATTAATTGCTAGTGACCTGATGGAGCCGAGTTGGCGCCGTCGATATTTACGTAATGAGAGGGATAATACTGACGATTCAATGGATATTGAAGATTCATTTGGAGGCCATAGGTACCAAAAAGTGATCGATCATTACACTGAGAATATTTGTGCAGAAGTAGTGACGAACCAGAAGGAATTAATTTTATCTATGAGAGTTAGAACTTTGAAATTGTCCTCAATATAAATATTTTGTTGAAATATACACTTTTATTTCTTTGAACACCTTAGTGATATTGAACGGTTGGAAAAATGGGAAAAATTTAATTCAATGTCAACTATCATGTTGGAACAACAAACTCATGCAACAGAAAGTGGGCACGCATCCTAAATTCCCTGTATTAAAAATCCCTAAGCGAGTTATATGCCTAAATTCCGCATACTCAGTACATTCCTTTTACTCAGTGCAACAATCATCTAGATATCATAACATTGTGAATGTCTAGACGCTGAGCTTGCAAATAAATATTATAAAGCCGCTCCCGTATGTGAGGAGCTTCACTTATAGTTTTGTACAGGCATCATAACCATTGTGACAAGTCAGTTATAAAGAATCAAGTAAATCTTTTTAAAAACGTAATTTTGGTTCCTAATAACTTAACTAGCGTGAAATGGGGGACCGTGGAAAATACAAAATGGGGGAAACTCAACTAGCTGTCATGTCATATTCTCACTCGATAGACCGTAAAAAATCATGGAACTTGAAACTCCATGCTACATAAAAATAAGTAAAGATAGTATTCTTACAAAGTCGAAATTATTCTAACGTTATTCTTAGCTATTATATTAGTATAAAAAATTCGATGAAAGTATACCTCAAAAATAATTCATAATAAATGACCATTGATTTAGTTATGAGGGATTAACATAGTCGTTTCCAACTTTTATAATATTTAAAAAGCATCACCCTGATTATGTAATCAGAAAGCTATTATGATAAGATAGATAGATAGACTTATTTAACTACGATACTATAAAGTATGTAGCAGGTCAAACACAATAAGAATAAAAATGTAATAACAATTGTAAACGATGACAATAGTAAAAAACAAAATATAAAAATAAATAAAATATATAAAGTGGCACCATCAAGCATATTATGTAACAAAATATAGTAACAGAGCTCATATAAAAGTACTATCTGAAATGGTTTTCATAATCACTGACAAAATAAAAGCAATGTTTAAGTAAAAAAAAATTCAGTTACAGAATACAAGTTAGAAGCCGCAAACGAGACAACCATTAATACATATGCTCTAATATCTCTCCAACTGAACATTGGTCTCAGGAGGGACTTTACATGGAATTTTCTGGTCGCCGACGTTGCACTACCCATCATAAGATCTGATTTTCTATCCTATTTCAACTTACTACCTGACTGGTTTATCCTCCCCTGGACGATCTATCATCAACAAACAAGTCAGTGTCAAAGTCACTACTGACGAGCAGTCTTCTCCTTTTCATGATATAGTGGCTGAATTTCCCCAGTTGATACGGCCTACTGGCACACCTCACGAGGTTCAATATAGGACACAACATTTTATTAGAAGAAGACTGCACATGAAAAATACGTTAGCTCTTCTGATAATAAACTACGTGCATCTTGGCAACTTGTAATCAGTTATCGTAATGATAAAAAGTGTTGCACCCAACCCGCCGATATTGAACCTGCTATCTTTTATGCATTTTTCACAGCGATTCCAACGAAGTTATGAGAATGTCTCCCTAACGCTGATGAATCATTTCATGATTTTATAGACGGTTTAAATCTTCAATGTCCGAATTTTAGCTTCCACTGTGTTACTATCAATCAAGTCAGAGATGCTATTCTCGATATTAAGAACTCCAGATGTACTGACGTCTATAATTTAAATTCAAGAATTATCAAGTGCATTGCACAACACATCGTTATTCCTTTAACCAAACTTTTCAATTTGTGCATCACTAAAGGATCATTCCCAGCTTTTCTGAAGTTCTCCATGGTCATGCCTATACATAAAAGCGGCTGCGTAAACTCTCTGAACAATTATAGGCCAATTTCTATAACACCTATCGTAGGGAAAATATTTGAAATAATGTTAAAAGTACAACTTGTAAACCATTTTGAAACCTTCTCTCTTTTCAGTCACTCACAATTTGGATTTAGAACAGGCAAAAGTACAACGCTAGCTATAAATGAATTAATAAATATGATAACAGACTGCTTCGAACACCGCCTCTTTTGTAGTGCTCTATTCATAGATCTAACTAAAGCGTTTGATTGTTCTGATTCTGATATATTAATATCTAAACTGTCTAGGTATGGTTTTTCTACTATCTCAGTTGCACTTATAACATCTTTTCTTCATGACAGATCTCAGCTGGTAAGCTATGGTGGATCGAAATCTGATATTTTACCAGTCACACTTGGTGTACCTCTGGTGGGACCATTCCTTTTTTTGATTTACATCAATGATATAACCGCATCTGTTTCTACCTCAAGCCTGACGCTATTTGCGGACGATACAACTGCTGTGGATAGGGCGGAAGGCATTTCTAACGCCATATCGGCACTAGGTGTAGCACAGGCTGAGATATCTGACGGTTGACTGCCAATAAACTTACAATAAATGCATCTAAGACCAAGAAGCTTTCACTTCGTCCAGTTACACCGGAACTATCCAGTAATGACATTCCTTTTCTTGGAATCAGACTTGGGACATCTCTCACTTGGGAGTCTCATACTAACTATATTGCAGGACATATCGCGAGGGGTATCTACCTGCTCCGTAGTCTTCGTGAATCGCTCTCTAACCATATCCTGCTGAGTGTTTACTATGCCAGCATACACTCCCGTATGTTATGCGTTACTAGCTTGGGGTCACGCTACCTCAAGTCATCGCGGTTTTCGCTTGCAGCGAATAGCTGTTCGCGTGATTGCGGGATTGTCATACCGAGCCAATTGTAAGGAGTATTTCTTTAAGTTGAGCATTCTCACTCTACCATGTTTATATATATTTCACTGCCTTTTATATGTAAAAACAAATTCTTCGGATTTTGATACTAGATCATATCATCACGGTTTGAATTTACGTAACCAAGACAAACTATGTATTGCATTCAGTCGCGTGAAGCGTAGTAGAAATGGCATCAATTATTGGGCCCCTCACTTTTTCAATAAACTGCCATTACCAACGAGGTCATTACCTCTAGACCTCTTTAAAACTATGGTTAAACGCTTTCTGTTGAGGAAAATATATTATGATTTCCACGAATTTCTGAACGATGGTATCAGTGTCCATGACTTTAGTTAATTAGTCTGAGTAATCATTCTCATACTACCTATTATTTTCTCATTGTTATTCTGTTAAAATTATATCTGAATATACATTTTTTTTATAATTAGAATATTTTCATGTATTTTGTTTGACTGTTGTAAGTACTCGGTATGTTAACATCAATAAACTTTATTATTATTATTATTATTATTATTATTATTATTATTATTATTATTATTATTATTATTATTATTATTATTATTATTATTATTATTATTATTATTATTGTTATTATTATTATTATTATTATTATTAATACAAGTCCGGGACCACAAGCTTCATGCGCGCCCGTCGGCTTGCTCCAGATCGTTTACGTATTGCTGAGGTCGAGTTCGCAACCATGCTCCGAGTTGGTATAGCACGACGCTCTAAAAGCTCATGGGCTCTTCATCTTGTTCCGAAGAAGAGTAATGCGTGGCGACCTTGCGGTGATTACCGCAGCCTTAATGCTCGAACAGTTCCAGATAGATACCCTGTTCGTCATATGCACAATTTCACTCACCGTATCCATGGTTGCACAGTGTTTTCAGTTATCGACTTGGTTGAGGCTTACACACAGATACCTGTCAACCCAGTTGACATTGAGAAGATTGCGATCATTACTCCATTTGGACTATTTGCCTTTGGAAAAGGCTTTTGAAGCAGGTAAGACAGTTCTTTCCAATGCTACACTCATTTCATCCAGTCACGGACGCCCCATCGAACTGTTCACTGATGCTTCAACCACGTCTGTTAGAGTCAGCTTAATGCAGTTCATTGATAATATTTGGCAGCCCCTCGCATTCTTTTCACGTAAGCTTTCTGCCCAGCCACTCCGGCGGAGAAGCTTGACTCTGCCACAGGATCCATCTTCAACCCATCTGAATGGCCAGCCTATTATCGTGAGTTACTTGCCGCTTACGAAGCTGTGCAACATTTCCGCCATTTCCTCAATGCGCATCATGTGACTATTTACACGGTCCATAAGCCCATCATATATGCATTCAAACAACGTCGCGAGAAGCTACCGCCAGTGCAATTTAATCAGCTTTCTTTTATTGCTCAGTTTACTACTGACATCCAGCATATTGACGGTTCAGCTAATGTCGTGGCAGATGCATTTTCTTGTATCGCGACCGTCACTTCTGCTCCTGTGGATTTTTCTACCCTAGCAGCAGCTCAGGAAGCTGAACATGAGCTCTCTAAGTTCCTGAAGATGACTCTATAGCGCTCCGTTTATTTTGGGTACCTCTGCCTGGTTCCACAACATACTTGTTTTGTGATGTCACCACCAACCGACTACGAACATTCGTGCCAGCATCTCACCGTAAGCAAGTTTTCTATTCTCTTCAATGCCTTAGTTACCCTGGCATCCGTGCATCCGCACGTCTGATTTCTGAACGATTCATGTGGCCAAACATAAAACGTGACTGCCGTATCTGGGCTCGCAGTTGTGTACAGTGCCAGCGAGCGCAGATTACTCGCCACGTAACTGGAAGTTTCACCCTGACGTCATTTCGTTTCCGGCATATCCACATTGATATCATCGGCCCACTCCCTCCTGCTGGACCATATTGATACTGCCTTACAGCAATCGACCAGTTCACGCGTTGGCCTGAAGCCTGACCCATGGAACGGATCACTGCGGAAGACGTCGCCGCGGCTCTCTTCAATAGCTGGATCTCACGCTTTGGTACTACGTCAATTATCAGTACCAAGGACATCAGTTCGTCTTCAGAGAGCTCTCATCTTGCACACATATATTTTTGAGAGATGATACCGTCCGCGGTGCCCTGGAGCCCCCATATTCTGGTCCTTACCAGGTGATCAGCCCTAATGACTAGACCGTGTCTATTGACCGATTCAAACCAGCCTTTCTTATCAAAGACGACGCCTCAATTGGTCCTCCTGATGGTCATCGTGAGCGCAGCATTGACGTGGGCCATTTACCAACACCTGCTGCGCCACCCACAGCACTCAGGCTTAAGTCTTCGTCTCCAACGCCTACTAACAAGCCTGATTCGCCCGCCTACACCACTCGTTCCGGTTGACGCGCGTCTCATTTCCAGCGCTTGTTCACCCCTGGGGGGTGATTTGGCTCCCTCCATTGCTATTGCTTTACCAACCATGAATTTTTTCTTCGATGCGCCACGTTAAATTCGATGACATAGCTCCCAGAAAATTTCTACAGACAGTACAGTCCAGTCTAGTTCGGTACTACTCACTACCGAGCATATATTATATTATATAGTGTTATAGTAAATAAAGTATAGTTAATAATCATTTGTGTTTGTGTTCGTTTGCCATGGAAAACTTCCACACTTTCTTCAAGACTCGCGACTTTACCCTGCACAATCTTAAGAACTGCTTGAGATGTAGAACGTGATGTTCTGAAACCATACTCTGAGTCATTAAAAAAGAAATTTGTTTCGAAATAGTTGTATAATTGAGATTTTATTATTTCTCAAGGACTTTTCCGAATATTGGAATAATGCTAATGGGTGGGTAGTTGTTGAAGTCGGAATGATCACCTTTTTTATGAAGAGGTATAATTTTTGATAGCTTAAATACATCAGGAAAGATACCAGATGATAGAATTGTGTTTATAAGTTCAGTTAGAGGTTTTACTGTTATTGAGCAAGTTTCTTCCAAAATATCACTATTTAGATCATGTACGTCCGTACACTTTGTATTTTTGAGCTCTTTTATAACAAGCTCCACTTCAGATCAAAGTACGGGTCTGAAACAGAATGAATTACTAGGAGCTGGGAATTTTTTGAAGTCGAAGAGTTCGTCCAAGATCGAGATAGGTAGTAGGTAGTGATTTCACTATATCTGTCACAGTGCTAATAAAAAATGTATTTATATCATCATTTGAATTTATTGCGCTCAAAATTAACTATTTGCCAACACGATTTGGATTTATTTTCTGAATGAGTTAAATAACTGTTTTAAGCACGTTTTCTGGACTCTATCAAATTTTGATTATGACTATATGATCGGATTGCATTGCGCCTGCACTTCTTCAGAGGAAAACTGCTAAGGATTAATACGTGGAACAAATCAATTGAAAAATTTGAAAGGTAGTTGGCGTCTTCTGTTTCATCGTGAAAAATTGAACAGTTCACGTTTAATAAAGTTTCTTTAAGTAGACTCACCACTTTGACTGTAATTTAGCGTCTATAACCGAAATCTTTATATGTATTAAATTATAGTTGTATTGATTGAGCTCGATGGCCTGAAAAGCAAGAATTGAAAGTATTTACAGAGAATAATTCGTGAGAATATTATCAATACAACTAGATAATGATACTCTTACCCTTGTATCTTGTATACAGACTATAAGTCTGTCATATTTACTCAAAATTTCAAATTTTGTTATAAAAATATTTATATCACCTTTACCAGATCTACTGCACTGCAAGAATAGAGACTAGAAGTATATCGCAACTCCCCCGTGTATTTTATCACATCTACAGTAAAAGATAGCTAGATTAAACCCAATAACATTAATGCATTTAAGACATGCTCCACTCTGCCAATGTTCAGAATAGAATAGAAAATTAAAAGTATTGTTTAAAAGAAATGTGTTTATTATATCAGTTTTATTAGAAATGCATTGTACATTGATATGCATTGTTGTTAAAGTACTCTGCTTTGCATTAGGATTATTATTATTTACAATACTATTTTTTGTAACCGAGTTTGTTACTGAGTTCACAACTCGGCAGTTAGAATTATGAAATACATTTAATACGTCTTACCTTTTTCCACTTAAGCCTGCAACATTAGCACAATAACACTCTTCTTCACTCCATACATTTAATTGCTATTCATATTTAATTTTATTTTTAGCCCTTTCTACCTCTCTTTTGTAACACTTACATCCTCTGTCAAATTCCGTGTGATGACAGTCAATATCTGCAATTTTCAGCTCTTCTTTGGCATATTTACAGATCCCACATATTTTTGTTTGAGCAGTGCAGTTGATTTTCTCATATTCGCCACTACAATTTGGACATTCGTAAACAGGAAAACTGTCCAACTCAAAGGACAATCTTTTTAAATACAATAATTTTTTTAATGCATAAGTTGAGATTTCCAATAAAACATTATAGTTTTTTCCCCTTTGGTATTTTTTATAAATCTAACCTCTGCCTCATTAGTATTAGTTTGCTGCAACTTCTCTTTAATTTTCGCAGTAAATACTTCTTCACTTACCAGATGCTTACCAACTATAATAATATTGGGCTTTTTACTTTCGGGTACTTTACTTTCGTAATTGTCATCCAATGTTGCACTGACTACTTGTGTATTACAATGAATGCGGAAACTACCTTGAGCTCCCGCTAAATTTTTTTTCACATCCACGCCAACCATTGAAGGATCAATGTTTTTAGTAATATAGTCTTTTGTGACATTTATTTTGGACCACTCCACTTTATGTTATTGACAATAGCATTTGCATTCACCACTTGTAGACATTCCATAGTTTTTTCCAGGATTTCATCGCTTTTCTTGCCAATTTCACTAAATTTTGAATTTATTCTCAGAAATTCTGCAGCTATTGGCACACAATCATCACACAAGAAGTTTTTACACTCCACTAAAGAATTACAAACATTATCTTTAATTCTAACACACGCCGTGTGGTAAAGTTTCTCGCAATATTTGCTTTTTATTTGTTTATTATTCACTATGAAATTATTAGAGCAAATTGAACACGTGCTGCTGCCAGCCATGTTGGAGAAAGAATATCAATATGTATAGTTAGATAATATAGGAGACTATTATGCATTTATTATTATGATTTCACCAGTTGCTCTAGTATATTCTACTGCGTAAGTTGAAAATTTCGATATGGATCTTAAATATCCCAACAAAAGTATCCTCTCTAGATGTTCTTCTCCAATCCGCCGATCAGCCAAATCCAGACCGATGACCTCTTATGCTACTGTGGATGCTAAGTCATATCAGACATTTTGAACATTAATTGATATAGCATTGACGCCTAAATTGAGAGGCTTGACTACATCAAAGAAGAGCATTGTATCTGGAAACATCATTAAGACCAATCGCTAGTGACCTGATGAAGCCAAATTGGCGTTGAGAAGCCGTCGATATTTACGTAAATGAGAGGGTTAATGCTGACGATTCAATGGATATTGGAGATTCTTCTGGAGACCATAGGCACCAAAAGTTGAACGATCCGAACCAGGATGAATTAATTTTATCTATGAGAGTTAGAACTTTATAATTGTCTCAAATATAAATATTTTGTTGAAATATACTCTTTTATTTCTTTGATCACATTGTTGACAATGAACGGCTCCACTGATTGATTCCGGTTCAGTAAAAGAAGTTGGAAAAATTCAATGTCAATTATCATATTGGAACAACGAAATCACGCAATAGAAAGTGGGCAAGCATCCTAAATTCCTTTTATTAAAAATCCCTGAGTGTTAAATGGGGGACCGTGGAAAATACAAAATGGGGGAAACTCAACTAGCTGTCAAGTCATATTCTCATCCGAAAGACCGTGAATAATCATGGAACTTGTAACTCCAAGCAACATAAAAATAAGTAGAGACAGTACTAAAAATTCTTACAAACTCGAAATTATTCTTATGTTATTATTGGATATTATATAAATAGCGAAAATTCGATGGAAATATACTTAAAAATTAATTCATAATAAATGACCATTGATTCAATTATGAGGGATTAACATAATCGTTTCCAGGACATCACAGCCTTGATAATATTTAAAATGCACCACCCCAATAATGTAATCAAAATGCTATTATGTAGAGAGACTATCATGCAGTTATTATTATGATTTCACCAGTTGCTCTAGTATATTCTACTGCGAAAATTGAAAATTTCGATATGGATCTTAGATTTCCCAACAAAAGTATCCTCCCTAGATGTTCTTCTCTTTTATTTCTTTGATCACCTTAGTGATAGTGAACGGTTCGAAGGATTGATTCGGGTTCAGTAATAGAAGTTGGAAAAATTAAATTCAATGTCAATTATCATGTCGGAACAACAAACTCACGCAAAAGAAAGTGGGCAAGCATCCTAAATTCCTTTTATTAAAAATCCCTGAGTGTTAAATGGGGGACCGTGGAAAATACAAAATGGGGGAAACTCAACTAGCTGTCATGTCATATTCTCACTCGAAAGACCCTGAATAATCATGGAACTTGTAACTCCAAGCAACATAAAAATAAGTAAAGACAGTACTATAAATTCTTACAAACTCGAAATTATTCTTATGTTATTATTAGAGATTATATAAATAGCGAAAATTCGATGGAAATATATTTAGAAATTAATTCATAATAAATGACCATTGATTTAATTATGAGGGATTAACATAATCGTTTCCAGGACCTCACAGCCCTGATAATATTTAAAATGCACCACCCCAATAATGTAATCAAAATGCTATTATGTATAGCTAGATAAATAGAGGAGACTATTATGCAGTTATTATTATGATTTCACCAGTTGCTCTAGTATATTCTACTGCGAAAATTGAAAATTTCGATATGGATCTTAGATTTCCCAATAAAAGTATCCTCCCTAGATGTTCTTCTCCAATCCGCCGATCAGCTAAATCCAGACCGATGACCTATTACGCTACTGTGGATGATAAGTCATATCAGACATTTTGCACATTAATTGATATAGCATTGACGCCTAAATTGAGAGGCTTGACTACATCAGAGAAGGGCATTGTATCTGGAAACATCATTAAGACCAATCGCTAGTGACCTGATGAAGCCAAATTGGCGTTGAGAAGCCGTCGATATTTACGTAAATGAGAGGTTTAATGCTGACGATTCAATTGATATTGAAGATTCTTCTGGAGACCATAGGCACCAAAAGTTGAACGATCCGAACCAGGAGGAATTAATTTTATCTGTGAGAGTTAGAACTTTCAAATTGTCTTAAATATAAATATTTTGTTGAAATATACTCTTTTATTTCTTTGATCACCTTAGTGACAATGAACGGCTCCACTGATTGATTTCGGTTCAGCAAAAGAAGTTGGAAAAATTCAATGTCAATTATCATATTGGAACAACGAACTCACGCAATAGAAAGTGGACAAGCATCCTAAATTCCCTTTATTAAAAATCCCTGAGCCATAAATGGGGGACCGTGGAAAATACAAAATGGGGGAAACTCAACTAGCTGTCATGTCATATTCTCACTCGAAAGACCGTGAATAATCATGGAACTTGTAACTGCAAGCAACATAAAAATAAGTAGAGACAGAACTAAAAATTCTTACAAACTCGAAATTATTCTTATGTTATTATTAGAGATTATATAAATAGCGAAAATTCGATGGAAATATACTTAAAATAAATTCATAATAAATGACCATTGATTTAATTATGAGGGATTAACATAATCGTTTCCAGGACCTCACAGCTTCAATAATATTTAAAATGCACCACCCCAATATGTAATCGAAATGCTATTATGTATAGTTAGACAAATAGAGGAGACTATCATGCAGTTATTATTATGATTTCACCAGTTGCTCTAGTATATTCTACTGCGAAAATTGAAAATTTCGATATGGACCTTAGATTTCCCAACAAAAGTATCCTCTCTAGATGTTTTTCTCCAATCCGCCGATCAGCCAAATCCAGACAGATGACCTATTATGCTAATGTGGATGATAAGTCATATCAGACATTTCGCACATTAATTGATATAGCATTGACGCCTAAATTGAGAGGCTTGACTACATCAAAGAAGGGCATTGTATCTGGAAACATCATTCAGACCTATCGCCAGTGACCTGATGAAGCCAAATTGGCGTTGAGAAGCCGTCGATATTTACGTAAATGAGAGGGTTAATGCTGACGATTCAATGGATATTGAAGATTCTTCTGGAGACCATAGGCACCAAAAGTTGAACGATCCGAACCAGGAGGAATTAATTTTATCTATGAGAGTTAGAACTTTCAAAATTTCTTAAATATAAATATTTTGTTGAAATATACTCTCTTATTTCTTTGATCACCTTAGTGATAGTGAACGGTTCGAAGGATTGATTCGGGTTCAGTAACAGAAGCTGGATAAATTCAATTCAATGTCAATTATAATGTTGCTCTAGTATTGTTACTGCGTAAGTTGAAAATTTCGATATGGATCTTAAATATCCCAACAAAAGTATCCTCTCTAGATGTTCTTCTCCAATCCGCCGATCAGCCAAATCCAGACCAATGACCTATTATGCTTGTGTGGATGATAAGTCATATCAGACATTTTGCACATTCATTGATATAGCATTGACGCCTAAATTGAGAGGCTTGACAACATCAGGAAACATCATTCAGACCTATCGGTTGTTACCTGATGAAGCCAAATTGGCTTTGAGAAGCCGTCGATATTAACGTATATGAGAGGGTTAATGCTGACGATTCAATGGATATTGAAGATTCTTCTGGAGACCATAGGCACCAAAAGTTGAACGATCCGAACCAGAAGGAATTAATTTTACCTATGAGAGTTAGAACTTTATAAGTGTCTCAAATATAAATATTTTGTTGAAATATACTCTTTTATTTCTTTGATCACCTTTGTGATAGTCAACGGTTCGGAGGATTGATTCCGGTTCAGTAAAAGAAGTTGGAAAAATTCAATGTCAATTATCATATTGGAACAACGAACTCACGCAATAGAAAGGGGGCAAGCATCCTAAATTCCCTTTATTAAAAATCCCTGAGCGTTAAATTGGGGACCGTGGAAAATACAAAATGGGGGAAACTCAACTAGCTGTCATGTCATATTCTCACTCGAAAGACCGTGAATAATCATGGAACTTGTAACTGCAAGCAACATAGAAAGAAGTAGAGACAGTACTAAAAATTCTTACAAACTCGAAATTATTCTTATGTTATTATTAGAGATTATATAAATAGCGAAAATTCGATGGAAATATACTTAAAATTAATTCATAATAAATGACCATTGATTTAATTATGAGGGATTAACATAATCGTTTCCAGGACCTCACAGCTTTCATAATATTTGAAATGCACCACCCCAATAATGTAATCAAAATGCTATTATGTATAGTTAGATAAATAGAGGAGACTATCATGCAGTTATTATTATGATTTCACCAATTGCTCTAGTATATTCTACTGCGAAAATTGAAAATTTCGATATGGATCTTAGATTTCCCAACAAAAGTATCCTTTCTAGATGTTCTTCTCCAATCCGCCGATCAGCCAAATCCAGACCGATCACCTATTATGCTACTGTGGATGATAAGTCATATCAGACATTTTGCACATTAATTTATATAGCATTGACGCCTAAATTGAGAGGCTTGACTACATCAGAGAAGGACATTGTGTCTGGAAACATCATTCAGACCTATCGGTAGTTACCTGATGAAGCCAAATTGGCGTTGAGAAGCCGTCGATATTTACGTAAATGAGAGGGTTAATGCTGACGATTCAATGGATATTGAAGATTCTTCTGGAGACCATAGGCACCAAAAGTTGAACGATCCGAACCAGGATGAATTAATTTTATCTATGAGAGTTAGAACTTTATAATTGTATCAAATATAAATATTTTGTTGAAATATACTCTTTTATTTCTTTGATCACATTGTTGACAATGAACAGCTCCACTGATTGATTCCGGTTCAGTAAAAGAAGTTGGAAAAATTCAATGTCAATTATCATATTGGAACAACGAAATCACGCAATAGAAAGTGGGCAAGCATCCTAAATTCCTTTTATTAAAAATCCCTGAGTGTTAAATGGGGGACCGTGGAAAATACAAAATGGGGGAAACTCAACTAGCTGTCATGTCATATTCTCACTCGAAAGACCCTGAATAATCATGGAACTTGTAACTCCAAGCAACATAAAAATAAGTAAAGACAGTACTATAAATTCTTACAAACTCGAAATTATTCTTATGTTATTATTAGAGATTATATAAATAGCGAAAATTCGATGGAAATATATTTAGAAATTATTTCATAATAAATGACCATTGATTTAATTATGAGGGATTAACATAATCGTTTCCAGGACCTCACAGCCCTGATAATATTTAAAATGCACCACCCCAATAATGTAATCAAAATGCTATTATGTATAGCTAGATAAATAGAGGAGACTATTATGCAGTTATTATTATGATTTCACCAGTTGCTCTAGTATATTCTACTGCGAAAATTGAAAATTTCGATATGGATCTTAGATTTCCCAATAAAAGTATCCTCCCTAGATGTTCTTCTCCAATCCGCCGATCAGCTAAATCCAGACCGATGACCTATTACGCTACTGTGGATGATAAGTCATATCAGACATTTTGCACATTAATTGATATAGCATTGACGCCTAAATTGAGAGGCTTGACTACATCAGAGAAGGGCATTGTATCTGGAAACATCATTAAGACCAATCGCTAGTGACCTGATGAAGCCAAATTGGCGTTGAGAAGCCGTCGATATTTACGTAAATGAGATGTTTAATGCTGACGATTCAATTGATATTGAAGATTCTTCTGGAGACCATAGGCACCAAAAGTTGAACGATCCGAACCAGGAGGAATTAATTTTATCTGTGAGAGTTAGAACTTTCAAATTGTCTTAAATATAAATATTTTGTTGAAATATACTCTTTTATTTCTTTGATCACCTTAGTGACAATGAACGGCTCCACTGATTGATTTCGGTTCAGTAAAAGAAGTTGGAAAAATTCAATGTCAATTATCATATTGGAACAACGAACTCACGCAATAGAAAGTGGACAAGCATCCTAAATTCCCTTTATTAAAAATCCCTGAGCCATAAATGGGGGACCGTGGAAAATACAAAATGGGGGAAACTCAACTAGCTGTCATGTCATATTCTCTCTCGAAAGACCGTGAATAATCATGGAACTTGTAACTGCAAGCAACATAAAAATAAGTAGAGACAGAACTAAAAATTCTTACAAACTCGAAATTATTCTTATGTTATTATTAGAGATTATATAAATAGCGAAAATTCGATGGAAATATACTTAAAATAAATTCATAATAAATGACCATTGATTTAATTATGAGGGATTAACATAATCGTTTCCAGGACCTCACAGCTTCAATAATATTTAAAATGCACCACCCCAATAATGTAATCAAAATGCTATTATGTATAGTTAGATAAATAGAGGAGACTATCATGCAGTTATTATTATGATTTCACCAATTGCTCTAGTATATTCTACTGCGAAAATTGAAAATTTCGATATGGATCTTAGATTTCCCAACAAAAGTATCCTTTCTAGATGTTCTTCTCCAATCCGCCGATCAGCCAAATCCAGACCGATCACCTATTATGCTACTGTGGATGATAAGTCATATCAGACATTTTGCACATTAATTTATATAGCATTGACGCCTAAATTGAGAGGCTTGACTACATCAGAGAAGGACATTGTGTCTGGAAACATCATTCAGACCTATCGGTAGTTACCTGATGAAGCCAAATTGGCGTTGAGAAGCCGTCGATATTTACGTAAATGAGAGGGTTAATGCTGACGATTCAATGGATATTGAAGATTCTTCTGGAGACCATAGGCACCAAAAGTTGAACGATCCGAACCAGGATGAATTAATTTTATCTATGAGAGTTAGAACTTTATAATTGTCTCAAATATAAATATTTTGTTGAAATATACTCTTTTATTTCTTTGATCACATTGTTGACAATGAACGGCTCCACTGATTGATTCCGGTTCAGTAAAAGAAGTTGGAAAAATTCAATGTCAATTATCATATTGGAACAACGAAATCACGCAATAGAAAGTGGGCAAGCATCCTAAATTCCTTTTATTAAAAATCCCTGAGTGTTAAATGGGGGACCGTGGAAAATACAAAATGGGGGAAACTCAACTAGCTGTCAAGTCATATTCTCATCCGAAAGACCGTGAATAATCATGGAACTTGTAACTCCAAGCAACATAAAAATAAGTAGAGACAGTACTAAAAATTCTTACAAACTCGAAATTATTCTTATGTTATTATTGGATATTATATAAATAGCGAAAATTCGATGGAAATATACTTAAAAATTAATTCATAATAAATGACCATTGATTCAATTATGAGGGATTAACATAATCGTTTCCAGGACCTCACAGCCTTGATAATATTTAAAATGCACCACCCCAATAATGTAATCAAAATGCTATTATGTAGAGAGACTATCATGCAGTTATTATTATGATTTCACCAGTTGCTCTAGTATATTCTACTGCGAAAATTGAAAATTTCGATATGGATCTTAGATTTCCCAACAAAAGTATCCTCCCTAGATGTTCTTCTCTTTTATTTCTTTGATCACCTTAGTGATAGTGAACGGTTCGAAGGATTGATTCGGGTTCAGTAATAGAAGTTGGAAAAATTAAATTCAATGTCAATTATCATGTCGGAACAACAAACTCACGCAAAAGAAAGTGGGCAAGCATCCTAAATTCCTTTTATTAAAAATCCCTGAGTGTTAAATGGGGGACCGTGGAAAATACAAAATGGGGGAAGCTCAACTAGCTGTCATGTCATATTCTCACTCGAAAGACCCTGAATAATCATGGAACTTGTAACTCCAAGCAACATAAAAATAAGTAAAGACAGTACTATAAATTCTTACAAACTCGAAATTATTCTTATGTTATTATTAGAGATTATATAAATAGCGAAAATTCGATGGAAATATATTTAGAAATTAATTCATAATAAATGACCATTGATTTAATTATGAGGGATTAACATAATCGTTTCCAGGACCTCACAGCCCTGATAATATTTAAAATGCACCACCCCAATAATGTAATCAAAATGCTATTATGTATAGCTAGATAAATAGAGGAGACTATTATGCAGTTATTATTATGATTTCACCAGTTGCTCTAGTATATTCTACTGCGAAAATTGAAAATTTCGATATGGATCTTAGATTTCCCAATAAAAGTATCCTCCCTAGATGTTCTTCTCCAATCCGCCGATCAGCTAAATCCAGACCGATGACCTATTACGCTACTGTGGATGATAAGTCATATCAGACATTTTGCACATTAATTTATATAGCATTGACGCCTAAATTGAGAGGCTTGACTACATCAGAGAAGGGCATTGTATCTGGAAACATCATTAAGACCAATCGCTAGTGACCTGATGAAGCCAAATTGGCGTTGAGAAGCCGTCGATATTTACGTAAATGAGATGTTTAATGCTGACGATTCAATTGATATTGAAGATTCTTCTGGAGACCATAGGCACCAAAAGTTGAACGATCCGAACCAGGAGGAATTAATTTTATCTGTGAGAGTTAGAACTTTCAAATTGTCTTAAATATAAATATTTTGTTGAAATATACTCTTTTATTTCTTTGATCACCTTAGTGACAATGAACGGCTCCACTGATTGATTTCGGTTCAGTAAAAGAAGTTGGAAAAATTCAATGTCAATTATCATATTGGAACAACGAACTCACGCAATAGAAAGTGGACAAGCATCCTAAATTCCCTTTATTAAAAATCCCTGAGCCATAAATGGGGGACCGTGGAAAATACAAAATGGGGGAAACTCAACTAGCTGTCATGTCATATTCTCTCTCGAAAGACCGTGAATAATCATGGAACTTGTAACTGCAAGCAACATAAAAATAAGTAGAGACAGAACTAAAAATTCTTACAAACTCGAAATTATTCTTATGTTATTATTAGAGATTATATAAATAGCGAAAATTCGATGGAAATATACTTAAAATAAATTCATAATAAATGACCATTGATTTAATTATGAGGGATTAACATAATCGTTTCCAGGACCTCACAGCTTCAATAATATTTAAAATGCACCACCCCAATATGTAATCGAAATGCTATTATGTATAGCTAGATAAATAGAGGAGACTATTATGCAGTTATTATTATGATTTCACCAGTTGCTCTAGTATATTCTACTGCGAAAATTGAAAATTTCGATATGGATCTTAGATTTCCCAATAAAAGTATCCTCCCTAGATGTTCTTCTCCAATCCGCCGATCAGCTAAATCCAGACCGATGACCTATTACGCTACTGTGGATGATAAGTCATATCAGACATTTTGCACATTAATTGATATAGCATTGACGCCTAAATTGAGAGGCTTGACTACATCAGAGAAGGGCATTGTATCTGGAAACATCATTAAGACCAATCGCTAGTGACCTGATGAAGCCAAATTGGCGTTGAGAAGCCGTCGATATTTACGTAAATGAGAGGTTTAATGCTGACGATTCAATTGATATTGAAGATTCTTCTGGAGACCATAGGCACCAAAAGTTGAACGATCCGAACCAGGAGGAATTAATTTTATCTGTGAGAGTTAGAACTTTCAAATTGTCTTAAATATAAATATTTTGTTGAAATATACTCTTTTATTTCTTTGATCACCTTAGTGACAATGAACGGCTCCACTGATTGATTTCGGTTCAGTAAAAGAAGTTGGAAAAATTCAATGTCAATTATCATATTGGAACAACGAACTCACGCAATAGAAAGTGGACAAGCATCCTAAATTCCCTTTATTAAAAATCCCTGAGCCATAAATGGGGGACCGTGGAAAATACAAAATGGGGGAAACTCAACTAGCTGTCATGTCATATTCTCTCTCGAAAGACCGTGAATAATCATGGAACTTGTAACTGCAAGCAACATAAAAATAAGTAGAGACAGAACTAAAAATTCTTACAAACTCGAAATTATTCTTATGTTATTATTAGAGATTATATAAATAGCGAAAATTCGATGGAAATATACTTAAAATAAATTCATAATAAATGACCATTGATTTAATTATGAGGGATTAACATAATCGTTTCCAGGACCTCACAGCTTCAATAATATTTAAAATGCACCACCCCAATATGTAATCGAAATGCTATTATGTATAGTTAGACAAATAGAGGAGACTATCATGCAGTTATTATTATGATTTCACCAGTTGCTCTAGTATATTCTACTGCGAAAATTGAAAATTTCGATATGGACCTTAGATTTCCCAACAAAAGTATCCTCTCTAGATGTTTTTCTCCAATCCGCCTATCAGCCAAATCCAGACAGATGACCTATTATGCTACTGTGGATGATAAGTCATATCAGACATTTCGCACATTAATTGATATAGCATTGACGCCTAAATTGAGAGGCTTGACTACATCAAAGAAGGGCATTGTATCTGGAAACATCATTCAGACCTATCGCCAGTGACCTGATGAAGCCAAATTGGCGTTGAGAAGCCGTCGATATTTACGTAAATGAGAGGGTTAATGCTGACGATTCAATGGATATTGAAGATTCTTCTGGAGACCATAGGCACCAAAAGTTGAACGATCCGAACCAGGAGGAATTAATTTTATCTATGAGAGTTAGAACTTTCAAAATTTCTTAAATATAAATATTTTGTTGAAATATACTCTCTTATTTCTTTGATCACCTTAGTGATAGTGAACGGTTCGAAGGATTGATTCGGGTTCAGTAACAGAAGCTGGATAAATTCAATTCAATGTCAATTATAATGTTGCTCTAGTATTGTTACTGCGTAAGTTGAAAATGTCGATATGGATCTTAAATATCCCAACAAAAGTATCCTCTCTAGATGTTCTTCTCCAATCCGCCGATCAGCCAAATCCAGACCAATGACCTATTATGCTTGTGTGGATGATAAGTCATATCAGACATTTTGCACATTCATTGATATAGCATTGACGCCTAAATTGAGAGGCTTGACAACATCAGAGAAGGGCATTGTATCTGGAAACATCATTCAGACCTATCGGTTGTTACCTGATGAAGCCAAATTGGCTTTGAGAAGCCGTCGATATTAACGTATATGAGAGGGTTAATGCTGACGATTCAATGGATATTGAAGATTCTTCTGGAGACCATAGGCACCAAAAGTTGAACGATCCGAACCAGAAGGAATTAATTTTACCTATGAGAGTTAGAACTTTATAAGTGTCTCAAATATAAATATTTTGTTGAAATATACTCTTTTATTTCTTTGATCACCTTTGTGATAGTCAACGGTTCGGAGGATTGATTCCGGTTCAGTAAAAGAAGTTGGAAAAATTCAATGTCAATTATCATATTGGAACAACGAACTCACGCAATAGAAAGTGGGCAAGCATCCTAAATTCCCTTTATTAAAAATCCCTGAGCGTTAAATTGGGGACCGTGGAAAATACAAAATGGGGGAAACTCAACTAGCTGTCATGTCATATTCTCACTCGAAAGACCGTGAATAATCATGGAACTTGTAACTGCAAGCAACATAGAAAGAAGTAGAGACAGTACTAAAAATTCTTACAAACTCGAAATTATTCTTATGTTATTATTAGAGATTATATAAATAGCGAAAATTCGATGGAAATATACTTAAAATTAATTCATAATAAATGACCATTGATTTAATTATGAGGGATTAACATAATCGTTTCCAGGACCTCACAGCTTTCATAATATTTGAAATGCACCACCCCAATAATGTAATCAAAATGCTATTATGTATAGTTAGATAAATAGAGGAGACTATCATGCAGTTATTATTATGATTTCACAAAATGCTCTAGTATATTCTACTGCGAAAATTGAAAATTTCGATATGGACCTTAGATTTCCCAACAAAAGTATCCTCTCTAGATGTTTTTCTCCAATCCGCCTATCAGCCAAATCCAGACAGATGACCTATTATGCTACTGTGGATGATAAGTCATATCAGACATTTCGCACATTAATTGATATAGCATTGACGCCTAAATTGAGAGGCTTGACTACATCAAAGAAGGGCATTGTATCTGGAAACATCATTCAGACCTATCGCCAGTGACCTGATGAAGCCAAATTGGCGTTGAGAAGCCGTCGATATTTACGTAAATGAGAGGGTTAATGCTGACGATTCAATGGATATTGAAGATTCTTCTGGAGACCATAGGCACCAAAAGTTGAACGATCCGAACCAG
Organism: Crioceris asparagi; assembly: GCA_958507055.1. NCBI lineage: Eukaryota > Metazoa > Arthropoda > Insecta > Coleoptera > Chrysomelidae > Crioceris > Crioceris asparagi. Next base: position 61,747,746 of record OY293829.1, on the reverse strand, counting down.
GAGGAATTAATTTTATCTATGAGAGTTAGAACTTTCAAAATTTCTTAAATATAAATATTTTGTTGAAATATACTCTCTTATTTCTTTGATCACCTTAGTGATAGTGAACGGTTCGAAGGATTGATTCGGGTTCAGTAACAGAAGCTGGATAAATTCAATTCAATGTCAATTATAATGTTGCTCTAGTATTGTTACTGCGTAAGTTGAAAATGTCGATATGGATCTTAAATATCCCAACAAAAGTATCTTCTCTAGATGTTCTTCTCCAATCCGCCGATCAGCCAAATCCAGACCAATGACCTATTATGCTTGTGTGGATGATAAGTCATATCAGACATTTTGCACATTCATTGATATAGCATTGACGCCTAAATTGAGAGGCTTGACAACATCAGAGAAGGGCATTGTATCTGGAAACATCATTCAGACCTATCGGTTGTTACCTGATGAAGCCAAATTGGCTTTGAGAAGCCGTCGATATTAACGTATATGAGAGGGTTAATGCTGACGATTCAATGGATATTGAAGATTCTTCTGGAGACCATAGGCACCAAAAGTTGAACGATCCGAACCAGAAGGAATTAATTTTACCTATGAGAGTTAGAACTTTATAAGTGTCTCAAATATAAATATTTTGTTGAAATATACTCTTTTATTTCTTTGATCACCTTTGTGATAGTCAACGGTTCGGAGGATTGATTCCGGTTCAGTAAAAGAAGTTGGAAAAATTCAATGTCAATTATCATATTGGAACAACGAACTCACGCAATAGAAAGTGGGCAAGCATCCTAAATTCCCTTTATTAAAAATCCCTGAGCGTTAAATTGGGGACCGTGGAAAATACAAAATGGGGGAAACTCAACTAGCTGTCATGTCATATTCTCACTCGAAAGACCGTAAATAATCATGGAACTTGTAACTGCAAGCAACATAGAAAGAAGTAGAGACAGTACTAAAAATTCTTACAAACTCGAAATTATTCTTATGTTATTATTAGAGATTATATAAATAGCGAAAATTCGATGGAAATATACTTAAAATTAATTCATAATAAATGACCATTGATTTAATTATGAGGGATTAACATAATCGTTTCCAGGACCTCACAGCTTTCATAATATTTGAAATGCACCACCCCAATAATGTAATCAAAATGCTATTATGTATAGTTAGATAAATAGAGGAGACTATCATGCAGTTATTATTATGATTTCACCAAATGCTCTAGTATATTCTACTGCGAAAATTGAAAATTTCGATATGGATCTTAGATTTCCCAACAAAAGTATCCTTTCTAGATGTTCTTCTCCAATCCGCCGATCAGCCAAATCCAGACCGATCACCTATTATGCTACTGTGGATGATAAGTCATATCAGAAATTTTGCACATTAATTTATATAGCATTGACGCCTAAATTGAGAGGCTTGACTACATCAGAGAAGGACATTGTGTCTGGAAACATCATTCAGACCTAACGGTAGTTACCTGATGAAGCCAAATTGGCGTTGAGAAGCCGTCGATATTTACGTAAATGAGAGGGTTAATGCTGACGATTCAATGGATATTGAAGATTCTTCTGGAGACCATAGGCACCAAAAGTTGAACGATCCGAACCAGGAGGAATTAATTTTATCTATGAGAGTTAGAACTTTCAAAATGTCTTAAATATAAATATTTTGTTGAAATATACTCTTTTATTTCTTTGATCACCTCAGTGATAGTGCACTGTTCGAAGGATTGATTCGGATTCAGTAATAGAAGTTGAAAAAATTCAATTCAATGTCAATCATAATGTTGTTCTAGTATTGTTACTGCGTAAGTTGAAAATTTCGATATGGATCTTAAATATTCCAATCCGCCGATCAGCCAAATCCAGACCGATGACCTATTATGCTACTGTGGATGATAAGTCATATCAGACATTTTGCACATTAATTGATATAGCATTGACGCCTAAATTGAGAGGCTTGACTACATCAGAGAAGGGCATTGTGTCTGGAAACATCATTCAGACCTATCGGTAGTTACCTGATGAAGCCAAATTGGCGTTGAGACGCCGTCGATATTTACGTAAATGAGAGGGTTAATGCTGACGATTCAATGTATATTGAAGATTCTTCTGGAGACCATAGGCACCAAAAGTTGAACGATCCGAACCAGGAGGAATTAATTTTATCTATGAGAGTTAGAACTTTCAAAATGTCTTAAATATAAATATTTTGTTGAAATTTACTCTTTTATTTCTTTGATCACCTTAGTGATAGTGAACTGTTCGAAGGATTGATTCGGATTCAGTAATAGAAGTTGGAAAAATTCAATTCAATGTCAATCATAATGTTGTTCTAGTATTGTTACTGCGTAAGTTGAAAATTTTGGTATTGATCTTAAATATTCCAACAAAAGTATCCTCTCTAGATGTTCCTCTCCAATCCGCCGATCAGCCAAATCCAGACCAATGACCTATTATGCTTGTGTGGATGATAAGTCATATCAGACATTTTGCACATTCATTGATATAGCATTGACGCCTAAATTGTGAGGCTTGACAACATCAGAGAAGGGCATTGCATCTGGAAACATCATTCAGACCTATCGGTAGTTACCTGATGAAGCCAAATTGGCGTTGAGAAGCCGTCGATATTAACGTATATGAGAGGGTTAATGCTGACGATTCAATGGATATTGAAGATTCTTCTGGAGACCATAGGCACCAAAAGTTGAACGATCGGAACCAGGAGGAATTAATTTTATCTATGAGAGTTAGAGCTTTAAAATTGTCTTAAATATAAATATTTTGTTGAAATATACTCTTTTATTTCTTTGATCACCTTAGTGATAGGGAACTGTTCGCAAGATTGATTCGGGTTCAGTAATAGAAATTGGAAAAATTCAATTCAATGTCAATTATAATGTTGCCCTAGTATTGTTACTGCGTATGTTGAAAATTTCGATATGGATCTTAAATATTCCAACAAAAGTATCCTCTCTAGATGTTATTCTCCAATCCGCCGATCAGCCAAATCCAGACCAATGACCTATTATGCTTGTGAGGATGATAAGTCATATCAGACATTTCGCACATTAATTGATATACCATTGACGCCTAAATTGAGAGGCTTGACTACATCAGAGAAGGGCATTGTATCTGGAAACATCATTAATACCAATCGCTAGTTTCCTGATGAAGCCAAATTGGCGTTGAGAAGCCGTCGATATTTACGTAAATGAGATGGTAAATGCTGACGATTCAATGGATATTGGAGATTCTTCTGGAGACCATAGGCACCAACAGTTGAACGATCCGAACCAGGAGGAATTAATATTATCCATGAGAGTTAGAACTTTAAAATTGTCTTAAATATAAATATTTTGTTGAAATATACTCTTTTATTTCTTTGATCACCTTTGTGATAGTCAACGGTTCGGAGGATTGATTCGGGTTCAGTAAAAGAAGTTGGAAAAATTCAATGTCAATTATCATATTGGGACAACGAACTCACGCAATAGAAAGTGGACAAGCATCCTAAATTCCCTTTATTAAAAATCCCTGAGCCATAAATGGGGGACCGTGGAAAATACAAAATGGGGGAAACTCAACTAGCTGTCATGTCATATTCTCACTCGAAAGACCGTGAATAATCATGGAACTTGTAACTGCAAGCAACATAAAAATAAGTAAAGACAGAACTAAAAATTCTTACAAACTCGAAATTATTCTTATGTTATTATTAGAGATTATATAAATAGCGAAAATTCGATGGAAATATACTTAAAATTAATTCATAATAAATGACCATTGATTTAATTATGAGGGATTAACATAATCGTTTCCAGGACCTCACAGCTTCAATAATATTTAAAATGCACCACCCCAATAATGTAATCAAAATGCTATTATGTATAGTTAGACAAATAGAGGAGACTATCATGCAGTTATTATTATGATTTCACCAGTTGCTCTAGTATATTCTACTGCGAAAATTGAAAATTTCGATATGGACCTTAGATTTCTCAACAAAAGTATCCTCTCTAGATGTTTTTCTCCAATCCGCCGATCAGCCAAATCCAGACAGATGACCTATTATGCTACTGTGGATGATAAGTCATATCAGACAATTCGCACATTAATTGATATAGCATTGACGCCTAAATTGAGAGGCTTGACTACATCAAAGAAGGGCATTGTATCTGGAAACATCATTCAGACCTATCGGTTGTTACCTGATGAAGCCAAATTGGCGTTGAGAAGCCGTCGATATTTACGTAAATGAGAGGGTTAATGCTGACGATTCAATGGATATTGAAGATTCTTCTGGAGACCATAGGCACCAAAAGTAGAACGATCCGAACCAGGAGGAATTAATTTTATCTATGAGAGTTAGAACATTCAAATTGTCTTAAATATAAATATTTTGTTGAAATATACTCTTTTATGTCTTTGATCACCTTAGTGATAGGGAACTGTTCGAAAGATTGATTCGAGTTCAGTAATAGAAATTGGAAAAACTCAATTCAATGTCAATTATAATGTTGCTCTAATATTGTTACTGCGTAAGTTGAACATTTCGATATGGATCTTAAATATTCCAACAAAAGTATCCTTTCTGGATGTTCTTCTCCAATCCGACGATCTGCCAAATCCAGACCGATGACCTATTATGCTTGTGTGGATGATAAGTCATATCAGACATTTTACAGATTCATTGATATAGCATTGACGCCTAAATTGAGAGGCTTGACTAAATCAGAGAAAGGCATTGTATTTGGAAACATCATTCAGACCAATCGCTAGTGACCTGATGAAGCCAAATTGGCGTTGAGAAGCCGTCGATATTTACGTAAATGAGATGGTTAATGCTGACGATTCAATGGATATTGAAGATTCTTCTGGAGACCATAGGCACCAAAAGTTGAACGATCGGAACCAGGAGGAATTAATTTTCTCTATGAGAGTTAGAACTTTATAATTGTCTTAAATATAAATATTTTGTTGAAATATACTCTTTTATTTCTTTGATCACCTTAGTGATAGTGAACGGTTCGAAGGATTGATTCGTGTTCAGTAATAGAAGCTGGATAAATTCAATTCAATGTCAATTATAATGTTGCTCTAGTATTGTTACTGCGTATGTTGAAAATTTCGATATGGATCTTAAATATCCCAACAAAAGTATCCTATCTAGATGTTCTTCTCCAATCCGCCGATCAGCCAAATCCAGACCAATGACCTATTATGCTTGTGTGGATGATAAGTCATATCAGATATTTCGCACATTAATTTATATAGCATTGACGCCTAAATTGAGAGGCTTGACTACATCAGAGAAGGGCATTGTATCTGGAAACATCATTCAGACCTATCGGTTGTTACCTGATGAAGCCAAATTGGCGTTGAGAAGCCGTCGATATTTACGTAATGCTGACGATTCAATGGATATTGAAGATTCTTCTGGAGACCATAGGCACCAAAAGTTGAACGATCCGAACCAGGAGGTATTAATTTTATCTATGAGAGTTAGAACTTTCAAAATTTCTTAAATATAAATATTTTGTTGAAATATACTCTCTTATTTCTTTGATCACCTTAGTGATAGTGAACGGTTCGAAGGATTGATTCGGGTTCAGTAACAGAAGCTGGATAAATTCAATTCAATGTCAATTATAATGTTGCTCTAGTATTGTTACTGCGTAAGTTGAAAATTTCGATATGGATCTTAAATATCCCAACAAAAGTACCCTCTCTAGATGTTATTCTCCAATCCGCCGATCAGCCAAATCCAGACCAATGACCTATTATGCTTGTGTGGATGATAAGTCATATCAGACATTTTGCACATTCATTGATATAGCATTGACGCCTAAATTGTGAGGCTTGACAACATCAGAGAAGGGCATTGTATCTGGAAACATCATTCAGACCTATCGGTAGTTACCTGATGAAGCCAAATTGGCGTTGAGAAGCCGTCGATATTAACGTATATGAGAGGGTTAATGCTGACGATTCAATGGATATTGAAGATTCTTCTGGAGACCATAGGCACCAAAAGTTGAACGATCGGAACCAGGAGGAATTAATTTTATCTATGAGAGTTAGAGCTTTAAAATTGTCTTGAATATAAATATTTTGTTGAAATATACTCTTTTATTTCTTTGATCACCTTAGTGATAGGGAACTGTTCGAAAGATTGATTCGGGTTCAGTAATAGAAATTGGAAAAATTCAATTCAATGTCAATTATAATGTTGCCCTAGTATTGTTACTGCGTATGTTGAAAATTTCGATATGGATCTTAAATATTCCAACAAAAGTACCCTCTCTAGATGTTATTCTCCAATCCGCCGATCAGCCAAATCCAGACCAATGACCTATTATGCTTGTGTGGATGATAAGTCATATCAGATATTTCGCACATTAATTGATATAGCATTGACGCCTAAATTGAGAGGCTTGACTACATCAGAGAAGGGCATTGTATCTGGAAACATCATTCAGACCAATCGCTAGTGACCTGATGAAGCCAAATTGGCGTTGAGAAGCCGTCGATATTTACGTAAATGAGATGGTAAATGCTGACGATTCAATGGATATTGGAGATTCTTCTGGAGACCATAGGCACCAACAGTTGAACGATCCGAACCAGGAGGAATTAATATTATCCATGAGAGTTAGAACTTTAAAATTGTCTTAAATATAAATATTTTGTTGAAATATACTCTTTTATTTCTTTGATCACCTTTGTGATAGTCAACGGTTCGGAGGATTGATTCCGGTTCAGTAAAAGAAGTTGGAAAAATTCAATGTCAATTATCATATTGGAACAACGAACTCACGCAATAGAAAGTGGGCAAGCATCCTAAATTCCCTTTATTAAAAATCCCTGAGCGTTAAATTGGGGACCGTGGAAAATACAAAATGGGGGAAACTCAACTAGCTGTCATGTCATATTCTCACTCGAAAGACCGTGAATAATCATGGAACTTGTAACTGCAAGCAACATAGAAAGAAGTAGAGACAGTACTAAAAATTCTTACAAACTCGAAATTATTCTTATGTTATTATTAGAGATTATATAAATAGCGAAAATTCGATGGAAATATACTTAAAATTAATTCATAATAAATGACCATTGATTTAATTATGAGGGATTAACATAATCGTTTCCAGGACCTCACAGCTTTCATAATATTTGAAATGCACCACCCCAATAATGTAATCAAAATGCTATTATGTATAGTTAGATAAATAGAGGAGACTATCATGCAGTTATTATTATGATTTCACCAATTGCTCTAGTATATTCTACTGCGAAAATTGAAAATTTCGATATGGATCTTAGATTTCCCAACAAAAGTATCCTTTCTAGATGTTCTTCTCCAATCCGCCGATCAGCCAAATCCAGACCGATCACCTATTATGCTACTGTGGATGATAAGTCATATCAGACATTTTGCACATTAATTTATATAGCATTGACGCCTAAATTGAGAGGCTTGACTACATCAGAGAAGGACATTGTGTCTGGAAACATCATTCAGACCTATCGGTAGTTACCTGATGAAGCCAAATTGGCGTTGAGAAGCCGTCGATATTTACGTAAATGAGAGGGTTAATGCTGACGATTCAATGGATATTGAAGATTCTTCTGGAGACCATAGGCACCAAAAGTTGAACGATCCGAACCAGGAGGAATTAATTTTATCTATGAGAGTTAGAACTTTCAAAATGTCTTAAATATAAATATTTTGTTGAAATATACTCTTTTATTTCTTTGATCACCTCAGTGATAGTGCACTGTTCGAAGGATTGATTCGGATTCAGTAATAGAAGTTGAAAAAATTCAATTCAATGTCAATCATAATGTTGTTCTAGTATTGTTACTGCGTAAGTTGAAAATTTCGATATGGATCTTAAATATTCCAATCCGCCGATCAGCCAAATCCAGACCGATGACCTATTATGCTACTGTGGATGATAAGTCATATCAGACATTTTGCACATTAATTGATATAGCATTGACGCCTAAATTGAGAGGCTTGACTACATCAGAGAAGGGCATTGTGTCTGGAAACATCATTCAGACCTATCGGTAGTTACCTGATGAAGCCAAATTGGCGTTGAGAAGCCGTCGATATTTACGTAAATGAGAGGGTTAATGCTGACGATTCAATGTATATTGAAGATTCTTCTGGAGACCATAGGCACCAAAAGTTGAACGATCCGAACCAGGAGGAATTAATTTTATCTATGAGAGTTAGAACTTTCAAAATGTCTTAAATATAAATATTTTGTTGAAATATACTCTTTTATTTCTTTGATCACCTCAGTGATAGTGCACTGTTCGAAGGATTGATTCGGATTCAGTAATAGAAGTTGAAAAAATTCAATTCAATGTCAATCATAATGTTGTTCTAGTATTGTTACTGCGTAAGTTGAAAATTTCGATATGGATCTTAAATATTCCAATCCGCCGATCAGCCAAATCCAGACCGATGACCTATTATGCTACTGTGGATGATAAGTCATATCAGACATTTTGCACATTAATTGATATAGCATTGACGCCTAAATTGAGAGGCTTGACTACATCAGAGAAGGGCATTGTGTCTGGAAACATCATTCAGACCTATCGGTAGTTACCTGATGAAGCCAAATTGGCGTTGAGACGCCGTCGATATTTACGTAAATGAGAGGGTTAATGCTGACGATTCAATGTATATTGAAGATTCTTCTGGAGACCATAGGCACCAAAAGTTGAACGATCCGAACCAGGAGGAATTAATTTTATCTATGAGAGTTAGAACTTTCAAAATGTCTTAAATATAAATATTTTGTTGAAATTTACTCTTTTATTTCTTTGATCACCTTAGTGATAGTGAACTGTTCGAAGGATTGATTCGGATTCAGTAATAGAAGTTGGAAAAATTCAATTCAATGTCAATCATAATGTTGTTCTAGTATTGTTACTGCGTAAGTTGAAAATTTCGGTATTGATCTTAAATATTCCAACAAAAGTATCCTCTCTAGATGTTCCTCTCCAATCCGCCGATCAGCCAAATCCAGACCAATGACCTATTATGCTTGTGTGGATGATAAGTCATATCAGACATTTTGCACATTCATTGATATAGCATTGACGCCTAAATTGTGAGGCTTGACAACATCAGAGAAGGGCATTGCATCTGGAAACATCATTCAGACCTATCGGTAGTTACCTGATGAAGCCAAATTGGCGTTGAGAAGCCGTCGATATTAACGTATATGAGAGGGTTAATGCTGACGATTCAATGGATATTGAAGATTCTTCTGGAGACCATAGGCACCAAAAGTTGAACGATCGGAACCAGGAGGAATTAATTTTATCTATGAGAGTTAGAGCTTTAAAATTGTCTTAAATATAAATATTTTGTTGAAATATACTCTTTTATTTCTTTGATCACCTTAGTGATAGGGAACTGTTCGCAAGATTGATTCGGGTTCAGTAATAGAAATTGGAAAAATTCAATTCAATGTCAATTATAATGTTGCCCTAGTATTGTTACTGCGTATGTTGAAAATTTCGATATGGATCTTAAATATTCCAACAAAAGTATCCTCTCTAGATGTTATTCTCCAATCCGCCGATCAGCCAAATCCAGACCAATGACCTATTATGCTTGTGAGGATGATAAGTCATATCAGACATTTCGCACATTAATTGATATACCATTGACGCCTAAATTGAGAGGCTTGACTACATCAGAGAAGGGCATTGTATCTGGAAACATCATTAATACCAATCGCTAGTTTCCTGATGAAGCCAAATTGGCGTTGAGAAGCCGTCGATATTTACGTAAATGAGATGGTAAATGCTGACGATTCAATGGATATTGGAGATTCTTCTGGAGACCATAGGCACCAACAGTTGAACGATCCGAACCAGGAGGAATTAATATTATCCATGAGAGTTAGAACTTTAAAATTGTCTTAAATATAAATATTTTGTTGAAATATACTCTTTTATTTCTTTGATCACCTTTGTGATAGTCAACGGTTCGGAGGATTGATTCGGGTTCAGTAAAAGAAGTTGGAAAAATTCAATGTCAATTATCATATTGGGACAACGAACTCACGCAATAGAAAGTGGACAAGCATCCTAAATTCCCTTTATTAAAAATCCCTGAGCCATAAATGGGGGACCGTGGAAAATACAAAATGGGGGAAACTCAACTAGCTGTCATGTCATATTCTCACTCGAAAGACCGTGAATAATCATGGAACTTGTAACTGCAAGCAACATAAAAATAAGTAAAGACAGAACTAAAAATTCTTACAAACTCGAAATTATTCTTATGTTATTATTAGAGATTATATAAATAGCGAAAATTCGATGGAAATATACTTAAAATTAATTCATAATAAATGACCATTGATTTAATTATGAGGGATTAACATAATCGTTTCCAGGACCTCACAGCTTCAATAATATTTAAAATGCACCACCCCAATAATGTAATCAAAATGCTATTATGTATAGTTAGACAAATAGAGGAGACTATCATGCAGTTATTATTATGATTTCACCAGTTGCTCTAGTATATTCTACTGCGAAAATTGAAAATTTCGATATGGACCTTAGATTTCTCAACAAAAGTATCCTCTCTAGATGTTTTTCTCCAATCCGCCGATCAGCCAAATCCAGACAGATGACCTATTATGCTACTGTGGATGATAAGTCATATCAGACAATTCGCACATTAATTGATATAGCATTGACGCCTAAATTGAGAGGCTTGACTACATCAAAGAAGGGCATTGTATCTGGAAACATCATTCAGACCTATCGGTTGTTACCTGATGAAGCCAAATTGGCGTTGAGAAGCCGTCGATATTTACGTAAATGAGAGGGTTAATGCTGACGATTCAATGGATATTGAAGATTCTTCTGGAGACCATAGGCACCAAAAGTAGAACGATCCGAACCAGGAGGAATTAATTTTATCTATGAGAGTTAGAACATTCAAATTGTCTTAAATATAAATATTTTGTTGAAATATACTCTTTTATGTCTTTGATCACCTTAGTGATAGGGAACTGTTCGAAAGATTGATTCGAGTTCAGTAATAGAAATTGGAAAAACTCAATTCAATGTCAATTATAATGTTGCTCTAATATTGTTACTGCGTAAGTTGAACATTTCGATATGGATCTTAAATATTCCAACAAAAGTATCCTTTCTGGATGTTCTTCTCCAATCCGACGATCTGCCAAATCCAGACCGATGACCTATTATGCTTGTGTGGATGATAAGTCATATCAGACATTTTACAGATTCATTGATATAGCATTGACGCCTAAATTGAGAGGCTTGACTAAATCAGAGAAAGGCATTGTATTTGGAAACATCATTCAGACCAATCGCTAGTGACCTGATGAAGCCAAATTGGCGTTGAGAAGCCGTCGATATTTACGTAAATGAGATGGTTAATGCTGACGATTCAATGGATATTGAAGATTCTTCTGGAGACCATAGGCACCAAAAGTTGAACGATCGGAACCAGGAGGAATTAATTTTCTCTATGAGAGTTAGAACTTTATAATTGTCTTAAATATAAATATTTTGTTGAAATATACTCTTTTATTTCTTTGATCACCTTAGTGATAGTGAACGGTTCGAAGGATTGATTCGTGTTCAGTAATAGAAGCTGGATAAATTCAATTCAATGTCAATTATAATGTTGCTCTAGTATTGTTACTGCGTATGTTGAAAATTTCGATATGGATCTTAAATATCCCAACAAAAGTATCCTATCTAGATGTTCTTCTCCAATCCGCCGATCAGCCAAATCCAGACCAATGACCTATTATGCTTGTGTGGATGATAAGTCATATCAGATATTTCGCACATTAATTTATATAGCATTGACGCCTAAATTGAGAGGCTTGACTACATCAGAGAAGGGCATTGTATCTGGAAACATCATTCAGACCTATCGGTTGTTACCTGATGAAGCCAAATTGGCGTTGAGAAGCCGTCGATATTTACGTAATGCTGACGATTCAATGGATATTGAAGATTCTTCTGGAGACCATAGGCACCAAAAGTTGAACGATCCGAACCAGGAGGTATTAATTTTATCTATGAGAGTTAGAACTTTCAAAATTTCTTAAATATAAATATTTTGTTGAAATATACTCTCTTATTTCTTTGATCACCTTAGTGATAGTGAACGGTTCGAAGGATTGATTCGGGTTCAGTAACAGAAGCTGGATAAATTCAATTCAATGTCAATTATAATGTTGCTCTAGTATTGTTACTGCGTAAGTTGAAAATTTCGATATGGATCTTAAATATCCCAACAAAAGTACCCTCTCTAGATGTTATTCTCCAATCCGCCGATCAGCCAAATCCAGACCAATGACCTATTATGCTTGTGTGGATGATAAGTCATATCAGACATTTTGCACATTCATTGATATAGCATTGACGCCTAAATTGTGAGGCTTGACAACATCAGAGAAGGGCATTGTATCTGGAAACATCATTCAGACCTATCGGTAGTTACCTGATGAAGCCAAATTGGCGTTGAGAAGCCGTCGATATTAACGTATATGAGAGGGTTAATGCTGACGATTCAATGGATATTGAAGATTCTTCTGGAGACCATAGGCACCAAAAGTTGAACGATCGGAACCAGGAGGAATTAATTTTATCTATGAGAGTTAGAGCTTTAAAATTGTCTTGAATATAAATATTTTGTTGAAATATACTCTTTTATTTCTTTGATCACCTTAGTGATAGGGAACTGTTCGAAAGATTGATTCGGGTTCAGTAATAGAAATTGGAAAAATTCAATTCAATGTCAATTATAATGTTGCCCTAGTATTGTTACTGCGTATGTTGAAAATTTCGATATGGATCTTAAATATTCCAACAAAAGTACCCTCTCTAGATGTTATTCTCCAATCCGCCGATCAGCCAAATCCAGACCAATGACCTATTATGCTTGTGTGGATGATAAGTCATATCAGATATTTCGCACATTAATTGATATAGCATTGACGCCTAAATTGAGAGGCTTGACTACATCAGAGAAGGGCATTGTATCTGGAAACATCATTCAGACCAATCGCTAGTGACCTGATGAAGCCAAATTGGCGTTGAGAAGCCGTCGATATTTACGTAAATGAGATGGTAAATGCTGACGATTCAATGGATATTGGAGATTCTTCTGGAGACCATAGGCACCAACAGTTGAACGATCCGAACCAGGAGGAATTAATATTATCCATGAGAGTTAGAACTTTAAAATTGTCTTAAATATAAATATTTTGTTGAAATATACTCTTTTATTTCTTTGATCACCTTTGTGATAGTCAACGGTTCGGAGGATTGATTCCGGTTCAGTAAAAGAAGTTGGAAAAATTCAATGTCAATTATCATATTGGAACAACGAACTCACGCAATAGAAAGTGGGCAAGCATCCTAAATTCCCTTTATTAAAAATCCCTGAGCGTTAAATTGGGGACCGTGGAAAATACAAAATGGGGGAAACTCAACTAGCTGTCATGTCATATTCTCACTCGAAAGACCGTGAATAATCATGGAACTTGTAACTGCAAGCAACATAGAAAGAAGTAGAGACAGTACTAAAAATTCTTACAAACTCGAAATTATTCTTATGTTATTATTAGAGATTATATAAATAGCGAAAATTCGATGGAAATATACTTAAAATTAATTCATAATAAATGACCATTGATTTAATTATGAGGGATTAACATAATCGTTTCCAGGACCTCACAGCTTTCATAATATTTGAAATGCACCACCCCAATAATGTAATCAAAATGCTATTATGTATAGTTAGATAAATAGAGGAGACTATCATGCAGTTATTATTATGATTTCACCAATTGCTCTAGTATATTCTACTGCGAAAATTGAAAATTTCGATATGGATCTTAGATTTCCCAACAAAAGTATCCTTTCTAGATGTTCTTCTCCAATCCGCCGATCAGCCAAATCCAGACCGATCACCTATTATGCTACTGTGGATGATAAGTCATATCAGACATTTTGCACATTAATTTATATAGCATTGACGCCTAAATTGAGAGGCTTGACTACATCAGAGAAGGACATTGTGTCTGGAAACATCATTCAGACCTATCGGTAGTTACCTGATGAAGCCAAATTGGCGTTGAGAAGCCGTCGATATTTACGTAAATGAGAGGGTTAATGCTGACGATTCAATGGATATTGAAGATTCTTCTGGAGACCATAGGCACCAAAAGTTGAACGATCCGAACCAGGAGGAATTAATTTTATCTATGAGAGTTAGAACTTTCAAAATGTCTTAAATATAAATATTTTGTTGAAATATACTCTTTTATTTCTTTGATCACCTCAGTGATAGTGCACTGTTCGAAGGATTGATTCGGATTCAGTAATAGAAGTTGAAAAAATTCAATTCAATGTCAATCATAATGTTGTTCTAGTATTGTTACTGCGTAAGTTGAAAATTTCGATATGGATCTTAAATATTCCAATCCGCCGATCAGCCAAATCCAGACCGATGACCTATTATGCTACTGTGGATGATAAGTCATATCAGACATTTTGCACATTAATTGATATAGCATTGACGCCTAAATTGAGAGGCTTGACTACATCAGAGAAGGGCATTGTGTCTGGAAACATCATTCAGACCTATCGGTAGTTACCTGATGAAGCCAAATTGGCGTTGAGAAGCCGTCGATATTTACGTAAATGAGAGGGTTAATGCTGACGATTCAATGTATATTGAAGATTCTTCTGGAGACCATAGGCACCAAAAGTTGAACGATCCGAACCAGGAGGAATTAATTTTATCTATGAGAGTTAGAACTTTCAAAATGTCTTAAATATAAATATTTTGTTGAAATTTACTCTTTTATTTCTTTGATCACCTTAGTGATAGTGAACTGTTCGAAGGATTGATTCGGATTCAGTAATAGAAGTTGGAAAAATTCAATTCAATGTCAATCATAATGTTGTTCTAGTATTGTTACTGCGTAAGTTGAAAATTTCGGTATTGATCTTAAATATTCCAACAAAAGTATCCTCTCTAGATGTTCTTCTCCAATCCGCCGATCAGCCAAATCCAGACCAATGACCTATTATGCTTGTGTGGATGATAAGTCATATCAGACATTTTGCACATTCATTGATATAGCATTGACGCCTAAATTGTGAGGCTTGACAACATCAGAGAAGGGCATTACATCTGGAAACATCATTCTTCTGGAGACCATAGGCACCAAAAGTTGAACGATCCGAACCAGGAGGAATTAATACTATCTATGAGAGTTAGAACTTTCAAATTGTCTTAAATATAAATATTTTGTTGAAATATACTCTTTTATTTCTTTGATCACCTTAGTGATAGGGAACTGTTCGAAAGATTGATTCGGGTTCAGTAATAGAAATTGGAAAAATTCAATTCAATGTCAATTATAATGTTGCCCTAGTATTGTTACTGCGTATGTTGAAAATTTCGATATGGATCTTAAATATTCCAACAAAAGTACCCTCTCTAGATGTTATTCTCCAATCCGCCGATCAGCCAAATCCATACCAATGACCTATTATGCTTGTGTGGATGATAAGTCATATCAGATATTTCGCACATTAATTGATATAGCATTGACGCCTAAATTGAGAGGCTTGACTACATCAGAGAAGGGCATTGTATCTGGAAACATCATTAAGACCAATCGCTAGTTTCCTGATGAAGCCAAATTTGCGTTGAGAAGCCGTCGATATTTACGTAAATGAGATGGTAAATGCTGACGATTCAATGGATATTGGAGATTCTTCTGGAGACCATAGGCACCAACAGTTGAACGGTCCGAACCAGGATGAATTAATATTATCCATGAGAGTTAGAACTTTAAAATTGTCTTAAATATAAATATTTTGTTGAAATATACTCTTTTATTTCTTTGATCACCTTTGTGATAGTCAACGGTTCGGAGGATTGATTCGGGTTCAGTAAAAGAAGTTGGAAAAATTCAATGTCAATTATCATATTGGGACAACGAACTCACGCAATAGAAAGTGGACAAGCATCCTAAATTCCCTTTATTAAAAATCCCTGAGCCATAAATGGGGGACCGTGGAAAATACAAAATGGGGGAAACTCAACTAGCTGTCATGTCATATTCTCACTCGAAAGACCGTGAATAATCATGGAACTTGTAACTGCAAGCAACATAAAAATAAGTAGAGACAGAACTAAAAATTCTTACAAACTCGAAATTATTCTTATGTTATTATTAGAGATTATATAAATAGCGAAAATTCGATGGAAATATACTTAAAATTAATTCATAATAAATGACCATTGATTTAATTATGAGGGATTAACATAATCGTTTCCAGGACCTCACCGCTTTAATAATATTTAAAATGCACCACCCCAATAATGTAATCAAAATGCTATTATGTATAGTTAGACAAATAGAGGAGACTATCATGCAGTTATTATTATGATTTCACCAGTTGCTCTAGTATATTCTACTGCGAAAATTGAAAATTTCGATATGGACCTTAGATTTCCCAACAAAAGTATCCTCTCTAGATGTTTTTCTCCAATCCGCCGATCAGCCAAATCCAGACAGATGACCTATTATGCTACTGTGGATGATAAGTCATATCAGACATTTCGCACATTAATTGATATAGCATTGACGCCTAAATTGAGAGGCTTGACTACATCAAAGAAGGGCATTGTATCTGGAAACATCATTCAGACCTATCGCCAGTGACCTGATGAAGCCAAATTGGCGTTGAGAAGCCGTCGATATTTACTTAAATGAGAGGGTTAATGCTGACGATTCAATGGATATTGAAGATTCTTCTGGAGACCATAGGCACCAAAAGTTGAACGATCCGAACCAGGAGGAATTAATTTTATCTATGAGAGTTAGAACTTTCAAAATTTCTTAAATATAAATATTTTGTTGAAATATACTCTCTTATTTCTTTGATCACCTTAGTGATAGTGAACGGTTCGAAGGATTGATTCGGGTTCAGTAACAGAAGCTGGATAAATTCAATTCAATGTCAATTATAATGTTGCTCTAGTATTGTTACAGCGTAAGTTGAAAATTTCGATATGGATCTTAAATATCCCAACAAAAGTATCCTCTCTAGATGTTCTTCTCCAATCCGCCGATCAGCCAAATCCAGACCAATGACCTATTATGCTTGTGTGGATGATAAGTCATATCAGACATTTTGCACATTCATTGATATAGCATTGACGCCTAAATTGTGAGGCTTGACAACATCAGAGAAGGGCATTGTATCTGGAAACATCATTCAGACCTATCGGTAGTTACCTGATGAAGCCAAATTGGCGTTGAGAAGCCGTCGATATTAACGTATATGAGAGGGTTAATGCTGACGATTCAATGGATATTGAAGATTCTTCTGGAGACCATAGGCACCAAAAGTTGAACGATCGGAACCAGGAGGAATTAATTTTATCTATGAGAGTTAGAGCTTTAAAATTGTCTTAAATATAAATATTTTGTTGAAATATACTCTTTTATTTCTTTGATCACCTTAGTGATAGGGAACTGTTCGAAAGATTGATTCGGGTTCAGTAATAGAAATTGGAAAAATTCAATTCAATGTCAATTATAATGTTGCCCTAGTATTGTTACTGCGTATGTTGAAAATTTCGATATGGATCTTAAATATTCCAACAAAAGTACCCTCTCTAGATGTTATTCTCCAATCCGCCGATCAGCCAAATCCAGACCAATGACCTATTATGCTTGTGTGGATGATAAGTCATATCAGATATTTCGCACATTAATTGATATAGCATTGACGCCTAAATTGAGAGGCTTGACTACATCAGAGAAGGGCATTGTATCTGGAAACATCATTCAGACCAATCGCTAGTGACCTGATGAAGCCAAATTGGCGTTGAGAAGCCGTCGATATTTACGTAAATGAGATGGTAAATGCTGACGATTCAATGGATATTGGAGATTCTTCTGGAGACCATAGGCACCAAAAGTTGAACGATCCGAACCAGGAGGAATTAATTTTATCTATGAGAGTTAGAACTTTCAAAATGTCTTAAATATAAATATTTTGTTGAAATATACTCTTTTATTTCTTTGATCACCTCAGTGATAGTGCACTGTTCGAAGGATTGATTCGGATTCAGTAATAGAAGTTGAAAAAATTCAATTCAATGTCAATCATAATGTTGTTCTAGTATTGTTACTGCGTAAGTTGAAAATTTCGATATGGATCTTAAATATTCCAATCCGCCGATCAGCCAAATCCAGACCGATGACCTATTATGCTACTGTGGATGATAAGTCATATCAGACATTTTGCACATTAATTGATATAGCATTGACGCCTAAATTGAGAGGCTTGACTACATCAGAGAAGGGCATTGTGTCTGGAAACATCATTCAGACCTATCGGTAGTTACCTGATGAAGCCAAATTGGCGTTGAGAAGCCGTCGATATTTACGTAAATGAGAGGGTTAATGCTGACGATTCAATGTATATTGAAGATTCTTCTGGAGACCATAGGCACCAAAAGTTGAACGATCCGAACCAGGTGGAATTATTTTTATCTATGAGAGTTAGAACTTTCAAAATGTCTTAAATATAAATATTTTGTTGAAATTTACTCTTTTATTTCTTTGATCACCTTAGTGATAGTGAACTGTTCGAAGGATTGATTCGGATTCAGTAATAGAAGTTGGAAAAATTCAATTCAATGTCAATCATAATGTTGTTCTAGTATTGTTACTGTGTAAGTTGAAAATTTCGGTATTGATCTTAAATATTTCAACAAAAGTATCCTATCTGGACGTTCTTCTCCAATCCGCCGATCAGCCAAATCCAGACCGATGACCTATTATGCTTCTGTGGATGATAAGTCATATCAGACATTTTGCACATTAATTGATATAGCATTGACGCCTAAATTGAGAGGCTTGACTACATCAGAGAAGGGCATTGTATCTGGAAACATCATTCAGACCTATCGGTTGTTACCTGATGAAGCCAAATTGGCGTTGAGAAGCCGTCGATATTTACGTAAATGAGAGGGTTAATGCTGACGATTCAATGGATATTGACGATTCTTCTGGAGACCATAGGCACCAAAAGTTGAACGATCCGAACCAGGAGGAATTAATTTTATCTATGAGAGTTAGAACTTTAAAATTGTCTTAAATATAAATATTTTGTTGAAATATACTCTCTTATTTCTTTGATCACCTTAGTGATAGTGAACGGTTCGAAGGATTGATTCGGGTTCAGTAACAGAAGCTGGATAAATTCAATTCAATGTCAATCATAATGTTGTTCTAGTATTGTTACTGCGTAAGGTGAAAATTTCGATATGGATCTTAAATATTCCAATCCGCCGATCAGCCAAATCCAGACCGATGACCTATTATGCTACTGTGGATTATAAGTCATATCAGACATTTTGCACATTAATTGATAAAGCATTGACGCCTAAATTGAGAGGCTTGACTACATCACAGAAGGGCATTGTATCTGGAAACATCATTCAGACCTATCGGTTGTTACCTGATGAAGCCAAATTGGCGTTGAGAAGCCGTCGATATTTACGTAAATGAGAGGGTTAATGCTGACGATTCAATGGATATTGACGATTCTTCTGGAGACCATAGGCACCAAAAGTTGAACGATCCGAACCAGGAGGAATTAATTTTATCTATGAGAGTTAGAACTTTCAAAATGTCTTAAATATAAATATTTTGTTGAAATAAACTCTTTTATTTCTTTGATCACCTTAGTGATAGTGAACGGTTCGAAGGATTGATTCGGGTTCAGTAATAGAAGCTGGATAAATTCATTTCAATGTCAATTATAATGTTGCTCTAGTATTGTTACTGCGTAAGTTGAAAATTTCGATATGGATCTTAAATATCCCAACAATAGTATCCTCTCTAGATGTTCTTTTCCAATCCGCCGATCAGCCAAATCCAGACCAATGACCTATTATGCTTGTGTGGATGATAAGTCATATCAGACATTTTGCACATTCATTGATATAGCATTGACGCCTAAATTGAGAGGCTTGACAACATCAGAGAAGGGCATTGTATCTGGAAACATCATTCAGACCTATCGGTAGTTACCTGATGAAGCCAAATTGGCGTTGAGAAGCCGTCGATATTTACGTAAATGAGAGGGTTAATGCTGACGATTCAATGGATATTGAAGATTCTTCTGGAGACCATAGGCACCAAAAGTTGAACGATCCGAACCAGGAGGAATTAATTTTATCTATGAGAGTTAGAACTTTAAAATTGTCTTGAATATAAATATTTTGTTGAAATATACTCTCTTATTTCTTTGATCACCTTAGTGATAGTGAACGGTTCGAAGGATTGATTCGGGTTCAGTAACAGAAGCTGGATAAATTCAATTCAATGTCAATTATAATGTTGCTCTAGTATTGTTACTGCGTAAGTTGAAAATTTCGATATGGATCTTAAATATCCCAACAAAAGTATCCTCTCTAGATGTTCTTCTCCAATCCGCCGATCAGCCAAATCCAGACCAATGACCTATTATGCTTGTGTGGATGATAAGTCATATCAGACATTTTGCACATTCATTGATATAGCATTGACGCCTAAATTGAGAGGCTTGACAACATCAGAGAAGGGCATTGTATCTGGAAACATCATTCAGACCTATCGGTAGTTACCTGATGAAGCCAAATTGGCGTTGAGAAGCCGTCGATATTTACGTATATGAGAGGGTTAATGCTGACGATTCAATGGATATTGAAGATTCTTCTGGAGACCATAGGCACCAAAAGTTGAACGATCGGAACCAGGAGGAATTAATTTTATCTATGAGAGTTAGAACTTTAAAATTGTCTTGAATATAAATATTTTGTTGAAATATACTCTTTTATTTCTTTGATCACCTTAGTGATAATGAACGGTTCGAAGGATTGATTCGGGTTCAGTAATAGAAGCTGGATAAAATCAATTCAATGTCAATTATAATGTTGCTCTAGTATTGTTACTGCGTAAGTTGAAAATTTCGTTATGGATCTTAAATATCCCAACAAAAGTATCCTCTCTAGATGTTCTTCTCCAATCCGCCGATCAGCCAAATCCAGACCAATGACCTATTATGCTTGTGTGGATGATAAGTCATATCAGACATTTTGCAAATTCATTGATATAGCATTGACGCCTAAATTGAGAGGCTTGACAACATCAGAGAAGGGCATTGTATCTGGGAACATCATTCAGACCAATCGGTAGTTACCTGATGAAGCCAAATTGGCGTTGAGAAGCCGTCGATATTTACGTAAATGAGAGGGTAAATGCTGACGATTCAATGGATATTGAAGATTCTTCTGGAGACCATAGGCACCAAAAGTTGAACGATCCGAACCAGGAGGAATTAATTTTATCTATGAGAGTTAGAACATTCAAATTGTCTTAAATATAAATATTTTGTTGAAATATACTCTTTTATTTCTTTGATCACCTTAGTGATAGGGAACTGTTCGAAAGATTAATTCGGGTTCAGTAATAGAAATTGGAAAAATTCAATTCAATCTCAATTATAATGTTGCTCTAATATTGTAACTGCGTAAGTTGAAAATTTCGATATGGATCTTAAATATTCCAACAAAAGTATCCTCTCTAGATGTTCTTCTCCAATCCGCCGATCAGCCAAATCCAGACCAATGACCTATTATGCTTGTGTGGATGATAAGTCCTATCAGACATTTTGCACATTCATTGATATAGCATTGACGCCTAAATTGAGAGGCTTGACAACATCAGAGAAGGGCATTGTATCTGGAAACATCATTCAGACCTATCGGTAGTTACCTGATGAAGCCAAATTGGCGTTGAGAAGCCGTCGATATTTACGTAAATGAGAGGGTTAATGCTGACGATTCGATGGATATTGAAGATTCTTCTGGAGACCATAGGCACCAAAAGTTGAACGATCGGAACCAGGAGGAATTAATTTTCTCTATGAGAGTTAGAACTTTAAAATTGTCTTAAATATAAATATTTTGTTGAAATATACTCTTTTATTTCTTTGATCACCTTAGTGACAATGAACGGCTCCACTGATTGATTCCGGTTCAGTAAAATAAGTTGGAAAAATTCAATGTCAATAATCATATTGGAACAACGAACTCACGCAATAGAAAGTGGGCAAGCATCCTAAATTCCCTTTATTAAAAATCCCTGAGCGTTAAATTGGGGACCGTGGAAAATACAAAATGGGGGAAACTCAACTAGCTGTCATGTCATATTCTCACTCGAAAGACCGTGAATAATCATAGAACTTGTAACTGCAAGCAACATAAAAAGAAGTAGAGACAGTACTAAAAATTCTTACAAACTCGAAATTATTCTTATGTTATTAATAGAGATTATATAAATGGCGAAAATTCGATGGAAATATACTTAAAATTAATTCATAATAAATGACCATTGATTTAATTATGAGGGATTAACATAATCGTTTCCAGGACCTCACAGCTTTCATAATATTTAAAATGCACCACCCCAATAATGTAATCAAAATGCTATTATGTATAGTTAGATAAATAGAGGAGACTATCATGCAGTTATTATTATGATTTCACCAATTGCTCTAGTATATTCTACTGCGAAAATTGAAAATTTCGATATGGATCTTAGATTTCCCAACAAAAGTATCCTTTCTAGATGTTCTTCTCCAATCCGCCGATCAGCCAAATCCAGACCGATGACCTATTATGCTACTGTGGATGATAAGTCATATCAGACATTTTGCACATTAATTGATATAGCATTGACGCCTAAACTGAGAGGCTTGACTACATCAGAGAAGGGCATTGTGTCTGGAAACATCATTCAGACCTATCGGTAGTTACCTGATGAAGCCAAATTGGCGTTGAGAAGCCGTCGATATTTACGTAAATGAGAGGTTTAATGCTGACGATTCAATGTATATTGAAGATTCTTCTGGAGACCATAGGCACCAAAAGTTGAACGATCCGAACCAGGAGGAATTAATTTTATCTATGAGAGTTAGAACTTTCAAAATGTCTTAAATATAAATATTTTGTTGAAATTTACTCTTTTATTTCTTTGATCACCTTAGTGATAGTGAACTGTTCGAAGGATTGATTCGGATTCAGTAATAGAAGTTGGAAAAATTCAATTCAATGTCAATCATAATGTTGTTCTAGTATTGTTACTGCGTAAGTTGAAAATTTCGGTATTGATCTTAAATATTCCAACAAAATTATCCTATCTAGACGTTCTTCTCCAATCCGCCGATCAGCCAAATCCAGACCGATGACCTATTATGCTACTGTGGATGATAAGTCATATCAGACATTTTGCAAATTCATTGATATAGCATTGACGCCTAAATTGAGAGGCTTGACAACATCAGAGAAGGGCATTGTATCTGGGAACATCATTCAGACCAATCGGTAGTTACCTGATGAAGCCAAATTGGCGTTGAGAAGCCGTCGATATTTACGTAAATGAGAGGGTAAATGCTGACGATTCAATGGATATTGAAGATTCTTCTGGAGACCATAGGCACCAAAAGTTGAACGATCCGAACCAGGAGGAATTAATTTTATCTATGAGAGTTAGAACATTCAAATTGTCTTAAATATAAATATTTTGTTGAAATATACTCTTTTATTTCTTTGATCACCTTAGTGATAGGGAACTGTTCGAAAGATTAATTCGGGTTCAGTAATAGAAATTGGAAAAATTCAATTCAATCTCAATTATAATGTTGCTCTAATATTGTAACTGCGTAAGTTGAAAATTTCGATATGGATCTTAAATATTCCAACAAAAGTATCCTCTCTAGATGTTCTTCTCCAATCCGCCGATCAGCCAAATCCAGACCAATGACCTATTATGCTTGTGTGGATGATAAGTCCTATCAGACATTTTGCACATTCATTGATATAGCATTGACGCCTAAATTGAGAGGCTTGACAACATCAGAGAAGGGCATTGTATCTGGAAACATCATTCAGACCTATCGGTAGTTACCTGATGAAGCCAAATTGGCGTTGAGAAGCCGTCGATATTTACGTAAATGAGAGGGTTAATGCTGACGATTCGATGGATATTGAAGATTCTTCTGGAGACCATAGGCACCAAAAGTTGAACGATCGGAACCAGGAGGAATTAATTTTCTCTATGAGAGTTAGAACTTTAAAATTGTCTTAAATATAAATATTTTGTTGAAATATACTCTTTTATTTCTTTGATCACCTTAGTGACAATGAACGGCTCCACTGATTGATTCCGGTTCAGTAAAATAAGTTGGAAAAATTCAATGTCAATAATCATATTGGAACAACGAACTCACGCAATAGAAAGTGGGCAAGCATCCTAAATTCCCTTTATTAAAAATCCCTGAGCGTTAAATTGGGGACCGTGGAAAATACAAAATGGGGGAAACTCAACTAGCTGTCATGTCATATTCTCACTCGAAAGACCGTGAATAATCATAGAACTTGTAACTGCAAGCAACATAAAAAGAAGTAGAGACAGTACTAAAAATTCTTACAAACTCGAAATTATTCTTATGTTATTAATAGAGATTATATAAATGGCGAAAATTCGATGGAAATATACTTAAAATTAATTCATAATAAATGACCATTGATTTAATTATGAGGGATTAACATAATCGTTTCCAGGACCTCACAGCTTTCATAATATTTAAAATGCACCACCCCAATAATGTAATCAAAATGCTATTATGTATAGTTAGATAAATAGAGGAGACTATCATGCAGTTATTATTATGATTTCACCAATTGCTCTAGTATATTCTACTGCGAAAATTGAAAATTTCGATATGGATCTTAGATTTCCCAACAAAAGTATCCTTTCTAGATGTTCTTCTCCAATCCGCCGATCAGCCAAATCCAGACCGATGACCTATTATGCTACTGTGGATGATAAGTCATATCAGACATTTTGCACATTAATTGATATAGCATTGACGCCTAAACTGAGAGGCTTGACTACATCAGAGAAGGGCATTGTGTCTGGAAACATCATTCAGACCTATCGGTAGTTACCTGATGAAGCCAAATTGGCGTTGAGAAGCCGTCGATATTTACGTAAATGAGAGGTTTAATGCTGACGATTCAATGTATATTGAAGATTCTTCTGGAGACCATAGGCACCAAAAGTTGAACGATCCGAACCAGGAGGAATTAATTTTATCTATGAGAGTTAGAACTTTCAAAATGTCTTAAATATAAATATTTTGTTGAAATTTACTCTTTTATTTCTTTGATCACCTTAGTGATAGTGAACTGTTCGAAGGATTGATTCGGATTCAGTAATAGAAGTTGGAAAAATTCAATTCAATGTCAATCATAATGTTGTTCTAGTATTGTTACTGCGTAAGATGAAAATTTCGGTATTGATCTTAAATATTCCAACAAAATTATCCTATCTAGACGTTCTTCTCCAATCCGCCGATCAGCCAAATCCAGACCGATGACCTATTATGCTACTGTGGATGATAAGTCATATCAGACATTTTGCACATTAATTGATATAGCATTGACGCCTAAATTGAGAGGCTTGACTACATCAGAGAATGGCTTTTTATCTGGAAACATCATTCAAACCTATAGCTAGTGACCTGATGAAGCCAAATTGGCGTTGAGAAGCCGTCGATATTTACGTAAATGAGAGGGTTAATGCTGACGATTCAATGGATATTGAAGATTCTTCTGGAGACCATAGGCACCAAAAGTTGAACGATCGGAACCAGGAGGAATTAATTTTCTCTATGAGAGTTAGAACTTTAAAATTGTCTTAAATATAAATATTTTGTTGAAATATACTCTTTTATTTCTTTGATCACTTTAGTGACAATGAACGGCTCCACTGATTGATTCCGGTTCAGTAAAATAAGTTGGAAAAATTCAATGTCAATAATCATATTGGAACAACGAACTCACGCAATAGAAAGTGGGCAAGCATCCTAAATTCCCTTTATTAAAAATCCCTGAGCGTTAAATTGGGGACCGTGGAAAATACAAAATGGGGGAAACTCAACTAGCTGTCATGTCATATTCTCACTCGAAAGACCGTGAATAATCATGGAACTTGTAACTGCAAGCAACATAAAAAGAAGTAGAGACAGTACTAAAAATTCTTACAAACTCTAAATTATTCTTATGTTATTATTAGAGATTATATAAATGGCGAAAATTCGATGGAAATATACTTAAAATTAATTCATAATAAATGACCATTGATTTAATTATGAGGGATTAACATAATCGTTTCCAGGACCTCACAGCTTTCATAATATTTAAAATGCTCCACCCCAATAATGTAATCAAAATGCTATTATGTATAGTTAGATAAATAGAGGAGACTATCATGCAGTTATTATTATGATTTCACCAATTGCTCTAGTATATTCTACTGCGAAAATTGAAAATTTCGATATGGATCTTAGATTTCCCAACAAAAGTATCCTTTCTAGATGTTCTTCTCCAATCCGCCGATCAGCCAAATCCAGACCGATGACCTATTATGCTACTGTGGATGATAAGTCATATCAGACATATTGCACATTAATTGATATAGCATTGACGCCTAAATTGAGAGGCTTGACTACATCAGAGAAGGGCATTGTGTCTGGAAACATCATTCAGACCTATCGGTAGTTACCTGATGAAGCCAAATTGGCGTTGAGAAGCCGTCGATATTTACGTAAATGAGAGGGTTAATGCTGACGATTCAATGTATATTGAAGATTCTTCTGGAGACCATAGGCACCAAAAGTTGAACGATCCGAACCAGGAGGAATTAATTTTATCTATGAGAGTTAGAACTTTCAAAATGTCTTAAATATAAATATTTTGTTGAAATTTACTCTTTTATTTCTTTGATCACCTTAGTGATAGTGAACTGTTCGAAGGATTGATTCGGATTCAGTAATAGAAGTTGGAAAAATTCAATTCAATGTCAATCATAATGTTGTTCTAGTATTGTTACTGCGTAAGTTGAAAATTTCGGTATTGATCTTAAATATTCCAACAAAAGTATCCTATCTAGACGTTCTTCTCCAATCCGCCGATCAGCCAAATCCAGACCGATGACCTATTATGCTACTGTGGATGATAAGTCATATCAGACATTTTGCACATTAATTGATATAGCATTGACGCCTAAATTGAGAGGCTTGACTACATCAGAGAAGGGCATTGTATCTGGAAACATCATTCAGACCTATCGGTAGTTACCTGATGAAGCCAAATTGGCGTTGAGAAGCCGTCGATATTTACGTAAATGAGAGGGTTAATGCTGACGATTCAATGGATATTGACGATTCTTCTGGAGACCATAGGCACCAAAAGTTGAACGATCCGAACCAGGAGGAATTAATTTTATCTATGAGAGTTAGAACTTTCAAATAATCTTAATTTTAAATATTTTGTTGAAATATACTCTTTTATTTCTTTGATCACCTTAGTGATAGTGAACTGTTCGAAGGATGGATTCGGATTCAGTAATAGAAGTTGGAAAAATTCAATTCAATGTCAATCATAATGTTGTTCTAGTATTGTTACTGCGTAAGTTGAAAATTTCGGTATTGATCTTAAATATTCCAACAAAAGTATCCTATCTAGACGTTCTTCTCCAATCCGCCGATCAGCCAAATCCAGACCGATGACCTATTATGCTTCTGTGGATGATAAGTCATATCAGACATTTTGCACATTAATTGATATAGCATTGACGCCTAAATTGAGAGGCTTGACTACATCAGAGAATGGCTTTGTATCTGGAAACAACATTCAAACCTATCGCTAGTGACCTGATGAAGCCAAATTGGCGTTGAGAAGCCGTCGATATTTACGTATATGAGAGGGTTAATGCTGACGATTCAATGGATATTGAAGATTCTTCTGGAGACCATAGGCACCAAAAGTTGAACGATCCGAACCAGGAGGAATTAATTTTATCTATGAGAGTTAGAACTTTAAAATTGTCTTAAATATAAATATTTTGTTGAAACATACTCTTTTATTTCTTTGATCACCTTAGTGATAGTGAACGGTTCGAAGGATTGATTCGGGTTCAGTAATAGAAGCTGGATAAATTCAATTCAATGTCAATTATAATGTTGCTCTAGTATTGTTACTGCGTAAGTTGAAAATTTCGATATGGATCTTAAATATCCCAACAAAAGTATCCTCTCTAGATGTTCTTCTCCAATCCGCCGATCAGCCAAATCCAGACCAATTACCTATTATGCTTGTGTGGATGATAAGTCATATCAGACATTTTGCACATTCATTGATATAGCATTGACGCCTAAATTGAGAGGCTTGACAACATCAGAGAAGGGCATTGTATCTGGAATCATCATTCAGACCTATCGGTAGTTACCTGATGAAGCCAAATTGGCGTTGAGAAGCCGTCGATATTTATGTAAATGAGAGGGTTAATGCTGACGATTCAATGGATATTGAAGATTCTTCTGGAGACCAGAGGCACCAAAAGTTGAACGATCCGAACCAGGAGGAATTAATTTTCTCTATGAGAGTTAGAACTTTATAATTGTCTCAAATATAAATATTTTGTTGAAATATACTCTCTTATGTCTTTGATCACCTTAGTGATAGTGAACGGTTCGAAGGATTGATTCGGGTTCAGTAACAGAAGCTGGATAAATTCAATTCAATGTCAATTATAATGTTGCTCTGGTATTGTTACTGCGTAAGTTGAAAATTTCGATATGGATCTTAAATATCCCAACAAAAGTATCCTCTCTAGATGTTCTTCTCCAATCCGCCGATCAGCCAAATCCAGACCAATGACCTATTATGCTTGTGTGGATGATAAGTCATATCAGACATTTTGCACATTCATTGATATAGCATCGACGCTTAAATTGAGAGGCTTGACAACATCAGAGAAGGGCATTGTATCTGGAAACATCATTCAGACCTATCGGTAGTTACCTGATGAAGCCAAATTGGCGTTGAGAAGCCGTCGATATTTACGTAAATGAGAGGGTTAATGCTGACGATTCAATGGATATTGAAGATTCTTCTGGAGACCATAGGCACCAAAAGTTGAACGATCCGAACCAGGAGGAATTAATTTTATCTATGAGAGTTAGAACTTTCAAAATGTCTTAAATATAAATATTTTGTTGAAATATACTCTTTTATTTCTTTGATCACCTTAGTGATAGTGAACTGTTCGAAGGATTGATTCGGATTCAGTAATAGAAGTTGGAAAAATTCAATTCAATGTCAATCATAATGTTGTTCTAGTATTGTTACTGCGTAAGTTGAAAATTTCGGTATTGATCTTAAATATTCCAACAAAAGTATCCTATCTAGACGTTCTTCTCCAATCCGCCGATCAGCCAAATCCAGACCGATGACCTATTATGCTACTGTGGATGATAAGTCATATCAGACATTTTGCACATTCATTGATATAGCATTGACGCCTAAATTGAGAGGCTTGACAACATCAGAGAAGGGCATTGTATCTGGAAACATCATTCAGACCTATCGGTAGTTACCTGATGAAGCCAAATTGGCGTTGAGAAGCCGTCGATATTTACGTAAATGAGAGGGTTAATGCTGACGATTCAATGGATTTTGAAGATTCTTCTGGAGACCATAGGCACCAAAAGTTGAACGATCCGAACCAGGAGGAATTAATTTTATCTATGAGAGTTAGATATTTCAAAATGTCTTAAATGTAAATATTTTGTTGAAATATACTCTTTTATTTCTTTGATCACCTTAGTGATAGTGAACTGTTCGAAGGATTGATTCGGATTCAGTAATAGAAGTTAGAAAAATTCAATTCAATGTCAATCATAATGTTGTTCTAGTATTGTTACTGCGTAAGTTGAAAATTTCGATATGGATCTTAAATATTCCAATCCGCCGATCAGCCAAATCCAGACCGATGACCTATTATGCTACTGTAGATGATAAGTCATATCAGACATTTTGCACATTAATTGATATAGCATTGACGCCTAAATTGAGAGGCTTGACTACATCAGAGAAGGGCATTGTATCTGGAAACATCATTCAGACCTATCGGTAGTTACCTGATGAAGCCAAATTGGCGTTGAGAAGCCGTCGATATTTACGTAAATGAGAGGGTTAATGCTGACGATTCAATGGATCTTGACGATTCTTCTGGAGACCATAGGCACCAAAAGTTGAACGATCCGAACCAGGAGGAATTAATTTTATCTATGAGAGTTAGAACTTTCAAATAATCTTAATTTTAAATATTTTGTTGAAATATACTCTTTTATTTCTTTGATCACCTAGTGATAGTGAACTGTTCGAAGGATTGATTCGGATTCAGTAATAGAAGTTGGAAAAATTCAATTCAATGTCAATTATAATGTTGCTCTAGTATTGTTACAGCGTAAGTTGAAAATTTCGGTATGGATCTTAAATATTCCAACAAAAGTATCCTATCTAGACGTTCTTCTCCAATCCGCCGATCAGCCAAATCCAGACCGATGACCTATTATGCTTCTGTGGATGATAAGTCATATCAGACATTTTGCACATTAATTGATATAGCATTGACGCCTAAATTGAGAGGCTTGACTACATCAGAGAATGGCTTTGTACCTGGAAACATCATTCAAACCTATCGCTAGTGACCTGATGAAGCCAAATTGGCGTTGAGAAGCCGTCGATATTTACGTATTTGAGAGGGTTAATGCTGACGATTCAATGTATATTGAAGATTCTTCTGGAGGCCATAGGCACCAAAAGTTGAACGATCGGAACCAGGAGGAATTAATTTTATCTATGAGAGTTAGAACTTTATAATTGTCTCAAATATAAATATTTTGTTGAAATATACTCTTTTATTTCTTTGATCACCTTAGTGACAAAGAATGGCTTCACTGATTGATTCCGGTTCAGTAAAAGAAGTTGGAAAAATTCAATGTCAATTATCATATTGGAACAACGAACTCACGCAATAGAAAGTGTGCAAGCATCCTAAATTCCCTTTAATAAAAGGCCCTGAGCGTTAAATGGGGGACCGTGGAAAATACAAAATGGGGGAAACTCTTCAGCTGTCATGTCATATTCTCACTCGAAAGACCGTGAATAATCATGGAACTTGTAACTCCAAGCAACATAAAAATAAGTAAAGACAGTACTAAAAATTCTTACAAACTTGAAATAATTCTTATGTTATTATTAAAGATTATATAAAAAGCGAAAATTCGATGGAAATATACTTAAAAATTAATTCATAATAAATGACCATTGATTTAATTATGAGGGATTAACATAATCTATTCCAGGAACTCACAGCTTTAATAATATTTAAAATGCACCACCCCAATAATGTAATCAAAATGCTATTATGTATAGTTAGATAAATAGAGGAGACTATCATGCAGTTATTATTATGATTGCACCAGTTGCTCTAGTATATTCTACTGCGAAAATTGAAAATTTCGATATGGATCTTAGATTTCCCAACTAAAGTATCCTCTCTAGATGTTCTTCTCCAATCCGCCGATCAGCCAAATCCAGACCGATGACCTATTATGCTACTGTGGATGATAAGTCATATCAGACATGTTGCACATTAATTGATATAGCATTGACGCCTAAATTGAGAGGCTTGACTACATCAGAGAAGGGCATTGTATCTGGAAACATCATTCAGACCTATCGGTAGTTACCTGATGAAGCCAAATTGGCGTTGAGAAGCCGTCGATATTTACGTAAATGAGAGGGTTAATGCTGACGATTCAATGGATATTGACGATTCTTCTGGAGACCATAGGCACCAAAAGTTGAACGATCCGAACCAGGAGGAATTAATTTTATCTATGAGAGTTAGAACTTTCAAACAATCTTAATTTTAAATATTTTGTTGAAATATACTCTTTTATTTCTTTGATCACCTTAGTGATAGTGAACTGTTTGAAGGATTGATTCGGGTTCAGTAATAGAAGCTGGATAAATTCAATTCAATGTCAATTATAATGTTGCTCTAGTATTGTTACTGCGTAAGTTGAAAATTTCGATATGGATCTTAAATATCCCAACAAAAGTATCCTCTCTAGATGTTCTTCTCCAATCCGCCGATCAGCCAAATCCAGACCGGAGACCTATTATGCTTGTGTGGATGATAAGTCATATCAGACATTTTGCACATTCATTGATATAGCATTGACGCCTAAATTGAGAGGCGAGAGGCTTGACAACATCAGAGAAGGGCATTGTATCCGGAAACATCATTCAGACCTATCGGTAGTTACCTGATGCAGCCAAATTGGCGTTGAGAAGCCGTCGATATTTACGTAAATGAGAGGGTTAATGCTGACGATTCAATGGATATTGAAGATTCTTCTGGAGACCATAGGCACCAAAAGTTGAACGATCCGAACAAGGAGGAATTAGTTTTATCTATGAGAGTTAGAACATTCAAATTGTCTTAAATATAAATATTTTGTTGAAATATACTCTTTTATTTCTTTGATCACCTTAGTGATAGTGAACGGTTCGAAGGATTGATTCGGGTTCAGTAATAGAAGTTGGAGAAATTCAATTCAATGTCAATTATAATGTTGCTCTAGTATTGTTACTGCGTAAGTTGAAAATTTCGGTATGGATCTTAAATATTCCAACAAAAGTATCCTATCTAGACGTTCTTCTCCAATCCGCCGATCAGCCAAATCCAGACCGATGACCTATTATGCTTCTGTGGATGATAAGTCATATCAGACATTTTGCACATTAATTGATATAGCATTGACGCCTAAATTGAGAGGCTTGACTACATCAGAGAATGGCTTTGTACCTGGAAACATCATTCAAACCTATAGCTAGTGACCTGATGAAGCCAAATTGGCGTTGAGAAGCCGTCGATATTTACGTATTTGAGAGGGTTAATGCTGACGATTCAATGTATATTGAAGATTCTTCTGGAGGCCATAGGCACCAAAAGTTGAACGATCCGAACAAGGAGGAATTAATTTTATCTATGAGAGTTAGAACATTCAAATTGTCTTAAATATAAATATTTTGTTGAAATATACTCTTTTATTTCTTTGATCACCTTAGTGATAGGGAACTGTTCGAAAGATTGATTCGGGTTCAGTAATAGAAATTGGAAAAATTCAATTCAATCTCAATTATAATGTTGCTCTAATATTGTTACTGCGTAAGTTGAAAATTTCGATATGGATCTTAAATATTCCAACAAATGTATCCTCTCTAGATGTTCTTCTCCAATTCGCCGATCAGCCAAATCCAGACCAATGACCTATTATGCTTGTGTGGATGATAAGTCATATCAGACATTTTGCACATTCATTGATATAGCATTGACGCCTAAATTGAGAGGCTTGACAACATCAGAGATGGGCATTGTATTTGGAAACATCATTCAGACCTATCGGTAGTTACCTGATGAAGCCAAATTGGCGTTGAGAAGCCGTCGATATTTACGTAAATGAGAGGGTTAATGCTGACGATTCAATGGATATTGAAGATTCTTCTGGAGACCATAGGCACCAAAAGTTGAACGATCCGAACCAGGAGGAATTAATTTTATCTATGAGAGTTAGAACATTCAAATTGTCTTAAATATAAATATTTTGTTGAAATATACTCTTTTATTTCTTTGATCACCTTAGTGATAGGGAACTGTTCGAAAGATTGATTCGGGTTCAGTAATAGAAATTGGAAAAATTCAATTCAATATCAATTATAATGTTGCTCTAATATTGTTACTGCGTAAATTGAAAATTTCGATTGGATCTTAAATATTCCAACAAAAGTATCCTCTCTTGATGTTCTTCTCCAATCCGCCGATCAGCCAAATCCAGACCGATGACCTATTATGCTTGTGTGGATGATAAGTCATATCAGACATTTTGCAGATTCATTGATATAGCATTGACGCCTAAATTGAGAGGCTTGACTAAATCAGAGAAAGGCATTGTATCTGGAAACATCATTCAGACCAATCGCTAGTGACCTGATGAAGCCAAATTGGCGTTGAGAAGCCGTCGATATTTACGTATATGAGAGGGTTAATGCTGACGATTCAATGGATATTGAAGATTCTTCTGAAGAACATAGGCACCAAAAGTTGAACGATCGGAACCAGGAGTAATTAATTTTCTCTATGAGAGTAAGAACTTTAAAATTGTCTTAAATATAAATATTTTGTTGAAATATACTCTTTTATTTCTTTGATCACCTTAGTGACAATGAACGGCTCCACTGATTGATTCCGGTTCAGTAAAAGAAGTTGGAAAAATTCAATGTCAATTATCATATTGGAACAACGAACTCACGCAATAGAAAGTAGGCAAGCATCCTAAATTCCCTTTATTAAAAATCCCTGAGCGTTAAATTGGGGACCGTGGAAAATACAAAATGGGGGAAACTCAACTAGCTGTCATGTCATATTCTCACTCGAAAGACCGTGAATAATCATGGAACTTGTAACTGCAAGCAACATAAAAAGAAGTAGAGACAGTACTAAAAATTCTTACAAACTCGAAATCATTCTTATGTTATTATTAGAGATTATATAAATAGCGAAAATTCGATGGAAATATACATAAAATTAATTCATAATAAATGACCATTGATTTAATTATGAGGAATTAACATAATCGTTTCCAGGACCTTACAGCGTTCATAATATTTAAAATGCACCACCCCAATAATTTAATCAAAATGCTATTATGTATAGTTAGATAAATAGAAGAGACTATCATGCAGTTATTATTAGGATTTCACCAATTGCTCTAGTATATTCTACTGCGAAAATTGAAAATTTCGATATGGATCTTAGATTTCCCAACAAAAGTATCCTTTCTAGATGTTCTTCTCCAATCCGCCGATCAGCCAAATCCAGACCGATGACCTATTATGCTACTGTGGATGATAAGTCATATCAGACATTTTGCACATTAATTGATATAGCATTGACGCCTAAATTGAGACGCTTGACTACATCAGAGAATGGCTTTGTATCTGGAAACATCATTCAAACCTATCGCTAGTGACCTGATGAAGCCAAATTGGCGTTGAGAAGCCGTCGATATCTACGTAAATGAGAGGGTTAATGCTGACGATTCAATGGATATTGAAGATTCTTCTGGAGACCATAGGCACCAAAAGTTGAACGATCGGAAGCAGGAGGAATGAATTTTATCTATGAGAGTTAGAACTTTAAAATTGTCTTAAATATAAATATTTTGTTGAAATATACTCTTTTATTTCTTTGATCACCTTAGTGATAGTGAACGGTTCGAAGGATTGATTCGGGTTCAGTAATAGAAGCTGGATAAATTCAATTCAATGTCAATTATAATGTTGCTCTAGTATTGTTACTGCGTAAGTTGAAAATTTCGATATGGATCTTAAATATCCCAACAAAAGTATCCTCTCTAGATGTTCTTCTCCAATCCGCCGATCAGCCAAATCCAGACCAATGACCTATTATGCTTGTGTGGATGATAATTGAGAGGCGTGACTACATCAGAGAAGGGCATTGTGTCTGGAAACATCATTCAGACCTATCGGTTGTTACCTGATGAAGCCAAATTGGCGTTGAGAAGCCGTCGATATTTACGTAAATGAGAGGGTTAATGCTGACGATTCAATGGATTTTGAAGATTCTTCTGGAGACCATAGGCACCAAAAGTTGAACGATCCGAACCAGGAGGAATTAATTTTATCTATGAGAGTTAGAACTTTCAAAATGTCTTAAATATAAATATTTTGTTGAAATATACTCTTTTATTTCTTTGATCACCTTAGTGATAGTGAACTGTTCGAAGGATTGATTCGGATTCAGTAATAGAAGTTGGAAAAATTCAATTCAATGTCAATCATACAGTTGTTCTAGTATTGTTACTGCGTAAGTTGAAAATTTCGATATGGATCTTAAATATTCCAATCCGCCGATCAGCCAAATCCAGACCGATGACCTATTATGCTACTGTGGATGATAAGTCATGTCAGACATTTTGCACATTAATTGATATAGCATTGACGCCTAAATTGAGAGGCTTGACTACATCAGAGAATGGCTTTGTACCTGGAAACATCATTCAAACCTATCGCTAGTGACCTGATGAAGCCAAATTGGCGTTGAGAAGCCGTCGATATTTACGTATTTGAGAGGGTTAATGCTGACGATTCAATGTATATTGAAGATTCTTCTGGAGGCCATAGGCACCAAAAGTTGAACGATCGGAACCAGGAGGAATTAATTTTATCTATGAGAGTTAGAACTTTAAAATTGTCTTAAATATAAATATTTTGTTGAAATATACTCTTTTATTTCTTTGATCACGTTAGTGATAGTGAACGGTTCGAAGGATTGATTCGGGTTCAGTAATAGAAGCTGGATAAATTCAATTCAATGTCAATTATAATGTTGCTCTAGTATTGTTACTGCGTAAGTTGAAAATTTCGATATGGATCTTAAATATCCCAACAAAAGTATCCTCTCTAGATGTTCTTCTCCAATCCGCCGATCAGCCAAATCCAGACCAATGACCTATTATGCTTGTGTGGATGATAAGTCATATCAGACATTTTGCACATTCATTGATATAGCATTGACGCCTAAATTGAGAGGCTTGACAACATCAGAGAAGGGCATTGTATCTGGAAACATTATTCAGACCTATCGGTAGTTACCTGATGAAGCCAAATTGGCGTTGAGAAGCCGTCGATATTTACGTAAATGAGAGGGTTAATGCTGACGATTCAATGGATATTGAAGATTCTTCTGGAGACCATAGGTACCAAAAGTTGAACGATCCGAACCAGGAGGAATTAATTTTATCTATGAGAGTTAGAACTTTAAAATTGTCTTAAATATAAATATTTTGTTGAAATATACTCTCTTATTTCTTTGATCACCTTAGTGATAGTGAACGGTTCGAAGGATTGATTCGGGTTCAGTAACAGAAGCTGGATAAATTCAATTCAATGTCAATTATAATGTTGCTCTAGTATTGTTACTGCGTAAGTTGAAAATTTCGATATGGATCTTAAATATCCCAACAAAAGTATCCTCTCTAGATGTTCTTCTCCAATCCGCCGATCAGCCAAATCCAGACCAATGACCTATTATGCTTGTGTGGATGATAAGTCATATCAGACATTTTGCACATTCATTGATATAGCATTGACGCCTAAATTGAGAGGCTTGACAACATCAGAGAAGGGCATTGTATCTGGAAACATCATTCAGACCTATCGGTAGTTACCTGATGAAGCCAAATTGGCGTTGAGAAGCCGTCGATATTTACGTAAATGAGAGGGTTAATGCTGACGATTCAATGGATATTGAAGATTCTTCTGGAGACCATAGGCACCAAAAGTTGAACGATCCGAACCAGGAGGAATTAATTTTATCTATGAGAGTTAGTACTTTATAATTGTCTCAAATATAAATATTTTGTTGAAATATACTCTTTTATTTCTTTGATCACCTTAGTGACAATGAATGGCTCCACTGATTGATTCCGGTTCAGTAAAAGAAGTTGGAAAAATTCAATGTCAATTATCATATTGGAACAACGAACTCACGCAATAGAAAGTGTGCAAGCATCCTAAATTCCCTTTAATAAAAGGCCCTGAGCGTTAAATGGGGGACCGTGGAAAATACAGAATGGGGGAAACTCTTCAGCTGTCATGTCATATTCTCACTCGAAAGACCGTGAATAATCATGGAACTTGTAACTCCAAGCAACATAAAAATAAGTAAAGACAGTACGAAAAATTCTTACAAACCTGAAATTATTCTTATGTTATTATTAAAGATTATATTAAATGCGAAAATTCGATGGAATTATACTTAAAAATTAATTCATAATAAATGACCATTGATTTAATTATGAGGGATTAACATAAACGTTTCCAGGACCTCACAGCTTTAATAATATTTAAAATGCACCACCCCAATAATGTAATCAAAATGCTATTATGTATAGTTAGATAAATACAGGAGACTATCATGCAGTTATTATTATGATTGCACCAGTTGCTCTAGTATATTCTACTGCGAAAATTGAAAATTTCGATATGGATCTTAGATTTCCCAACAAAAGTATCCTCTCTAGATGTTCTTCTCCAATCCGCCGATCAACCAAATCCAGACTGATAACCTATTATGCTACTGTGGATGATAAGTCATATCAGACATTTTGCACATTAATTGATATAGCATTGACGCCTAAATTGAGAGGCTTGACTACATCAGAGAAGGTCATTGTGTCTGGAAACATCATTCAGACCTATCGGTAGTTACCTGATGGAGCCAAATTGGCGTTGAGAAGCCGTCGATATTTACGTAAATGAGAGGGTTAATGCTGACGATTCAATGGATATTGAAGATTCTTCTGGAGACCATAGGCACCAAAAGTTGAACGATCGGAACCAGGAGGAATTAATTTTCTCTATGAGAGTTAGAACTTTAAAATTGTCTTAAATATAAATATTTTGTGGAAATATACTCTTTTATTTCTTTGATCACCTTAGTGACAATGAACGGCTCCACTGATTGATTCCGGTTCAGTAAAAGAAGTTGGAAAAATTCAATGTCAATTATCATATTGGAACAACGAACTCACGCAATAGAAAGTGGGCAAGCATCCTAAATTCCCTTTATTAAAAATCCCTGAGCGTTAAATAGGGGACCGTGGAAAATACAAAATGGGGGAAACTCAATTAGCTGTCATGTCATATTCTCACTCGAAAGACCGTGAATAATCATGGAACTTGTAACTGCAAGCAACATAAAAAGAAGTAGAGACAGTACTAAAAATTCTTACAAACTCGAAATCATTCTTATGTTATTATTAGAGATTATATAAATAGCGAAAATTCGATGGAAATATACTTAAAATTAATTCATAATAAATGACCATTGATTTAATTATGAGGGATTAACATAATCGTTTCCAGTACCTTACAGCTTTCATAATATTTAAAATGCACCACCCCAATAATGTAATCAAAATGCTATTATGTATAGTTAGATAAATAGAGCAGACTATCATGCAGTTATTATTATGATTTCACCAATTGCTCTAGTATATTCTACTGCGAAAATTGAAAATTTCGATAAGGATCTTAGATTTCGCAACAAAAGTATCCTCTCTAGATGTTCTTCTCCAATCCGCCGATCAGCCAAATCCAGACCGATGACCTATTATGCTACTGTGAATGATAAGTCATATCAGACATTTTGCACATTAATTGATATAGCTTGACTACATCAGAGAAGGGCATTGTATCTGGAAACATCATTCAGACCTATCGCCAGTGACCTGATGAAGCCAAATTGGCGTTGAGAAGCCGTCGATATCTACGTAAATGAGAGGGTTAATGCTGACGATTCAATGGATATTGAAGATTCTTCTGGAGACCATAGGCGCCAAAAGTTGAACGATCCGAACCAGGAGGAATTAATTTTATCTATGAGAGTTAGAACTTTCAAATTTTCTTAAACATAAATATTCTGTTGAAATTTACTCTTTTATTTCTTTGATCACCTCAGTGATAGTGAACTGTTCGAAGGATTGATTCGGATTCAGTAATAGAAGTTGGAAAAATTCAATTCAATGTCAATTATAATGTTGCTCTAGTATTGTTACTGCGTAAGTTGAAAATTTCGATATTGATCTTAAATATTCCGACAAAAGTATCCTCTCTAGATGTTCTTCTCCAATCCGCCGATCAGCCAAATCGAGACCGATGACCTATTATGCTACTGTGGATGATAAGTCATATCAGACATTTTGCACATTAATTGATATAGCATTGACGCCTAAATTGAGAAGCTTGACTACATCAGAGAAGGGCATTGTATCTGGAAACATCATTCAGACCTATCGCCAGTGACCTGATGAAGCCAAATTGGCGTTGAGAAGCCTTCGATATCTACGTAAATGAGAGGGTTAATGCTGATGATTCAATGGATTTTGACGATTCTTCTGGAGACCATAGGCACCAAAAGTTGAACGATCCGAACCAGGAGGAATTAATTTTATCTATGAGAGTTAGAACTTTCAAAATGTCTTAAATATAAATATTTTGTTGAAATATACTCTTTTATTTCTTTGATCACCTTAGTGATAGTGAACTGTTCGAAGGATTGATTCGGATTCAGTAATAGAAGTTGGAAAAATTAAATTCAATGTCAATCATAATGTTGCTCTAGTATTGTTACTGCGTAAGTTGAAAATTTCGATATTGATCTTAAATATTCCAACAAAAGTATCCTCTCTAGACGTTCTTCTCCAATCCGCCGATCAGCCAAATCCAGACCGATGACCTATTATGCTTCTGTGGATGATAAGTCATATCAGACATTTTGCACATTAATTGATATAGCATTGACGCCTAAATTGAGAGGCTTGACTACATCAGAGAATGGCTTTGTATCTGGAAACATCATTCAGACCTATCGGTAGTTACCTGATGAAGCCAAATTGGCGTTGAGAAGACGTCGATATTTACGTAAATGAGAGGGTTAATGCTGACGATTCAATGGATATTGAAGATTCTTCTGGAGACCATAGGCACCAAAAGTTGAACGATCCGAACCAGGAGGAATTAATTTTATCTATGAGAGTTAGAACTTTAAAATTGTCTTAAATATAAATATTTTGTTGAAATATACTCTCTTATTTCTTTGATCACCTTAGTGATAGTGAACGGTTCGAAGGATTGATTCGGGTTCAGTATCAGAAGCTGGATAAATTCAATTCAATGTCAATTATAATGTTGCTCTAGTATTGTTACTGCGTAAGTTGAAAATTTCGATATGGATCTTAAATATCCCAACAAAAGTATTCTCTCTAGATGTTCTTCTCCAATCCGCCGATCAGCCAAATCCAGACGAATGACCTATTATGCTTGTGTGGATGATAAGTCATATCAGACATTTTGCACATTCATTGATATAGCATTGACGCCTAAATTGAGAGGCTTGACAACATCAGAGAAGGGCATTGTATCTGGAAACATCATTCAGACCTATCGGTAGTTACCTGATGAAGCCAAATTGGCGTTGAGAAGCCGTCGATATTTACGTAAATGAGAGGGTTAATGCTGACGATTCAATGGATATTGTAGATTCTTCTGGAGACCATAGGCACCAAAAGTTGAACGATCCGAACCAGGAGGAATTAATTTTATCTATGAGAGTTAGAACTTTAAAATTGTCTTAAATATAAATATTTTGTTGAAATATACTCTTTTATTTCTTTGATCACTTTAGTGACAATGAATGGCTCCACTGATTGATTCCGGTTCAGTAAAAGAAGTTGGAAAAATTCAATGTCAATTATCATATTGGAACAACGAACTCACGCAATAGAAAGTGGGCAAGCATCCTAAATTCCCTTTATTAAAAATCCCTGAGCGTTAAATTGGGGACCGTGGAAAATACAAAATGGGGGATACTCAACTAGCTGTCATGTCATATTCTCACTCGAAAGACCGTGAATAATCATGGAACTTGTAACTGCAAGCAACATAAAAAGAAGTAGAGACGGTACTAAAAATTCTTACAAACTCGAGATTATTCTTATGTTATTATTAGAGATTATATAAATAGCGAAAATTTGATGGAAATATACTTAAAATTAGTTCGTAATAAATGACCATTGATTTAATTATGAGGGATTGACATAATCGTTTCCAGGACCTCACAGCTTTAATAATATTTAAAATGCACCACCCCAATAATGTAATCAAAATGCTATTATGTATAGTTAGATAAATAGAGGAGACTATCATGCAGTTATTATTATGATTTCACCAGTTGCTCTAGTATATTCTACTGCGAAAATTGAAAATTTCGATATGGATCTTAGATTTCCCAACAAAAGTATCCTCTCTAGATGTTCTTCTCCAATCCGCCGATCAGCCAAATCCAGACCGATGACCTATTATGCTACTGTGGATGATAAGTCATATCAGACATTTTGCACATTAATTGATATAGCATTGACGCCTAAATTGAGAAGCTTGACTACATCAGAGAAGGGCATTGTATCTGGAAACATCATTCAGACCTATCGCCAGTGACTTGATGAAGCCAAATTGGCGTTGAGAAGCCGTCGATATTTACATAAATGAGAGGGTTAATGCTGACGATTCAATGGATATTGACGATTCTTCTGGAGACCAAAGGCACCAAAAGTTGAACGATCCGAACCAGGAGGAATTAATTTTATCTATGAGAGTTAGAACTTTCAAATTGTCTTAAATATAAATATTTTGTTGAAATTTAGTCTTTTATTTCTTTGATCACCTTAGTGATAGTGAACTGTTCGAAGGATTGATTCGGGTTCAGTAATAGAAGTTGGAAAAATTAAATTCAATGTCAATTATCATGTCGGAACAACAAACTCACGCAAAAGAAAGTGGGCAAGCATCCTAAATTCCCTTTATTAAAAATCCCTGAGCGTTAAATGGGGGACCGTGTAAAATACAAAATGGGGGAAACTCAACTAGCTGTCATGTCATATTCTCACTCGAAAGACCGTGAATAATCATGGAACTTGTAACTGCAAGCAACATAAAAATAAGTAGAGACAGTACTAAAAATTCTTACAAACTCGAAATTATTCTTATGTTATTATTAGAGATTATATAAATAGCGAAAATTCGATGGAAATATACTTAAAATTAATTCATAATAAATGACCATTGATTTAATTATGAGGGATTAACATAATTCTTGCCAGGACCTCGCAGCTTTAATAATATTTAAAATGCACCAACCCAATAATGTATTCAAAATGCTATTATGTATAGTTAGATAAATAGAGGAGACTATCATGCAGTTATTATTATGATTTCACCAGTTGCTCTAGTATATTCTACTGCGAAAATTGAAAATTTCGATATGGATCTTAGATTTCCCAACAAAAGTATCCTCTCTAGATGTTCTTCTCCAATCCGCCGATCAGCGAAATCCAGACCGATGACCTATTATGCTACTGTGGAGGAATTAATTTTATCTATGAGAGTTAGAACTTTCAAATTGTCTTAAATATAAATATTTTGTTGAAATATACTCTTTTATTTCTTTGATCACCTTAGTTATAGGGAACTGTTCGAAAGATTGATTCGGGTTCAGTAATAGAAATTGAAAAAATTCAATTCAATGTCAATTATAATGTTGCTTTAGTATTGTTACTGCGTAAGTTGAAAATTTCGATATGGATCTTAAATATTCCAACAAAAGTATCCTCTCTAGATGTTCTTCTCCAATCCGCCGATCAGCCAAATCCAGACCGATGACCTTTTATGCTTGTGTGGATGATAAGTCATATCAGACATTTTGCACATTAATTGATATAGCATTGACGCCTAAATTGAGAGGCTTGACTACATCGAAGAAGGGCATTGTATCTGGAAACATCATTAAGACCAATCGCTAGTTTCCTGATGAAGCCAAATTGGCATTGAAAAGCCGTCGATATTTACGTGAATGAGATGGTAAATGCTGACGATTCAATGGATATTGAAGATTCTTCTGGAGACCATAGGCACCAAAAGTTGAACGATCCGAACCAGGAGGAATTAATATTATCTATGAGAGTTAGAACTTTAAAATTGTCTTAAATATAAATATTTTGTTGAAATATACTCTTTTATTTATTTGATCACTTTAGTGACAATGAATGGCTCCACTGATTGATTCCGGTTCAGTAAAAGAAGTTGGAAAAATTCAATGTCAATTATCATATTGGAACAACGAACTCACGCAATAGAAAGTGGGCAAGCATCCTAAATTCCCTTTATTAAAAATCCCTGAGCGTTAAATTGGGGACCGTGGAAAATTCAAAATGGGGGAAACTCAACTAGCTGTCATGTCATATTCTCACTCGAAAGACCGTGAATAATCATGGAACTTGTAACTGCAAGCAACATAAAAAGAAGTAGAGACAGTACTAAAAATTCTTACAAACTCGAAATTATTCTTATGTTATTATTAGAGATTATATAAATAGCGAAAATTTGATGGAAATATACT
Organism: Crioceris asparagi; assembly: GCA_958507055.1. NCBI lineage: Eukaryota > Metazoa > Arthropoda > Insecta > Coleoptera > Chrysomelidae > Crioceris > Crioceris asparagi. The sequence continues at coordinate 61,703,600 of OY293829.1, read as the reverse complement.
TAAAATTAGTTCATAATAAATGACCATTGATTTAATTATGAGGGATTGACATAATCGTTTCCAGGGCCTCACAGCTTTAATAATATTTAAAATGCACCACCCCAATAATGTAATCAATATGCTATTATGTATAGTTAGATAAATAGAGGAGACTATCATGCAGTTATTATTATGATTTCACCAGTTGCTCTAGTATATTCTACTGCGAAAATTGAAAATTTCGATAGGGATCTTAGATTTCCCAACAAAAGTATCCTTTCTAGATTTTCTTCTCCAATCCGCCGATCAGCCAAATCCAGACCGATGACCTATTATGCTACTGTGGATGATAAGTCATATCAGGCATTTTGCACATTAATTGATATAGTATTGACGCCTAAATTGAGAGGCTTGACTACATCAGAGAAGGGCATTGTATCTGGAAACATCATTCAGACCTATCGCCAGTGACCTGATGAAGCCAAATTGGCGTTGAGAAGCCGTCGGTATTTACGTAAATGAGAGGGTTAATGCTGACAATTCAATGGATATTGAAGATTCTTCTGGAGACCATAGGCACCAAAAGTTGAACGATCCGAACGAGGAGGAATTAATTTTATCTATGAGAGTTAGAACTTTCAAAATGTCTTAAATATAAATATTTTGTTGAAATATACTCTTTTATTTCTTTGATCACTTTAGTGAAAATGAATGGCTCCACTGATTGATTCCGGTTCAGTAAAAGAAGTTGGAAAAATTCAATGTCAATTATCATATTGGAACAACGAACTCACGCAATAGAAAGTGGGCAAGCATCCTAAATTCCCTTTATTAAAAATCCCTGAGCGTTAAATTGGGGACCGTGGAAAATACAAAATGGGGGAAACTCAACTAGCTGTCATGTCATATTCTCACTCGAAAGACCGTGAATAATCATGGAACTTGTAACTGCAAGCAACATAAAAAGAAGTAGAGACAGTACTAAAAATTCTTACAAACTCGCAATTATTCTTATGTTATTATTAGAGATTATATAAATAGCGAAAATTCGATGGAAATATACTTAAAATTAGTTCATAATAAATGACCATTGATTTAATTATGAGGGATTGACATAATCGTTTCCAGGACCTCACAGCTTTAATAATATTTAAAATGCACCACCCCAATAATGTAATCAAAATGCTATTATGTATAGTTAGATAAATAGAGGAGACTATCATGCAGTTATTATTATGATTTCACCAGTTGCTCTAGTATATTCTACTGCGAAAATTGAAAATTTCGATAGGGATCTTAGATTTCCCAACAAAAGTATCCTTTCTAGATGTTCTTCTCCAATCCGCCGATCAGCCAAATCCAGACCGATGACCTATTATGCTACTGTGGATGATAAGTCATATCAGACATTTTGCACATTAATTGATATAGTATTGACGCCTAAATTGAGAGGCTTGACTACATCAGAGAAGGGCATTGTATCTGGAAACATCATTCAGACCTATCGCCAGTGACCTGATGAAGCCAAATTGGCGTTGAGAAGCCGTCGGTATTTACGTAAATGAGAGGGTTAATGCTGACAATTCAATGGATATTGAAGATTCTTCTGGAGACCATAGGCACCAAAAGTTGAACGATCCGAACCAGGAGGAATTAATTTTATCTACGAGAGTTAGAACTTTCAAAATGTCTTAAATATAAATATTTTGTTGAAATATACTCTTTTATTTCTTTGATCACTTTAGTGACAATGAATGGCTCCACTGATTGATTCCGGTTTGTTGTAAATAACAAAATAGGCATATTATCGCCATCTTGTGGCAACTAAGTGAACTAAAAATATTCAAGTATTAATGTTCGTTCTTTGTTACAAATAAAATTTAATTTAAGTCGTTAACTGATTCCCGAGCTAACAAGTTGTTTCATTATTTATCACAGGTTTTGGGCCCAGATCCATGTATCAGTTAGTGAGTGCGTTTATTGTTAGAATAATCAGTGAGTGCGATTAACAATAGACTATCGATTTTTATCAGACTTGTATAAACAGTGAAAAACGAGGTGCGTGGCTATCATGGCGTCCAGTACAAACTATCTCGTAAGCGTACCAAAGTTGAAAGGGCGTGAGAACTTTAGTGAATGGTGTTTCGCTGCGGAGAATTTCCTGGTGTTAGAGGGAATGGTTGGGTGTATAAAACCTGAGCCCGATCATCCGCCAGTAGCTGCAGATGATGCGAAAACCAAGGCCAAGCTGATTTTAACGATTGACCTGGCTCTTTATGTTCACATTAGAAGCGTCAGAACATCGAAAGAATTGTGGGATAAATTGAAGATGTTATTCGATGACTCGGGATTTACTAGAAAAATAAATCTTCTGAGAAATCTAATATCTATTCGATTAGAAAATTGCACTTCGATGACGTCATATGTAACACAAATTGTTGAAGCTGGTCAAAAATTACAAGGAACGGGATTTGGGATAACCGACGAGTGGATTGGATCTATCATGTTGGCTGGTCTAACTGAAAAATATATGCCCATGATAATGGCCATCGAAAATTCCGGCGTGGTAATTACAACCGACGCCATTAAAGGGAAGTTGATAGACATGGATCCGGAAATGAGTGATGTCAATAATGCGTTTGCGTGTTTCCGCAAGAATCAACATTCAAATTCGAATTATGGAAAGAATGGAAAGAGTACACAGTCTATGGTCAAGAAAGATGGCAGTAAGTCACAAATGTCATCTGTCAAAGGAAAGTCAAATGTCAAATGCTACAATTGTAAACAACAGGGGCACTATAGAAATCAATGCAATTTTAAAGATAAATCTTCTAACAGTCCTGAAAATAAATCATCGAAAACAAGTAATGCGTTCAGTGCCGTGTTTTTTAATAGAATATTTGACAAAAGTGACTGGTACGTTGACTCTGGCGCAAGTTCACATTTAACTAGCAATAGAGATTGGATGATCGACGTAAATTATTCTGGATTCGCGAAAGAGATTATGGTTGCAGACCAGAATAAGATCCCAGTGATGTGTTGCGGCAACATAAAGATAACAACAACAACAGAAGATAATGATTATGATATAACTGTCGAAAATGTGTTATGCGTTCCCAAGTTATCTACTAACCTGTTGTCAGTAAGCCAGCTGATAAGGCAGGGCAACAAGGTACATTTCACAAACAAAGGATGCGAGATACTCAATAAGCAGAACATTCTAGTAGCTACTGCTTCACTTATTAATGGAGTTTACAAATTGAACACCTCATCATGTATGGTAGCAGCAGTGACAGAGTCTGCAAAAGTTTGGCATCGTAGATTGGGACATGCTAACAGTTTTAATATGAATAAAATGCAGGATGCTGTAGAAGGAGTCATATTTACGGGAAAGGCCAACATTGACAAGTCAAACTGTATAGTGTGCTGCGAAGGTAAGCAAAGTAGGTTACCTTTTGCTCATGAAGGGCACAGGAGTACTAAACTACTGGAGGTGGTACACAGTGACATATGTGGCCCGATGGAGAATATATCACTAGGTGGATCTAGATATTTTATTATTTTCATGGATGACTACAGCCGCATGACAAATGTTTATTTTCTTAAAAATAAAACTGAGGCTTTAAAGTATTTTCAGGAATATAAAGCTAGAGCTGAGAATTTAACATCAAATAGGATAAAAATTCTGAGAAGCGATAATGGCAGAGAGTTCTGTAACAGAGATTTTGATGATTATTTAAAGAAAATGGGTATAATTCATCAAAAGACGAATCCCTACACCCCTGAACAAAACGGGCTTTGTGAGCGCATGAATAGAACACTAATTGAGAAAGCCAGATGTCTTTTGTTCGATGCGGGACTTGGTAAGGAATTCTGGGCAGAAGCCATTAATACAGCTGTTTATTTACAGAATAGAATTGTGAAAAGTGGATTGAATCACCGTACACCATTTGAACTATGGACAGGGGGCAAGCCAAACCTCAGCCATATAAGAATTTTTGGTAGTACTGTTATGAAGCACATACCGAAGGAGAAAAGACATAAATGGGACAAGAAATCTGAACAATCCATACTGGTAGGCTACCCTGAGGATGTCAAAGGATATAGGCTATATAACCCTTCAACAAGGGCTATTGTAACAAGTCGAGATGTCATTATTATAAAAGAAAAGTTACCTCATCAAGAAAATATGATTGAAGTACAAGAGATAGATGACAAACCAGAAGAGAATAGATTACATCCATCTTCAGTGGGAGAACTCTCAGACCAGAGTAAGGAGGATTCATTTATTTCTATCGATAGTACAAATGGCAAGGATGAAACCTATGTTCCAAATGTAGAGATGTCTGAAGAAGAGTTGCAATCGGATACCAAGAAAAAGTTATTACCACAACGGCAGAGGCGAATACCAGATAGGTATGGATTAATGTGCACAGAAGAGTATAATAAATATCTTAGTGACGAACTGACATATGAAGAAGCACTGCGAGGACCAGAGAAGGAGCATTGGGAGCTGGCAGTTCAAGAAGAGCTGAATAGTTTTAAAGATAACAATGCTTGGGATGTTGTTGATATACCTGCAAGTGGCAACATCATTAAATGCAAATGGGTTCTCAAGAAGTGTGATAGTGATAATAATGTCCGTTATCGAGCCAGGCTTGTGGCTAAAGGTTGTTCTCAAAAATATGGCATAGACTACAGTGAAACATTTTCTCCAGTAGTGCGACATACAACACTTAGGTTATTATTTGCATTATCAGTGCAGTTGAATCTTAATGTGACACATCTTGATGTGAAAACAGCCTTCCTTAATGGTGATCTGTCTGAGACTATATACATGCAAAAGCCTTCAGGTTATGTCTGTCCAAACAATAAGGTTCTAAAGTTAAATAAGGCTATATATGGTCTGAAACAGGCATCACGAGCATGGCATAAGAAAGTAGATGGTTGTATGTTAGCCAATGGTTATAATAAATCTAAAATAGAACCATGTTTATATATAAAATGTATTGGTAGTAGTAAAACTATAGTGACATTGTATGTCGATGATTTTTTTGTTTTTTCGAATGACAAAACTGAAACTGATTATCTTAAGAGTGTTTTAAGTAAGTGTTTTATATTAAAAGATTTAGGAATTGTGAAGGAATGTCTTGGCATGTCAGTTGTGTTTGATAAACAAAATTGTACTGTTACTTTGAGTCAAGAGAAATATATTGATAAATTGTTATCCAAGTTTAACATGGTTGATAGTAAAACTGTAAATACTCCAATGGAGGTAAATTTAAAATGTAAGAAAGAGAATAATTGTAATAATGATAATCCGTATCAGCAGCTTATCGGGAGTTTAATGTATTTAGTTGTGCTTACACGACCCGATGTAGCTTATGCAGTGTCTTATTTAAGTCAATTCAATAATTGTAATACTGAACAGCAATGGGTTTATGCTAAAAGGGTATTAAGATATTTAAAAGGTACTAAACAGTTAGGTTTAAAATATTGTAAAAATAAAAATGTTAATATTGAAGGTTATGTTGATGCAGACTGGTGCAATGCTGTTAATGATAGGAAATCATATTCAGGATTTTGTTATACTTTGTCAGGATCAGTTATTTCTTGGAGTTGTACTAAACAGAAGTGTATTACGCTTTCTAGTACAGAAGCTGGTGGCAATATCTGAGGCCTGCAAAGAGGCAGTATATTTGAGAAACTTACAGCATGAAATAACTAAAAGAATGTATAATATTACATTGTATAACGATAGTATGAGTGCGCAGAAATTATTATTGAACCCTGTATTTCATAATAAAACTAAGCATATAGATGTCAGATACCACTATTGCAGAGAATTAATAAATGAAAACATTGTTAGTGTTAAATATTTATGTACATCACATATGCCTGCAGATTTGCTTACTAAAAGCTTAAGTGCTGTAAAACATCATAAACATTTGAATTCTTTAGGAATTATTGAAGTTTAGTTTTTAACCAAACTTTATTCTCGTTTTTTTTATTTTGTTTCAAATGTGCCTATATTTTGAGTGGGAGTGTTGTAAATAACAAAATAGGCATATTATCGCCATCTTGTGGCAACTAAGTGAACTAAAAATATTCAAGTATTAATGTTCGTTCTTTGTTACAAATAAAATTTAATTTAAGTCGTTAACTGATTCCCGAGCTAACAAGTTGTTTCATTATTTATCACACGGTTCAGTAAAAGAAGTTGGAAAAATTCAATGTCAATTATCATATTGGAACAACGAACTCACACAATAGAAAGTGGGCAAGCATCCTAAATTCCCTTTATTAAAAATCCCTGAGCGTTAAATTGGGGACCGTGGAAAATACAAAATGGGGGAAACTCAACTAGCTGTCATGTCATATTCTCACTCGAAAGACCGTGAATAATCATGGACCTTGTAAATGCAAGCAACATAAAAAGAAGTAGAGACAGTACTAAAAATTCTTACAAACTCGAAATTATTCTTATGTTATTATTAGAGATTATATAAATAGCGAAAATTCGATGGAAATATACTTAAAATTAGTTCATAATAAATGACCATTGATTTAATTATGAGGGATTGACATAATCGTTTCCAGGACCTCACAGCTTTAATAATATTTAAAATGCACCACCCCTATAATGTAATCAAAATGCTATTATGTATAGTTAGATAAATAGAGGAGACTATCATGCAGTTATTATTATGATTTCACCAGTTGCTCTAGTATTGTTACTGCGTAAGTTGAAAATTTCGATATGGATCTTAAATATTCCAACAAAAGTATCCTCTCTAGATGTTCTTCTCCAATCCGCCGATCAGCCAAATCCAGACCGGAGACCTATTATGCTTCTGTGGATGATAAGTCATATCAGACATTTTGCACATTAATTGATATAGCATTGACGCCTAAATTGAGAGGCTTGACAACATCAGAGAAGGGCATTGTATCTGGGAACATCATTCAGACCTACCGGTAGTTACCTGATGAAGCCAAATTGGCGTTGAGAAGCCGTCGATATTTACGTAAATGAGAGGGTTAATGCTGACGATTCAATGGATATTGAAGATTCTTCTGGAGACCATAGGTACCAAAAGTTGAACGATCCGAACCAGGAGGAATTAATTTTATCTATGAGAGTTAGAACTTTAAAATTGTCTTAAATATAAATATTTTGTTGAAATATACTCTTTTATTTCTTTGATCACTTTAGTGACAATGAATGGCTCCACTGATTGATTCCGGTTCAGTAAAAGAAGTTGGAAAAATTCAATGTCAATTATCATATTGGAACAACGAACTCACGCAATAGAAAGTGGGCAAGCATCCTAAATTCCCTTTATTAAAAATCCCTGAGCGTTAAATTGGGGACCGTGGAAAATACAAAATGGGGGATACTCTACTAGCTGTCATGTCATATTCTCACTCGAAAGACCGTGAATAATCATGGAACTTGTAACTGCAAGGAACATAAAAAGAAGTAGAGACGGTACTAAAAATTCTTACAAACTCGAAATTATTCTTATGTTATTATTAGAGATTATATAAAAAGCGAAAATTTGATGGAAATATACTTAAAATTAGTTCGTAATAAATGACCATTGATTTAATTATGAGGGATTGACATACTTGTTTCCAGGACCTCACAGCTTTAATAATATTTAAAATGCACCACCCCAATAATGTAATCAAAATGCTATTATGTATAGTTAGATAAATAGAGGAGACTATCATGCAGTTCCGGGTCCGGATGTTGTCAATCAACATCTGGTAGGGGTGAAGTACCAACCCGGCGCGTCTCCAGGTGGCGGATAGGAGGGGGCCTCTAACGATGATTTTAATATGAGGATGAGGCCTGCAGGGAAATAAGGGGGCTCGTTGTGCCTAAAAACTCAACTGGCAGCCTCAATTCAATACCCTGCCGCGGACCAAATTCACCTGTCCCAGCTGTAGTGTCGTGGCTAAGGGATTGCACACAGGTAGTACGATGCCAGGTGAGCTCTTGAGACCACCTGTTAAACCAACGCCTGGCTGTCTGTGGTCATGTCTCGCGGGCCAGTGCGGGGGGGGTCTTGGCTTGACCGCCTGGACCAAGAGGAAATAACCTCGTCAAAAATTCTAAATCCAAAGTGGGAAGCCAGGCTAAGGATGCATGGCTAGTTAGAGGACTAGTCCCTACTGGCTTCAACCTTGGAGCACCGGGGGGAACTCCATTGTAACAAACCCCTTACTTCTGCATGCGGGGCTCTGCAGAAGCGGACCGACGTGACCCTTGCTACTCGTGGGACCAGTTATGGACAAACCGAAAAGTAAACCCACCGGAGGAGAGGAGGAGAAAGCCTCCACCTCTTCATCCGGGCCCCTTGAAAAAGGGAAAAAGAAAAATCGCCTGCCATTCGAGCTGCCCAAATTAGGACAGCCCGGCGGTAGAGACGATCCACTGAGGAAGGGCCTCAGTGGAGCAGGAGTGCGGAAGTACCTGCGACTCCTCCATCAGGGCCTTGCACCTGAGGAGGCTAGAAAACAGGCTCTTCAGCACCCCATCAAACCAATCCACTCAACCCCGGGAGTAACCCCGACGGGTAAGGGGAAAGGCAAGAGAGGTCCGGAGCACATCACACCTCCGGAACGGCCTCACTCAAAGAAGCCGAAGACAGCTGCGGCAAAAACCGGGCAAGCCACTGGATTTGCAGCAGCAGTCAAGGCAAAGAAGGTGACCAGGGTAGGAATATTACCCAAGGAATACCCGAAGGTTATCCTGGAAGCCGAGCGGCTCTCCTCACTAGAGGATATGCTAGTGGAAGAGATGTGCCGCAGCGAGGAGAGGGGGATCCACTTCACCGGCATTCATTTCCGTTGTGGAATGATGCTGGTAGACTGTGGATCCCAGAAATCGGCGGACTGGCTCATGAAGTCAGTGCCGACACTTAGTTCTTGGGAGGGACCCGAGTTGGTGGCGTTGGGAGAGAATGACATCCCTAAACCCGTCACCATAACCGTGTTCTTCCCACGAAGCCTCGACATGGAGACGGAGAAAATCCTCCGACTCGTTGAGGTTCAGAACTCTAACCTCAGCACTGGAGCTTGGAAAGTTCTAAGCTCCAAGAAAGGGGGAAGTGGCAAGGTTCTCACGATTGGGATTGACCACCAATCGGGAGAAGCACTGAAAGCAGGGGGGTGCTTAATGAACTTTCGGTTCGGGCACATCCCTGTCTCAGGACTGGGCAAGAAACCAAACCCAGTGGTGGTTTCTAGAGATGCGGAGATACCCTCCACATCCCGGAAATCTGGGGAGCAGGGAGCTCCAGTTGACTCGGGTCGAACTGGGGCTCCGACTGACTCCAAGGAGACAACCGGGGGGACGGAGAATACCTCTGCACCCCTGGAGGTTGAGGGCCAAACCCAAGAAACTTCCTCGAATTCCGGAAAGGACACCTCCCGTATGGAATTCGAGGAAGGACAGGAAGAGAGAAGGCAGGGGGATTTATAGAGGCTGGACTACCCAGCCCATCCACCCCACACAAATAACCCTTCATCTTCACGAAGGCAGCGCAGGTGAACCTGCATCACGCGAAGGGAGCTTCAGCAGTGATTGCAAGGTTATTCGCAAAGCTAAAACTGGATATTGTACTGATTCAGGAACCCTGGATCGACAAAGTAGGCCAAATCAGAGGTTTGGCCTGTAAAGACTCAATATTGATTTATGACCAGAGGCAAGTATCCCCACGTGCCTGTGTGCTCATAAGAAACAATATTAAATATATTTGTGTTTCAGAATACATGACTCGGGATCTAACTCCAATAATGGTACACCTCAATATTGGGGGCATCGACCGAGACATTGTCATAGCATCCGCTTACTTCGCTGGAGATGGGCCAACAATACCACCAGCAGAAGTGCAGGAGCTGGTACAATACTGTAACAGCAGACAACTGCCAGTCATAATAGGCTGTGACGCCAATGCGCATAACGTTATTTGGGGAAGCACGAACAACAATTCCAGAGGGGAGTGCTTACTTGAATATCTCTTAGCTAATAACCTCGAAACCCTCAATGTGGGGACAACTCCCACTTTTGTCACGAGAGCAAGAGAAGAAGTCCTGGATGTAACAATTGCTAATGTTGCTGCGAGGAAAAATGTTATAGGTTGGAAAGTGATGAACGAACCATCACTTTCAGACCATAGGATTATCGAATTCAGGATAACGGGGGAGGTTACCTCGTCGACCTCAAGCAGAAATCCTAGAAATACGGATTGGTCTATCTATAAGATCCATCTGAAGCAAAACTTGGAACAGATCGACAAGAATGGGGCAAAACACCCGCACTACGATCTGGAACAAAAAGTCGAACAGGTTAGTGCGGCAATAACTGAGGCTTTTCACTCAAGTTGTCCACTCTCGAAAGTTCGAACAAGTAAGGAAGCACCTTGGTGGAACAAGAACCTGTCAAACCTCAGGCTAGAGGTCCGTCGGCTCTTTAATAGGGCCAAAAGAGATGGTAATTGGCAGGGGTACACTGAGAAGCTTACTCAGTACAATAAGGAGATCAGGAAGGCTAAAAGGCTTAATTTTCAAGCCTTTTGTGAAAAGATCACTTCCACTCCCACAGCAGCCAGACTTCAAAAAGTCATGGCAAAGGGGGGAATAATTCCCACAATGTTGCTTAAAAAGCCAGACGGGTCATACACTGAGGGAGAAGAGGAACGATCCACTCTCCTCCTCAAAACACACTTCCCAGGTAGTGAACCCTCAATCAGTATGGACATAGCAACTCAAATCAAGAATCCTCGCAGGGAAGATTGGGATATTGCTAAGAAAATATTTACAAAGCAACGGTTGGAATGGGCAATAAACACCTTTCAACCGTATAAATCACCAGGAGTAGATGGAATTTCCCCAGTACTCCTGCAGAAAGGAATGGAGGAGATTCTTCCCCATCTCCTGAGGATATCAAGAAGCTGTTTAGCACTGGGTCATATACCTAAAATTTGGAGAAGGGCAAAGGTAACCTTCATACCAAAAATAGGTAAAAAAGATGCGACCGATCCTCGATCTTTCAGACCCATCTGCTTAACATCGTTTCTATTGAAAACAATGGAGAAAGTAGTGGATAACCACATAAGAACGGAGTATCTGGAGAATAAACCACTTCACAAATGTCAGCATGCTTACAGGGCGGGCAGATCAACAGAGACGGCCCTGTATCAGCTGACCGAAGTCATCCAGAGCACTCTGAATAACAAAGAAATCGCCATGTGTGCCTTCCTAGACATATCTGGGGCCTTTGACAACACAACTCACGTGTCGGTCGAAGAGGCACTCAAAAGGCGAGGGGTGAACAAAACCATTATTAAATGGATGTATGAGATGTTAAAGACGAGAATAGCTGAGACGCAGGTGGGCAATCAAACCACCTCCGTTAGGGCCACTCGCGGAACACCTCAAGGAGGAGTAATATCTCCCCTTTTATGGAGTCTAGTAGTGGATGAACTACTCCACAGGCTTACGGAGCTTGGCTTCGAATGTATAGGCTATGCAGATGACATAGTCCTAATAGTTAGAGGTAAATTCTGGAATACCTTATGCGACTTGATGCAAGAGGGCCTCAAAACTATTGAACAGTGGTGCTTGTCAGTAGGACTAAATATCAACCCAACCAAGACCACAGTAATTCCATTTACCAGGAAAAGGAAACTTCCAACTACGAAATATCTCTCTTTACAGGGAGACATCATAGGATGGAAGTCGGAAGTTAAATATCTGGGAGTAACCCTAGATAGCAAACTTCTGTGGAACAAACACTTCGAGATTACTGCCAATAAAGCAACAAAGGCCTTGATGGCGTGCAGAAGACTCGCTGGTAGGACTTGGGGTTGTAACCCAAAAATACTGCGATGGATGTACGTCATGATTGTGAGGCCTATAATAACTTATGGAGCAATAGTTTGACATGTCAAGGCAAGGCAAACCTATACGAGGACTGCCCTCGATAGATTACAAAGGCTTGCCTGTGTCTGTATCACCGGAGCCTTGAGAACGTGCCCAACTAGAGCACTGGAGATCATTACAGATCTCACACCTCTACATCTGGTGATAGATAGAGTAGCCCATGAGGCCATTCTAAGACTATCCAGGGAAGGTACTGGCCATGAGGGAATTAGGAATCAGAGAGCCTGGTCCTCTCTGACGAAATATATCCTGTCAGCTAACCTTCCCAGTGACGAGATGATAAAGAAAACTAGCATCGAGAAAACGTTCACCACGATGCTAAGTAGAAAAGAAGATTGGGAAAGGGAGTCTACATCCCAAGCCCTTAAGAAAAATACCATCAAATGGTACACAGATGGTTCTAAAACCACGACGGGGACTGGCGCTGGAGTATTCGGGCCTGGCACCAAATGCTCACTACCGTTAGGCCGCTGTCCAAGCATCTTTCAGGCAGAAATACTTGCAATCGAAAGATGTGTGGAAATGAACCTAGAAAGAAACTATCAGAAATGTGATATAGCCATACACTCTGATAGTCAGGCTGCGATTAAAGCACTGAGCTCCCATATCATCGATTCTAAGATAGTATGGGAGTGCCGAAGAAAACTCAACAAAATCGGCAAGAATAACAAGGTCTATCTAATCTGGGTTCCCGGCCACTCCGGAATCAAAGGAAATGAAGAGGCCAACACACTTGCCAAAAAAGGAGCACAAGCTCCTTTTATTGGCCCAGAACCTTTCTGTGGCACAGGTAAATGTACCTACAAGAAAGAGTTCCAAGAGAAGGAAGAAACCGAAAGAGAAAACCTCTGGCGGAATCTTCCTGGGCTGGATCGTTCCAAAAAGTTTCTTGGAAACTTTGACACTGCGAGATCTAAGAAACATCTGGATCTTAGCAAGAATATGCTACACCTGCTCACTAGATTCCTTACAGGACATTGCCGCCTCAGGAAGCACCTGTCGAGATTGGGTCTAGCAGAAAACGACGAGTGCAGATTCTGCGGGGAAGAGGAGGAAACTCCGGATCACCTGGTGACGGAATGCCTCGCAATAGCCAGCCAACGCATAAAATGCTTTGGACAAGAAACTGTCAGTAGTGAGGAAGTAATCCGCTTGAAGCCATCCCAGATACTGGAGTTCATTAGAACTCTGGAACTGGAGGGCGAGCTGTAGAAATCGAAATAGCGAGAACAGCTCTGACGGGGGGCACAATAGACCTAAAGGTCGCAGTGCATTGAAACCCCCTTTCAATCTACAATCTACAATCATGCAGTTATTATTATGATTTCACCAGTTGCTCTAGTATATTCTACTGATGATGACCTATTATGCTACTGTGGATGATAAGTCATATCAGACATTTTGCACATTAATTGATATAGCATTGACGCCTAAATTGAGAGGCTTGACTACATCAGAGAAGTGCATTGTATCTGGAAACATCATTCAGACCTATCGCCAGTGACCTGATGATGCCAAATTGGCGTTGAGAAGCCGTCGATATTTACGTAAATGAGAGGGTTAATGCTGACGATTCAATGGATATTGAAGATTCTTCTGGAGACCATAGGCACCAAAAGTGGAACGATTCGAACCAGGAGGAATTAATTTTATCTATGAGAGTTAGAACTTTCAAATTGTCTTAAATATAAATATTTTGTTGAAATATACTCTTTTATTTCTTTGATCACCTTAGTGATAGGGAACTGTTCGAAAGATTGATTCGGGTTCAGTAATAGAAATTGGAAAAATTCAATTCAATGTCAATTATAATGTTGCTTTAGTATTGTTACTGCGTAAGTTGAAAATTTCGATATGGATCTTAAATATTCCAACAAAAGTATCCTCTCTAGATGTTCTTCTCCAATCCGCCGATCAGCCAAATCCAGACCGATGACCTTTTATGCTTGTGTGGATGATAAGTCATATCAGACATTTTGCACATTAATTGATATAGCGTTGACGCCTAAATTGAGAGGCTTGACTACATCGAAGAAGGGCATTGTATCTGGAAACATCATTAAGACCAATCGCTAGTTTCCTGATGAAGCCAAATTGGCATTGAAAAGCCGTCGATATTTACGTGAATGAGATGGTAAATGCTGACGATTCAATGGATATTGAAGATTCTTCTGGAGACCATAGGAACCAAAAGTTGAAAGATCCGAACCAGGAGGAATTAATATTATCTATGAGAGTTAGAACTTTAAAATTGTCTTAAATATAAATATTTTGTTGAAATATACTCTTTTATTTATTTGATCACTTTAGTGACAATGAATGGCTCCACTGATTGATTCCGGTTCAGTAAAAGAAGTTGGAAAAATTCAATGTCAATTATCATATTGGAACAACGAACTCACGCAATAGAAAGTGGGCAAGCATCCTAAATTCCCTTTATTAAAAATCCCTGAGCGTTAAATTGGGGACCGTGGAAAATACAAAATGGGGGAAACTCAACTAGCTGTCATGTCATATTCTCACTCGAAAGACCGTGAATAATCATGGAACTTGTAACTGCAAGCAACATAAAAAGAAGTAGAGACAGTACTAAAAATTCTTACAAACTCGAAATTATTCTTATGTTATTATTAGAGATTATATAAATAGCGAAAATTTGATAGAAATATACTTAAAATTAGTTCATAATAAATGACCATTGATTTAATTATGAGGGATTGACATAATCGTTTCCAGGACCTCACAGCTTTAATAATATTTAAAATGCACCACCCCAATAATGTAATCAATATGCTATTATGTATAGTTAGATAAATAGAGGAGACTATCATGCAGTTATTATTATGATTTCACCAGTTGCTCTAGTATATTCTACTGCGAAAATTGAAAATTTCGATAGGGATCTTAGATTTCCCAACAAAAGTATCCTTTCTAGATGTTCTTCTCCAATCCGCCGATCAGCCAAATCCAGACCGATGACCTATTATGCTACTGTGGACGATAAGTCATATCAGACATTTTGCACATTAATTGATATAGTATTGACGCCTAAATTGAGAGGCTTGACTACATCAGAGAAGGGCATTGTATCTGGAAACATCTTTCAGACCTATCGCCAGTGACCTGATGAAGCCAAATTGGCGTTGAGAAGCCGTCGGTATTTACGTAAATGAGAGGGTTAATGCTGACAATTCAATGGATATTGAAAATTCTTCTGGAGACCATAGGCACCAAAAGATGAACGATCCGAACCAGGAGGAATTAATTTTATCTATGAGAGTTAGAACTTTCAAAATGTCTTAAATATAAATATTTTGTTGAAATATACTCTTTTATTTCTTTGATCACTTTAGTGACAATGAATGGCTCCACTGATTGATTCCGGTTCAGTAAAAGAAGTTGGAAAAATTCAATGTCAATTATCATATTGGAACAACGAACTCACGCAATAGAAAGTGGGCAAGCATCCTAAATTCCCTTTAATCAAAATCCCTGAGCGTTAAATTGGGGACCGTGGAAAATACAAAATGGGGGAAACTCAACTAGCTGTCATGTCATATTCTCACTCGAAAGACCGTGAATAATCATGGAACTTGTAACTGCAAGCAACATAAAAAGAAGTAGAGACTGTACTAAAAATTCTTACAAACTCGAAATTATTCTTATGTTATTATTAGAGATTATATAAGTAGCGAAAATTCGATGGAAATATACTTAAAATTAGTTCATAATAAATGACCATTGATTTAATTATGAGGGATTGACATAATCGTTTCCAGGACCTCAAAGCTTTAATAATATTTAAAATGCACCACCCCAATAATGTAATCAAAATGCTATTATGTATAGTTAGATAAATAGAGGAGACTATCATGCAGTTATTATTATGATTTCACCAGTTGCTCTAGTATATTCTACTGATGATGACCTATTATGCTACTGTGGATGATAAGTCATATCAGACATTTTGCACATTAATTGATATAGCATTGACGCCTAAATTGAGAGGCTTGACTACATCAGAGAAGTGCATTGTATCTGGAAACATCATTCAGACCTATCGCCAGTGACCTGATGATGCCAAATTGGCGTTGAGAAGCCGTCGATATTTACGTAAATGAGAGGGTTAATGCTGACGATTCAATGGATATTGAAGATTCTTCTGGAGACCATAGGCACCAAAAGTTGAACGATCCGAACCAGGAGGAATTAATTTTATCTATGAGAGTTAGAACTTTCAAAATGTCTTAAATATAAATATTTTTTTGAAATATACTCTTTTATTTCTTTGATCACCTTAGTGACAATGAATGGCTCCACTGATTGATTCCGGTTCAGTAAAAGAAGTTAAAAAAATTCAATGTCAATTATCATATTGGAACAACGAACTCACGCAATAGAAAGTGGGCAAGCATCCTAAATTCCCTTAATTTAAAATCCCTGAGCGTTAAATTGGGGACCGTGGAAAATAAAAAATGGGGGAAACTCAACTAGCTGTCATGTCATATTCTCAATCGAAAGACCGTGAATAATCATGGAACTTGTTACTGCAAGCAACATAAAAAGAAGTAGAGACAGTACTAAAACTTCTTACAAACTCGAAATTATACTTATGTTATTATTAGAGATTATATAAATAGCGAAAATTCGATGGAAATATACTTAAAATTAATTCATAATAAATGACCATTGATTTAATTATGAGGGATTAACATAATCGTTTCCAGGACCTCACAGCTTTAATAATATTTAAAATGCACCACCCCAATAATGTAATCAAAATGCTATTATGTATAGTTAGATAAATAGAGGAGACTATCATGCAGTTATTATTATGATTGCACCAGTTGCTCTAGTATATTCTACTGCGAAAATTGAAAATTTCGATATGGATCTTAGATTTCCCAACAAAAGTATCCTCTCTAGATGTTCTTCTCCAATCCGCCGATCAACCAAATCCAGACCGATGACCTATTATGCTACTGTGGAAGATAAGTCATATCAGACATTTTGCACATTAATTGATAAAGCATTGACGCCTAAATTGAGAGGCTTGACTACATCAGAGAAGGGCATTGTATCTGGAAACATCATTCAGACCTATCGGTAGTGACCTGATGATGCCAAATTGGCGTTGAGAAGCCGTCGATATTTACGTAAATGAGAGGGTTAATGCTGACGATTCAATGGATATTGAAGATTCTTCTGGAGACCATAGGCACCAAAAGTGGAACGATTCGAACCAGGAGGAATTAATTTTATCTATGAGAGTTAGAACTTTCAAATTGTCTTAAATATAAATATTTTGTTGAAATATACTCTTTTATTTCTTTGATCACCTTAGTGATAGGGAACTGTTCGAAAGATTGATTCGGGTTCAGTAATAGAAATTGGAAAAATTCAATTCAATGTCAATTATAATGTTGCTTTAGTATTGTTACTGCGTAAGTTGAAAATTTCGATATGGATCTTAAATATTCCAACAAAAGTATCCTCTCTAGATGTTCTTCTCCAATCCGCCGATCAGCCAAATCCAGACCGATGACCTTTTATGCTTGTGTGGATGATAAGTCATATCAGACATTTTGCACATTAATTGATATAGCGTTGACGCCTAAATTGAGAGGCTTGACTACATCGAAGAAGGGCATTGTATCTGGAAACATCATTAAGACCAATCGCTAGTTTCCTGATGAAGCCAAATTGGCATTGAAAAGCCGTCGATATTTACGTGAATGAGATGGTAAATGCTGACGATTCAATGGATATTGAAGATTCTTCTGGAGACCATAGGAACCAAAAGTTGAAAGATCCGAACCAGGAGGAATTAATATTATCTATGAGAGTTAGAACTTTAAAATTGTCTTAAATATAAATATTTTGTTGAAATATACTCTTTTATTTATTTGATCACTTTAGTGACAATGAATGGCTCCACTGATTGATTCCGGTTCAGTAAAAGAAGTTGGAAAAATTCAATGTCAATTATCATATTGGAACAACGAACTCACGCAATAGAAAGTGGGCAAGCATCCTAAATTCCCTTTATTAAAAATCCCTGAGCGTTAAATTGGGGACCGTGGAAAATACAAAATGGGGGAAACTCAACTAGCTGTCATGTCATATTCTCACTCGAAAGACCGTGAATAATCATGGAACTTGTAACTGCAAGCAACATAAAAAGAAGTAGAGACAGTACTAAAAATTCTTACAAACTCGAAATTATTCTTATGTTATTATTAGAGATTATATAAATAGCGAAAATTTGATAGAAATATACTTAAAATTAGTTCATAATAAATGACCATTGATTTAATTATGAGGGATTGACATAATCGTTTCCAGGACCTCACAGCTTTAATAATATTTAAAATGCACCACCCCAATAATGTAATCAATATGCTATTATGTATAGTTAGATAAATAGAGGAGACTATCATGCAGTTATTATTATGATTTCACCAGTTGCTCTAGTATATTCTACTGCGAAAATTGAAAATTTCGATAGGGATCTTAGATTTCCCAACAAAAGTATCCTTTCTAGATGTTCTTCTCCAATCCGCCGATCAGCCAAATCCAGACCGATGACCTATTATGCTACTGTGGACGATAAGTCATATCAGACATTTTGCACATTAATTGATATAGTATTGACGCCTAAATTGAGAGGCTTGACTACATCAGAGAAGGGCATTGTATCTGGAAACATCTTTCAGACCTATCGCCAGTGACCTGATGAAGCCAAATTGGCGTTGAGAAGCCGTCGGTATTTACGTAAATGAGAGGGTTAATGCTGACAATTCAATGGATATTGAAAATTCTTCTGGAGACCATAGGCACCAAAAGATGAACGATCCGAACCAGGAGGAATTAATTTTATCTATGAGAGTTAGAACTTTCAAAATGTCTTAAATATAAATATTTTGTTGAAATATACTCTTTTATTTCTTTGATCACTTTAGTGACAATGAATGGCTCCACTGATTGATTCCGGTTCAGTAAAAGAAGTTGGAAAAATTCAATGTCAATTATCATATTGGAACAACGAACTCACGCAATAGAAAGTGGGCAAGCATCCTAAATTCCCTTTAATCAAAATCCCTGAGCGTTAAATTGGGGACCGTGGAAAATACAAAATGGGGGAAACTCAACTAGCTGTCATGTCATATTCTCACTCGAAAGACCGTGAATAATCATGGAACTTGTAACTGCAAGCAACATAAAAAGAAGTAGAGACTGTACTAAAAATTCTTACAAACTCGAAATTATTCTTATGTTATTATTAGAGATTATATAAGTAGCGAAAATTCGATGGAAATATACTTAAAATTAGTTCATAATAAATGACCATTGATTTAATTATGAGGGATTGACATAATCGTTTCCAGGACCTCACAGCTTTAATAATATTTAAAATGCACCACCCCAATAATGTAATCAAAATGCTATTATGTATAGTTAGATAAATAGAGGAGACTATCATGCAGTTATTATTATGATTTCACCAGTTGCTCTAGTATATTCTACTGATGATGACCTATTATGCTACTGTGGATGATAAGTCATATCAGACATTTTGCACATTAATTGATATAGCATTGACGCCTAAATTGAGAGGCTTGACTACATCAGAGAAGTGCATTGTATCTGGAAACATCATTCAGACCTATCGCCAGTGACCTGATGATGCCAAATTGGCGTTGAGAAGCCGTCGATATTTACGTAAATGAGAGGGTTAATGCTGACGATTCAATGGATATTGAAGATTCTTCTGGAGACCATAGGCACCAAAAGTTGAACGATCCGAACCAGGAGGAATTAATTTTATCTATGAGAGTTAGAACTTTCAAAATGTCTTAAATATAAATATTTTTTTGAAATATACTCTTTTATTTCTTTGATCACCTTAGTGACAATGAATGGCTCCACTGATTGATTCCGGTTCAGTAAAAGAAGTTAAAAAAATTCAATGTCAATTATCATATTGGAACAACGAACTCACGCAATAGAAAGTGGGCAAGCATCCTAAATTCCCTTAATTTAAAATCCCTGAGCGTTAAATTGGGGACCGTGGAAAATAAAAAATGGGGGAAACTCAACTAGCTGTCATGTCATATTCTCAATCGAAAGACCGTGAATAATCATGGAACTTGTTACTGCAAGCAACATAAAAAGAAGTAGAGACAGTACTAAAACTTCTTACAAACTCGAAATTATACTTATGTTATTATTAGAGATTATATAAATAGCGAAAATTCGATGGAAATATACTTAAAATTAATTCATAATAAATGACCATTGATTTAATTATGAGGGATTAACATAATCGTTTCCAGGACCTCACAGCTTTAATAATATTTAAAATGCACCACCCCAATAATGTAATCAAAATGCTATTATGTATAGTTAGATAAATAGAGGAGACTATCATGCAGTTATTATTATGATTGCACCAGTTGCTCTAGTATATTCTACTGCGAAAATTGAAAATTTCGATATGGATCTTAGATTTCCCAACAAAAGTATCCTCTCTAGATGTTCTTCTCCAATCCGCCGATCAACCAAATCCAGACCGATGACCTATTATGCTACTGTGGAAGATAAGTCATATCAGACATTTTGCACATTAATTGATAAAGCATTGACGCCTAAATTGAGAGGCTTGACTACATCAGAGAAGGGCATTGTATCTGGAAACATCATTCAGACCTATCGGTAGTGACCTGATGAAGCCAAATTGGCGTTGAGAAGCCGTCGATATTTACGTAAATGAGAGGGTTAATGCTGACGATTCAATGGATATTGAAGATTCTTCTGGAGACCATAGGCACCAAAAGTTGAACGATCCGAACCAGGAGGAACTAATTTTATCTATGAGAGTTAGAACTTTCAAATTGTCTTGAATATAAATCTTTTGTTGAAATATACTATTTTATTTCTTTGATCACCTTAGTGATAGGGAACTGTTCGAAAGATTGATTCGGGTTCAGTAATAGAAAATGGAAAAATTCAATTCAATGTCAATTATAATGTTGCTCTAGTATTGTTACTGCGTAAGTTGAAAATTTCGATATGGATCTTAAATATTCAAACAAAAGTATCCTCTCTAGATGTTCTTCTCCATTCCGCCGATCAGCCAAATCCAGACCGATGACCTATTATGCTTGTGTGGATGATAAGTCATATCAGACATTTTGCACATTAATTGATATAGCATTGACGCCTAAATTGAGAGGCTTGACTACATCGAAGAAGGGCATTGTATCTGGAAACATCATTAAGACTAATCGCTAGTTTCCTGATGAAGCCAAATTGGCATTGAGAAGCCGTCGATATTTACGTAAATGAGATGATAAATGCTGACGATTCAATGGATATTGAAGATTCTTCTGGAGACCATAGGAACCAAAAGTTGAACGATCCGAACCAGGAGGAATTAATATTATCTATGAGAGTTAGAACTTTAAAATTGTCTTAAGTATAAATATTTTGTTGAAATATACTCTTTTATTTCTTTGATCACCTTAGTGACAATGAATGGCTCCACTGATTGATTCCGGTTCAGTAAAAGAAGTTGGAAAAATTCAATGTCAGTTATCATATTGGAACAACGAACTCACGCAATAGAAAGTGGGCAAGCATCCTAAATTCCCTTAATTGAAAATCCCTGAGCGTTAAATTGGGGACCGTGGAAAATCAAAAATGGGGGAAACTCAACTAGCTGTCATGTCATATTCTCTATCGAAAGACCGTGAATAATCATGGAACTTGTAACTGCAAGCAACATAAAAAGAAGTAGAGACAGTACTAAAACTTCTTACAAACTCGAAATTATTCTTATGTTATTATTAGAGATTATATAAATAGCGAAAATTCGATGGAAATATACTTAAAATTAATTCATAATAAATGACCATTGATTTAATTATGAGGGATTAACATAATCGTTTCCAGGACCTCACAGCTTTCATAATATTTGAAATGCACCACCCCAATAATGTAATCAAAATGCTATTATGTATAGTTAGATAAATAGAGGAGACTATCATGCAGTTATTATTATGATTTCACCAGTTGCTCTAGTATATTCTACTGCGAAAATTGACAATTTCGATATGGATCTTAGATTTCCCAACAAAAGTATCCTTTCTAGATGTTCTTCTCCAATCCGCCGATCAGCCAAATCCAGACCGATGACCTATTATGCTTCTGTGCATGATAAGTCATATCAGACATTTTGCACATTAATTGATATAGCATTGACGCCTAAATTGAGAGGCTTGACTACATCAGAGAATGGCATTGTATCTTTGAAACATCATTCAAACCTATCGCCAGTGACCTGATGAAGCCAAATTGGCGTTGAGAAGCCGTCGATATTTACGTAAATGAGAGGGTTAATGCTGACGATTCAATGGAAATTGAAAATTCATCTGGAGACCATAGGCACCAAAAGTTGAACGATCCGAACCAGGAGGAATTAATTTTATCTATGAAAGTTAGAACTTTCAAAATGTCTTAAATATAAATATTTTGTTGAAATATACTCTTTTATTTCTTTGATCACCTTAGTGATAGTGAACTGTTCGAAGGATTGATTCGGATTCAGTAATAGAAGTTGGAAAAATTCAATTCAATGTCAATTATAATATTGCTCTAGTATTGTTACTGCGTGAGTTGAAAATTTCGATATGGATCTTAAATATTCCAACAAATGTATAATCTCTAGATGTTCTTCTCCAATCCGCCGCTCAGCCAAATCTAGACCGATGACCTATTATGCTTGTGCGGATGATAAGTCATATCAGACATTTTGCACATTAATTGATATAGCATTGACGCCTAAATTGAGAGGCTTGACTACATCAGAGAATGGCATTGTATCTGGAAACATCATTCAAACCTATCGCCAGTGACCTGATGAAGCCAAATTGGCGTTGAGAAGCCGTCGATATTTACGTAAATGAGAGGGTTAATGCTGACGATTCAATGGAAATTGAAGATTCATCTGGAGACCATAGGCACCAAAAGTTGAACGATCCGAACCAGGAGGAACTAATTTTATCTATGAGAGTTAGAACTTTCAAAATGTCTTAAATATAAATATTTTGTTGAAATATACTCTTTTATTTCTTTGATCACCTTAGTGATAGTGAACTGTTCGAAGGATTGATTCGGATTCAGTAATAGAAGTTGGAAAAATTCAATTCAATGTCAATCATATTGTTGCTCTAGATTGTTACTGCGTAAGTTAAAAATTTCGATATGGATCTTAAATACTCCAACAAAAGTATCCTCTCTAGATGTTCTTCTCCAATCCGCCATATCCAGACCGATGACCTATTATGCTTGTGTGGATGATAAGTCATATCAGACATTTTGCACATTCATTGATATAGCATTGATGCCTAAATTGAGAGGCTTGACTACATCAGAGAAGGGGATTGTATCTGGAAACATCATTAAGACCAATCGCTAGTGACCTGATGAAGCCAAATTGGCGTTGAGAAGCCGTCGATATTTACGTAAATGAGAGGGTTAATGCTGACAATTCAATGGATATTGAAGATTCTTCTGGAGATCATAGGCACCAAAAGTTGAACGATCCGAACCAGGATGGATTAATTTTATCTATGAGAGTTAGAACCTTATAACTGTCTCAAATATACATATTTTGTTGAACTATACTCTTTTATTTCTTTGATCACCTTAGTGACAATTAATGGCTCCACTGATTGATTCCGGTTCAGTAAAAGAAGTTGGAAAAATTCAATGTCAAATATAATGTTGCTCTAGTATTATTACTGCGTAAGTTGAAAATTTCGATATGGATCTTAAATAACCCAACAAAAGTATCCTCTCTAGATGTTCTTCTCCAATCCGCCGATCAGCCAAATCCAGACCGATGACCTATTATGCTTCTGTGCATGATAAGTCATATCAGACATTTTGCACATTAATTGATATAGCATTGACGCCTAAATTGAGAGGCTTGACTACATCAGAGAATGGCATTGTATCTTTGAAACATCATTCAAACCTATCGCCAGTGACCTGATGAAGCCAAATTGGCGTTGAGAAGCCGTCGATATTTACGTAAATGAGAGGGTTAATGCTGACGATTCAATGGAAATTGAAAATTCATCTGGAGACCATAGGCACCAAAAGTTGAACGATCCGAACCAGGAGGAATTAATTTTATCTATGAAAGTTAGAACTTTCAAAATGTCTTAAATATAAATATTTTGTTGAAATATACTCTTTTATTTCTTTGATCACCTTAGTGATAGTGAACTGTTCGAAGGATTGATTCGGATTCAGTAATAGAAGTTGGAAAAATTCAATTCAATGTCAATTATAATATTGCTCTAGTATTGTTACTGCGTGAGTTGAAAATTTCGATATGGATCTTAAATATTCCAACAAATGTATAATCTCTAGATGTTCTTCTCCAATCCGCCGCTCAGCCAAATCTAGACCGATGACCTATTATGCTTGTGCGGATGATAAGTCATATCAGACATTTTGCACATTAATTGATATAGCATTGACGCCTAAATTGAGAGGCTTGACTACATCAGAGAATGGCATTGTATCTGGAAACATCATTCAAACCTATCGCCAGTGACCTGATGAAGCCAAATTGGCGTTGAGAAGCCGTCGATATTTACGTAAATGAGAGGGTTAATGCTGACGATTCAATGGAAATTGAAGATTCATCTGGAGACCATAGGCACCAAAAGTTGAACGATCCGAACCAGGAGGAACTAATTTTATCTATGAGAGTTAGAACTTTCAAAATGTCTTAAATATAAATATTTTGTTGAAATATACTCTTTTATTTCTTTGATCACCTTAGTGATAGTGAACTGTTCGAAGGATTGATTCGGATTCAGTAATAGAAGTTGGAAAAATTCAATTCAATGTCAATCATATTGTTGCTCTAGATTGTTACTGCGTAAGTTAAAAATTTCGATATGGATCTTAAATACTCCAACAAAAGTATCCTCTCTAGATGTTCTTCTCCAATCCGCCATATCCAGACCGATGACCTATTATGCTTGTGTGGATGATAAGTCATATCAGACATTTTGCACATTCATTGATATAGCATTGATGCCTAAATTGAGAGGCTTGACTACATCAGAGAAGGGGATTGTATCTGGAAACATCATTAAGACCAATCGCTAGTGACCTGATGAAGCCAAATTGGCGTTGAGAAGCCGTCGATATTTACGTAAATGAGAGGGTTAATGCTGACAATTCAATGGATATTGAAGATTCTTCTGGAGACCATAGGCACCAAAAGTTGAACGATCCGAACCAGGATGGATTAATTTTATCTATGAGAGTTAGAACCTTATAACTGTCTCAAATATACATATTTTGTTGAACTATACTCTTTTATTTCTTTGATCACCTTAGTGACAATTAATGGCTCCACTGATTGATTCCGGTTCAGTAAAAGAAGTTGGAAAAATTCAATGTCAAATATAATGTTGCTCTAGTATTATTACTGCGTAAGTTGAAAATTTCGATATGGATCTTAAATAACCCAACAAAAGTATCCTCTCTAGATGTTCTTCTCCAATCCGTCGATCAGCCAAATCCAGACCGATGGCCTATTATGCTTCTGTGGATGATAAGTCATATCAGACATTTTGCTCATTAATTGATATAGCATTGACGCCTAAATTGAGAGGCTTGACTACATCAAAGAAGGTCGTTGTATCAGGAAACATCATTAAGACCAATCGCTTGTGAGGTGATGAAGCCTAATTGGCGTTGAATAGCCGTCGATATTTACGTAAATGAGAGGGTTAATGCTGACGATTCAATGGATATTGAAGATTCTTCTGGAGACCATACGCACCAAAAGTTGAACGATCCGAACCAGGAGGAATTGATTTTATCTATGAGAGTTAGAACTTGAAATTTGTCTGGAATATAAATATTTTGTTGAAATATACTCTTTTATTTCTTTGATCACCTTATTGATAGTGAACGGTTCGAAGGATTGATTCGGGTTCAGTAATAGAAGTTGGAAAAATTCAATTCAATGTCAATTATAATGTTACTCTAGTATTGTTACTGCGTAGGTTGAAAATTTCGATATGGATCTTAAATATCCCAACAAAAGTATCCTCTCTAGATGTTTTTCTCCAATCCGCCGATCAGCCAAATCCAGACCGATGAACTATTATGCTTCTGTGGATGATAAGTCATATCAGACATTTTGATAATTAATTAATATAGCATTGACGCCTAAATTGAGAGGCTTGACTACATCAAAGAAGGGCGTTGTATCTGGAAACATCATTAAGGCCAATCGCTAGTGACCTGATGAAGCCAAATTGGCGTTGAGAAGCCGTCGATATTTACATTAATGAGAGGGTTATTGCTGACGATTCAATGGATATTGAAGATTCTTCTGGAGACCATAGGCACCAAAAGTTGAACCATCCGAACCAGGAGGAATTAATTTTATCTATGAGAGTTAGAACCTTATAATTGTCTTAAATATAAATATTTTGTTGAACTATACTCTTTTATTTCTTTGATCACTTTAGTGACAAAGAATGGCTCCACTGATTGATTCCGGTTCAGTAATAGAAAATGGAAAAATTCAATGTCAGTTATCATGTCGGAACAACAAACTCATGCAAAAGAAAGTGGGCAAGCATCCTAAATTCCCTTTATTAAAAATCCCTGAGCGTTAAATGGGAGTCCGTGGAAAATACAAGATGGGGGAAACTCAACTAGCTATCATGTCATATTCTCACTCGAAAGATCGTGAATAATCATGGAACTTGTAACTCCAAGCAACAAAAAAATAAGTAAAGACAGTACTAAAAATTCTTACAAACTCGAAATTATTCTTATGTAATTATTAGAGATTATATAAAAGCGAAAATTCGATGGAAATATACTTAAAAATTAATTCATAATAAATGATCATTGATTTAATTATGAGGGATTAACATAATCGTTTCCAGGACCTCACAGCTTCAATAATATTTAAAATGCACCAACCCAATAATGTTATCAAAATGCTATTAAGTATAGTTAGATACGACGATTCAATGGATATTGAAGATTCTTCTGGAGACCATAGGCACCTAAAGTTGAACGATCCGAACCAGGAGGAATTAATTTTATCTATGAGAGATAGAACTTTCAAATTGTCTTAGATATAAATATTTTGTTGAAATATACTCTTTTATTTATTTGATCACCATAGTGATAGTGAACTGTTCGAAGGATTGATTCGGGTTCAGTAATAGAAGTTGGAAAAATTCAATTCAATGTCAATTATAATGTTGCTCTAGTATTGTTACTGCGTAAGTTGAAAATTTCGATATGGATCTTAAATATCCCAACAAAAGTATCCTCTCTAGAGGTTCTTCTCCAATCCGCCGATCAGCCAAATCCAGACCGATGACCTATTATGCTTCTGTGGATGATAAGTCATATCAGACATTTTGCTCATTAATTAATATAGCATTGACGCCTAAATTGAGTGGCTTGACTACATCAAAGAAGGGCGTTGTATCAGGAAACATCATCAAGACCAATCGCGTGTGACGTAATGAAGCCTAATTGGCGTTGAGAAGCCGTCGATATTTACGTTAATGAGAGGGTTAATGCTGACGATTCAATGGATATTGAAGATTCTTCTGGAGACCATAGGCACCATTAGTTGAAGGATCCGAACCAGGAGGAATTAATTTTATCTATGAGAGTTAGAACTTTCAAATTGTCTTAAATATAAATCTTTTGTTGAAATATACTATTTTATTTCTTTGATCACCTTAGTGATAGTGAACTGTTCGAAGGATTGATTCGGATTCAGTAATAGAAGTTGGAAAAATTCAATTCAATGTCAATTATAATATTGCTCTAGTATTGTTACTGCGTGAGTTGAAAATTTCGATATGGATCTTAAATATTCAAACAAAAGTATCCTCTCTAGATGTTCTTCTCCATTCCGCCGATCAGCCAAATCCAGACCGATGAACTATTATGCTTCTGTGGATGATAAGTCATATCAGACATTTTGATAATTAATTAATATAGCATTGACGCCTAAATTGAGAGGCTTGACTACATCAAAGAAGGGCGTTGTATCTGGAAACATCATTAAGACCAATCGCTAGTGACCTGATGAAGCCAAATTGGCGTTGAGAAGCCGTCGATATTTACATTAATGAGAGGGTTATTGCTGACGATTCAATGGATATTGAAGATTCTTCTGGAGACCATAGGCACCAAAAGTTGAACCATCCGAACCAGGAGGAATTAATTTTATCTATGAGAGTTAGAAC
The DNA here is from genome assembly GCA_958507055.1 of Crioceris asparagi. Lineage (NCBI taxonomy): Eukaryota > Metazoa > Arthropoda > Insecta > Coleoptera > Chrysomelidae > Crioceris > Crioceris asparagi. The sequence continues at coordinate 61,675,341 of OY293829.1, read as the reverse complement.
TTTAAAATTGTCTTAAGTATAAATATTTTGTTGAAATATACTCTTTTATTTCTTTGATCACCTTAGTGACAATGAATGGCTCCACTGATTGATTCCGGTTCAGTAAAAGAAGTTGGAAAAATTCAATGTCAATTATCATATTGGAACAACGAACTCACGCAATAGAAAGTGGGCAAGCATCCTAAATTCCCTTAATTTAAAATCCCTGAGCGTTAAATTGGGGACCGTGGAAAATAAAAAATGGGGGAAACTCAACTAGCTGTCATGTCATATTCTCTATCGAAAGACCGTGAATAATCATGGAACTTGTAACTGCAAGCAACATAAAAAGAAGTAGAGACAGTACTAAAACTTCTTACAAACTCGAAATTATTCTTATGTTATTATTAGAGATTATATAAATAGCGAAAATTCGATGGAAATATACTTAAAATTAATTCATAATAAATGACCATTGATTTAATTATGAGGGATTAACATAATCGTTTCCAGGACCTCACAGCTTTAATAATATTTAAAATGCTCCATCCCAATAATGTAATCAAAATGCTATTATGTATAGTTAGATAAATAGAGGAGACTATCATGCAGTTATTATTATGATTTCACCAGTTGCTCTAGTATATTCTACTGCGAAAATTGACAATTTCGATATGGATCTTAGATTTCCCAACAAAAGTATCCTTTCTAGATGTTCTTCTCCAATCCGCCGATCAGCCAAATCCAGACCGATGACCTATTATGCTTCTGTGCATGATAAGTCATATCAGACATTTTGCACATTAATTGATATAGCATTGACGCCTAAATTGAGAGGCTTGACTACATCAGAGAATGGCATTGTATCTTTGAAACATCATTCAAACCTATCGCCAGTGACCTGAAGAAGCCAAATTGGCGTTGAGAAGCCGTCGATATTTACGTAAATTGAGAGGGTTAATGCTGACGATTCAATGGAAATTGAAAATTCATCTGGAGACCATAGGCACCAAAAGTTGAACGATCCGAACCAGGAGGAATTAATTTTATCTATGAAAGTTAGAACCTTATAATTGTCTTAAATATAAATATTTTGTTGAAATATACTCTTTTATTTCTTTGATCACCTTAGTGATAGTGAACTGTTCGAAGGATTGATTCGGATTCAGTAATAGAAGTTGGAAAAATTCAATTCAATGTCAATTATAATATTGCTCTAGTATTGTTACTGCGTGAGTTGAAAATTTCGATATGGATCTTAAATATTCCAACAAAAGTATAATTTCTAGATGTTCTTCTCCAATCCGCCGCTCAGCCAAATCTAGACCGATGACCTATTATGCTTGTGCGGATGATAATTCATATCAGACATTTTGCACATTAATTGATATAGCATTGACGCCTAAATTGAGAGGCTTGACTACATCAGAGAATGGCATTGTATCTGGAAACATCATTCAAACCTATCGCCAGTGACCTGATGAAGCCAAATTGGCGTTGAGAAGCCGTCGATATTTACGTAAATGAGAGGGTTAATGCTGACGATTCAATGGAAATTGAAGATTCTGGAGACCATAGGCACCAAAAGTTGAACGATCCGAACCAGGAGGAACTAATTTTATCTATGAGAGTTAGAACTTTCAAAATGTCTTAAATATAAATATTTTGTTGAAATATACTCTTTTATTTCTTTGATCACCTTAGTGATAGTGAACTGTTCGAAGGATTGATTCGGATTCAGTAATAGAAGTTGGAAAAATTCAATTCAATGTCAATCATATTGTTGCTCTAGATTGTTACTGCGTAAGTTAAAAATTTCGATATGGATCTTAAATACTCCAACAAAAGTATCCTCTCTAGATGTTCTTCTCCAATCCGCCATATCCAGACCGATGACCTATTATGCTTGTGTGGATGATAAGTCATATCAGATATTTTGCACATTCATTGATATAGCAGTGATGCCTAAATTGAGAGGCTTGACTACATCAGAGAAGGGCATTGTATCTGGAAACATCATTTAGACCAATCGCTAGTGACCTGATGAAGCCAAATTGGCGTTGAGAAGCCGTCGATATTTACGTAAATGAGAGGGTTAATGCTGACAATTCAATGGATATTGAAGATTCTTCTGGAGACCATAGGCACCAAAAGTTGAACGATCCGAACCAGAATGGATTAATTTTATCTATGAGAGTTAGAACCTTATAACTGTCTCAAATATAAATATTTTGTTGAACTATACTCTTTTATTTCTTTGATCACCTTAGTGACAATTAATGGCTCCACTGATTGATTCCGGTTCAGTAAAAGAAGTTGGAAAAATTCAATGTCAAATATAATGTTGCTCTAGTATTATTACTGCGTAAGTTGAAAATTTCGATATGGATCTTAAATAACCCAACAAAAGTATCCTCTCTAGATGTTCTTCTCCAATCCGCCGATCAGCCAAATCCAGACCGATGGCCTATTATGCTTCTGTGGATGATAAGTCATATCATACATTTTGCTCATTAATTGATATAGCATTGACGCCTAAATTGAGAGGCTTGACTACATCAAAGAAGGGCGTTGTATCAGGAAACATCATTAAGACCAATCGCTTGTGAGGTGATGAAGCCTAATTGGCGTTGAATAGCCGTCGATATTTACGTAAATGAGAGGGTTAATGCTGACGATTCAATGGATATTGAAGATTCTTCTGGAGACCATACGCACCAAAAGTTGAACGATCCGAACCAGGAGGAATTGATTTTATCTATGAGAGTGAGAACTTGAAATTTGTCTGGAATATAAATATTTTGTCAAAATATACTCTTTTATTTCTTTGATCACCTTATTGATAGTGAACGGTTCGAAGGATTGATTCGGGTTCAGTAATAGAAGTTGGAAAAATTCAATTCAATGTCAATTATAATGTTACTCTAGTATTGTTACTGCGTAGGTTGAAAATTTCGATATGGATCTTAAATATCCCAACAAAAGTATCCTCTCTAGATGTTTTTCTCCAATCCGCCGATCAGCCAAATCCAGACCGATGAACTATTATGCTTCTGTGGATGATAAGTCATATCAGACATTTTGATAATTAATTAATATAGCATTGACGCCTAAATTGAGAGGCTTGACTACATCAAAGAAGGGCGTTGTATCTGGAAACATCATTAAAGCCAATCGCTAGTGACCTGATGAAGCCAAATTGGCGTTGAGAAGCCGTCGATATTTACATTAATGAGAGGGTTATTGCTGACGATTCAATGGATATTGAAGATTCTTCTGGAGAGCATAGGCACCAAAAGTTGAACCATCCGAACCAGGAGGAATTAATTTTATCTATGAGAGTTAGAACCTTATAATTGTCATAAATATAAATATTTTGTTGAACTATACTCTTTTATTTCTTTGATCACTTTAGTGACAAAGAATGGCTCCACTGATTGATTCCGGTTCAGTAAAAGAAAATGGAAAAATTCAATGTCAGTTATCATGTCGGAACAACAAACTCATGCAAAAGAAAGTGGGCAAGCATCCTAAATTCCCTTTATTAAAAATCCCTGAGCGTTAAATGGGAGTCCGTGGAAAATACAAGATGGGGGAAACTCAACTAGCTATCATGTCATATTCTCACTCGAAAGATCGTGAATAATCATGGAACTTGTAACTCCAAGCAACAAAAAAATAAGTAAAGACAGTACTAAAAATTCTTACAAACTCGAAATTATTCTTATGTAATTATTAGAGATTATATAAAAGCGAAAATTCGATGGAAATATACTTAAAAATTAATTCATAATAAATGATCATTGATTTAATTATGAGGGATTAACATAATCGTTTCCAGGACCTCACAGCTTCAATAATATTTAAAATGCACCAACCCAATAATGTTATCAAAATGCTATTAAGTATAGTTAGATACGACGATTCAATGGATATTGAAGATTCTTCTGGAGACCATAGGCACCTAAAGTTGAACGATCCGAACCAGGAGGAATTAATTTTATCTATGAGAGATAGAACTTTCAAATTGTCTTAGATATAAATATTTTGTTGAAATATACTCTTTTATTTATTTGATCACCTTAGTGATAGTGAACTGTTCGAAGGATTGATTCGGGTTCAGTAATAGAAGTTGGAAAAATTCAATTCAATGTCAATTATAATGTTGCTCTAGTATTGTTACTGCCTAAGTTGAAAATTTCGATATGGATCTTAAATATCCCAACAAAAGTATCCTCTCTAGATGTTCTTCTCCAATCCGCCGATCAGCCAAATCCAGACCGATGACCTATTATGCTTCTGTGGATGATAAGTCATATCAGACATTTTGCTCATTAATTAATATAGCATTGACGCCTAAATTGAGTGGCTTGACTACATCAAAGAAGGGCGTTGTATCAGGAAACATCATCAAGACCAATCGCGTGTGACGTAATGAAGCCTAAGTGGCGTTGAGAAGCCGTCGATATTTACGTTAATGAGAGGGTTAATGCTGACGATTCAATGGATATTGAAGATTCTTCTGGAGACCATAGGCACCATAAGTTGAAGGATCCGAACCAGGAGGAATTAATTTTATCTATGAGAGTTAGAACTTTCAAATTGTCTTAAATATAAATCTTTTGTTGAAATATACTATTTTATTTCTTTGATCACCTTAGTGATAGGGAACTGTTCGAAAGATTGATTCGGGTTCAGTAATAGAAATTGGAAAAATTCAATTCAATGTCAATTATAATGTTGCTCTAGTATTGTTACTGCGTAAGTTGAAAATTTCGATATGGATCTTAAATATTCAAACAAAAGTATCCTCTCTAGATGTTCTTCTCCATTCCGCCGATCAGCCAAATCCAGACCGATGACCTATTATGCTTGTGTGGATGATAAGTCATATCAGACATTTTGCACATTAATTGATATAGCATTGACGCCTAAATTGAGAGGCTTGACTACATCGAAGAAGGGCATTGTATCTGGAAACATCATTAAGACTAATCGCTAGTTTCCTGATGAAGCCAAATTGGCATTGAGAAGCCGTCGATATTTACGTAAATGAGATGATAAATGCTGACGATTCAATGGATATTGAAGATTCTTCTGGAGACCATAGGAACCAAAAGTTGAACGATCCGAACCAGGAGGAATTAATATCATCTATGAGAGTTAGAACTTTAAAATAGTCTTAAGTATAAATATTTTGTTGAAATATACTCTTTTATTTCTTTGATCACCTTAGTGACAATGAATGGCTCCACTGATTGATTCCGGTTCAGTAAAAGAAGTTGGAAAAATTCAATGTCAATTATCATATTGGAACAACGAACTCACGCAATAGAAAGTGGGCAAGCATCCTAAATTTCCTTAATTTAAAGTCCCTGAGCGTTAAAATGGGGACCGTGGAAAATAAAAAATGGGGGAAAGTCAACTAGCTGTTAGTGATAGTGAACGGTTCGAAGGATTGATGCGGGTTCGGTAAAAGAAGTTGGAAAAATTTTCAATGTCAATTATAATGTTGCTCTAGTATTGTTACTGCGTAAGTTGAAAATTTCCATATGGATCTTAAATATCCCAACAAAATATCCTCTCTAGATGTTCTTCTCCAATCCGCCGATCAGCCAAATCCAGACCGATGACCTATTATGCTTCTGTGGTTGATAAGTCATATCAGACATTTTGCATATTAATTGATATTGCATTGACGCCTAAATTAAGAGGCATGTCTATGTTAAAGAAGGGTATTGTATCTGGAAACATAATTCAGACCAATCGCTAGTGACCTGATGAAGCCGAGTTGGCCTTGAGAATCCGTTGCTATTTACGTAAATGAGAGGGTTAATGCTGACGATTCAATGGATATTGAAGATTCTTCTGGAGACCATAGGCACCATAAGTTGAAGGATCCGAACCAGGATGAATTAATTTTATCTATGAGAGTTAGAACTTGAAATTTGTCTGGAATATAAATATTTTGTTGAAATATACCCTTTTATTTCTTTGATCACCTTATTGATAGTGAACGGTTCGAAGGATTGATTCGGGTTCAGTAATAGAAGTTGGAAAAATTCAATTCAATGTCAATTATAATGTTACTCTAGTATTGTTACTGCGTAGGTTGAAAATTTCGATATGGATCTTAAATATCCCAACAAAAGTATCCTCTCTAGATGTTTTTCTCCAATCCGCCGATCAGCCAAATCCAGACCGATGAACTATTATGCTTCTGTTGATGATAAGTCATATCAGACATTTTGATAATTAATTAATATAGCATTGACGCCTAAATTGAGAGGCTTGACTACATCCAAGAAGGGCGTTGTATCTGGAAACATCATTAAGACCAATCGCTAGTGACCTGATGAAGCCAAATTGGCGTTGAGAAGCCGTCGATATTTACATTAATGAGAGGGTTATTGCTGACGATTCAATGGATATTGAAGATTGTTCTGGAGACCATAGGCACCAAAAGTTGAACGATCCGAACCAGGAGGAATTAATTTTATCTATGAGAGTTAGAACTTTAAAATTGTCTTAAATATGAATATTTTGTTGAAATATACTCTTTTATTTCTTTCCTCGGTCCATACGTAGATCGTCCGCTACACAATGGGAAATAGAAACGTCGGCTGTTAGTTTGAAAGTATCTTGTTGAACCTCAATCTTCCGATCCGCGTAGTCGCACATGAAATCGTTGAAACTGACATTTTGCTCTCCAACGTTCTTTTCTTGAAGGGCCACTCGTGCTTTCTCTTGGTTATTTGATCCAGCGTATGGTGCGAGTCGGTTTATGTGCACTACTCTAGGTTTTCCCCTTGGTAACTTTCGAATACGATAGATGACGTCATTTTCACTCTTCATGATTTCATATGGACCTTCGCATTGCCTTGGGAGTTTGGGACAAAGTCCTCGACGTCGTTGGGGATTAAACAACCAAACCAGGTCTCCCACATTATAGACTCCATCAGCTGATCGAATATTGTAGTGGTGCTTCATTCGATCACTGGCAAGCTGCATATTATGTCTGACTAGCTCGTGGACTTTATCCATTTTGGTTCACAATTGCTCGACGTATACTTCTCCTGCGACACTGTCCTCTGTAGGTCTGCGGCTAAATTCCAGGTCACAGGGTGGGCGTAAACTCACGCCCCTACATTAAACTAGCAGGAGTCTGACCAGTTGTTTCATTCACAGCCGCCCGATAGGCTATCAGGAACAAATGGAAGTACTGATCCCAATCTCTCTGATGTTCTGAGGCAACCTTAGAGAGGTGCTTGCCATGATTCGGCTTATTCTCTCTACATTCCGTGCGATTGAGGATGCAAAGGGGTTGTTCTGGTCTTTTTCGCACCCATTAGTCTGCACACATCTTGGAACAGGGCTGACTCGAAGTTTCTTCTTTGGTCAGAATAGATTTCAAGAGGAACACCAAAACGTGAAAATAATTCTTTCACCAACACCTCGCCGACGGTCGATGCTTCTTGGTTAGGGATTTTGTACGCCTGTGTCCACTCTGTGAAGTAATCCATAACTACCAGGATATACTTATTCCCATTGTCCGTTTCAGGAAATGGTCCCGCAATATCCACAGCAACTCGCTCCATGGAAGACTCCCACCAATATACTGTCTCATAGGTGCCCGTTTTCCGCCAAGTGGTCCATTACACACACTCCACACTTCCGGCACCAGCGTCTCACATATTCTTTGCTATTCACCCAATAGAATCGCTCCCGAACCTTTTGGTGATTCCAAAATGCCCACCCGAGGCGCCATCATGTAGCTGACGTAGTACCTCCGCAATTTGCTTCTTGTCACAACTAGTTGTAATCTGAATTCAGTGTCAACTTCAGACTCAAAGGTTCTATACAGCAGATCATTTCTTAACACAAAAGAGTCTCACTGGCTCCAATATGTTTTCACTTCCGGGCTTCGTAAGCTTAAATCCTACCAAGACGGCCTCTCTTTACGGCGCATCCACTCCAAGACTACTCTTAAACATGGGTCGTTCTCTTGGCCAGTTTCATTTGTTCGTGCTACCATTCCTCATTTTCTACGGTTGTTCGTCGTATATGAGAAAGCTTGTTTTCCATCTCCGAGCCGTGGGTGCAGTTAGCGTTGCACGGTTTTCTGGAAAAGGCATCTTCGTTACCATGATTTTTTTCTGCCCTGTGCTCGATGTCAAAATCATATTCCTGAAGACGTTCTAATCATCTTGCCACTTGTCCTTCAGGATAACGGAGTTGCAGGAGCCACTTCAACGCTGCAGGCTCAGTTCTAACTAGAAAGCAGCGACCATACATATACTTATGAAAGTGTTCGCAGGATTTCACTACTCCCTTCCTTTCCCTTTCAGTCCCCTTCTGGTAACGCAATAATTCCTCTCTGATTTCGACAAAACCTTGCTGAAGTAGGCAATCACTTTCTCCTGTCCGTCTTGAATCTGAGAGAGGACAGCACCAATAGCTGTATTACTGGCAAATGTGTCCAGCACGAATTTTCCGTCATGCCTAGGATAATCCAAGATTGATGCGCTGATAAGAGCTTCTTGCAGTTGTTCGGAAGCTCTCTGACACTCGTCATTCCAGGAATATCCTTTGCCTTCTTCTGTTAACTTAGTTAAAGGTTTAGCAATGTTGGCAAAACCTTTCACGAACCGACGGTGTAGGTACACAAGCCCAGAAAGCTTCTAATGTCATGCTTGTCCTTGGGAATAGGCCATTCCTTAATGGCTGTTATCTTTTCTGGATCTGCCGTGACGCCGTCCCCAGATACGATGTGAACCAGATATCTTACTTCACGTCGGAACACGGTCATCTGTTTCTTAGGACTCAGCTTCAGGTTGGCTTCACGTAATCGTTGGAAAAATTCTCTTAAATTCTTCTAGTGTTCTTCAAATGATTTTGCTACCACGATCACGACCTCCAAATACACTAGGCAAGTTTGCCATGTCAGTCCTCTCAAAACTGCTTCCATGAGCCTCTTTTTTCAGAGCATATCGCTGACACAGGAACACAATTTCCAACCATACTTCCCTTGCTCAACTTGATGGGGTCTGCTTTAGATTCATTACTCTGACAGGAACGATATTTTCTACTCGAACAAGAGCTTTATCTGTCAGAAGTTCCTTGTTATTTATTTCTTCTACCAGTCTCAGGCTTCCAGGTTTGCAGTATCCGTCCAGGTTGGTCATCAATATTTTTTATCAATCGGACAACATCTTCATTATACTCGTGAAAGGGCAGTTCTTCATTGCCGAACTTCAAGACACCATTTTTGAACATCCAACACAGCCACAAGCTTCTTCAAAAGGTCCATTCCCAAAATAAACTGATCCGATATGTCAGCGATTAAAACTATTTGCTTGATGGTGATCTTGCCAATGCTGCCATGCCAGGTTTTTGTGTCTGTCCAAATGAGTTCAACAGGCAGTGATATGGCGGTAAACGCAAAACCTCATGACCATTTTCTCACAACATTTGGTTTTTGTATCGACTTAGCTTTCACCCAGATAGACTTTAATAAACCTGGTGATAGATTCTCGTTTTCTTAAAGTGGCAATAGGAATATTTGATCCTTTTTCCAAGATGAAGTGGGTTGCTTATAAATTAATCTTGAATGGTAAGAAACGTTATCGATCACGAATATTGAGGGCTCTTCAAGATTGGGAATTAATTTTTCCCTCAATCATTTTTCAAAAAGTTCACAATTCATATTACCATGGTAATCAGCGCTCTTTGATGTGGTCGAAAAATATAAACTGGCTCCATTTATAAAAACAATAAATGAGCCAGGTTGTAGTACGATAAACCTCTTGCCCGAACCATAACCCTTTTTTCGCTTCACTGATTTTGCTGAATCATCTTGCCATGATTTTCACCCACATCCATTTGCCAATAAACCAACTTTCGACAAGAACAACAGCATTCCTAAATTCTGAATCGTAGTTTTGTTTATATTTCTTTAACAACATAACTCTTTCACCAGCAATTTTAGGTAGCTCACATATGTATTTAATAGTGCTGCCCCTTTTGTATCGAAAACTTTTTAATTATTTTTTAACTCTCTTAATCATCTAAGGCCAATATTGTTTTATTTTATTTTATAGAGCATCTCTCAAAACTGGAATGGTTTTTTTGAGGCATAAATGTCGTAAATAACATTCCTCACACTTATCTTTGCGGTTTCTCCTATCATCTCCGTTTTCTTTTCCCGTGTTCGTTGTTGTTTCCAAATTCTTTAAGCATTTCTTCTTCATTTTTAAAATAATTCAGCAGATTTGAGTCCATATCTTTCGTCTGTGGATGCAAAAACTGTAAATACATTTCGTTTTGATTAGATATATATATAGGAAATTATTTCAGGGTGAATACTAGGCGAATAAGACAGTGACATATTAACAAAAACTCGTTTTTATGCAACTAGCTCAAATTTAGGAATGTTGTTAAGCACATTTTGGAAGCATCTGGGATTTGTATGTTTGTCTCTCCTTTATTCATGAAACAAGGATGTTCTATTGTTTTTGAAGTACGAATGTCTTTATGACGTTATTTTTTCCTGGATCCGAGTAACATGGCACTAAGTTAGTTTGTCGCAGATAAATTTATAATCCGCCTCGTTAAGTGGGAGGTGACTCACTATAAACTGCATCACGACTCTTTCACGTGAAAAAGTAAAGTATGAACTCAAAATGTAATTAACCTATTTTTTGTAATACCTTGTCATTATATCCAAAACTCTCTGTCTAATTACATATCTTTGGTATCTGTAAAAGATAAAGTAGTATTTTCCACAGTAAATGATAAGGTTAAGCAAATAAACAAAACACAAACATCCATCAAGTCGAGTTGACTGTCATATAAAATAATGATTCTTATCCCTGACATAGAAAAATAATTTTGCAGTCAGTTCAATAACAAGGGATACATTTTTACTTCATGGAAAACGGGTTCATTTGAACATTTGACCCTACCTTGACCAAACGAAAGCAATTAAATAGTACATTGAAATCCTGATATACAATAATTAGACTTGTTGCCACCTAAGATGAATACGATGAATCATGGAAATTTGATCCTTGAGTCATGGTTCCGAAGATTTCTCCGTTTCTAGATGCCCGAGAAATGTTTTAGCGCAAATAGTTTTTCAAAATACTCCCATTCGAAGCATTTCTTACAATTTATACCTACGCATAAGACAAGATAATAAAGGGGGAATAAAAAATACTAAAGTATAATAATTTTGATTTGAAACTTTTTTTAACTATTAACTGTTTGTGAATACTAAAGAACGTTCACTTATTGAAAATGAAATTCTACGAATTGAGGGAAAAGTCACTTGCTTTTATTGTTGAGGATAATTATCGAAAATTACTCGATTATTTATTAATTACTATTCCATATTTCAAGAAGAAATCCACTCTCAAAGTGGAGTAGTGATGAATTTAAATAAAACAATGTGTCGTCTCCACAATAATATTAAAAAATTCAATTTATTAAACGAGAAATGTTTCGGGATTGGTAAATCCCATTATCAATCGATAAGGTTCTGTAAATAGAGAAATATAATAATTAATGAAATGTTAAAGTGTCAAATACAATTTGCTAAGATGGCTGTTATATTTGACACTTTAACATTTCATTAATTATTATATTTCTCTATTTACAGAACCTTATCGATTGATAATGGGATTTACCAATCCCGAAACATGTCTCGTTTAATAAATTTTATTTTTTAATAATATTGTGGAGATTGCACATTGTTTTATTTACATTCCATATTTCCTAAGCAAACTCAGTATGACTGTCAATTATCTGTTGCACAAACTGAGCAAAAAGTTTCTCACGTTTATTGAAGACCAAATTTTGCCGTCGAATGCTTCTATTGCTGAATTGATTCTGCTGGTACTTGTACCATACTAAAGACATAGCTTATATAAATAGGCCTAAATTATCAAAAACAACTATAAAGCAATATACCCAAGATAAACTGCTGCAAAAAATATTGACAATTTCTTACGCATTAATTTAAAATTAACCCGACACTGTGCCATCTTGAGAGTAACTTTTCGTCACTGAGTTGATGTTGTGAATGAGTTTCAATACATATTTCATTTTCGCTACCTAACCTAACTCAATAGAAGGGTCTTTTCACTGACTTAAGCATGCTTTATTATTGTTAGATATAAGACGAAACTTAAATTTAGATTTTGATTATTCGATAAATGTCATGTTCGTGAATTCGATATGATCATCTATTCACCATTTATTCCCTAAAGTTAAAGAATAAACAAAAAATACACTAAAAAACTGTCTCATATTTTATTGTTTATTCAGATAATAAAGATCCCTAGATTCTTTTGATGTGGTATGTATGTTGAGGTGATTTGATATCTATGTTGTAGAACGGACATGGAAATTCCTGCTTCAATCAGATCGTAAGCGAGTCAACAGAATACATCAATAAAGGGGTGTGAAGCAAGGTTGCATTTTCACTTCACAGTTTTAATATTAAATTTAATAACATACATATCGTGGAATCTCTTTGAAAGGTGAAAGACGATTCAACAATTTTTGCAAGGTCATGGGAAAACGAGGAGCTGATAACAAACGAGAAGAAAATTTTCTATTCAATTGTTGATAAGTATTTCACTTTCTGGACAACACTTTCAAACCATTAGTGGGGTTCCCTTGTTGGATAACAGCAACGTTAATGAAAATCCATGGAAATTTTGATACTCTTATTTATGAGGAAATTTATATTTTGATATCAGATTCTCAAGTTTTACCATTAGCCACATGTATTCAAAACGTTTGAATTACGTAATCTTTGTTTTGATCGATGCTGACAGCATCTCTAATTTCATATTTACATGTAGAATCTAAAAAAATTATATCGAAGCGATGGCGAAATATTCAAGTAAATATCCATTCAATTATTTGAAGATTTTTTTTCAAACTACTGCTAACTGAAAACATGCAGTTAATCTTGAAGGATTGGCATCACAATTCATTAAGCGTCGAACGAAATTGATTAAAATTCCAGTGAGGTACTTCCTTTCAACTCATCCAATTACCATAGACAAACGTATTTTTTAGGAAGGTTTGTCCACATATTGTGATCATCAACAATGCTTTGATGTCACTCTTTCCGCTACCTATATTATTATCCACAGCTTCCATTTCCTATAGTTACAAGGACACTTATGGAATAATTGGGTCGATTAAATTTTTGCATTTTACGCCTAACCCAAGTGATAATATGATAATAATTATATTGTGCGGTATTTCTGGAATAAAAAATATATTTCTAATTCTATCTAAAACAAGAAAAATGCCAGTTGCCCTTGATTAAAAGAAGTATTAAAAATAAGTTTGTTAAAATAAATAATATAGATAATAGATTTGTAAAGTCCTTAATTATGGGTCTAGTAAAATTTCTCGTCTTTTTGTCTGTTATGAAAACCCAACTCAATATTGTTTGGCGTTTAAGGCTTCTTGTTTGTACAGCATCACGCTCTCTCAATTTCGGAATCAATTGTTGCTTATCTTTAACTCTCCTATTTTCGTCACAATCACCTGCAATTCCAACCCAATTTGGTTTTGTTTGTGGTCTAACAATTGGCCTGGGCGCCTGGGTAGGTTTCCTGAAATTATACTGGAATGGTACAGCGTCATACCCCTCAATTTCGGCATCAATGGTTGGTCAATAAACGAACAAAATGTCTAATATGATTTGTCATCCACTGTAGCACAATATGTCATCGGTCTGGATTTGGTTGATCTGTGAAGTGGAGAAAACCCCTGTTCAGGACACGTTTGTTGTTATATCTAGTATCCATGTTAAATATCTGGTTGCAATTAAAGGTAGCTATCATATCACTTTTGTAAGGATGGTTAGGATTTGTTGATTTCTTGAATATTTATTATGTATTTAAATGCCTCTGGTTAATTGCCTTTTAATTGATTAAATATGAGTGGAGATCTGGGGAGTATGCAAAATTATGTAAAGGAATAACTTAATCTGTGATAAATACATTATTTGATAATGATGCATCGATAAGTGCTTCTTCCTGGAAAATATCTTCCGAGAATTGGTCGGCATCCTATGTGAACTAAAACTGTTGTTTGCTAGTGATTCATCATAATATAATAGTACTTAAAGGTGGTTACGCATCATTTCAATTTATTAAAAATATAGACGTTGAGACTGGTAGTACCGAAAGTCCTTGTCAACTTGATCATTTTAGATGAAATTAGTTATCTTTTACTTTATTTTTGATTTCCACAATGAATTTCAAGTTTTTGTGCATACCGAATAATTTTTTGGTCGTTATGTACTTAATATCTGGATACCGAGCTTTGCTCGGGTAAAACAGGATTTAAGATGGGTCTATAAGAGTTAATAAGGATATTTAAACTTATTAAAAAATGTGCATATTTCTAGTTAAAATGTATTGCGATCGGTAAATACTACTTTTATTGTTCACATATTCGTCAGTTATAGATTTCGAAATAAATATGAATGTGTAATATGAATGATAAGTATACCAAACCTCAGCTGTATCACCAATCGACTTCTCAACCCCCAAACACTATACATACTGAAACTTTTATCTGCGGAGTCATTCTTGAAATAGCTAATGTGTACCTTAAGGGTCGCAATATATTAGATATGTACAAATTCTAATTGAAAATTTCCGATTAAATTATTAGAAACTCATAATAATATCTTTTATTTAAAAAAATGGGTTTTGTTAAAAAAATCAAAGGTAATCAGAATTCGAACCCAGGAACTCTAGATTAATACCAGGAAGCTTAACCATAGGACTATTTTTATATATATATACAAACATTGCTCGTTTAATATAATTAGATATCTTATGATTCTGTTCATATTGTTCCGAATTTTATTTTGGACTCGGTGGCTTACTAATGAATTTCTCAAATAAAAAAAAAAATAATTATTGCGTTTGCCCTAAATTCATAGCTACATCGAAATAAGACATTCTTCTCAAAATCAAATTTTAAATTGTATTTTGTTTATTTATATTTTTTTATGATTATCACAAAACCGGTATTTCTTCTTACACAAATTCGGTTTGAGTTTATAATTTGAGAAATAAACTCTATTGCTGCAACAGTAAAGGCTCTCAAAGACACCAGTGATAGAAAACTGCAGCAGATCTGTTATTACTCAAGAATAGTTGAATCATCATCGAAGAGATAACGACACAGATATATTTCTACAACAAAAAAATAAGATGAGTGACAGCTGTAAACAACTGGTTATCATCTAAATAAGAATGCAGGAAATGAAATAAATTAATCAATATCACTCATAACATATTCTATTTCCATATTCCCTTGCTCAAATATACCTGGATCGCATATACAAACAAGACTTGATTATATCCGAGATCCTTCAGGAAATTGCACCACGAAGAGCTTCCACGATCAAGGAGGACGAAGCCCAGAAGTGAGAAGCGGCACACATCCGAAATCATACATCATATAACAGCACCGCGGCTGAAAGCGAAGAGAGAGTTAGCAAACGTTAGTCCGCGGGGGGACAAGACCGACCGACCATCAGAAGCGATCGAGAAGACTAGTCTCACACACACATAAGTAGTACCAGAGTCTATTTAAGTAGGTAGTATCAACAGCAGCCGGTGTTGTGTTATTTGTTACACATTTATTTTTTTAAACAATAATTATAAGACAAGATGAAAACCGTGCTGATAACTACTACTGTAAGCCTTATCGTGTCTTGTTGCGTGCTTACACAGATCGTTTCGGCAACTCAAGTAAAACAGTGTTCAGGCATTGGTAAGTAGGTCAAGATTTTCTTCTATAATTGATTGTACATGTCCATATTCTTCTTGTTATGTGAAAAATTAAGAACATACAATATATTAAATAAATATTAAAAATCATTGGACCAATTTTATAGTTAGTGCACTGAAAAATACAAAATAATATTAATTCTATTGGTGCTGGTACTTTTGAAGTTGTGCCGTTGTAATTTGTTGTTGTAAGCACCAACTCTAAAAGTTTCAGCACCAATAGAATTAATATTATTTTGTTTATTTTTTTTCAGAGCGCCAACTATATTTCAAATCGAATGTAACATTGGTCATGAAAATTGTTGAACGTTCACTAATACCAAAGAAGATAGTACTTATAGTATTACCATGTATAAGGCTTAGCTTGTAATCGTTATTATTCAGAGATCTTAAAACAACGCGGCGCAGATACTGCTGTAACTCGAAAACCGTAACTTTTTTATAAAAAATATTCAATTTAAATCTTGATACCTACATATAATCTCTTTCTTAATTTGACCGTCTCATATTTTCAAATTTCGGATAAAATTGCCCCTTCGAATATAACTCGAAATCAGTAACTGTTTTCAAAAAATGTTCAATTTAAACATTTCCGGATATGGTCTCTTTTCTAATTTTCAAATCTAGAATTTTCGATCTTGGGAAAAATTTGCCCCTTCCACTTAGCTGAAACACGTATTTCAGACTGTATCGCGGAAACTAATGTTTTTTTTAAATGTCCAATTTAAACGTTTCCGGATATATAATTTTCTTTAATTCTGTCGTCTCGGCACCAACTTCAAAAGTGCCATAAGCAATAGAATTAATATTATTTTGTATTTTTCAGTGCACCAACTAATAAAGTCAGTCCAATGTATTGTAAAAATATTTATTTCATCCATTTGAGTGTAAAATTAGTTATTAAAATCATTCAACGTTCACCAAAGAAGAAAATAGGTTTCTTACACTTATTTAGAGATTTCAAAACATCGCAGACATACACATACTTCAGACTTTACCACTGCTTTAACTCGGAAACCGCACATTTTTTGAAAAAAATTCGAATTTAAATATTGCAACATGCAATCCCTTATTTCAAGAAGAAGTCCATTCTCAAAGTGGAGTAGCGTTGAATTTAAATAAAACAACGGGTCATCTCCACAGTATTATAATTTTTGTAAATTCTCATATGAGACATATTTCGGGATCGGTTAATCCCATTTTCAATCTGATAAGGTTCTGTTAATTAAGAAATAGAATAACATCAAATTTTAAATGAAATGAAATACATTAACTCATATGGCTGTTATGGAATTTTACTCACATGGTAGTAGAAAAATATAAATAAAAATAAAAATAAAAAATAATAAAGTATAAAATAAATTCAAGATTACTCTTTCATTACATAATTACCCCATCGGATTAAACAGAAAATAAAATAAACATAATTCTACACAAAACAAAATTAAAATTAAAATTCAACGGAAACTTTTCTTCTTGTGTTACAATTTGAAAGTTTGATGCAATAATGTGATAATTTTCTTCTTTCTCGCGTCAATCTTCCAAAATGTAACACAAGAAGAAAAGTTTCCGTTGAATTTTAATTTTATTTTGTCTTTTGTAGAATTATGTTATTTTGTCAATGGATATATATATATATATATATATATATATATATATATATATATTGATTTTGTATTCTTGACTGGTTTTATAATAAATAAAAAGATGTTCTTGGGGATGCAGTCATATATTCAATAAAATTCTTTGATTAAAGCCGGGCTTTCGAGAATATTTATTCTCTTCTTCAGGGCAAAAATCGTGAATTTAGAATAAATTAGCCAAAAACTGGAAAGATTTCATAGCCATAAATTACAAATGTCATTATTTATATTTGTCAAGCTCGGCTTTAATCAAATAATTTTATAGAATATATGACTGCATCCCCAAGAACATCTTTATATATATATATATATATATATATATATATACTTGAAATCTATTTCTTCTGTGCCTATATTCCATTGGGATTCTTTTATCTTCATTCAAACTTATCTACCGATATTATCTGAAAAATTTTGTACAAAGTGCCTCGGATCCTCCTCTTTAATTTACGTTGTTTAATGTTTCGACTTCTATGGATTAGACAAATTTTTTTGTACAATTTCCGTCCATCTCATATAATAAAAAATTACGTAAATAGATAGATAGAGATAAGAATATTCAATGATCTTTTTTATATTTAAATCATTCAACTACTTGTCAAATCCATACATATTTAATTTTGTTTGTTTAAGATCAGAGACTGATCATATTTAAATTTATAAAAAGACATATTAGGTATAACATTCACGAATAGTGATAATTTTTTATTATGTATTGTTATAATATGCAAATTAGTGTTTTTCTTATTAACATTTCAATTCTATTGATGATGTGAATATTTATAGTCAATTTTATTCTTACATTTAGAAAGAAAGCTTAAAATAGGAATTTATAAGATATTAGGTTTACAGGGTATGTCTAAAAGGTATATGTATATTTAACAAATTTTTGACGGTTCATTTGATATTTGATACGGTGACAATGTGTATAGGGCAAATAAAACCATATCAATCTTATAAAAATGTCCATGCTCTTAGAGTCACCCTGTATAGATATACTTAAAGCTGTATTTCTTTTTGATATGAGATCTGGCATCACTATGAATTGTGTAGTGAAGAATTTCACTTTCTCTTTATTGTAATATTTATGTATTATTCAAACGTAATATAAACATATACAGGGCGATTTATGTAGTCAACACCACCTTAACCGAGGCCAAACAACTGGTTTCGTCTCGTCACAATAAGTGGTTGCTGGCTAATCGATTTATCGCCTGGTGAGATAGGAGAAGTAGCTAATTTTAGGTATACAATTCGACTGTCTGCTTTTTTTTGGTTTGTCTGCGCGCTTTATATACGTAGTAAACGTACTCAGATTTTGATGATTTTTGAATCATTTGAATGACCAGGAGATTAGAGAAATGGTCCCATATTCGTTAAAACGCAAATGCGAAATCTCCTTCCCTCCGAAAACCGCCCCGAAGAGATGGAGGGGGCAATTTTTCTCAAAAATTGAAAATCCGAGACGGCAGAATTAGAGATAAGAAAATATCTGGAAATTTAAAATGAACATTTTCGAGTTTCAGCGATGTTAAAATTTTAAATATGTGTATTTTTGCTATGTGGAAGGAGCAATTTCTTTCAAAAATTGAAAATCTGAGAATGCCAAGTTAAACACCAAATTATTTGTATTAAAATGTATATGATTACTGAATTACTGAAAGTACAAGCAAAAAATATACATGGGTAATGGTATAATTTGTAAGTGAACGTTCAACGATTTTCGTGACTAATGTTACACTCAAAAGTGTGAAATAAATATTCTTTATTAAAAGTTGGATCGACGTCATTAGTTGATGCACTGAAAAATACAAAATAATATTAATTTATTGGTGCTGGTACTTCTGAAGTTTGTTCCGAAACTTTTTAATCTAACTGCAACTGCACAACTTCAAAAGTACCAGTACCAGTAGAATTAATATTATTTTATATTTTTCAATGCACCAATTCATAACATTGGTCCATTTTTTGGAAAAAATGTTTATATTATTATTTAATAGAAATAAAAACTATAATGTGTTTTCAAGGTTGAAATATGCCAATCGGATACATATATCTTTATGAGACGAAATAATTCACGACTTTTAAAGATAGCTCCTATGAAAAAGAAACAATATTTTATTTCACGATAGGAACTAACGAGAAGCAGTAAATTTTATGTTTTTTATTCTTGCATTTGAGAAACATCTATTATTCAAACTTTAGAAAAGATTACATTCTAAATATACCTAAATATACTATAAATTTTGATAATGCAGGGATCTTTATTGTATTCTGTCATTCTGTCGTTATTTCGTTATACGGCATTTCAAGTAGGTTTAAACTTGACCTCTCAAGGATATTATTATGTATTTAGGTATAGATTTGATATACTCAAGATTACTGTTGTTTAATTTTTCCTTTTTTTGAAATGGAATATGGTTATATTTGCTTACTTATAAAGTTATTGATAATATTGATAATTTCTTTCAATTCAAGTGCCGATTCATTTAAGGTATTGCAAACTCAAAAATATATTTTGTTTGACCCGTATTGAAAATTCCAGCTTCAATGCCAGAAAAGTCATCCAACAATGGACATGTTGTACCCTACATGCTGCTAGTCTTCTAACAGTTCTAGGTCTTTGACTTCCGAGTCACAGTGAGATAGTGTTCTCTGTCCCAGTAAAGTATCACTCTTCCTTAGGCCTTAGGTGCAAATAAATACCTGATGAACTTTTTCTCGATCTCCGCTAGTCTTTCTCCGTTTTTGTCATAACTTCTATTACGAAGCTTTGTTCAGAGGGCTCCGGCTTCGCCAGGATTGCATCTTTAGATTTGTCTGTCCGTTTTTATTGTTCATAAAATGGCCATTTTTTTAAATTTTCGATAAAGCAAGATATTAATCTAGAAATTCCTCAAATTCCTCGCAGTGTTCGGGGCTTATCCTTTTTTAGTCATAATATTCACATAAAAATACCTCCAAAGCAGGTGGAGGGACATTGTTTATATTGAAATTGATTATTGAAAATTAAAACCACAACTTTCCGGGTTACAGCATTAGGAATATCCAATATTGTTACTGAAATCTCAAAAACATAAGTGAAACTTCAATAAAATGAAACGCACCAAAATGTAAAATAAGTATTTCTTACTAAATTAGAAGAGTCTTTGGGATTTGCTCTAAGAAATATAAAATAATGTTAATTCTATTGTTGCTGGTACTTTTGAAGTTGGTGCTAAAAGCTTTAACTACAAATGCACAACATAGACTTAACAATATCTTATAGATTTCATTGCAGCAACCGATAAAGTCGGTTTTACTTTACTAAACAACAGGACAACAAAGACATCAAACATAAATTGATCATGTTATAGGTATATTCTTTTGAATTGACTTCATTTTTGGACTGACTTATAGATCATGCCGTATAATTTTTAGTTCAAAAGGTTCATACTTTCGACTTACCTAAAAACTGCTCCACAGATTCTATAACACATGAGTACGAAGTTTGTATGTTTAAGGAAACTAGTCTTACCTTCCTAAAAACCATTGTAATTCTAGAGACCTAACATGAATGCCTCTCGAGAACTTGGTCATTTAATTTTATCGAAATCTATCCATTTAATAGTAAGAATATATATCCAATATTATATGCTGTTTGACATTGAAAATACCACAGCCATAAAACATCCAAATATTTTCATATATTTTTGGTACTTAGATCGAAGTTTGTATTGTTTACAAACTTCCGACATTTAATAAAAAGTCCGAGCCCATTTTTGAATCATAACATTTCTTAATGCTCCGAGACATAATTTGAATAAGGTGATTAATATCTTCTTGAGAAATTGAGATTAAAGCAACCTGAACTTTATATATTAGACGATGCAAATCCACTGCTAAGCCAGGATGTTGACCAAATCCTCAAACTGCTGGTAAAGAACATCAGGAGAATCGCAGAGAAACCTCGTAATGAAAATTGGGTTTCCTAGTTGCTGAAGCTATGGTATAGCAACTGGTTTTAAAGCATTATGTAATTAGTTCTGATCATTCATGTTTCTTTAACCATGTTTGCACGCTATACCATAACTTCTTGGGTAAGCTATGTCACACATTCTAGGCAAAATTGAATTTCTCGTCTTTCGTCAAGTATTCATCAAATTCTTCTTTGTTTATAAACAAACTTGAGACTCGTCACTAAATATACTGAACCTCTATTCCTGATGCCACTGGCAGGCACATTCTTTTCCAGTCATTTCAAACTCGAAGTACCGAGGATGCATTTCTACCTGACTTTTGCCATTTTCTTTACAGATTGAAATACATTTTTTATCAATATTCTGTTTCAGTACATCAAATTATTTTCCAACAGTTCTGTTTCCTTATGTTTAAATGGCTGTTACATTTTCAATGTCAAACAGTCTATATAAAATTCATATCTTTAGATTCATTTTTATTATCCCTCACTCTAGATAGTATGTCTTCAATCCCATTCTCTTTGAATTATTATGAGATCTATTTATGTTGATAGAAAGTACAAATCACAAATCGTACGATGGTTCAACGTCCATTGGTGATCATTGAAGCAAACCTTGAAGTATAAATTATAGAATATGGTTTTCTCATATTTATTTACTGTAAATAAAAAATAGATGAAGCTATTTAGATTTTTTTACACTTTATTCAATATTTTCTCGAATAGTTTTTATCGCAATCTTATTTAGTGTGTCAGCTATCAGGGATTTCCATATGCACTCAAGATTATTAAATATTGATTATTATTAGCATACCATGAAATTAATTCAATACTTTTCTGTGAGAATTATTAGGCTCTTGGATATAATTAGAAATAATTATTTATTACATATATCATTCATCAAAATTGATCAATAACTCACTTTGTTCTATAAACGTGCACCGACTCTGATTTGTTTCATTCGTTTTCTATTAAAAAAAAGAGTGCTGAAATATGTTAAGTAGGTACTTGAATAATTCAAAATCTGTTTCTTTTACTTAAAATAGGCGTTGAGGCAGTTTTTTATGACTACTTCAAAAATAAAGGAGACAAAACTCAAATGTATGTAGTTTATACGTAACATTTTAGATTAGTGAACATTTACTAATATTGAAGATTCTGTTTAGATCTGAATGAGGGCTGCTGAGAGATGTTCGCGAATAAAAAATGTTTTTTTGTAAAAACAGAAATGGGTTGCGAGCTGCGGCCTTAGGAATTTACATGACGATAGTATTAATCTTCTGCAATATTTACTGCCTAAAGTTTATCAAAAAGGCATCTTTGTTAGTTATTTATCTGGATCATTGATTGTCAATAAAAAATACTTATAAAAACCATGTCATTTGAAAATGGAAAAACTTTAAGCTTGTATAATTTTTACACTATGTTTTTCCTGTTAATACACCTATTATAATCACGCGATATATTAGTGACAAACGAATAGATATTGATTTGTATGTTTCAATACATTTTCCAATGAGATCGACCGTATTTTGAGCGACTTAAACCATAACGAAGGAAATATACAATTCAACTGTATGTTTGCTTATTTATGTATTTTCGTGAGCCTTTTACATAGTAATCGTGGATCGATTCTGATGATTTCTTTTATATCGGAAAGAGGAAAATTTAAAAGTCTTAATAGTATAATAAAAAAATTACATCCCCTTCAAAACCTCTCCAAAAGGGGGTGGGAGGCAATTTTTTTCAAAAATTGAAAATTAAAGCTATTTTCCTAATTGAATAATAAGGATGGTTTAACATACAACTTAATTACTAATAATATTAACTAATTAGGTACCTATCAGCTATATATAAACTAAGGGCTCAGAAATACCATCGATCTGGTCATTGGGGAGATTACCCGAATGTTTACGTTTATTAATCTTGTATAGTCAAGTAAATTCAATTTCAGTCCATTTTTTTCGGTATGTTGAGGTGAAAGGATTAAAACCTAAAAATATTGTTTAACCTCTTCGAAGGCAATGTCAATAATGCATTGCCTAATAGCTCACATTTACATGAAAAAATACCATAAATAGCAAGGCAATATCGAAAATAATGGGATTATGAATGTTAATCACTGATTTCTAATATTACCTTGGTACTTATATTTTTTTACTTGTTTTCCATGATAAAATTGTATTATGGATAGCTGTAATAATTTCTAAAATTAAATATGAACTTATTTTATTATAGGATGTCAAATTGTCCTGATTTTAATGTCAATAAATAAACATATCTTTTTATTGGTGAAATAGTCGCATTAGAACGGTATCATT
Source organism: Crioceris asparagi (assembly GCA_958507055.1). Taxonomy (NCBI): domain Eukaryota; kingdom Metazoa; phylum Arthropoda; class Insecta; order Coleoptera; family Chrysomelidae; genus Crioceris; species Crioceris asparagi. The sequence goes on along the minus strand of OY293829.1, from coordinate 61,651,604 downwards.
AGCTTGAAGAATGTGAATATTTTGCCATTATAAATTTCACTGTTTGCTTTAATCGAAATTATTATTAAAACTAAAAAAGTAAGGCACGAACAACATAGAGTGATAAGGTCTCAATAGCCGTAACCACTCTGTTCTGATAGTTTGTTCTATGTTTTTGACTTAAGACAAGCTTGGTAATAAATATTTAAAAGTGTACACCTTCTCGTTATTGCTGCTATCCCCAATATCATTCATTGGTTCCTAAATGGTCAGCAAAGACTTGAAAAAAGAATATATAAATAAGATGGTGCTCTACCTTTATGCTTTTATTAAATCGCTTACAGTCATTCGATAGAAGCGATTTCAAGCCTATTTGTTTCATCAACGCTACATATGTGGAAGCTGTGTCCGATGAAACAAAAGTAGACTGGATATAACTGCAGTTTCGCAACAATATCTTCCAGTAGGGCAAAATTCGCGCCACCTAGATATTGAAAGATTAATTACGTTAAACGTAGTGTATAATAATTGAAGATATCTGTAATACTTCAATAATGAAAAGAGTATATAAAAATATGATAATGCTCTTATGCTGTTCTTTTTATATACTCTTTTCATGAATGAATTATCCTAGATTTTCAATTATTATATAGTAGATTTAACGTAAACAAGCTGTCAATATCTAGGTGGCGCTAATTGTGACCTACTGGAAGATATTATTATTGCAAAACTGTGATTATCTCCAGCCTTCATTTGTTTATCCACTTATGTGCCTCTGATGAAAGCAAATATGACTATTGATATTAGATAATGCTCTCTACCTTATATATACCTATAATGTCAATAGAAGTTCTGGTTCTTTTATATTATAGATGATATACTCTATGCCCAAAATAGCGTTCTGCGAGGCAGGGTACCAAACGCGGGTGGCGACATACAGGGGGAGGAACTTATCATTTGTTATTAGCTTACTACATTTATCAATTGCCATAGAAAATATTTGAGTTATTGTTCTTGATAAATTTATATAGAAAAGAAAGGATTAAAATGGAATTTACCTAATAATTAGAAATTAATAAATGTAAACATTCGGGTTAATGACCAGATTCATGGCTAGTGATGCGCAAAGCAAGACCAAGACCAAGACCGACATGGTCTTGGTATTGGTCTTGGTCTTGCACCCTTGGTATTGGTCTTGGTCTTGCATCAAATCCTTAGCCTTGGTCTTGGGTCTTGGTCTTGCATATACGGTCTTGGTATTGGTCTTGGTCTTGCTGCAAGACTTGCAAGACTTCGCAAAACTCTTGCAAAAATTTTGATCTTTTTATAAGTGTGAAAAGTTGTTGCGATTCTAAACCGTAATTGCTTAATTTAAATGAAGAAGAACCCTGCATATGTATGGGAAGTATGTAATTCATAATCTTATAAGATTGCCTGTAATTATATTATCATTCGAAATGGATAAATATTGACCGTATAAAAAATTGTCATTGTCCAGAACAAACACGCCTGGTATTGTAATGGTACCAAACCATTGTAGAATAAGTAATGAGAATAAAACTAGGCTTGTAGAATTAAGTTAGGGCAAGTGAGATGCGTAATTAATTAATAAAGTTTATAAATTAATAATCACCATTCACATATGAGAATCGTATCTTAATTGCGCGACTTAGTCTGCTTGTGTTTTCTTGGTATCATCCGTCCCAACTGAGCACCCATTTTACTACATACTTCTACTTTACACTTCTATTTCATAACTCATTCTCTTGCTCATTCTGCAATGGGTTTGTACCATTTTCTTTAATAAAATAGAAAGAATCTCTGAAAGCGATCAAAAGTATTTCTGGTTTATAAAACTAACTTTTTTTTAGAAAGCTTTTTCCAAAAAATGAAAATTAAAAACAGGTAGAGATTTGTTAATACGCGCATTTATAAAACTAGGTATCTATTTAAAAAGTCAGTAGTGTGAATATCTTAGTTGAGTTAGTTAATGAGCATGATCGAAAATATAGTTTCAAAATAAGGGCAATCTAAAATTTCAAATATCCCCAAAAGTGGCCACTGGATAAATGTCATCAAAAAGATATCAGATGTATAGATGATTTTTAACGTTTGCTTAAAACATTCTGCGCGATAGAAAAAATAATAAAAATAAAAAACCGTGTAGTTTACCTTTCCCTGGGTACGAACTATCGGGATTCTTTGAAAACAGATCGGTAAGGGAAATCCTAGGATTGAAAGTACGGTATAGGTATAGGGTGTTTCAGAATTTTTTGAAATCCGGAAATCCTAGAAGCGTAAAATGAACTCGCTTTTCACCCAACAACTTTTAATTCAGTATTTTCTAATTTTCTAAAATAAAGATCAATAATAAGGGAGTTCAAAGATTAAATCGATTAGGTTATTTATTAGCGTTTCTTAACTTATCATTGAGCAAAATAATATGTTTCCAACCAATTTGGTGTTTGGTTACGGAACTGCAAGAGTTTTGCAAGTCTCGCAAGTCTTGCAGCAAGACCAAGACCAAGACCAGGTTAGTCTTGGTATTGGTCTTGCATCCCAGTATTGGTCTTGGTCTTGGGTCTTGGTCTTGCATAGACGGTCTTGGTCTCGGTCTTGGTCTTGCAATTTTGCAAGACCAAGACCAAGACTGCAAGACCAAGACCAGTCTCGCAGCATCACTATTCATGGCATCTTCAGGCCCTTACTGAATAATATATAATTGTTACCTAATTACTTTAAAATGTATGCCATTGAGATTTATGTTAATCATCCTTATTATTCAAGTAGGTACTAATCCTTGTAGAGTTTAGTTAATATTCACATTTTAGAAAGACATAGTGTACAGAAACAATTGTAATATTTAAACAGTATAATAGTGGCAATTTATTACAGTGTTCTAATTTTAATCTAGAGATTTAATAAGCCTATACAACAGGCTGTGCACGATGCTTGTCTATTCAAATCTATATACTAGCTGGCGCGCACACATACATATACTCGTATATAATAGAAAGAGAGAGAGCCAGTGAGAGAAAATCGCATCGAGGGAGCGTAACGCGTGACGATTTCTGCTAGTTAGCCATAATAACTTCGTTGCAATCGTTCCAAGAACATTTTTTTTTACTCTCACACATCATTCCAACAAAACACCGCCGGTATACATCCCAATAACAGCCTAGTTCCTTCACAAACCTCTTATAGAGAAAACGATCGTACTTTTATACCATGACACACCAACATTGGCCTTAATGCTTGGCTTTAGTTCCAATTTGGTTCAACTAAAGATCCATTTCTGTTTATATTATTTATTATTGCTCTTGTCCAAATTCTTCAAGCTATTTCAATTGTTCTAATCTGAATGAATTTTCGTGTATAAAATCTGATTCTTATTATTTTTTATAATTTGTATGAATAATGTATTATTTTTTTAAATTTATTTCTAGGAAGGACTATCGAAAATCTAAACAATAATGTTCAAGTAGGAAATTGCAACAAACCCCCCTGCAGACTTAGGAAAGATAACTTTATCAATGTAACCTTGAAGTTTCAACCAGGTAAGCAGGTTACCTTTAATTCAAACCAATAGTGTAAACTGTTTTGGCTTAGTGTGAAAAACCAGAAATATAATCTGCCAACAATATTGGAATATTTAGGGATAAGCCTAATGCTTTCGAAACAAATGGTTAGAAGTATAGAATTAGAATTTCGAAATCACACTAAAATAAAACAAAACTTGTATTTTTATTTTGTTTAACTTGTTTATCATAATCTATAGTCGAATAACTTTTTTCAATCGTGCTAATTATCATAATAATTTAATGACAACAATTATTGGTTGTTACACTTCTACTTCTGTATTGAATCAAATTAAAATATTATAGAAATAAACAAATTTGATAACTACATTAGGTAAACATATTAATAGTTTATTTATGTAACAAATAGCGTGTTGGTACGCCAGTGCTCACGCCACCTACTACCTACTCAATTAAGTTCGTTCAATGTCATTATGATATTGGCTTGACATCTAATGTCGATGTCATTCTTTGATATATAACTCAATGTTGTTTGAGTTGAGTTAAAAGTTCGTTGATAATTAGTTGCTCTATGAAGTGTAAAGATTAACTGGCGCTTCCAAAATTCAAAACGTTAGCCTGGCCAGGGTTCAAATGGCCATCGAAAAATTGACAGATATATGGACTCAATATTGGAATATGACATTGAGTGATGACATAATTTAAGCCTGGCCAGGCTCATGTGTTGTATTTAGGAACATACCGGAAGTTTTGTTAAATTTTACACTTCATAGATCAAGGAATCATCAATGGATGAATTCCACATCTGAGGTCAAGCCGAACTTTTCGACAACATCAGGTTGCATAATCATTGCATGTGTCAGAGATACTTTTCTAGACTATAAATGAAACTCACACATGTTATCAAGTTCAGTAATTGTCATTGGAAATATTCTACACTAATGGAAATAATATATCAACTTGTATTGAGACTGGCTACCAAACAAAAAAACCAACAACCATGACATGAGAAATAGATTTCAATGAAGAATCGAATAAGTAGTTCTGTAAAATAGTAGGTACCTACTATTCAATCTAATTTTACAGTAATGTTTAGATATCTTTTGTATGATTGTCAAAGTCGGTGTACCTAGAATGTCAGTAGATGATGACGAGGACGCACTGCTCATTTAAATAGACCATTCAATGATTGGAAGTGAAAAAACTTGATTGACTTTTAATTGTATCATATGAATTTTGCTCCCATATTCATTTATTTTGTTATTTGCTGTTGCTATCGGTTAACTTTCACAAGTTTTTATTGTTCAACTGTATAGTAATTACCAATGATGGATTGATTGATCGTTTTTTTATCACATAATGAAACACCACAGTCTGTCGTTTGAATATAAGTACTTCACAATGATCTGCTGATATACTGGATGAAAAAGTAGATATTATTTTGATGTAATGAAACTAGAATGCATTGTTGCGAATATGGAAAAAATATGTGATGTAGGTAAAAAAACTCATTTATAAAATAGGGCTCTATTAAAATACCCAATTGAGTGTGTCCAAGATAAAGAATAAATAGCATCATATGTTGTGATACATTTATAGAACTGAACGAGTTTATATTAGATATAGTATTTTCAATTCTAATTACATCAGAAGTTCGAACAAATTACCATTATTTTTCAAGAGGTCCGCGAAAATGTTTCTAATACCAGTTAGTTGATGTTAATCTTTTTCCGTTTAAAAGTTATATTGGAATACCTACATCGTTTTGGATATAGGTACCCTCAAAGATAAGTCAGAAAGTGTCAGATATAGCAATATAAAGACATTGAATACTTATATTATGTCAACAACAAGGGCTAGCTTATAGAAGGTGTACTTTTGATAAAAAGGATGCTATTTTTAACGCTATTTTGTAGTGCTAAAAGTTACCTCAAAGAAATATTTTCCTTTTTCTGATAGCTCTCTGCCAAACTTGAAACAAATGTAAAAATCAGTTTTTCTCTAATTTCTCAACAACCAAAATAGCATTAAAATTTAAAGATTTAAGATAGAAAAATGCGTATCCACTCACAGGATAGCTCTCATGCAAATTCCACCAAATACAAAAATCATCCGTTTGATTTATACGACCATTATTTTTTAGAGTTAAAGAGACCAATAATAATAATCGAAATACATTTTTTCGTATGACGAGCCATTTAGCCAGAATATTGGTAAACATATAAAAACTAATTTAAGCATTAGGTATCTAATATTCTCTTCTTTTTTGATAGATCCTCCAAATAGAGGATGGTGGATTAATGAAAATTTTATCAAAATCGTTAGAACCGCTTTCGCATCACCGTGTTGAGCGAAACATGTTTTACTGCTCTTGCCAAGCAACCATTGCGAGCGGTATCGATACCCTTCAAAACAATACAGAAAGCAAAAAAATAGATTCGTGCATTGCCAGAGATAATCTTGACACAGATAGTCAGACGAATGGCATTTTTTTTTGGTCTCGATTTATAAAAAGATGAAGTCAAATTATTGAAACAACTAGATTCCATTTACTTATCGCGAATGGTTTGATATTTCTAACATCACATAATACTTTAAAGTATACCACTTATCTACTCCATGATGAATGTATTCATAGATGAAACACCATGTTTGATTTTAATGATGTATTGTATAAAAAAAGTTACATAAAATATACATTATAATAGACGTCACTTAAAGTAATTATTTTTTATGGTTACACAATTTTGGCGAATTTTTCAGAGTACTTAATTAAAAATAATGTTCAAGATTTAATATTATTTTTCTCGCAACATTGTCAAGAGAACTTTGTAATATAATCGTCTTTTCATAACTTACCTACGGATACGTACGAGTACGGAATTATAGGTTTATAAAATGCGAATGATCGGAAGGTCAGACAAAAGATAAATTATATCACTTAAAAAAGGCTGATTTATAATAAATTGAGTTAACAATAGGAAATCCAGCATAATTGGTCGTTTTTTAACAGAGAGGGCTATCATAGTCCCACAGGTACTAGTGCTGCAGGTCTCTGGCAGTATGAGGCTCTAGAAAGCACTACTCACTAAACCTCCCTCTCGCTTATACCCATGTCTATTGGAACCATTTGGTAGATTTGCTTGTAGATGTTTGACTTCTATTTTATTAGGTTGTCAGGTATCTCAAATTTAGTTGTGAATTAGTAAAAATTTTTTGAGATCCCATGGATAATAGTTTTTCGTGTTCATAGCCAGTTATCCGCGGTCCACAACTACCGTAAAATCAAATTCTTGAAGACACTAGATTTGTTTACTTTGTGCTACTAGCTTGATTTTTTTAAATTATGTAAGACTCTAAAATATACCCTTTACGTTGAGGTGACCCTATTAAATTTGCACATTTTTTATGATTTTTTCGCTTTAAAATCTTTGAAAATAAGAGGGAGTAGGTTTAATGGAGGATTATCAAAATACTCTATAAGGCTTTACGTTTTTGCATTTTACGTAAACTATTTATCAGTGTACGCCAAGTTTAAAAGTATTCTGAAGGGCTTGTTCCCTTTAAACGACAAAAAACAATAAAACTCGATGTATGTATATCAATAATACTAGATCGATTTGTGTTTTGTGTCATCAAAAATTGTGAAATAAAACTTTCTTACAATAGCTAGGACCGACTTTATTTGTTGGTGCACTGAAAAATAAAAAATAATATTAATTACACTGGTACTGATACTTTTGAAGTTGGTGCCAAAATTATTCTATTTACGTATGACTGCACAACCTCATATCAGTGAAAAGTGTCTCTACTAAAATAACTCACCTAACCTTGAAGCTTAGCAAAAAGTATACTTTAAAAATTGTGCAAGTATATGCTCCGACAAGCGATCTTACGGACTATGAAGTAGAAGAATGTTACGATGACATCAACGCCAAGTTTGGAAGAAGTACCGATGCTACAGAAACATTACTGGGAAAATTTGTTTTGGGATGCAGGAACGAACGTGGTGCAACTTAGTTTTCTGCTAGAAAAGAATCTATTTCAAATGAACAGCTTCTTCTACAAAAAGGAACATCGAAGATGGACATGGCAAAACTCAGATGAAAAACCCGGAATGAGATCGATTTTATCATCACAGACAAGAAGCAAACCGTTAGAGATGTTACAGTCCTGAACCAATTTTCAACGGGTATCGACCACAGAATGGTGAGAGCCTCTATATAAATAGACCTTGGAAAAGAGAAGTATCGTATGATTAAAAAGAAATGCACACCTACCTGGACATACCCTGAAAATACAGACACATTCCAAGAACACATCAATACTATCCTCGAAAGCAAGAATAACACAGACCAAGCTGTCAATTCATGACAAATTTGATACTAAGTGAAAACCTAAAGGTCGCTAGTAACAAAATAATACTAGTCCACAAATATAAATACTTAGATCATGAAATCCAAATTGCCAGAGATAACCAAACCACTGAACTGCAAAGAAGAATTACCTTGGCATGGGCTGCATATGGAGCTCTATCAGACATCTTCAAGAGCAGCATATCAAATCACCTTAAAAAGAAGACCTTCGACCAATGCAATGTCCCAGTTATGAATTACGGTGCCGAAGCACTCTCATTAACCCAGGCTACAGCAACCAAACTCAGAGTAGCCCAAACGAGAATGGAAAGGCTCCAGAGATAGAGTCAGAAATGAGGAAATAAGAAAAAGGATAGGCGTCATGGATGTTATCGAGCGCATAGCATGGCGTAAGTGGAACTGGGCTGGCTATGTGGCCCGAATGACTGATGGGCCCTGGAGCAGGAAACTAATAGAGTATCTCGACCTCGAGCTGATAAAAGGAGTAGAGGCAGACAACCTGCGCGATGGACAGACGACGTAAAAAGAATCGCTTGAAACTGGCTACAAGAAGCTCAGGACCGACACAACTGGAAGAATTTAGGGGAGGCCAATGTTCACCTTTGGACGCAGAAGGCTGGTTGATGATGATGATGACTGCACATCCCTAAAAGTGTCAGCACCAGTGTAGTAATTATTATTTTGTATTTTTCAATTTTGAGTGCACCATTAGTCATGAAAATAGTTGAAAGATCACTTATTATACCAAAAAGCTATGTAGTATTTATCCTATTAACCATGTATATTATTTGCTGATATTTATTATTATTCAAAGATCTCAAAATATCGCGTCGGAAATACACATATTTCAGTAAACCACTGCTGTAACTCGGAAGCCGTACATTTTTTTAAATCTCCAATTTAAACGTTGTTGGATATGGTCTCTTCCTCAATTTGACCGTCTCAAAATTTAGATTTTCGAAAAAAAATGCCCCCTCCATATAGCGGAAACATACATTTTCCAGACTTTACCATTGCTGTTACTCAAAAACCCTAATCTTTTTTGAAAAATTTCCAACTTAAATATTGTTGTTCTGTCTTTAAATTTATTTAACTTGGGGCTATTTCTCAACTCTCTTCTCTCAAATAAAAAGAATCATCGGAGTACGCTTACTATAAGCCGCGCGCGCACGAACATAAAAACCACACAGTCGAAATTTAAACCTTCTCCGTTTGGTCGTCGGTCAAAAAACGGAACATTTAAAGGCAAATTGCAGACGTGAGACCCACCCCCCCAACTCTGGGTACAGAGACTGATTTAGGTATCTGAAAATGTTGGATTTTCAAGGTCATACAATGATTTTTCGTTAATTCCTGTATTGATACTGGTAATTAAATACAAGAAGTACGCATGGCCTGATAGAAATATAATTAAGATATTTTTTACAAAAAATTGGAGCGCCTTTATTAGGTAGTTGGTGCACTGAAAAATACAAAATAATATTAATTCTCTTGGTATTCCAAAAGTACCAGCCCAAATAGAATTAATATTATTTTCTATTTTTTAGTGCACCAACTAATAAAGTTGGACCAATTTTTTGTAAGAAATATTTATTTCACACTTTTGAGTATAACAATACTCATGAAAATTGATGATAGTTCACTAATACCCAAGAAGATAGTACTTATCTTATTACCATGTATAAGACTTAGCTTATTCAGAGATCTCAGAACATCGCGGCGCAGATTTAAATATTTCAGACTTTACTGCAGTAACGCGAAAGCCGTAACTCTTTAGAAAAAAGGTCCAATTTAAATGTTGCTACATATATTCTCGTCTTTGATTTGGATGTACATATTACATTTTCAATTTTCTAAAAAAATGCCCCTTCCAAATGGCGGAAATACACATAAATATCACATCACATATTTCAGACTTTACCATTGCTGCAAACCCATTTGTTCCATATGTGAATTGCTATTAACTGTTGAACAGATTCCAGTAGTGTCCTTTATTTGAAATTTATCGAATCACATACAATAGAGAGAATTCTATCAAAACTATTCCCGGACCACATTGCAACATTGTGAACCTCATGAAATACCTCAAACATTGTAATTCCCTACACAGATTGTAAAAAACTATAACCACCGCTAATAACCAATTGGTTGATGCGGTTTATTGTTAAATAAATAAAAAAACACTCAATAATACCCTGATGAGAAGTAAAGTGCCGACGCTAGTAGTAATTTCTAGGGCTCTTTAAATTTGTATGGTATGAAATTAATTGTGCCTTTGTTAAGTACTTGCCTTTCGCACAACTCAGTACGGTCTCGATTCTTTGCCACCAAATTTTGTTCTATAAACCAAGCTCCAACGATTATATCCAATAATTCTAGATTAATAGATATTCTATGACAGAAAACCTCAGTAGTGTTCCTAATTAAATTTATTGAATTACGGTAAAATTTCGTTAACAGGGCAATCGCGCTTCTATTAAAACCTCACAAATGGTGCCGATAGGATATAGCCATAAAATGTTAGCTCCGAAAATATTTGAGACGCCGCTACAAGAAATAAAATCGAGCTTCAGTCACTAATAACAGGTTTATTCCTGAATATACAACTTTGTTGGCAAAAAGTGCATTGGGTTATACTAATATAGTACTACTATTACTACTATTCTAGTGTTGTTTTTGAGATTGGTTTCTGTCTTTTCTAGATGAGGATATTTCTTCCTTGAAGAACGCCGTGAGTGCCAATATTTTGGGTATTCCCTTCCCATTCGTTGGTGTAGACGGTGAAGATGCATGTCAATATATATACGATAAAGATGGCAAAGAAAAGGTTGGATGTAATTTGAAAAAAGGTCAAGAATACCTTTATAAGAATCGTATTGAAGTACTGAAAGTATATCCGAGGGTAAGTCGATACGTTTTTTCTCAGTTGAAGGGCATACCTATACATAATATAATAGATTCTTAAATATATATTACATTGATTCTAAAGTGGGAGCATTTGCGTGTAATGTAAACCCTCATCCACACACCGCCGCAGTCAGGAATTTGCCTATTTTTTGCCGTTCATTAGTTGCGGAAGGAATAATTTTGCCGATCTTTTTTTTATACTAGAAAAATTGTGTCTCGTTCACTTAAAATCAATTTAACGTTCATAATACAATTTGGAGTAGAATCGAGTTCTTGTTCATTATTTTCCATCAAATATTATTTTTAATACTTTGAAAGAATCAGAGTACATTGCTGTGGTAATATATCATGAGAAGAAGAAGAAAACTTCCTGTTTGAATGAAGCCGTCTATTTATGATTTTATTAATTTTTGGGGGCAATATCAGCAAATATTTTTTAAAAGCTTTTAATAATAAGTAAAATACATTTTTTTCGAATATAGGAGAATAAACAATAAATTTTAAATTCGAAAATTATCCTAATTATTTATTTTTTGAGAGCATTTTTTGACATTTTCATTCATAAATAGGTAACATAGCTACATAATACAAGAATTGACTTTTAATATAATCTTGAAATAAGATTATATATTATTCTATTTAATATTTAATATTCAATATTATTGACCTTTTTATATTTTCAGGAAATTGAAATCATTCCTAATAACTACTTTAATAAGTTTATATTTTTCAATATATAAAATGTCAAAATAAAAACTGAAGAAAACAGTACTAGATGAACATATTCAAAACAGGCGTGATAACTTAATAAATAAAATGAGATAATTTTCTGAGGGTAAAAAAAACAAAGGTTATATAAATAAAGAAAAAAATGGATCGACTATTGGTTGGTGCACTGAAAAATACAGAATAATATTTCTTCTATTGGTGCTGGTAATTTTGAAGTGGTGCAATTGTACTTAGATAGAAGACTTTTGACACCAACTTCACAAGTACCAGCAGCAATAGAGTTAATATTATTTTGTATTTTTCAGTGCACCAACTAATAAAATATTTTTCACACTAGTCGTAAAAATCGTTGAACATTCACCAGTACCAAAGAAGTAGCACTTATCCTATTACCCGTGTATATTATTTGCTTGTACTTGTTAGTTATGAATCAGTCATCTAAAAATATCGCCGGGGAAATTCACATATTTAAGGTTTACCACTTTTTTAACTCGAAAACCGTAACTCTATGGAAAGAATGATGACATTAAATGTTGATACATATAATCCCTTCTTTATTATGGCAATCTCATATTTTCAAATTTCAAAAGAAATGGCCCCCTGCACAAAGCAAAAATACACATATTTCAGATTTTAACATTGATGTAACTCGAAAACCATAGCTCTTTTGAAAAAATATTCAATTTAAAATGTTTCCGGATATTCTCTCATCTTCAATTCTGTCGTCTCGGATTTTCGATTTTTGACAAAAATTGCCCCCTCCACCCTTTTGGGAGTGGTTTTTGGAGGGAAGGAGATTTTGAATTTAAGTTTTTCCAAATATGTGACCATTTCTCAATTCTCCTCTTTCAAATTAATAAAAAATCATCAAAATCTCAGACTACGTTTAATCGCATATAGTAACTGTACCGCATTACGCGCACAAACCAAAAAGCAAACACTCGAATTGTATACCTCCTCCTTTTGGGTTCGTCGGTCAAAAATAAAGACTCAAGAAAATCTTATTTACTATTTTCGAGAATATACTAAAAACTCATTTCGCACTTTTCCATTTTCTTTTCTCATAAGAACCGCCTTTGGTTTGCAGTCGTCATAAACAACCCAGTTATTATTATTCGTGTTTACTGTATACCCCCTCCTTTTGGAGTCTCGGTCAAAAATAAAGAATCAAGAAAATCTTTACCATTTTCGAGAATATACCAATAACTCAGTTCGCACTTTTCCATTTTCTTTTCTCATGAGAACGGCCTTTGGTTTGCAGTTATCATAAACAACCCAGTTTATTATTCCTGTTTACAATAATAGTGTCGTCTATACAGTGCGGTCCAAAGGTATGGAATACATTTATTTTTAACGTTATTATGTATTTTATTGGAAAACTTGAAACAAGTCCATTTTTATTCTCAATTTTACAATTGAATGTATGAAAATATTACCCCCTTCTTGCACCCCCTCTAAATTATGAGCACCCTCTCAAAAATTATAAATGAGAAGGGGGTCGTGTGGTACCTTCAAATTTGGTGCAATCTTAACTGAGAAAATTTATTTGGGATATCTAAAATTGTGATTCTTTAAGTAGAATGAAGTAAATAATGTCACAAAATGTTTGGGAAGTATTTTTTTTATTTATTTTACAGCTAAAGTAAATCTTCAATATGACCACCATTCACTTCTAGACAAAAAGCAAGGCGATCTTAGAATTCTCGTAGAACATTTTGTAGGACCTCAGGGGTTATGTTGTTAATTTCTTTCGTTATTCTAACTTTTAAAGGCAATATTGTCTGGTCTATTGGAATATACTTTTGATTTTAAATAACCCCATAAGAAGTAATCTAGAGGAGTTAAATCGGGGGATCTAGGTCGCCATTCAGTCGTTCCACGTCTTTCAATCCACCTATTGGGAAAAAACTTCAAATAATATCTAACAATACGTTTGTAATGCGGTGGAGTTCCGTTTCTATGGTACCACATTACTCTATGTAATGCATTTGGATTATTAACAATAGGAAAAATTCTTTCTAATATAGGCAGTAAAAAATTCAAAAAAAAACAAAGATAAACCTCACCATTAATAGTCCCTTCAAAAGAATATGGGCCAATAATTTTGTTAATGATACCAGCCCAAACATTCACTTTTTTGGGATATTTTGTGTGAGCCTCACATAGGTATCCAATGAAGATATTTTCTCTATTCCCATTTCTACTGTTTTGTCTATTAACGGTTCCATATAAATGAAAAGCATCTTCATCAAAAAACAAAATTTTGTTTGCGAACAGCAAATCTGCTTCCATTCTGTCTATCATCAGTACACAGAATTGTCGCCTTCTATCAGGATCTTCCTCATTTAACTCCTGAACCAACTGAACTTTATAAGGATGGTATTTTTCTTTATGGAAAGCTCTCAATATCGATGATTTATTTACATCATTGTCGGCGGCAAGTTGTGTAGGTACTTGTCATATGCGAATTTTCCACAATCGCTAACAATACTTTTTCCACATCCTATTTAACATTTCGACCTGGTTTTTGTCCAGTTTTACGAAATTTTGTTTCTAGTTTGCTGACTGTTAATTGTGAGATGTATTAACCAGGGTATTTATTATTGAATATTTCACAAACTTCCTTCTGAGTTCTTGTGTTGCTACCGCATCCAATCATAATTAAAATGTCTACCTATTAGTTGAGTTTCGGATAAATGAGCCATAGTTAAATCAAATATACACACAAATATTTTTCAATTCACTGATGTCTGTCAGGAACTTACAAACATCAAAATAACAGTAGCCTACTAGATTGACAACATGTTGTACGAGAATTCCAAGAACGCCTTGCTTATTGTCAAGAAGTGCATGATGGTCACATTTTGATTATCAAGTAAATTGAAAAAAACTTCCTAATATCATGTGACATTATTTCCTTCATCTACTTAAAATATCAAAAATAGTATTGCTGAACAGATAATGAAAATCCCTTTCGAACAAGGTGCCTCGTGAAACCCCTTCTCACTTAAAACTTTTGAGGGGTGCTCATAATTCTGGGGAGGTGCAAGAAGGGGGTAATATTTTCATCCATTCAATTGTCAAATTGAGAATAGAAATCGACGTGTTGCAGGCTTTATCAAACAAAAACAGAATACATTTAATTACCGACCACTAAAATCTATATATAGTATATAATTATTTTTTCATCTCCATTATAAACATAGTTGCTCCCTTAACTTGACGTCAAGTTATTGAGACACCATTTTTCTAGTAGAAAAAAAAGCTGCAAAATTATTTCTTCTACTACTAATGAACGGAAAAAAGCAAAAAATTTCCCGCTAATTAGTTTATAGATATTTTCATTGTTAACAAAATTGCATTATATAAAGTACGCGAGACATCTATTTTCTAGTAGAAAAAAGAGCGGCAAAATTATTTTTTCCACAGCTAATTAACGACAAAAAGAGGCAAATTCCCCATTAATTAGTCTTTTGATATTTTCATTATTAACAAAGTTTGCGAGACATCCATTTTCTAGTTGAAAAAAGAGCGGCAACATATTTTTTTCCAGAAATAATTAACGGCAAAAAAGCGGCAAATTCCTGCCTAATGGCATTGTAATTTTTCAAAGTTGTTTCGCCAAGTTGATTTACATCTATAAGTAGAGCTAGGAGCAGTACAAAGACCATAGCAAATTATTTAATCTCTGACCATAGTCAGGCATTTTTTTTAGATAATTTCATTTTTCATAGATATACTTTGAAATCTATCTAAATATGAACAAACATTTTCAACTTACCTAATTGAATTTTGATAGCGGCTTCTACCAACTATAAAATAAGCATATTTACCTAAATAATACCCACATATATATTGTGTAATGTCAATTTGAAAATAACTTGCTTGACGTTTATTGAAAATCTCTAATGTAAAAAAGAATCTAAGTGCTGATCGCAATAGGAAATATAATTTTCAAATGGATTTAAAGAATATCTCATGGACATTCTAAATTAATTATGCAAACATAACCTTCTAAAAGTTTGATTTGTTTGAATAATTAGCAACCGAAACCAAGCTATTACATTTATCAATCAATTATTGTTAGAGAATATGAATGCATTATATTGTTTAAATATTTACATTGAAATTAAAAGTGAATTATTTAAAGGATATTTTAATTGTAGGTGCACGTGCATCAGCTTTTGAGTCGTACGTATATACATATATATATATATACTGGGTGTTTCATAATAATGGGAAATACTATTTATTTTGTAACAATTGGTACTCTGAAGAAGAGAATAAGCATTCTCGAAAGCTCGGCTTAACTCAAAGAATTTTATTCATTACATGACTGCTTCCGTAGGAACATCTTTCTATATATATATGTATATATACATATGTATGTGAGGAGTTATCTAGAAAGAGTTAATCAGGAGAAAATATATATATATATATATATATAAGTATAATGAAATGATGATGCTCTCAACCTTTATGCTTTGATTTCGTTGGACACAACCATACACTAGAAGTGTATTGCGGCAATTTCATCATCAGCGCCACATAAGTGGAAGCTGTGTCCGACGAAATAAAAGCAACTGAAAATGCGACTATGTCCATCACTGACATTTATTTCAAGAAATGTGCAATAACTTTTTTTTATTTTTCTAAGCTTTATAGATATTTGCCAGTATGTATTGGAAATTACATCTGTTAAAAAAATGATTTTGTCTGGCAGGTTCAAAATTGTGGTAGTTTCAAATTAGGTAAAAATTGTTTCGACCTTATATGTAGGTATCATATGATTAAATCTAAGTTGCTTTTGTTGAATTGTATATTCGTTTAGACATGATGTCTTGAAAGAGTAGATGAAACTCAACAATAAAATCTTTTGATAATGTGTGTTTGCACAAGTAGATAGAAATGCGCATCGAGCCGTTCTGGCTTAAAAGATTATTGCAAGCAATAAAATATAATGCAACTACTATGAGCTCATCTGATTACGAGGAGAAAACTGGGCTGTGTAGCCTCATAGTTTCTATACTTTAAAGGTTTGATGCATCCGTCGCAGCCAGAATCATATTTTTTATGTAGATAAATTTCGTTTCTTTATTATGGAAAGCTTAATCTTAAGAAAACTAGTAGATTACTCTTATAGTTTTCATTATACTACAATTTTTATAATGTGTAGGTAGCCGTAAATATAATCAAAATTTCCCGATATATTGACTAAACCAAAATGAATGTCTTTTTACTGCTTGCCAATTTTTTAGGTACTTTAGTTTGCACGTTAATATAATTTTTCATAAGAAATTTGTATAGATAAATTTTCTTCACAAATATAGCTATTGCAATGTCTTGAGGCACTAAATGAGCAAATATGTGAGTGTTAACATATTTTTGAATTATAGATATGATCTGTACCTACTTACAACTTTTGTTTGTAGCATTTTTCCTTAAAAAATAGAAACCGTGAAATTTACCTATCCGCTGACTACGAACCTTCGTGATGGGTCCGTTTTCTCAAATTGAAAATGGTTACTTTTTTCCATGTTTCCAGGACCCTACAGTTTTTAGAAAGAAATCTATTCGTACGTGTGATAATTTACAAGTATTTTCATATTCTTCATATTCGCCTGCCTCATTAAACTATGTTAATCGCAGAATCGTATGACATTTTAAATATACCTATAATAAAAACACATGTTTCAAATTGTTACCTACATTAAGTACAAAAATTAGCTTAAATCAGTTTGTTATGATATTTTGGAATTTTTGGTAGCACTTTAAAAAGTTATCTTTGAGATACCCTGTGTATACCTAATAATAGTTTTATTAATATTTATGTATATGGAGATCCAGTATCATACAGATACATGATAATTATTCAATGTAGTCTCGTGTGGTCAGTGCGTGGATAAATATAAAAATCGATTTCACAAAGAGAGCAACAGCTTTTTTACAAGTAGATATGCAAAAACAAGTTTAAAATCCAAGGTTTCTGTTTCTGTAAGGTGAACTGCTTCATTAAGGTTACATCCAAATTCATCCACACGCTCGGTCACCTTGTTCCCTTAATATAATACAATGTAAAAGCTAATATTCCAAATATCAGAGATCAGCTCGAAACACAAGTTTTGAGTCTAAAAATCATCTATTTATTTTTTTAATTATTTTGAATTTTTCCATAAATATAAACTGGAGTATCACTATTTTAATATGCAAAAGAAGTTTCAGTGGAAAACTTGAAGCAGTCCTCTCATTATATTTATCATAGATACACAATATTTCACTGTAGACCTACAAATGAAGTTTTATCAAATTTGAATTTATTATTTTCTTGACACTAAAGATGCGATAAACAAAACTCCCCTATCACATTTAATTTCTCCGAGATTCAGGGTGACCTTGAAATATTTTAAAGTTTGCCCATTGATGAGTTGGAAACAAAGTAGAAACGGTAGTAGCCACATATGTTTATGTAGAATCTTTTATGCTCAAATATATAAATGTTTATTTCAAGTGAAAATTATGGTACTAAAATGCTCTATTTATTGAAACTGTCAAATATTGCCCATGAATATGATATATTCTTTCAACGCCCGCAAAAACTTAGCGCCATCTTTGACTTTGAATTGTTGAAGATGATTCCAATTATGCTAATTGAAACTAAACTCAGTTGTACCTATTACAAGAATAAGTGCCGATTCCATAATGAATCTCTAATGGAAAATTAGTTAATTCTTCAATTTGTGTAACCTATATCTTGAGGACGGAGTAAAATAGTGCATTTTTTAAACACTTTTATAACGTCAGTCACATTATCTCTCGCTCTTTTAAAGTAAATTTGAATTATATGTTCAATCAGAAAATTTATGAAATTTTTAATTTAGGATTAAAATTAACAGGAGATTAAATTTGATTATGAAATCGGCCCTAATACTACCTTACCATTTGCTTTTAGTGTCTGTTTATAAAAGTTACGTGCCACAATCTTTGAAAGTATCAATTTGCAAGTTTCAATTTAATTTTGGTGTGCAAATCGCCATATGTTTCCCACTACAAGATTTTTTAATAACATTGTAGCGAACGTTTCTACTAGAACTGCAGAAAATATAGCCTTAAGGAGTGACAGTGTTAGAGAACATCCAAGCACTTATATTCAGCATCGCGGTTTTGGAATTAAACATCCCGCACAACGAATCGTTACAAATGATTTTCATTTTCATATGGGTTTACAAAATTCTGATAACAAAAGAGCTGCAAGCTGACATTATAGCGGATACTTTGCCAACCGGATATTGGAATATAGGTAGATAAAATTATTCTCATTTGTGGGGAACAGGAAATCTAAGTGCCGCTTAAGAAATTTCGATGCTTTCTGAGAAAGCTTTCTTTTCAATATTATAAAAGTGATTCACTGACTGTAAATGAAGATCAGTACCAAAGCTTGATTTTTACATGAAGTGGATGGGATGGAAAAAAATTAAATGAGGCAAGATGCACAGAATAGTTCGGCTTGTAAAACACCGCCTCAGAATAATATTTCTCATCTCTATTTTGATATCAAAACTGTCCACGAAGAAAATGCGATTTGATCTCTTTGCAAATCTTTTTCTGAGTTTTCTTAAAAAGTAAATGCTACATGATTTAACGATTTAACTATTAATGGATGAAACATAACAATGATAGTACAATTAGCACAAGTTTTTCAGACGAATATTCAACTGTCAACGAAATCTCTTGATTTTAGAGTAAGATTTAGGAGAAAGAAAGAAATACTTAGGTACCTACGTTTATTTAGACATATAGAACATAAAAGTATTGAATTGTGTTCATTCGACTCTAGTTGGACTTGTGGGTGATGTGTTGGACTTCTAACCAAGAGTTCGTGGGTTTAAGTCCGATTAGGTCAATGGCAAAAACTAGAGGTCGGCTTCACTTCTACCTTACAAACCCGTACGTGTCCTTAGATACATATCGGTGGTTCTTAAACTGTGGTTTGTCTTGTCAGTCTCAACAATGTCAAGGCAGTGAAGGGCATGCCTGGTCGGGGGTGGACATGCGAAAAGGCTGAGAGAAGGCGAAGCACCGAGATGAATATTCTATTATTTGCTATTTTGATAATTGATATGCAGCCAAAATTTCATAGGAATGCCCAGAAGAACACTGAAACTTTAGTATTATTTTTGAGAATTTAGTGCTTACAGTTTCTGAATTTCATTATAGTAAGTAGATAGGTAAACTCATACAGAATAAAGAACCAGTTTGGTTTTCTATAGTGAAAGTGTACTTGCAGTACATTCAATAATAGTTCTGGTGAAAACATTTCTATTTATTTTTAATTTTAATAGCAATATACAGGTTGAAATAAAACTTATCGTGAGAGTTGATGTTTAGATTAACCTTAAGAATACAAAAATTCAATAACTTTTAATGTAATTTTCTATTTCAGTTAAAAACAGTTGTGACTTGGGGCCTGGTTGATCGTCAAGGAAGGTACGTTACCTGCTTCCAGGTTCCAGCTAGGATAACAAATTAGTATATATATTTTTTTATAATTGTACTTTATTTTTATGAAATAAATTTTACCTACAAATACTGTAGCTTCTGCTGAATGGTGTTTGAATTTTAATCATTGCTTATATTAATTAAAGTACCTCTCAAAGGTGATACAGATTGAAAGAGAGTTATTTTTAGAACTTACTCCTTAATTTGTTATTTTTTTAAATCATAGATTATTTTAGATTTCCTCTCACTTTATCGACAGCTGACTGATCTATTCTTTATATCGCTGTTTGAATTAAAATTCATTTAGATTAAAATAATTTAAATCTGATTACTTTAGCTGAATGTTCGCTGTTTTTAATTGATTTTAGTATGAAGATAAGAACATTGTTTTTATATTCGAGTATTAAGAGTATGTAAGTATAAATAGATTAAGCACTTCACATTTACAAGATAGGGAGGAGCTAGCAGCTACAGATACTAAATCTTATATAAACTGGAGCAAAAATAGGGAACAAATTATAAAATAATTAATTATTTTCAAAAAAATCGCTTTGAACCATCCAATTTTATTTTTTGATGTGTATATTTATAGAAATATTAAGTACTTATATAAAATTTGCATCAAATTTAATTTTTATTTGAAGTAAAATATTCCTATCCTGTTAATCCTTATAGATATTTTTACAATGTACTCTAAATAAGATATGAATTATTCGTATCTACGAAAATATCTTAGCTAGAGAATAGCTTGAATGACAAAGTTATTGAGAAATCAGAGAGAAACCCAATAATCTTCTCAAAATTAATCTTGAGTTTTTAGTTTCTCTAGAATTATAGAAATGTGGAGAATCACATTTGTATTATTGCCCATTTTAACATCGGGACACGTTTTTAAGAAGAGTTAAAGGAAGCTTACTTACTTTTTTCTTTCTAAATTATAAGGTGGAACTTTGTTGTTTCGTATGGACATGTTCAATTTGCCTTTTTATAAATTGTTTTAAAAGAGCTTTTCAGTGAGGTAGGTATAGAAATGCACATTTGTCCCACCACTTTCGATTTAAAATAAAACTGTTCTAGTAAATGCACTTCTTCACAATCATAAAGTACATTGTTATATATTACTGAAAAGCAGTATTTATTTGCTAATCTAGATAGCTAAGAAACAAAAGTCAAAAGAACTTTTCCGCATTGGTTCACACTGTAACTTCTAAATAATAGACAAACATTTTGACAGTCACTTGCGACTTTAATTAATAAACCTCATTTTGAGTAAACACTGACATGAGAGTCAGTCATAGGCTAATGTATCGTTGAAATTCAGTTAGATGTTTCGGCAATTGTGCTTCAAAGATAACTTTGGGTTCTTAATGCCGATTGCAAAATCTATAGGCGGAAAATTTATTTCTTGACAGTTTTCCGCTAATAAAAAGTGACTTTGAATTTAGCAGATAAATGAATCTGGATTTATATATCTCTGACGTTTTATCATACAAGAGATGTCGTTACTATGTTAGGTGATGTGAAAAAGGATTAGTATATGATACGAAAATTGTGTTTCAAAGATACTTTTCTAGCGAGTTTTCTAGCTAGCTCATTATAATCTAATAGTCAATAGTAAATTTTGTTATTGATACAACCATTAAAATTTTTTTTTTTCACCAATGCCAAGGCATTTAGTCTATAATATGAAAAACGTCTTAAGGCTCATTTGAAGTCAATCAAGATCTTCGACTTATTTAGATATCTCATTACAGTTTTTTTTAAATTTCATTAAACTTGATTATTATTGATCCGAATTTGTAATATTAGTTATTTGTCTTTTGACCCTTTAACTTCGGGTTGATTACCGAGTCGTCGTAAGTAGATATACTAAGAGAGTTCTGGAGCGGAAGTCACAGTAAACATGCTATATTTTCCAAAGGGGTCCCGAATAATGGTGTGTGGGCGTGCTGGATATTTTTCCAACGGGGTTTCAAATGTTATTCTACTTTTCATGAGCGCCATCTAGCGGAGAGGGGATAAGTTACTGCATTTAGATCCCTACAATTCATGAGCGCCACCTAGCGGAGAGGGGATAAGTGACTGCATTTAGATTCCTAATTTTCATGACCGCCATTTAGCGGAGAGGGATTATTTATTTTATTGCTGAGGAAAAAAAGTTCACAATTGCGCGGGATCGAACCCACAACCACACACACCA
The DNA here is from genome assembly GCA_958507055.1 of Crioceris asparagi. Taxonomy (NCBI): domain Eukaryota; kingdom Metazoa; phylum Arthropoda; class Insecta; order Coleoptera; family Chrysomelidae; genus Crioceris; species Crioceris asparagi. Next base: position 61,629,378 of record OY293829.1, on the reverse strand, counting down.
ACACGTTAACAGTCTAAGCGTTTTCCAAGCCTGCCATCTCGGTTACCCATGTGAATGCGAGAAAGCAATGTATATATTTTGCATTGCGGCGCGTGCGCACTTACATCAGATAAGCCGCGAGCTCATAAATTGGAATGTTGTCGATGTGTTAACATCGATGTCGGCACCGCTTCGACCTAAGAAAGGACGATAAGCCGTTTGGGTCTGCGCGCTCGGACAACCCTTCTCGTTTCAAGCAAACGACTCCCAAAATCGTCTTCTGCCGAAAATTTGATGGCCATTCAGTTTTTGATTCGTTTAAATCGGCTAAGATTTGATTTTCGTATAGAATATACGAGTTAAATTGCAAATTATACTTATTCGACACAACAGCATCATTAAAAGTGCTTAAACAAGAAATCAGGAGTGAAAGAAAATGTGATATGTTTAATATTGTATTTATTATATATTTATAAAATTTGCTTTATACCTGTGTAAATGTGAGAAATCAAAGAATGTATGTTGGAAGGCGGCGCGTGCGCACTTACATCAGATAAGCCGCGAGCTCATAAATTGAAATGTTGTCGATGTGTTAACACCGCTTCGACGTGAGCAAGGGCGATAAGCCGTTTGGGGTCTGCGCGCTCGGACAACCCTCATCGTTTCAAGCAAACGACTCCCAAAATCGTCTTCTGCCGAAAATTTGATGGCGATTCAGTTTTTGATTCGTTTAAATCGGCCAAGATTTGATTTTCGTAAAGAATATACGAGTTAAATTGCAAATTATGGTTATTCGACACAACAGCATCATTAAAAGTGCTTAAAAAAGAAATCTGGAGTGAAAGAGAATGTGTTATGTTTAATATTGTATTTATTATATATTTATAAAATTTGCTTTATACCTGTGTAAATGTGAGAAATCAAAGAATGTATGTTGGATGACGGCGCGTGCGCACTTACATCAGATAAGCCGCGAGCTCATAGACTGAAATGTTGTCGATGTGTTAACACCGCTTCGACGTGAGCAAGGGCGATAAGCCGTTTGGGTCTGCGCGCTCGGAAAACCCTTCTCGTTTCAAGCAAACGACTCCCAAAATCGTCTTCTGCCGAAAATTTGATGGCGATTCAGTTTTTGATTCGTTTAAATCGGCCAAGATTTGATTTTCGTATAGAATATACGAGTTAAATTGCAAATTATACTTTTTCGACACAACAGCATCATTAAAAGTGCTTAAACAAGAAATTAGGAGTGAAAGAAAATGTGTTATGTTTAAAATTGTATCAAAAAAGATTTTCTGAATAAAACATTATACTTATAATTTGCTTTATACCTGTGTAAATGTGAGAAATCAAAGAATGTATGTTGGATGGCGGCGCGTTATTGTATCTATCAAAAATGATTTTCTGAATAAAACAACATTTTACTTAAAATTTGCTTTATTTAATAAATGATTTTATCAAACAAAATTTTTAAATAGAGTACGGAGTGATTCTTCTTGATGGCATCTCATTGCGTTGACGAAAACGTGTAGGATTTTTGAAAACCTTCTTATTCCAATCGTTTTCACTGAATTGGGTGGTAGGATTGATAGTCATATCATTGAACAATGTAAACACCTTACGTTTTTCCTCAAAAAAGTTTAGAATATTTTTTAATTCTTCCAAACGTCGAATGTGTTGCTCCAACCTTTCTTTCAACATCATCGTAACTCTATGACTCTCAGACTGAAACTGCTGTCAGACAAAAAAACTTGTTTCTTGTCTCCCTCCCCCCTCCAATAAAAAACATTTTTTTAAATCTTTCTATTGCTCATAAAGGTAAAGTATTACAAAACCATTTATACAATTCATCAACATTTCTAAGACTACAATAATAGAATTGACTGCTACGTGTGTGGTGCATACATGATGTAAATCCACTATTTTTGAATGCTGGAACAGTGTGCCATGAGTCATCAAATTCCTCCAAATTCACGACTCTACTAGCTTGCTCTCCGTAGAAAGATTGAAGTTTATCATCCAAAAATTGCTTCTTCTGATGTCCTCGCACATAGATGATATCAATTTCGTTGAGTTTTTCCTTCAGAATATCATCCAGCGATTCGTATGGTATAAAGCCGGAAGAATATTTGAGGTTATGGACATGCTTCTCCAAATAACAAACGCCATATCGGTCTGCTTTGTTTAGCGATGAGAACGGTATTGGTGGTAATAGCAAATAATTACTACATCGACGTCCAATCCTTAAGGCAATTTCTTTGGGGTGGAATTGACACTCCACATTGAAGCCTTGAATGTCTACGAACGCTATTCTCATCTCTCCTCGACGATGGTTGAACTTAAACTGAGGACAGAGGTCATCCTAGTTCCATCTCTTTATAATTTCACTGAGAGGATGTTGTTCAATTATGTTATCGTGAATGATGATGCAATAGACACAAGTATTTGCTGGAAAACCTTTAGACGCTTCTATTTCAAGCTTGACATCAACACTTGAACTTTTCACGCTTTCATCTCGATGAGAACAATCGATGACAAATAGAAGTTTATTTGCAAATTCAGAGTAACTTAGGAGCGGCGTATGTAGATAGGAGTGTTTGTAGCTTTTTCCAAATTGAGTGTAGTTGAAGTAAGCTTCGGTAAAATCCCCCTTTTCAAAGTCCAAATGCATCTTCTCCTTTGGATAGCTGTCTCCGTTCAGCGTCAAGGTGATATTCATAATGTTTGCATAATTAAATTTCGTAGGATCGTTATTCACTTGGTTCTTTTTGTGGTTGCTCTGGCAACAAACGATGACATAGCGAGGACTTTCTAAAAATGATGAAGTTTTCACCGACCAAATTTCGTTGGTGGCTCCTGTAGTGAGAGCAGGCAACATGAGAATTTCCCATTTTCTAAACGGTATCAAGATGGGAGTGTCAGCTTCATCAACAACAATCATTCAACAATCATTCATGTTTGCAAATTTATTGGAAAATTAAAAATATCTCAAGCTGACCGTTCAGTTGATAAAACGATGTAACATATTGGAAAAAATGTTGCTCTGATTAAATGATGGTGTAGAGAAAATCAAACTTTTTTAGTCATATAGTTGGAAATAATGAAGAGTATATCTGAAAAATTAGAACTTAGAAAAAAAAACACACAACTGAATTTAAAACGTGAAAAGAAAATATTTTATTCAGTGGCCGAGCGTCGTAGACAGGAACAGAAGAAACGAGGAAAGTGAGAACGCACTACAAGCGGGGAGATCCGTTTGAAAGATAAGAGCGAGAATTAAACATGGCTGCAAATGCGTGATAAATGGAAGAGCAGGATATGTCTCAAAATATGTTCAATGAATCCCTCAGACTTTACATGAAAATGAAGGTGGAATTGCAGGTTTCTCAAGAAACAAAGTATGTCACATTAAAAAAATGAGAGCTCGTAAAGAAGCACTTATATCAAAAATAAAGTACATTACATATCAGTTGAAGTGCAAAATCTTTCAAACACAAGTCTGGGAGAGACATCCAATAGAATTTATTAAGAAGTAAGTCATTTAATGACAACATAGTATTAACAAAAAAGCAGTCTGGAAGTATGAAAATGAAAAGCAATATGAAAACATGTAAATTGTGTCGCTCATTATACACATTGTTTAACTTTCAACGTTTTTCATCTATGCGAGGACAATTGCTAATTTTGTCAGAACAAAGAAAAAATCAAAAATTGATGACAAGAAACGTTGAAAAAGAAGACCACCACCCAATATAATTTATTAATAACCTTGTAAAATAATGCTGGCACATGCATCGTGGTTGTGATTTGTTCCTTCTTATCAACGTTTTTGATCCATCTGTTGAGTCGTATTTTTAATATCTTTTAAAAATTCCAATTGATTTTCGTAATATAAGATTGAATGTTATTTAGGAATAGGAAAAAAAAAGATCATTCATAAAAAGAAGTTACTTTGGAAAGCAAAGTTTTCAATTCTTGCAAGAGCCCACTGCTTGGACATTGTACTCCAAACATATTCCAATTAAATTCTCCTACTTGCACAAGTTTTCGTTGAAATTCGTTGTATTTGAAGTAAGTATTCTTCTTGAAGAAATATATATGTCCATCAATATAACGAAACGCTGAAGTTAAATTGCTTGGAATATCTGGAAACTCGTATCTAGTATTACCCATAAATTTTCGAGCTCCATTTTCATTATATTCTCGATAGTCACCATTTGTCAATAAAATATAGATTTTTCCACTGTTTGTCTGAAACATAGCTTCTACTTCAACTCCTCTAGGTATATCATAAGCAATGGTTCGGATGCTACCAACGATGTTTAAATTTGGAAATTGACTAAAATAAACTTTCTTATTGCTTGCAACCATAAGATTACCATTCGAAATTTGAAAAGCGTGATTCACTTTGGTTATTCCAGTGTTAATTAAATAATCATGATATAGATTTTCAGATTGATGAATTTTATTGTCTTTTTTATTAGCATTTATATCTATTTTCCACAAGCGATTTTCAGAAATTACGTATAATTTATGGTTGGGGAATCCTGGTGAATATGCCAAAAACATTACGTCAGGATATTTCACATCACACAAGTTAAATGTAGAGCTAATATCTTCTGGAGAAGGTTGCTTCTGTGTTGTTTTGGGTGTTGTAGTAGGCCTCGGTTTGCCATATAACCTTTGAATTGCTAATTTATCATCTTCGTGTAGACTGTTTGCTGCATCTTGATAAAACGGGTACATTATTGCATGAGTATTTAGGCTGTGACTTATTCCTAGAGAATGTCCAATCTCATGTACCAGTACCATTAACAGATTTATCCCTCCATCACCAATCATGTTTCCATCATCATCAATATATTGCCAATTTTCATCAGCTTCTATATGAACTTCAACACATGAAGCATAGGATGCAGGGGGAAACGCATGTCCTAAGACTACTCCTGGACCATCTAATGGATATGGACAGATCTCTTTACCCATGCATATGGTGCGATATTCGTGTTCTCTTTTGACAAATGCTACTAAAATATCTGGAGTGATGTTATTAACATGATCTCTCTTTATCATACTAGCAGTAGTAAGCATTTTAAATGTTAGTCCAGATGCATTTTGCCACATATTGAAAGCTTGTTGAACGACGTTTCGATATTTACCAACACCCTCGACCAAATACCAATGCAGAGTCGTTTTGTTCCATTTAGTTGAAACTACAAATTCATTATCGCTATAGTGACATCGTGGTTTTGATATTAACTCAATCGTTTCTGCATTAAGGCTGCCATCTATCGGTAAATTGTAATCTTCTTGAAACTTTGCTAGACTCTCCTCGAGAGATGTATTTGTATTATTTTGAATATAACCATACTTTTGCAAATATTTCTGTGCATCAGGTAGAGTTAGGTTCGATGACGCGATATGTACCAGCAATAGCAAGGAAACGATCACCTTCATTGTCAACTCGTTAATGATTGAATTATCAAGGTGATAATGAATATATTTTGGTGGAGATATGAAATAAAACAAAAAAAAAAGTTTATTTCACAGTATATTAGCAGTCTATGTTAGATGTAGATTCAAATTCATTATCTAAAAAATTCTGTATAATATCTGAACTATAATAAAAGAGATATTCCCTTAAGGTATTAGTATACATACAATCGATTGAGGATGCTTCACAAAATCCATAAAGAAGGTCTAAAACACTCAAATTTACATCATCTAACCAATTTCTTACAACATTAAATAAATTTCGATAAAATTCGTTGAAATTGAGGCATTCCAACATAGCAAGTCAATTTGAAATCACATGCATCTGTACATTTAAAATGGCTGCAATGTCTTCTTCATATAGATTCATGCCGACATTGAACTTGGAAATATACAAGAGGTTCGTATAGGTACCATACTGATATTGAGTCACTTTCACAAAGTCTCCACATTTTGTTTCTATAGGATCAGCAGCATAATCTTCGTTGTCTTCGACATTTTGTTGTATTTCTTGTAGCAAGGTGATGATTGAATCCCACTCGTAGGTGGAGAATGAAATTTCCCAAGGTGTAGACCTTCGCTTCAGAATAACGCATGCACTAAAGTCTCTTGTAGGACTCAGACCACATCGCACCTCGTAGTTACATGTTTGAGGTAGAGGAAATGACATTAAAAATAATGGTTTTTCGGTTTGAGCTTTAGTTTCGAACATGATTAAAGCTTTGTCATCAGCCTCATCATCATAGAGTTTGAGGAGCCTTTTAGATCGAACAAAGTTACTCAGCTGATTCAACGTAAAGACCATCTTTTATGATTGTAGATTGTTTATCACACATGTTATAATAATGAATTAATTTTATAATATCAGTATACAAGATGTGTCGGCATTGATTTAAATTAATATGTATATTTCTCATAACTGTGAAAAAGGTACAACTATCAAGAAAAATGAGGCAAGTAACTCAACAAATGAATGAAAATGATAAAAAAATGATACAAATATCAAGAAAAATGAGACAAGTAACTACAAAATAGCTATGTGAGATCAGAAAAATGACAGAAAGAAATGCAAAATACATGAAATGAGAAAGAAAAATGGTACAAATATCAAGAACAAATTATACAAGTAACTACAAAATAGCTATGTGAGATGTGAAAAATGACAGAAAAATGCAAAATACATGAAATGAGAGAGAAAAATGGTACAAATATCAAGCTGAGAAAAATACAAGACCTTGTATAATCAATGCTCTGAGGAAAGATGAAGCCATCAAGGTCAACGCAGTATTCGGAGGCGAGTTTGTAATCGTGAAAGGTGACCAAGTTCAAACGGAATATAAATATTTCACTACAGCCAATTCACCCATCTTCACCCACCTGGGGTGTAAATTTGTTAATATTCACTCCTAAATTCATTACTCGCTTCAGTGCCCATCCACTATCTCTCTCTTGAAATTCTTCTAAGTCTTTGAAAATGAATTTAGGAGTGAATATTAACAACATGTAACTACGAGGTGCGATGTGGTCTGAGTCCTACAAGAGACTTTAGTGCATGCGTTATTCTGAAGCGAAGGTCTACACCTTGGGAAATTTCATTCTCCACCTACGAGTGGGATTCAATCATCACCTTGCTACAAGAAATACAACAAAATGTCGAAGACAACGAAGATTATGCTGCTGATCCTATAGAAACAAAATGTGGAGACTTTGTGAAAGTGACTCAATATCAGTATGGTACCTATACGAACCTCTTGTATATTTCCAAGTTCAATGTCGGCATGAATCTATATGAAGAAGACATTGCAGCCATTTTAAATGTACAGATGCATGTGATTTCAAATTGACTTGCTTTGTTGGAATGCCTCAATTTCAACGAATTTTATCGAAATTTATTTAATGTTGTAAGAAATTGGTTAGATGATGTAAATTTGAGTGTTTTAGACCTTCTTTATGGATTTTGTGAAGCATCCTCAATCGATTGTATGTATACTAATACCTTAAGGGAATATTTCTTTTATTATAGTTCAGATATTATACAGAATTTTTTAGATAATGAATTTGAATCTACATCTAACATAGACTGCTAATATACTGTGAAATAAACTTTTTTTTTGTTTTATTTCATATCTCCACCAAAATATATTCATTATCACCTTGATAATTCAATCATTAACGAGTTGACAATGAAGGTGATCGTTTCCTTGCTATTGCTGGTACATATCGCGTCATCGAACCTAACTCTACCTGATGCACAGAAATATTTGCAAAAGTATGGTTATATTCAAAATAATACAAATACATCTCTCGAGGAGAGTCTAGCAAAGTTTCAAGAAGATTACAATTTACCGATAGATGGCAGCCTTAATGCAGAAACGATTGAGTTAATATCAAAACCACGATGTCACTATAGCGATAATGAATTTGTAGTTTCAACTAAATGGAACAAAACGACTCTGCATTGGTATTTGGTCGAGGGTGTTGGTAAATATCGAAACGTCGTTCAACAAGCTTTCAATATGTGGCAAAATGCATCTGGACTAACATTTAAAATGCTTACTACTGCTAGTATGATAAAGAGAGATCATGTTAATAACATCACTCCAGATATTTTAGTAGCATTTGTCAAAAGAGAACACGAATATCGCACCATATGCATGGGTAAAGAGATCTGTCCATATCCATTAGATGGTCCAGGAGTAGTCTTAGGACATGCGTTTCCCCCTGCATCCTATGCTTCATGTGTTGAAGTTCATATAGAAGCTGATGAAAATTGGCAATATATTGATGATGATGGAAACATGATTGGTGATGGAGGGATAAATCTGTTAATGGTACTGGTACATGAGATTGGACATTCTCTAGGAATAAGTCACAGCCTAAATACTCATGCAATAATGTACCCGTTTTATCAAGATGCAGCAAACAGTCTACACGAAGATGATAAATTAGCAATTCAAAGGTTATATGGCAAACCGAGGCCTACTACAACACCCAAAACAACACAGCAGCAACCTTCTCCAGAAGATATTAGCTCTACATTTAACTTGTGTGATGTGAAATATCCTGACGTAATGTTTTTGGCATATTCACCAGGATTCCCCAACCATAAATTATACGTAATTTCTGAAAATCGCTTGTGGAAAATAGATATAAATGCTAATAAAAAAGACAATAAAATTCATCAATCTGAAAATCTATATCATGATTATTTAATTAACACTGGAATAACCAAAGTGAATCACGCTTTTCAAATTTCGAATGGTAATCTTATGGTTGCAAGCAATCAGAAAGTTTATTTTAGTCAATTTCCAAATTTAAACATCGTTGGTAGCATCCGAACCATTGCTTACGATATACCTAGAGGAGTTGAAGTAGAAGCTATGTTTCAGACAAACAGTGGAAAAATCTATATTTTATTGACAAATGGTGACTATCGAGAATATAATGAAAATGGAGCTCGAAAATTTATGGGTAATACTAGATACGAGTTTCCAGATATTCCAAGCAATTTAACTTCAGCGTTTCGTTATATTGATGGACATATATATTTCTTCAAGAAGAATACTTACTTCAAATACAACGAATTTCAACGAAAACTTGTGCAAGTAGGAGAATTTAATTGGAATATGTTTGGAGTACAATGTCCAAGCAGTGGGCTCTTGCAAGAATTGAAAACTTTGCTTTCCAAAGTAACTTCTTTTTATGAATGATCTTTTTTTTTCCTATATATTAAATAAAACACTATTTTACTAATATCTTATTTTATTTATATAAAATGTAATTAGCAAGAGCTTCTTGACATACTGTTATTACAACAGTTGAGGAGAACAGCTTATCTATTTATAATGATAGAATCTAAGACAAATTTCATATTAATGTGATTCTCTCGTGTTTTCTGCATCCTACAAACGACATTTTGTCTATTTTGTTGGACAAGTTTCATTTCTATCTAAATCAGTATTAAAGCAAACAAATATAACATCCACATTTTTCGGCATGTGAGCAATGTCCAAATTTGATATTAATGTGGTCTCTTGTGTTTTCTGTATGCTATTCGTGGCATTTTGTCTATTTTGCTCGACAAGTTTCATTTTTTGTCTATGTCTATGTTAAAACAAACAAATATATCGTTCACATTTTTCGGCTTGTGAGGCATTTCTTCTTTTTTTATTGGTATTTCATCTACCACTCCTTGAGTTTACCATTTTCTCTGTGCAACTGCTACCATAACAATTTGCATTGGATTGACTCTGAAATTATATTTTGAACTATATTTTCTTCATTTGTTTCGATACTTATACGTAATTTTATATGTGATACAGAGAGATGACCCAAATGGTTTTTCATTGTGTTCGCCATTGAACAATAAGATAATTCCATCATTATGATCTTGTATTTCTCCAACGATTGAACAAAAGCTTTTGGAAGAAAATTATTTACAAACTTTCATTGAATTTTCATGTATGTTTCCTCAATATATGTTGGATTCATCAATTGGAAGAGCTTTCTAAGAAATGTATCTAAATTACATCAGATCTGTCTGGTTCAAAAAGTACTGAGGAAACAAGAAGAAAAATTTATGTCAAACGACAGACATTGAAAAGCAAACACAACAGCTGAGTTGAGGTGAATAATGCACATCCTTCTGACGTATATGATGTTGTTTTACAAGAAAATCATCTTTTCTCCAGACGGATTTGAAGAATTTCTGATACAAAACTCAAAATTTCATTGAACAAAACAAGTATGTATGTGTTGAATTAACCAACTTTTGTGAAAACGATGCCATTTGGTTGAATTTTTGGTGTGAAAAGGAGATGCATCATTTCACCACCAAGTTTGAAAAATATCAAATTATTTGAGATGTGAAGAGGTGATTAAAACTGATTCTAATGATTTATACAATATGTTATTTGATTTAAACAATAAAGAAAATTGAATGAAACACGAGTTATTTTTTTTTGTATGGATTCAAAGATGTATCCATCAGAAATATTTTTCGAGACAACAAATAACATTCAATCTTATATTACGAAAATCAATTGGAATTTTTAAAAGATATTAAAAATACGACTCAACAGATGGATCAAAAACGTTGATAAGAAGGAACAAATCACAACCACGATGCATGTGCCAGCATTATTTTACAAGGTTATTAATAAATTATATTGGGTGGTGGTCTTCTTTTTCAACGTTTCTTGTCATCAATTTTTGATTTTTTCTTTGTTCTGACAAAATTAGCAATTGTCCTCGCATAGATGAAAAACGTTGAAAGTTAAACAATGTGTATAATGAGCGACACAATTTACATGTTTTCATATTGCTTTTCATTTTCATACTTCCAGACTGCTTTTTTGTTAATACTATGTTGTCATTAAATGACTTACTTCTTAATAAATTCTATTGGATGTCTCTCCCAGACTTGTGTTTGAAAGATTTTGCACTTCAACTGATATGTAATGTACTTTATTTTTGATATAAGTGCTTCTTTACGAGCTCTCATTTTTTTAATGTGACATACTTTGTTTCTTGAGAAACCTGCAATTCCACCTTCATTTTCATGTAAAGTCTGAGGGAATCATTGAACATATTTTGAGACACATCCTGCTCTTCCTTTTATCACGCATTTGCAGCCATGTTTAATTCTCGCTCTTATCTTTCAAACGGATCTCCCCGCTTGTAGTGCGTTCTCACTTTCCTCGTTTCTTCTGTTCCTGTCTACGACGCTCGGCCACTGAATAAAATATTTTCTTTTCACGTTTTAAATTCAGTTGTGTGTTTTTTTTCTAAGTTCTAATTTTTCAGATATACTCTTCATTATTTCCAACTATATGACTAAAAAAGTTTGATTTTCTCTACACCATCATTTAATCAGAGCAACATTTTTTCCAATATGTTACATCGTTTTATCAACTGAACGGTCAGCTTGAGATATTTTTAATTTTCCAATAAATTTGCAAACATGAATGATTGTTGAATGATTGTTGTTGATGAAGCTGACACTCCCATCTTGATACCGTTTAGAAAATGGGAAATTCTCATGTTGCCTGCTCTCACTACAGGAGCCACCAACGAAATTTGGTCGGTGAAAACTTCATCATTTTTAGAAAGTCCTCGCTATGTCATCGTTTGTTGCCAGAGCAACCACAAAAAGAACCAAGTGAATAACGATCCTACGAAATTTAATTATGCAAACATTATGAATATCACCTTGACGCTGAACGGAGACAGCTATCCAAAGGAGAAGATGCATTTGGACTTTGAAAAGGGGGATTTTACCGAAGCTTACTTCAACTACACTCAATTTGGAAAAAGCTACAAACACTCCTATCTACATACGCCGCTCCTAAGTTACTCTGAATTTGCAAATAAACTTCTATTTGTCATCGATTGTTCTCATCGAGATGAAAGCGTGAAAAGTTCAAGTGTTGATGTCAAGCTTGAAATAGAAGCGTCTAAAGGTTTTCCAGCAAATACTTGTGTCTATTGCATCATCATTCACGATAACATAATTGAACAACATCCTCTCAGTGAAATTATAAAGAGATGGAACTAGGATGACCTCTGTCCTCAGTTTAAGTTCAACCATCGTCGAGGAGAGATGAGAATAGCGTTCGTAGACATTCAAGGCTTCAATGTGGAGTGTCAATTCCACCCCAAAGAAATTGCCTTAAGGATTGGACGTCGATGTAGTAATTATTTGCTATTACCACCAATACCGTTCTCATTGCTAAGCAAAGCAGACCGATATGGCGTTTGTTATTTGGAGAAGCATGTACATAACCTCAAATATTCTTCCGGCTTTATACCATACGAATCGCTGGATGATATTCTGAAGGAAAAACTCAACGAAATTGATATCATCTATGTGCGAGGACATCAGAAGAAGCAATTTTTGGATGATAAACTTCAATCTTTCTACGGAGAGCAAGCTAGTAGAGTCGTGAATTTGGAGGAATTTGATGACTCATGGCACACTGTTCCAGCATTCAAAAATAGTGGATTTACATCATGTATGCACCACACACGTAGCAGTCAATTCTATTATTGTAGTCTTAGAAATGTTGATGAATTGTATAAATGGTTTTGTAATACTTTACCTTTATGAGCAATAGAGAGATTTAAAAAAATGTTTTTTATTGGAGGGGGGAGGGAGACAAGAAACAAGTTTTTTTGTCTGACAGCAGTTTCAGTCTGAGAGTCATAGAGTTACGATGATGTTGAAAGAAAGGTTGGAGCAACACATTCGACGTTTGGAAGAATTAAAAAATATTCTAAACTTTTTTGAGGAAAAACGTAAGGTGTTTACATTGTTCAATGATATGACTATCAATCCTACCACCCAATTCAGTGAAAACGATTGGAATAAGAAGGTTTTCAAAAATCCTACACGTTTTCGTCAACGCAATGAGATGCCATCAAGAAGAATCACTCCGTACTCTATTTAAAAATTTTGTTTGATAAAATCATTTATTAAATAAAGCCAATTTTAAGTAAAATGTTGTTTTATTCAGAAAATCATTTTTGATAGATACAATAACGCGCCGCCATCCAACATACATTCTTTGATTTCTCACATTTACACAGGTATAAAGCAAATTATAAGTATAATGTTTTATTCAGAAAATCTTTTTTGATACAATTTTAAACATAACACATTTTCTTTCACTCCTAATTTCTTGTTTAAGCACTTTTAATGATGCTGTTGTGTCGAAAAAGTATAATTTGCAATTTAACTCGTATATTCTATACGAAAATCAAATCTTGGCCGATTTAAACGAATCAAAAACTGAATCGCCATCAAATTTTCGGCAGAAGACGATTTTGGGAGTCGTTTGCTTGAAACGAGAAGGGTTTTCCGAGCGCGCAGACCCAAACGGCTTATCGCCCTTGCTCACGTCGAAGCGGTGTTAACACATCGACAACATTTCAGTCTATGAGCTCGCGGCTTATCTGATGTAAGTGCGCACGCGCCGTCATCCAACATACATTCTTTGATTTCTCACATTTACACAGGTATAAAGCAAATTTTATAAATATATAATAAATACAATATTAAACATAACACATTCTCTTTCACTCCAGATTTCTTTTTTAAGCACTTTTAATGAAGCTGTTGTGTCGAATAACCATAATTTGCAATTTAACTCGTATATTCTTTACGAAAATCAAATCTTGGCCGATTTAAACGAATCAAAAACTGAATCGCCATCAAATTTTCGGCAGAAGACGATTTTGGGAGTCGTTTGCTTGAAACGATGAGGGTTGTCCGAGCGCGCAGACCCCAAACGGCTTATCGCCCTTGCTCACGTCGAAGCGGTGTTAACACATCGACAACATTTCAATTTATGAGCTCGCGGCTTATCTGATGTAAGTGCGCACGCGCCGCCTTCCAACATACATTCTTTGATTTCTCACATTTACACAGGTATAAAGCAAATTTTATAAATATATAATAAATACAATATTAAACATATCACATTCTCTTTCACTCCTGATTTCTTGTTTAAGCACTTTTAATGATGCTGTTGTGTCGAATAAGTATAATTTGCAATTTAACTCGTATATTCTATACGAAAATCAAATCTTAGCCGATTTAAACGAATCAAAAACTGAATGGCCATCAAATTTTCGGCAGAAGACGATTTTGGGAGTCGTTTGCTTGAAACGAGAAGGGTTGTCCGAGCGCGCAGACCCAAACGGCTTATCGTCCTTTCTTAGGTCGAAGCGGTGCCGACATCGATGTTAACACATCGACAACATTCCAATTTATGAGCTCGCGGCTTATCTGATGTAAGTGCGCACGCGCCGCAATGCAAAATATATACATTGCTTTCTCGCATTCACATGGGTAACCGAGATGGCAGGCTTGGAAAACGCTTAGACTGTTAACGTGTTGGTGTGTGTGGTTGTGGGTTCGATCCCGCGCAATTGTGAACTTTTTTTCCTCAGCAATAAAATAAATAATCCCTCTCCGCTAAATGGCGGTCATGAAAATTAGGAATCTAAATGCAGTAACTTATCCCCTCTCCGCTAGATGGCGCTCATGAATTGTAGGAATCTAAATGCAGTAACTTATCCCCTCTCCGCTAGATGGCGCTCATGAAAAGTAGAATAACATTTGAAACCCCGTTGGAAAAATATCCAGCACGCCCACACACCATTATTCGGGACCCCTTTGGAAAATATAGCATGTTTACTGTGACTTCCGCTCCAGAACTCTCTTAGTATATCTACTGTCGTAATAAGTAAGTGAAACTAATCTCTCTCTTACGCATTTGTAGTACTTTCTCTTTCGGACTCAAAATTGGTCCATTTACCAGCCCCTGTGTTTCAGTCTTCTCTTTTGACTTCGGGCTGATCATGCTGATCTAAAGCTTCAATATGATTCCCTGTCGAGAGGGAGTCCCATCTGATATGAAGAGGGCAGTAGAACAAGTAATAGACGTACTTATTCTGAATTTTGGCGCCATACTTTCCTAAGGAAAAGAATAATCGTTGTTAAACACTTTTATTTTACTTTTGGCAAAATTGCTTCTCAAAATGAATTACCCTAGACATTATTTGTGTTAAAATTAACTCAATAAAAACCATCAATTCCTTTGGTCACGCGTCGGTTTGTAATATTGAAATCATTAATTTGATATAAGAGCAAATCCGTGCCTTTAATTTTCTCACAATTGCTTTAGTACATATATTTTCATAGTTAACTTATACAGTCAAAGCTAGAAATGTTCAGAGTATAAAGTTGCTGTTTACAAAACTATGAATCTCACATGAAAGAAAAAACACACATATCAACAGAAAAAAACACAAATAATCATTCTGTATCAGATATCAATAGACACTTGATTGTTATATTCAGTTTGCAGTAGAGAGCGATAACACATTCAAAGACCATTTTGCGTATCTAAACTGATTTATTGATTCAGTAGCAAACATATATTTCATGTTTATTGATTGCTTATTTTTTGGTGAATATAGTAGTGAATGAAAATGCTAAAATACATTTTTTTATTGCTTATGGTACATTTTGCAATCTGTCATGTTGAATTCAAAGATTGTGGTAAGTTTAAATTCATGTATTCATTAAAAATAGTTTGAGGAAATAAATCGTTTTAGTGATAATGATAATTTGACAGACAAATAGACAAGTGGCTGAAATATGTTTTTGTACTCAGGGACCTCTGAAATCTAAATATCTATGCCGGATACTGGAAATTTTACAGGAATACTATACGTTCCTTTCTAGGTTACTTAGGGTAGCAATAGCATGGTGTAAAAACGAAGATAACTTTCAAATTTGTTGTTGAAACTGAATTTGGATTACTTTTTACAAAGCTGTGCATGAAATAATTTAACAGAATCTGTTCAGTTCCCTCTTCAAATTAAAATTTACTTTTCTAAAAATGTAGAATTTTTTCAATAAGAATTGATAGTCTTCAATAGAAACTGAAAATATTGCAAGAATTTCAGATATATATATATATATATATATATATATATATATATATATATATATATATATATATATATATAACATATTCATAACATTATTTCTATTTTGGTATTTTTGACTGATGATCATTTATTTGTGCATAATTTATAGCACTATTACAAATTATATAATCCTCTATATTTTTCTGATTGAATATCAAATAATGTTTGAGGTGAAAAATAGATGGTTGAATAGAGCAGACTTTAGTGGGATCTCCATCGTTATTATCTCCAACCCCAGTTAACGCCACCGAAATAAAAAAGTACACAAATGGAAAATATATATTTTTTCAATCACTGTAATCTTTAATACACATTACTTGTTGTCCTAGATCATTCATTATAATTAAATTCTAAAAAGATCCTAAAGATATATGTTATCAAGATAACGTTAACGACGGACTTCGTACTTTGACGTTTTCCTTTAAATAACCTTTACTTATACTTAGATTCAGGTGGGCCATTTCTGAGTAATACTGAGCTTAGAGGCTCAATCTAATATCTAAAAAGTCTCTTGTTCTGTTTACAATACCTAATGCCTCCGCCGTGAAGTTTCATATCTACAAAACTGCCGTCACGTATTAATAGGAAAATGTCTATCTTTTCTGTCGAAGCCACACATGAAATGGTGTTTTTATTTTAAGTGGTAGTTTGTGTGACCTTAATTGGATTAGGTCCTTTGTCATTTATTTTGTGCGCTATTGATTTTGCTTGTGTACTGTGTTCGTAACCTGTCTTACTGCAAGATTTTCCAGTAGGGGAGGGTGGGGCACAATGGAACACAGAAGTTTGTTTTGCCCATAGCTCCGTCCTTGATTTTTTTCAACGTTTCATTTTTTTCCTGTGACTAAAGGTCAGCTATGGAAGAAATTCATCAACCGTTATTATAGAAAGCATATGTGACAAGGAACGCCCATTTTCAAACAATGAATTTTGTGCCATTTTACCCTATGCCTATACCTTGAAACAGCTTGAAAAACGCCAATATTCTCAAAAACAATTCTTCAAATCTAGTCACGCAACTGCTGAGGATAATACGATTAGCTGGCTTTATTGGGAGTACCCCAAAGCGCATACTGACAGAATCCCGTTACATTAGACTGACTAGACCCTGCTCTTCGTCCGGTACACAAATTATTTCACTTTGTCCCATGTTCCGTTATGCCCCACCGTCCCGTACTTTTGTTTGGTCCATAAACCAATGTGGCGATCTCCGCCGCTTTCTTTTGCTATCTACGTATTCAGTGCCAACGGAGTCAACGGTTTGTGAATGGACATCAATTTTACCCTAATGCCATGACTACGTACATTCAACCTTGTTAGGATTGTATGCACTCACATCAATATTTAGGTACTTGAGCTATCTATATCACAAGTATAATATAAAATCTCTGAGGATCCTTAATAGTAAGTATCGTGTCAAATCTTCATTTGTTCTTTCAAATCTTAGTAATCAAAATAACACGAAGAGTTAATAAATGTAATTGTCTTTTAGTTCTCAGCCACTTAAATGAGATCCAAAAAACCGAGGATTTCTCTATCTCTTATGATCGATGTAGATATTAAAGTAATGTTCGACCAATTCTTCCTATATCTCTTAAACTATTGAGTGTGAAAGCTAGCCAGTAATTTAGTTGAGTAGCGAATCATATTTGTATGAGCAGTATAATAAAAGATAACGGAAACATTTGGAAGATCTATATGTACCTACAAATAATAATAATAAATAGTTAAGAATTTTGTAAAATAAATTATTGTCGAACGAGACCTATTCTGGAATACATCCAGCAAGGTGTCATAGTTAATTTGCAGTTAATAATTTTAGGGTATACATCTTTCGAAATTTGTCTCAAATATTTTGCGGATCGATCACAATGCAGTCGAGCAAGATTGGAGGCGCAACTCCTCATAGATACAGAAATACTTTTCATAATAAATATTTTTTACAAAAAATTGAACCGAGGTTATTAGTTGTTGCACTGAAAAATACAAAATAATATTAATTCTATTGGTGTTGGTTCTTTTGGAATTGGTGCCTACAACAACGAACGACAACGGCATAACTTCAAAATTATCAGCACCAATAGAATTAAAATTATTTTGTTTCTCTCAGTGCAACAACTAATAAAGTTGGTCCGATTTTTTTAAATTTATTTAACCTTTTTGATTGTTACATTAGTCATGAAAATTGTTGAACATTACTAATACCCAAAGAGATATAGGCTTAGCTTGTACTTGTTATTTATTATTCAGAGATGTCAAAACATTGCTGCGCAATTATACATATCTCTGACTTTACTGCTGTAACTCGAAAACCGTAACACAATTTAAATGCTGCTACATATCATCTTCTCTTAAATTTGGCCATATCATATTTTCAGTTTTGAAAAAAAATGTTCTTCCACATAGCAGAAATATGCATATCACATATTTCAAACTCTACCATTGCGAAACTCGGAAATCGTAACTGTTTTGAAAAAATGTTCAATTTAAAATTTTCCGGATATGGTCCCCTTTCCAATTTTCAAATCTCGAATGTTCGATTTCGGAAAAATTTGCCTCTTCCAGACTATAGCGCGGCAACCTAAGATTATTTTTAAAAATGTCCAATTTAAACATTTCTGGATATGGAACATTCATCAATTCTGCTGTCTCTGGTTTCAATTTTCGAAAAAAAATGCCCCTCCACCCCCTATGGGAGCGGTTTTTGGAGGAAAGGAGATTTTGGATTTGATTTTTCTTAATATGGGATAATTTCTCAACTCTTTCAAATGAAACAAAAATCGTCTATATCGGCGTAGGTTTACCATGCAAAACACGCGAACAGCTATAAAAAATCAAAAAAGGAAACATACAACCGAATTGTATGACCTCTCCTTTTTTGAAGTCGGTCAAAAATAGGGCCCGACTGGTTGTTGTGCATTTCTACATCTATGTTCCACTTACAATAATCATATTATAACAATTTTAATTTAATATGGCCATCTGTCAATATATTATCTTGAACACCCTATATACAGGGTGTCCGGAAAGTAAGTACTGTACACCAAAATGGTGCTACTACTTCTATAAAACTGTTCTAATCTGGCTTCGTTATTCGACTTGAAATTATGAATTTGAAAAATTATTTTCATATATATCATTCCAACGGTTACCATGGTATCAACAGAATTTGGGCCAACTTATATGAATGCAGTACTCAATATTATATTTATGTTCAATTTAAAATAAACTTGCTATAACAATTTTGTTATCGAGAACACCCTGTATTCATGGTACCGGAAAATAGATTACGGCGAAATGGCAAATATTCAAGATTTAATAGAGTTCCTGAAAAAAATAACGAAGAACAAGAAAGAATTAGACAACAAGAAAAAGAAGAACAAGAAAGAATTAGACAAGAAAAATAAGAACAAGACAGGAAGACCAAACAAAAATAAGTCACATTCTAGAAAATCAAGAATGAAGTAGACAAGAACAAGAAAGAATTACACAACAAGATAAAGAAGAACAAGAAACAATTAGAAAACAAGACAAAGAAGAACGAGACAAAATTAGGCAACATGAAAAAAATAAAAAGAAACAAGAATAAGACAAATCTTAGAAGAACAAGCAAGAGTGCGACAAAAAGATAAACAGGAAGTTGGCCAGAAATTAGAGAAGGTTGACCAAAAATTAGAGAAAGTTCAAGAAGAAGTTGAACAGAAATTAGAAAAAGTTCGACAAAGTTTTGATCAAAAATTTCAATTAATAGAAGAAAAGAGTTTGCAAACTAAACCTGAAGTGCCTCTGAGAAGATCTTCCAATGAAATTCAAAATGGTGTAGTTAATCCAGTAAAAATTGAAGCCCCAAAATTCGATGGTAAACAGTCTTGGTCAACATATAAAAAGCAATTTGATGCTGCTGCTTTAGCTAGTGATTGGTCAGATGAAGAGAAGGCCACTGCATTGATCTTGGCTCTACGTAGTGATGCATTGGAAATTTTAAATACCCTAACTGGCGGTGAAAATTCAAATGAGATTTTAGTGGAAAGTCTCGAAAGGCGGTACGGTGACCAACATCTGCAACAAGTTTACCAAGCACAGTTAAAGTATAGGCAACAAAGGTATGACGAAAGATTGCAGAAGTATGAAACTGATGTAGTCCGGCTCATTCTACTGGCATACTCAACAGCACTGGCGGTGAAAATTCATATGAGATTTTAGTGGAAAGTCTCGAAAGGCGATACGGTGACCAACATCTGCAACAAGTTT
Source organism: Crioceris asparagi (assembly GCA_958507055.1). NCBI lineage: Eukaryota > Metazoa > Arthropoda > Insecta > Coleoptera > Chrysomelidae > Crioceris > Crioceris asparagi. The sequence goes on along the minus strand of OY293829.1, from coordinate 61,609,155 downwards.
ACCAAGCACAGTTAAAGTATAGGCAACAAAGGTATGACGAAACATTGCAGGAGTATGAAACTGATGTTGTCCGGCTCATTCTACTGGCATACCCAACAGCACCGAGAGACTTTATTAACAGGCTAACAGTACAGACATTCATTGATGGTCTAAGAGATTTTGAGATTCAGCAGGCTATACGGTTGAGTGGCCTTACAAGAATTGAGGATGCCCTTTTGCACGTGCACTTGAATATGAAGCTGCTAAACAGGCATCCAGATCTCATCTCCATCGGAGACAGGTTCGACGAGTTAGCCTAATCCAAGAGGAGAAGTACAGAAAAAGTAACATCATTAAGCAAATTATTGAAATGTTACGAAAACTGGTTGGCCAAACAACTGGTTATAGTACTCAGAGGTTATGTTGGAACTGTGGACAAGGAGGACATATCAAGAAGAATTGTTCACACATTCAAACTAGCAATCTGCCAGGAAATTTCAGTACTCCGAGGGTGTGTTGGAATTATGGACAAGAAGGGTACATGAAGAAGAACTGTCCACAATTTCAAACTGGCCCTGTTCAGGAAAACTTCGAAATCCGGAAGAAAGAAAATTGCGCCCAACAGAAATATCATTATTGCCATACCTAGATCAAAGGAGCGCAGTATCTCTAGATAGAGATCAAGCAGTAGAAGAAAGAGGCTTGTTAGAAAGCGCATTATATCGAGATGTCGAAGAAGTACCAGACAATGTGTAGGCACTAGTGGTCGTGGGAAAAGCAATTCACATTGCAGTAGTCCACAAAGAAGCACAGGAGGTAGAAGGTGCTTCGGCCGCAATAGAAGAAAGAGCATGAGGTGACGCAGTGACCGAGACAGTCGGCGCAATCGCAGTAGTTCACGCAATATTGAAAATACTGAAATGTACAGTAAATTGACGTCTCCTTAACACATACATAGATTGCGTGATCGTAATTCAAGATCACTTAGTGGTGTAGGTTGTACGGCTACCAAGGATCATGTTAGCTTGTGTAAAAGAAGATCACCTGTTCGAGTATGTTCACCTGGACGTAATCATAGTCCGGTGAAACATTTTTATGATTACCGAGGAGGATCAAAAGGAACACCGAGTTATATGTCTTCTTCGGAAAGTGAGAATGAGAACTGGCACAAGAGGATCCAAGGAGCTCCCCCAGATGAGATTGTGGAATGTATTAGGATGATGTTTGATCAGGACGATCAAAGCTAAGGGGGGGGCTGTGTAAGGTGGATAGGTAGTCATGTACTTACGGTTTTTATTCGTTTATTAGCTATTTATTTCTACTGCCTTGTTTGTTATAGTTGTTGCTTGTATATTTCATTATGTAGTTCTAGAATTATAGTAGATTTATTCTCGATCCTTCCAGAAACTATATGTGGGGTACAGTTTGTCATACTATTGTCAGTTTGACAAGGATCTAGAACATTATTATGTGCGTCTAGATAATTATAGAACATTTTCGATGCATGTCATATCATGATTCAGGTATATAAAGCCGTGTCGATCACGGGACAGAGTCAGTCAGTCAGTCTTAGAAAGTCGGTTGATAACAGCATATACTTAAACTTCTATACCGCTAGCATTGTGAAAAAAAAAATAGGCAAAAATGAAGTTATACTTTAATTTATCCTATATCTTGCACCGTTTTCGAAAAAATGGCAAATATTAACAACATGTAAGATACTTACGAAGGTTTAAAAATCAATTGGAAGTCAATTTATTTATTAATTTATCAAGAAGAGTGTAGTGTTGAATATGTGCAACTTAAATATGAATACATTTTCTGGTGCATCTCCCAATCACAGTAGATTCTTAAGAGATTATTTAAATATTACATATCCCGACCTCTGGATCGGCCGAGGCTAACTCGGCTTCCGGATCTTAATCCATTCAGTTTTTTCTTTGGGGTAATCATAAGAGTTTATATTATCGATCGATCTCCTTTAAATAACAGGGACGACTTATTAAATGCTGAGACCAGTTAATATGTTAAATCCAGTACTACGGAAATACTTAGACAATTTTCGAAAATGTATTGAAGTTAAAGAAATAGGTATTCAACACATTTCAAGATAATTTATTAATTACATTGACTTTCTATTGCATTTTAATGGTCGGTATGTATCATACATGTTACCAATATCCAATAAAATAAGGTAAATTTTTTTAGCAAAATGTTGAACGACTCAAAAGGATGAAATAAGAAATTCAAATTCGGCAACTCATTCAAAAATGTATATATTTAACTAGGAAAGTTTTTCGGCCCCTGTATAATATAAACGAATTTAACAAAAGATATAAATGAAATTAAATGTTCAAATTCTCACTTTCATGATGAATGACTTCATACTGAAGCCCAACAAAAAAAAGTACTTACATTACATTACACCCTGTATATAATCAATATGGGACACATAATATAATTTTAACTATTTTGCACATAGAATCGGTTAATTAATAAAAATTATGTGATGTGTATTTGTAAGAGAATTTAAAATGTTGAACGCATTGATTATTTTTAGTGTATAATATTCATATCGGTATCAGTCATCAGTCATCTTGGCACCATATTACTGCAATATCTTACAATGAATCAATTGAGATATGATAAGATTTTGAACTGATTGAAATTTGATCGATCCAGTGTGATTGATATAAATATCATATTAAATTATTACATGGATTAACAGATTGACTTTTATTTCTTCAAAGTAATTTTCATAAAAAAAATTAAATATTATATTATTACATCATTGGTTATTCTGAAGAATCCTGATTAACTTCTCGAAGTAAATTTCTATACGGGCCATAGCAGAATGATTTTTCAAAGTTTGCGTCACAGCACCGTTTCCTGAATCTTTTTCGATACAAAATAGATAAAACATGTAACAAGGTTGAGAAGAAATGATAGAGTTTTCCCAATTATTTAACTGATAACTAGGTCAAAGGTTGGTATTGGTTTTTGCAATAAAGTATCAATACTTACAACAGAATAGAATTGGCAATATTTGAATTGCTGTATTCAAATTATGCAATAGACAAAAAAATATTGTCATCGCAGGGATCTATACTATATTGTTATAAAAAAACTAGACAGTATCTTATACACAGTTCGTTACATTTACAGATTATGAGTAAAATTTTCGCAAAATGGGATTGTGTTAGATTCATTGTAACGGTAGTCAACAGGCGCAATGATTCATATTTTCAACTGAGCACTGAGCCTAGGCGTGCGAAAGTGCTCTAGGTGATGCTGTCGTTTGAATGAGGTGGAGGAATGATTCTACAATTGTTTCGTTGAATACTTGACTTCATCGTCGGGAATATATTCACTGTATTGTACGGGTCGACTATCCCGATTACTGGTGAATCTGTCGAAAAAAGAGATAGGGGAATGGTTCTACTGGTGTTTCAGTTGAATACTTGAAATCTTCGCCTGTAATCTAATTAAGTATCTTTCTAAATCAATGTTAAGCCCATTCTGCGAACATTTTATTTATTCTGAATTTGAATAGTCATAAACGTACTATTGTTCTAGCTAATTGTGAAGACAAAATTCCATTGATTCTCGGTGGCAATTTTAATGTTAATTTTATTATGTATGATTCTTGGCCTGTTTATTTTTTTTTTTGGTGAGAAATCCAATTCAGAGATGAATAACGATAGGGACTATGCCATGATTAAATTAGGAGACACAGTTGATGCTTCCTCTTCGATAAATCTTCACCATTTAGAAACAGGAAGATATTTTTCATATTTAAGTTATCATAAAATCATAGTATTCGCTGCACCTAAGGATGAAGCAACTGAAGATAATATATAAATTGAAGAAATATTTTGAAAATGTATAAAATTGGTACTTCACACCTTATTATTATGACTTAAAACTCTTTCTCACTCTTCCTTATTAATTAACATTTTGCACTAAAGCCCGTTGTGGGCCTAGGCCTTCTCCACAATCTGCCTCCAGCAATGTCTCTTCATAGCAAGAGAGCACCATCCTATGATCCGCATTGTCTGTAGATCGTCTGTGAAATTGTCAATCCAACGTATTGTAACGTTTAACCCTGTGCTAAACGTTGTGGGGTGAGTTCACTTGCGTAGTACTCAAAATTCGCAGATTGCTTCCAATGATTTATTCAGAACACACTGTACACGGCTTTCTATTTTAGTACAACTGTCACTATTTGTCACTTTGACTATCGCGTTCCAACTACTTTCGACTTATGTCTCCAATTGACTTCATAAGACTGACTGACTCTGTCCCGTGATCGACACGGCCTTATATACCTGAATCATGACATGACATTCATCGAGAATGTTCTATGATTATCTAGACGAACATAATTAATGTTCTAGATCCTTGTCAAACTGACAATAGTATGACAAATTGTACCTCACATATAGTTTCTGGAAGGATCCAGAATAAATATTCTATAATTCTAGAACTACATAAAGAAATATACATGCAATAACTACTATAAGCAATATAGTAGCATAAATAACTAATAAACGAATATCAACCGTAAGTACATGAATACCTATCCACGTTACACTGCCCCCTTCTTAGATTTGATCGTCCCGATCAAACATCATCCCAATACATTCTAAAATCTCATCTGGGGGAGCTCCTTGCATCCTCTGGTCCCAATGCTGACTCTCGCTACCAGAGGAAGACAGGTTACTCGGTGGTACTTTTGATCCTCTTTTTCGGTCATCAAAATGACTCACCGGAGTATGACTACTTCCTCCTGTAGGTGAAAATCTTCGAACAGGTGGTCTGCAACTACACAAGCTAATACGATCCTTGGTGGCCATACAACCTTCACCACTCAATTTACGACGGAATATTTCATCACATCCAGTATTGCGTCGACGGCAGAGACTGTGCCTGCAGATTCGTCTGCGGCGATTACACTTGCTCCTTTCTCGCAAACTGCTGCGCCTCGTGCCTCGGTCCTTGCGTAGGCTCATGCGGCTTCTTCTATTGCGGCCGTAGCACCTTCTACTTCCTGGACCTCTGAGTGGAGTACCGCAAGGTAAAATGTATTTCATACGACCGCTGCTGCCTACACATTGCCTGATGCGTCTTCGACTTCTGGATGTACTGCACCTTTTAAAAGGACTTTTTCTTCTACTGTTCGAACTCTCTCCATAGATATTTCTCTCCTTCGACTTGGGGACGGCATCTTCCCTCTTAACATCAGGCTCGCTATTTAAGCTGTCTTTGTTGGAGCAATAATGATGTGTCTGTTGGTCGCTGTTTACTATCTCATATTGTTGTCTAATTCTAGCCTGATCTTCTTTATATTCTCGTTTAATTCTTGCCAGGTCTTCTTTATATTTTTGTCTAATTTTTGCGTGTTCGTCTTTATATTCTTGTGTAATTCTTATCTGTTCTTCTTTATATTCTTGTCTAATTCTTTCCTGTTCTTCTGCATATTCTTGTCTACCTCTTAACATCAGGCTCGCTATTTAAGCTGTCTTTGTTGGAGCAATAATGATGTTTCTGTTGGTCGCTGTTTACTATCTCATATTGTTGTCTAATTCTAGCCTGATCTTCTTTATATTCTCGTTTAATTCTTGCCAGGTCTTCTTTATATTTTTGTCTAATTCTTGCGTGTTCGTCTTTATATTCTTGTGTAATTCTTGTCTGTTCTTCTTTATATTCTTGTCTAATTCTTTCCTGTTCTTCTGCATATTCTTGTCTAATTCTATCCTGCTCTTCTTCATCTTGTCTAATTTTGATCCGTTCTTCTTTATATTGTAGCATAATTCTTGCATGTTTTTCCTTACTTTCTAGTCTTATTCTTACCCATTCTTCTTTTTCTTGTTGTCTTTTTCTTGCATATTCTTCATTTTCTTGTTTTCTTTTTCTTGCCCATTCTTTTTTCTCTTGTTGTCTTTTTCTTGCATCTTCTTCTTTTTCTTGTTGTCTTTTTCTTTCCAGTTCTACGAGGAACTCCAACACATCTGAAGCAGTTACCATTTCTTTGTAATCTTTCGATCTGGTCTTTACCATATTTTCTCAGCAAAATGCGAAGATCCCTTTTTCTGACACCAATTGTAACATTTAACCCTGTGCTAAACGTTGTGGGGTGAGTTCACTTGCGTAATACTCAAAATTCGCAGATTGCTTCCAATGATTTATTCAGAACACACTGTACACGGCTTTCTATTTTAGTACAACTGTCACTATTTGTCACTTTGACTATCGCGTTCCAACTACTTTCGACTTATGTCTCCAATTGACTTCATAAGACTGACTGACTCTGTCCCGTGATCGACACGGCCTTATATACCTGAATCATGACATGACATTCATCGAGAATGTTCTATGATTATCTAGACGAACATAATTAATGTTCTAGATCCTTGTCAAACTGACAATAGTATGACAAATTGTACCTCACATATAGTTTCTGGAAGGATCCAGAATAAATATTCTATAATTCTAGAACTACATAAAGAAATATACATGTAATAACTACTATAAGCAATATAGTAGCATAAATAACTAATAAACGAATATCAACCGTAAGTACATGAATACTTATCCACGTTACAGTATCTTAGGCCTCCCTCTTCTCATCGTGTTGTAGACTCATGTATTTATGATTCTTTTTGGCATCGGGGTGTCATCCATACGTTGTAGATGTCCGAACCATTGCATTCTGCGAGTTTTTATGAATCTGTCAATATCTTTGTTTTCCAGGATCCAGGATCATTCAACTCGTTGTTGTACCGAATTATCCATTCATTGTTCACTTTAACACCTCTTTAAATCTTCCTGATTATTTTTCTTTCAAATCTGCGTAGTCTCCTTGTCTGCTTCGTCAGCATCCATGGCTCGCTGCTGTAGGTCAAAAATGGTCGAATGAGGGTTTTGTAGATTTACATATTGGCAGAATGATTGATGTGTTTACTCTTCAGTATATTTATGTTGGCGTAGAAAGCTTTAAACCCTGCTTGTATTCTATCTTTAATGGGTGTTGTACACTGGGCTTGTCTATCAGAATTCCAAGATATTCGAATGTTGCGACACTGGTCTATTTTGAGATTTACCGGTGTTTGTCGTGTCTTGTCCGCTGTTAGGTAGGTACATATACTGAGTCTTACATACGTTAACTTCCCACTTCTTTTGCTTTGTCTTCAAGGTCTGTGTACACTTCAACGAGCCTGGTATTGCTTCTGGCAATGAGCCCAATATAATCGGTGTATGCTCAAATCAGCCTTGATTTCTTAAATGTTGTTCCTCGTTGGTCTATATCCTTAATGACAGTGTAAAAGGGTCCATCTTCCTGCCGTACTCTTTTACGACGTCGAAAGGATGGCTTACTTGGTTGTCTATCTTAACTTGGCCTTTAGTTCAGCATCGTTACCATTATTAGGCTAATCAGTTTTTTGGGCACTTCCAGGTCTTCTAGTGCTTCTTCTTCCTTGTTTCTTTTGCAGCTGTCTAAGCTTGTTTGAAATCTACGAGCAGTATATGGGGGTATATATCGGGTTCGTTGCATTTTTCCATGATCTCACGTATGACAAAGAGTTGGTCACTTGTTCCTCTGTCTCTCCTAAAGCCACACTGGTATTCGCCAATATTTTGTTCAGCTATTTCCTTTAGAGACAGTTCAGTATGGAGGTGAAGTCCTTTTATGCAGTGTTTAGTAGCAAGAGACCACGGAAGTTGTTACAGTCGGTTTTGTTGTCACCTTTCTTGTGGATCGGACACAGCACACCGACAGTCTAGTTTTCCGGCATTATTTCCTCCTCCCAAACCATCCGGATGATCTCCTGTATCACGTTGTCCGTTGCACCACCTCCATACTTCAGCAGCTCAGCATTGTTATTGTATATTCCGGGTGCACGGTTCTTCATTTTCTCTATTGTTTTACAGATTTCTTGCAGAGTTGGTGGTTCTTCTTCTCTCTTTAGCTGTTGTTCTCGTGTGTTTTGGATACGGAGCTCGTTTTCATCTTCGTTCAAAAAGGTTTTGAAATCATGTGACCATCAGCTTAGAATCTCTTCGTTGTTGGTCAACATCTCTATGCTTGAGTCCTTGCACGCATTAATTATGGGTTGGAATCCTAACCTAACCTAACCTAACCTAACCTATGTTCATTTTCTTTGCTTAATGCATCGATTTCCTTCATCTGTTCTTTAATTGCTACCTTATTCTTCTTCTTGATAAGTTTTCTTGATTATCGTCTAAGACTACGGTAGTTCCTTACATTAATTCTTGTGTTCCATCTTACTTTTATTTCCCATGCGTTGTTTTTCTCACTTTTGATTTGTCTGCATTCCTCATCGAACCAATCTTCATTTCTGCTTTGTTCCGTTTCTTCCACCACTTTTATTATAACTTCATTGGTTTCATTCCATTTCTCATTGATGTCCATGGTTTCTTGTCTGGTTCATTTGTTGTCCTCAAGTTTACTTCTGATTGCTTTGCTGAATGCCGTTGCAGCAATGGAATCCTTCTTCAGCGCATCTATGTTCTTGAGATCTTGAGATGAGATCTTTATAGATCCGATAAACATTCTTAAGTATTTTTGACCGAGGACGTATACAATTCCACTTTCTGCTGTTTTTGGTTTATGCGTGCGCTGTGTATTGTAAATGTAGTCCGATTTTGATGATTTTTGAGTTGAAAGGGGAGACTTCGGTAATGGTCCGAGTGGAGGGGGCGATTTTCTCGGAAATTTAAAATCTGAGAATGCCAAATTAAATTCCAGATTATTTGTAACATCATTTTTTCCACAGAGTTACGGTTTTCAATTTTCAGCAGTGGTAAAGTCTGAAATATGTGTACAAAAGTATTTCCGCCGCGGTGTTTTAAGATCTCCAAATAATACTCGTTACAAGTACAAACAAATAATAGACATCAGTTCTTCTTTGGTTTAAGTTAACGTTCAATGATTCTCGTGAATAATGTTACACTCAAAAGTGTTAAATATTTTTTTTGCAAAAAAAATGACCGACTTTATTTGTTGGTGCACTGAAAAATATAAAATAATAATAATTCTATTGGTGCTGGTACTTGTGAAGTTGGTGCCAGGAGTCTTCTATTTAACTACAATTGCACAACTTCAAAATTATCAGTACCAATAGAATTAATATTATTTTGTATTTTTCAGTGCACCAACTAATAAAGTCGGTCCAATTTTTTGTGAAAAATATTTCTGAGAGACGCAGTTAAATCCCTTTACCATTATATCTATTTTTCACGTACAACGTGGTGAAATAATAAGATCATGATAAAATTTGAGGAAAACAAACTTCCATTTAGAACCAATAGATAGAACTGCGTAGGTATATTAAATTCAATTCAATTATTTCAACTAGATTAAATTAGTGAATTCACAGTATAAAAATAAACTATACTGCTGCAAAATGATGCGTTAGTCATCCACATTCGTGCTCTTGCTTTTACATGAGTATTTACGGGTTACGGGTATTCACAAAATGAGTATAGGTGGCAGATTTAATTATGTCAGAGAATATACAAGGGCATACAATTGTACATTTACATGGTAAATTTGAGGTAAAAAGTTATGCTGCTATCACACCCAGGTTAAGGAAGCTCCACCGAATACAAACAGCAATTTGAATCATATTTCAATTAAAATATGCACATACAGCTAGCAGAAGAGTGCATTGAGTCTTCTCAGGATTAACTGTTTAATCGAAGCATATAGTTATCATTGTTTTCGATATATCTTATATCTTCTGTAAATCTAGAGGTCAATATCCTCATTTTTCGATGTACTTGTATAATTGAATTTACATTATGGCATACAATATGATTTTGTTATATTGAAGAATAAAAACCGACCTCTTCACTAAAATTTCATGGCCCTTAGATGATAAATTCATTAAGTTGATGTACATGCATAAGATACGTTGACATTTTATCGTTATTTTATTGGAAAATATTTCACTTTCAGATTGTGAAAAATGAACATTTCTGAAATAAGTTCAAGTAATGACAAATAGAGTAGCTCCTATAGACAAACCCGCGAAGCAAAGTGACAGAAGGGTAAATTAAATATGCTTCACCAAGTTTATGAAATAAGTCAATATTTGTCAAATCTAACAAATTGAATATCTCCCTTTTTATGTATCTATGATTTGATCTCTCTTTTCCTTATCAGCGAGAAAAGACCAGGGGCCAGAGGAGGATGCTGGTATTTCTAATCTGGTGAAAAGTTTTGCTAGAGACAATGAAGATTAAAAAGCGTTAATATTGCGAATCATAAATGCAGGCTGGATATATAAATGCTCGAGTCCAGATTTACTGTAAATGTGGGTTATGAATATAATACGTCAATTTGTAATTTCATGGAAGGAATTTTGGGGGCAGTGACAAGCGATAAAAACACGATGAAAACATACCATTAAAGCAAAATTCTAATACAGAACAACATACCAAAAATTATATCGTGTGGTTTAGCTCTGAGTGAGCGTTTGCTAAAGATTTGAGATTTTGTTTTGAGTTTTTCAGAATATAACTCTCACCTCCAAAAGTTTTACATTGGGAATGTTATTTAGGAATTATGATTTACGATATTTGCTGGGATATTTGTCAGTTATATTTTAACTTATGACATTTGTCAGTTGGGAGAAAACTACTGCTATCTCCACCTTATTGTTGCCATTTAGTTTGACGAATATTATTAATGCGTTGAAAATGTACCTTTCGAATAAAAGCGAACTTGTTGGCATATTTTTTAAATAATAAATGATATTACTATCATGTTCATGATAACATAATTGGTTACACTTAGGTATTTATCCGACATTTATATCACTTAGTTATTTATAAACAGGTACAATTTTAGCCACGAAATCGAGACAACCCCGACAGAGCTAGTGGAGGTGTAGCAATCTACGCAAAAAATGATTTAGAACCTCAAGAAATACACGTAAACACTAATTTGGAAGCTGTGGCAATATCAATAAGATCCTCAACAAATATTCATATCTGTAATCTATACATCCCGCCAAATAAAGATTTTTTCGAACAAGATATCAGAAACCTGTTAGTTCAAATTCCTGCACCATGTATATTGATTGGTGATTTCAATAGTCACAGTATGACATGGGGAGGAAAATTCACGAACGCTAGAGGCCGGTAAGTTACCAATATTATTGAAGAAAACAACCTTGTACTGCTGAATGATGGAGCTCACACAAGATTTAATGCATTCAACGGGGAAACCTCGGCACTCGATCTGAGCATAAGCTCACCAAATATGGCCACAAAACTATCATGGGAAGTCATGTCTTTCCTTTACGGGAGTGACCACTTTCCAATTAAAATAACAATTACCGATAATGCTCAAAATGACTCGAAACCCCTTGAAAAATGGAAGCTAAAAGAAGCGAACTGGCCATTGTACTGTAACATAATTGAGAACGATCTACATTCAATACATACAGCAGACGACATCAACGAAACACTTGAACGTTTGATTCAAATAATACAAAGTGCTGCTGGCCAAGCCAGAGGCAAAACAAAACACATCAACAAGCATACTCCAGTTCCTTGGTGGAACCAAGAATGCCAAGAGGCCATTCAGCTGAGCAAAAGAGCGTTTAATAAACTGAAAAGGAACCGAACAGAGCAAAATTTATTAACTTTTAAGAAACTTAGAGCCAAGGCCCGCTTCGTGATAAAAAACAGCAAGAAAAAATCATGGAATGAATATGTCTCTAGTATAAAGCCACCCACCCCTATAACAGAAATATGGCAAAAAGTAAAAAGAATCTCGGGAAAAAACGCAGATATGCAAATAAAAACCTTGGCTTTCAATGGCAATCTCATTACAAGTAGTGAAGATATAGCACAAGTACTCGCCACAACCTACGAAAATTATTCAAGTGATAGTAATTTTGATGCAGCATTTATGCAACTTAAGCAACAGTCAGAAGAAAACTTTCCAATTATAGTCCTAAACGACGACTCTCCTATCAACTTACCAATAAGTAACTCAGAATTTCAAGAAGCACTAAACGACCTGGAGAATTCTAGCCCAGGGCCAGATAACATCCCGGTGATCTTTTTGCAAAACCTTCCAGAGGTTGGAAAACAGTTTTTGCTACATATTTACAACATTATATGGATTCAAAAGAAATTTCCCAGTCTCTGGACGGAGGCCACTGTTATCCCGATTTTGAAACCACATAAGCCCAGATCCGATCCTTCGTCGAACAGACCAATTGCTTTAACATGTTCAATGTGTAAACTTTTGGAAAAAATAGTCAACTTACGGTTGGTATGGTATTTGGAAACAAAACAACTCTTAGCACCTGAACAAAGCGGTTTTCGTAAACAAAGATCAACCTTGGATAACATTATCGATCTGGAATCTGAAATCCACGAGGCCTTCATTAATAAACAAAAATGCATAGCAATATTCTTTGATATCAAGAGGGCGTATGATAATGCATGGAGACACCACATTCTTCAACAATTAGTCGACTGGGGAATTCAAGGAAACATGCTTGCTTTCACTCAAAACTTCCTGAGAAATAGATATTTCCAAGTACGAGTAAATGGACATTTATCTAAAAAAGTGATCCAACAAAATGGAACGCCTCAAGGATCGGTCATAAGTGTAACATTGTTTCTCACAGCGATAAACCGCATCCTCGATAATGTTTCACTTACAGTGAAAGGACGATTATACGCCGATGACCTAGTACTTTTTAGTAAAGGGAAAAACATCCAATCCATCACTTCTATCCTCCAAACCCAGATGTCGAAACTAGAAATTTGGTTATCCAACTTCGGCTTCTCCTTTTCAGCACAAAAATCCAAATGTATAATGTTCTCGACCAAAAACGAAGCTAGACTCCCTAATCTCAAAATAGGCGGCCAGAAGCTTAAATTTGTAGAAAGTGTAGTATTCTTAGGCATGATCTTCGACAGGCAACTTAATTGGAAGGATCACATCAATAGACTCGTTATGTGCTCCCAAAATGGACTGAATTTGTTGAGAACTCTCGCTAACAAAGATTGGGGAGATGACACCAAAATACTGCTCAGTCTCTACAGATCTTTGATTAGAACGAAGATAGACTATGGATGTCCTGCTTACAACTCTGCAAACAAATCAGTTCTCAAATCTTTGAATTCGGTACACAACTCTGATATAAGAATAGCTCTGGGAGCCTTCTGCACTAGCCCAGTAGAAAGCCTGCTCTGCGAGGCTGGAGAAACTAGTCTTCACCACCGTAGGCAGTACCTAAGCCTAGCATATGTAGCCAAAATAGCTTCAAATCCAGAACACTCAACTTTCCATAACACAATCTCCACAAGATATTTTGCACTTTACCAGAGACGAAAACGCTCTCCACCAGCCTTCTATGAAAGAATAAACAGATATAAAGTTGAACATCAAATAACATTCCCACGCTTCTTTCCACCATCCATTTCAATCCCACCCCCTTGGACCATAAACAATCCAGACTTTGATACCACTTTATCCCGCTTTAGAAAAGGTGACACCAATCCTGTTATCATCCGAACCAATCTCAAAGGCATCCTCAATAATTTTCCGACAGCCAAACACATCTATACAGACGCTTCAAGGACGAACGACGGCACAGGGGCTGCTTTTATGTGCAACAATATCACTAAAATATTCCGCCTCAGTAAATACTCCAGTAGCTACACTGGTGAGCTATATGCAATTTACCAGGCTCTCATCTATGCAGAGCAAGAAAATATCCAGCAGTCACTGATTATAACGGACTCTCCCAGTGCCACCTGTGCAATCCAAAGAATCTACCACAGTCACCCAATAGTTACTGCAATCAAACTACAGATATCCATACTGGCTGCAAAGGGAAATCATATCACTTTCATTTGGGTACCATCACACATCGGCATAGCTGGTAACGAAGCCGCAGACCAGGCTGCTCTCAAGCCAATATCTGATATGGAAGCAAGAAAGGTCAACCAAAGTGTAGTATCTGACTTCAAATCCCATATACAATATGTCATCACCAGAATATGGGAAAACGAGTGGAGCGAATCAAATTCAAAACTTGCAGAAGTAAAACCATCTGTGAAACCTTGGACAAACTCCCCGAGTGATAGAAGATCCCAGGTTATTATATCACGGCTCCGAATCGGTCACACTAGAATCACTCACAGTCATCTACTTGCTGGGACTGACCCTCCCATCTGCGAAGAATGCGGGACAACTATCACGGTGAAACACATTCTAGTTGAGTGCACTAACTTCCTTGGATACAGACAATTGTGTAGCCTCCTTCTGAACCTCAAAGACATTTTGAAAGACAGTCCCACGTCGATCCAAAACGTTCTCAGATACCTGAAAAACACCGATCTTCACGATGAAATTTGAACAATGTTACCATGTTTTGTAATACCTATTGTAACGCGCTAATAACCTGTCATGGTTGATGCGCCAACTTAAATAAATAAAAAGAAAATTTTAGCCCCGTCAATACTGTAGAGTGTTGAAAAAAAATCTTTAAATCCGTCTATTTGGTTTTACATATACTTATAATAAAAATATTAAAGCCTATTACGAGTTTTAGAAATGTATTACATACCTCGTTAATTTCAAGCGTTATTTTGAAATTATTCAGAAAATAACCATTACGTGACCTTAAATTTTTCGGTAAATAGTGCTCTGTAAACTAGAGTCTGCATTGCCCCGGGAACAAAGTACTGACTTTTATACAGTGGGAGAAAAGTGATAATTTGTCACCTGTCAACAGAGATAAAATGGCGAACTTCTTTTTCAGTCACAGAAAAAACATATTGACGCAATAATATACAGGGTACTTTATTTAGAAAGTCAAAGTTGCTAATACCTACTTTTGGACATAACGGGAACAGTAGTCACACAATGTTCCGTTTGATGCACTGTCACGTAACATCGACCTCGAATTGGCATGTATAATCATTGGGTATAAGCAACTAATTATATTGAAAGAAAGTTTTTTACATGAAAATTTTATCAAAATAATTTATTTATATTACAGGTTCAACAGTTGAAATTTCAAGTGTAAAAGTTAGTGGATGCTCGAATAAGAAGTGTAAAATTTCACCTGGATCTGATGTAAAGGTTACAATAAAAATAAATGGTGGTAAGTT
This sequence comes from Crioceris asparagi, assembly GCA_958507055.1. Lineage (NCBI taxonomy): Eukaryota > Metazoa > Arthropoda > Insecta > Coleoptera > Chrysomelidae > Crioceris > Crioceris asparagi. The sequence goes on along the minus strand of OY293829.1, from coordinate 61,594,005 downwards.
GAAAAGGAAAATATAATCTCACTATATTATTGATAGAACTATTTCAAACTTATGAATGCCTTTTTAAACTTACTACAAGGACTAATTAAAGGAAGAAACAATAGAGTAGTAAAATAATCTGAAAGTAAAGGGTTCATTGAAAATAGAAATAGATGCTTGTTGTTTTCAAGGGTGAAACTATCTTCAGAAATAGAATAGAAATAAAATAGGCTTTTCACGTGCGCGCGTGACAAATTCCGGGAAGTCATGTCAAAATCCCATTTCCAGGCATCAACTAGTAGTGGAAACATTGTGTTTTCAAAGAGGTATAATGAAAAAATACTTGTTGACAGGATTAGGCAATATGCTTCAAAAGGAAGAATAAATGAAAACAAATATTTAATATTAAGTGAATAGCAAAATTAAAATTATAGCACTTTTTAAAAATATCTACATGTTTAATTATAGCACCAAAATGAGAAAATTATTATTTCAGCTAAGATTATCGATAAGTCTATATCTGCCAATGCGGTCCTAACAGTGTTGGGTCTGAATTATAGAATGGATCTAACACCAGATGATCCTTGTACGATATGGTCATGCCCCATAAAGAAACCCACATCCTTATCGTATGAGGCTACCATCCACATATTAAAATCTTTCATGCTTAAGGTGAGTTTGATTAGTAATTGGTGCTCCTCAGTGTCTTGTTAAAAGTCCATAGACGCAGCAATTTTAATACAATTTCAAGAACAACAATTTGTATCTTTGATATAGCCCAGTCGGGTTAGTCAAATAACCTTGTAAAAATTCCTCTTAACAATTTTATTGCTCTAATCTTATTTGGAATCATTGTGAATCTAAGTTCAAAATGGTGACCAAATTCCGCCGGTGCGTGAGCCTCCATTTTCAATTTAAGGGAGATTATTTTTGCCAAATAAAAAAATAAAGAATATCGAGAACTTGGATGGTTGTGTTTTTTAAGAATTAATGTAGGAAGCGGTTAAATAGGGGATAAAATTTTCTGTTACATATTAAAGCTAAAGCTTCTCAAATGATAGGTATAAGTGAGACTAACACTGGCATCTACAGTCTCTGAATGATAGACATTAAAGTTAAAAGTGGTAGTTTTATAATGATTTTCGGAATTTCAATAACTATTTGATGACGACGATAATGATGATATCATCTAAAATCCTGACCAATCAACATCGAATATCGATATCGAATATCAGGTTAGCTACGAATATGAAACGGACGATGTTGATTTGGCAGGATCATCTCGAAAAAAGGGGTCAATAGTTCCGACAATTAAACTCGAAAGAAAAGGTCTGGTTAGAGAGAAGAGAAGAGAGAAATGCTTTATTGTCGAAAAATATAAATTTTGTAGACAAAGCAAAATAAAAATATCAAAATTGAACAATACACAAACGAAACAAAGTTAAAACTAAAAATTAAATTAAAATTAAATAAATTTATAAAATATAAAACAAAACTATGAAAATATAAAGATGTAAAAATATAAGATAATAAGAATGAGAATGTAACCTACAGCTGTATATTCGGTTAGAAAGTAAGTTCATATACAGATGTATATTCAGTCAGAAGGTAAACACTAACTAAATCACAAACGTGCCTTAGTGAAAAAAGTCGTTAACTGCATAATGTTATCTAAAACCTGAAACTCTACCCTCTTGTGTTGCGGGAATGAGTTCGCAAATTACAAACTTTACGTTGTTCTGTGCCTATATTGGATCGTATATATTAGATCTACAGTAGTTACCTACGTTTCAACTTTTACCGCTTGGGTTTAAATTTTATCTAACCATTTTTATGTTCAATTTCAAATAATAATAAACAATGAATTTAAAAAGTACAGAAGCAAATAAAGCAAAGTAAATTTAAAGGATGGCAACACTTTGTGCCGTTTTCAATAGTTACTTATTATACAAGGGAAAAAAGTACTAGATTTTAGCTCCAGAGCTAAAATCTAATATTATTCCCGAGTATAAAACACTATTTTTTTCTGTGACGGGAAAAACGATGATTTAATATTGAAAAAATATTACAATATATTGAAGTCAGAAAATTATCGAAGTGAAATTTGACTTTTCAAAGTGGTAGGCGACAATTAGACAAATGTGATTTGATTTATATGTATTTGTATATATACCTACCCGAGAAAAAGTGATACTTTGTCACCTGTCAACAGAGGTAAAATGTCAAACTTTTTTCCCGTCACAGAAAAAAATACATTGCCGTTACCCGGCCACAATGAATTCTTGCAATATAGAAAAAAATCAAATTTTAGGTAAAGTAATTCTATACAACTTTGTTCATGTATCCTAAAATGAATTGTAATTCGAAGAATACCGATCGTACTATAAAATTGTGAGATCTAAGTTTCTAGAGAATTTAATTAGCAACAACCCAATTTCTCATTATTTTTGTTGAAAAGATGAAAATGGTGGAGACATTGAATAAATGTAAATTGTATTTGCATTCAAAATAGTGGCTAAAACACCTTCTGAATTTGGTCGAAATTTTGAATTTAGAGGATATAAAATGAATAATACTAAATACAATACATTAGAGTTTAATGCAGTTTAATTCCAAAACAAGAACGGATGGTTTAGTTATGTTTTGGCATCTTGAGATTCATAAAGAATTAATTCAGTATTGTGGAAACTCCACAATTATATTAAAAGCATACATTTAGTTCGCTAATATCACCGTTTTGAGCTATGTTGAGAATTTTAATATTTGGAAATTTTCATCTGTAAGGTCCACATGACTGTGCATTGTAATATTTAAAAGTTGGTGCTCAGCCATATTTGCATATTTGCCATAGAAATATGTTTTGATAACATGAAAGCAAAATGGTTTATTGGCATGATTTAGACCATAATTAAGCTGATTAGATAAGAATGAATATCAATTGACTGATGGACTTCTTTATTTCAGACTTCAGCAACTATGACGGTCGAAACAATTGTGAAAGGATCTAAGATGATATGCATAAGATTCCCCATAACAATTGTGTGAAAGTTTCTACATGTGCTCGTTAGGATTAGGTGTGGTGAAGTACCATTTCTGAAAAGACTTTGTTTTTCATAGATGATAGTTCTATTCCATATATAATTACTATTTAAGATAAACTTTATTTCCATCTCTTAGATATATTTACATATTAAAAATATTATTATTAGTTTAATGCTCATTATATTGTAAAGATCGAAGCCAACCTATTAATAATATTTTAGGCTTAAAAATTTTACATTTTTTACACATAAATGATATAACTATTAAATGTTCAATGATTTTTTATTGACTCTCCAAAAGAAGAAGGTATACAATTTGATTTTTTTTCTTTTTTATCTATATACCTACCCTCGGTTTTTATAATAAACGTACAACGTTTAAGATAATTATTTCTTCAGTTGAGAGAAGATGAAGCAGAGATGGTTCCATTTCAAATGATGGTCTCATATTCAAATTTTTGGGGTTTCATGGAGCTAATGTCTTTGACAAGGTCTTCCGAATTCTAGTTCTTGTTTAATTGAAACATTCTTTGTTAGATCTTGTAGAACATGTGAGTTCTTAAGACGTTTGTACTTGAAAACTTCTCGAAAAATTTAAGGATTTTGTAGTTAGGGCTTTGAAAAGGTCGAAATTGTATTTTTGTCATTACAGAAGTAGCTGCTAATAATTTATATTATCTTTATAATAGTATTGTTTATCAATATAAAAGCTATAAATCTAAACCAATTAGCTTCTTATTATTAAATAAAATTTTTGAAAGGGTACATTTTTTTAATCATGCCTTATAAATTTCTTTATATTGAACAAAAAATTACACTTTAAGATTTTCAGTCACTGTGGTGTAGAGCATAGAGTGTATAAATAATCTAACAACAAATATGAGAAAGGAAAAATATCGGTCAACCTACGAGAAGCTGGTTTCTTTCCCGGTCGGTGCATGACCAATAATCGCTTAATAAGCGTAGCTTTGTGGGTATAATAGATTTAATAATTTAAATTGAATATGATGCATAAATACTCTTGTTTAAATTCTTAATTACTTTTTTATAAGTAAAGGAGGATTTGTTTAATCTAATAATGTGTTCTTGTATATAGCAATGATCATCGTAAGTATCCATGTACAATTAAATGAGGATTTGTTAAATATAATTATGTGACTATGTTTACATCAATAACCATTGTAATTATCCGAGTTCAATTATATGGGGAATTGTTAGATCTAATAATGGGACCTTGAATATATAACCATGAAAAGTTCCGCATAGGTGTTAAATGAGCTTTTCATGGGTGGTAATCACTAAAAATAGTTTAAATATTTTGTTTTTGATACAATATTTTGAATATAATATTTGCTACAGCCAAGGCTAAAGGTGATTATTATTTTATCGTTTTTAATACATAATTGTTTTGAGAGATTTCTCCTGATGGAATCAAAGAAAATAGGAATCAAGGAAAATTCGAACAAAACGAAATTACTTAGTTCTCACCACATACATCAAAACTTTCAGAGAGTCTAAAAGAAACTCTTGGAATTCAATGTGCGAAGGGATAGAAGAACTCCCCACCACTACCAGGATCCAAAGGCTACTAAGGAGACAACACTTTAATGACCTAGGTTATCTGGAAGAAGAAGATGGTAGCTACACTCAGAACAGGGCAGAGACACTGGAACTCATGCTCCAAACGCACTTCCCGGACTGAGGGTAGTAAGTAATCAAGTAGAGGTAGTCCAGTGTTACGAGGGTTTCACAAGGGCAATGAATATATCTACAACAATTATCACAAGGGACAAGGTGGAATGGTCTGCCAACAGATTCAAACCACAAAAGTCTCTAGGGGGTAATGAAGTTGAACCTATAATGATTCAAAAACGTTTGAAACATAGCTCATAAACTTACTGAAATCTTCAGAGCAAGCCATGCACTGGGTTAGGTACCAAAAGTATGGAGAGGAACGAAGGTGATCTTTATACCAAAGGCTTGGAAAGCAATTGAGTAACCTAAGTCATTTAGACCGATAATCCTGTCTTCCTAAAAAGCATGGATAAGGTACTGGAACTTCACATCAGGAAAGGGTACCTAGCAAAGTACCCACTCCATAAAAATTAATATGCCTATCAAAAAGGCATATCGACAATTAATGCTCTTGATGATCTCATTGGAAGCATTGGAAAGGCACTAGATTGGAAAGAATTATTTGCATTTCTGGATATTCACGGAGACTTCGACAATACATCCATTGCGGCCATTGAAAACGCCACCAACAAAAAGGAAATCAATTCAGTTACTGTCAGGTGGATAAAATCAATACTGATAAGTAGAGAAATTACTGCAAATATGGGAGAAGAAAAAAAACTATAAGGACCACAAGAAGGCGTCCTATCTCCTTTGCTATTGTCCATCGTTGTGGATGAACTCCTTTACAAACTAACTGAAATGGGCTATGGGATGATCGGCTATGCTGATTATGTCACCATAATAATCTCAGGAAAAGATATGAAAACCTTAAGAAGACTGATTGAAGATGCTCTTGCATTTGTAATAAGTTGGTGCAGGGGTAGGGGACTGAACATCAAGTCCAAAATGGCATTTATCATACCATTTTCCAAAAAAAGGAAGATCGGCACTGAAGTCCCAATTCTTTTAGAAGGTAAATAAATAATGCTTTACAAGGAAGTTAAATATGTAACAGAAAATCTAAATCAAAAATTGAACTAGAATACGCAAATTACACACAAAGAAAAAAGTCAATAGGGCTTTTTTCTTTATGTGTCTAATTTTTCAATGTATGCAGGCAGCTACTGGTAAAAACATAGGTACTCATTCCTAATATGGCCTACTGTTCCTATGTTACGATAGTTCGACAGGCTTTAACATATGCAGCCTCAATCTGGAAACTAAGAAATAAAAATGGTTGTCTCTGTTAGATACATTCTTGGTCATGGTCATGCAGTAATAATTGCTCAACTAATATATTTAATCTATGAACTAATGGTTGCTTCGTTTTCATAGGCACAGATTGTTTTTATTATTATTATGAAAGAAGCGGGTATTAGGGACGTTACCCTTTATGGGCACTTCGACCTTAAGGTCTTTTGTACCATCCCGTGATGTACTATTGTACTGTTATTTCTGGGTTGAGATCCAGCCCCTTGAAATAATTAATTAGTGCTCTTGCACCACAGGCTTTTAAGTCCTCATAGGTAGGAAGCGCCCTTCCTAGGACCCTTAGTCTTTTATGCGCTAAGGTTTCGCATTCGGTTAAAGGTGATTTACAGATTCTGTTGCTTTTGTGCAAAATCTGCAGGAATCATCTTCAATAAAACCCATCTTTTTTAGATGATTTTTGATGGGATAATGACCTGTAGTGATTCCAACTCTCTCATTTCTCTGATCATTTCCTTTAAGGAGAATTAGGTTATTTTCCTTTGAGTATTGCCAGTCTATTAGGCGTTTGGCCTGACTGGCTTGCTCTAGGTCATGCCAGTACTTCAGCCTTGATTCCCACTTTTTCATTTCTGTTTTAACATGTTGCTTTACATATCCACAGAATGGCTCAGGGCCTGTTGGAAGCCTTTCTGAGCTTTTTTTGGCCAAAGACTCTTTGGTTGCCTGGAGGGTTCTTGTGCCCTGGTATCCATATAAGTCAAACTTTGTTGCCTCTTGCCAGTTGCACAAGACCTTCATGGCATTATTTTAACAGTTTTGAGGTTTTAGCAACATTTGCCACTTCTTTGATTGCGGTCTGGCTATCACTTGCTATATAGATTTTCGCCGCCCTGTGCCCCATTTTACGAATTGCATGGGTGCATTCTATAATAGCCATTATTTCTGCCTGAAAAATTGTGCAGCACCCGCCCAAGAATTTCCGTGGAAGATCCACAGTCACCCAGACCGGCTCTGCCATCCCTCAGTGAACCATCTGTGTACCAGATCAAGGCCCCTCTTTCTGTTTCACAGAGGTGTCCTCATCCATTCATCCACTTTTGGTATTTTTATTTCGTAGTTTCTGCTGAAGCAGAGTTGTGTTCCCATATCATCGACTGGAATGTCTTTTAGACGTGGGATTTTGTTTAGAATGCTGCAGTATCCTATCATTCTCGCATATCTTGTTTTGCTTGTTCTATGAATTCTTAGGGCTTCATCTGTGCATTAGATGATAGATAGATAGATAGATAGATAGATAGATAGATAGATGATAGATGATAACCATCTTTTTGGGATTAATGTTCAGTCCTCTGCCTCTGCACCACCTTAGTACAAGTGCGAGAGCATCTTGTATCAATGTTCTTAGGGTTTTCATATCTTTTCCTGAGATTATTAGGGTGATATCATCAGCATAGCCGATAACCCCATAGCCTATCTCAGTTAGATTGCAAAGGAGTTCATCCACCACGATGGACCATAGCATAGGAGATAGGACCCCTCCTTGGGGGCATCGTTTGACAGTCCTTATCGTTTTAGATTCGTCTCCCATTTTTGCAGTAATTTCTCTGCTTGTTAGCATAGATTTTATCCATTTGATAGTTAATGGATTTATTTTTTTACACTGGCTGCGTTTTCAATGGTCTCAAAGGATGTATTATCGAAGGCTCCTTGAATGTCCAGAAATACACATAGTGCCATTTCCTTCCAATCTATCGCCTTTTCAATCCTTCCATTGAGGTCGTCCAGTGCATTGATAGTCGATATGCCTTTTTGGTAGGCATACTGATTTTTATGGAGTGGGTACCTAGCTAGGCGTCCTTCTCTGATGTGAAGATCCAGCACCTTCTCCGTACTTTTTAGAAAGAAGTAAGATAGGCTTATCGGTCTAAATGATTTAGGCTGTTCGATTGCTCTCCCAGCCTTTGGTATAAAGACTACCTTTAATCCCCTCCATACTTTCGGTATCCAACCTAGACCATGGCTTGCTCTGAAAATTTCTGTAAGTATTTGACATACTTGTCTCAAACATTTTTGAATCATTATAGGTTCAACTTCGTCACCTCCTGCAGACTTATGTGGTTTGAAACTGACAGCCCATTCCACTTTGTCCGTTATGATGATTTTTTTAGATGCATCCATTGCCCTTGTGATACATTCGTAACATGGGGTTGCCTCTACTTAGTTGTTTGCTATTCTACAGTCCGGGAAGTATGTTTGAAGCAGAAGCTCCAACGTCTCTTTCCTGTCCAGAGTATAGCTGACATCTTCCTTTACCAGATAACCTTGGTCATCAGAGTGTTGTCTCTTTAAAAGCCTTTGGATCCAGGTAGCTATCTCTTCACACATTGATTTCCAAGAGTTTCTCTTAGACTCCCTGAGAGTTTTGTTGTATTCGGTGACGGCTGAGCGATAAGTATCCCAGTCTCCTCGTTTTTTAGCTTTGTTGAACAGGCTTCTCGCAAGCTTTCGGCATTGTTCGAGCACCCCGTTCCACCAGGGAACCTTTTTCTTAGGCGCCCTTTGCTGAATGGGGCAGCTTGTTTCGAGGGAACTGTTAAAATGCTGGTCAGGTCATTTGCAGCCTTTTCCAGGTTTTCAATACTTTCGATAGATCCAGTCCTTAGGTTCTCCACCTCAGACTTTATGTAATCATCGAAGGAGGACCAATTTGGTTTTTGAACTACTCTTCTCTTTTCCAGTTGGGGATTCTCGAATTCCACCTCAAACAGAACATAATTATGATCTGACATCGAGGCTTCATCCGAAACTCTCCATTTGGAAATTTTTGTAGACATGAGGGCATTTGAAAACGTAATGTCTAAGACCTCTTGTCTTATTTTATTTACGAACGTAGGATTATTTCTTTTGTTTGCAATTTGTAAATTATTTCGGGTTAGAAATTCGAAGAGACTTTCCCGTCTATAATTTATATTTGAGCTTCCCCATGCCAGGTGATGGGCATTTGCGTCACACTCGACAATAAAGTTCAAGTTTTTTAACAAGGAAAAGTTAATTAATTGACTTACCTTCTTCGGTGGGGCTTCTCGTTCCTCTCCCGGGAAGTAAGCTGAGGCGCAGATCACTTGTATCTTCTGTGCCCCAATCATCAGGTCAAAAAACACTACAACTAGGTCTCTCCCGACAGACTGGGTTACGGTAAACTTCATTCTGCTCCTTAGGATTATGGCCGCAAGCGGCCCTTCTTCCCCCTTATTTGGCTCCTGCTGTAGTTTGGCTCCTGTAACAGATCAATGTCAATTGACTCTCTATCCACCACCGACTCTAGGACACTCATGGCCACTTTGGATCGGTGGAGATGTATTTGGGCAAATTTAATTCCCCTTACCTTTGAGTTATCCTTAAGGGACCCTCTTCTTGTGGCTCTAGGCCCTATAGCCTTTCAGCTGTCCGCTCCTGCAGCGACCATCAAGTAGAATTTTGGTCAGGATCTTTCTGGGCTTCCCCATCCAGATCACTGTCCTTTCCTTCTACAGGACTTCGTTCGTCGCTGCTTGGGAAGCAGTTTTTTTCAACGTTAGCTTTACTTCGCCAAACTTGAAGTTGATAATAAGGCCATCGCTCTTGAGTTTGGCCTCTGATAGTGGGTCGACGGTGAAGTTAAGTAAGGCTGCTGTCCTTTCCCCAGACCTTTGCAGAACCCTCCAGTTGCTGGTGTCCAGTCCATCATTTTGGGACTCAATGAATCCCATGATACCATCGGTAGTATCAGATTGGCTATCCCTGAAGTAACCAGTTATCACCGTTGATCGAGGAAGATTTTCCTCTCTCTCTCGGCAACAACACTTGCTCCTTCCCAGGGTTTGAGCTCTAGGCTCTTGTAAAAATAAGGATCCAGTCTGGCTTAAAGTTGGCATCGAGAAAGCAGGGTTTGACGCCCTCAACTCTCCTCTGCTGCTTTACCCTTACGAGAACGTGCCTCTGAACTTCAATAGTAAAATTATTACACATTAGTGCTATGACAAGTTAATAGATAAATAAATACAAAATAAAGTGTAAAAAAATCAAAGATATATAACTTCACACAGACAGAGAACATTTTATGCTAATCACACGGTAAATTTTAATTCAGACGAATCATAGTAAGCATTCTCTAACAGGTGTTTTTTGAACTGAGACACTATCTCCTCCTAAATTTGTATATTTTATGGTAGTGGTTTAATGTTATTTGTGTTGGATACTATATGTCTATTATGTGTACCAGTTTCTATTGCTTATCTACAAAAGTGTAATATCTGACCGGCTATTATAAATAGTATGGTTAGTTAGGATTAGGCGATTATTTTTGAACTGTTCAAATGTAAGCAATAAAAGTGAAAGTATTGGTGAAAAAAACGGACTTTCGAGTCGCTCGGTGGAAAAATAATATAGATCAGGCTATATCAAATCAAAAGGCGGTAAAATGTCAACCGAGAATGAAGATATAATACTAAGGATTAATTTCCCACATTATTAGGTGAAAAAGGGGTAGAAAGAGGTTTTTGGAGCTTTAGGATGAATAGAAAGAATATTTCGAAATGGGAGAGTTGATGAAGAAGATTTAATAAACTATGTGAATATCTTTTTGAACACCGAAGTTTTAAAGCCGTTCTAAATGTCATGTTAATATGAACTAGATCTACTTAATATAGTAGGTACCTGTCCATGTTAAACTTTTCTCACAAAATGTTCCGAGTGGATGGGTGAGAGAATTTTAAAACTTCAGTGTATATTTCGTCTTGCCCTACCGCTTTTCTGTTTTTGGCTGAAGATGTTGCGTATTCTTCTTCCTCTGATGTCATATCTATGCCTTTGTTTGAGAGTTTTTCTGGCTGTTAGGATCGGTTATCGGTTGAGAGATGCTCTGTGTATCTACACCATTCTTTAATTTTTTCTTTAGTATTCGGGATGATTTTGCCTTGATTGTCCACAAAAATTCCAGCTTGTATTTTATTAAATAATCCGGCCGCTTCCTTTATGCGTTTGTGTAAATTAAAAGTGTCATGTTCAGCATCTAGATCCTCTATTTCTTGACATTACTGTGTTATCGTCTTGTTTTGATGACCTTGTCTTATCTTCTCTATTGATTTCATGGTACTGATCGCTGCCTTTTCTACTAGGTCTTTTATCCATCAAATCAAGGATTTCATCGGTGATCCAAACTTTCTTTTTATTTCTTGTTTCATCCTTGCCTAAGAGTGTTGTGCTTTCGACTATGGGACTTTTAACATTTGTCCAGACCATTACTGCATCTAGCTCGGTACACTTATTAATATCTTTAAGCTTTTTGTTAAGATCGACAAATTTAATTGCTACCATGTTATCTTGAAGTGCGTCCAACCTGGGTTTGGGTTTGTTATCTGGAGGACGATTTTTCATGAGGGTAAATTTAGTTTTCACATGTTGATTGTGATCTAAGCCTACGTCTGCGCCAGGATACGTTTTTCCGATTTAATAAAGTTTCTGAATAGTTTATTAATTAATATAAAATCTATCTGGTTTCTAATGATTCTCTCAGTGGTGTCGAATTTAAAAGTCCAAGTATAAAGGCGTCTAGCTGGAAGTTCAAAGAAAGTATTTAAAATGACAAAAGTCACTGAAGACCTGCCGGGGACTGAGGGCCTGAGCTTTTGGTTTTCGTTATGATGATATTTCCTTGGGAGGGTTTCCCGTTACCTTCCTCATCGCAGTAAATCGTTAAAAGAATCCTTGTGACGCTTTGAGGTGTGTAATTTGTTGCCGTTTTTGTTTCTGTATGTAGAAGAGCGCCAAACAATTACTTTTAGTGTTACTGCTTCCCAACACTAGTTTTGTCGCCATATCTGGCTACCCTCACATAGTTTGGCCTGCAGGTTGATGCAGTTACCGGGGTGAGGCACGTGGAGCCATACTTATGTGAGAGCTGACCAATTGTTTGAAAACATCTCGAGTCTATGACCCTTGATGCAACCGTCTTAAACAAGAGGGACTACCTGTATAGCGCAACCCATCCACCTGAACGGTATGATAAGGATTATGATTATATATTACTAAGATTTATTGTTATTTTTCATATAGGAAGCCATTCAAGCTAGTCAAATCATACGTACAGGCGTTAAGTACGTATGATTTGACTATCTTGAATAAAAAAAAACTTATCCTGATAATTTCTATAAAACATCTAATCAACTTTTAAATATATAAAATTGGGAAGTTAAAAATATACTGCTTGCCAAAACTTATAATAGGTTTCTCAATATTTATTTATCTATCTATTTCATTATACATCGTTACTAGTAATTATTTGCTTTATACTGTTTGCATGTGTATCTTTCAAATAAAGTAAATGTTGCTATGTTTTTTTATTGTTTCATTTTCTACCACCCTCTTTTTCAAATTTCACTTAACAAGAGTTTTTGAGCCATTGATGCATTTATTAGAATTCGGCAGTTTATTAAAATTTATTAGTGCTATAAATATATAAAAACTGTTAAATATAACAGTTTTTTGGATTATTGTACAAGTAGGTATATGATGATAGTTGATTTTTTTTTGCTCTGATTTTGGACTCAACTTCAGTAAACTTATATTCTTCATATGTACATACAAACAAGTACATTCAAGATAAATATTTGTTTGATTAGCGTTGGTGCTTTCACATAATCATCTTGTACCCCAATACGTAGTACTTATGGAGTCTTTCAAATGGCTCAATTGCTGTGTCATTACAACCACCCCAACTTAGTATCCCATATGTCGCGGACCATTGAAATATGCCCTAGTAAATTTGAAGCATTTGTTTAAATAATAGAGTTTTTTTAGCTTGTTGAAGACAAAAAGTTTATATGCATTTCTTCAAATGATAGATTTTTTAGCTTAAATTTCTTTAAGGTCCTCAAAAACAAAAATTATATATCTTAGTCGTTTTATTAGACTTTGTATGTGATAATCCCATCTAATATGCTGATCAAGTATATATTTTGTTTCAGTTAATGTTTGAAGTGGCTTATTTTTTATTTTATTGATTGATATTTCGGTTATTCAGTTTTAATAATTTACAAACAGCAGATTATTCAATATTTAGAGTATCACTTTTTCATATATAGCCAAGATAGCTAGTATTGTGCACTGCTTCAAGCTCTGATTATTTGAACCACAAGACAGCCATATTATCAGCATAAACAATGCGTTCAGGGATTAATATCAATAAATTATTTATATAAAGAATAAATACTAGTGGATCGAGAAGTGAACTCTGTGGCACAGAAACGTCCACGGAGCATTTTTTACTAATATGAACATTTACTTTGACTATTAGCTTTCTATCTGCAAGATATGATTCCATTTAGTTTGAACAAAGACCTCTTATGACCATGATTAGCTAATAAAATATTTTAATCAATGGTATCAAACGCTTTTACTTCTAGTTGCATTAGGACATCGTTTGTACCTCTATTTTTACTTCCCTACGCTATTACAGTAGCTTTATAAGGAAAGTATTTTAATCGTGTGAAATTGTCGGAATCGAGATTTTTACAAATGTTGACGTTTCAGAGTTTTCTAAGTCTAATAAACATATTTTCAGCGATAGGTCTGTCCGTCTGTCTGTCTGTGACAGCATTATCTCGGGAACGGATCGGTGTATTTTGTTGCTTTCTTTTATATTTTTGTTTGGTACCAATATCACTCGCCGGTGGCACTGAATGAGAATCTTGTATACACTGGGTGTTGAGCTATAGCCAAAAAAACGACTATAGCGCGAAAACGGCTCTAAAGATTTTGATCAAACTTGCCTTAAGTATTCTTCTGAGAGACCTCTACGACCCACATATAGCGCCATCTTTGAGAAAAAGCTCAAAAAAAGTTATGCTTGAATAAAATTCCGTATTTTCCACATGTTTCTTCAGATTCTGGCTAAACGTTTCATCTTGCGAAAAAATGTCGCATGACCATTGTTGTTTGTCTTGACATGCTTAAAAAATGAGTGGTAGCACGATTTGACCAGAGGATTTTTACTTTACTACCGCTATTATCGTCGCTATGTAAGAAGAGTATTGTAATAGTGTAAAATTTTTCATTTACTGGAATTTGCCTGCGAGCGGTAGGAAAGTCATGTGAGTGGACACACCAGATTTTTTATATTATAATGGACGAAATAAATGAAAGCGTATATGATGTTAATGCAGGCTTCAATATGAACAACGGCTGCCATAGAGTTCTTACCCTTACCGCCAAAAATGAAGACGATCTACGGCGCGTCCTATATAACTTCAACGTTGCTGATTGGGAAGCTCCAAATGTTATTGGTAATGATGTGGGTGTCATTTAATTCCTTTATTGAGGCCAGCCGTTGTTCCTTTACCATTTGTTGAATCTTGTCTAGTTGGACATTTTTTGTTTGAATTCCGATGGAGCTTGTGGTATCGATTTTGCGACAATTTCTATTTCTAGTAGCAGTAGTGGTTGTCCTCCAGTGCTGACTTTTTTATTGATAAAATAATAATCTGTCATCTTGAAACCACAGCCATTCGAGACGTTGATCAGGTTATTTCCTTATAAGGTTATTAAATCGATTGTGTTGCATAATTGCTGAATCTTTGTCTTGTTCGGAAAAATACCAATGTAGTAGGATCCCTTGAACCAGATTTTCTTTTATTTGAACGGATATGTGTTGGCAGTTTGCAGGTATGGAAACCAACTGGAGTAATTGGAATAGGGAATCTTCTTTTTCAGTTCTTTCAGTGAGAGTATTTTTGGTGCAGTAGTAACCAGGGTGTAGGATGATACAAGGAAGAGATTCATATAGGTAGAATGTTTCATTCAAAATCGGGTAGGTATTTCGGGGGAAAATGGTTGTAGAATTTGTGGGTATGGACAAAAGGTGGTAATATGCGAACATTTCTGGGTTTGTTATTGGAAAATGAACTACGAAAATGATTCTAGCATCGGAATAATAGGAATCAAAATTTAGGATGTCCTAGTAGTTCTGAATAGCCGATTTTGATGTCAAATTGTTATGAAGAATAGAGTGTTTCTAAAGTTACAGATATGTGTCAATTCATCTATTTTAAGTATATACTATGCAATTTTTCAAGTCGAGAGAAAATTAAAACGTTTTCGGTATCGCCTGATACCTATAAAATAACGTTTTATTTATTTATTTATTTAAATTAAATGAACTTGATCTAAAATATCCCTCATTTCTGTGCATACTATAAAATCAACTTCAAATTCTTCGGTAAGTTATTCAATAATCGCTTTGTTATAAGGATCCGATTATGATTTTATAATGTTCTATTGAATAGAGTTGCTAACTGTTTATTTATTTATTTATTTATCATCCTAATAAATGCAATAGAAGATTATCAACCCATCAAAATTTTACATCGGGAGTCAAATTCAGATATAAAACAAACAGTAATAAACATTCATAATGTAACGTTTAACCCTGTGCTAAACGTTGTGGGGTGAGTTCACTTGCGTAATATTCAAAATTCGCAGATTGCTTCCAATGGTTTATTTTCAAACACTCAGTACACGAGCTTCTATTATGGTACAACTGTCACCACTTGTCACCTTGACAATCTATACTGTCACTGTGTTCACCGACAGAACTACTATTAACCTCAGATTCCACAGACTGACTGTTATCAACTGACTTTATAAGACTCACTGCCTTCATAAGACTGACTGACTCTGTCCCGTGATCGACACGGCTTTATATACCTGAATCATGACATGACATTCATCGAGAATGTTCTATGATTATCTAGACACACATAATTAATGTTCTAGATCCTTGTCAAACTGACAATACTATGACAAATTTGTACCTCACATATAGTTTCTCGAAGGATCGAGAATAACTCTACCATAATTCTAGAAGTACATAAGGAAATATACATGCAATAACTACTGTAAGCAACGTAGTAGCTTAAATAACTAATAAACGAATATTAACCGTAAGTACATGAATACCTATCCACGTTACAATAACATAAATGGACAAATATAATAAAATACAATACATTTTTATATTACAAATTCATTTATATTCAGCTATGCTGTAATAAGCCTTCGCCTGGAGATACTTCTTTAAATGGCATTTCAAGGTTCTTCTGTTCTCTGAATCTCAGAGGTAATTTATTCTAAATATTTATGGCAGTATGGATGATGTTGGGGCAACAATAGACTCTCTCATAAATAAACCTCTGCAGCCATCCAGACATCCTGCGCCACACAACGATATTATCGCTTGCTTCTGCTTGATGAATATCTCAGCAGCATGTGGACTTTCACTCCAGAACATAGTCCCACAGGTGATTATACTGTGGATGTAGCTGAGTGCTGACCCGAAAGATGTTAAATTCTTCTCACAGTAAGTATATATCTGGATAGTTTCCTCTCCGTATCCTCTATATGGTGAACTTAAGATCAGGCTCGACTGTCATCCCTAATAGCTTGAACCTGGTTCTTTGTGTTGCCCAAGTTTCAGGTAGTAAATGCTGAGATTTATTTTCATTCATCTTGAGTTTGTTTGTATCAAACTATAGTTCTGCTTTTTAATGTGTACATATTTTCTTATTATGAGTACCTTTTTATAACTTTTTATTGTGTCTTACGCCAAACGCTAAATAAATAAATCTGCTTGAGCAAGATATTCCTTCATGAGGTTATGGATGGTGAGCGCGTCTTCTCCTTCAACATCAGCTGAAACTTTGGATGGTAAGTCATTAATATATAATAAGAATAATATGGGTTCCAAGATTGATCCCTGAGGCAAACCACATTCGATTTGTCCAGTATCTGATGTTCTCTTGTTTTAAACTACCTATTGAATCCTGCTGGAAGAAGCTCTTTGTGGTCTATGCTGTCAAAAGCATTACTGAGATCAAACGTACACTTTTTTCTTTTATCAAACGCTTTCGCAACCGTAGTGAGGCGCTTGGTGGGATAAGTATTATCTTCTTCGGTATTAGTGGATGTTCAACGATTTTAATGACTATTGTTACACTCAAAATCCTGAAATAAATATTTTTTATAAAAAAATGGACCGACTTTATTAGTTGGTGCTCTGAAAAATACAAAATTATATCAATTTTATTGGTGCTGGTACTTAACCAAAATTGCACAACTTCAAAACTACCAGTTCCACTAGAATTAATATTATTTTGTATTTTTCAGTACACTACCTAATAAAGTCGGTCCAATTTTTTGCAAGAAATATTTATCTTCTGAGTTTCAACTGAACGAGCTCGACCGAAGCGAAGCCGAGGCAGACAAAAAAACCGAAAGCTAAAATCTAATATTCTTCCCGGGTATAATACTCTATTTATTCTGTGAAGGAAAGACGATGATTTAATAACGAAAAAAAAAAAAAAATTACAATTTATTCAAGTCAGTAAATTATATGAGTGAAATTCTAAGTTTGAAACTGGTAATCTGTTGTATTTATAGCGACAATTAGACCTGGGAGTTCCTAATCAACATCGATACGTATCGGTCGTGTACAGCAGCGTCCTGTCTATCGAGTGTTGCTTACAGTACTTTGCGTGAGTGTGTTCCATATGTTCTGGTGCAAAACAACCAATAATTGTATTGAATATTTTGGATATCTTTCGTCCGCATAGGCGTGCTACCTTTATTTACATTCTGGAACACCTGCAGTCATAGTGAGCTTATATTTTTTAATTTATTCTATTTACTCGAACAACACTGCATTAGTTAGTGAAAGAAAAATAAACATCCCACGCACGGTGATGTTAGCTTGGTATTGCAACTGTTAGCTAGTTTCCTCTTACTAGTTAATTGTCAGGTTCTCCTTTATTAAAACTCGGACTCGTAACGTTTACTCTTGATTATATATTACTCTTATCCATCTACACCTTAACACGTCTTGCTTCATACTGACTACTCACGCTCCTAGCCTACTCTACTTCTACCACTCTACTCTCACACTAAATGTATACATGGTTGCATATCCTTAATTTGATAATTGCTAACACTCGGGCATCCTGAATGATGAATGCCCTCATTCATAAAAGTTTTAAATGAACTATAAACACTAAATTTATTCGTAGTCCTGTAGATACGCTGGCCGTCTTCGACGTCGCTTCTCAGGTGCTGTCCTCTTCGGAAGTTCCTGATGCGCAACCATTGAGGGTGACTCTTCCTCATTGGGTTGGTGTTGCTCCATAATTCGCTGCAATTCGATTTTCGGTTGTCTCGGTGCGTTTTCATCGCTTGCGTCAGGTGTCTCACTACTGTCCTCCGACTCTGAATGATCTGAATCATTCGGTGTTTGGTAAAGTTTTAACTGACTCACGGTTGCTGTCGTTTCATAGCGTCGTCCTCCTGCTCCTTGTATGCTTGCAATTCTGTATGTGTCACTTGGCAATTTCTCAGTGACTACTAGAGGCCCACGATATTTTGGCTGAGTTTTGGTACTCTCCCCAGTCATCGATGGAACTCTGCGCACAACCACGATGTCTCCTATGTTAAATTCAATGCCCTTGTATCGTTTTCTATCAAAATTGTCCTTGTATTTTCTCTGTTCCTCGATGATTGTTTTCTCCACTTCATTTTGTACTTCTCTGGCAAGTCTCCAACTGTCTTGCTCATTCAATGCTACTGCTGTCAGCAGTCCGTCTGAAAATCTTGGTAGGTAGCCATACAAAACTTCATACGGTGTCTTGTGCGTTGTTTTATTAGGCGCTGTATTTAGAAATCTTTCAACTTCTGGTAGTTTACTTGCCCAATCGGTCTCGTTCTCCAAAGATGTCATTAGTGTTGGTATTAATGTTCGATGCACTCGCTCGCACTGTCCATTGGCTTGAGCCCAATGTGTGGAAACTAATGTCAATTTTACACCATTTTTCCTCAAGTTCTCGCGAAAATTCTCTGACGTAAAACAAGTACCTCGATCACATACTACTCTGTCTGGTAATCCGAATTGTTCGATTACTTTATTTAGCGCTTTCACTGCAGATCTCGTTTTAGTGTCCTTCACTGGAAACAATTTCACAAATTTCGTTAAGGCGTCTACGAAAACAAGAATGTGCTTAAATCCTTTCTCTGTAGTTACTAATGGCCCTACATGATCCAAATGCACACGCGAAAAGGGTCGTTTTGGGGGTGGGATGGGGTGCAATTCACCTGGTCTTTTCCCACTTGGAATTTTCACCAACAAACACTCTGCACAACCTCTGATGTGTTGTCTTAAATAGCGTCTTACCCTCGGAAACCAATAATAACGGTAAATTCGCGAAACAGTTCGATCTAGCCCGAAATGTCCCATTAAATCGTGGTATTTAATCGCGATACTCTTTCGTAAAGATTTCGGAATCACATATAAATGTCTCTCAGTACCATTGACACTCACTTTTCGATATAGTCTCGAATCTTGTAACACGAAATTATTTGCGTCTTGTGTCTCGGTTCTCGTTCGGTCCTCGCTAGGTTTTTGTAAGATTGTTATTAGTCTTTTTAACTCAGGATCACTCTGTTGTATCAATAAAATATAATCCTCTTCAGACATTATTTTCATTACCTCCGTTTTCTCGTACATTTCCCGAGATGTATCACTAGGTTCTTCGACGGCTGCTCGCGACATGGCGTCCACGTGAACCATCTTCTCTCCCGACCGGTGTCTAATCTCGAAATCATATTCAGAAAGTAAATTATACCATCTAGCAATCTGAGGGTTTTGAGTCTTTTGTGCGTTTAAATAGACCAACGCCTGGCAATCGGTATACACTATGAACTTAAGACCAATTAAAAAGTTTCTCAACCTTTCGATACAAAACACTACTGCCATTAATTCTAATTTCGATGAATGATAGTTTTTCTCGACATCAGTTGTCTTTTTTGACACGTAAAATATAGGGTGTAACTCATTGTCCTCGAATTGTCTTTGGGTCAAAATTCCAGCCAATCCTTGGCTCGATGCATCGGTTTATAAAACGGTTTCACTCGCGTTCGGATTGTAAAGTCTTAAAACCGGTGTACTCGCCAACGCATTTTTCAAATCATTGAAAGAATCTTCTTCCTTTTCTGTCCATACGAATTTTTCACTCTTTCGCGTCAAGTCACTCAGAGGTCTCGCTCGAATCGCATAACTCTCCACGAATTTCCGAAAGTACGATGTTAATCCTAGAAATCGACGAACTTCTGTTACGTTATGCGGTCGCGGGAAATTCACTACAGCTTCGGTTTTCCTCTGGCCCGGTTTGATACTTCCTCCCGATAACAACATTCCTAAATATTCAACCTCTCTCGCCCCAAACACGCACTTATTCAATTTTAACGTCAATTTTGCTCTCCTTAATGCATCGAATATTTTCCGCAATTTTCTAATCATATCTGGCCAGTCTTTTGCAGGACATATCAGATCGTCGAGATAACTCATCACCACTTCGTTTTTCAAAGGACCTAGTGCGAGGGTCATTAGTCGACTGAACTCATAGGGACCATTGGTAAGCCCAAGCACCATTCTCTCAAATTGCCCTGTCTCGTCTGGTGTGATGAAAGCAGTTTTGGGTTTTGCTTCCTCAGTGAGCGGTAACTGTAAATATCCATGCGCGAGATCTAAAACTGTAAACATTTTACATCCGCTAATGCACTCCAGATGCTCCTCGGGATTTGCAATGGGAAAATTGCTTTTCACTGTCTGCTTGTTTAGCTGCCTATAATCGATCACTAAGCGCGGTTCTCCTGTCTTTTTAGGCACTAATAATACCGGACTCGCATATGCCGAATTAGTTTCCGTCACAATTCCGTGCGATTTCCACTCACCAACAATGTTTTTAATCGTTTGTCTTTCTTTCAAGCTCACACGATAAGGTTTCGCACGAACTGGAATTCCTGTATCTTCAATGTTTACCTTCATTAACGTTGTACATCCCAACTCGCTGAGATTAAACGCGAAACAGTCACGAAATTCGTTGCACAAATTCACTAAATTGGCAAGATCATCTGCAGAGGTTTCACTATCCACTTTTAACATGCTTGATGTTATTTCTTGGACGATGCACTTGGAATCAAGTGTTCTTCTCTCAGTTTTCCCAATTTCTGTACCTTCTGCTAAAACTACATTATTATCATTACAGTTTATCACAGGTACCCAAGAGTTTTCTTCTCCATTGCTCGCACGTATGAAGCTGACTGAATGTGCTTCCAAAATGTTGCACTCCTCGGTTGTTACGTGAATTTTCTGTGACGATGGCGTCTCCAATATCAAGTTTTTGAATGGTTCTTCGTCCGCGCGTCCAAATTTCAGAACGTCAGTCACTTTTGCGTATGCAACTTGCTTATCTTCGGTAAAAGATCGACCAATGAGAACTGGTATTTGTTGCGCACTGTCTGGAACCACGTAGAATGGCACGTTACTCACTGTGCCTTCGTCGATGGTCACAACTGCTTGGAACATCTGTTCAACCTCAATTGGTGCTCTGCCTCCAAATCCGAATAACTTAAAGTTCACATCGCTCAATGTTTCTTTCCATGTTTCAGCCGTACTGCGCCGAATCGTACACACGGAACTTCCAGTATCAATGAAAGCATCAACATCGCGATTATTTACACGGATACGTCGTAAAAACTTTTCAACACTGTTCGGACGAACTCCTTTTTCGATAATCACACACACGTCTCGATTGTTGTCAATTTTTGACCGAGGTTCACTAGTCGACGATTTGTGAATGGGTGTACTCGTAGCCGCAGGGTTATCTCGCCTTTTGTGACAATTTTTCGTGAAATGTCCACTCTGGCCGCACGTAAAACACGCCGAAAGATTCCTCGGTTTAGAACACATTGTTGCTACATGTCCGTATTCTGCACAATTGAAACATCGGACCTTAGTACGGTCTTGTCTCTCTTGATCACGCAAATCTGACGAACGCGTCTGACTCGTCGATGGTGCGCGTCCACGCATGTTTGTAGCGCTTGCATTATTCACAAAGACTACCGAGCTGATGCTCTTGTTCGTCACTCGTGTTAGTTTTAGAATGTCATGTAACAATTCGTTTACATTTGCATGATAAGCGACCATTGAACCCGGAATTAAACTTTTGTTCACAAGACCTGTCACAATTTGTTACACAATTTATTTTTCTCATGAAAGTAGTTCTCAACCGGTTCGGAACTTGTCTGTATTCTTTTAGTCAATTTAACCCACTGCGCTGTTTTACTCGGTTCAACCACGAATGTCGCTCGAAACACATACTCAAATTCACGCCACGAATGTATGGCATCACGATTCACCTCGTACCAGTCTTTAGCCGCACCTTTCAAATGGATTCTTGCTGTCTCTAATTTTATTTGGTCCGTCCACCCGTGAAGTAGACCACAACTCGTGATGCGATCCAACCATTCTCTAGGTTGGTCATCCACGATCAAGCCATCGAAATCCGGAACTGCCCTCGATAAGTCAGGCATAACGTGAAAATCCGTTGTCTGACTTTGATTGTTGATCACAGTTCGCATCATTTCATCACTTCTTGCTCTATTTTCCTCGACTCTAGTTATTAAATTCAAAACTGCCGTCATTTGTTGCTGGATGACGTCAACATTTGTTGGCACACTTGTCATAAAGGTCGCTGTCGTCTCAATGCGATCATCTTGCTCATCCAGGGTTTCGCGCACGCGCTGTTGCTGTCCTTCTCCAGTTCTCGAAGTTTTGTGGTTCACTGGTTCACTCAAGATCCGTTCTCATCATCTGATCTTCTTATCTTCAAATCCCACTTCTGAATTGTTAGCTAGTTTCCTCTTACTAGTTAATTGTCAGGTTCTCCTTTATTAAAACTCGGACTCGTAACTTTTACTCTTGATTATATATTACTCTTATCCATCTACACCTTAACACGTCTTGCTTCATACTGACTACTCACGCTCCTAGCCTACTCTACTTCTACCACTCTACTCTCACACTAAATGTATACATGGTTGCATATCCTTAATTTGATAATTGCTAACACAATGTCTGGAAATACCAATAGGGGCACTTCTGACTACAGGGGTCCTCAAATAACATCTCCTAACTCTTCAACCAATGTTCAACCTAATACGTACTCCAATATTGTCAGTCAAGGCAAAATTACCCAATTCCCAACCAAAGATCAGGCCATCATTTTCCCTACCATCGATGGAGTCAAGCTTCAGGACTACATAGTCGCCCCTGGATCAATTACTCAACCTAAACATATACTGTTCACATCGAGAATATCAAATAATCGTATATGTGTATATATGTCGAGTAAGGACATAGTCATAGTCATATGATATCATAGAAAAAACCCTGAGAAACCATGGATTAACTCTTTTATCACCTATATCATTTTTCCGAGCTGGAATAAACAACCCAGAATATAGCCACGTACTTAGTTTCCGTCGACAAACTTACATAAATCCCAATGAAAACATTCCCGTCCCAGAATCAATTCTCATTAATTTCGATAATACCCAATACCGAATATTTCATTCCGGAGATAACCTGAGCTGCTACAGATGTAAAAAAATAGAGCACCTTGCATCCGAATGTCCTGAACTCGAAAAAACAGCCGAACCACAAGAATTAAATAAAATCGATGAAATAATCTCCCAACAAATTCCAGAATCAAATAATACAGAACAAGAAATACCACCCCTCAACCTAAATCCCGCTACCAACAAGCGAAACTCATCAGAAATAATTACTCCTTCACCTGAAAACCCTACAACTGAACCTTTTTTCAAGAAGCCCAAACCTATCACAAAAAGTGTCAAATGCAACCTTCCTGAATCGATTAACTCATGTGAACAAATGATATCACCTACAAAAAAAACTATCGAAGAAGCAAATCCCCCTTTCCCATTAAGTTTTGATCAGCTCATCAGCTTCCTGGACAACAGCTTTGGCTCTCCGGACCCCCTATCGATTGCCAAAGAACACACGAAAGATATACACGGGCTACTAGACATGCTCTCGAAAATCCACCCCTCTATTGTAGAGAGAGGAATCAAATCAAGAATAACTAGAATAAAAAAGAAAATTATCCACCAGTTGCAGAAAGAGTTTGAAACAAACTGTAATAAATCCCTCTCAGAATCGGAAAGTGACAGTCCCTCCCAAGAAATCTCCTAAAAACATAAGCAATGTTCATTCTACAATGGAATCTTAATGGGTTGTACACCCATTTGGAAATGCTACAAAAACTAATTAATGAATTAAACCCATTAATTTTATGTCTTCAGGAAACACATTTCCGGGATAGCAAAACCTACCAACTAAAAAACTATTCAGCTCACCATAAAATTCGACAAGACCAAGTTAAGGCCAGTGGAGGAGTATCAATCTATGTGGATAAGTCTATCCATGCTGAGAAAATACAACTGCATACAAACTTAGAAACTGTAGCAATATCTATCAAAGGCCCACTTAATATTAATCTGTGCAACATCTATATCCCACCAAACACCAATATAGATGAACAGAGCATCAATGACCTATTCAAACAGATCTCAAAACCACGTATCATACTTGGTGACTTTAACTCTCACAATGAGTCATGGGGAAGTAATACCACCAACACAAGAGGTCGATCACTGGAAAATGTCATCAACTTGTGTGATCCTACATTAACACCCTTACTGACTTGGCAAGTCTTGCCGGAACTCTATGATAGCGACCACTTCCCAATACTCATAGAACATAATAGGGTATATAACAAACCCTCAACCGCACCACAGAGATGGAAACTAAACACTGCTGACTGGACTTTATTTAGCAACCTAGTAGAAAACAATACACCCAATGAAATCGAAGATGAGTTGCATATAAATGAAATTATCAACCATTTTACGCACATAACAATAGAAGGAGGCGCACAAGCAATAGGTAAAACAACACCAATAGTTGGACACCAACCGGTTCCTTGGTGGAACAAAAAATGTGAGGAAGCAATCAAACATACGAAACATGCTTTCAACCGATTGAAGAAACAAACCACATTAGAAAACCTCTTAGAATTTAAGAAACTTCGCGCACAATCAAGGTTTATAATTAAAAGAAGTAAAAAGGAGTCCTGGCGAAATTACATGTCCACTATCAATAGTTCCACCACAATGACGGATATATGGAACAAAATTAAAAAACTCAAAGGAGGGAAATCTTACCGACCAATAACATCACTTGAATATGAAGGGAAAACCATAACAAATAGTGGAGAAATCTCCAATGTACTAGGAAATGTATTTCAAGATCTCTCTAGTGATGACAACTATACACCGCAATTTCTTGAATACAAAACAACAATAGAAAAAGAACCAATATTTATTTTAGAAACTCCTCAAAACCCCCTCAATGCAAAGATAACTCTTGTCGAACTGGAAGATGCAATTAACAACACCAGGAACTCTTCCCCTGGTCCCGATGATATTCCGTATAGCCTACTCACCCATCTACCAAAAGCTGCTTTAATGTACCTCCTACAGATTTACAATTTTATTTTCACAAAGGGATCTTTTCCCGATAACTGGAAAATAGCGACAATAGTTCCAATCTTAAAACCAAGTAAACCAAGAACTAACGCCCAATCATACCGACCAATCTCTCTCACGAATACTATGTGTAAGATACTTGAAAAAGTTTTGAATACAAGATTACAATTTTATCTAGAAATGAATAGTCTGCTGATACCCCAACAGAGTGGATTCCGTAAAAATCGTTCTACAACGGACAATATAATCAACCTCGAGTCAAGTGTCCTCGAAGCTTTTGCTACGAAGAGAAATGTTATCGCAATATCTTTCGATATATGCAGAGCATATGATTCAGCTTGGAGACATAACATACTAAAAAACTGAAAAATTGGGGAATAGATGGAAGCTTTTTAACATTTGTCTCAAATTTTTTGAGCAACCGCTCCTTCTGCGTGAGAGTTAACAACACGCTGTCAGATGAAATGGTACAACAAAACGGTACTCCACAAGGATCAATACTAAGCGTTACACTATTCCTTATTGCAATTAATGATATTTTGGAGGGTATCGAAGCTCCTGTTAAACGTGATTTATATGCTGATGATCTCATGATATATGTTAGCAGCAACAACACAATCTCTGCAACTAAACTTCTTCAAAAAGCTATCACAAAACTAGAAGAATGGTCCAACCAGTCAGGATTCACCTTCTCAAATACAAAAACTAAATGTATGCTATTCAGTAAACGTCCGCCTACAATATATCCGACCCTAGAACTATATGGTGTACAGCTAGAATTTCTGAGACAATTCAAGTTTCTTGGGATAATATTCGATGAAAAACTGAAATGGGATGCTCATATTCGTCAACTCAAGTTGCACTGCCAGAGTGGGATCAATTTACTGAAGACATTATCCAGTCACACGTGGGATGCGGACAGCACCACCCTAACCAGAGTCTATAGATCCCTCATAAGATCAAAAATAGACAACAGCTCAATGAGTTACACAACAGCAGCAAAACCCCTCCTGAAACAATTAGACACTTTAGCTAACACAGCTCTGAGACTTGCAGTGGGAGCTTTCCGAACTACCCCAGTGGAGAGTATCTATGTCGAAGCAAACGAACCACCACTGGAATTGAGACGGCAATATCTGAGCCTAACTTGCGCAGCCAAAATATCAGCGGACAAAAAACACTCAACTTATCAACACACATTCTGGAACGTGAACCGTGGAAGTGCTCTTCCACAGAACAGCAACACTAAAAAACCTTTCAAACTACGAGTGAACAATACTGGTTTCTCTTTTGAGAATGTATTAGCCACTCACGAAGAAATCATCCACCTGGCTAGTACAAATACCCCCTGTAATACCTCACTCACATTATTCCTTAAGTCTACTACTCCCAACTCCGAACTCCTTAAAAAATCCATGATATAGAAACTAAGTACAGAGTCTACAACACTATCTACACAGGTGCATCTAAGACACATGAAGGCGGACGAGTAGGTGCATCAGTTTTTTCAGGAGGCACTATCCATAAATATAGTATGCCTCCAGAAACCCTAATATATACAGGAGAACTATACGCTATAGCGGAAGCCATTAAATTCAGCATAAACACTATCGCCAAAGACACTGTAATTTTTACAGACTCTTTGAGATCTGTGCAGGGCATCAAACAATTGTACCCCAAACATCCAATTTTGAAAAATATCAAAACACACCTGTACGAGCTGAAAAACCAAAGAAAAAACATCGAAGTGGTCTGGATACCATCCCAATTAGGCATTCTCGGAAATGAAAAGGCAAACATAGCCGCAAAAAATGCCAGTGTGGACCCAACCTCCAAAATCATAACAAAAATCCCATACACTGATCTGAAGCATAGTATAAAAGTGTATATACGGAATCTCAGGAAGGAAAGATGACATGGACAAGAAAACAATAAGTTACTGAAAATCAACCCCAACTTGGTGCCAATAGCATACCACGGGCTAAGAAGAAAAACCCAAGTGATCCTCGCCAGGCTCCGCACTGGACATACCAAATTAACACACCAATACCTCCTCCAACAAGATGAGCCTAAAAGATGCGAAATGTGCGAGACTATTCTGAGTGTGGAACACATCTTCCTGGATTGCCCATCATACCAGAGACATAGGGAAGATACTGGCCTACCCTGTGACCTACGTACTATCCTCAATGATATACAGAACATATATAAAATTTTAATTTTTTTGAAAAATATAAATGTATTTCATGATATTTAAAATGTATAGAACCCCGCTAATAACCTGAATGGTTGATGCGGATAAACATGAATAAAAAAAAAATAGACCTGCATTACTAAGTTAACATTTATGTGATTTGATTTATATTTATGTGTATATATATCTACGCGGGAAGTAGTCACTGTTTTTCCGTGAGAAAAAGTGATACTTTGTCACCTATCAACGGAAGTTAAATGTCAAACTTTTTTACCGTCACAGAAAAATAGTTATTTATCGTCGAACTGAAACTTTCACATTTGAAGTCCAATAAACAAAATTAAATTCTAAAAATAAAACAAAAGTAAAATTCTAACTAGAAATTAATTAATGCTGACTACATGACAACATGATTGTTTTAAGGTCGATGTAAAAGAGACCTTTATTCCCGTGGGGAAAAAGTGATATTTTGTTACCTGTCAACAGAGATCAAATGTCAAACTTTTTTCCCGTCACAGAAAAACAATAATTTATTATATTTATAGTCAATGATATCTCTTTATTTAGTTTTCTAATTACTAATTTCTGATTACTCTGTAAATCGTTAATTGCTTCATCATAACGAATCCCGTCTTCATTTTCTAAGATTCTAATCCGTTGATAATAGCGCGTTTTCTCCTAGGGGTCGATGTCTGCATAAAAGTGTTGAACTTGGACTCAGCTGTATGTAACTGATACTTCAAGGCATTATAATATATCTGGGGGACAGATATGTGAATGTTTTTTTTTGAAATAGTATCAATTATGGTATAAATAGTTTTGATTTGTTGAATTTCGTTTTGTACAGGAATTAGGTCGAAATAGTGTATAAAGGAATAGGTTTGAGAGTACATTTTCGCGGTTCCTAATTTATAGGGAATATCCCTGAATTCTTCTCCAGATTCGTTATCGTGATGTCTGTTCAAGTTCGAAGGACCAGAATCATCAGAATTAACCTGTAACTGTTTCTTTAGTTTAATTTTAGGTCACTTTAATTTTTAACGATTCAAGATTTTTTATCTGCTGGTTTGACTCCCACTTTAATGTTTGTATTTTCAATTGCTTTGTCTTTCTTAGGATTTTGGATTGTTGGAAACGATCTTACGATAAACTTCGTTATTTGGTAGGTTGAAGGGTCTTCGCGAGTCTATTGTGGTATACGATTTCTCGCTGTTTTCGGGTAGTTAATTTTCCAGTTAAATTTTTATATATATTTCTTTCGTGAGCTTACGATGTTCTCTAATGTAGTTCATAATTGTGTGGTTAATATCGACATCTAATGGATTCTTTGTGCCTAAGTAGTCAATGATTACTGTATTGGTTTTTGACTAATCGTTGAGTAGATGGATTGATTATATCTATGTATTGCATAAGGCCTTTGGTGTAAAATATTAATTTATCCTTTTGGATTATAACCATTATATGTTCGAGGAGTGTCGAATGTAAACATTCTATTGCTCTGTTGGATTGTGAATTGTTAAGAGTTATATAATAGGTGTTGATTTTCTGGAAAAATAATCCGATGATCGAGTTCTTAAATTCTACCTATTCCATTATCCATTACTACGAAAGAGAGTAGGCCATGATCAGTCATGAAAATAACATACGCTTTTACAATCTCTGTTGCTGACAATCCGTTCAGTGGGTAAGATTGTGCATATTTAGAAAATGTATATATATACATGGAGGGCCAAACTCCTGTATTTCTTCGATATTGGCTGAACTAAAGAAGATATCATAAAATGTTTTCAAGTTTATTGGTGCAGTCTGTTCCACAAATATTACAAATTATACAGAATGTTCCATTAAGAAATTACAGAGTGTCGACCTGTTATTTTAAATAGAACATCCTGTATTTTATATGATATTTTGATTAAGAATGTCTTTACAAATACATTTTTTCTGAAACTATTTTCTATGTAATGAGCAGTTTTAGATAAACTAGTTTTTTAGAAAAACATAAAGCTGCAGAAAGTCACATGATGAGCTGTTATGTGATTATCTTTCAGTATTTCAATAAATTTTTGAATGATACAGATTTACCATAGTATGGACTTTCTTCCAGTACTTTTCGTTACAAAGTATGCTCTACCACTTCTCAGTAAAAGAATGGTGAAATGGAAAACCTTCGAAGTACGATAACTTTGTTTTTTCAAATGGAATGCTATATTTTTCAATATTGTAAAGGAAACACGATTTATTTTTAAGTCGTTTCATATATCATGTTTCTATGGTCAAATTAAGCCATTTTCTTGAAATTTTAGATTTATTCAAGAAACTACCAAATTTAAAAAATCTCATTACCAGCCTACTCTGAATATTTTAATAAGTGAGGTTTCTGTCAGAGATTTACAAACTTCAGTGTTCAAGAAACTTTATAATTGTTTTTTTTCTTCATTTCGGGATAATACATATTTCGACTGCAACTTTAAATTGAGTACTTATGTGTATGCATTACTCGGTTCCTTCATTTTCATTTGAATTTGTCGTACTAGAAATGGTAGTAATATAAGTACGGGTAGCAAGGTGATGTATAATTTTGAGTTTTTGTACGTATGATGTATAGAAAAATTAGGTAGAAAAACCTAATTTACTGGTAGTAAAATCAGCCGTGTCGGTATGACAAGTGCAACAAAAACCGGGTCTGGGTGTTATATTGTTTCCCCGGGAAGATTAAGAAGTGTACCTGAGTATCCATGAACCGGGTATCACAATCCTGAAATTTTTTTCTATAAGAAGTGCTTATTCATTATTATGCAAGTTTTCTTAATGGTTCACTTGTGAACGTGTTTACTAGGTACATGAAAAATGACATTTCTGGCATTTCTTCCTGATATTTTGAAGAAACATGTTCTATTTTGAATTTAACAGATTTTTGTTTGAAACGTAATAGGTGTTTGTTGTTTCAAGAAATACTATTTGGGGTCTGGAACCGTTGGCGTAGATCCAACATAAATTGTTGAAGAGAATTTTTTTATACTTGTTTTGATATTGTTTTAAAACTTGAAAAATAGCCTACGTACCACAATGAAAACATAACTTTTGTTGAATTATTGGATTAGTGTTTAAATT
Organism: Crioceris asparagi; assembly: GCA_958507055.1. Lineage (NCBI taxonomy): Eukaryota > Metazoa > Arthropoda > Insecta > Coleoptera > Chrysomelidae > Crioceris > Crioceris asparagi. The sequence goes on along the minus strand of OY293829.1, from coordinate 61,563,303 downwards.
CCAAGAAAATATAATAGTATCATGTATTAAATATAATGAAACTCAAAAATAATATAATAATAACAATAAATAAAATAAAATACTATTAACTGTTCAAAATGACCTCCATTTTCGTTGGAATGCATTTTCAATGTGTTGTATCATATCTTCTCGCGTGGTAGGTGCAGTGCTGTACACATGACCCTTCAAGTATCCCCACAGGCCATGGAAAATTGCTACCAATGCCAATCCATTTCATAGGAAAATTGTTGTTTAAAAACATTCGAACAATTTGACCTGTGAGCGCAGTTGCTCCATCTTGTTGAAGCCAAAGGTTATCAATATCGATATTTTCCTGGGCGTCCGCAAATAACACTGGCAAATGGTTCTGTAAAAAGTTCAAATAGGAAGCTGAAGTTAGCTGGCCATCGAAAAAGTGGGGTCTTACCACACTTCTTCCCAATACACCGCCCCACACGTTGATAGACCACTGGTGTTGATGGTCTATCTGTTTCAAGAGGTGAGGATTTTCTTGGGCATAGCATTTCTTTTATTCGGTACATAAAATTTTTGAAACATTGACTCGTCTGTGAAAAGAACACTTTTGAAAAAATCTTCATTCATCCAATCTAGTTTGAGCCCACTCACAGAACATCGACCTATTAACAAAATCTTGATCACTGGGATTTTGTCAGTAGTGCAGCTTATAGTCATGGAACGTATGTGCCTTTAACACTCTTCTGACACTAGTTCTTGATACCTCCAACTGTTCCTCAATTTTCCTTCCACTTGTGCTGGGATTCTCCATAACAGCTAGATGAACTTGCTCCACTGTATGATCCACTAAAATTATCTTAGCTCTTTCACCCTATTTTTCATAATGTATTGAACCAGTTCTATAAAACCTCTAATTAAGCCGGTTAAAAGATTGAACCTGGGGATGACGACGTTCCGGATATCTTTGACGGTAGAGTCTAGATGCCAGCAAACTATTTCTGTCACACTCAATAAGAACTGAAGTCATAGAAATAAGTTCTTCTTGGGAATAATTCATTTTAAACAACAACAAAGTCAATAAAAGGAAACATTAGAGTTAACGGAACTATTCAAACGAGAACATAACGGAATACCAAAATCTTATATTAGAAACGTATTTAAACACATTCAAGACTTTTATGAAGTACGTAAATCTCTGACTGAAACGTCACTTATTAAAATATTAACAGTAGACTGGTAATGAGATTATTTAATTTTGGTAGTTTCTTGAATAAATTTAAAATTTCAAGAAAATTGCTTAATTTGACCATAGAAACATGATATATGAAACGACTTAAAAATAAATCGTGTTTCTTTTTAAATATTGAAAAATATAGCATTCCATTTGAAAAAACAAAGTTATCGTACTTCAAAGTTTTTCAATTTCACGATTCCTTTACTGAGAAGTGCTACAGCATACTTCGTAACAAAAAGTGCTGGAAGAATGGTAAATCTGTATCATTCAAAAATTTATTGAAATACTGAAAGATAATCACATGACAGCTCATCATGTGACCTTCTGCAGATTTATGTTTTTCTAAAAAAACTAGTTTATTTCTAAAACTGTTCATTACATAGGAAATAGTTTCAGACAAAATGTATTTGTAAAGACATTCTTAATCAAAATATCATATAAAATACAGGGTGTTCTACTTAAAATAACAGATCGACATCCTGTAACTTTTTAATGGAACATCCTGTATAAATAAAAAGATGTTCTTGGGGATGCAGTCATATATTCAATGAAATTCTTTGATTGAAGCCGAGCTTTCGAGAATGTTTATTCTCTTCTTCAGGGCAAATATCGTGAATTTAAAATAAATTAGTCAAAAACAGGTAAGATTTCATAGCCATCAATAACAAATGGCATTATTTATATTTGTAATTGATGGCTATGAAATCTTTCCTGTTTTTGGGTAATTTATTCTAAATTCACGATTTTTGCCCTGAAGAAGAGAATAAACATTCTCGAAAGCTTGCCTTCAATCAAAGAATTTTATTGAACATATGACTGCATCCTCAAGAACATATTTTTATTTATTATAAAACGAGTCAAGAATACAAAATCAATATATATATATATATATATATATATATATATATATATATATATATATATATATATATATATATATATATATATATATATATATATATATATATGTTAAATCACATAACTTGGAATTAACTTTTTAAAAACAATTATTTATTAACACAAAAAAATTAAAGTACAAATAAAATATAACTTAACTTTACATGACTGTATGAATCTAGACTCACAAGTATCGACTCACAAGTGATGCCGTTAGCTGGAGATCTAGTATTTATACAATCAAAAATGTTTAATCATCAAAAATAGAAAAAGAAACGTAAATTAATACAATGGATCTTTTCTCCTAAGGATAAATCGAGACTTCTAGAAATATTATAAATAAAATACATAGTAATGTCTTTTTAGAGGCCAAACTGGATAACAATTAACAATGGTCTTTATGGTAACTTGCTGACTACTGGTCGGCATCTCTGGCACGTAAACATCCTTATCACTTTTGTTATCTTCTTAAAACTGCGTCTTGCAGATGTAATACGATATGATGAAATACTGCGTCTTGCAGATGTAATATAATAGTATGAAATAATATTTAAATAATACTTTGTTGTTATTATATGACTTTAAAAATAATTCAATTATAACTTTATATAACAACTCCCCCATTTAAGAAAAGTTGGTGGAGATTGCAACAACTTTTTAAGTTAATGATTTATTTGGATTTAATTCGATGTTTTCTTCTATGGGTTCTCCGATATGAATACTTGCTCTTCTTTTCGGAAGAATTCTTCTTATACTTTGCTGGAATGAAATACTGGAACCTGATCCTGGTGGTGATGGTGGGTAATCGTTGGTTAAAGCTATTCCAATTCGATGATGCTTTCTTCTACATTTACAGGTCACATAAAGTATTACCAATAAAATTATTATTACAATGGTTAGAATGGTGAACCAATGTGTAAATTTACTGATCGGAGATTGTTTCATCATTTTTTCTAATTCTTCTGAATACTGATTGAGTTTGTGTTGTGCAATGTTCAAATCTTCGGAATCAATTTTGTTCAACTTAAGAGGTTCTAGTTCAGGAATTTGTAATTTTTCGGGAATATCTTTGCAACAGTCGAATGGAATTGTGACTGGATGACTTCGATACTTGATTTCTTGGGATGTGTCAATTGGGTATTGAGCATGAACTCTTGTACTTCCAATAAAGGCACTACACTCGGGTTGTAATTTCAGTAAATTATTAGTTTTAATAATTTCTGATTTAATTTCCCTATTTCCACATTTAATCGTGATTGGCAGAGGGTCCGAAACAGTGATTAACCATAGATTTAAATCAATTTGGTAGACATTATAATCTTTAACAAAAAGAAGAGATGTTTGACATGTCTTGGGCATCTAAGTTTATCTTCTTAATAGTTGTGCTTCGCAAATTGCATCGTTGTCAATTGGATATCGGAGGAGATTAGAACAGATTTTTATGCTTCTTTCAAGAGTCTTGCAATTATCCAGGTTTCGCAATGACAAATACAGCAGTGAATCATCATCCCGCGCAATATATTTTTGTGTAGTTGGTAAAATATGATAGATACCTGTTCGATCATCTAATATTGGTATTGGATAAAGTCGATATAGTATATAAGCTTCTGGATCAGTGAGAGGAATTTTGAGAGCAAATATTATTTTACTTTCTGATTGATATGCCTCTAATTCAATAATATACTAAGATAATTAGCTATATTTGACGTATACGGTTGTAAAGGTAAATTATTTCTTACAAGAGATTTTGCTATATCTTGTAAAGAATTGATTAAATCTGAAGGTGCTATTATTGAGCTATGTAATAATCTTATGCGAGCAAAAGTGATAGAATTTAAAATTGTATTAAGGGAATATTCTAAGAAAATATAGCTTTCCATTAGTGATTCACAAAAATTCAATATCCTTATTTGTGCTTCATAAAATGCGACATCATCAGCAATATCCATCAAAGTATTTTGAATTTCTTTTATATCTTCATTAAAAGTCTTTTCATCAATTTGTAATTTTTGTATAGTATTATTAAAATTTTTAATAACAGAAGTTGTAACTGAAATTTGTATTTTAAGAAGATTTTCCAACTCAAATTCATCATGAGATAATTTCTTAATACAATCATTATAATATTCTCCATCTGATGCATCTAAATTACCAGTAATAGTTTTCTAAACCGTTCCGATTCCATTAAATATACCTCGCTTTGCCCTGGAGTTATATGATTTAGTTTTTCCTATAATTTCTTTATATTTTTGACCTATTGAATTCGAAATTTGTGATAATAAACTTATGTGTGTTTGAACTTCAGACTTAAAAGCTATAAACCTTGGAGAGGGTCTTCTAAAGTATCCAAAATTTCTATAAGTATTTTATCATTATTTTCCATTGTTTTCTTAATTGGGGCCAGATCTTTGTAAACTAAAAGTGTCCATTTTTCATTCGTAATTTTGATAGTACATTCTTCATGGAAAAAGATTCCAACGGTGTTATTAACAGGATTAAGTGTGTATTGAGCTGATATAATATTTATCAGTACGAAGAATCTGAAACCAAAGAAACTACTCATAGTAGGGTTTCAGTCCATCGAAATTATTTTTTGATTTTTGATTAGTTTGTGGATTTAAAACTATTGCAGAATTATCAAATAATTGCACAATTTCAAAAGGACCATTAAACAAATTTTGACTTTTATCTTTAATTTGAGATTCTTTAAGATAAACTTTATCTCCTATTTTATACTCTGGAAGCTTTCCTGAAATATTTTTATCAAATCTAATTTTTGCTTTTTCTTTCTGACTTGCTGTTTTTGCTCATGCAATTTTATAATAATGTTGCATTCTGTTGTTCAAATCACGTATATATTTAGTAATAAGGGCCTTCTCATTATATAAAGTTTCAGGTGGTCTACTAGACGTATGACCAAAAATCAGTTCATATGGGGTAAAACCAGTTGTTTTGTTTTTAGTATTATTATAACAAATAACCGCATATGGCAAAATATTAAACGGATGTTCGTCTGGATTTTCTGTCTTATGTGCACGGATCATTTCCACAAGAGTTCCGTGAAATCTTTCTAAAGAACCATTCGATTGTGGATGGCCAACGCTAGAAAGAGTGAGCTTTATGTCATAAAGCGTACACAAATCTTTTATTAATGAATTATCAAATTCTCGACCATAATCGCAATGAATTCTCAAAGGTGTTCCAAAATGTTGAAAGAATATTAATAATGTATTTACAACTGTTGAAGCTTTTTTATTTGAAATAGGATAAGCTTGAGTAAATTTAGTTAACTCATCTCGAATCGTTAAAGCGTAATTTCTTGTTGGATACTCAAAAATATCAATATTAATTCTTTCAAACGGAGTTTTTGGTGTTTCTGTTATTACCAGAGGAGTGCTTAAATTCTTATGACAGATTTTTACTTTTTGACAAGTTTCACAGTTTTTAATAAATTGTTCTACATCTTTTGTTAGTCCTGTCCAGTTATACTTAGATTTTATCCGTCGTATAGTTTCATCTATTCCGCGATGTAAATTACTTTAGCCTTTATGATATTGGTCCAATATGATAGATATTTCATCACGGTCAGGTGTTTTAACAATATTTTGACAGACTACAAATTTTAAATCAACATTAGCAAAAAAAAGAGAATACTTCTAAAATAGGTAACTCAAGATTATTTTCTATATAATAAGTTTTTGAAGGATCAAATTTACTTTGTTCTTTAAATAATGTGTAAAATAATTGTTGAACTACAAACTCCGGATCGTAAATAAGAGGTATTATAAAATACTTGCGATCTTTCACAGTTTTACTAGAAACAATATTTACTAAATTCATTTGAAAATCAAAATTTTCTTCAAAAATATCTTCAATAATTTTATAATGTAAATCTTCAAGTTTATTTTGCCAAAATAAAGTGACAATATTCTTATGAGCCTTTTCCAGTAACTGGTCATTCGATGTTTCAATTTTTGAATAATCGATTATTGATTTTGTTTTGTAAAGGTCAACAAATCTATTAAATTCGTCTGTCATTAATTCATCCTGTTCCTCTATAAGTGTTTCACTTTTTTGTGGTTCTATAGGATCATTAGGGTCTTTACTTCTTGATGGTATAACCTCATTAGTTTCATTATTTGCCAAAATTGTAATTTTAGATTGTAAATTTGCATATTCTTTAAAATGATTAATTTTAATTCTTGAAAGCGCATCTGCACTTTTATTAATTTTGCCTGGCTTGTACTCAATTTTGTAATCATATTCTTCCAATTTGAGTCGCCATCTAGCTAGTCTGCTTCCGGGATCTTTAATGGAAAAAAGCCATGTTAATGGACGATGATCAGTGACTAGCGTAAATTTTCTTCCAAATAAATAAGGACGAAAATGTTTTACTGCCCATACAATAGCAAGGAGTTCTCGTTCTATTGTCGAATACCTTGTTTCTGCACTACATAATGTTCTCGAAGCATAACTTACTGGTAGATCTTTACCAATAGGACCTTGTGATAGAACAGCGCCAATGGCAAATGCACTAGCATCAGTTGTGAGAATAAATGGTTCTTCAAAATTTGGATATCTCAAAATATGATCTGAAGTAAGTGCAGCTTTTAGATCGTTGAAAGAATTTTTACATTCATTATTAAAAATAAAAGAAACATCTTTTTGTAAAAGTCTTGTAAGGGGTTTAGAAATTTTGGCAAAATTTGGTATAAAGCGGCGATAATATCCTGCTAAACCAAGGAAAGATTTTACATCTTTAGGATTTTTAGGTTCCGGGAAATTTTTGAGACATTCTATTTTGGCTAGATTTGTTTCAACACCATCTTGGGTAATGATATGTCCAAGATAAGCGACTTCTTTTCTAAGAAATTCACATTTATCTGGTTGAATTTTCAAGTTGGCTTTTCGAAGTCTGTTGAAAACTTCAGTCAGACGAGAAACATGTTCATGAATAGTAGAAGAATAAATTATTATGTCATCCATATAAACAAGACATCTTTCATTTTGAATGCCAAGTAAAATGTTGTCCATGACGCGTTGGAAAGTGGACGGGGCATTTTTGAGTCCAAACGGCATTCGAACGAATTCATAGTGACCGTTATCAACTGAAAAAGCTGTTTTGGAGATATCTTTTGGTTCAATTTCGATTTGATGGAAACCTGAGGCTAAGTCAAGAGTGGTAAAATATTGACATCTTCCTAGTTGATCAAGGAGATCAGAAATGTTGGGTAATGGATATTTATCATCTACCGTAACTTCATTTAATTTACGATAGTCAACAACCACACGCCATTAAAACAAGTATCAAGCTTCTTTGGCACAACCCAAACTGGGGATGACCATGGTGAAATAGAATGACGTATAATACCTTGTTCCAACATTTTGTTCACCTGAGTTTTTACCTCTTCTTTATGAATTTGGGGGTATCTATATGATTTAGTAAATATAGGTCTCGCTTTATCAGTTTCAATTAAATGTTTAATTTCATTAGTAAATGTTAGTTGGTCTCCTTCCAAATAAAAAATATCAGAAAAGTCTAAACATAAATTTGTGATAATTTCTTTTTCTTCTTCGTTGAGATGATTTGTACGCAACTGATCCAAAATTATAGTTTTTCTATCAACAGGTTGATTAAATTTAGTTTTATTTTCATTAACGCAATTAAAATTTAAAAAACATTCGGAATTCGGAATGAGATCTAGATTCAAATTTGGAAATTCAACAATTTTAGGGATAGCATTCGAATTAATAATTGAAGTAAAGAATTCACCTTCTTCATTTACATGTACCACAGCATTTGGAATTCTAACATTTTCTATTGCTTGTCCGAAAAGTAGTGCATCTGTGTTTGTTAATTTACATTTCAATTTGAAATTTTTTTCAATTCTTGGCTCAATAAAAATTCGATTTTGTATCTTTGGCAAACAAATGACAATTTCAACACCTAAATTCCTAAAAAAGATAAGATATCACTTTTTTAACATACGTCCAATCCACACCCTATTTTTAGCATAGCTAATTTTTGAACATTGTTTTTACCAACATGATCTCTCAATGTCTTTAAAGATGACCATAAAGTCTGATAAGTGGGTTTTCCGGTTGAAGTTTCTTTTGTTACAAGAAAATAAATATATCTAGTTGTATTTGCATTCCCAATTTTCAAACCTGCTAAACCACCCTGTTTTTGATTTTGACTTAATAATTTTTCTATATTTCCAAATCATTTCTTAAATTCTGCGGCAATGCCTTTTTGCATTTGCATATCTTCCGCCACGCAATGAGCTAATGAATAATCGTGAGGCATGTCAAAGATATCAATGTTTTTCTCAGCTATTTTTTTATAACAATTTTCTGTATTTTGTTCAAATTGTAAGTATTCAGAATCTTGTTCACAAATTTGATTATTTTGAGACAAGTGTGATGTTTCGGTAACTTTAAACAGAGGTATAGTTTTAAAATTAGTTATCAATTGTTTTGAATTCATATCAATTATACAATTATAATTTTCTAGGAAATCTGAACCCAAAATTCCATCAAAATCAATATTAAGATTATAAATAAAAACTTTATGTGGATCTTTTGCAGAAAATGGAATAAGAACAGATTCTTTTAGTAAAATTGTTTGATCAGTTATCCCTTGAATAGTTACATATTCAGTAAATCTTTGAGGAAATTTCTTAACAGTATTTTCTTTTAAAATAGAAACTCCTGCACCTGTATCAATAAGCAACTTAAACTCTTTAGAAGCATCTTCAATATAATAATAATAAGATTTTTGGAATTAACAGTCAAAAATGGATGTAAAGAAAATTTTGTTCGGGAAAATTTACATTCGGGTTCATCTCGTCGAATTTTAATGTTTGGATTCTGGTAACTGTTTCTGAAATTGAATTCTCTGTTGTCGGACAATCTGGGGGATAGTCTTTGACTGGGGCAATAGGAAAATCCTGAAAATTCGAAATTACCTCAGCAGAAACAAAATTTTGAGAATCTCTCTCAAACTCAGAAAAATGTTCTTTATTTTGAGCAATTGGCAATTCTTGGAAGTTTGAAATTACTTCGGCGGCCATAAAATTTTGAGAATCTTTTTCGAACTCAGAAAGATTATCAAATGAATAATTATTATCATCTTCCTGGAAATTATTTCCAAAATTAACTTGAATATCATAAAGATTATGATCCAGATCAGAGCCCAAGTATTCATCATAATAATCAGGATTGTCGCTCTTAAGGCCAATTAAATGAGCTTTTGAATTACCGAGGGTCTTAGTTGAGATTGTCCCTGTGGTTGAAAAGATCTATTTTGCACAGTATTTTGTGATTGATTTTGGAAATTCATTGGTCTCTGGAAATTATTATTGAAATTTGGGTTATAGCTTGGAGCTGATGCTCTTTGCTGTTGGAAACGACATTGATTAGAAGTATGACCATTTTTACCACATGAAAAGCATTTTACAGTTTGTATTTGGGGTTTTCTAACATTTAATATATTTTGAGGTTTACTTACAATATTAGAAGCTGGCTTAGTAAATTTTTGGTTCTCAAAATATGATAATTGCAATCCTCTTCGTATGCGAATTTGTGCTTCTAACAAGTTTTCAGGCTGAGTAGCACGAATAAGTTGTCCTAGACGGGGTTCAAGTCCAGTTAATAAAGTATTAAGAGCCATAGTATCAATAAGAATTTCTTGTGCAACCTTTTGTTCATTTGATAAATTTGATGTTTTTTGTATATTTGCATGCATTTTAGCATTCAAGACTTCCACTCTATTGAAAAATGTTAGAGCTGACTCATTCGATAATTGTTTTAATCTTTGTAAATCATGAATAAGAGAAGTAAGGTCTCTTGAATCACCAAAATGAAGATTTAAAAGTTGTCTTATCTCTGCGTAAGTCTGAGGATTTCGCGAGCTGATTAGTTGAGCCGCTTTTCACTTTAATTTATTTTTAATGTGAATCACTAACAGAGCTTTTTGGTCTCTGGTAGACATATTATAAGCACAATCACATGCATTTAAAAATGTTCCGAGAAATATCTGATCACCTTCAAATTCAGGCACGATACAAAATATTTCCGAAATTCTATATGGTTCAAGCTCAACCTCTTGAGCTGGATTTCTTTCATTTGCCATTTTGATTTAATTAAATATAAAATATCAAATATATAAAAATATGATAAAAGAAAATCGAACAGTTCAAAAATTAATATACGTGATAATTCACTTACAGTAAGATGTACATTGATTTGTCTTGTTCTCTGCGATGTGATTTACAAAGGAGTGAGGACGCCTCGTTGGACCTCTTCTGTAAGTTGGTAAGTTGTTGAAGAATCTTATTCTTCTTTCTTCGGAGTTGCTGGTTTTTTCCACCGTTAATAATGAGGGGATACTTGTTGTTGAAGTAAGCCTTGTTTTACCAACGTTGAAGTTATCCTACTCTTCAAATTGTAATAATTCTTCTTCTTCTTTTGGAGCTGTTGATTCTTCACTTGAAGGTTTGGAAACCACCGTGATAATGAGGGGAAACTTGTTGCTGAAGTAGGCCTTGTTTTATCACGTTGAGTTGTCCTACTGACTGCGCCAATTTGTTGAATCACATAACTTGGAATTAACTTTTTAAAAACAATTATTTATTAACACAAAAAAAATTAAAGTACAAATAAAATATAACTTAACTTTACATGACTGTATGAATCTAGACTCACAAGTGTCGACTCACAAGTATCGACTCACAAGTGATGCCGTTAACTGGAGATCTAGTATTTATACAATCAAAAATGTTTAATCATCAAAAATATAAAAAGAAACGTAAATTAATACAATGGATCTTTTCTCCTAAGGATAAATCGAAACTTCTAGAAATATTATAAATAAAATACATAGTAATGTCTTTTTAGAGGCCTAACTGGGTAACAACTAACAATGGTCTTTATGGTAACTTGCTGAGTACTGGTCGGCATCTCTGGCACGTGAACATCCTTATCACATTTGTTATCTTCTTAAAACTGCGTCTTGCAGATGTAATATAATAGTATGAAATAATATTTAAATAATACTTTGTTGTTATTATATGACTTTAAAAAGAATTCAATTATAACTTATATATATATATATATATATATGTATAGTTTAGTAGATATAACGGGAAAAACATCAAAAATTGGCCAATTTTGTAAGCTCTGTATTTCACATCAACGTTTCGACATAATACATGTGTCTTCATCAGGATGCTATAATATTAATTCTATAAGTATAAATACATAGAAATATAATAATTCTTACCAAAACTGTGAGGGTATTAAAAATTGACAAATTTAGAAAAACATCAGGATATACATGTTACGGGATTTGTAACAATTAAAACTTTTTTAAAAAACTTTATTTATTTAAACTTGTTTCACAACTTGTAGTTCAGTTTGACTTTACAATATTTAATTTTGAAAATAACAATCTGACTTAAAAGGTGACTTCAAAAGTGATTGAAGTGGAGAAGGATCCAATACTTATACCTTCTGTGTTATGACGTCACTAATTACGTTTCAGAACCTTTATGGTAAACAAGTGCAGGTGCCTTTTTGATGATTTTACAAATAAAGGTTCTAGAAGTTTCTCTAGTAATAAAGTACCAAATATTGCGTCTTTGATGAATTTGCAGGTTTCAAGGAGAAACATTAAAACAATAGGAAACTTGATATGAGCGTCTGAGAGAAGAACGTAGAAGATTATTTTAGATAAGTAACAATTAAAATTAGTATGTGACGCAAATTAATCAAAGTATAATCAATATTATACAAGATGTGGTTAGCATATAACAACTCCCCTTTTACAAAAAAAGTTTTTGCTATGCGAAAACTTTTAAATGATAAAAATATAAAAATTAAATTGATTAAAATATTATAAATTTGCAATACAATAGGACAATATTTTAAACATAGTGTTTTAATTTAATTCGTATTCTTCATATTCTGGATGAACACTGGGTCTTCTTCTGGGTAGAAAGGATTTCCATCGACCAACGTTTTTATCTGGTGGTTGTGGTGGATCATGAGGTGCTACTGCGATGCTCATTCCTGTAGGTCTTCTTCGTTTACATTTACAAAATATATAGAGCATAATGAATGCAATTATTAATACTATTACTATATAAGTAAACCATGAGATGTTCTTTGTTATAAAAGGTTCATTTATAATTTTGTCTAAATTTTCGGAATATTCATTCAATTTCTGTTGAGCGATGTTTAGATCTTCAGTATCTAATGTGTTGAGTTTCAAAGGTTTTAATTTTGGTAAAAACCTTTTTTCTGGTAAATCTTTACAACATTCATATGGTATTATTACAGGATTGATTTTATAGGTAATATTTTTGTAAGATTCGATAATATATTTCGATCTTATTCTAGTACTTCCAATAAATGCATTACAATTTGGTTTCAATTTTAATATAGAGTTTCCATTAATTACTCTAGTAACTGGTTCTTGATTATTACAAGTTATAGTTATAAATAATGGATCAGAAACGATGATAATCCATACATTTGTGGATATTTCTTTTACATTATAATCTTTAGCAAAAAGTAGCGACACTTCACAAATTTTTGGAATTTCGGTCTGTTGTTTGAGAAGTTGAGCTTCACAGATAGAATTACTGTCAATCGGTAAAGGCAACATATCAAAGCATAATTTGAATCTGAAGCCAAGATCTTTACATTTATCTAAACTAGATAAGGTAACGTAAAACATAGAATCATCATCTTTAGCAACATATTTTTGACTTGTTGAAATAACATGATGAAGTCCAGTTCGATTGTCTTTAGTTGGTAAAGGGTAGATTCTATATACTTTATATATTTCTGGATCAACTAAGGGAATTTTGAGAATATACATGATTCTTGAGTTATCTTGAAAAGCATGAAGTTCTATAATTTCAAAATACTTGGGAATATTTTTAAGTTCCACTGGTAGGGGTAAATTAACATTTTTGAGTGAATTAGAGATTTGCTATAATGAATTCTTGAGATCTCTTGGTTTTATTATAGAAGAGTGTAAAACTTGTAATCTTGCAAAAGTAATTCCATTCAGAATTTCATTCAAACTGTTTTCTAGAAATAATAAACTTTCAGAAAGTTTTTCACATATCTCAAGTATATCTAGTTGAGATTTATAAAATGATAAGTTATCAGTTATATCATAAATTGATTTTTCAATATTTTGAATGTCATTATTAAATGTTGATTCGTCTATTTGAAGTTTATGAATTGTATTATTAAAACTCTTTATTACTGATGTTGTTACTGATATTTGATTTTTCATCAAATTCTCTAACTCATGATCATCATGCATTAATTTATTGATACAATTTGAATAATATTCTCCATCACTGGCATCTAAGTTGCCGGTTATAAATTTCCATACTGTGCCTACACCGTTGAGTAAACCTCTTTTAAATCTAAAGTTATTATAATTTTCTGTATCAATTGTAACTTCATTGAATTTCTGCTCAACATCTGTCATAGATTGTTTCAGTAAACTTATATGCGTTTTAACTGTTGTATAAAAAGTTTTCATCCTATTTGTAGGTTTTTCTACAAGATCTTCTAAACTTTGTATAATTCTATTATTCTGAAGAATAGAATTTTTAATTGGTAATATATCATGGTAAACAATGAGTGTCCATTTAGAATTTGATATTTGAAGGTATGATTCCTCATTAAAATATATTCCTAGTGTATTTGGTATTGGGTCAATTGAATATTGACATAAGATATAATTACTTAGAATAACTAAAATTAATATTAACGATTTCTTCTTCAAGTTGTTCATTATTTGCGAACTATACCTGAAAAGAAATTTATAGCTCAGTATGTGGTATCATTCTATCAAAATTAAATTTACTTTTCATTCCTGTTTGTTCATTTAACACCACAGCTGCATTTTGTAAAATTTCAATTATTTGATAAGGACCATTAAATTTATTTTTTAATTTATCGCTGATTTCAGATTCCTTAATGTATACTCTATCTCCGATGTTAAATTCATAACGTTTTTCTGGAATCTTCTGATCATATCTAAATTTTGATTTTTCTTTGGAATCTTGGGTTCTCTGACGGGCAATTTGATAAAAATACTTAATTCGATTATTTAGATCTCGTATATATTTTGAGATTATTTCTTTTTCATTATATAAAGTTTCTGGAGGTCTGCCTGCTGTATGACCAAAAATTAATTCGTAAGGTGTAAATCCATGAGTCTTATTTTGTGAATTATTATAGCAAATGACTGCATAAGGTAAGCAGTTAAGAGGGTGTTCATTTGGGTTATCGCTTAAGTGTGCTCGAATGATTTCAAGCATTGAAACGTTCTACCGATCCATTTGATTGTGGATGCCCTATACTTGAATAAGAGATTTTGATATCATATAATTTACAAAGATCTTTTAAAAGTACATTATTGAATTCTTTTCCAGAGTCGCAATGAATTCTAATCGGTGTTCCGTAGTGTTGGAAAAATAATAACAAGGTGTTAACTATATTTTTTGCTGTTTTATTCTCAATTGCATATGCTTGTGTGAACTTTGTTAGTTCATCACGAATTACTAGGACATAATTTTTTGTTGGAATCTCTACAATATCTAAATTTATTCTCTCAAATGGTGTTCTTGGAGATTCTGTAATAACTAAAGGTGATGATAGATTTTTTCTACAAATCTTAGTTTTTTTGCATTTCTCACAAGATTTTATAAATTTTTCAACATCTTTAGTCAGACCTAACCAATTATATTTTTCCTTAATTCGCCTGATAGTTTCATTAATGCCACGATGTAAATTCTTCTTTCCATTGTGGTATTGATCGAGTATTATTGGTATATCCTCTTTCTCTGGAGTTTGAACTACGTTTTGACAAATTTTGAATTTAATATTAGTTTCGTCAGAAAAGATGTAACATAATATTTCTAGAATTGAAAGATTTAAGTTATTTTCAACTGCATAGACTTTATTTGGGTCGATTTCTCTTTTATATTTATAAATGGAATAGATTAATCTTTCATTTACTTCATCTGGATTGAAAGGTATACATATAATATAATAAGTTCTTCTCTTAACTTTACAACTATGAACAATATTAATTTTGTTGAAATTGAAATCTAAATCTTCTTCGTATATATCTTTAAGAATTTCATCATGTAAATTATTTGTATGATTTTGCCACATTATTGTTATTATGTCTTTATTAAATCTATCTAATAGTTGTTCATTAGAGTATTCAACTTTCGAATAATCTATGAGAGAGGTTGTCTTGTAAAGTTTGCAAAAATTTCCGAACTCTACTGATATTTCATCTACTGTTATTTCTTCTTCTTCTGCAGTATCTGTTTCACTGTCAGATTTATTAGATGTTAATATTTTTGAACTTAACTTAGAGCATTCCTTGAAATAATTAATTTTGATTCTTGATAATGCATCCGCATTTTTGTTAATTTTGCCTGGTTTGTATAATATCTCGTAATCATATTCCTCTAATTTTAAACGCCAACGTGCTAATCTGCTACCTGGATCTTTAATCGAGAATAACCATGTAAGCGGACGATGATCTGTTATTAATTTGAATTTTCTTCCATATAAATAAGGTCTAAAATATTTTACTGCCCATACGATTGCTAGAAGTTCACGTTCAATTGTACTATATCGGGTTTCTGCTGGACACAACGTTCTTGATGCGTACGCGATAGGTAGATCGCTATTCAGTTGACCTTGCGATAGTACAGCACCAATAGCAAAATTACTTGCATCAGTTGTTAAAATGAAAGTTTTTTCAAAATCGGGATAAATTAATATTGGTGATGTTATTAGAAATTTCTTTAAGGTTTCAAAAGAATCTCTACAATCTTGATTGAAATTAAAGGGAATATCTTTCTGAAGTAACTTTGTTAAAGGTTTTGAAATTTTAGCGTAATTTGGAATAAATCGTCGATAATATCCGGTCAATCCTAAGAATGATTTAATGTCTTTTTCATTTTTAGGTTCTGGAAAATTATTAATTGCATCAATTTTCTGTGGATTGGGTTGAACTCCTTCTTTAGTTATGACGTGTCCTAAATAGGCAACTTCCTTTCGAAGAAATTCACACTTCTCTGGTTATAATGTTAAATTTGCACTTCTAAGTCTGGTAAAAACTTCTTTCAGTCTAGAAATATGTTCATGAATTGTTGGGGAATAAACTATGATGTAATCCATATATACGAGGCATCTTTCATTTTGCAATCCTAATAAGACGTTGTCCATAACTCTTTGAAATGTAGCGGGCGCGTTTTTCAAACCAAATGGCATTCGAATAAATTCGTAATGACCATTTTCTACTGTGAATGCGGTTTTTTGAATATCAGGTTTGTCTATCTCTATTTGATGAAATCCAGAAGCTAAATCGAGTGTTGAAAAGTATTGACACTTACCGAGTTGATCAAGTAAATCCGAAATATTAGGTAAAGGATATTTATCATCAATAGTAACCTCATTTAATTTTCGATAGTCGATTACGATACGCCATTTCTGTTTTCCAGATGCGTCTATTTTCTTTGGAACTACCCATACTGGAGAAGAATATGGACTAATTGAATTTTGAATTATTCCTTGTTCAAGCATTTTAGAAATTTGAGATTTGACCTCTTCTTTATGGATATGTGGATATCTGTATGATTTGGAGACAACTGGCTTCGAATCAGAAACATTAATTTTATGTTTAACTTCATTAGTAAATGATAAAATATCGCCATCTAAGTAAAATATATCCGAGAAATCTAAGCATATCTGGGTTATCATTTCTTTTTCTTCTAAATTTAAATGTTCAAGTCTGAGTTGATTTCTGATATTTTCTTCTCTATTATAATTTTGAGTATTTATTTGAGATATATGATTCATTTCGTAATTTTGGATAGACTCTAATGATAAATCTGAAAAATCTACTGTTTTCGATATTGCATTAGTATTTACTATAGGTGTAAGGAATTCTCCTTTCTCATTAATCTTCACAAGTGCATTTGGTAAACGAACTTTTTCTTTCACTTGGGATAATAAAATAGCATCCGTATTTCGTAAATTGGAAGTTAATTTGAATACTTGCTCTGTACGTGGTTCTATATTTATAATATTAGAATGAGGGTTTTGAATTTTCGAATTGTCAGTTAAATCTTCAGTTATTATTGAATTTTCTACTTTATATAAAGGTATGACTCTATATTTTGTAATCAATTTTCTGTTGGTTGTGTCTATAACACACTGATAATGTTCTAGGAAATCTAATCCTAATAATCCATCAAATTCAATATTAAGATCATAAATATAAATTTTGTGCGGATCGTCTGATTTTCCAAAAGGTATCATAACTGATTCATTAATCGGAATTCTATGTTCTGTTATTCCTTGTATAGTAATATTTTCTTTAGATCGATTATGGTAATTTTCGCAAGTTTTTCTTTTGAAAACTGATATTCCTGCACCTGAATCTATTAGAATTTTGAATTTATTAGACAAATCTTTTATATAATAAAGTCCCTGTGAACTAATAGTACACAGAGGTGTCTCTATACGAAAGTTTGTTCTGATTTCTCTTGCTTCACTGTGTTTATATGGTGGGTTTGGTTTTTTAATGATGTCTTTTGGGAAATTTCTTCTAAAGGTGGTGGAGCATCTTGAATCTGGGATTCGTGAAAATTTTGATTTTGATATTCATTTTGTGGACTGAAGTTATACTGATCATCTTGATAATCATATTCATTGGGATTGGAATATTGATTATATTGATTGACATCTTGTGATTCGGAATAAGTGTAATCGAATTGATCAGCTTGGGAGTTATCGTTATAATAATATTCATCTGGATAATAGTTGTCACAATTAAAATGATGTGCTCTTTGATTATTCGGACGAAAAATTGGATTTGGACTTTCAAATTTCTTTTTTTGAAGATTGGGATGGGGGATTGGAGCATTGCTAGAATTATTTGGATTTGAAGGTTTCGATACTTGGGAATTCGGTTGACTTTGTTGACTAAAATTTCTGTTTGGATAAAATTGATTTGAATTATTGAAACTTTGCTGAGGATTGAATCTTTGTGGGTTTTGGAATTGTTGTCTTGGATCATTATTATGTGAGTATCGAATGTTCTGTTGTTGCCTTTGCCTACTGTATGCCCTGACTTTTTACAAAAATTGCATAATTTGACTGGAGTATTTTTATTATTCTGTTTGAATTTCTGTGTCTCAAAATAATGTAATTGCATTTCTCGTTTAATGCGGCCGATTGCAGAAACTATATCGTTAGGGTTACTGGCACGTATTATCTGACCAATGCGAGGTTCAAGACCTGTCAACAATGTGTTAAGACACATATTTTCTATTAATCTCGTCTGTGCATTTTTCTCATCAGGATTCATGCGTTGTTTATTTATAGCTGCGTATAATTTAGAGTTCAAGGTTTGTAATCTTGATACGAATGTCAATGGTGATTCATTCGGCATCTGTCTTATTCGTTGCAAATCTTGTATAAGCGAATTTAGATCACGGGAGTCGCCAAAATGTGTTTCTAATAGATTTTTAATTTCGTTCCATGATTCTGGATTGCGAGAATTAACTAATTCTGCTGCAACTCCTTTCAATTTATTTTTTATATGTAATACTAGAAAAATTTTCTGATCACCTACTGCCATACGGGTTGCTATGTCGCATGAATTTATAAAAGTAGTTAGAAAAATTTGATTTCCATCATATTCGGGAATTAGTGAAAAAATTTCAGACAGCCTATATGGTTCTATCTGAGATTGTGTTGTATTTACTTCAGTTGTTTCTGTCATTCTGAATGTATTTCTTAGTTAGTGTAAATTAATATTAATGGTAGATAATATTTAACGAAAGACAATAGAACTTTGTTTTCTTTGTTTCAAATGAGAATAGAATCAATATAAAAATGTAATGAAAGTGTGATTCTCTGCTTACGTTTTCCTTTTCTTTCGTTTGGTAAGTTGTGGGTTGTCTTCAGGACTCGAGCAGATGAAATCCTACTTCGTACGTGTCGACTACAGTTGGGTGGTTCTCGACTCTCAATCCTGCTGCCGAAGAGACCGTCTTTTCTACATGAAATCCTACTTCGTACGTGTTGACTACAGCTAGATGATGATCGATCTTCGCTCCCTACTGCCGAAGAGACCGTCTTCTTGAGTTGGAGACTTCTTGTTTCTTCTTTATTCTTTGGGGCTTGCTTCTCCCATAAAGGTTAGGAAACCACTGTTGATTCTGCTGCCAACGTTTGGGAATCCTACTGACTGCGCCAATTTTTGTTACGGGATTCGTAACAATTAAAACTTTTTTAAAAAACTTTATTTATTTAAACTTGTTTCACAACTTGTAGTTCAGTTTGACTTTACAATATTTAATTTTGAAAATAACAATCTGACTTAAAAGGTGACTTCAAAAGTGATTGAAGTGGAGAAGGATCCAATATTTATACCTTCTGTGTTATGACGTCACTAATTACGTTTCAGAACCTTTATGGTAAACAAGTGCAGGTGCCTTTTTGATGATTTTACAAATAAAGGTTCTAGAAGTTTCTCTAGTAATAAAGTACCAAATATTGCGTCTTTGATGAATTTGCAGGTTTCAAGGAGAAACATTAAAACAATAGAAAACTTGATATGAGCGTCTGAGAGAAGAACGTAGAAGATTATTTTAGATAAGTAACAATTAAAATTAGTATGTGACGCAAATTATTCAAAGTATAATCAATATTATACAAGATGTGGTTAGCATATAACATGTATATCCTGATGTTTTTCTAAATTTGTCAATTTTTAATACCCTCACAGTTTTGGTAAGAATTATTATATTTGTATGTATTTATACTTATAGAATTAATATTATAGCATCCTGATGAAGACATGTATTATGTCGAAACGTTGATGTGAAATACAGAGCTTACAAAATTGGCCAATTTTTGCTGTTTTTCCCGTTATATCTACTAAACTGTTAATCACGTAGTGCAGCGTTGATTTTATCTGATATATATATACAAGTGAGAAATCTTTGTCCATGCACTCGAAGTAAACTTTTGTTTTGGTGGATTTCAATCATGTTTATTTCGCAATGTTAG
The DNA here is from genome assembly GCA_958507055.1 of Crioceris asparagi. Taxonomy (NCBI): domain Eukaryota; kingdom Metazoa; phylum Arthropoda; class Insecta; order Coleoptera; family Chrysomelidae; genus Crioceris; species Crioceris asparagi. Next base: position 61,543,061 of record OY293829.1, on the reverse strand, counting down.
TTTATCCTTTCTAGTAAGCAATATGGTCTTTTTATGTGCGTTGCCGTTTCTATAATCCCCCGATGCTTTGTTTTACCTTAGTGATAGTTTCTTACGCTGTTTACTTATCCATCGTGTTCCACTATATATTCTATAAAACATTTGCATTTAATTACCTTGCAAACTGAATGTTTCAACGTTTCTATGAGAATATCGGATAATAAAGGAATATAGTAATTATTCTCGACGTAGATACCGTATGTAAACTTGGCATTCAGATAATTATTAGAAAGATTGATTAATAATTATATTACTCTCTAGATTTTTGGTTGAAATTTGGATATTCTAACGGTTTTTGTTTGGGAAAGTGTTCACGTTTTTGGGTATTGTTTGTGAACACAGTTCACTATTTTGACTTAATCAACGAATGATTTGAAAGGTTTGTCTGTATAAGGCAGTATGAACTGAATTCATCCGAGGCTTGATTAGCATTCTGGATGCTCTGTCTTTCGTTTGAGGTAGGAAGGTTCACGTCTTCGAAGTTTGGCTGCTCAACAATATTAACCATCATTAAAATGTATGTATAATCAGTTTCTTTACGATTTTCGAAAGATTTATCAAACTCTGCCATGTAATTGAAAAATTAGTTTATATGAAATTATATCCATGAAAATGCATCTGCGTTCGTGTTTTGTTTTTCTTTCCCATTTCTATATTCTATCTTGTAATCATACTCTTCTAACTTCAACTTCCATCTTACTAGTCGTAAATACGGTTCATTTTACAGAAATAAGCCATAATAATGGTTTCTGATCTGTAATGATTTTGAATTAGCGTCCGAATAAATAGGGTATAAAATATTTTGTAGTGAGGACGATGGCTTGAAGCTCTTTTTCAATGGTGCTATAATCTTGTTCTGAAAAGCTTAAGATTCTTGAAGCGTAAACTATTAGTTTATCACTGCCAATCGGTCATGAGAAAGTACCGGCGATGCTGACGTTATCGACGTCTGTAGTTAAAATAGATGGTTTGTTAAAATAGAGGTACTGCAAAAACATTTTTCAAGGCTTCCTGTATTAGTATTGTAGTTTGTAGTAGTTCTTGTATCAAGAGCTATGACTGATATCGACTTAAGACTAGTTGCATTAATTCATTGGGCTGGTTAGTATTTGTTTCTTATCCCTTGCCTTGCTTTGGGTTTATCTGCATTTTGAAGTGTCAACAAATTGTGACTGTTTTTTTTATTTTGATGGTTTCGGCGGTGTTGTGACTTCATGGAGTAGTTTAATCACTTCACAGATGGTCTGTGATAATAATCATTTAGCTCCATTTAGTACTGGAACTATTATAGTTTTCATTCCCCACAGTCTCTGTATTTCGATTTGGAGGTATTTGTATTTGAGGCATTTTTCCGCTTCTTTCTGATCGATGTATTCCAATGGTATTGCTACGTCTTTTATGATGCACGTCTTCTGTTTCTTGTTTTTGACGATGATATCTGGTTTATTTACAAGGATGGCCCGATCTGTTTCCACTTGTGTATCTCAGATTAAAGTAATAGCTGGGTTGTCTATGACGGGTCAGGACTAGGTTTGTACCATTTTTCATGCACATGTATACCGTACGATTTGCAAATGTTCCAGTGCAGATGTACAGCATTTGTGTTGCGACGGTTCAAGTAAATGTCTTCGTCAGGATGGGAAAACTAGTCACTTACTTTATGGTGAATTCGGCACAGTTAACATTAAAGGTTGGTGCGGATGTTCAATACTTTCTTTTGCATATAGTTGGTTGCGATGGCTTTCTCCTGACATGCTCTAATAAGTGCTAGAGTAATGAAAGCAAGTTTTTCCACTGATCAGGATTAACCCTAATATGATGGAATCCAGCAGCCATATCAAGAGTACTTAGTAAAATATTTTTTGTTACTCAACTGATCGATTTGATCATCGATTCGGGGAAGTGAAAATCTATATTCTACTGTGATTCGATTGAGCGCACGAAAATCGCAAACCAAACGAGAACCCCCATTTTTCTTATTGACAAGAGAACCAGGGCTGGCGTAAGGAGAATCAGAGGGCCTAATTATTTGATTTTTAATTAAATCATCGACCAAATTACAGTCTCTCGTTCAGCCATAGATAAGGACGGAATTTGATCTTTGTATCTGATGTGAGACGAATTTTAAATTCTCCTGTTGTGATAGGGGTGGGTACCTTGTTTCCGGAAGAAGAAATGTCCTTAAATTCCAGAAGAAACTGTTGTAAATGCGTTTCAATCGAATCTAAAGGTAAGTACTCCAATATAGGTGAATTTTGATTTGTTCATAGATTGGCAATGAAAACATATTTTTAATAACATATTGACGCAACAAAGACACTTGAGCACCGGTATCAATCAAAAGTTCATGATCATTTTTATCTTTATTAAGTAAAAACATATTTAGATCTGAAGAAAAACGTGTAGGGGAATGGCACAAATTAATCCTTTTAAACTGGTCACCTTTCTGCCTTTTTCTAGCAAAACATTTATCCATTGTATATGACGAAAATCACAAGTATTACTAGTGCCAAGTTTTCAATCATCTCTTTCGTGCTTAAGACCTTGACCTTGGATATTTTTATTAGGACATAAAAATCTTGGATGTCCAAGAAGACCACACCTATGACATTTTAAGGCAGGATTTTTCACATGATTTTAATTTGTGTTCAGTGCATTATTTGACACTGTAGGTATAGAGGAACTAATCCTACTACTAGCTGGCTTAGTTTGAAATCTAGATAAATGAGAAATAAGTTTAGTTACAGATGATTGTGCAACCTGTGTCATCTGGGCTTGAAGACTAACATCCCTTATTGCAAAGCAAATCATGCTAACAATTTGACTTTGAGTGGAAGGTAATTTTAAAGAGTTAATTGTACGAAGTTTTAATCGGGCATATTGACCAAACGTACCTGCAAAGCTTTCACACAAGTCGGTTTTTAAATTCTTCCATGAACGACGATCAATCGAACTCCAAACGTTGAACCACTCACCTACCTCACCATCAAATCAACCTCCAATCTGAGCCATAATAGTGCTCTAATTCCACCCATTCCCGATATTTCGTTAGCCCATTGTTCGGGATCATCTTGCCCAGGCACAAACTTTGGCAAATTAAGCCCTTCAAGAGACACTGATCGTAGCAAAGCCGTTAATGTATTTTCGACGAAAACTGGCTGATCACTATTTTCATTCATTTTATTTAATATGTTCATACAGCTTTGAGCAGTTTGATAAAAACTACTAGGCGACGGGTTCAATAGGTTCTTTTAATCCCACTTGCTGATTTTAACTTTTATTCTTAACTGAATGCACCAGGACAAAGGACAAGGCACGCAGTCACTCTTCGTTCAAAAAGTAATAGAGCGACTGCTTGGACATGTCATGTGTGAAGCGTCAATGTCTACAACACAGCGCCAAATATAAGCAGTGGCGCGCTGACAGACTCCATTATTATATCATTATTCGGGTTTCTATCTCGGAATGTATTCCCCGGTGTTTAGCAATGTCGCGGACTTAGGTCAAGCGTCTTCGACCTTTACTTCATGCTGAGGATTTGTCGAGTATGTGGAGTATACCTATCTGCTTCCTGTATAGTGATGTGGTGTGGTGGCAATTCTAGGCCTATTATAAGACTATCGTGTAGTGTTTTTACTGTTACTGGAACTATTTTAGTCATGATTTTGACAGTGTCCTGGGGCCACACACTGTCGTATTTCTTTTGTTAGTGGTAGGTATTTCTTGTTTTTTTTTTCCGATGAGTTTCACCTGTACGTTCGGTGAATTTGGTGTAATAACTCTATTGAGTAAATTGTTTTGCTTGGTTTGATTATGAGTGTGATGTTTAATTTGTTGTGTGGTGTTGTTTTGTCTACGATTATATCCCGGTTCCAATAGAGCTTGGCTGTGTTGTTTCCTATTACGTTAGCTGGTTGATATTTGTAGTATGGTTCTCTAACTATTTCTTGATACATGATTCTACACACACTGTCATCTTTGAGTGTAGTGTCTGGGGACTAGCACAGTGCAAAAACATATCTTAAGCCATTTGTTGTTGGGTATCGATGTCGCACGCCTGTGGCCAAGATGAACAACATGCTTGTACCTAACAGTTACTGCGCAATAGCGAAAAAATGTTTTGTTCGAGAGTGTAGCGCAAAAACCTCTTTAACGCTTTTTATAAATCTTTACTAAAGCATAATCCTAAAAATCCTTATCCATCTGCTTGTGGCACAAGTCGCAGAAGGAATGCAGGAAAAAGGCTATGCTACAATTTTATTAAAAATTTTCTACACGATTATTCATATTCTAGTAGACAGGTTCGACTAGCAAACAAATGTAATATGAATAATATTGCTAAGCTGTGAAAAAACTGGTTTTTATTTTGAATCTAAAACTGCATAGGTCGTAACTTTTGATTATAATTATGACAGTTTGACATTCACGGAAATTTGAACAAATGTCTCTAAAAATGTTCTTTGGAATGTAAGAGTACATTGTAAGTATTCCTTTTAGAGTTATAAAATGATTCAAGGGGTTTTAGGTAACTGGAACAACTTCACCAGTTTGTTGACGTGACATCATCGTATATTTTTGCTTAAATGAAATATTACTTCCTGGACATCACCCTTGAATTGATGATATTCTTATCTGTTGTAGAGGATGGTGAATGATAGGTACACACATACGTCTTCCACCCTGGTACATAAGCTCTCTACATCCACAATGAAAAGATGAAATAATAAACGCTGCGGTGGTGCGTCTGCGCGCATCTCACCAGGGCTCCGGCCAGTTTAGGCCGAGACGTCGATAAGGCTGCACGCGTCGGGACGCCGCACGGCCCGCATTTTCAGAGTGTCACCCGTATTAGTGAAGTAAGTAGAGCTAGAGTGAGCACATCTCGACTCAACTATTCATCGTATTTTTCTGCTACAATCGTCGTTGTTACCAATTGGAGCATGAGATGCACGAGCTTTGGTAAGTTTGGTGGCTACGGCTTAACCTATCTGAATCTTAGTCCATGACACACTTGATGCATGAGTTGATATATGCCAGTATGTCAACATAATCGAGATTTGATTAGGTTGTAGTTTAATTAATATAAATGACAAGAATTTGTAAAATATGTGACTGCTTTTTCGATTTTTTTTGAACTTAGAAGATATAATGCATGATCTTCATCATTTTGGGGATCAAAAGTATAGTGAGAAGTAATTGAAAGAAAATAAGACAACACTTTTGATGCGTTTGAATTGGTTCTCAGTCAAATTTTCGCCTCAACGTTTGTTCTGACAGTAATAATTTATATTTGATAAAGATTATTTTAGTATTCAAAGCCTTTTATATATAGAGATTACAAACCTAGTAAATAAGTATAGAATTGTTATTGAGTTTTGAGTGTAAAGGTGCTTAAGCATAATATTATAATATAATTTGTATGCAGGTTTCCGTCATAACTACAAGTTGCTTTTTTGATAAGTATGATCTTCGATGTCAGTGTATGAATCCAATTTTGAAGTTGCCATATAATTTTATACGCTGAAGTTACTATGATTATTTTTTGTACAAGAATTGTTGAAGGTATCTATCTACCGCAGCAAATTGGTTTTGTATCAGAGATAATTTTTGAATCTAAAACTTTGTAGCAACACAGGCGCAATACGACAAACATAATAAAATTCATGTGGTTGGTAATATGGCTCATCTTTTTAAAGCGAGAAAGAATGAATACTTTTTTAAATATAAAAGAATCTAAAAGCCCCCTATCCAATTATATTAAACGAGCAATGCTTATATATATAAGATATTTCTGAATATGAATTCAATTGATACATAATCAAGATGATTATATAACATAAGCCGTTACTGGTAAATAACTAGATTACGCTAGGACGTCTAACTGTGCCGACAACAACTACTGCGAGGGCAAACACCCCTTCCGCCATTGAATAACGTCAACAACTGTTAGGGCAATACCTACAATTTCACATTGTCACAATATTGCATAATACCACTATAAATGTTCAATCAGATTGATTACCAAACAAAGCACCGCCACCCAGACAAATATCATGATTTCAAGGTTGTTGCCTATCTTCAGTTTGCCGCAGAGCGTCGAGCCGTGTCTGATAATCAATCCTTATTTTGAACTCATATTAGTATCAATCTTCAGCGTGGCGCTGACGGTGGTGACCAATATGAGCGATGCATTGAACACGTATAGTGGGTGGTTTCCATTCAATTCTTTTGTAGGGAATCTGTATTCTAAGCTAGATTTCTAGCAATACATCAGTGAAAATTTAATTCAATTAGAATTGATGTAGTCTTTGCTTTGTGCGTGTACAAAAATAAGGATTGAGAGCCAGACGTGAAAACATGTAGCCTATATTGAAAACTGTATAAACTTCCATGCAGTAGTTTTTACGTGATGCGCGTAGAAACATACAGACAGACAGACAAAAATCTTTAAAAAAATGTTTTGGCTTCTTTTGGTCCAATAAAGATCCCCTCATTTTTTTGTTAAATATTTCTAATGTACAGACATCAGCCCGTTATAATTTGAATGTATAAGACATAACTCCGGTTCTGGACATCGGACAGCAAACAGATTTCTTATAATGCACTCTCCAAACATGTCCGAAGATCTCCTAAAAATTTCATTTAAATCGATCGAGCCAAAAAAAAAGTAGTTTGCGCACAAACATAATTTGGATTGTTCTTTAGATGGATATATAGATGCTACAAATAATTAGGTCGTGTAGTACCCACAGATTTTCAATTTTCGAAAGAAATCGCCCTCTCCACATTGCAAAAATACATATATTTGAGAATTTAACATGCCTCTAACTCGAAAACCTTATCTCTTTTTAAAAAATGTTCAATTTAAACGTTTCGGGATATTGTCCTATCTTTAATTATAGAACCTAAGATTTTCAATTTTCGAGAAGTTTGCCACCTTCATCCCATTCGGGGCAGTTTTCGGAAAAAAGGAGATTTTGGATTTGTGTTCTTATGAATATGGGACCATTTCTCAAGTCTCCTCTTTCAAATGAATCAACAATCATCAACATCGGATTACTTTTAGTATATACAACGCGCGAACAAATCAAGAAAAAAACTGACGGTCGAATTGTATACCTCTCCTGTTCGGGGTTCGTCGGTCAAAAATAGATTCCGATTGCACATATTCATTTATTATAACAAGGGAAAATGTACTAGATTTTAGCTCGAGAGCTGAAATCCCGTGTATAATACAATTTTTTTTTCTGTGATGGAAAAAACAATGATTTAATATTGGAAAAATATTACAATACATTTAAATCAGAAGATTATCGAAGTAAAATTTGAAGCTTTAAAGCGACAATTAAATATGCGTTGCAAAAGAAACCTTTAAAGTAATCAAATATCTGTCAGTTTAATTCTGTGTTTTGATTGATATTTATGTTTATATATATATATCTACTCGGGAAAAAAGTACTCACTTTTTTCCCTTGAGGAAAAAAGTAATACATTGTCACCTGTCAACAGAGATAAAATGTCAAACTTTTTTCCCGTCACAGAAAAAACAAAATTTTTTCAAATGGTAACAATGTGTGTATAGTTTGTTTCACGAATACTGGCTATTGAATTTAATCATTCACGAGCTACGTTCATCACGCTATACGTTTCATCGCATCTCATTATCATGAAATTCTCTACTACGTTTGTCGATCTAAGCTACGACATGAGTATTTCAAGTTTATCTCCGTCAATACAATGAAAAGGCGTTGCACGTATGTCCGAAGGCAACGCAATATTTATTTCATAGGTGTCACAAATTCAATGTGAAATTTCAGATAATGCAGATGCATACATTTTTATTTTATAACTCAAGCAATAAATTTGTATTATAAGTTTCGGCATTGTTGATAATGAATCTTTCATATTATTTGCTTATTTAATCAATCGATATTTTTTTCTCCCTAATAATATGAACTTCCTTGAAGCATATAAAAAACTGAAATACCATAACTTATCTCGAAATCGTTGCACCATTGATTTACTCCCGTCAGTTGAATTGATCCATTTTTCGAGTTTTAAAGGCAGACGCCAACATACGTGAAACAAACTGTATGTACCGTTAGTCAGTACATCTCAAAATTCTTTATAAAAAATAAGTTTAATTTGTCATTCTAGTTCTATAAAAACAATAACTCCAAATTGGCAAGGTAATTTTCACTTTCCTACTGCTGACCAACGTAATGTAACTAATGTAAGAACAGTATTGTGATCGGGTAAAATTTTCAGTGTCCCGGTTTGGAACAGTTGCTAACACTTGAGATGTCCTTTGCCCAAAATAATATTTCTAGCAAAACGACTTGATCTTGATGACATTTACCTACCTAAATATTCTTCTAAAATATCCTTATTCTCTGGTATAAGGCGTGTCTAAGAAAATACAATAAAAAATGTTATGCAACAACTAAACTTCATATTTTATTCATATTCTTGCTAAACTGATCATCTTGTGAAAAAATGTAGTATGAACACTATTGTTTGTCTTACCCCCAAAAAATTAATGATTGTAGGCGCCAATGGGACGATCTTCGTATTCGGTGGAATTTGTTTGCGAGTGGTAGGAAAGTCTATGAAGAACTGTAAAGAACTAATGTTGTTTTATCGCTTTTTTAATGATATAAATCAGTATTAACCCTGAACCTAATATTTTCAAAGAAGTAAATTGCGATTTTTTAAACGAATAATCCATCAGAAAGATGATGTTTAAGGCCTTCATATGGAATTTAGAATTCCGTTGAATATTGTTAAAAGAAACAACAACCAACCAAAACCGGAATTATTTTTTAATATTCACTGCTTAGTTATGTTTACATAACAGAATAAAATTAAGGAATTATTGTCCTAGTCTGATTTTTAAGAAACAGCACTGTATATAGTCTATATAGTTTATAATAGTTTAAGCAAGCTACGGTTAAGTTTGAATTTTCGGAAAAGTCAAGCGCTGCTAAATGATGAAATTGAATTCGATTGAAAATCTGCTGATCACAGTAGTCCTTTTACAAACATAGGCATCTTTAAAAACACACCTATAACCTAAATAAAAGGATAAATATAATAATAAGACCTAAGTTTGTAGTTACTCATAAATAATAATAACCGTCTTATTCAGAAAACACACAAAAACATCAAATAACTTGTAATTGTGCTGTAATCCATGTTTGACAGAAAACATTGAAGGACTATCTACTTTGAATCAGCGGCACTATTTTGTAAACCCAACATGAAAAATATCAAAATATAGGTACTGATGAAATTTTAACTGAGCAACTAAAATTTGATAATATTGAAGTTTCGTATTGTTTTATTGTTAGTTCAAAAATGGATGCGGATTTTGAATTCGCTACATTTTTGGCCGACTTGCCAAACGCAGGAGGTATACAATTCGACTGTTTGCATGTTTTTATTTTATATATTTTTTCGCACTCTTTGCATAGTAAACGTGCTTCGATTTTGATGATTCTTTTTCATTTGAGAGAGTAGTATTTAGAATTAGTCCCATTGAAAAAAATCAGTATTAGATATGCCCTTCCCCTCAAAGACTTCCCCCAAGGAAGTGGTGGGGCAAATTTTTCAAAAATCAAAAATTCGAAGCAACTGAATTAAAGAAAATTCCATATTCGAAAATGTTTAAATTGGATATTCTTAAAAATAATCATATGTTTCCGCGTTACCGTCTGAAATATTTGTTTCGGCTAAGTGGAAGGGGCAAATTTTTCCGTGAATCAAAAATTCGAAATCCGAAAATTAATGAAGAGATCATATCCAACAACATTTTATCGGGACATTTTTCAACAAAAAAAATCAGGTTTTTGAGTTACACAAGTTGTAAACTCTGAAATGTATGTATTTTCACGATGTTTTTGAAATAAATATATATGAGTATCGCGTTATCTTCATTGGTGAAAGTATAATGGTTTTAATAACGTTACACTCAAAATAGTGGAATAAGTATTTTTTTATAAAAAATTGGACCGACGTTATCAGTTGGTACACTGAAAAATACAAGAAATTATTAATTCTACAGGTATTGGTACTTGTGAAGTTGGTGCCAAAAGTTATGTATCTAACTGCAACTGTACAACTTCAAAAGTACGGGCACCAATAGAATTACTATTATTTTGTATTTTTCAGTACAGCAACTGATAACGTCGGTCCATTTTTTTTATAAAAGATATTTATATACTTTACTCTCGTTTTAATTTGATAAAGGCGGAACTTATCAACTACTGATGACAGAACTTCCAGTAAATTTGAATTTTAGAGGAATTAAAACTCATTAATGTAGTTTTATTACCTGTTCTCAATTTGCGATATTTCTTCTTATATTGATAACTTTTCTCTCTTTGTTCCACTGATTTGTCTGAATTTCAAGTACATTGATTTTCATTGCTCTCTCCAAACTAAATGTATATTTTATACCATCAACGTAGCGTCAGGCAAATTTGAATAAATATCAGGTTCAGTTAGATAGAAAGAAATATTATTTCACACTTCAATGTATAAAGTTTGGTGAGAATATTGAATTAGGAAATGTATTTTATATAGGTAATCAGTTCGAATAAAAATCAAATACATTTATTATCTCAGCTATTTCATATTTACAATAAAAGACAACTTAAAATACGCTACATAAATAAAATACTTGAATAACCTTGAAATCATAATATTTATCTGGGTGGCGGTGCTTTGTTTGGTAACTATTCTGAACATTTATAGTGGTATGATGACAATGTGAAATTATAGGTATTGCCCTAACAGTAATTCAATGGCTGAAGGGGTATTTACCCTCGCTGTAGTTGTTGTCGGCACAGTTAGACGTTCTAGTGTAATCTATTTAATTACCAGAAACGGCTGCTGTTATATAATCAGGCACAGTTCCGATAACTGTGGCGCCACGATTTGACATTGTTTTATGGTAAAACACTCCAAAATAAGACGAAAATCAAGAATATCAATTTTCGAGTTTTCGTCTCCTCTTGGAGATATTGGCTCTTTTTGGTCCCAACAAGCTAGCGGAATATTTGAACAGAAAGTATGTTTGATAATGTTTGTGTGGAGAGACACGCGTTTAGAAGTTGATAAATATTTGTACTTACCAGTAAAATCACTGTTATACCATCTCAATACCATAAATTGCCATTTTTCAACGTATAAACTGTAGTTTATACGTTGAAATGTGTTTGTAAACACATTTCACTTTCACTACTAGGTTAGCCGCCATACTGTAATTATTGAAATTTGAAAAACGAAATAATATTGAAAATACGATTCCAGGCGATTACAAATACAGCGTTGCCATTTACTTCATTTTGGAAGCTCATAGAATTATTGATTTATTCTTTGACAGTAGAATAAGTTGTTGACAATAAAAAATCGAACATACACCTAACTTGACCTAACGTAAACCTAATCTTACCCAAAATCTTTTTGGACAATAGAAAATTAAACATAAACCTAACTTAAACCTAACCTTACCAAAAATCCTTTTGTACAATAGAAAATTGAACATATACTTAACTTGACCTAACCTAAGCCTAACCTTACAGAAAATCTTTTTGGACAAAAGAAAATTAAACATAAACCTAACTTGACCTAACCTAAACCCAACCTTACCGAAAATCTTTCTAAACAATAGAAAATTAAACATAAACCTAACTATACCTAACCTAAATCTAACCTTACCGAAAATCTTTTTGGACAATAGAAAATTAAACATAAACCTAACTTGACCTAACCTAAACCTAAGATTTTTTTTCAAAAATACTAAATCTGTGTTTAATTTCATTCCTTAGATTCATTATTTGAATAATTTTCATTTAAATTATGTTTCATATGGTGATACATTTTTCTATTGTCTACAACTTATTCTACTGTCATAGAATAAATTAATAATTCTATAAGCTTCCAAAATGAAGTAAATGACAACACTGTATTTGTAATCGCCTGGAATCGCATTTCCAATATTATTTCGTTTTTCAAATTTCAATAATTACAGTATGGCGGCTAACCTAGTAGTGAAAGTGAAATGTGTTTGTAGTTTATACGTTGAAAAAAGGCAATTTATGGTATTGAGATGGTATAACAGTGATTTTACTGGTAAGCACAAATATTTATCAACTTCTAAACGCGTGTCTCTCCACACAAACATTATCAAACATACCTTTTGTTCAAATATTCCGCTAGCTTGTAGGAACCAGAAAGGGCCAATATTTCCAAAAGGAGACGAAAACTCGAAAATTGGTATTCTTGATTTTCGTCTTATTTTGGGGTTTTCTTTCAGAGTGCATCCTCAAATATTGTCCCCTATAATCATCTAGATTATGTAGCAAATGAATTCATTAATATATATGTATAAATACCTATATTGTTTGATTTCGAATTGTTGACTGCTTCAATATTTGATTTTGATTTTGGTGATGGTCATTTATTAAATAAAATTCTTTGGATTAGGCCGAGCTTTCGAGAATGTTTATTCTCTTCATCAGTGCAAACTAAAAACCGTTACAGATCGTGTTACAAATTGTCTTAACCACATAATAAATTAATAATTAAACTATTTAAATTCTTGAATTTAGATGAAATAAAGTAGAGAGATTTCATTACCATCAATCAGAAATGTCATTATTTATTTATAAATGTCATGGTAACGGCATATCTATAGCTGAAAGGGTCTAGATTCAAGTTTGTAGAAAAGCATGGTCACTGATATAAAAAGTACCTATTTAAAAGATAAAAAATAATAGATATCGCATAAATGCAGATTGCTTTGGCCGACTTCTTGTTATACTTCATATCACTTCCCGATAAATCAGTGCCCTTTTCTATTTTCATGCTAAAGCTTTTTTACACAACTAAATTATCATAAATGTAATGGCAATGTTAAAACCCCCTCTAAATCGGGTAGTGGAATAGGGACCCGATAACTTTTGAAAAGTTTTTGGATAATTTTTTTTCTTGCATGCATGGATTATTTGGATCGATAGTACCGCAAAATATGTGTACTAGGCATTCCTGAATGACTTCAAAAGTTGTGGATCTGTTTCCATAACAGGAACTTCTGCAAAAATTAAAACGTCTACTCCAACTAAACTTATTTTTTCTTTATTTGACGGAATGAATAGAAGAATGAGGGAGACCTCTCTTTTCAAATTCAACAACACAAACACCAATGACTACACCTAGTAAGGTGTTTTTAAAGGTCATCTAATAAGGCTTGCCATTTTAAATAAAACACACTAAGACAAGTCTATGTTCAATACTCTTATATGATTTTAATTGAGGATTAATTTCAGTTCACTTGGGGTTGCATCTCATTGTGGGAAACGACTAACATTGGCTATCGCGTCTTGAATGTGAATAATAAATTAACTTTATTCCCTCCTTCTGTAAAACAAGTTGTAAAAATAGAAATAGTTTGAATATAATGTTTGAACATTTGAATATAATAGTACAAATCTTATATGAAATCTAGAATAATGGAAAGGTAAATATAAAATTTATATATATTCGATTTAGTTCAAAAGAAACATACTTTTAAAAAAAGTTTTTAGATATTATGTGATAGTGCCTTACTTAAAACGACAGCAAATGAATATATATATCTAAAATAATTAATAAATATATGCTATCTGGTATTTGGCCTATTCATTTTAAGAGAGCAGAGGTTGTACCAATATATAAAGCTGGTGATCATAAATCAACAAGTAATTATAGACCAATATCCTTATTATCAAATTTGGCTAAAATATCTGAAAAAGTGATTCACAAAAGAATTAATGATTTTTTAGAGGTAGAGGGAATGATAAATGGGAGACAATTCCGATTCAGAAAGAATAAATCGACTGTCAATAACTTCATATGTAACCAACTTGACAATAGCAGATCGGTAATAGCAATATTTCTCGATCTAGCGAAGGCTTTTGACACAGTAGTACATGAACTTCTATTGATTATATTGAATGATATAGGTATAAGAGGGATTGTTAATGATTTGATGCGTAACTATCTATCAAATAGATTTCAGTGTATTCTCATTAATGGTGTTAAAAGTTCTTACAGCTTAGTTACTTGTGGAGTCCCTCAAGGTTCAATTTTGGGTCCATTATTATTTAATGCCTATATTAATGGATTATTGAATCTTAATTTACCGGGTGTTATTGTATCTTTTGCGGATGACACAGTCATTATGTGTAGTGGTGAGAGTTGGAATGAAGTTACAGCCAATGCCAAACATTCCTTAAAAATTATAAGGAAATGGTTTAATTATCACAAAGTGTCTTTAAATATGTCAAAATCCAGTGTTTTATATGTGTCTATATATGCGGATAAGCTCCCTGTTACAGACGGACTCACAATACATGATGATGTTTGTTATAATAATTTAAACTGTGGCTGTGATAAAATAAAAAGAGTAAATGAAGTTAAATACCTTGGTGTTATACTAGATGAAAATTGGAATTGGAAGAAAAATATTTTTAGTATTGTTAAAAAAGTAAGATACCTTCTTTTTGTTTTCTATAAAATGAGATATATTCTTGAAAAAAATGATTTATTAAAATTATACCATGCTTTGTTCTGTAGCGTCCTATTTTATGGAATTATTTGTTGGGGTTCAGCTTATCCAAATACATTAGGGCCGATAGCAAGAATACAAAAGCGTGCTATCAAAATTTTAAACTTTGGTAAACAACACAACCTTTTTAGTGAGACACGATTGCTAAACATCAATCAAAAATATATTTTGGAAGCACTAATAAATAATTATTGTAATCTACGGGAAGAGTATACTATTGCTGAAGCATGTTTATTTTCTAGACATAAATCGCTTACAGTAAGTAAAACTAAATTAAATATTGGTCAAAAAACTAGTTTATATCGATCCAAACTTGTCTACAATAGATTAGATAACAATCTAAAAAAATTAAACTTCTCTAGAGGGCGTATTAAATTTCATATTAAGAGTTGGATTTTAAATAATTTGAAGTTATAATATACATAGATATTGTTATATTACTTAAAAAATCTGTTTTAATATTTAATATTTCCTATATCATGTGTCTTTCTTTACATTTGTAGTTGTATTTATAGTTCTGTTGCATTTTAATTTTAATATTTGTTTATTTATAGTATATTAATATGTATATTTAGATTATGTTAAGCTTGTAGATTTTATTACATTATTAAGTTCTGGTCTACACACAGATGCTATTTGCATCTCGGTAGGGGTTTGTTGGACTTTATAAGTCAGACAATCTATTAGCATCCTTTTTTTTAATCAGATTTGTATATATATATATATATATATATATATATATATATATATATATATATAGATATATATGCAAATTTTATCTCGGAATCTGGTCTACCGATTTCGATGAAAATTCGTATGTATGGGTTCTAGAGTATATTGAATCGATTGGTTGTAGTCACATTCACAAGAAAAATCGTTTTCAGCAATTAATATTCTCATTTCAAGAGTTCTATAGATTATATCTCAGATAGCGATATGAACGCCATTAATGTCACAGGGAGAAATAGTCCTATGGTAAAGCTTCCGGGTAATAAACTAGAGTTCCTGGGATCGAATCCCGTTCACCTCTGATTTCTTTTAACAAAACCCATTTTTTAAATAAAAGATGTTAATATGAATTTCTAATAATTTAATTAGAAATTTTCAATGAAAATTTGTACATACCTAATATATTGTTTATGTTTGAATGTATTATTACAACTGTTCTCTTGTTTCCATGGCAACCTGAATAAACTAGAAATCTCGCGATGATCAGATATAGGGTAATCGAGGAGATATGGACCTGTAGGAGATATGGACCATTAGGAGAGACGGACCATCTCCGATTTATCGCCCACTGTAGCAATAATGCTTGCACGTCGGCTTAAAATCATGCAACAGCATTAGTTACTGACCGATAGCACAATTAAACACATTTATTTGCGGTTTTCACAAAGTTATAGTTAGCTGAACGTCTTGTAATTCAGCATAAAATCAAACCTAAGATGATGAGCAGATTACCTATTTGTAGTTAAAGAACTTTTAAATTAATTGTCTGTATTTATAGGTAAAGCCGGAAACGTATGATCCAGTTCTCAAGATGGAATTCAAACATTACGTTTCGAAATTTGGAGAGCACTTCAATAGCTAGAGCATTGGGAATGTCTTAACGAGTTGTAGACAAATATTTTAACTTGCTGACGTATTTTCTGAAAATCAATTGTTGGACGAGCTTGGCAATATTTATAACACAGATGAGACAGGTTTACAATTGAGTTAGACCGAGCGAGAAAGGCGAAAGTATTACAGAGGTTGCCTGCTGTAATGCAGAAGTATTTTATTTGAGTCCTTATTGAGTGTTCAAGGGGAAAAAAATCAAAGCGGAATGGTTTGATGGAATACCTCCCGCTACATGTAAGTATACGCATGTCAGAGAAGTCGGCGTACGTGACGTCATACGTTTTCCTGGACTGGTTACAGAATCACTTCTAACCCAGAAAAGCACCCGGAAAGGTTTTGATAATAGTAGATGGACAAATTTCACACACGAATTATCTTGACACGTTACAATTAACCGAGGACGATATTATTATATATCAGAGACCAAAGTAAACACTTCATCCAAAATAACGAAACAAAGAAGAGCCTTAGAAGATAAATTTCCGAAATATACAGGAAAAGTGTTGCAAAGGAAAAGCAAGCACGTATCAATCCCTTCAGAATCTGATGGAGACATAGCCTTGGATAATTCGTCTAGTGGGGAAGAGACCTTGGATGAACTCTAAAATTATTGTGTCGGTTGTCTCGAAGATTATCGCCTTACAGTGAGAAAAGAAGATTGGATATGATGCATTCTCTGTTCTCGATGGTTGCACATGCTATGTCAATACGCGCCAAAGCTAATGGTGCCGCCCCCATTATGAAAATTGGGAAGAAGAATCTAAATTAGAATGTGGTCCATCTCTCCCAAGAACGATAAGGGCTTATCGTTCTTGAGTCTCTCCTACAGTAGGTGGTCCTTCTCTCCTATACCTTCATGGAGATATGGGCCAATCCAAGTTTTCAGTTTCTTAAATCAAAACTATGTCAAATAGATCACCAAACCTTATGTTTACGTTGTATTTTTATCACGGATCTTAATTCTTATGAATAAGGAAATTATTAAACGTTTTCCAAAAGGTGGTCCATCTCTCCTCGATTTATCCAATCCTGATTTTCATTGAATATCTCGATAAGTGTGCACTTTAGCTACAATTTGTGGATGTAACATTTGAAAGTCACCAGCGCCCGTATTGTACAAAATGGCCCTATCGATGGAATATCAAAAGTTAGCTTGGACTTTTACCAGCTTCTCAAATTTAGGTTTGCAATATTGAACAGTTTGTGAGATTCAATCATTTGAGTACAGCGACAACTTTTTTCAAAAAAATTGACATATATAAATTATTAGGACTAGGATTGATTAAAATCAGAATTAGAGGTGCAATCAAATAATGTGGGAAAAAATAGATTTCCATTTGAAAAACCCTGTATATTTGTTGAACTAAAGATATTTAAGGCGGAACAGACATTATTGAATATGACAGCACACCGAATATCAACTTTGCAATCCATCTGCAAGTTGGAGAACTTCTGATGAGAAAAATTACAAATACCTATGTCTCGATAGGTACTGTTGAAACTGCGGAACAACTCCTATTTCAGGTACGCTCTTTTACATTCAATTTTATAATTCTATGCAAACAAATTTATTCTTCATAATATATTTTACTCTAGATGAAATTATTAAATTTAACCATTTATATATTTTGGACACCCTGCATTATTAGTATTTATTGATATAAGTTGTTAGTGACACAAAAGATGAAATGAAATAAAAATTCAAAACGTGTGTCATATAGGCGAATCCAGCCAAGTGTTAGCCCTCTGCTGGTAAAAGTTCCAACTGAGAACAGATAGGTAATCGTTTGTTTATATTCGTATTTGTTAACACGTGAATTTCACTCATCATGCCGAAGAAAACTGTTTTAATTACAAATTGTGCAAAACAAAACTGCTGGTATTGCAAGTCATTTTAATTTTATTTATATCACCACCTTTTATAGATTTTCAGTTAAGATACCTACTGAAAATTGTATTCTATCGGAGATAATTACTATTGGCGGAAATTCATGTTCACGTAAATGAAATTTCAATTTATGAAATGTCTGATTTTAAGTGTGATTCCTGCCAAACAATCGTCTCGGAAAAGGACAAATACAAACTTCGCTGCAGTGGAGAGTGTCGCCGGATTTTTTGTATGACCTGTCAACAACAAAAGTGCCCTACCATCAAAAGTTCCATAACATTAGATTTTTTTGTAATGTTTGTGACTCTCCTACCTTGAAATATCTTCACGACAAAATATCACAGGTACATAAATCGCAAATTTCTATAGAAAATGTTGAAGCTCTAGAAACCTGCTTAAAGAAAAATAATGACCTGTTTCCAATATTTTTCGAAATGTACGACATTTTAAATAATCATGATTCCAAACGGAAAACTTTATACAAAAAGATAGATGAGATTCACAGTCAACACACCAGATTGGTGCAAATTACACAAGAATCTCTGTTCCATTCTATCAAGGAAATGAAACAGGATATTTTTAATCTGTCATCTATTTTTATAGACAATCAAGACGAATCTATTAAAGTTCAGATTCATGACTCATCAAAGGATGAGTTATTGAAGGAAATGGCCGATATGAAGAAAAATATGAACCAAATGGCACACACGGTTGAAAAGTTGGCTGCCAATGATAAGCCAATTACTAGAAGTAACCCACCAATAGTGAAAAAGTCCGTTTCGACTCAAACCAACCATATGGATAACCAAAACACAAAGGTTTTTACTTCTCCAAAAGGCATTACTCCCAGACCTCTCAAATCCTCCATTAAAGAAGAATGGCATTATGTGGTAGTGTCCAAAATTCCTTCTACATATACAGCTACCCTTCTTGCACACTATGCGAAGGAAAAACAGACTGGTTTGTCCTCTCTGACGATGTCAATATCGAATTTCCTAGATTTATAAAAACTTTATCTAACTTGGCATTCAAATCCTTTCCTCTTAGGCCTCTAAAAATCAAACAATATAAACCCTGGTCTACTAAAGGCTTACGTACATCTGCAAAGAACATGCGCTCATTATCTTACCTAAAAAAATCATCTACAGCGTCTTCTATCATGTTTACGGAAAACGTTACAGAAAAATCTATCATAAGACTATAAAAGCTGCCAAGGACATTTATTATAATAGGAGGCTGGCCAATTCCCGTTATTTTGCTAAAGAAACGTGGTCTATTGTGAATGACTTAAGAAATAAGACCTTTTCATTTAATACAATCTCTATTTCACCCGAGAACCTAAGTAAATACTTTGTAGATGTAGCAAAAAATTTAAAGAACACCATAACTCCTTCCGATGACCCCCTCTCATTTCTCCCTAAGGCTAATATGAATTTACACAGTTTCTTCTTTACGCCCGTAGTATTACCAGAGCTTAACAGTATAATTAATGACATTAAAAACAAATCCTCATCTGGGGCGATGGGCTTACTCTGAAAATGTTCTCGAACCTGCCGGAATGTACAATGAACTATTTTATTACTTTAATTAACAAATCATTCCAAAATGGAGTTTTTCCAAACTGTCTTAAGACGGCAATAATTGTTCCTTTGCATAAAGGAGGAGATAAAGATCAAGCTTCGAAATAACGCCCAATTGCACTCCTTCATCAAGATCGAGATCATCGAAAGATTGGTTAAAAAAAAGGCTTCTATCTTTTCTCTTTAAATATAATATACTCTCTACCCATCAATTTGGATTTTTAAGTAACAGATGCACAAATTATGCCATGTTTTCCCTCTTTAAAAATGAATATTCAAACCTTGTGAACCATCACTCTATAACAACAATTTTCTGTGATTTCTCTAAGGCTTTTGATTGCATAGATCATAATATAATAACTAATAAATTGCAGTACTACGGTTTCAGAGAAGTGTCTCTCGAATGGTTTAAATCGTATCTCAACAGCAGGAGTCAGATCGTGAGGGTTGATACGTTGATGTCTTCTTGCAAGCTAATTGAATATGGAGTGCCTCAAGTTCAGTACTGGGTCCTATTTTGTTTCTGCTTTTTATTAACGACATTGCTAGTCTGGACATTAGCGGTGAAATCTACCTCTTTGCGGATGATACTAGTTTCACTTGAGCAACCCGGATATTACGACTCTTCATAGGACTGTATCTAGAGACTTAGTCACGATTAAATCATGGTGCGATTCAAATCTCCTATGCCTCAACGTTTCTAAAACAAAACAAAAGTTTTGTCATATAAAAGTACGTTGCAATCATTTGTGCTTAATAACACCACTACTGAGGCCGTTGAATCTGTGAAATTCTTGGGGCTTATTGTAGACAACCGTTTAAAATGGGACTCGCACATTGATGCTTTATCAAAAAGGTTAAGTTCTGCCTGCTTTGCGCTGAGATCAGTTTCCAAGGAGCTCAACTTGTCTACTTCTAGAACAGTCTATTATGCCATTTTTGAGTCGCACCTCCGATACGACCTTCCATTCTGGGGTACGTGTTGTGCGACTCAATTTGAACGTATGTTTAAACTACAGAAGAGAGCTGTTCGGTATTCACTGAGACTTAGCAGTAGGACTCACTGCCAGGATTACTTTAGACATTTTAAAAGAGAGGCCATCTCACAACTATCCGCTTAGAAATACGGAGCATGATCTTTATCTGTCAACCCCTCGCTCAGAGTTGGTTAAAAGCTCTATACTGTACAATGTAAAAAAATGCAGAATCATCTACCATTTAAAATCAAGTCTATAAGATCTTTTCCAGAATTTCGAAAGGTTTTGAAATCATACTTACTGGAGAGAGCCTTGTATGCAGTAAGCGACTTTTTTGTTAAAAATTGTTAATACTTAATATTAAGCTTCTTACACCCACTGGTTTAGTGAATATTATTTGATGTTTGATATCCTAAGGGTCTTTTGTAATGTAAAATCATCTGTCACACGAAATTAAATCTATAACGGCTTTTCCCAGATTTTGCCAAACTTTCAATTAAATTACCTACTACCTAGATAATGCCTTTTATGCAGTTAACGACTTTTTCACTAAGGCACGTTTCTGCTCAGCTTACGTACTGGTTTATTGTTTGTACATAATTTGTTTTTGTTTATTTGTGATTTAGTTAGTGTTTACCTTCCGAATTTACAGCTGTATATTAACTTACTTTATAACCGAATATACAGCTGTAGGTTACATTCTTATACTTATTATCTTATATTTTTCATCTTTATATGTTTATATTTTTGTTTCATATTATATAAATTTATTTAATTTTAATTTAATTTTTAGTTTTGACATTGTTTTGTTTGTGTATTGTTTGATTTTGATTTTGATTTTGATATTTTTATTTTGCTTTGTCTACAAAATTTAAATTTTTTCGACAATGAAGCATTTCTCTCTCTCTCTCTTATCTTGGTGGGAAGCATCCAAATATAGAAATAAGATACATAAACCTAAAAACACTTCTTGTATCTCCGCTTCCATAATACCAGCAACTATATCTGCAAGATATACAAAATTTACGTGTACAGACCTACTTGTTTCGCTTTGTAATTTTATGAATGAATGATAATTGTTCTTACATTTCATTATTGAATCCTTGTATTATAATAAGCAACGACTATTTTTATTCCAAAACACAATAATAAAACTCATACTAACGTACTCTCATAAAGATATGCATAGAATCAGCTGTTCTTTCCGATAAACATTACCTATATACATTGGCGCCCTCCTACGTGGTGTGGTAATTGGATTAGCCAATAGAGTTAATATTTTCCTGATAAAAGTCTTTTTAAACCTAAGAATATTACCTCAACAAGGAAGCAGAGTGTGGTTGGGTTTAGAATTTAAGATTTTATAATTTCAAATAAAGAAAATAAAGAAAGCAGTCGTCAAAAGTTAGTAAAGTCCGTCAGAAAATTCATCCTTGAAACCAGCAAAAAGCATTTGTGACCGAAGAACCCCGAACGGAGGAGGTATACAATTCGACTGCCTTTTTTTTGGTTCGTGCGCGCCTTTTATATAGTAAGCGAGCTCCGATTTTGATGATTTTTGATTCATTTAAAAGAGGAAGCTTGAGAAATGGTCCCATTCACAAAAATGCAAATCCCAAATCTCCTTCCCTCCGAAAATCGAAAATTTGAATTGGTATAATATAAAGATAGGACGATATCTGGAAACGTTTAAATTGAACATTTTTTCAAAAGAGTTACGGTTTTCGAGATAGATGTTAAATTCTCAAATATATCTATTTTTGCTATGTGGAGAGGGCGAATTCTTTCGAAAATTGAAAATCTTTCGATACTACATGAAAGACATAATTATTTGTAGTAACATTTATAATGAACATTTTTTCCTTAGAGTTACGGTTTTCGAGTTAAATCGGTGTTAAAATGGTAACATATAAAATACTAAAGCGTATTTCCGCAGCGATGCTTTGAGATCTCAATAATAATAACTATATACAAAGAATATACATGGGTAATGGGATAAGTACTATCTTCATTGGTATTAGTGAACGTTCAACGATTTTCGTGACTAATGTTAGGTACACTCAGAAGTGTGAAATAAATATATTTTACAAAAAATTGGACCGACGTTATTAGTTGATGCTCTGAAAAGTATAAAATAATATTAATTCTATTGGTGATGGTTGATGGTACTTGTGAAGTTAGTGCCAAAAGTTATCAATCTAAATGCAACTGCACATCTTCAAAAGTAACAGCACCAATAGAATTAATATTATTTTATACTTTTCAGTGCATCAACTAATAACGTCGGTCCAATTTTTTGTAAAATATATTTATATATGAATCTAATGCACGCCAGTAAAGTGCAGATTGGTAGAAGGAAAAGCGAACTGGGTTACTTGGAAATACAAGCTATGTATCAAAGGTCGAATGGATGTACTCGAAGGTAAATTGGTTACACCTGTACCTGTAACAAAAAATGCATCAACAGAAAATCCAGGTAGGACAAGAGTTTTTCAGACTTTAATCAGGCTGTTAGTAGTTTTTCACTAATTATGACTGTTAATATGATACAAGAAACGTAAGAAAAAGTTATGCGTGTTTCAACTTCGTGAGAAGTTTGGCTAAAACTACACAGATTATACGATGGCAATGTCGAGGATAAGACGTATGATATATGTATGCAATTTTTTAGTTACATAAGACAAGATAATGATATTGCTACACACACTTCAACGCAGAAAAATCTGTGGAATAATCTCCAAAAAGAAATCCTCAAAGACAACTCGACCAAAATTCTCCTAATCTGCAAGATTCTAGAGACGTTACCTCCTGATTTTTTCTCATTTAAATCTACCTGGATTTTAATGTCAGGAAAGGAAAGAACTAGACAAATTAACAAATCAACTATGTGCTTATGAGATAGCATTGTCAAATAAAAGCAAAATAAAGCAAGAGGCTCTGCAAGTGACAAGTAAAAGAGTTAATTTTAATTTTACCTGTAATTGTTGCAGATTAAAAGGTCACAGAGTACGAGATTGTCCAAAATGGAAAGCAGATGGTAAGCCACCAAAGCCGGAAAAACAGAACAAAAATAAAGTGAGTAAAAGAATGAGTTCCTTACTGGCTTTGTCAAGTGATGTCCTGTTCTGTGAGAGTGATAAGAATATTTGGTATGTCGATAATGGTGCCACGAATCATATCACCAAACAAAGTGAATGTTTTGAAAGCTATGAATCATTTGACAACCAACACCAAAATATTGCCGCAAACGGTCACTCAGTAGCAGCTCTGGGACATGGTACCATCAGAGTAGAAATCCTCGTAAATAGCAAGAAGAATGAGATTATACTCAGAAACATACGGATGTTTGTGGGCCTTTTGACTAGTCATTGTCTGGATATAGCTATTATGTCTTATTCATAGATGACTTTAGCAGGTACCACTTTGTCTACTTCATAAAGCATAAATCTGAAGTGGCAGAATAACTGGCATTAGTTTTAGCTAAAATTAAAGCTGCAATGTATAGTACATTGGAGCTTTTGTCAGACAATGGTGGTGAATTTGACAACAATCAGGCTAGAACAATTTTAGGCCATCATAGAATAAGACAAATGTTAATTATGCCTTACACACCTCAACAGACCGGTTGTTGTGAAAAAGAACATCGAACTGTTGTAGAGACAGCAAGAGCTTCAATGCACGCTAGAGAAGGACTTTTTTAAAAGCAATTTTGGGCAGAAATTGTGAACACTGCTGTATATATTCTAATAAGGACGGGTCATTCAGGCGTAGAAGATAGATCTCCTTTTGAAGATTGTCACAAGAAGAAGCCTAATCTAAAACACCTCACAGTTATAGGTAGTTCTTGCTATGCTCATGTACATAAAAGCAAACGAAAGAAAATGGACAAAAAGGCTGTGAAGGGTATACTCTTAGGTTATGAAAACGATGATGGATACCGAATTTGGTCTATAGAAAGAAAACTTGTTGGATCTAGAGACATCATATTTGATGAATTTAAACCGTTAGAAACATAAAAAAAGAAGAAAATAGTGGTAGATGGAACCATTGACAAGTATAAAGCTAGACTAATCATCAAGGGGTATTCGCAAAGAAAAGGTGATTATTATGATCAGACATATAGTCCAGTAGCTAAAGGTGGAACGATAAGGTCACTACTAAGTATAGCTGCCAGTAACAAAATGACACTCATACAATTCCACGTTTGTACCGCTTTTCTCTATGGCAAATTAAGCGAAGAGGTGTATATATTGCTATAGCTCGAATGCGAGAATAAATATTACACAAGATCCATGTACATAGTAAATAGAGTAAAAATAAAATAAATAGACAATATATATCACACTACAGAGCAACACAGCTATATTCTGTGAGACGGTTTTGTACTTGCAATTGTTTAAGTGTTCCAGGAAGGACATCTTTGTATCTTTTGAGCTGCCCGCCTTGCCGTCTTTGTCCGTGCGCCAACTCTCCATACAGGACGCATTTGGGTAGCCTGTTTTCGGACATTAGTTTTTTCGAAGATAGCTTTGTCGGAGATTTTGTGAACCCATTTGATTCGCGTGATTTGCCTTAGATGCCTTTGCGGCAATTGATTTAAAGTTTTTAAATGCCGTTTGTCATCATAGTCGGGATAACCACGGTTCGGTAGACTGCTGCTTTGGATTCAATTGACAGATCATGATTTTCAAACACTCTCTCTCTTAGACTCCAAAACGCTCGTGATGCCGAGCTTATTCTGTTTTGAATCTCATCATCGATATTAGCTTTGGTGTTAACTATGCTTCCCAGATAATTAAAATGTTCGACGTATTCTAGCTTCCCGTCTCCAATCAAGACATCGGCCCTTGGTGCATATTCTGGAGTACTCATGATTTTGGTTTTACCAACGTTGATTTTGAGCCCTAACGCCTTATGTGTCCAGTCGAATGTCTCTAAATTGTTTGCACGTTGTCAACAGAATCTGATGTAACGCCGCAGTCATCTGCATATTGAAGGTCATTGAGGAATTTCGTTCTTGTTTTTGCTTTGAGTCTTTGAATATTAAATAAACCACCATCGAAGCGGTATCTGACTTCCATCCCTCTTGCGAGAAATTTACTATCTACAATCATGGACAGAGCTGCGACGAAGATATTGAACAAGATAGGAGCCATCCCTGACGAACTCTGGTGTTAGTTTGAAAGCTTTCTGTAGATTCCCCGTTATAAAGAACACTAGCAAAATTATTCTGATGCAGGTTTTTGCATAGGTTAAGGAATTTGTTCGGCACGCCAAAACGTTCCATTATAAGCCACAGAGTATCTCTGTTTACAGAGTCGAAGGCTTTAGTTAAGTCAACGAAAGCAACGTACATTTGACAATGCTGCTCTTTGACTTTTTCCTGGAGTTGTCTCAGGGCAAATATGGGATCGATTGTTTCTCGATTTGATCGAAATCCGTTTTGAGACTCGGGGATAATTTGGTCGACATATTTTATTAGTTGGGAGGCCATTATTCTTGCTAGAATCCTTCCACCTGTAGAAAGGAGTGAGATCCCTCTGTAGTTCCCGCAATCTGAGGCGCTTCCTTTATTTTTGAACAGGTTCACGATTTTGGGTTTTTGAAAATCTTGGGGAACTTTTCCATTAGTCCAAATTAAGTTGAAAGCCAGCTTTAGAGGTTCTATTGCTACTTCACCAAGTGCTTTGTAAACTTCTGCTGGGATGTTGTCGCTTCCCGGAGCTTTGTTATTTTTTTGAGATTTTATAGCAAGCTTGATTTCTTCGGCGGAGATATCTCGGTCCAGAGAGTGGTTTGGCACGTATTGGAGAATCCCGTTTAAGACACTTGGGTCGACGTTGCTTTCCATATTTAGAATTGTGGAATAGTATTCCTTCCATCTGGTTCTAATGTCATCTTCTTTCGTCTTGCGCTTGCGTCTTTGATTGCACATACTTCCTTTTTGGTGATGCCGTATACCTCTTTAACTGCATTAAAGAAATTGCGTTGGTCATGTTGGTCAGCGAATGCTTGGATTTCTTTGGCTTTCGAAATCCATCAGGCATTTTTGATTGTTCTACTTTCTTTTTGAACCTGCTTTTTGATCTCTTTATATTCTGCTTGTGCCCTTGCGTTGTTCGGGTTATTTTGTAGCGACTGAAAGGCGTGATGTTTTGAGTCCAAGATGTCCTTGATGATCTCACTGTTTTCGCTAAACCAGTCGGGTTGTTTTCGTGTCTGTGTCGTTCCTAAAATTGCCACACTTGACTCGTAAAAAATATTCCGCAGAAGGGTCCAGAGAGTTTCGGGTTTGGTTTCGGTTGTACTCTCCGCTGACGCTATGCTTTCTCGGGTTGCTTTCTGCAGGTCTTCCATTTTAGCTGGAGTGGCAATTCTTTCCAGGTTTAAGCTGGGTGTATAGGCTTTTTTGGCTGTCTTAACGAAACGCGGCTGAAGCTTCATTGACATTCTAGAAAGAACCAGACGATAAATCGGTCCAATTTTCGACATGGGTGATGGCCTTTGTGATTTTCACCTCTTTGAGTTGTTTCTTTCTTACGATCGCGTAGTCTATAAGGTGCCAGTGGCGGGATCTAGGGTGCTGCCAGGTTCCTTTGTATTTGTTCTTTTGCCTAAAGACAGTATTTGTTATAACTAGATCATGCTCGGTACATTTTGCGAGTAGCAGTTCACCGTTGGAGTTGGCGTTTCCCATTCCGTTTCTGCCAATAATGCCCGGCCATAGCTCATCTTGCTTTCCTGCTCTTGCGTTGAAGTCACCGAGTAGAATTAAGCGATGGCGTTTGGAAACTTGACTAATGGTGTATTCCAGTTGTTCATAAAAAAGCGTCTTTTGATTGCTGATCTGAATCTAGTGTTGGTGCGTAGGCGCTTAATACAGTAACAAAGGTCTTGTCGGGTAATTGGTATTCGTGAGACATTAGGCGTTCCGAAATTCCTAGTGGCAGTCCATGCAGCTTTGAGACTAGCTCGTTCTTTATGGCAAAACCTACTCCAAGGATCCTTCTTGAGTCGGCAGGAAGGCCCTTCCAAAAGAACGTGTAACCTTCATCTGTGAGGCTGCCTTCTTCCAGGAGTCTTGTCTCGCTTAGTGCGGCAATGTCGATGTTGAGACGACTGAGTTCGTGACTGATTGTGGCTGTTCTTCGTTCCGCGTGGTCTTGGAGATTTCGAATGCTCCATGTTGCGAAGTTGAAAGATTTCTTCTTATTTCGATGGTTTGCTTGAGCAGACACCCTTCCCCGGAGATCTGACTGGGAGGGTATTTTACCTCCGGAAGTTTTTGTTCTACTAAAACAATCCATCTTGTGTAATAGCTGCGCGTGTGTATAGCGCGCTCTTCTCTTAGCTTTGGCTAAGCCGTGACGCTTGGTTTGTCCATATGGCACAGAAGTTCTGCGACGATAGGCCTAACGCCAGGCCTGTTGGGTAGTCAGTAAGAGTATGATTTTCCATACTCTCTACGTGAGCGGTTGGGATTGCTCACGGACAGCATAGGGTTATTCCGCCCATGTAAATGAAGCAACCAGAAGGGTACGAGAATGGAAGTGACATTATGTGCAAACTTCAGTCTTTATGGACTGAAACAAGCACCAAGATGCTGGAACCAAAGATTTAGCGCCTTCATAGAAAAGCTTGGTTTCAAAAGGTTAGATGCAGACCCCTGTCTTTTCATAAAGAAAGTTGAAGAAGATGTACTTCTGTTGGCCCTTCACATCGATGACGGTCTTCTTGCTTCTACAAATGAAGAAATGGAAGAGTCATTTCTAAACAATTTGAAAAAGAATTTCAAATTACTATTGAACCGGCTTCTTATTTCTTAGGTCTGGAAATTAAAAGAACAGAAGATGATACAGTATATGTCTGTCAATCAGCTTACACAAGAAAAATACTAGAACGTTTTGGTATGCAAGACCGCAAAGCTGTGTCTCCACCTATTGAAAAGGAAACTGTTCAGTTAGGAGAGAAAAATAAGGAATTAAATAATACTTCTCCATATAGAGAAGCTGTTGGGGCCCTAATGTATTTAATGACAAGTACTAGACCTGATATCGCCTACGCAATTAGTGTTGTATCAAGGAAGTTCGAGAACCACACTAATACGGATATTCAAAAGATGAAAAGAATTTTCCGCTATTTGAGAAGAACCATTGACATTGGTTTGAGTTATAAACCAGAGGTGCAGGACAAGTTAATTACTTTCAGTGATGCCGACCATGGTGGAGATTGAACTACAGCTCGCTCAACATCAAGAGTTTTGAGCATGTATGCTGATGGATCTATTTCCTGGTTGAGCCAACTTCAGACATCAGTTGCCATATCAACAACAGAAGCTGAGATTGTAGCTGCGAGTGAAATGGTTTGGCTAAATCGTTTGTATATAGAAGCTATAGGCTTGAAGAAAGCTCCCTTATTAAAAGCTGACAATGAAGCCGCCATAAAATTTACTCAAAATCCAGAGTTCCATAGACGAACAAAGCATATACATATAAGACATTTCTTTATTCGAGAGCTGGTACTGGATGGTACCATCAAGTCGAAAAAGTGACTTCAGAGCATCAAAATGCAGACCTCATGACAAAGCCGTTGCTTAAGCTCGGATTTGACATCTTACGGGATAAAATGGGATTGTCTAAAATTTGCCAATCAGGAAAGGTGTTGAATTTAACCATTTATATATTTTGGACACCATGTATTATTAGTATTTATTGATATATGTTGTTAGTAAAACAAAAGATGAGTTGAAATAAAAATTCAAAACGTGAGTCATATAGAGTTAATATTTTCCCGATAAAAGTCTTATTAAACCTAAGAAATACAGGGCCATGAAGCAAAAATCCTCATAATAATTTTTTCAATTGGAATACCTTAGGTGTTGTCGCTTAAGTGTCAATTCGAGTCTCCGTTTCTCGTGTTAGCTGTTATCTTGAAAAACTCGGTTTTGCAATTCTATATCTATCCATCAGTCTCAGAATCGTACGATAAAAATGATACAAATATTTTTGTATACAGTTGCATTTTTTACTTTCGTATTGTTACCACATGCAGTTATTTAAGGAAAGTATTGTAAAAGTGAAGAATTTTCAGAATTCCCTGAGAACAAACATATATTTTCCACAATAAGTTTGTATGTCTGTCTAGTCGAAGATCATCTTTGAAAAATGAGGTTTTTTTTAATTGCATCGACTTTAATGACTTTCTAGGAAGTTGAAGATCTAACATTGGCTTGCTTCTTACCTAATATAAGTTAGCGTATGACGTTGACGTATCAGAACAAAATAAACTTCAGATAACTTTAATTGGCCGTAATCAATTACATAATTTAATTACAATAATTCCTTGATTCTGATTTTAACTTTGCTGTATTTTATACTTCACTGAAAAATAGTGATTTTGTGAAATAGGCGGAACCTCTTAACAGCTGAAGAAACAGTAAAATAATGTCCATTGACTGAATATAAAGTGAACTCCAGAAATTTTATGGAAGTAAAAATCCAATAATGATTGAATAATTTTATATAAGGTAACTGTCTTCGATTCGCGATATTTCCTCTTATCTTGTTAGATTTTCTACCGGTAGTTCCACTTTTGCCTGTATTTCATATACTTAAATTGATTTTCATTATTCTCTTCATGCTATCCGATTAATTGTATCGTAAGGCAAATTTGAATGAATGTCATTTCCAGTTAGATTAAGAGAAATATTATTTCACACTTCAGTGTATAAGATTTGTTGGCAATATTGATTTGGTCTTCTATTTACACAATCAATTCGAGTGAGTGAGTATAAAATACATCATTTTCAGCAAAACACTGAATAGAGATCTGGTGTGTTCACTCACAAGACCTCAACTTCCGCTGTCAACTGCAATCGAATATAAAAATCGTCAGATCACCTGATTCAGTTTTTTGCGTGCAACAACAATGGTAACATTCAATTTTGACGTAAAAGGACCCCTTTAGCCAGAATAAGAAGAAAACTGACAGTTCATTTCAGCAAAACTTTTTTCCTGATTTCTCATAGCAGGAGTATGTTTTACACAAGTTCCAATGAAATTCATCAATTTTGACGTAGAAAGTATCGTTTGAACAAAATTTTAATATCAAGTTTAAAAAACTGTCGGTTCATTTGAGTATAAATTTTGTTTCTTCTTTTTTCTAGATGTGCACCTTGAGATCGTGCGATTAGATTAGTTGCAGTTGATGTGCGTCGTACCTCACTGCGACCAGTTTTGGTCTATTGTTGTTCT
Organism: Crioceris asparagi; assembly: GCA_958507055.1. Taxonomy (NCBI): domain Eukaryota; kingdom Metazoa; phylum Arthropoda; class Insecta; order Coleoptera; family Chrysomelidae; genus Crioceris; species Crioceris asparagi. The sequence goes on along the minus strand of OY293829.1, from coordinate 61,512,093 downwards.
CTATTAAATTAGAGCTCATTATCCAAATTTATTCTTTTGAACAGACGTAGCAGTATAGATATGAGTCCATCGCGTAGCTCTATGTCTTCGAATAATTGAATCCGCACTCCTACCACGGCTTCACACTCACAGATTGAGTTCATCTTTTTTTTGCGCGGGTTGGAGGAAATCCTTCTTATGGACATCGCCATACTCAGACTCAGACTGCGATATTTAAAGTACCCAATCTAGAATAACTGTATCTTGTACAAGCCTGTACAGTTCCTTTGCTGGGTGTGACCTTAGAGATTCAGGATCACCTCTTGGTAATCCAAATATTTGTTGTCTTTTGCGGTCTAGCATCCCCTTGCTTTCTTTTGAAATGGGCTTGGAATGTATTCTTTCCCATGTCCCATGGTTAATACTTGGATTCTTAGAAAAAAGTCTTGAACCAGCACCACCTCACCCTGAAAGATTGTGCTGAGCTCATTATCAGACCATTCAGTCCTGCTTGGTATATTTATCCTGAATGTATTTTCAAAGAATTGTCGTGTTGAAATGTGATCAGTTTCCATATTTAACACATACCCTGTCACAGCTTCGACGATAGTCATGTGTCCTGATCCAATGTTCACATTAACCAGTGTGTTACTTATTCTGAAAGCACCTAGTCATGCCTCACCCTGCAATACTAGATGCAAAGGGGGTAGTCCCAGAAGTGCTACCATTGCCTCGGTGGGTGTTGATTTCATAGCCCCCGTGATGCCTAGACATGCAAATCTTTGCACATTGCTTAGCATGAGCATAGCTGTACTTTGTTGTGTTTTTTTCAACCACACCAAAGAAGCATATGTTATGGCTCATTTTACTACTATGTTATATAGCCAGTGTATCATATGTGTCTTAAGGCCCCATTTCTTTCCGAAGGAGCGTCTTCGGACTAATAATGAGGTCTCCGCCTTTTTAATGGTTCTCTCTAGATATTGGATTCAAGTCAATTTCGAGTCTAATATCACCCCGAGATACTTGGCGTCAACTTAAATCTGTATTATTTCTTCAAGAATTTTAAAGGGATTGATTCCCTCTTTTTTCGTCTTCCAGTTTCTTGCCCATCCATTTTGTAACCAAGTTGAGAACTTCTTGCATGCGATCTCTGACAATGGTGTTATACTTCTCTAGTGTTAAGATGACCTAGTCGTCAGCATATCCAAGGGCTCTGTGGCCTTTATTGTTCAGATCCATTAGGAGCTCGTCCATTACCAGATACCACAGGAAAGGAGATAGCACTCCGACCTGTGGGCATCCTCTGGTTGCCCGAGCATCTACTGTATCGCCCAATAAAGTTGAGGATACCCCCAGACACGTTTCCTCGACCCCTCAATGTCGGAGTGATAAAACAATTGAGTTTATTGAGTTATTGTCAAAAGCTCCTTTATCTAGAAAGGCCGCTAATTTGTTTTCCAGCGCAGTTTCATTTCTCACGAGTTGATGAAGTGCTGTTTCTGTAGAACAGCCGGTCTTGTATGTATATTGATCTTTAAGTTAAGAAGAGTTTTAAGCAGAAATGACATAAGACTTATTGGTCTTAGGGATTTTGCCGTTTCCTGTCCAGTTTTTCCAGGTTTTGGTATAGATATGAACCTAACCTTTGCCCATTGTTTGGGTATGTATCGAGTGCCAAGCTATCTCTGAGTACATTACAAATTATTCTATGCAGTAGTTCTGGTCCCTGCTGCAGCAGTGTTGGATAAATCACATCTGAGCTGGGTGATTTGTAGGGTTCAAATGAGTTAAGCGCCCATTGTGTTTTTTCATAGGTTACCAACTTTTTTGCCACATGCCACCCACCCTTCTCTGGTTCCTCTGATAAGAGTTGCCAATTTTTGGTTGTTCTCTGAGGCAGGTGTCTGTACTATTTGAGCTCCAGGAAAGTGGACTCTGAACAGTTCTTACACTGTCTCCTCTCCCGTGGAAGTATATTTTCCTCGATCATTTCTGAGTGCGTGATAACGTTCAAGTTTTCTTTCGAGAGTATCTTTTGAAGTCTAGCAGCCATTTGAGTACTTTCCACATCCTCGCTGTGTTTCCACCATGAGTCTTTCTTTGCTTTTTTCAAAGCCTTTTTGTAACAGTTGAAGGTGTCTTTGGAAACCTGTTGTTGAATTATTTTCTTGTTTGCCCCCAAGTTATCATAAGCTCTGTATTCCACCAGGGTACATTCCTATTAGAGCACCTAGTGATATGCGGACAAATATTATTAAACGCAGAGATTTTTTCACTTGAGTTCACCTTGGAACGGTAGTAAAGGGCTACAAGAAGACTTAAGTAGAGTACCTATGCCACTTCGGGCTCACTGGTGCTCCGGATGGCCACATACCATCCGAAGAGACCATGGCAGTGTATTTCCTGTTGGAAGGAGGTGCCGACAAGTGAGAACAAAGAATGACGGCAAAAAGTCATTGGCAAAACGATGATGCAATAGGTAGATAGGGATGAATCTACAGCGTGTCAGGGAGAGAGATACGTTTTAAAGATAAGTAATAAGTACCAAGAGATCCATTGAAATTTACCGTGTAGGAATAAAAACAGCGGCACAAACTGCGCGCAATATGTGGAATGATATAATACAATACAATATCCTTTTGAAAAGTTTCAACAAAATAGTACAAGCCGTTTTCATACTACACTCTTGAGCACAACATTTTATTCGACTATTGCCTGGGATCAAGATTTTAAGCAGGATGCCTCATTTGTCCCACATGCGAGCAGTATAAATACCCTATGGTCAATTTGTTCTGGAGATAATTACGGCACAAAACGACAAATAGATGGCTGAATAAACATTCTTCGGGCAGGCCGAATCATTTTCAATGAATTGATAAATACGTCATCTAAGGAATAACGATCTTAGTCTACATGTTAAACTCAGAATGCTGAAATAGAATGGAGGCTTGGACTCTTAAGAGAAAATTAACAAATTATCTGGAAGCATTTCAGGTTGAGACTTGTAAGAGCATCTTGAAAATCAGCTGGATGAGCATATCAGCAAATAAAGAAGTCTGAAGAGACTGAATAATGAAGATGGAAACATAAATAACTACAATAAAATATGAAAAACTGAGACAGGCTGAGAGAAGGAAGTAGAAACTCTTACAAAATAGTATAAAAGACAAAGGAAGTATACTTCCGTAATAATGGTAGCTACATATAGTAATTTAGGATTTTGAAAAGTAATGAAACACAAACATTACTATGTGGGCAACATGTTCATTTTATTCGAAACACCAGCTAATTACAATTATGTTTTAAAAATAATATGCGTCAAATATACTCCACAACATTTGTGGCATTGTTTTTTAAATCCTCATCTTCTCTTGAAATAATAATAAAGAGCTTCATTGATCGAATCGTCATTTGGTTAACACGTAGGAGGAGCTATACCTATGCGTAATAGCATATAGCATAAATTTGGTATCCTCATATTTTTCATAATCAACTCGCCTAAATCTAAATCTTCAAGCATTTGATGTCATTGGTCAGTCAGTAACGTCTTTTCTTTACTCTGACCGTAACAACCCAACCCCGGATATGGATAACATGGATAGCTGTAAAATATCTCAATGAGCAGATTTGATAATTTCAAACATCTAATATATTCCAATTTCGAAAAATATTTTATTCTATTTCTCCTAGACTATTCTCACTTCTGCCAATGTGATTTAAACCGAAACGTAGCACATTTTCTTTCTGCATGGCGTCATGGGATAACATGAAAAACACACACACACACAAGAGAAAACGTTTGGGAAATTGTAGAAAGAAAATTCCTTAGGTCGGAAATGCGGTGGTTGCAGCAGGTGCGAGCCGCTCTAATTGGAAACACATAAGTGGGTCATCCAGTCGGAGATAATTTCGTACAAACGAATGTGTGAGAGTTATGCCGACTAGGATTAACTGCGCAAATTGTTGCACCACGTGGGGTCGATGGATGAACGTATGCAAATATATATGTTAATAAATTATTCTTCTTTTAAATATACAGTGCCTTCATAAAGTATGGAAGCATTTCAATATCTTCTAAAGTATTAACATATTATTATTCATTAGATAGAAGACTTCTGATACTAAATTCAACCAGCAATGCCCTAACAAATGAAATCGGTCCAAATATTATATTCTTCGTATGTTAATATTTTATCAATATATCTTAGATTCCTTTAAAATCTGACTGTACCAACTCATTCTAAATATCTTGGCTAGGTATAGAATGTGAGCAGCATCGAAGTTCTCCGAAGAGTTATTCTTTTTATTTGTTATATTTTGTAGGTAAACATTTGATTCTTCTAAAAGTTTTTGATCTACCTACTTATATATAAATTTGTAGATGCTTCTGAGTTATGTCTGTAATACAAAATACTTGGGCTTTTCTAAACTGTATCAATATATTCCTTAGTTGATACTTGTATCATTATTTTAATCAATTTTCCAGAAATATCAAAAGAATCGTTGGGTGATTCTACTCATGTCTAGATATATAAATATACTATATTACGATACTTTGAATTATCTCCTACCAAGCAACTTTGGTCCCTAAGTGCAAAAACATATTTATAGCCATTGGTCTGTCTGTACCAAAATTAACTGGGGAACGGATGGACCAATTTTGTTTCTTTTTTATTTTGTAGGGTATCGATACCACTCACTGGTGACACACAATTTTGATGAAATTTGTGTAAGACATCTTCCTGATAAATAACGCATGTGAATGGGAAAGATCAGGAAAAAAAATACGCTCAAATAAACTATATATGAGTCGCATTCCAGAAATGAAAAGAAACTAGCAACATTTGAGACTCACCGGATACTGAATATTTTAAGTAATTACTTTCCTTAAGATAGCTATGGAAAAGCAAAGGGCGATATTGGGAGCCGACAGAAATATGGCCGACTCTACCGTTTAAACTATCCTCTATGAAATCTTGATAGCATTATAGCAAACTATTGTATATTCTACAGTACTAGTCATAATTGCACATTGAACCAATACTGGGGTGCGATATTCGAATGGTTGCAATATTTGGAAGGGGTGCGATATCTTTCTACAATTCATTACTAGCACAAACTACTTATTATACACTTACTTTGGAGATAATACCAATACCAATGATCCTGACTAACATACTCCAAACCATAAAAATGTCACAGGAAAATGAAAACTATCGGTGAGGCAAATGCTTCCACATATGATGGTCGGGAGAATCAAGTGGTGTTGCTAGAATTTCTATCCTCTATTATATTTAAAATATTTCCCCAATAAACGAATCGATTTATCATCTTTAACATTGATTCGATAAGCATAAATGATGCGATGCTGAAAGCGCGTTAATGCTTCGAGATACCCTTTGCCCCTCCGCCACACCCAAGTAGGTGTAAGGGGGAAAAGGGTCGAGCAACGATAATTTAACTTCCCCCCTGATATATATCAACACTATCCATCACCTTTCTTTTCTTGGGCTGCCATAAACATGGAGTAATGATGTTTTGATGCCAAAGAACCTCACCAACTATGCTGATGCGGGCATTCTTTGACTTTAACCATGCGTTGCCGTCAACATGTAGATGAATCATCTAGATTAATAATATCCACTTTCGCTATTTCAGTGGAATTGCTCTTGGATATAAAAGTGAATGATGTACAGAACGGCTACAGTTCACCTTCATTACCTAGATACATTGTTACTCATATAAAATTGATTCATGTATGTTTGTTCCTAGAGTATCTCTCTTATCATGATTATTATATCACTATAATCAATATCCAACGGTCCTTGAACTTTCAAAATATAGTTTCCAGAATAGAAAACATACAGATACATTTGAATTGTTACAGGAATAAGCTTAGTTCGTGTTGCTCATTAATCGTAATAATCTTCGATTTAAAAATAAGTTTTCCAATTTCTCGATTGCACTACTGGTATATACTGGTATTTTATTTACAGAAACAGGTCAAATTGTAGCTATTACAAAAAAGCCCCATTAGAACGGGAAGTTCCCTCGGGATCGATAATGGCATTTCAATGTTGTGAAAATGTTGGCAAATCTGGTTCAGTGTTGGAATTCTTTGTTGCAACGTTCATCTCTCTCGCTTTGATAATGGATTTGGTTAATGATTAAGTGCCTTTACACGATTTTTCAATAAGGATTCAGATATCACAAAACTTTAAAGCCAAAACTCTACCCTTTTCCAAACGACCACTCCATAAAATGGAATTCAATAGAATGCGGTACTAGACATTAAATAATTACATCAGGAAATGGTCAATTTGTTCACATTTATGATTAGGTCAAAGAAAAAAATTGCTGCCAAAATAGACCAGGAAATGGGGAGATAAAATTAAGAGTTATATCGAAAGATTATTTTTACCTGAAAAATAAAAATAAAAAGAGAAAATGCAACAACCATAGCAATTTATGCCCCCAAAGAAAGCAAAGATGACGCAACTAGATCCTCTTATAACACAATATCATATATAATAATATTAACAGGAGATATCCCAAATCCCAAAATAATAGGTCTATTGGATGATTAGTAATCAATAGGTATTGATTAGAAAATTAATGATTTATGTTTTATAATTGATGGTTTCTCCACATTTATTTATTGATACATGAAAGTTGATTTCATAAATTAAAATTAAATTTTACTTGAATATTTATTTACATAATAATCATCCCAGATGAAATTTTATTTTTTTTTTTTATTTATTTAAGAAAAAAAGTCGCATCCACCTTCCGGTTATTAGCGACATTACAATATTTAACTTAGATTCACAAAAAGAATACAAAGTACATCAAAATTTAACAATTTTATATCTCATGATATAAGTCTATATCCTTCATGTAATTTTTAAGATTAAGTAGATTACATGTTTCTCCTAATAATGTCTTAAGGTCTTGTGGCAAGTTATACTTATTTCTAGATAATGTATATTTTGTACAATCAATGAGAAAATGTTTCACTGTTAGAGTCACATCACAGACATCACATCTGGGAGCTTCGGTTCGTTTCAGCAGATATTCATGGGTTATTCTGGTGTGGCCAAGTCGAAGTCTGGTCAGAATTACTTGAGAATGGCGGTCTTTTGGTAATGATCTCCAAGGATAGATGTCACCTTTCACTTCACGCAGTTTGGATCTTGAGTTGCACCATTCAGTATGCCATTTTGTCGATAATTTGTTCTTAAACCAGGCTTTCAAATCCGAGGCTACGCACTCCGAAAACTCACTAATTCTACCACAAGTCACGGCATTTCTCGCGTTTCGATCAGCTTCTTCATTACCATGAATTCCAATGTGTGATGGTATCCAGATGAAGTGAACAATCTTAGAAAAATTTTCGAGGCGGATGAGTTCTGCTTTAATTAATTTTTCAATAGGATGTTTTGGATATAGTCTCCGCAGTGATAAAATAGAACTTAATGAATCCGTTAGAATGACTGATTTCTCATAGTTGTAGTTGTTCAAGTATACTAATGCTCGGTATATTGCATATAGTTCAGCTGTGTGGATGCTGCTGAGGGGTGAGAGTTCATATTTTTCAACAGTTTGACCTATAACTACTGCACATCCCGTTCCTTCTGAGGATTTGGAGGCATCAGTGAAAATTGTTTGAAAGTCTGAATAATCGTTGGAAAGAATTTCCAGTAGTGAATTTTTGATGATTTCTATATTGGTGTTGGATTTGTTATACTGAGTGAGGGTGTCATTGCATTTTGGAATGCTAATAGTCCATGGTGGTGGGTGCTTGATGTCATCGGAAAGGACGTTTGGGAATGTAATATTCAAATCTGTTGTGAACTTTCGAATCCGTGCATAAAATGGTACCTTAGATTGCGGTTTATTATTGAAGTGGCTAGTATATCTAGAGGTGAATGTAGAATCAAATGATGATTTCGTCCTATTTGCAGCGGTTGAAGCAGCGTTAGAAAGACTAAGAAACTGTCTTCTTAGGTTAACCCAGATGAAATGTAATTGGTCGCGCCACATTTCAAACTTCGCGCTGCTTGTCATATATTGGCGAAGATCGACGCGCGGAGAAGAGTGGTGTTAACCTTGAGTGAGGTCAAAGTAGTAAATAAGAGATAAATTGTATTGTATTGTAGAAAAATAGAACGATCTTTTTGGTGAAAGAAAATTGTTTTTTTTTTCTCTTCATTTACGAATCGTAGATTCTTAGTGTTAGCAAAATACCAGCATAAGTACCGGCAAGGGCCCCGTTCATTGGTTCTTAAAGCCCGATTAGTAGTTATCGATTTATTGAATTTATTCGTAGCTGATGAAGAACATTCCATCACGTCCGACAAGGAATTAAAAATTCTTTCTAGCAAGAAAGAACACATTTTCAAATATGTGCAGCAAGTCTACGACCGTACTAAGAAACTGAATAACAAGACTTCTATAAGTCAATTTAGAAGAAACGGTGTTGAAAGAATGCGTTCAGAATTTAGCACCATCTTGCAACGTATCAATGTTGTGGAATTAGAATCAGAGGTTAGTAGGCCTACAGGCTTTACATCACTGGATACAATAGAAGAAATGTATGGTACCATTATGTATTACAAATCACTGTTATCAGATAATTCATCAGACAAATCTTCAACCAGTAGTAGTAGTAGGAGCAATGACCAGTTCATCAAATTGCAGCCCTTAGAACTGCCAACTTTCAATGGTCATATTGCAGATTGGCCAATGTTTTATAATATGTTCAAGGTGAATGTTCATGATAGGACAGATATTCCAAAGTCACATAAACTCCAGCATTTGTTGTCAAAATTAACTTGCAGGGCCCAACTTATCTCGTCTGGAATCCCACCCACAGAAAAAATTATGATGTTTTGCTCAATAGTCTGGTTTCCAAGTATGAAAATAAGCGAAACCTTGCCACACACTACATGGAAGTCCTGTTTAATTTCAAAACTCTGAAGTCGGAGTCACACGAACATCTAAGTATGTTTGTTGACAAGTTTTGAGCAATTGTAGCTGCCGTCAAGGCATTTGATATTCCTGACCTTCAAGACTTCCTGTTATTTTGCATTGGAAACATGAAAATGGATGAACAAACCAAAGTCTTGTTAGGTACTGTAAGCGTAAATGTCTTTGATGCAAACGGAGTTACTCACTTAATGAGATTTTTGTTAGATAGTGGTTCTATGTGTAACATCATAAACAAAGATGCCTTGGATATTATTAAATTACCAATGCAGTCTTCAAAAACCAGCTTAACTGGACTCGGTTCTATTTCGAATCATGTTTATGGGCAGGTCAACTTTACATTTGTCTTTAAATTTGATGATAGAGCGAAGTACACTGTTTAGGCGTTGGTAGCAGATGAGGTGGTGGACAAGCTTCCCACTCAACTTATTGATTGTTCTAAACTTAATTATTCAAATAGTCTCTTACTTGTAGATGATGACTTCATGAATCCAGGTCCAATCTCTGGTATTCTTGGTTCATCCTTATACCCTTATATTGTTCTTGGTACTTCCGCTTCTGGGACATTTGAGCAACCAATAGCTATAAATACAAGACTTGGTCATGTAATTATGGGAAATGCTCCCGTGCAACAATTCAGTGGTCTTTAGTCTTCAGTTTGTATGCTTCAAAAGTCTAATTTTAATGATATTTTACAAAAATTCTGGGAACTAGAGAGTGTCCCTTCCAATCAAAATTTAAAATTAAGTCCTGACGAGATGGCATGTGAAAAAATCTATTCTTCAGAGCAATCTCGCAGTAAAAATGGAATTGATGTCGTCCCTTTACCTTTCAAACTAGACCCCTCACATCTGGGGGACTCATTCACATCGGCCAGAAGGAGGTTTCTTAGCTTAGAAAGAAGGCTGGATTCTTCTGAAGGTCTTCGTAGCAGCTATAGCGAGACTATAATAGATCTCATTGAGAAGGGGTTTATGCTAAGGTGTACTGATCAGTCAAATATCTCTGGATATTTCATACCTCATCACATGGTTACTAAACCTGATAGTGTAAGTACCAAACGGAGAATAGTATTTGATGCCAGTGCTACGACTAAGAGTGGAAGATCTCTTAATGATCTGCTTTATTCAGGACCCAAATTATATTCGAACTTATTTGGTGTCCTACTTAACTTTAGACTTTTTCCCTATGCCCTTAATGGTGATATCACCAAAATGTTCTTACAAATAATAATTTGTGAGAAATATTGGAAATATCAAAAGTTAATCTGGAGATTTTCTAGAAATGATCCTCTTCAATTTTAAGAATTAGTGGTAGTTGTTTTTGGAATTAAACCTACACCTTATTTAGCTCTCAGAACAGTTCAACAGCTGGAAAGTTCCCCATTGTTTCAAAATCTATTCTTGATAAATTGTATATGGATGACTGTGTTGCTTCCTTTCTTTCTCAGAATGAAACAGTCGCATTTTACAAGCAAGTCACTGAAATGTTCGTCGGGTGGTTTCTCCTTCACAAAGTAGTCGTCTAACTCTCTTCAAATACTGGAAGCAATTCCTTCTTCTGATAGGCTGGCTGAAATTATATCTTGGGATAAGGAAAATCTCTAAACCTAAAAGAGGTATGCTTTCATATAAATTATCTGTTTATGATCCCTTGGGTCTCCTAGCCCCTGTCGTACTGTTTGTTAAACTCCTCATCAAGGAGTTGTGGATTAATCATATTGATAGGGATTCAGTTCCCCCTTCAAATATTTTAAATGCATGGAAAATATTTATTGAGCAGCTCGCCTTACTTCAGAATATACAGTCTCCTAGACACATAAATGTCTGTTTAGGTTGTACTTTCCAGTTGATAGGTTTCTCTGATGCTAGCCAACAGGCTTACGGAGCTTTAGTCTATACTAGAGTTACATTGCCTGATGGAAAAATTAAGGTAGAGCTAGTATGTGCCAAATCAAGTGTAGCCCCTATCAAGGTGGAAAGCATACCAATGCTAGAGTTGTGTGGTCTTCTATTATTGTCAGATTTCATGAGAGTTGTGAGGGAATGTTATTCGAAAAATTTTATTATAGACAAAATGTATTAATTTACTGGCATTGTGTTGGGCTCATTCATCTCCCCACTTGTACCATGTATTTGTGGCGAATAGAATAAGTAAAATTCAACAGAACATTGACATATCTCTGTTGTATCATGTCAATGGAATTGATGCTCCTGCTGATGGACTATCTTGTGGTCTTCTTCCAGCTCAACTTGTAGCGGATAATTTGTATTTGTCTGGGCCCCTATGGTTATCTCAACGGGAGAAGGTCTGGCCTATTCGTAGTTATTCAGATTTCACTATCAAGGAAGTTCCTGAAATAAAGACATCAGTCACTTTAGTTGGTGTTGAGATCTCTGAGAATTGTATTTATGATATGTTTTCCAAGTGCTCATCTTGGTCTAAGCTTCTCAATGTTATAGTATACATTCTGAGATTTTCAAGACTTTTGCCAAAAAACAAGTATATCACAGCTAATGATCTTAATTTAGCTGAGACCACTGTTGTTAGAATCTTGCAAACCAGATTCTTCTTATCTGTTATTAAAAGGATCAAAGGTGGTCTGAATTGTAGTCCGGCATTAAGAAAACTTACTCCTTTTCTTGATGACAATGGTTTACTTCGTGTTGGTGGTAGAATTAGTAATTCATATCTATCCTACAGTCAGCAACATCCTATTTTGCTTCCAGCTAAGCAACACGCAGTCGCTCTTCTGGTAGATTACTTGCATATTAAGAATTGTCATACTGGGGCCTCATCTTCTTCTTGCGTTGTTGAGGCAAAGATTCTGGGTATTGGGACCTAGAAGTCTTGTGAGAAAACGTTTCCAATCTTGTAATATTTGTTTTACATATAATCCCAAATTTGTTTACCCTAAAATGGGTGACTTACCCAGAGTAGAGTTGTAGAATCCAAGCCTTTTATCAAGAGTGCCTGTGATTATTTTGGACCTATTCCAATCACATTATCTTGTCGTCGTAGACAACAATCTCAGAAAGCTTATATTTGTCTGTTTATTTGTCTGGCTACAAAGGTTATCCATCGCGAGGTTGCATCAGACTTATCCACCCCTACCTTCCTAAATGCTTTTAAGCGTTTCTTGTCTCGCCGTGGACCAGTCAAAACTATGTTAAGCGACAATGGCACAAATTTTGTAGGTGCTAAGAATCACTTGAATGCAGTTTTCGACTTGTTAGAATACACAGAACATAGACAAGCCTTTACTAGGGAGTTAGCTGAGTACCGAATTGTTTGGAATTTTAAGCCAGCCAGCCGCCAGCCAATCCTCACTTTGGGGGAATATTTGAGTCAAATGTTAAATTCTTCAAAAAAGCACACTTCTATAAGGTAGTACGTAATTAATGACTAAGTTATGAAAAATTAGCAACTCTAGCTACACAAATTGAACCCCGATCCCGAGGATACAGACGTGCTCACACCCAATCATTTGGCAGATTTGTTTTGAAGTAACCCTTCAAGGTTGGGGGAATGGCATTTATCGACGCGTGGAGAAGAGTAATGTTAACCTTGAGAGAGGTCAAAGTAGTAGATAAGAGATAAATTGTATTGTATTGTAGGAAAATAGAACGATCTTTTTGGTGAAAGAATTTTTTTTTCTTCATTTACGAATCGTAGATTCTTAGTGTTAGCAAAATACCAGCATAAATGCCTGTAAGGGCAACCCCGTTTAGTAGGTATTTACTTAGAATAGATCAACAAATGCTCCATAGTCTATAATCAAAACGAGTCAAATGCCAGTAACAGCTCTTAAACGCTAAACATAGAAAATCGGCAGTTCAGAAAGGTTAACGTATTTAGCTTTAAGTACGTTTTGTTTTCATTGGTGAAACGCAAAGTGGAGCGCTAAACACAATTAAGTGTTATTAGCGTGTTTGACTTGATTTAATCGCTTTTGATTCGGCAAACGAATATCAGACATGATGTTGTTTGATAATTGTCCAGCGCTTTATCTTCGTGTTTAGCAACTGCTTCACACTCCATTGTATCACCATTATTTCAGCCTGAAAGGCCATGGAGTAGTTTCCTAGGCTAAGAGGCTTGTAAGAATCTCGAGTTCCTGTCTGCTGTGTCCTTGGCCACCACTTTAGTGATCCGTAAGTTATCATTGGCCTTACGAACTATGTTATGTGCTCTATTTGGAGTTAAGCCCCACTTCTTACCACACATTTTTCTAAACTTTCCTAGAGCAGTTCTGGACTTATGAATGTTGTTTCCACGTAGGAATTCAATGTTAGCTTCTTCATCTTCTTCAAAGGTTACCCCAATGTATTAAACTTCTTCAGTAAATGGTGTTTAAGCCCTGAGGACGACAACCTGGTCCAATAGTTCATTAGCCTCTTTTTATTGCTTAATTACCAACTATATAATAGAGGACTTTACTCCAGTGCGGGCATAAAGTGCACTTTATGGGTCGCACGTTAACTTTGTATCCACACAGAAGTCCTCTATTATATGTATTGTTTGTAACTAAGCACTAAAAACCCAATGATGTAGGACATAAAATATTTTTTTAGTTTCTAATTGTTTTTTATTTAACTTTAAATGTTACTCTTATTTTTCTATGCAGTTGACAATAGAATTCACATGTATCATTATATCTCGAAATTGACTTCCTCAGAATAATTTGAACACATTGAAATAAGTACTTCGTTTCTCATTGCGTTGAAATCGAACTGTAGCGATTGATCTTAGAGTTGAGAAACTTCGTTGATATTTTTGTATTAACCAAACAGAGGGGTGTTGCAAGTTTGACGTGTATATGTAGCTATGCCTGTTTATGCCTTTGTAACCCTGAAATATATACACCGATTTTTATTTAGTTTTATTGTCTGAAAAGTGACTTTATCGAGAGTGTTCTTAGCTAGTTGAGTATAACGTGTGTATGTGTTTATCTGATTGAGGCAATATAGCTGCAGAACGGATGAGACGATTTTGATTTAGTTTTATTTTTTCGTTTGAAAAGTGTCTTGATTCAGAGTATTCTCAGCTGTTCTCTGTCATGAAAAAATATAAGAAAGTTTCAAAATTGCTATATATCTGTTGCTTCGTAGATCTCACACACATAAACCTTTTTTTGTCTGAAGATGAATGGATAGAAAGTGTTTAACGTCTGCAACGTAGCTCGCAAACAGATCAACCGATTTTAATGCAGATTTGCTTGTTTGAAAGGTAACATGTGTTCTAAGTTAGATCTTTTTTAAATTGAGTTTAACGTGTGTATCTGTCTATCTGTCTGCGGCATCCTACTTTCCAAACGGAAGAACCGATTTTGATTTGTATTTTTTGTTTGAATACCTAGCCGGACTTAGGACATACAGATCAAAAATAGACCAACTCGGTACATTGAGACAACTACTTGAAAAAGCTAGGGAGATCAAATCTGTTAAGGTTGGATCTGACAGGGAGGCTTTAGCTGCCTGTAAGTCTCTTGCGCAGGAAAATGTAGACTTTATCATGGAAAAAAATACAAGTAAAGATGATTTGCTAAATATTGACCCGATGACTCCACCTATAGTGCGGCTGTTCCGTAATTCGGATACGGCTGATGGTCGTTATTTGTTGGCTAAACTGAAGGACTCTTCCTTATTAAAATCTCTTCGGCTATTTCTAGCCATGACCAACCATCCAGTGTATGTTTTGAAGGGCACACCACCACCAGCAACTTGTATTATCGCTACCACAACGCATAAGGTATTGGCTCAGCCGAAGTGGAAGCTGATCTTGCTGCCTTCAGGTCTTTCTTTACATCCGAGAAACTTCAACAGCTTCCGAAAATTAGGGAGAGCCATGGCAAATATTTTTCTACTGGAACTCCAAAAAGAAATCAAATTTTTTAACTAAATTGACGCGAACAGAGGATCAAGCACCCTCTGTAAAATTGGACGATGGCAAGCTTAGTGTTTTTCTTATTAATATTCAGTCCTTAAGACACAAAACAGATGAATTATTTCTCTTATTAGAAGAACTTAATTTTCCAGAAGTTATTGCCATTACTGAGCATTGGTTAAATGTTGATGAGCCTGTGTTTATCAAAAATTACGCTACAGTAACTAAATTTAATAGAAGTAATTTATCTCATGGAGGTACTATGTTAATGTCTACAAACAGCGATTTTCGGCTGTAACTAAATTCGATAATCTATTGTCTGAAAAAGTATTTGAATTTTCCATTGTCTATCATAATGCTTATGATCTTTATATTGTTTGTATTTACAGAACACCTGCCGCTGACTTGCATATATTCAAAAATTACTGAGCTTGCCTGAATCCCTGCCTTTAAAAAGCAAGTTAATTTTGTGTGGCGACCTTAATATTTTCATTTCCAATGTGTGTGCTGCTCAAGAATCTCTTCAGTCCATTTTCGACTCTTTTGGCTTAGTCATGCATGTTGACTTACCAACCTGAATAACTAAAACTAGTTCTGGTACTATAGACTATGTCGTATCATCTTTCGATCCAAAATTCGTTGACTGTACTATCCTTAATTCAGGTTTCTCGGATCATGAAGCAATACTAACAAAATTTTCGGGTAAATCTAAGTGCAAAAATGCTTCGCGCCGTATTTTTTCTGATAAAAATTTTCGTAATTTCAAGAACCTATGTCTCACAACAGACTGGTTTGTTCTATCTGACGATGTGAATATCGAATTTCCTAGATTTATAAAAACTTTATCTAACTTGGCATTCAAATCCTTTCTTTTAGGGCTCTAAAAATCAAACAACATAAACCCTGGTCTACTAAAGGCTTACGTACATCTGCAAAGAACATGCGCACATTATCTTACCTAAAAAAATCATCGGACAGCGTCTTCTACCATGATTACGTAAAACGTTACAGAAAAATCTATCATAAGACTATAAAAGCTGCCAAGGACATTTATTATAATAGGAGGCTGGCCAATGTTGCTAAACGTGGTCTATTGTGAATGACTTAAGAAATAAGACCTCTTCATCTAACACAATCTCTATTTCACCCGAGAACCTAAATAATTACATTGTAGATGTAGCAAAAAATTTAAAGAACACCATAACTCCTTCCGATGACCCCCTCTCATTTCTCCCTAAGGCTAATATGAATTTACACAGTTTCTTCTTTACGCCCGTAGTATTAGCAGAGCTTAACAGTACAATTAATGACATTAAAAACAAATCCTCATCTGGGGCTGATGGGCTTACTCTGAAAATGGTCTTGAACCTGCCGGAATGCACATTGAACCATTTTATTACTTTAATTAACAAATCATTTCAAAATGGAGTTTTTCGAAACTGTCTTAAGACGGCAATAATTGTTCCTTTGCATAAAGGAGGAGATAAAGATAAAGCTTCGAACTATCGCCAAATTGCACTCCTTCCCACATTATCAAAGATCATCGAAAGATTGGTTAAAAAAGGGCTTCTATCTTTTCTCTTTAAATATAATATACTCTCTACCCATCAATTTGGATTTTTAAGTAACGGATGCACAAATGATGCCATGTTTTCCCTCTTTAATAATGTATATTCAATCTTTGTCAATCATCACTCTATAGCAACAGTTTTCTTTGATTTCTCTAAGGCTTTTGATTGCGTAGATCACAATATATTAACTAATAAATTGCAGTACTACGGTTTCAGAGGAGTGTCTCTTGAATGGTTTAAATCGTATCTCAACAGCAGGAATCAGATCGTGAGGGTTGATACGTCGATGTCTTCTTGCAAGCCAATTGAATATGAAGTGCCTCAAGGTTCAGTACTGGGTCCTATTTTGTTTATGATTTTTATCAACGACATTGCTAGTCTGGACATTAGCGGTGAAATCTGCGTATTTGCGGATGATACTAGTTTCACGTGGAGTAACCCGGATATTACGACACTTCATAGGACTGTATCTAGAGACTTAGTCACGATTAAATCTTGGTGCGATTCAAATCTCCTATGCCTCAACGTTTCTAAAACAAAAGTTTTGTCATATAAAAGTACATTGCAATCTTTTGTGCTTAATAACACCACTATTGAGGCCGTTGAGTCTGTGAAATTCTTGGGGCTTATTGTAGACTACCGTTTAAAATGGGACCCGCACATCGATGCTTTATCAAAAAGGTTAAGTTCTGCCTGCTTTGCGCTGAGATCAGTTTCCAAGGAGCTCAACTTGTCTACTTCTAGAACAGTCTATTATGCCATTTTTGAATCGCACCTCCGATACGCCCTTCCATTCTGGGGTACGTGTTGTGCGACTCAATTTGAACGTATTTTTAAGAGAGCTGTTCGGTATTCACTGAAACTTAGCAGTAGGACTCACTGCCAGGATTACTTTAAAAAATTTAAAATATCAACTCTTCCGTCCCTATTCATATCAATCTGTATGCTTAATCCGCAAGCACGTATCTTCTATTCCAGAGAGGCCATCTCACAACTATCCGCTTAGAAATACGGAGCATGATCTTTATCTGCCAACCCCTCGCTCAGAGTTGGTTAAAACCTCTATACTGTACAATGCAAAAAAATGCACAATCATCTACAATCTAAAATCAAGTCCATAAGATCTTTTCCTTAATTTCGAAAGATTTTGAAATCATAATTACTGGAGAGAGCCTTGTATGCAGTAAGCGACATTTTTGTTAAAAATTGTTAATACTTAATATTAAGTTTCTTACACCCACTGGTTTAGTGAATATTATTTGATGTTTGATATCCTAAGGGTCTTTTGTAATGTAAAATCATCTGTCACACGAAATTAAATCTATAACGGCTTTTCGCAGATTTTGCCAAACTTTCAATTAAATTACCTACTACCTAGATAATGCCTTTTATGCAGTTAACGACTTTTTCACTAAGGCACGTTTCTGCTCAGCTCACGCACTGGTTTATTGTTTGTACACAATTTGTTTTTGTTTTTTGTGATTTAGTAAGTGTTTACCTTCTGACTGAATTTACAGCTGTATATTAACTTACTTTATAACCGAATATACAGCTGTAGGTTACATTCTTAAACTAATTATCTTATATTTTTACATCTTTATATTTTTATGTTTTTGTTTTGTATTATATAAATTTATTTAATTTCAATTTAATTTTTAGTTTCGACTTTGTTTTTTTTTGTGTATTGTTTGATTTTGATTTTTATATTTTTATTTTGCTTTGTCTACAAAATTTATATTTTTTCGACAATAAAGCATTTCTCTCTCTCTCTCTCTCTCTCTCTCTCTCTCTCTCTCAATAGAACATTACAAACCTTTTTATAGATTTCCGACAAGTATTATGAGATAGTGAAGCTATCAATCCTAAAAAGGCTTATTCAGATAACGGAAGTTTGCATGAAAAGAGGAATATCAAAGGTACGAGTAGGTAAATAACAACTTATTCAGCGGTTTTGAATTTTGAAATACTCACATATTGGAAGACAGAGAAACAACAGGCGATGTAGGACTAGAAATTATTGAACACAAGCTAAAATACTTGAGTATAAACACAATGGTGATAAGAGATAGAATAGGACAGGACGAGTCTGAAAACTCTTATACGAAGATGGGAAAAGACCAGTACTAATATATGAATTCGAAACATGGACAATGACCAGAGCAATTAAGGAAAAAGTGCAAGAGCTTTATAAAATTTTGCATGAGATCAAATATCTCCAATATGAGTACTGCGACACAGCTCTCACTGTCAAACACATTCTGATGGACTGTCCTCGCTTCGCAGAAAACCGTATATCACATGGCCTACTACGAAACATACAGACAGATCTCTCCAAGTCAGATAAAAGTGCGAACAAGCTTCCTCAATAGTCCTTCCATCGCACACATTATCTAAATTATAAATCTTGCTTCAACTTTTAGTATCTAGTAGTAGGTAGTTGAGATTGATGTATTAAATACGATTTCTTGGAAATACCTACACTTTAAATATGTCTTCAGTTAAATTTTTTGTTACAAAACTTTTTAATGGTATTTGTAGTTCAGAGTACATAATATCGAAGGTGTAGGGTATGGGGTGGCTGTTAAGTGCCAGAAGGTACGCCTAATCACCAAGAAAAACAGAAGGTGCTCTGACGTCTGTACCTGGTAACTAGCTATCCTCTAGAATATTTAACTGGCTACTTTTTATGTTCTCCAAGCCTCCAACAAAGCAATCTATATTAGTATCACATACACCTTGCAACTTGCAACTCTATTGAATATAACTTTTTATAATTATTTTTCCTGACTGCTTCTGAGATGTTCGACGCATGTGAAGCGCCACTTGCATCTTCAATAAAAAAATAAGCATCTTCAAGAGCAGCTTGCCTCTTGAATCGCCGTTCTACTATGTTTTATGAAGTACTTATCAGGATGGCGTGGGAGCAGATACCAACAGGTAGAAGACCACTTGGAATACTTTGTAAAGACATCAGACATCCAAACAATGAATATTTCCTTCGACCATAGAATGATAGAAGACCGTGTCTTTTGGAGAAAAGTCAGCTAATACCCTTCCAGTATTGTAGCACTAAATGGAGAAGAAAAATAAGTTTGAAAGGTGACTTTATCGAGAGTGCTCTTAGCTATTTTTTCTCTGATTAAGAATAACATGTAAATGGCAACCTATTAAATGTAAAAATAGATTGGAATAGGTATTGAGCAACGAAAAGCGAGCCGATAGAGGTGAACTGAGAATCTGTCATTGTCGTACTAAAATGTAGCCATGAAAATAATGTGTCAGCGCACGTACATTCTGTACGAAATGGGAAACATCTCTTCACAAATTAATCGTTCTCTGTCGCGTTTTTCGTGCACAGAGTGGAGTGGCTGTTACTATTTCGTAGCTGTATAGTTCAGTGTTGGCAAAATAACTCTCAAACAAAAGAATCGATTTTATTTATCTTTTGTTTGGAGGGTGAGTTGGTCGAGAGTGTTATCTGCTAGTTTTTTTTATTAATTAAGTTTATTGCCTATATCTGCGTCTACCTGTCTGTGGCAGCGAAGCTCTCAAACAGATGAACCGATTTTGATTTAAATTCCTATGTTTCAAAGGTTTTTGTTTAGAATGTTCTTAGTCAGTTTTTGCTTAAGTTTAACGTGTGTATGTGTCTTTCCGTTTCCGCCATTGCTCCCAAAGAGATGAGCCGATTTACATAGATTTAGATTTGTACATTTTAAAGGTGACTTGATCGAGTGTGTACATGGCTATTTTTTTAAATTACGAGCAAGTTTATCGTGTGTGTATGTTATTTTATTTTGATTGTTTTTTCCTTCGGAACATGACATGACTAAGAGTGTTTGTAGGTAGTTTTTTGTCGAAAGTTTTTTAATCTAATATAGTATCAGCACATGAATTATTCAGTTATTTCGTGTGGCATTGCATTGGCATTGTTCATTTTGCGGCGGATATAGCCAGATAGCTAGTAATGAATAAATTAACTAGGCACTTAAATATCAGTTTCGCTGTCTGTGTTGATAATCTTAGGCTATATGTTTCTGTATTCGTTGAAACTGATTTGAGTGTTACTCATTCTCGATATTTTTATCCTTAAACTCTTAATTTAAATCTACGTCTTTCAGCTGAGCTCAACAAAATCTTAGGCTTCCAGTATTTTCGTTAACAACAGCTTTTCAAAAACCGCCACAGGTATTACAAAATTGTCTCGCGTAATCCCATCCTCACTAATTTCGTTTCGTTTCTAATTTCCGGTCTTGACGATTAATCAAGATTAACTCTCAGTCATCACCGTTTCTCTCGCTTAGATACGGTACAAATCAATATCTATTTTATTAAAGGAAATCTTTTGGGGTGTGTAATATTCTGTGGATGGTGGAGAAGCATTATTTTCTCTTGCAATTTCCGAGCGAGTCGTTTATCTCTAATGAAATAGTATCTTTGGAGAAAATGTTGAACGATTTAGTTGAACAGTAAATTTTTTTATAATGACATACCGATATTCCATTGAGCTTGAAGTATTGAAAACTTTCAAGGAAACTTTATGTTATAAAACTTTGCTAGAGTTTATGGTGATGACATAAAATTTTATCTCAAGCTAAATGTGAACTTTGAGTGTCTGGATGTCTCCTTAAGGCAGCTATTTAGATGAATGTTGTGAATGTAAAGATATCTAGGTATCTAGGTTTAGCCTTAATATAAATAAACCAATAGGAAATATAAAATTTTATTTGGAGAAGTCTAAAAAAGTGTCATTAGACAATGTAAACTTTGAATTTCAAAGAAACAGAATAGCATCAATAAGGTTTCAAAATGATAGTCATTTTGTTATGAAGCCATAATAAATATTTTTTACAAAAAATTGGAGCAACTTTATAACTTCGTTCACTAAAATATACAAACTAATATTAATTATGTTGGTACTAGTGGCTAAAGTGAACATATGTCGAGATATTCAATGGAAATCAAGATATATCTTATCGTCATGAGAGTAGTAGCTTTTTCAAATTGCCATGGAAACAAGAGAACAGTTGTAATAATTCAGTAAAAAATATGGAGCTCTAATGTAAATATTTAATATGATCACCATTTTTGTTCAAACAATCCTTTAAAATACAACCAACAGATTGCATGCTAATCCTGATTTCGCTAGATTGAGACTACCAGTATTCAAATTTCCATCGTAAGTAGATAATAAAATAATTTTCACACAAAATTGAACCGACTTTATCAGTTGGTGCACCGAAAAATACAAAATAATATAAATTTTATTGGTACTGTAATTTTGAAGTTGTGCATTTGTAGTTAGATTGAAAACTTTTGGCACCAACTTCAAGAGTACTGATAGAATTAATATAATTCTGTATTTTTCAGTGCACCAACTAATGACGTCGGTCCAATTTTTTGTAAAAAATATTTATCACTTTTGAGTGTAACATTGGTCACGAAAATCGTTGAACGTTCACTAATATCAATGAAGATAGTACTTATCCCATTACCAGCGTATATTCTTTGCTTGTAGTTGTTATTATTGAGATTACAAAACATCACGGAAATACACATATTTCAGACTTTCCCACTGCTGTAACACGGAAACCTCTATTTTTTTGAAAAATGTGCAATTTAAACGTTGCCGAATATGGTCTCTTCCTTAATTTTGTCCTCTCAAGTTTTCAATTTTCGATAAAAAATGTCCATTCCACCACTTTTGGAAGATGTTTTTGGGGGGAAGGACATGTAGAAATTTGATTTATTTTTCAATGGGACCAATTGTCAATATGCCTCTATCGTCGGTCAAACCTTGCAAACCTGATAGAGATGAGACGCAAGGTATTTTTTTGATGATCCTGTATAAGTAATTCTCACTTATTGATTATTGTTATAGATTTTGCATCTAAGTAGAAATAATCGACCGTTTTCCTATATATCAGCCCTATATACTCGTATTATAATTTACCTTCGAATCTATCACTTTTCCATGTCCATATATCTTTTTTCTCTGCCTCTAAAATGACGGTAGATATCGCTGTATCCTGTGTATCCCATTCTGAAATTCACTTACATCAACTTTTCTTCTGAATGGAACGGATAAGCTCGCACTTTTCACATGAAATGATTCTCGGGTGTGCCTTTTGATGCTCAAGCGGCTGTCTCCTTTTACAATAAAGCTTATACACAAATATTATGAGCACAGTATAAAGGTTAAAGAGATTTATAACAGACACAAAAGGGATAGTTTATGTTTTTTGTGAAAGGGTTATTCATATAAGGTGGATATAATTTTCTATTCACAAAAAAATAATAAATTACATGGTTCTTATTTCATTGAAAATCGGCCGCCTAAACAGGTTAGGGCATCGTATACGACACGGTCTCTGTATGGGAAACCAAATAATATTATGTAATTGTTTTCACTTGGTAAAGAGTTTCCCTATGCATATTTTTGCATATTTTCCGATTCTAGTGCCCAAATGAGAGTGAGTTACTTCAATATTACATATACATATTTTTTTTCATTTTCGAAATATCTGAAGATTTGTTGAATTGTATGGTGTAGAGAAAAAATCGCAATTATCTCACTAATTAATTTTGAGTCATTAACTTATTCAGTTTTATGAATGAAGGTTGGAAAAATACCCTGATTAACATTCCAGTGTCCAAAATTGTACAGGATGCTGAAAAAATATGGTTTGAAAATTTAAACTTAAAATGTTGAAAAACTTTATTTTAAAGGATATAACCTGTATCTATTTAAATATTTGAGCTACGAATTTTACTCTCAATTGTCGTAGGGTTTCCTATACCTAAATCATAAATTTATGGCATTTGGCGCTTTTAATAAAACCATCTACGGCAGCTTGGACTTGGGTGCCTTACGATTTTTTATGCTTCTAATAATTTGCCTTACTGCTACAAGACCAGCTCCTCAAAGACATCCCGCTCTGAAACCTCCGAAAAGAAAAGAAAAAAGATAAAGAAACAACTTAGTTTTATGCTGGTTTTTCTTTTGAATTCGTCTTACACTACATTTTTACCATTCAACGACACTAGAAATACAAACAGGTAGGTACTTTATTCAAAGTACTAGTAAAAGTAATAAATTGATATCGATCACTGAGTTGATTTTTGGGTTTGAAATAGACCAATTACCCTATTCCTGATAATTCCGCTTTCCATTACAAGGGCCAAGTGAAGCGACATAACTTACATCTTAGCCGAATGTGCTCAAAATTCAAACAAAAAAACTAACTCAGTCTTATACTTTTACTAATAGGTATATTTGATTATGGTATGGGTGAAGTTTACTTTTAAGGCGGCATGTTCCGGTTACTCCGGATCTCCATAAAACCAACAATTATCTGATCGTTACGCTTTAACCATTTTTTAGTAACTTCTAGTAACGCAGTCACGATATTAGTCTGCCTAAGAGCTAGCCACAGAAGAAGGTTTGAAATTTAGAGCATGAAGTCTCTCTTATCAGTGTTCCGTACAAATATTATTAATAAATTCTGGAGCCTAATAGGAGTTAAAAATTACTGGAAGATCCTAGTTTTTGGTGTGTCAAATTCCACGCTTTCTCCATGCAACTTTCTTTCGACGGCCCTCTATCTTTCTATTATATATATAGAGTGTGTGTTTGTGTGTGTGCAAGTATATGGATTCGAATAACTTCGAAAAAGCATCGTGTGCAGCTGGTTGTATAACCTTAATATCAAATCTCTAAATTAAAACTAAAATAATAAAGTTCAACTAATATATTGTTCAAACATGACAATTGCGTCGGCTCAAGCTGCCACTCTCAAATGTGATTAATAAGTAAATTCTAAGAGGATAAGTCCCTACATGAATAATAAGGATGATTAACATAAATCTTGATGACTAATTAAGTAATAATCATAAATAAAGTAAGGGGCTGGATCTACCATCAATTTGGTCCTTGAGGATATTAGCCTAATTTCTACGTTTATTAATTTACAATGACTCAAGTAAATTCAATTCTGATCCTTTCTTTCCGGTATGTGATGATTTGAAATTATCATTAAATATGTGATTATTATCAATGAGAAATTTAATTTGGAATTATAGAAAAGGCTACGTTCCTGACGTGGGTCCCTCGACCGCACAACATTTGTTAATTTAAATCAAAATTGAAAGTTTCTAGGTATATACAAATTCTATGTAGGTACTTTAATTGATGTTCAACCCATCAAACCGTTAGTTTCGGTTTCTGTTCTTATGGCATTGTTGCATCCTCCGTTTGAGTGTAACAGAAAAATTTGGTTGCAGTACTCTGTAATTATGTCCACTTTCGTTTTGTTACCAACGTTAAACGTCGCCTAGCGCTATTTTTGCTCTATCAGTCAAATCGCCTGTATTTTAATTAAAAACAGAATTAGCTATATATACACCAAAAATTAGGAATTTATAGTTTGCATACTTCCGATTAACTTTTCAGTTCCTTTTCGGTTGTATGATGAACAGCTGGTTGGCTCCCGAATCTATTAAACATGATGGTACGAAACACTGAGAGGTATTTCATTGCTTTATAAATTAAAAACCTTTTCCGTACCCAGCTCTTGTATTATAGGTCTGATAGTGACCATTGTCTCCAGGGTGTTGTGGTTGCACTTTCAGTCTGGCATCCTTTCTGCCTCCTCCGATCCTACATCCAGACTCATGCCCTCTTTAAAACTTTCGTTTCATGTGAACTCTAGATTTCCCAAGTAGGTGGGCTGGTAGTATGGATGTAGTGATGCAGGCCTTAAGAGTCATCCTTTTACTAATATATCCATGACTTTATATATTTTTGATATATCAAGTACTTTTCCCATGTTGGAGCCCGTTGAGGAGGATCAAGCATGCAATTTTTTAGAGGAAAAGGGCGACTGCGACTATTTTGGTGCTAATGGGATCTTTGCGGTAATCAATATGACCCGGTTGTCTGCAAATTCCACTTATTGAGTTCCATCTCGTACTTCCAATTTGAGAATACTGTAACGCTTAACCCTGTGAGTTCACTAACGTAATACTACAAAGTTGGCACTTTGCTTTTAAAACGTTTATTTCCAACACCTTGTACACGACCTTCTGTAGTAGCACAGCTGCCACATTTTGTCACTTTGACTATCGCATTTCAGAGCTACTATCGACTTATGACTCCAATAGACTGATTCAATAAACTGACTGTGAGCCGTGATCGACACTGCTTTATATATCTGAATCTTGACATGACATTCATCGAGAATGTAATATGATTATTCTAGACGATGGTAATAATGTTTTAGACGCTTGTCAAATTGACAATACTGTGACAAACTGTACCTCACACATAGTTACTGGAAGGTTCGAGAATAAATCTACTGATTGTAGAACTAAATAATGAAATATATAAGCAACAACTATTGTAAGGTATTAGAATAAGTAGATTCCAATATGAATAATAACCGTAAGTACATGATACATTATCCACGTTACAATACTTTATTAATAGACATTCCAAAAATATTTATTTTAACTTGGTGTACTCCATAAGTCACCCGCATATTGTCTTTTTCCACTTAGATATATCAATTGTGAAGGTAATTATCCAATCATAGGAGATAAAGTGGCAAAGTACTTTTATGCTGCAGTGCTGAACTAAAAGCGTTTGTACCTTATAGAGTGACAAGCTATCAAGTATGTTTCTTGGGTTTCTATCTTTTCAGCTTTCATAACATCAGGAAAGTTTTCGAAATCCAAATATTCTGTCCAATAGTTAGCCATTTTGTTTATCTAGTTTCAGCAGAACCCAACTTTTGAGCAGTTTTTCCAGGACGTTATATTCGTATGTCGTCCGATATATATTTTCTTCTTGTCTTCCTCCAATTTCGTCAGTGTTTCATACTGTCACTTATTTTATTGAGTTCATTTTGAAGCTCGGGAGTCTTTCCTGAGTTTAGCTGTTCTCTCGGTTAGCCATTTAGGTGGAAATTAGTTTTTGAAGACGCTAGATAACCGTTAGCAGATAAGATGCAAAGGTTTCTGCAGTAGCGGCTATTTTTGTCCTGTATGCGAATCTAGCGCTAGCTAAGTGGTTTCTTTATAGTTTATAACGTCTTATTGAACTCCACAGATAGCGGACCCCAGTCAGAGCTTCGCTGGGATCTGTCCCAATTCAAGGGCCGGCGCACTCTATCGTTGCTGCTCTGTGTGAGTGTGTGAGTGATACCCTATATGGATCCTCTTGTCTTCGAAGTCTTAAATGGGGCCCTATGTCTGCGAAGTCCTAAATCATGTCCTAATGCTAGTGGAGTCATGAATAGGGCTTCATATTAAACGGAGTCTTAAACAGATCCCCAATATTCACGAAACATCTGAAAGGACTCGAATATTTAGTGGAGGCCTCAATGGACCCAATTGTAGATTAAAATCGAGTATGGGGCCCCAATGTTCAGCGGAGCCTTAAATAAGGCCCCCATGCCTGCGAAGTCCCAAATGGGGGTTGATGTAAGCCGAAAACAATAGGACGCGCTAAATCTAAAAAGAAACCACTGAGATAGCGCTAGATTCGCTTGATTTCCTGTTCTTGTTTTTGGTTCACTAAAATGTTAAGTTCTATATTTAAAGATAAATTTCGGAGAGTTCTTGAACATGTATGAAAGATCGTGAAAAAATTATGAAATTTTCCTCAAAGTCCTCAAATATATTATGCCCTATCTGGATTTGAATGTAGAGAACCATCTGGTTTTAAGTTTCACATCGGAATCTTTATTTATAATTCCATTTGCAGACGCCTGTACCGACCAACATAAAATTAATTGTTGTTTGATACCTATCATTATTTTTTTAAAAAACCTCAAAATTCAACGCTACACTAACATTAAATTGAGGACTTTCGGTTCCTGGTGGAATGAATGAATATTCATCAAAATTTATAATACAAGAATGAGTAGGTTCAAAATAATTGCATGTGCTATGAATATTTATAAGAATAGATTGTATTCAAAGGGTAGCATAACCATGACAAAAAAAGAATTATTTGGGCTTATCTGAAAACGACCGGGAGGCGTTGAAATTTGGGGTGAACGTTCCTCACTTATACAGCATCCTCTACACTAAAAGGACCTTTAAACGTTTTATTCTATACGATTTTTTCCATATTCGACAAGGATATATTATTTTCAATGTTAATGTTTTAGATAGAAGTCTACTGATTTATCAGTTAAGCGAAATCTCCTACATTTTTAAATACTTATATAAATGAAATTAGATTTGTATAAAATGGGCTCAGAGGTATCTCAATTTATGGTAAAAAATAGTTTTTCGTCTTAACCGGAAATGATAGCTAATATGTTCAGAGTTTTATATAGAACAATTTTAGTTTTTATCGATTTATAAAATCCTGGCAAGTATGTAGATAAAACAACAGTAATCTATAAAAAGTTTAAAAATGCAAATTAATTTTGATATCTAAATCCGGCTGACAATGTGTAGCATTGAAAACTTAAAAAAATATAGAAATTTAAAGAGTTTCTCAAACTAACTCAACAGTTATATGCCCTTAAACTTATTAAGATCACCTGACTATATTTTCTTCTTCAGATAGCCACTTTTAGAGTAGTAATTTCCACAACAAATCGAACGACACTATCACTTTCGAAATAGACTAAAAAATAAGCTTAATATTCCAGAATTTAAAGAAAACTCATTGTCTTTATGAAACTCATGTTTGAAAACCAATTTGCAGTCGATTTTCGGATATTTTTCAGAGCTGATTTTAATGTAATAATGTTGATGGTTTTGCTCTGAGATCCACATTTTCAAAATAAAAGGGAAGATTGTTTTTTCGAAATCCAATATCTTCTTTATCCCAAAAGGGATAAAGTGAGATTTTTTTCTAAAACTGAAAATTTTATCAAATAGGATGGAAGAAAGGATCGGACTTTTTTGAAAAACGTAAGGTTTTCAAAGTTCTAGTTCGTCGCTGGATTCTGAAATCACTGAATATAAATAAGCGTTCAACGATTTTGATGACTAATGAACCTATAAAAAATATGAACCAAATACTCTTTTACATACTAGGACTCACTCTTTTCGATGGAGCACTGGAAAATGCAAAATAATATTAATGATATTGGTACTGGAAATTTAAAAAAAATATATCTAAACATTAAGTGTGCAAATCGGTATTAACATAGCCAATACAATCAATATTATTTTGTATTTTTCAGCGCACTATCTACGTAGTCTTACGTTTCATCCTTTTCGGAATTAAAAATGATAAAAGAATAGAATTACATTATTCCGTAGAAGAAATGAACATTACAAACTGTAAAAGAAATTTATTAAAATTGGACTAGAGGATGGGCATTACGCTAGTTAAACTGAGCGAATTAGTTATATTTGGATAATAATTTAGCTTTGGGCCACAAACAATTCAGATAGAAATTTTCTTCGAATGTCTCCTGAATAATTAAAATATATTTTCTCAAAATATTAAAACAAACGGTTTAACACATTATGTTATTGGAAAAAAGTTGCACTTGAGTTTTTTTTTGTAAACCTATACCTAGCTAATTAATACAATCGAGATTCGTAAGAAAACATAAGTTATCACACGAATGTCCTCTATATAAAAATCGTCAGTGGTCATATTGGATTTTTTCTTATGACGAACCGTTTTGTCAGAATAGAAAGTATGAAAATTAATTTGAGCATAATTTTTGTCTGCTCTTCAGCTGAGATGATCAGATACCTTGGCAAGTATCTTCAAAATCGTTAGAGCCATTTTCTTGCTAGAGAGAGCAATTTACGTTTTTGGCTATTACGCAGCCACTAGTTCGAACACTTTATCCATTCTATATCACAATAACCTTGACACAGACAAAAAGACAGGCCAATGGCTGAAAAAATGTTTTTGGGCTCAGAGACCTTCAACATCTGTTGAAGACTATTTTCAAACTGCGACTTAAAGACTACAAATTAAAAAAAAATGTTCTATCGTTTCACTATTATGAGGTAGAATATTTTTATATACGCTATATATATTTATTAAGATCTAATACTAATAAACGCCATCAGGTAGGACCCTAAATCTGGATATAATCGAATAACTTTTGATTGAATTCGTAGAACAATACTATTTATGGCCATTATAATAGAGGGATTACGACATCGACGCAGACGCTTCAAATATCAAATGAAAATGTGAAAATTGCAACCCATTCCAATGATCCTCGTAATAAACCATAATCACAGAAACTGTTTCCAGCAGATGTTTATTACTTCAAAGTATCAACTTTAGAGGCTTATCAGAAGCACCCTCATCTCCTTCTACTTGACACTTTACGTTCATGTTATACACATACATATGTCTTTAAGTCGACAATATTATTTGGAGAAGATATATTATCTAGTTGACCGTACTAATTTTGATAAGGGTCTTGAGAGCCAGCATTCTTCGGGAATGGGATGAAATATAATATATCAACTTTGATTGTGATTTTGATGTTTATCGTGTTAGAAATACAGGGATGAGCAAACATAAAGGGTGATTTTGGAAGGCCTGCAGCAAGAATATTTTGCCACCGCCTTGAAATACACAAATATGTAAATTGTACATTCGTCGAGTAATTTTAGTTATTCATCACATCCCCTGCAATGTGTAGGGTTTGACGAAACCCTTGTTGGACACTTTCCTTTAGAACTTAAACTAGTCTTTGAGCTTTAATCTTGAACTCAACAACGAGAAAAAATAGAACGATGCGATATCAAATGAATGAAAATGTCATGAAATATAAGTAGTTGTTTTGAAAAAACATTTCCTTTCAAGTACACATTTTTTACGGAATAATATCAGAATATCACGCTAGTGCTTAACTTCAAGTTTTATGGAAGACCACCAAAACGATGGTATTAGAGTTGAAAATCGGAGTCACAACTTAGGATGCTTATTTGAAAATAAGAAGAAGAAGAACTTGTTCTAACTTGACTAAGCACAACTTATCTCATCATATCATTGAAGGGATATGGAAGAATTTGTCACTATCATCATGAACAAAAGGTTATTGTACAGATACCCGTTTTCATGTAATTTATGAATTTTATTTTGTATCCCAATACTCACTTCAGGAAATTATTTTTGAATATACAGTGTTTAAAAAAACTTTCTGACGTCATGATGATATATAGGTGTACAATTTGTACAATTCTAATGTCGGCTTTTTTTGGTTTGTGCGCGCCCTGTACATAGTAAACATACTGTGATTTTGATGATTTTTGAGTTATTTGAAAGAGAAGATTTGAGAAATAGTCCCATATCCAGAAAAATTCAAACTGAAATCTCCAAAAACCGGTAAGTACTATCTTCTTTGGTACTAGTAAACTTTCAACGAATATCATGACCAATGTAACACTCAAAACTTTAAAATAAATATTTTTTAACAAAAATTGGACAGACTTTATTATTGGGTGCTCTAAAAAATACAGAATAATATAAATTGTATTGGTGCTGGTACTTTTGAAGTTGGTGCCAAAAGTCTTCTATCTAATTAAAATCACACAAATTCAAAAGTACCAGCACCAACAGAACTAATATTATTTTGCATTTTTCAGTGCACCAACTAATAAGGTCAGTTCAATTTTTTTATATTTAGATATATATCGTTTTAAAAATAGTAGGTGCACTTTCAAAGAAAAATAATTTTCTGATAAATCTTTGAATGTAACATTTGAAAATCGCCTGTGCCCATATTGTACAAAATTGAACCATTAATGGAACATCAAATGTTAGCCTATAATTTTCCTCCAATTGTGCTTTTAATTTTTTTGCAGTTCAAGAGATACAGTTTTTTTCAATATTTAAGAGCGGTAAAAAGTTGGGTTGGTCAACGTAAAGCCATCCAAACCATATGAACCAAATGTAGGTTTCTATTTCAAATAAGAGAATTCGGTAGGTACCTACTGAATTTTGAATAAGTACCCTGTGTACATAAAACTATTTTAGGTAGAATGAACATAATCAACTGCGACAGCACATTAAATTTCAAATTTCTTATCCAAGTGCAAGCTGGCATATTAGGTTATGTTTTTTAGTAAAGTTTACCACAATATTTTCTTTCCAGATATACAAAAAGCTCCATAGATGTGCCTCATAGCCTCCAACAGTACACCTTGGTTTTGTAAGGCAACATCATCCGACGACCATCAACAGCAAAAGATACCTAAAATGATAACGCTCGCCTAGCCATCTATTATTAGAGTCTAAGAAGCAATATTTCCACACACTTCCATGGCAATGTCCGCCGCTCCCTGCCCACCTCCACGCAGCTGAATTCCACAGTAACTACAGCATGGCCGATCACGATCCCTTTGATGACGAGGTATGTACCAACACCACCATGTTATACAGTACGCTCATAAAATATAGAAGTGGTTCAATATAATCTTAGAAATTAACATAATATGAACTAAAAGCTCTGAATGTTCGATTTAGCATTTTGATTTTCTATGTTCAGTATTATTCCTTCCACCTTTCACACAACAAACGAAGAGCTAATAATTTTCAAAAATTCAAATACATAGCTATTAACTATAAGGT
The DNA here is from genome assembly GCA_958507055.1 of Crioceris asparagi. Classification (NCBI taxonomy): domain Eukaryota; kingdom Metazoa; phylum Arthropoda; class Insecta; order Coleoptera; family Chrysomelidae; genus Crioceris; species Crioceris asparagi. The sequence continues at coordinate 61,480,092 of OY293829.1, read as the reverse complement.
GTTTTAGCGACCGATGAATAAATAAATTATAACGAATTTATAAATACCCAGTGTTCCATATTTCATAAGCAACTTCTATTTAGTATCTTTGAATTCAGAAAAATTATCAGTTTTCCATTTATGACAAAAAATTATGGCCTTTCAGTCAAAAATATTACCTATGACATCATAAGTTGAAAAGTGGATGAGTTTTAACAATAATGGTTACATAATTCAGTAGAAAATCTACTTAAGAAAATATTTTAGAAGGTATTGAAGCATTTTCATAATTTATGAAAGAAATGTACATACTTAACAAAAGCAGGAGAGGTGTCAATTGCCAAAGGAAACTTTTGTGGTCGATCTAGAAGCACCACTTTAATGGTGATTGATTTACTTCATAGTATGTGAGAGTGCGGTCGAGGAGAAAATAATATTGAAGACGCCCCTTTGTCGTATTATTGAGCTGACAACCTAATCTTGATAAATCTTGAAATTATGCAAATGCGATAGTACATGAATCAGAATTGATTGGTTTTCACAAAATAATGATGTTATTGAGACAAGTCATTATTTTCTACATCCTATCGTTGCAATTCATCAGGTAAAAATGTTGTTTTACGTATTGAAGTTGAAGTTATAGTTACTGTGCATCTTCTTAGGAAAATTGCGGGTCTAGATTTCCGATTACATCCACATCGCACAATAAAGATGCAAGATATTGATCGACGTTAACGAATCATAGATGTTTTCATCAGATGTTCTATTTCATTTGTGGAATTTCGTACCGAAAAAATGCCGACAGGACACAATTTTAAGCCCCCACTGCCCGTCCGTCTGTTAGCGAGTTGTAGGTATCTGAATGTGTATTTCTATTACCGATATAACAACGAATGATAAAATAGGAATAGAAAGAAAAATAAAGGGCATTTAAAACAGAAATGACATTATTTTTCGATGTTTTTTTTGTTCAAATAGCCACAAACATATAAAGATCATTCAGTAATATTCATTTGTATCAACAAAATCTAGATACTTTTTACTTATTGTGTTACCATGACAAATATAAATAATGACATTTGTAATTGATGGATATGAAATCTTACCTGTTTTTGGTTAATTTATTCTAAATTCACGATTGTAAGTATTTTAATAATACTATTAATTTGTTGTTGAAATAATTTTGTAACGATTTGTAGTTTGCCCTGAAGAAGAGAATAAACATTCTCGAAAGCTCGGCTTCAGTCAAAGAATTTTATTGAATATATGACTGCATCCCCAAGAACATCTTTTTATTTATTATAAATCCAGTCAAGAATACAAAATCAATATATATATATATATATATATATATATATATATATATATATATATATATATATATAAAATATATAAATCGGATGAAGCTCTACACCTTTATGCTTTTATTTAGTCGGATACAACCACCCAAAAGCAAACAAAAGCAACTGGAAGTAGTCAAAAACTTTGAGACATTATCTACCAGTGGGAAACAATTCGCGCCACCTAGGTATTGAGAGCAAAATTACGTTTAACGTAAGTATGTATAATAATTAAAGAAATCTATTAGTTCATTAATGAATGAGATATAAAATATATAAATAGGATGAAGCTCTACACCTTTATGCTTTTATTTAGGTGGCGCGAATTGTGTCCCACTGGTAGATAATGTCTCAAAGTTTTTGACTACTTCCAGTTGCTTTTGTATAGTTGGATACAGCTTCCACTTATGTGGCGCTGATGAAAGATAACAAGCTTGAAATCACGTGATCCGCTTCTAGTGGGTGGTTGTATCCGACTAAATAAAAGCATAAAGGTGTAGAGCTTCATCCTATTTATATATTTTATATCTCATTCATTAATGAACTAATAGATTTCCATATATATATATATATATTATATAAAGTTATAATTGAATTATTTTTAAAGTCATATAATAACAACAAAGTATTATTTAAATATTATTTCATACTATTATATTACATCTGCAAGACGCAGTATTTCATCATATCGTATTATATCTGCAAGACGCAGTTTTAAGAAGATAACAAAAGTGATAAGGATATTTACGTGCCAGAGATGCCAACCAGTAGTCAGCAAGTTACCATAAAGATCATTGTTAGTTGTTATCCAGTTTGGCCTCCAAAAAGACATTACTATGTATTTTATTTATAATATTTCTAGAAGTTTCGATTTAACCTTAGGAGAAAAGATCCATTGTATTAATTTACGTTTTTTTATATTTTTGATGATTAAACATTTTTGATTGTATAAATACTAGATCTCTAGCTAACGGCATCACTTGTGAGTCGACACTTGTGAGTCTAGATTCATAGAGTCATGTAAAGTTAAGTTATATTTTATTTGTACTTTAATTTTTTTTGTGTTAATAAATAATTGTTTTTAAAAAGTTAATTCCAAGTTATGTGATTTAACAAATTGGCGCAGTCAGTAGGACAACTCAACGTGATAAAACAAGGCCTACTTCAGCAACAAGTTTCCCCTCATTATCACGGTGGTTTCCAAACCTTCAAGTGAAGAATCAACAGCTCCAAAAGAAGAAGAAGAATTATTACAATTTGAAGAGTAGGATAACTTCAACGTTGATAAAACAAGGCTTACTTCAACAACAAGTTTCCCCTCATTATCAACGGTGGTTTCCTAACCTTTAAAGGAAAGAACCAGCAACTCTGAAGAAAGAAGAGTAGAAATACTTCAACGTTGGTAAAACAAGGCTTACTTCAACAACAAGTATCCCCTCATTATCAACGGTGGAAAAAACCAGGAACTCCGAAGAAAGAAGAATAAGATTCTTCAACAACTTACCAACTTACAGAAGAGGTCCAACGAGGCGTCCTCACTCCTTTGTAAACCACATCGCAGAGAACAAGACAAATCAATGTACATCTTACTGTAAGTGAATTATCACGTATATTAATTTTTAAATTTTTAAACTGTTCGATTTTCTTTTATCATATTTTTATATATTTGATATTTTATATTTAATTAAATCAAAATGGCAAATGAAAGAAATCCAGCTCAAGAGGTTGAGCTTGAACCATATAGAATTTCGGAAATATTTTGTATCGTGCCTGAATTTGAAGGTGATCAGATATTTCTCGGAACATTTTTAAATGCATGTGATTGTGCTTATAATATGTCTACCGGAGACCAAAAAGCTCTGTTAGTTATTCACATTAAAAATAAATTAAAAGGAAAAGCGGCTCAACTAATCAGCTCGCGAAATCCTCAGACTTACGCAGAGATAAGACAACTTTTAAATCTTCATTTTGGTGATTCAAGAGACCTTACTTCTCTTATTCATGATTTACAAAGATTAAAACAATTATCGAATGAGTCAGCTCTAACATTTTTCAATAGAGTGCAAGTCTTGAATGCTAAAATGCATGCAAATATACAAAAAACATCAAATTTATCAAATGAACAAAAGGTTGCACAAGAAATTCTTATTGATACTATGGCTCTTAATACTTTATTAACTGGACTTGAACCCCGTCTAGGACAACTTATTCGTGCTAGTCAGCCTGAAAACTTGTTAGAAGCACAAATTCGCATACGAAGAGAATTGCAATTATCATATTTTGAAAACCAAAAAGTGAAAGCCAGCTTCTAATATTGTAAATAAACCTCAAAATGTTAGAATATCCCAAATACAAACTGTAAAATGCTTTTCATGTGGTAAAAATGGTCATACTTCTAATCAATGTCGTTTCCAACAGCAAAGAGCATCAGCTCCAAGCTATAACCCAAATTTCAATAATAATTTCCAGAGACCAATGAATTTCCAAAATCTATCACAAAATACTGTGCAAAATAGACCGAATGTTCCTACTCAACAAAGACCTTTTAATTCGCAGGGACAATCACAGATAAGACCATCCGTAATTCAAAAGAATCCAAATTTTCAACAAACAGCTCATTTAATCGGCTTCAATGGTGAAAACGATTCAGATTATTATTTCGAAAATAATCAAGATATTTTTGAAAATCAATTCCAAGAAAATTATAGTAACTATTCCGAATCATCAGACTATTCTCCGGATTTTGAAAATTATCCACAAGATTTTGAATCTCCTGAAAACTCAAATTTCCAGGATTTTCCCATTTCTCAAATCAAAGACCATCCCCCAGATTATCTGACAACTAAAATTCAATTTCAGAAACAGTTACCAGAAATCAAACATTAAAATTCGAAGAGATGAACCCGAATGTAAATTTTCCCGAACAAAATTTTCTTTAAATCCATTTTTGACTGTTAATTCCAAAAATCTTTGTTATATTGAAGATGCTTCTAAAGAGTTTAAGTTGCTTATTGATACAGATGCAGGAGTTTCTATTTTTAATGAAAATACTGTTAAGAAATTTCCTGAAAAAATTTACTGAATATGTAACTATTCAAGGGATAACTGATCAAAAAATTTTACTAAAAGAATCTGTTCTTATTCCATTTTCTGCAAAAGATCCACATAAAGTTTTTATTTATAATCTTAATATTGATTTTGATGGAATTTTGGGTTCAGATTTCCTAGAACATTATAATTGTATAATTGATTTGAATTCAAAACAATTGATAACTAATTTTAAAACTATACCTCAGTTTAAAGTTGCCGAAACATCACACTTGTCTCAAAATAATCAAATTTGTGAACAAGATTCTGAATTCTTACAATTTGAACAAAATACTGAAAATTGTTATAAAAAAATAGCTGAGAAAAACATTGATATTTTTGACATGCCTCACGATTATTCATTAGCTCATTGCGTGGCGGAAGATATGCAAATGCAAAAAGGCATTGCCGCAGAATTTAAGAAACGATTTGGAAATATAGAAAAATTATTAAGTCAAAATCAAAAACAAGGTGGTTTAGCAGGTTTGAAAATTAAGAATGCAAATACAACTAGATATATTTATTATCTTGTAACAAAAGAAACTTCAACCGGAAAACCCACTTATCAGACTTTATGGTCATCTTTAAAGACATTGAAAGATCATGTTGGTAAAAACAATGTTCAAAAATTAGCTATGCCAAAAATAGGGTGTGGATTGGACAAGTTAGATTGGACGTATGTTAAAAAAATGATATCTTATCTTTTTAGAAATTTAGGTGTTGAAATTGTCATTTGTTTGCCAAAGATACAAAATCGAATTTTTATTGAGCCAAGAATTGAAAAAATTTTCAAACTGAAATATAAATAAACAAACACAGATGCACTACTTTTCGGACAAGCAATAGAAAATGTTAGAATTCCAAATGCTTTGGTAAATGAAGAAGGTGAATTCTTTACTTCAATTATTAATTCGAATGCTATCCCTAAAATTGTTGAATTTCCAAATTTGAATCTAGATCCCATTCCGAATTCCGAATGTTTTTTAAATTTTAATTGCGTTAATGAAAATAAAACTAAATTTAATCAACCTGTTGATAGAAAAACTATAATTTTGGATCAGTTGCTTACAGATCATCTCAACGAAGAAGAAAAAGAAATTATCACAAATTTATGTTTAGATTTTTCTTATATTTTTTATTTGGAAGGAGACCAACTAACATTTACTAATGAAATTAAACATTCAATTGAAACTGATAATGCGAGACCTATATTTACTAAATCATATAGATACCCCCAAATTCATAAAGAAGAGGTAAAAACTCAGGTGAACAAAATGTTGGAACAAGGTATTATACGTCATTCTATTTCACCATGGTCATCCCCAGTTTGGGTTGTGCCAAAGAAGCTTGATGCTTCAGGAAAACAAAAATGGCGTATGGTTGTTGACTATCGTAAATTAAATGAAGTTATGGTAGATGATAAATATCCATTACCCAACATTTCTGATCTCCTTGATCAACTAGGAAGATGTCAATATTTTATCACTCTTGACTTAGCCTCAGGTTTCCATCAAATCGAAATTGAACCAAAAGATATATCCAAAACAGCTTTTTCAGTTGATAACGGTCACTATGAATTCGTTCGAATGCCGTTTGGACTCAAAAATGCCCCGTCCACGTTCCAACGCGTCATGGACAACATTTTACTTGGCATTCAAAATGAAAGATGTCTTGTTTATATGGATGACATAATAATTTATTCTTCTACTATTCATGAACATGTTTCTCGTCTGAATGAAGTTTTCAACAGACTTCGGAAAGCCAACTTGAAAATTCAACCAGATAAATGTGAATTTCTTAGAAAAGAAGTCGCTTATCTTGGACATATCATTACCCAAGATGGTGTTAAAACAAATCCAGCCAAAATAGAATGTCTCAAAAATTTCCCGGAACCTAAAAATCCTAAAGATGTAAAATCTTTCCTTGGTTAAGCAGGATATTATCGTCGCTTTATACCAAATTTTCCCAAAATTTCTAAACCCCTTACAAGACTTTTACAAAAAGATGTTTCTTTTATTTTTAATAATGAATGTAAAAATTCTTTCAACGATCTAAAAGCTGCACTTACTTCAGATCCTATTTTGAGATATCCAAATTTTGAAGAACCATTTATTCTCACAACTGATGCTAGTGCATTTGCCATTGGCGCTGTTCTATCACAAGGTCCCATTGGTAAAGATCTACCAGTAAGTTATGCTTCGAGAACATTATGTAGTGCAGAAACAAGGTATTCGACAATAGAACGAGAACTCCTTGCTATTGTATGGGCAGTAAATCATTTCCGTCCTTATTTATTTGGAAGAAAATTTACGCTAGTCACTGATCATCGTCCATTAACATGGCTTTCTTCCATTAAAGATCCCGGAAGCAGACTAGCTAGATGGCGACTCAAATTGGAAGAATATGATTACAAAATTGAGTACAAGCCAGGCAAAATTAATAAAAATGCAGATGTGCTTTCAAGAATTAAAATTAATCATTTTAAAGAATGTGCAAATATACAATCTAAAATTACAATTTTGGCAAATAATGAAACTAATGAGGTTATACCATCAACAAGTAAAGACCCTAAGAAGCTCTATAGACAGGAGATTCAACTGTCTATATAAAACCATGTGACGCGCTGACTCCCCAAACGACGGCAGGGTCGTGGCCTAAAATCGGGTATGCGCACTACGTTAATGCGCACGTGTCATATATCTTCGATGTATTTTTAAATTCAAAATCAAGTCATGCTAAATCTTATTGTTTGACGTTTCAGTGTTCAAAGTTTTCAACTTTGTATTTATTTATTTATTTATTGTCAGAAGAAAGATATTTATTGTTGTATATTACTTAGAAAATATGGCTCACGTTTGTTGTATTGAACAATGTTCTAGCAAGTCGGAGAAAGAAAGCAGTAGAGCTTTATTCAAATTCCCCAAAATCGTGAGTGAACTAATAGCATTTTGTGTGAAAAATACTTCGCTTTATATCATTATTTTTGATTATTGTAATAAATAGTTGATAATTATCAGCAGAATTCTGAAAAATACCTTACGTGGCTTGATGCTGTTGGTCATCATTTCAAACATATTAAAAAAGGTAGAGCAGCTCCGAAAAAAATGTTTATATGCGATCTGCATTTCGAGGGCAGTTGCTTCGAACCAAATAATTCTATAATATTGAGAGACGGCGTTGAAATAACTGTTCCCCGAAAAAAAAAGAGATTAACAGCAAATAGTATTCCTACAATACTTACAGTGAGTAGTAAATTTTTTATTGATGTCAATGATAATTTGTCAAATTGCTCGCAGGCAAGCGGGGTAAGTATATTGGTAAACACTGGTAATAGTAATAATTTTAAGCATTCCTCTCTTGAAACAAATTCTACTGAATCCAAAGAACATAATGAACCGCATTCAAGTCACATAATGCCTCTGCAAGAAGGATCCACTATGGGTATAAATAGCATTTTAGTTCACTGTATTCACGGATCGACGTAAAAGTTTATAAAACAATATTTTTTCAATGCATAGAGATTTCAGAGAATCTATATATAAGTAGTTAAAGACAATAACATACAGTACAGATTCTTTTACCTGAATTCGTCAGAATATTTATTATTTTATGTACGCGCCTTTTGTGTTGTAAACATGTACCGATTTTGATTTCTTTTTCATTTCCCCGTGTAAACTCAAAAAGCGCCCCTAACGAGGTTTACTTCGACTAGATATTGAGTAGTCTAAATAATAAACCAATTCTGAATCTGGGGATTAATTTTTACATATTAGGGAAAAAGGGACATCATGTCATATCAAATGAATATGTTTATTATGAGTAAATTCATTATTATTTTCTTTTGATTTTGAAATAGCCATGATGGTTTATAATGATCATTTTCGTCTATAAACAATCTTCTAAATTTTTATCTGTGACGTAACAAAGAATATACATTTCAATTTTCTATTCATATATTTTTGCGTACTAGTAATCAGATCGTAAAATTCAAAAATCAGGATTTTTTGAAAGAATAAGACACTAAAGAAAACAATATAGCAGAAGATATTGATGAAATTCATGAAGCTTTTATTTATCGCCTTGATCATTATCATTTATAATGGTACCCAATTCAAACTTAAATTTGGATATAATTATATCAGTTGTAATTTTTATTGAATATTCTCATATTTATTTCCTGGATATCTGCTGTATATAGGGATAAATATATATATTTGCATATATTCGGCTCAAACATTTACGTCATCCTTCTTGGATTTCCGTATTTGCACTTGACTATTTGTAGCAACAACAAATCATGGTCATTTTACCTAAGACTTCGCTGATTGGTGACTTTCTATAAGCTGTTACAGGAGAAATTCTTCATTCACTATTCAAGTTCTAGACAACTACTCAGCCAGAATAATTTTTTCAGCTATTAATCAGAGACATGCTTGTCTCTGCTACTAATGTTGCTACTGCTACAGAAGAGGCACTTACTTTTCGTTAACATGTAGATCATGCAATCCTATTCAAGAATGACTTTTGTCAGAGAAAAATGTTGTTCAAAACAAGTTGCTAAGAGTACTGGGCTGCTGAGTAAAAGATGAAGAAACAATTGATGAAGATATCTCATCACCATGAGAATCAAAACCATCTATTAAAACAAGAGAAACTTTTACTTCATAGGATGATGTTTTCTCTTGAAATATTACATGCTTCCGATTCCCACGAGTACTCATTTTGTAAATAGCCTCCACTGTGTTTATCCACTCAATACCAGGCTCAGGTTTACACATACACATACAAAATAAAGGTGTCAATAAGTATATGACTGCACTATAAAAATAAAATCACAGGAAGTTTCTGTTTTTCCAGAATTGTTGATATTGCAATATGTCGTAATGTCTTACGGATTTTGATTGAGGTTACTCTCACTGCAATATTCTTCAATTTGCTGGTGTAGGGTCATTCGTAGGCATATAAAATACTATTATAAATAGATGAAAAATATTTCAAATTGATACTATACAAGTATCAATATTATTAGTGAAAATTCTGATGAATAATTGTTCCATTATTTCAGTATTCGAGGAAAACAACATATGAAATTGATTTACATGTTAACACTTTTTCTTGTAAATGTACTGGTACTGCATATCATTATTTTACCTTGAATAATATAGTAGGTATTTTGTGAATAATATAGTAGGAACTTTAACCAACATAATGAAAACAAATTACTGTATTTTTTAAATGTTTGCAAGAATCTACCGAAAGACAAGATCAGCAAAATGGTTGCACTGGAAAATTGTTTGTAATACTCTAAATTTTAAATTATATAGCTTTCTTCCTATAAGGAGAGCATAACATGAACCAATTATTCCAAAAAAACTTACTTTCGTCGATATTGAGGTGATAATTCAAATTTTCTGCATGTGATAATCCTGGTGAACTACATTACTTGGTGTATGTGACATGGAAAGCTTCGCTGCATAATTCGAACTGTAGATGATAGTGATCATAACAAGTTTCTGAAAAGGTATAAAATGAAAAATCAATAACAAGGTAATATATAACACTAGCCTTCATCAGCACCAGCACATTATTCGAATGGTTTGCTGTCCAGTGACTCACTGACGCATCTCAGAAAAAATGGCACAATTCCTTATGCAATCAATGATGAATGTACCATATTGCTTCCAACAATTTCCCACTTATCTTACAATCTTACTGAATGTAGTGTTAGGACTTAGGACTGCATTTCACTGTACAGAGAACACTTGGGACTGCGGCAGAGAATACTACCTCGATCGCAGATTCTATTGAACGAGAACACTAGTTTAGAACCTGTTAAGAAATAGGTACACAATAAAAACATCATTTTTTAAATTGAAGAGAAGAAACACTATACTTAAGTATTCCTAGTAGTAATTCAGTAATAGCCTATCCAACGACCGTACTTTTATAAGAATAGAGATTTTTTGTTATTTGCGTTATGGCATCAAAACGATTTTCAGATATTATACAAGTAGGGCATTTACAATCTGTCCATATTCCGCATACTCGCTGCTCTACCACATTTTAATTCACTCCATAGTCCAGAGACAAAACAATAAACAAGGCGCCAAATTTTTAACTTCAAGTTTCAAATATAATAGCATGCTTTACCAGCAGTAATCAATAGACAATGAGGAATCTGAGGAATGTAATTTTCTAAAAGTTTAATGTTGATCTTGACATTCTTGACGCATTCTAAAATCCCAATACTCTAACCTTATTTGAATTTCACTGTCACAGAGACAGAGAACATAGATAAAATATTATATGACAAAGAAAACATATGGTGGTGCGCACTGTCGTTATGCGCAAACCCGATTTTTAGGCCACGACCCTGCCGTCGTTCACAGCGTCACCCCCTCCACAGGTGTTATTTCTCCTGTCTATAGAGCTTCTTAAAAGACCCTAATGATCTTATAGAACCACAAAAAAGTGAAACACTTATAGAGGAACAGGATGAATTAATGACAGGCGAATTTAATAGATTTGTTGACCTTTACAAAACAAAATCAATAATCGATTATTCAAAAATTGAAACATCGAATGACCAGTTACTGGAAAAGGCTCATAAGAATATTGTCACTTTATTTTGGCAAAATAAACTTGAAGATTTACATTATAAAATAAGATATTTCTGAAGAAAATTTTGATTTTCAAATGAATTTAGTAAATATTGTTTCTAGTAAAACTGTGAAAGATCGCAAGTATTTTATGATACCTCTTATTTACGATCCAGAGTTTGTAGTTCAACAATTATTTTACACATTATTTAAAGAACAAAGTAAATTTGATCCTTCAAAAACTTATCATAAAGAAAATAATCTTGAGTTACCTATTTTAGAAGTATTCTCTTTTATTTTTGCTAATGTTGATTTAAAATTTGTAGTCTGTCAAAATATTGTTAAAACACCTGACCGTGATGAAATACCTATCATATTGGACCAATATCAGAAAGGCAAAAGTAATTTACATCGCGGAATAAATGAAACTATTCGACGGATAAAATCTAAGTATAACTGGACAGGACTAACAAAAGATGTAGAACAATTTATTAAAAACTGTGAAACTTGTCAAAAAGTAAAAATCTGTCGTAAGAATTTAAGCTCTCCTCTGGTAATAACAGAAACACCAAAAACTCCGTTTGAAAGAATTAATATTGATATTTTTGAGTATCCAACAAGAAATTACACGTCAACGATTCGAGATGAGAAATTTACTCAAGCTTATCCTATTTCAAATAAAAAAGCTTCAACAGTTGTAAATACATTATTAATATTCTTTCAACAGTTTGGGACACCTTTGAGAATTCATTGCGATTATGGTCGAGAATTTGATAATTCATTAATAAAAGATTTGTGTACGCTTTATGACATAAAGCTCACTTTTTCTAGCGTTGGCCATCCACAATCGAATGGTTCTTTAGAAAGATTTCACGGAACTCTTGTGGAAATGATCCGTGGACATAAGACAGAAAATCCAGACGAACATCCGTTTAATATTTTGCCATATGCGGTTATATGTTATAATAAAACTAAAAACAAAACAACTGGTTTTACCCCATATGAACTGATTTTTGGTCATACGTCTAGTAGACCACCTGAAACTTTATATAATGAGAAGGCCCTTATTACTAAATATATACGTGATTTGAACAACAGAATGCAACATTATTATAAAATTGCACGAGCAAAAATAGCAAGTCAGAAAGAAAAAGCAAAAAAAAAGATTTGATAAAAATATTTCAGGAAAGCTTCCAGAGTATAAAATAGGAGATAAAGTTTATCTTAAAGAATCTCAAATTAAAGATAAAAGTCAAAATTTGTTTAATGGTCCTTTTGAAATTGTGCAATTATTTGATAATTCTGCAATAGTTTTAAATCCACAAACTAATCAAAAATTAAAAGTTAATTTCGATAGACTGAAACCCTACTATGAGTAGTTTCTTTGGTTTCAGATTCTTCGTGCTGATAAATATTATATCAGCTCAATACACACTTATCCTGTTAATAACACAGTTGGAATCTTTTTCCATGAAGAATGTACTATCAAACTTACGAATGAAAAATGGACACTTTTAGTTTTCAAAGATCTGGCCCCAATTAAGAGAGAGAGAGAGAGAGAGAGAAATGCTTTATTGTCGAAAAAATATAAATTTTGTAGACAAAGCAAAATAAAAATATCAAAATCAAACACTACAAAACAAAACAAAGGCAAAACTAAAAATTAAATTAAAATTAAATAAATTTATATAATATAAAACAAAAATATAAAAATATAAAGATGTAAAAATATAAGATAGTAAGTATCATAATGAAACCTACAGCTGTATATTCGGTTAGAAAGTAAGTTAACATACAGCTGTAAATTCAGTCAGAAGGTAAACACTAACTAAATCACAAAACAAAAACAAATTTTGTACAAACAATACAATAAGAAAACAATGGAAAATAATGATAAAATACTTATAGAAATTTTGGATACTTTAGAAGACCCGTCTCCAAGGTTTATAGCTTTTAAGTCTGAAATTCAAACACACATAAGTTTATTATCACAAATTTCGAATTCAATAGGTCAAAAATATAAAGAAGTTATAGGAGAAACTAAATCATATAACTCCAGGGCAAAGCGAGGTATATTTAATGGAATCGGAACTGTTTGGAAAACTATTACTGGTAATTTAGATGCATCAAATGGAGAATATTATAATGATTGTATTAACAAATTATCTCATGATGAATTTGAGTTGGAAAATCTTCTTAAAAAACAAATTTCAGTTACAACTTCTGTTATTAAAAATTTTAATAATAGGTACTATACAAAAATTACAAATTGATGAAAAGACTTTTAATGAAGATATAAAAGAAATCCAAATACTTTGATGGATATTGCTGATGATGTCGCATTTTATGAAGCACAAATAAGGATATTGAATATTTGTGAATCACTAATGGAAAGCTATATTTTCTTAGAAGATTCCCTTAATACAATTTTAAATTCTATCACTTTTGCTCGCATAAGATTATTACATAGCTCAATAATAGCACCTTCAGATTTAATCAATTCTTTACAAGGTATAGCAAAATCTCTTGTAAGAAATAATTTAACTTTACAACCGTTTACGTCAAATATAGCTAATTATCTTAATATTATTGAATTAGAGGCATATCAATCAGAAAGTAAAATAATATTTGTTCTCAAATTCCTCTCACTGATCCAGAAGCTTATATACTATATCGACTCTATCCAATACCAATATTACATGATCGAACAGGTATCTATCATATTTTACCAACTACACAAAAATATATTGGGCGCGATGATGATTCACTGCTGTAAAAATCTGTTCTAATCTCCTCCCATATCCAATTGACAACGATGCAATTTGCGAAGCACAACTATTAAGAAGATTAACTCAGATGCCCAAGACATGTCAAACATCTCTTCTTTTTGTTAAAGATTATAATGTCTACCAAATTGATTTAAATCTATGGTTAATCACTGTTTCGGACCCTTTGCCAATCACGATTAAATGTGAAAATAGGGAAATTAAATCAGAAATTATTAAAACTAATAGTTTACTGAAATTACAACCTGAGTGTAGTGCCTTTATTGGAAGTACAAGAGTTCATGCTCAATACCCAATTGACAGATACCAAGAAATCAAGTATAGAAGTCATCCAGTCACAATTCCATTTGACTGTTGCAAAGATATTCCTGAAAAATTACAAATTCCTGAACTAGAACCTCTTAAGTTGAACAAAATTGATTCCGAAGATTTGAACATTGCACAGCACAAACTAAATCAGTATTCAGAAGAATTAGAAAAAATGATGAAACAATCTCCGATCAGTAAATATACACATTGGTTCACCATTCTAACCATTGTAATAATAATTTTATTGGTAATACTTTATGTGACCTGTAAATGTAGAAGAAAGCATCATCGAATTGGAATAGCTTTAACCAACGATTACCCACCATCACCACCAGGACCAGGTTCCAGTATTTCATTCCAGCAAAGTATAAGAAGAATTCTTCCGAAAAGAAGAGCAAGTATCCATGTCGGAGAACCCATAGTAGAAAACATCGAATTAAATCCAAATAAATCATTAACTTAAAAAGTTGTTGCAATGAGTTTTTATATAAAGTTATAATTGAATTATTTTTAAAGTCATATAATAACAACAAAGTATTATTTAAATATTATTTCATACTATTATATTACATCTGCAAGACGCAGTTTTAAGAAGATAACAAAAGTGATAAGGATATTTACGTGCCAGAGATGCCGACCAGTAGTCAGCAAGTTACCATAAAGACCATTGTTAGTTGTTATCCAGTTTGGCCTCCAAAAAGACATTACTATGTATTTTATTTATAATATTTCTAGAAGTTTCGATTTAACCTTAGGAGAAAAGATCCATTGTATTAATTTACGTTTTTTAGGTAAATTTCTTATAGAAATATACCTATTGCGATCGTTCACACTTTTGAATTAGTATAATCTATCTATAAGTTAGTCCAAAAAAACATTTGGTTCAAAAGTTTATATATATATATATATATATATATATATATATATATATATATATATATATATATTTTATATACATATATATATATATATGGGATATTACGAAATTTGTTAACACGATAGAGGTCGCAGTTTTGAAGGTATCAAGTTCAAATTTTCTACAAAAATCAATCTCTCAGATATCTCGGTCGAGTTCGTTATTGGGCAATATCGGGTATGTAGTTTCAAAATGGCGACCATTCAAACATTTAAAAAAATGATCAAAAAAGAACAGTAGTGTAAATATTATTAAAAATAATTTTAGGTTATAGATATAATCAGTACCTACAACTTTTGTTCAAAGCAATTTTTCATAAAATACACAGGTAAAAAAATAAAAGTTAATAAAGAAAAATAACAAATATTGATAAAACATGAACACTCAATATAAATTTGATGTAATTGTACATTTTCTGGAGATCTTAATGTAGCCCCTGATTAAAAAGATATATAGTATATTTATTGAAAAGAAATAGACGAAAAAAAAATCTGCCTTGAAGTGGACTCGAACCCTGTCTGCTTTATATTCAACAGCCAAAACAAAAACCTCTAACCGCAAGGCTATGACAATTTTATTTAATAACATGTAGGTATACCAATGAAAAGGTTGTTAAAATTTCAATTCAATGAATTTTGAAAAATTTACCTTTCCGCTGACTACAGGCCATCGGGATTTTTTTATATTTTTGATGATTAAACATTTTTGATTGTATAAATACTAGATCTCTAGCTAACGGTATCACTTGTGAGTCGACACTTGCGAGTCTAGATTCATACAGTCATGTAAAGTTAAGTTATATTTTATTTGTACTTTAATTTTTTTTGCGTTAATAAATAATTGTTTTTAAAAAGTTAATTCCAAGTTATGTGATTTAACATATATATATATATGGGAAATTACGAAATTTGTTAACACGATAGAGGTCGCAGTTTTGAAGGTATCAAGTTCAAATTTGCTACAAAAATCAATCTCTCAAATATCTCGGCCAAGTTCGTTATTGGGCAATATCGGGTAAGTAGTTTCAAAATGGTGACCGTTCAAACATTTAAAAAAAATATCAAAAAAGAGCCGTAGTTAAATATCATCAAAAATAATTTTAGGTTATAGATATAATCAGTACCTACAATTTTTGTTCAAAGCAATTTTTCATAAAATGTACAGATAAAAAAATAAAAATTAATAAAGAAAAATAGTAAATATTGATAAAATATGAACACTCAATAATTTGATGTAATTGTACATTTTCTGGAGATCTTAATATAGACCCTGATTAAAAAAATAGTTTATTTATTGAAAAGAAATAGGCGAAAAAAAATTATACCTTGAAGTGGAACGCGAACCCTGTCTGCTTTATATTCAACAGCCAAAACAAAAAGCTCTAACTGCAAGGCTATGACACATACGATAATAATAACATATAGGTATACCAATGAAAAGGTTGTTAAAATTTCAATTCAATGAATTTTGAAAAAAATACCTTTCCGGGATTTTTCGATGTTATATCGATATTGACGAAAAATATCCACCATCGAACTTGTTGGTTGCTTGCTCTGTATAAATAACTGTGTAGTTTTTTCGTACCCTTTGGGAATCTAAGAAAATTTGAAGTTTCACTACTCAATGTTTTAGTAATAAATATATCCATTAATAACTTTGAAATAGCATTTGCGATTTTAGGATATACCTACCTATTGACTTTCTAGTTTAGGTTTCATTGGATTTACACTGAAATTATGGCAAATATAGAGATGCTGTGAATTTAGTATATATTTAGTAGTAGTTATATGTGAATTTTTATATCAAACAATGAATATCTTCATAGGTCAGATTGCCGCCAAAAAGACGTTTTTATAGTTGTATTTGTTTTTTCTAGTAAAGTAGGCACAAAATTTATTAAAATATACGATAAGCATTATTAATTTTTATTATATCAATAAATTTTCTCGATGCTCTATCATCATCATCGATTGTTTGTTCCGATATCGACATCGATGCGGTATTTTTCTTCGATGTCCCATCCCTACTGCATCATACGGTAACTTCTAGAAAATTCCACTTCAGAATCCGATCCGTATAGGTCTTGACGTAAAAACGGGGTTGATTTACTGGCCACTGACCCATCCACGTCTATTGAGCTGAAATATCGTCTTAGTACAACGTCTAGTACGACGTGTAGTTACCCCTCGCGAATATTTATGAATCGCGTCATTTCATAAATACACGGGATCTACCTACTGTTTGCTGCCGTAGGGAATTTATCTATGGTTTGCTGCCGAATCCGAGCGGCACTGTTTGAGAGGCTGTACTGGGCATAGGCATTATAAGGTACTCTTCGTAAGGTCGCCAGTGCCTTTTCACGAGATGGCCACCGTGAAAAATGTTCACGTTCAATCTAATGCATGGCAGTCGAACGCGTAAATCACGACACAAATGCGAAATATAATTATCTTCTCCAGTCCAATAATAATGGAACAGTAGCGATTCAGAAAAGTCAATATCCATTGCGCAACCCTATATTATCCATAATATCAATCTACAAATCATGCAATGGATTTTGAATCCTCCACACCGCTTTCGAGAACATGATTCATTGGCTTTCTCAGTTTCTACATGAAAGTAGTTTTGGTCAATGTAATGTTTTAATGGAATATAGTTTGGAGTATAAAACCAACTTCACTTACATTCAGCGTTATAGCCTAAATTACAAGTGTTTGCAAATTGTATGATTTCTCCCAAGTTAAAACACCAGCCGTACCCATTCAGGAAAATTTTAGGTATTTCGGTACATTACGCCTATATGACTTGATTTTAATTTCATTTTCTCAGAATATTATACTTAGTAATAGGTATAACTTTCAGATTACATATTCTTAGAAAATATTGCAAAAATTGCAGGCACTGAAATATTAGTATGTATAGATCTTTATCATGAATATTTTAAAGACAGTCCTCTACTTTACCGAATTATTTCAGAATTTCTACATGTCTATAAGAATTTACAACGTGGGACCACGTTTATAAATCTTCTTATCTTCATTGCCCTTCTTCACTTCTGAGCAGTAATATGCAAATTAGCCACTATATTTTGGAGACTACTATACTTGTGTTCCTAGCGTCTTTCAACGTCAATCGCCAGCCCACTGCTGTACTATCTTCTTTGCTTTTACTTTTAAATGTCAATACTTTCCTACTGCAAGCTAACAAACACAAAATTCTAGTGACATACTTACGCAATACCTAATCAAGTTAACGGTCTAATTAGTATTTCACTATTTCCACCTGCATATAAAATATAAATTTCCTAATCTCTCCTGATCTCTTAATCGTTTATCTACATTTTTCTATTTTTTTCCTGGCGACTTTTTCATCGATTTTCCGTTGATTTGCAATTTCCTTGGTATACAAATTGCTCCATAAATTCATAACACAAATCAACACGAAGTGGGATCAAAGCAATTCCATTTAAAAGTAAAATGAGATTTTTTGATTTTTCCAATCGACGATGTGTATTTGTCAATACCATTGCATATCGGATTCGCCCGACATAAATTACGTCAATCGATGGAGGCTATAGATATTAACGAATTTAACCGTATTCCAGCGCCGTTACTGTAACAAGTGGTTATTATTGATATGTCATGGCCAATTCGATAGTACATTTTGGTTTGTCAGACCGCGAAAGGCTGTTGCTATTGATCTGAATATAGTATTAGTTACTCAAATTTGTAGCATTACGAATAGTAATGGTTGTTGCCAGTTACATATCCATGGCATCACATCTTGAATCTTGTCTTCCAGTTATTTTTTTTCGAATGAGAATAGGAACAAATAATCATTACGAATATAAAAGTCATTGATTCAAATGTATGCAGATACATATTCTGTTACTCGAACAATATCTAATAATATTCGATACCTTAAAATTGAATTGAGTTCACCTGTTTCTAGATTTTCAAATAAATTATACAGTGTGTCCAAATAGACCAATAGACCAAAACTGGTCGCGGTGGGATAGGTCGTGCAGCAACTCCAATCTAATCTAATCTAATAGTGTTTCCAAATCTCTGTGTCGTTATTTGCTAAATTTATTAAGCCATAAAAAACTCACTCATCACTTTTAGTTTGGGACATACAGGATCACACTCAAATCTAGGGGGTGTCTATATCTTGGTCTTTTGATAATAGAGAAACGATGATGACGGTAATTATTAAATAGTTACTTTAATTGAGGATTCAATGACATGATAACGTTGATCCACTCGGAAGGCATCATTCTTTTACGTTTCCGGCACCGCATCAGTCTGTCATATGGTGTTTTATGAATATCACTGGATTTGACATCTTGACGAGACAATATTATGACATTATTTATTTTATTTTTTATCTCCTTTCTTGAGCATGATTATCATTATGTGTTGTTCCATACCAATGGTATTTGTCCATTTAGCTCTCGTCTTCTCCTGGTGACTTACTCTTTTTCATCTCAGTCATTGCAGCTTCAACAGAATGAATAGTAATATCAGGAATGTCTTCTGAGCCTTGATTATTGATAATTGATAATTTTATGTCGTATGCCTCATTCGTTTTGGAGTAGAACTCTTCTACAACATTTAGAATTTTCTCTCTATTTGATTTTATAACCTCTTCTCGGTTTGCAAGCTTAACGATATTTCTTTTGTCTTTTATTAGATTTCTTCTCAGAAATTTCATACCTTTGTTTTCTTCTGTAGTTTTTGTAACTAATAAGTGTTATGTTGTCTAAGGTCTTCCCTTACAGCTCTAGAAATATATTTATTTAGCTGTTTCAGACCTGTTGAATTTCTTCTCATTTCTCTTCGTTTTGTAATCAGCTTTTTTGTATCCTCACTTATTTTCCCTTTATTTAATATCCCTTCGAGATGCTGCTGTTGTGATGCATTTTTTATCTTCTGAAATTTTGTTGTTTATGATGTCAATATTATCTTCTGCCCCTATGTCTCTTATTTTTATTTGTTGATTTATGTGTTTTTCATAGGACTAATCTCTTATTCTCGTAAGGTTATCTCGTTTTCTATCTATCTTTTCAAATTTATTACAATTTTGCCTATGGGCACTGCGTATGAAGCAATTGTTCAGGACGGTTATTTACATCATGAATGACTTCTTTATGTTGGGTAATTATAAACTCAATTTTGTTCTTTGTCCGTCTGGACATACCCATGTCCACTTACGTTGACATTTCTTTTGGAAGAAAGAATTTATGGCATAGAGTCTTTTGTGTAAAAAAAAACTTTTTCAACATATCACCTCTCGTATTTCTTTCTCCGTACCCATGGCCACCTAGGAAAGTTTTGGAATCGTCCATTTTATAACCAAGCTTTGCGTTGAAATTGCCCTTGATATAGGTGTAGTATGCTGGGGTACCATGCGTTGCATGTAGAATGTCATCATAGAATGTGTCAGCTTCTTCTTGACATTACATTTAGTATTTAACTTTAGTACCAGCAAGGATTTCTATTATTTTTCCTTTTTTTATGTACCAGAAATCCAACTCCAACAGCAGAATCTCCATTTTAGTACCGAACCGGATTTCAGAATTTGTTGCTTGTCTCCCTTCCTTCTGACTTCATCTAAGCCAAGGACGTCTCACTTTATATGCTCCAGCTCTTCCTCTTCCTGCAGTTCGTTTGCCATAGTAAGCCTGGTCCGACCCGGTGAGTTTTCGCACCCTCTGCTCAAGTGGTTGCAAACCTCCTTTTATTTGCTATCCGGTGCAGCCTGCTAACGAGGCTTTGACAACCGAGTAACGGCGGTATAACTGTAACAACGAGAGATGAGGAAATGCAACTCTCTTCTTCTGGACCATCTTATCAACATGCAGTGGCCAGCGCGATAAGGCAATAGCTAAGTTGCCCCGTAACAAAAGACTCACCAAAGATATATCCGAAATAATATATAGTCACCTTACTCAGAATGACCTGTTCCCTAAGGAGCAAAAAGGATGTGACAAAGACTATCTACTAACTAGCCAATTAACACAAAAATACTGCAAGAACACACAAAAAAGCCTATCAATAGCATGGATAGATTACAGAAAAGCATTTAACAAAGTACCTCACAGCTTAACATACATAAAGTATCATTAACAATAGTGAAATTCATAACCAAAGCAACGCCCCTTTGGTGAATGGATTTGAACCTAACAACTGAAACATCTACCTTGACAATCGAAGAATATATGTATTAAAAACGGAATATACCAAGGAGATATACCTACTTTCACCACTGATGATTTGCATGGCTCTAAGAAATTAGCTACCTTTTATGTGTAGACGATCTCAAGCTAGTAGCAAGGGATGAAAAAGGAGAACAAATCGAAGCTGATAAAGAGTTCAATGATGAAATTCAGATGGAATTTGGACTTGAGAAGTGCACAAGTCTCATTCAACAAAGGAAAAGTTAAGAAAAGGAGAACATCGACCTTATTGATTGAATTGAATTGAAGAGCATGACGGACAAAAAAATGAAAATAAAAATCGAGGAATATTGAAAATCGAGCTAAGTGCTATAAACATAATATTAGCCATCACATCATAAGCGGCACAGGTCGTACAATATAGCTTTAGAATTATGAATTAGAATAACGCAGAAATAATAAGATAAACCAGGAAACAAAGCATGTATGACGTCACACAACAGCCAACATAGATCGCTTGTACATCCATAGAAAAGAAGGTGGGTGAGGAGTAAACCTAGAATCAAGTAACTTCATCGCAAAAGAAGGAATAAAGAGATATCTTCAATTGAAACAGAAATAAAAATGCTTGGGCATGGTATACAGGCAGAACCAAAAGCAACCCGAATTAAACAAATAATCCGAAAAACAACAGAATGATACGGATGAAAAATCCAAAACTAAACTTGACGCATAAAGATAAAGATCATTAAAGACAACATAAAACTGAAAATTAAATAAGAGCTAAAACAAAATTTGTTGGAAACCATGGATGAAATCCAATCCTGGGGCTGGCTCAGACATGCTAATCTAAAAGCTGAAATAGAAGCATTCATAACAGCATACCAGGAACAAGCCATAGCCATGAAATATATGAAAACCATAGTATAGTCTCGGACTGTTCAATCTTGGCAGAGATATAGTACCTAGACTGCCACAAACAAGTAGCAGCACATCTTCATTGGAATATCTGTAGAGAAAATACCATTAAAGCAAACAAGCCCGATATCATGATAAGAGACAAAATCCAAGAACATACTCGTTGTTGGAGTAACAGAGCTTATATAAAAAAAATGAATCAAATCTCTGTTAAGCACCTCATAGAATTGCATAAATCAATCTCGTTGAGCACTGCTATGTACTGTGAAACTATAAACGCAAAAGTACCACCCTAGGTGCACGGTATGCATTCGGTGGTACTTTATAACTACCGCGGTGTTACGTGTGTAAATTGGATAATTGGACAATTGGATAATAATAATAATCAGTAGCTGTAAGCAACAACAAAATTATAAGTTTATCTATACACATCATCTGTAAAATAAATATGGCTAAAATTAATGGTATACTAAATGTTTATTCTTAATAATTAATGAATCTAAGCTTGTTATTCTGGCACCTGCACGTGAAATTAATACTTATTAATTTTGCAGCTAAGTTATACTTATAATCTCCTTAGAGCTTGAATAATGTTCGAAAAATTTTTCGAGTTGCAATTTTTTGGAAATTTTATTAAGGAAATCCGCAACTGTGAAAAAATTAACGCAGAATAATTCAAGCTCGCGGGAGATTCGGTTCGAATTTTTTTTACCAAAAGATCAAGTACAACTTTTGACAGTTTATAAATATATATAATATTCTGGCATCTGCACGTGACAAGCCAGGGAGATTATCACTCATAAATTTTGCAACCGATTTTTTTTTAATTTAGGTTGTCGTCATAGCAACCTATCAAAATCAAAGCATCTGATTGGCTTAAAATAACAGGAAAAATCTTTCATCAAAATATATTTAAATAATATTTTAATTTTTTATATTGACTATAGATATATTCTGCTTGACACGCAACTTGTAAAGAGAAAAAATGAAGTAAGTCGACATTTGTAGAAACTTTTCCTAATCTTCTAAATGAAGAAAGATCCTACTGATGCTTTTCATTTTCAAAAGCTTTTCTTGTCGAACTAGGTATTGTGAAATCTGTTAAAGTTGATACTCAGGCGAAAAAATAATATAAGGATTGAGAGCTGCTCGAGTCCGCGCGGTAGATTTGTCGAGAAAAATATGATAATAATAATACTATGATATTTAAGTATATATCTTTTCTTTTTTGTGGTAATAAAATAATGACCGTTCACATACAATTAGGTTTCTCAAATTTCTGACCTTCATGCGGATGCCTCTACAGCAAACAAAACTTACTATCTTCCAGATATATAGTCCATGAATCTATCATACAAGAAATTGTTGGGTAAAACAAAGGTTAATTTGTAAAAAATGTATTACATATTATGGTGAAGAAAATATGATATATTAATATTCTGCAATATTTGTGTACTCGTCTATGTTGGTATACCCATCAAAAGACAGATCTGGTGGGGCGCCCATTAATACGCGGTAGTCCATTGTTCGGGATCTTTCAAAAAATAAATTCTTTAATAACTGTATTAGTCCAAGCCCAAGCTGTTCTGATACAGTTCTTAGGTGTTGCAGGGATAATTGCATTCTACGCGGATGACAATGTTCTTATTGATTGTAGAACATTCCATTTTATGTTTGGCTAATTTGTTTCTATATTACTGATATTTGCATTTACCATGCAATTTTTATATTTCCTCTTCATGCAATAACTAATTCGTTGATCCAAGAGCTCATCTCGAGACCTTAATTACATGAAAACAAACTTTTCCACTGTTGGTAGGTACATCCAAATTGTCACATCTATGAGCTGAACAATTGTCCTGTTAAGATTAATTTTTCTTTTTAATTCCATATTTTTTTGAAGCCTGATAAGTCAGCCATTCCCGAAATGAGACATTATAAATAAAGACTTTTTATGGTAGTAATACAAGTCAAATTCACTTTTCCAAGTTTTTCAAACAACGTGGGCTTTTGTACTTCCCATTACCCAAAGTTTCAGTTTTTCACCATCATTGGCATTGCAGTAAACTACAGTAGTATATCTAGGTTTGCTTTTAGCTCCACTATGTTATTTTACTCCTTCAAAATCCAGAGATCGATCAGGTAGAGGGTGAAAACATCTTGGTATTTAACATTTGGTAGCATTTGCGACTCATTATGATTTTGACAAAAAGCAGATCGATCAGTTTTTTGCTTTAAACGAAAAATAATCTAATAAATGCATCTAAATTTAATATGGAAGTGTTATTAATTTACGAAGAAGTGTGTTTGTAAATGCAACTTGCATAACTTTCTTGGGCAATCTTTTTTTTAGGTAGGTATTGCTTATACCCATTTCGTCCTCGCCTTTTTGTCTGATATGACTTACAGCTCCAAAGTGAGCTGTTGAAAGCATGCATTAGAGGCATTCGCTGGCTTTTAGATTTAGTATCTAGTTGTAGCAGCTGCGGAAAATACGCAAGCGATGTAGCACACCTATGACTGGCAATGTGTATAATATAAAGATGCTTTCTCCCTCAACTCTCAACTATAAGTCGTAGAACACCTCACATTTGAAGAACTGTAGATACATACATGTTTGTACCTTTGGGCAATTCTCAATAACGAAGTCACGTCGCTAAATATATTTGTTGTTACGATGATAAGCCTAACCTCAGAATCGTAGACATGGGAAAAAAATCTATACCTTATATGACATGACATTGCCAATGTCAATTATGCCTTCCATGAGAATGTAGTCATAACCATCTGATTTCTATCTGAAAACGCGATCAATCCAACTCTGTTTTTCGACTTCAACAAGGGAACCACCCCTTCCACTCAAATTTCGGCGAGTTGGAGAACGAACCTGTGTGTACGAGACCGTGCTCTTAATAATCTACCTCAACAGTAAAAAACAAATTTGGTCTATAATCGACTAAGAGCATTATCTTCCAGTATTTCTAATGTAGCGAAAAGAAGGACTATATAAGCCACTGAGCAAATGTAGAGAAAAATGTAGCGTAAAAGGGAGAAACGGATCAATTTGAATAAGCGGGATTTGTCTAGACGTAATGGCCTTTCGACGAAGAAAAAATATATTTGAGCTAAGATAAAAAAAACTTGAAGATCCGGGAGGGACGGTTGTAAATTTCCCAATTCATTGTCAGGACTGATCGATATACTGTTCAAGTATTATTATACATATAGAAAACAAACATTTGAAAAACATAAGGCCTCATTGAGATAAACATTTGCCATAGAATATTTTTATTGCAGAAGCATAAATTAAATTTAGCTGGAAATCGTTCTTCCAAATGGAAAACATAATGGATTAATTAATATGTTGGTTTGACCTAAATCAGCTTAATTGAAATAATGCCCGCTGAGATATAGTTCATTTAAGTAATTAATTGGATTATGACACAGGTGGATTTTTATACCGGAAATATCCAACGTCCCGAAATCATAAAATCAAATTTGATTGGAATCTGAATACCAGATAAATATGTTATTATCTGCTGTCACATTAAGTCTACAAAATATTTGCCTTAAAATTATGTTACAAGGTTGTATTGTTATTGATTTGGTTTAGAAAGGGAAGAACAAAATAAATTCGAATGATGAATTTAATAGACACCTTTGTAGAACTATACTATTCAAACTGATAAAGTTCGTGTATATTATTTATGTTAAATGTTAAATGCTCATTCAGACATGACTAAAATGTCCCATCCACCTTGTTCGGGAAAAGTTTTTTCGGGGAAGAATATTTTGAATGACGATGTGTATTCCAATAATCCTGTTTCAAAAGAAATAAAAAATCATCAATATCAGAGCACGTTTATAATTCAAAAGGTCTGAAGAGATATAAAAAAGCAGAGAAACAGTCCAATTCTACACCTCCTCCATTTAGGTTAAAATCAGTAACTATCTCTGATTGAATTTTGTATCAATATCCTAGTGTGGCCTCCTCCACCCCTCTTGCTTTATAAAATTACCACAATGTAATGTATTTTTTAGATTATGATCTATTTGGAAGCATAGCATTCCTATTAAAACTTATTTAAAAAAAATACCCTCTTATCTATTAGCGTTGATGATGAAGTATATTATTATTTCGATAAATATTTGTATCAATGACACATAAGCAAATACCTTCAAATTTCAATCTTGTGTTAAGTCTCTCTTCCAATAACATTAATGATGACGTTTGTTTTCGTTTCTATAAATATTTGCATCAATAACATATTAAGCAAATAAAACTACATTCTAATAAAGAATTGAATTACCGCTCCAGTATGTATGCAACCAACTTGGTTCGTCACGAAATAATGGTTTTTCTTCTGTAGATTATAGATAATGAGGACATCTAATTTGATAACTTCTAAATAACTCCTATGATTTCTTCTAAAGATGGTCCATTCATTTGGGAACTTCACCCATTAGTTAAAAACGAGACAGAAATAATTTTCAAAAATAGTTCGCTCCATTTTATGTCGGTACATCTATGTCTATTTTTCGGCAAAATAGTTCAAGCAGGGGCTGATAGACTTTATTGAACATAAACAATGATAATGCTAACTATTTCTCTGAAAATTCTAGTAAAAAATCGGATTGTAGTAAACTCACAGAAGAGCTTCAGCATTCCGAAGCTGAACAGAATTCATATGCCAGATATATTGTAGCTTAAAGTATATTAAGAAGCTTTTTCATATAGTTGAGTTTCAAAAGTCTTCTTTTTCTTTTATCCTAAAGCTTTTTTGTTATTAATTAATTTTCAACATAATATCTGCAAAGTAGAAGTAAATATTTAATGATATGAAACCAAAACAACACTCAACTGTAACACTTTAACTATTAGTTTGCCAAATATATTTTAGTATAATCATCAATCATAACTCAATCTCAAGTAAGGGGTACTTTAATAAATATAAATAAATCGTCTGAGATTCAAATGTCTCAGATAAGAGATTTCAATAATTATTGTCATACCTATTTGATATTGTGTCAATTATATACCGTTAACCCTCTCTATCAGGAAGAAACGAATCACTTGAAAAGGATCATAGCTCAAAAATATAGATTCTGCTATCCGCCATTCCCAGAGCCAAACATACTGATTAACTAGCCCTTCACGATTTGCGCGATATGGGATATATTAATGGGTATAACTCCTCTTAATGAGCTATTATTGTATTTCCACGATTTGATCGTTATACAACTCTATCATTAAATTAAAACAATTTACCATCAAAAATGTCCAACAAAAAAAAACTTAAACTACTATTAAATAATAAAATGATAATTTTTTTATTCAAATGTTATCTTTTATACAATTTCGGAGATGATACAAAGTATTTTTTTGTATGAACCTACTGCTTTTTATTCTAATTAAGACATTTAGCTCTCTCTTCTCCTTCTCCCTCAACCGATAATTCCACTAGAAAAAGTTTCCTCTGGTATTCATATATCAACCGTTATCATCATATAGAGGGTAGTCAAAACCAAAAGCGAGACTTGCAGCAGGTTTACGACCGAAACTATTATTACCAAAATCAATTTTCTGCATGTATACAATTATCAGGATTTTAGATTATCCGTTTGACAAGAATAATCGAGTTTCTTCTATAGTTAGGTATATTTTAATTTAGATATTATTTTTACTGATTAAATTATTTTTTCCCAATTGATTATTAAATTAATAGCCTAAGGTAAACAAATTTTAAAATCAGCACTGCGGTTAAATCTTCCTGATAATCAATTGCTAATTAATTAATTCAACTTATGTTTTTTTTGTCTTAACAATACTAATATCTAAGTTTAATCACCAACACGAATAGTGTTTGTTATTCAACATAACCTATCACAACCCAAGCATCTCAGTACCTACATTTCTCAACTCTTCCAGTAAACAATAGTTTATTCATGTATCTCATCTCTAATCAGATAAATGTTCAAGCACAACTTTTATCTAAAATCTCTTCTTCTCGGCTTCCTCCCCACAGCTCAGATAGCAGTATAGAAAAAAGAGAGCTAGAAAATTACAAAACGACATTGACGTTGATATAAAAGTTCGGTGGATAAATAAGAAAACAACTACTTTGGAATGAAACTAAGTTGCATCCTGAATTGAGCATTTTACTCAGACCGACCCAAACAAGCAAAGCGCGCACGAAAGAACTCAAGAAGTCAATACCTACTTTCGAATGCACCGAATTTTCGACGGCTTTTCGCTAAATGTGATTTGCTCAAAGAAATTTCTATGCTCGTTGATGCTTATTGGAAACGTTAATTCTTTGTGTTTGTCTTATTCGTGGCGATTTCTTATTTACTTTTGTGGGAGATGGATTGGAACAGATATAAATGTTTAGAGTTATTTGATATTTATGAAAGAAATTCCATATTATGGGATCCTCTACCTATTACAAACTAGTGAACGAATCATCCGTACCTAAAAAGCGTAAAGTAAGAGCTAAGAGAAAAACCCGTATAACCTTTCGAAAATTCGTATCTTTTTAGACATCCTTAGGCCCACAAGGCATATAAATTTTGCAAAATGTGCATGTCTCACAGCAATGTGTCATATTCACTATAT
This sequence comes from Crioceris asparagi, assembly GCA_958507055.1. Lineage (NCBI taxonomy): Eukaryota > Metazoa > Arthropoda > Insecta > Coleoptera > Chrysomelidae > Crioceris > Crioceris asparagi. Next base: position 61,451,364 of record OY293829.1, on the reverse strand, counting down.
AAATACAGGCATTACCCATGTGCTTTTAGGCATTTCTCTACGTCTATTACCCTAGCACTCCCACCATGTTGAATAATTATGTGACAATTATGCACTAATTTGTTGCCCTAGTTGCAAATATTCTGCTCCTATCCTCCAACAACTCATGGGAAAATGATATCGAGGAAGGCAGTTCTAGAGTAAAGTTTCGCTAGCTCCCTTATTATAAGAACGAGACGCAAATTAAAAAACAAAAAGTCTAAAGTTATGTGCTCCTAGATTCTGTAAATGGACAGGACATAAGAGTATCGAATTTCGTGACCCAATTTTGATAGAGAAAATCGACCTTTTAGTTTGGTGATGCGGTCTGTCTACAAGAGTGAAGTGCTTGAACGCAATTAGTTCCTGCTGTGGTTTTTGGAACTAAAATTTTACTTGAATATTGTGCTCTCCAGATATGGATTTTGAAAACGCTGATGTTGGTATACGTAGCCATGTATAGACAAACAATATGGTATATAAAATTAATTTTAGAGTTCATCCTTAACTACAAAAAAGTACTTTATTCTCATCAAGGAATTATGGGTGCAATTTCAGTTTGTAAATTTGATTATTTACTATTGAAAACGTTTTCACTTAGTTTTAAGCTTTATATTTATATCAAACCCACGAACCGGCAACTAGCTTATCTCCGGAAGATTTATATGGAAATTTTACTTAATTTTCATGTAAATTTAAGTTGTTTAATAAATAAATAAAATCACCTGGTACTTCAAGTTGGGGGTTGAGACGATGGACTGGTCATTCAAAAAATCTAGATAATGCCTCGGAACTTCGGAAGGATTAAATAGAAAACGAAAAATGCAAAGAGAATAAATATGATTTGGGGTTCATGGAACGTTCAAGGAAATCGTGACAAAATGACAGAGATAATATCAGATATAGATAAATTAAAACTGACTAATATCGTTAACCGGAACAAAATGCATTTGAAATTAATCAGAAATCATTGGAAAATATATTCATCTGTTTAGTGGAGTATCAAAGGATAAACGTGCCAAACGAATAGTTTAATTTTTAATCAACAAAAAATTAAAGAAAAGAATTAACGAGTGGGAACCCATCACGGAGAATATAATAAATGTAAACCTTGACATCCATGGTAAAAGAATCACATTTCTGGAAGTGTACCCACTTTTGGACGATGAGACTGTCGCAGCAAAGGATGAATTCTTTGAAGAACTTCATGATGTTATGTCAAATATTGGAAACACCTGATAACGGGACACGATTGATTGACCTTTGCAACCAAAAAGATTTATGAATAATAAATGGTTCTATCAAACTAGATTCATAAATATATTTGGGATTCATTAATACAGTTAGATCAACAAGAACTGGAAAAGTATCCTTTCAGAACATAGCAATAGAACAGTGGATAAAACGCTATAAAAACCGTTTAACAGAAACAAGAAGACAATATATTCTGGATGAAATACTGGATTGCATTAAAGGAGAAGAAGTGCAAGTAGAAGAAAAAGTTGTTAGAACAGCTATTAATAAACTCAAAAATGGAAAGTGAGGTAGACCAGCGGGAGTATACACAGAATTATTAAGAAATGACACGAAGAAACTGGTTACAGCTTTGACACAAATTTTTACAAAAGCCTTAATGGTCAAGAAGTTCCTAATCAATGGAAGTTGGCATACATGTCGACCATTTACAAAACAGCAACAAATCTGACAGTCAAAATTAACGGGAAATATCAATCACAAGTTCAATAAAAAGGTTTTAGGGAAGGATATTGTGAGTTCTTATAGAATTTATAGAAGAAGAACAATGTAAATTTAGGGCCGGGAGATCATGCGTATTCTGTATGGAGCAGATAATAGAGAAAAGGTCAGCAGTTAATTTATAAACACATATACATATACATTCATCTATCAAAAGCCTATGATAAATACGTACTAGCAAGCTTTGGGAGATATTGAAAGAGTCTCCATTAATCAGACCCTCATAACTGCTATCAAAAACCTCTACAATGATTCCACTTCAAAAATAAAAACAGGAAATAAGCGTTTAGAGATTTCTGTTCTACAAAACGGCTTCGCGAGCGCGAGTGATGCTGTGTATCACCAATACTTTGCAAAAATGAAAAAAAAATGTTTGAGTATGGGAATATCTCTAGAATAATATTTGGCCACTTTGCAGATCACTAGGCAATACTAGCAGGGTAAAGAAGACCTAGAATATATGGTACGTAAACTAAAAGAAACCTACGAAGATGGTGGACTAACTATGTCAGCATTCAAAAACTTACTTGTGCATTGGAAGGGAAAATTGCAACCTACTGCTGCAGATAAAAATAGAAGCCTGTGAAGAGTACAAGTATCTAGGGGTTACGTTGGCCAAAACGGGTACAGACGATAAAGAAATGAGAACGAGAGTGATACAGGCAAGAAAAGGAATTAACTGTCAGAACGGAGTCCTCTGAAGGAAAAATATAGTGAAATGTAGGATAAACAACATTTATTAATTGATTAAAAGTTTGGATCAGAAACTAGGAGAATGACGCAAAAACTTAAAAGGAAGTGACCAAACTTGATGCACTTAGAAGATCAGTTAGAAAGTTAGAATGGACATCAAGAACAGAGAGAGTATAAAATGAAAATATTCAAGAAAAAATGAAACTTCAGGATACAAATGTTACTGATATCGAGAGAAAACTGCTTATCTGGTACGGCCATGTACAACGTATGGATGTCCAAATTACCAAAAAAGACTATGAATTGGTTACCTCAGCAACGGAAAAATATAGGGCTTCCAAAAAGAACGTGGCACGAGGGAGTTCGCAAAACCATGAGTGCCAGAAACTTAGAAATTGGTCAATGGGAGGACCGAAAGTAATGGACTCTGCATATCGGACAACGTCGACGCTCATTCTAAGCCGATTATATAATAATATAAATGTTGAAAATGATCGGGCAGAATCAAGCAGGCTCTGATCTTTGATGGAAGTAGACAATTTTTGGAACACTCTTCCAATACCCATATCAAATCTAATATCTTCTTCATAAAGGAAATTATTCGAAAATCTACTGAAAACACGAAATTTACTCAAAACTCACACACACTTCTCTAAATGGCAACACAATCAGAATACTAATAGTTGGTTATCTGACTAGTAGATTTTATCCAGATTTATTTTAGTTTTTTGTTTATTTTTTTAGATAACATCTGTTATAACAGAGTTATCGGCAGTAGATCCCTAATCATTTGTTTCTAGAAGTATCTAATAAAAAGTTGGTTACAAGAACTTCTATTAAAATCTCGTCACAAAGTAAACGTTTATAACTCAATCTTGTTGAACCGCAACCCTTAATAATCCATATTATTGAATGAAATATTACGAAAATGTCGAAGTACCAATACCGGGGAAAATAGCTTTAACTTGTAATACTTGATAACTATCAAAACACGTCTTAATTCTTTCTCATGTTTCGTTAAAGTACGCATAAGAATTAATGCAAATAGTTGAGCTTGACTATACCTCAAAACGGAACGCAAGTCGTACAAACTATTATTTCAAAACCCAAATATAATAACGAAATCTCACAAAATTGAGGGGTTGGAAACTTCCACACTCTTGATTGATTGATTTTATTCTATTTCAGTTGGTATCAAGCAATACAACTCAACGAAACTGGCGTGGCATCCTCATAGCCTTGCTGGTGATTGTCATTGTTTTGGCACTGATTGTCACGTCTGTTGTTCTACTTACACCTCCCGATGATGGCCCACGCGTTAAAGGCGAACGGATCAAACTACAGGACATTCTCAGCCATGACTTTCAGCCGCTTCGATTTAATGGCACTTGGATTTCAAGTAAGTTTTCTTACAAAGGAACTGTTGGTTAGGTAAAATATTTAATAAAAAACTTCTTGTGTCAATCTTTTTGAGAAACTTGGTCAAGTACGATTAAAAGTATCTTGTTGAGGATTCGTTATATTATATATGGGCAAATCAATATATTTTAACTGGCGAATCTTGAGCTCAAAATATGTTTAACGAAAGTCACATAGAGAACTTATAGCTCACTGCAAACATACATGGTGTTTAGTTTAAAAATTTGATAATGATTTGTGCTCAGTACTTTAAAAAGGTCTTTTGTTTCGCTATTATATTTCAACCATAATAAATTACCTGGAATATAAGATTCTGGTTACTACCAAAAATTTATAATATCTTCATCGTTTCATAATATCCCTATAAAAGACTTTGTATTATCTTGAGCTTTATTTTAGATACTTACTTTTAAAACATAGCTTATTCAATATGTTGTTCACAATTGAATCCAAGGAATTAATCTTGATAATTTAATGTTTTTAATAATATTGTAATATTGTTTATGAATTAGTAGGGAATGATTCATCTACACATCCATATGCTATTGTATTCTTGAGTAATTACATTCAACGATTACAATTACACCAAAAATGGAGTATCCCCAATTTTTAAGGCTACTTATTTTGAATTAATTTTCATAGGTACTATATCCTTACTTATCTAGAACTAATTGAATAAATATAATGAAATTTCTTTATGTAATGTTTATCATTTGGAACATCCTGTATAGATGATTTATACTTATTTCAAATACTAAAGATATAGTAATAATGATGAGTGACCTAACAGAAAAGTTAAGGTAACTTCCAGGAGTTTTTTTTTATGAATCTGGTAAGCATCCCATAACTGTTGAAGTGACATTTCTTTAGAATCTTGAAGATATAATCAATTCATCGATGCAAAATATCAACACGTAACCAATACATTATTCATACGTCGGCATTGTTCGACATTGCGACTTTGAAAATATAGACCGGAAATATTAGAGTGTGCTGCCGCATTATTTGTGTGTGTACTCGAGAAAGGCCATTGTGATGGAAATCCCCCATTTCCATCCGTGACGATATTGTTTTCAAATCAATTTCACGCGATGTCATTACACGCATCACTTTTTTCCTTTCTAAATAAATATCGTGCGGTTCGCCCGTGCTTTCCATTCTTCTTGGCATATTATAAAGCCGTAAAACTCATTAGTACAGAAAATTGAAAATTTAATTTGCTGGAATTGTAATGTAAAAGTTAATTTGAAACGAACGGAATATGTTTTTAAATGAAAAATTACGAGCACATTTATTCTGAGAAATAAAATATGCATTTAAAACAAATATAGAGTTAAGTGCCAATAGGACTCATGTTTCGAACTGAAAGAAATTAAATGTTTCTTTTTCTTCGTTTAATTCTGGTTTCTTTATATAAGCTCTTGTGATTTTGAGTGCCAACTATCTTACCGTCCATTTTAGAAGCCTTCCAATCGGAATTTTTCCTTGGAGGACGTTATTCATCACTATCTTGACCATTCAATAAGGACTCATTCTTCTTACATATTGGCTTCACTCTTTTCTACCGTAGTATAATGTTTGTCTTTCTATGTTTTTTTATCCACCTTTTTGTATAGTCAGTTTGCCACTTCTCCCTTACGTTTATATTTAGTTGCCTGTCATTTAATGTGTATCCCGTTATCTTTCATTTCACCTGCTCTCATTATTCTCTTTGTTTTTTTTGTTTCTGACCTCGGGTTAGCACTGTACCTACAGCATAACTGGTCTCACGCATGTTTTATAAATTGTATTAGCTTTGTTGACTTGTCTTCTTACGTCCTCCTCCAAAAATTCTGTTATTGTAATTTTACTGCCTCGGTAATGACATTACTTGCTATTGAAAACACTACCATTGATCGTAGTGTTTTCTATAGCAAGCTTGTGTACAAAATTCTTTGGAGATAATTTTCTGGCTTTGTGATTAGCACAACGTCATCTGGCAAACTTGAGATGTTTTTTGCTCCCATTCGCTAATTTAACACTGTATTTTTCGCAGAATTTATAGGTTAATTGAGTTGAAGAGTAGTCGGCTAAGGGCTAAACTCATAATCGTTCCTTAAGGTCAAGGTCGACCTTAAATCGTAGACTCCTTAAAGTTGTCGTTTCTGTTTCACAGCTATTCCTTCTATCTGTCTATCTATCAAAAAGTTAAGGTAAATCTCAAACAAGGATGTCTTACTGAATAAGGAGTCTTTAAGGTGAGGAGTGACTATGAATATGGAACAAATACCTACCGTCACCTAGTCGAATACCTGAAATGCTGTATATAGATAAAATAATTATGCAAAAACTCACCAAAATTTACTTGCAGAATTTGCAAAAGAAATCACCTCAATTTTTTTTCTTTGAAGGCCATCCCAAACCAAGGATATATACAATTTAATTGTTTGTCTGCTTTTTGCACTACACTACAATATACTTTATTTCGATTTAGATAGTTACATTTGTATGGGAATTGTCAGAACATCAGAACAACGGCAACAGAAAAGAGAAAGAAAATAATATAAAGATTAACCAATCATTTAACTATCTTAAAATTATCATAATCACTATCTACATAACAATCAATTAAATGATTCCAGCAACGTATAAAAACTATTTTTTAATAAATGCTCTTTCAAAATTCTTTAGAATACAGACAGCTGTTCTATATATCTTAGATATAACAGAAGTTTAAAAAATATTCTTGTATTATACATTATCAGTTGGTGCACTGAAAAGTAGAAAATAATATTAATTCTATTGGTGCTGGCACATTTGAAGTGGAGCATTTGCAGTTAGATTGAAAACTTTTGGCACCATCTTCACAAGTACCAGCACCGATAGAATTAATATTATTTTGTACTTTTCAGTGCACCAACTGATAACGTCGATCCAATATTTATTAAAATATATTTATTTCATACTTTTGAGTGTTACGTTGGTCTCGAAACTCGTTGACCATTCACCATTATCCATGTATGCTTTGCTTGTATTTGCTATTATTCATAAATATAAGATCTACGCATATTCTATATAAACTTTACTACTCTTTTAACTCGAAAATCATAACTCTATGGCAAAAATGTTCAACATAAATGTTGCTATAAATAATATGGTAATTAATTTACCATTCTCAGATTTTCAGTTTTCGAAAGAAATTGCCTCTTCCACATAGCAAAAATAACTTCAGAGTTATTAAATAAAGAAATTTACATTTTCGTTCGAAAAGACTATTCTATACAAATTCAGGGACGATCCAAGTTTTTCTGAATAAGCTACAGCTCATTCTATTTAAAGCATTTTGACTGTTCTTTCCTTCCCTCTCAACCGATAATTTCTGTATTATTAGTTTAATGTCGTATTCAAGTACCAAGCATTATCATAATATAAGGGGGTAGATAGAACAAAATACGAAACTTGGAGCAAGTTTACGACCGAAACTAATAATATATAAGAACATTATTTATTTTTCTTTTGGATGTTTTTATCAGTGAAGTGAGGTCAGAATACATACATAGAAGCCTTCAGCTTCTAAAGAAAGGAATCAAATAAAAGTTGGGTTAAACTACGCAGAAATGCAAACAGAACACCTTAATAATATACAAAATGCTTTCGAAACGATTGTAGAAAAAGTAACAGACATGAGAATAATTACGATAGAGCCGACCCTGAAGATAAAGGCATAAAAATACAAGATTTTGTACATATTGAAGCCCAAAAATTTCCGGAATGTTGAAGAGTTGGCGTCGGAATATAAAAAACTGAAAAGAGACAAGAAACGTAAATTCGATAAAATTTGTAACACAATGGAACACAACAGGAAATGTTCACGATTATTTGGGAGTGAGGGAGAATCTTACAACATGTCTACCAGAAGGATCACGAGAATGTACTTATAAAGTGATCTTCACACTTCTGATCCTCCTCACTGATAATATGGGGAGAAGTAGCTAGTTGGAGATATCATATACAATGGTAGGGATGAATAAAACTGATGAACAGGGGGATGACGGGTAGGGCATGGAAGACAATATTAGAATAATATGTAATATTCCGCCTATAGCAGAAGTTCAGTATTGTGAGGTGAGTCATCTTTTCAATAAGTTGTATCAGCCAGACGAATATGCTGAAATCTTGGCATGATTACTGCCTGTACGCACAATGGATATTTATAATAATTAGAATTCCGATCATTGGAAATAAAAGTTACGTTTCTTTTGGTATCAGTATAACTAGCAGTACCAATACCATCTATTGTTAAAGTTGAGTATTGTTGTGATGATTTAAAGATGTTAACAAGCCCGTCAGTCATTCAATAGATACCCACTGCCCGAATATGTCCTGGATGCGAACAATAGCTGTGCCCAGTAGAACGGTAGGTACACCTAATCGCCACATTGTCATTAGTACCTACATGAATTTGAGACGGAACATGTATTTGTGAGGTCCACTATTGTAGACAAAATATTTGAATGATGAATCCCTAAGAGGCTTATTGGTTGGCTGATGAAACCGAGACCAGTGAAGCCATAGGCCTAGCATGAAAACGCTTGGGCTTTAATGAAGATAATGATGATGTGGAATGAGTTTCACACAATTCAGACGTTAGTTGAAGAAGGTCTTTTCAAATCTCATAATATTGCACTAATGGTCTCGCTATCCGATAATCTTGAATTGAATGACTTCTTTCAGTATATTGAAACAGACATTATTAAATTATATAATACTGATCACAAAACTATAAGCTTAATTTATCAATATCTGAGGACCAAGCTTTGCTCGGGTAAAACAGGATTTAAGATGGTTCTCTAAGAGTTATTAAGGATATTTAAACTTATTGAAAAATGTGCACATTTCTGATTAAAATGTATTGTGATCAGTAAATACTGCTTTTCTTGTTCACATATTCGTAATTTATAGATTTCGAAATAAATATGAATGTGTAATATGAATGAGAAATATATCAGAACTCAGCTGTATCACCAATCGACTTCTCGACCCCCCAAACAATATACATACCTACTGAAACTTTTATCTGCGGAGCCATTCTTAAAATAGCTAGTGTGGACCTCGAGGGTCACACCGATTAAATATGAAAGTATCGGCAATCGATTTCTCGACTTCGAAACCCCCTTTTTGCTAATTTTTACCAAAATCTGCTAACGCTTCCTTGAAATAGCTAATGTATACCTTAAGGGTCGCAATATATTAGATATGTACAAATTTTCATTGAAAATGTGCCATTAAATTATTAGAAACTCATATTAAAATCTTTTATATAAAAAAATGGATTTTGTTAAAAAAAAGAAACTCAAAGCTGATCAGAATGCGAACCGAGGAACTCTATAAGGTTAATACCCGGAACCTTAACCATAGGACTATTTGTGTCCTATGATGTTATAGGGTTCATGCTCATATCTCACATATAATCTGTAGAACTCGTAAAATGTGAATATTAATTGATGAAAACGATTTTTAATGTGAATGTGAATACAACCAATCGATTCAATACATTTTAGAACCCATACATATGCATTTTTCATCGAAAGCGATCAACCAGATTCCGAGATAAAATTTGCATATATATACAGGGTGGGGCACCTCATACGCGTCGATCTATAGCGTCGGACTATATATGGAAAACGGTAAATTATTTCAGAAATCTGTTTACTGGAGATTATCCGGGTTCGCTAGGAGCAGTCTCTAAATTTATTTTTTTAATATACAGGGTGGCTCAAAAACAAATTACATATCAAATTTATAAAATTTCAAAAGGGATACCTTGTATATTATTGCTTGTTTCGATGGCGTCTAATAAATAAAAACGAGTTACTGTTTGGTTCCCTACACCTAACTCTAAGGATTTTTGAGTTATTTGCATATTATTTAAAATGTTGAACAAAAATTGAGCAGCGGTCATATTTCACACGATTGCTTTGTAGCAAAAGCTTGAGGCTTATTGTCTAAGTAAGGATTTTTATAAATATTATACAGGATGAGTAATATTTATATTTTTATCATGACTAACTTTGAGGCCAAATATATCTCTTATTTCAAATTGAACACCCTGTATATTTCATCATCTCTCGATTATAATTTCAATTATCTGTCAAGTGGTAGATAATTTGACATTATTTGATTCTAGCAGTATTATCTTCAAGTTTTTGCTAGAATCAGATATAAATAAATGTAGAAAAAATATAAATAAATTATAGAAAAAAGGTTTCTCACGAGTCTTTAGTCAACCCCTAACAATTTTATTAAATATAACAGTAGATAAATGAAGAACATATCTAAAAAAGTATATGTAACATATTATGTAACAAACTAATAAATGACCTATAAATCTTCAAAATGATTTCCTTAATTTTCAATACATAACCTCACTTTGTTCTGGAATGCTTGTTGCACTTTTACCAACATAGCAGGTGTTATAGAAAGAAACGCTTTCTGTAAACGTTCTTTCATATATTCTGGGGTGGTTGGGGGAATATGATAAACTTGATTTTTGATATATCCCCACAGAGGAAAATCGAGACAGGTTAAATCAGGGGATCTTGCGGGCCAAATATGGGGACCACCTCGTCTTATCCATTTGTCGCGATATTGCCTACTTATTTCATTCCTTACATTTTCTTTAAGATGAACTGGAGCACCATCTAACTGTAGCCGCATTCTTTGGCGAATATGTAGGGACACATATTTAAAAGTATCGGAAGGCAGTTTCTGATAAGTGTCAGAAATATGTCACCGTTTAAGTGACCAGCAAAAAAAATATGGAAATTCCGATAATACCACCCCATACACCGACAGACCATCTGTGTTGGCGATCAATGGTTCTGAAATAATTGGGCTGTCTATCACTAATTATGCCGGTTCACTAATCCATTCTTGTGGAAGGTTGATTCATCCGAGAACAGCACATAATCCAAGAAATCATCATCACGTCCTATCATTTCTGAAATCCACATACAAAATACAAGTCGCTGATGATGATCTTCTTCATATAGTTCTTGGTGCAACTGAAAGTGATAGGGGTGAAATTTATATTTCCTTATTATCCTTCCGATGCTAAGTCTACTAATTCCTGTAGCATTACATATTTTTTGTTGACTTGTATGCCGAATTTCTAAGAGAGATCCTAAGATAAAGAATTCATTCTCCTTATTTCCGGTAATAGGCTTTCGCCGGTTTTGGTTTTCTGTAGTTCACATTACCACTTTCTCGAAACCTTTGAAGCAACCTTTCAAAGGAGCGCTTGTCTGGGTGACTTCTTCCAGGGTACTTTTGTGCATACATTCTGGAAGCCAATGGTGATAGTGGTTAACAAGAATTTCATAGAAAACAGATTTATATACTTGTTCTACACTTATTTATAACTGATTCAAGCATAAACTTAAAGATATGAGTGCTGGCATCAAATAATGTGAAATTATCGAAAAACTATAAGAGATAGGGATAGAGAACCATAACACCACTTGACAGATAATTGGGATTGTAATCGAAAGATAATGAAATATACAGGGTGTTCAATTTGAAATAAGAAAGACATTTGGCCTCAGAGTTCGTCATGATAAAAATATAAATGTTACTCACCCTGTATAATATTTATGAAAAATCTTTACTTAGGCAATAAACCTCAAGCTTTTGCTACAAAACGATAATGATTTGGAGCGCCCAAAGCAATCGTGTGAAATATGACCGCTGCTCAATTTTTGTTCAACATTTTCAAAAATATGCAAATAACTCAAAAATCTTTAGAGTTAGGTATAGGGAACCAAACAATAACTTGTCTTTAATTATTAGATGCTATCGAAATAAGCAATGATATACAAGGTATCCCATTTGAAATTTCATAACTTTGATATGTAGTTAATTTTTGAGCCACCCTGTATATTCAAGAATAAATTTAGATGATGCTCCTAGTGGACCTAGATAATCTCTAGTAAATAGATTTCCAAATTGACTTACCCTTTTCCATTTATAGACCGATGCGTATGAGGTGCCCCACCCTGTATATATACAAGCATTGCTCGTTTACTATAATTAGATAACTTTAATTAATTAATTATCAGTAACTAAGGTGACTCTTAGCTGTATAAACACTTAATTTGAAGAAAATATGTCATATGAAAGCTTAAGAGGAATTAATGAACTATGATTTTTCTTCTTCTTCCGGAACGCACACAATAAAATTCTTTCAGATTACACTAGGTATCACGAAAGTTATAAGAAGTACCTACCTAAGGTTCGCAAATGCAGTATATTGTAGAGGCTGTCGAAATGTATTATTCAACTAGTTTTATCTGTCGCATTTTCTTCGATGTAAAACTACCTTCTATTGCCTTGGCTACTCATATGCAAATAAAATACGTCGACTCCCCGAATCAGATATCCACAACTGGAATTCTTCTTTTGAATACATCTATATTTTATATCGACAGCATTTTATTCAAGTTCAGATATCTCTCTATTTCATATAGACGCCATGAAATGCATTGTTTGAGCTAATGGAAAACCGACAGAAAGCGAGACAGAATGAGTGAGATAGAGAATTTATTCCTTCGGGATAGAATAGTTTTGCTGCGACTCGTTTTGCGATTTGAAGTTGACGTGTTCCGACCGTGTGAATAATCCAGACTGCTGTGCAGCTTAGAGAGATAGTTCTTTCTCCTCTTTCAATGCTCTTCCTACATGCATCGAAAGTTATTTTTATTGAGTTGTGAATTTCCTAGAATTATCTACCGTTGAAAATATATTAAGGTAGAGTAGGTGTATCGTATATGGAGAAAAAATCAATGTTTATTACGTGCCATTGAATTGGAGGTCGTTTGAATTAAGTGATGCAAAAAATATTGGGATGAATTTTAATGAATAGGAATTAAAACATTCCCGATAAACCGTATTTGTAAAGAAAAATAATAATTTTATTTAATTCATTTCTTAGATGGGAATAACACGCTTAATCTTTCTCATTAGGATTGGATTTGTTAATACAAGAGAATCGCCAACTTCCTGAGAACCTTGAAACGTCAAGAAAATAATTTTGTTGAGTCGAGTTCATTATATTAACTTATTATATGTTAAGTTGTTATTAGTTTTCATTGATTCTAAATTCATTAATACGTTTAGCAAGAATGCGCTCAAACAAAAAAAAGCAGGATCAAAAATGCAAAGTATTTGAAAGAGTAAAACAAACTTTTAGCATCTTGACCATGAAAAATCGCATGTGTTCACTCACACATCGTTCTCGCCACTCTTAAAAAAAATTCTCATTATATAAAAATCATCCGATTAGCTCGTGTTTACCCGGATCAACAAAAATGGTCATATTACATTTTCCTACAAGCTGAACCAGAATATAAATAAAGAGGTAGAAAAAGCTAAATTTAAGCACTAAAATTTATCCTGCTCATTCAGTGATAAACGCAATAAGAAGCTGGAAAAGGGCCTTTTGAAGAATACTTAAGTTGAATTCTATCAAAATCATTGAGATTCGTTCTCGGGCTACGGTTTTGAGCAATAGTAAGTTTGTAAGTAACAACAGTTATAGTGGTGTAGACCGACAGACGCACAATCAGATCAATGGCTGAAAATATGTTCTTTGGACTCAGAGAGCTTTGATGAAATTGGTGTCCACTCAGGATTCCGCTGGCATTAAAAAAATATTGATGGATTTGCAGGCATGGGACCCCATTTCGGACTCCTAAGATATACTCTCTTATTTATATGGAGTCGGTGTTAGCCCAAGGCGCGCCAATAAATGTTTCACATCATCATCCATCATGTCATCATTATCATCATTGTCAGATAGATTGTCGTGTGTGTATTTTGTGTCGATTTTCAGGTCTGAAAAGAAAAAAGTAAAAAATAAAATGAGTATTAGGATATTCGTACATTCAATCAGTATATGCCGAAGAGCATCCTGTAGAAGAATTCAGGGATATAGTGCTACAGTTACCTGGAAACTTTGTGTTATATTGTGTTCGCAAGGCGGGAAAATCGTAAGTAGTCTCGATTTTCCATTAACATTGTTTCGCATAGTGAAGGCGTCCTGGCAACAAAATTCGGCAACAGTAATTTCGTTCATCTGAATGATAACAACTACAACCATTAATAATAATAATTCATACTAGTATCGAATTCACAGCACGCAAGAGCACATCAAAATCTACTATACCATAACATTGAATTGCAGGAAAATGTCGAAATTCTGGAAAAAAAGATTATTGATGAATCAGAGGAAACAAAAAATACAACTTGATTGTTTATGCAATAAGAAACGAAGAAGACGAAGTTTGTGAAATTGCGAAACTCCTAGACATTATAAACAACAAGTTGATATATCGGATGAGACAAATGGCTCGGATCATTCTAATTAATATGGAAAAAACGATCTACGAGAAGAAAACGCTTTGTTTAAAGTCAAGACGAACTGATTTGACTATATTTTTAGAGCATCTTGATAATAAATACTCAGATTTCTTTGGCGAAGATTATGAAAATTTTGAACCAGCAGAGAAATATGAAAAATTTGTTTCAATTATAACAGAGGCGACTATAATGAGTGCGAAAAAATAAAGAAACTTCGACGAGCGGCATACAAAAAGTGGGAACACACGTACAACCTGGAAGATTTAATAAATTTCAAGAAAATGTACGCCGTAGCCATTAAATCATTCAGAGAGAAGAAGAGAGAGTCTTTTAGAGAATTTGCTAAATCAATTTATTTGTCGTACTGATCCTAAATATATGTGGAGTAAGTGCAAGATTTTTAAGAAAAAGTGGACTAAAATCAACCCAATACATCCTCAAAGAAACACTGAAGACAGAATCAGTAAGTAAATGTTTGCCCTAGATAAATTAGGTCCATCTTGAGCCCCGACAAATCCTAAGTGGGTTCCAACTAGCCAAAACATTAAAATGTTTGATATGTTCTATGACTTTATCGAGTTCAATACAGCACTAGACTCCAAAAACATCAAATCATTTCCAGGTTTGGATAGAATTGATTATGAAATTCTTAAATATATGCCAATAAAATACAAATTATTACTGCTGGATATATTCAATCAAATGTTTACTGAAAATGATTATCCCCATGCCTGGAGACAGAATTTTGTTCATTTCATTAACAGAAGTAGTGGATCAGATGTCAGGCCTATAGTTCTTTCTTCAGGCTTAAGTAAACTATTCGAAACTCTGTTAAAAAGTAGATTACAATGGTAAGTAGAACACCATAGGCTTTTATCTGTTAGTCAATCAGGGTTTCGAAAAGGAATGTCCTGTATTGATAACCTCACAAATCTGACTCTGAATATTGAAGAGGCAATGATAGATAAGCAAAGTGTTAGCCGCCATTTTATAATGTGAATTGTGTGATACTAATGCAAAAATGATCTACGTTAGGTTGCTCCAAGAATATGATATTCTTTGTAAAATTAATAACCCATGAGCGCTATAGCCACTAAACTTACGGAACAACCACGAACAGTATTTAAAGATGAGCCCCAAGGAGGGGTTCTTAGTCCTCTTTTGTACACTTTATGAGTTGCAAATATCACTGATAACTTCCCGTAATGAATAACGATCTCACAATTTGCTAACGACATAGCTATATACTCCAAAATAGATCAAACAAGAAGATGTGCTAGCCTTGTAGAGAAATCTGTTAATATGATTAAAAATAACTTAGAGGAATTGGGCTTTGATCTAGCACCACAAAAAACTGTACTCATCTAGTTCAACAATCAAAATATTACACCTAAAAACACAGAAATAAATATTGGGGACCACATCAAATCCACTGAAAAAGTTCGATTCTTGGGAATTACTCTTGACTATAGAGTCTGCCATGAGCACCATATTAATGATATACAAAAAATGCATGCGATCTCTTAATATTTTAAAATTTCTTTGTGGCACCTGGTGGAATCTGACTCGGAGACGCTAATTAACCTATACAAAAGCTGTATCAGATCTAAAATAGAGTATGGAAGCTTTATTTACTTTCCAACTCACCAGTAGTTAAACTAGAAAGAATTCAGAACTGCGATATAAGGACAGTTCTTGGGTTTAGGTCCCAACAACATCCTTATTGGCGAATCCAAGTTACTCCACTTTCAAAAACGGGCAAAATATCTACCTATGCAAATCATACAAAGTGCATGAAAAATAAAAGAAAACGAAAACGAATTCTCATGAACATGAAGCATGAATACAAAACCATACTAACATCAATATCACAGATAACCTAGGAGTGAAACTAAAAACAACACCAAATCCAAACATTGTGATAGATAAAACATTGACAGATAACACGGCTTACGCAATATACACGGACGGAAGTGTCTAAAGGACGGAACTCGGTAGGAATAGCATGCTACTGCACTGAACTAAACATCATTCAAAAAGCCAGTATACTTACCAACTCAGAGTTCAGTTTACATAGCTGAATGCGCTGCCTTGGAGTTAGTCCTAGATATAGCACAACAGAACTCGGATTCATTAAGTGCACTTCAGAGTCTACAAAGTACCAAAATCTGTATTGCCTGTTTGTCTGTTTTGGTTTCTCCTTGTTTCTTTTTTTATATAAAAATTATATATTTTATATATTATGTGTTTTTTTTATTTTATGTGTTTCATCTGAACCATAAAAAGGACAGGCACATTCAAGATTTCCAAATTTTTCAAGACAACCAATCTAGAAAGATATTAACAACAGTCCAAATAAATATAAGAGGCATTAACAAGAATCTGGATGAATTGAAAATCGTATTGTGAGAAATCGAAAATCAAATAAATATAATTATTCTAAGCGAACCTGCCAAATAGCTTTAAACCACAGTATAACTTTATTTTATTTTTTTATAATCATGGGATAAACCAAAACGATGGAAGGCCTTGGTATATTTCTGAAAAATGGTTTTGTCATATCTCAATTATAAATTTAGACCAATAAAAGAGAACTTCAATGAAAATCTATCTTGTTACATGGAAAGCTGCTTAAGAACCATAGATCTGCATATTTTTATTGGCAACATAAACATATATATATTCTTGGGGAGGGTAAGAATATACGCGATTATTTGAACATAATGGCTGAACATGGATTCTTTTCCGGGATAAAGTAATAAATCAATAATATGTAAAACTAATGTAACAGACTTTTTCTTTACATCGGCGCATATAACCATCCTGGGCAAAAAAGAAAATAATGTCAATGAACTAAAAATCTTTTACTCAACTAAACTACTCAATTGTATCAGTTAAGAGAAATAGGTAGGGGTATACTCAGAAACAAATGTAGAATCGTTAACATACATCAGTGTTAATCAAAACAATACAAAAATATGTGAACTAATGTACCAATACGATGAAAATTAAAACATGTCAGTTTGAAAAGAAAGAGTGGACGACCAGAGGACTAGTGAACTCGATAGAAACAATAAAGTTTTTGAAATAGTAAACAAAAGTCATAAAAATAACATTGAATTACTTAATAAAAACAACAAAAGATACGTGCTATCAAAATTAGATAGACACAAAAAAAATTAACAACTCTGTTGACTAATGGAAATGTTTTAACGAAATTGCGGGAAAAGTAGAGTTAATTCTATTAACGAAAAGATCGCAAAAAGTAACGGTGAACCTTAAAAACGAAATAGATAGGACAAGCAAATTTAATTAATACTTTTCTCAAATAGGAAAAAAGTAGCAAATGAAATAAAACCTAACCTAACCTAATTTTTTTCTGAAGGAAACAGATGAACAAGAAGTGAGACAAGTTATAATGAACTTGAAAGATTATTGGCAGTACCACATGGGAAACTTCAAAAATACTGGCAGATTATATTATGAAACCTCTTGTCTATTTAATACATCTGTGCTTAGAAATGGGAGAGTTTCCTTCTGCAATTTCTAACTACCGACCTATTTCCCTGATATCCAGCCTAGCAAAAGCCATGAAAAATCGAATCACTAAATATCTGGAAAATACAACGTTCTTTCAGAAAAACAATATGGATTTAGAGCGAATATGTCGAGGCAAGATGCAATACTCAATGCCTGTACCATGATCAGTCAATGTGTGGATGAAAAACAACCTACCCTCTGCGTATTTATGGACCTCATAAAAGCATTCGAGACTGTTAATACACAACTATTAAATATATTGGAGGGCAATGGATTCAGAGGAAAACCCTATAAAACTTATGGAGAGCTATCTAATTGGCAGAAAACATCATGTAAAAATTAATTTCTAAATTGAATATGCTAATACTGAATATGAGGCCCCCCAAAGAACCGTTCTGGGGATCAGTGCTCTTCAATATCTACCTGGATGACTTATTCAAATACCGCAGTAGAGACTGGAATACGAAAGGCTAAACAAGACTGAAACTACAATAATAATTGCATGGGAGCTGTAATCAACGTACACATGAAAATCTTAGAAGCTATTCAGAAGTCCGTCCTGAAAGCCATATATAAAAGATCGTGTACATATTCTTCCGACTTATTATATTTGGAAACTAAATTAATGGAGTTATTTCTTCTGACGGTAGTCGTAAGACAACACAGAAACAGAATTTTAATATAACCTATGATTAGGAAACACATAACAAAATAAATTTCTGTAGAATACCAAGAACAAAAAATATATACCCACCTGTTACAAGTATCACACTTTTATTTGGGACAAAAACTATATACCTACTCAACTAACGTTGCTCTTAGGAATCTAAGCTAAGATCTACATTTCAAAAGTAAAGAAGAATAATGGCTTAAAGAATTGCAAAGGTTACAAATTCATGAAATTGTTAATGGCAGCTGAATCCACTAATTCTGATATGGATATTTTAATAAGAGTCACTTAGCACTAGTTTAATTTTTTATTTTTGATATATCATGTCGCAATACTGTTAACATAGTCCTTCGAAAACTGAAATTGTTTGAAACAAATTCACACACACACGAAGACTTGAGTCACCGTATACAATCTGTATAAGGAGCTTGAGCACAGCTTACCTGATATGAGCGTGGCTTGAGTACATACCTGCAATCCCTGCAAATGCTTACACGTAGGTACTGGAGTAAATGTGTTGTGTGTATAA
The DNA here is from genome assembly GCA_958507055.1 of Crioceris asparagi. Lineage (NCBI taxonomy): Eukaryota > Metazoa > Arthropoda > Insecta > Coleoptera > Chrysomelidae > Crioceris > Crioceris asparagi. The sequence goes on along the minus strand of OY293829.1, from coordinate 61,432,345 downwards.
TTGTATATGTGTGTATATGTTGTCTATATATGTAACGATCGTTTACTTAACACCATTTTCAGTGGAATTTAAATTTATTACCGTCAATTTTCACTGAATTATTGTATATTTTTTAATTGCTGATCTCGTTTTCTAGAACTATTGTATCTTCTGAATATATTATTATTATTATTAGAAACCCTAAGTGAGACCCAATGTTTGCGAATGCCTACTTGGTATCCTAATGCCATTGGAGACCTGAACGAGGACCGATGAAAGCGGAGCTCAATAGGACGCTATCAACTAAGCCACTGAGCTATCGCTAGATTTATGTACTAGTACCTTCTTTTCAAAACATAAACTTAGCTAGTTTCTTTTCTAACTATCTAGTGCCACCAAATTAAATCAACCCCAGCATTTATAGACAATCATAGATTCATCAAACACACACAAGAACAAACTCCAAGAATATAAGTGATGATTCCTTGACACAATAAAAATTAATTCATGCCAATAATAAAATAATAGTAAATAATCATTATTGGGCAATATTAAACTTGACAAGCAGCGAAATGCCTCCGATCGATTTCCCATAACATCGTGCAATGATGCAATCATGTAAGGCGCGAAACGACCATAAAAGTCTGTGTATCGAACTCCCCTCAGCACGTTGTTATTTTATTTTTGTGCATTTGAATTTTTTTTTTAAATCTCTGTATACCTAACGATTTTCAGTCTGACAGACATGTTTTAAAAAATCCTAATTTGTCAAAAAGTAATAGGTCGACAAAATTGAATTCTAATACAACATGAAAAATATAATTCGTACTATACCAATTAGTGTATGTGTCAATTTCCGTAATAGCCGGAAATGAGATGTCACCAATAATTTAATTCAACACTGAGCGTGAACTTTTTATAGGTAACTAGCTGTCCCAGCAGACGTCGTCGTGCCCGGAAAAGCTTAAAGCGATACGCTGACAGCAACGCCACCTACCGGGTTCAATTGTATTTTTGAATCATCCAGGGACCGATTGGAATATAAATAGAAAATTTCACCCCAATCGGTCCAGCCGTTTGACATACCGACAACGGCGCCATCTATCATGTCCAATTGTGAATCTAAACCATTCTCGAATCCCCTTGAATATTCACAAATAATTTCATTAAAATTGGTTCAGCCGTTTAGAAGGAGTTTAGTCACATACACACGAACAGAAGATTTATATTTATAAACATAGGTAGACAGATTATAAAATATTTATTATAAAAAAATAGGACCAACTTTATTAATTGATACTCCGAAAAATACCAAATAATGTTATTCAATTGGTGTTAGTCATTCCTAAGTAGTTCAATAGGCACCATTCTAAAAAACAGAAGAAGAAAAGAACTAAAGTTATTGTGATTTCAAAATATGGCGGTAATAATGTTGCACTTCACTAGTGCTGCAACTAGGAAGGCTGTGGATTTTTTTGAAAAATGTTCCATTTAAATTGAAATTAAAAGATAAATTGGATTTCGGAACGGACCATCGCTCAACACTGTCCAATAATATGCGAATATTTAAAGGGGTGATTCTACATAGAATATTAATGATAGTTTGTTGATTAAACTATAGTCCCAAAAAGTCCCGTTACTAAAATAAGGGGTGTTTTTTTAAATAAAGGAAATTAATAAGAGTTTTCAACTACAAAATTTTGTTTGGAATGTCAATAGAGCACCAAAAATGACATACTATGTATTTTAGGTTAAGCCACCTAGACTTATTTTACAATTGTATCCTTCAATAAATAATTACAATATCATTTCTGTCAAACATACCAAAGGTTTTCCCCATAAACAGCGCATTGCAACCCAAATACTCAAGAGGGCTGTTAATTTGTATTCGGGAAAAACCATTGGCGTAACATTTTCTCTTTAGAAACATCAAAGTCCGAGCTCGCACACAAGCCACTTTTAAAGCTAGAAATTATGTTTGTGTTGAAAACTATGTGCTTTTTTTTATTAATAGTGACTGCTTACCAAATTTTATAAAAATATCTTTGGCGATTCCTAAAATATTAATTAATTTCCTCTTTTTTTTCAAAAACTTTAGCACCCCGTATTTTAGTAACGGAACATTTTAAGACTATAATTTAATCAACAAACTATCCCCTTTAAATATTCGCATATCATTAAGGAACACTTGGTAATACATTCGTCTTCCGTTTTTCTTGGGAATTAGGACTTAATGATTGAATAATAAAGCAGTAGAATATTGTTGGTGTAAATCAAAAAGTTTGTTCCCGTTACTGGGAAAAATAAAATATAAAAATTAAAAATCCATCTTTGTGGTATTTATCAATTTATAAAAAAAATAAAGAATCATTCTCTGAGAAACAAAAATATGGAAATAAGTGTATATCATTCCTTTAACATAAAATAGAGAACCATTGTTTCGAAAAATAAAATAAAATTAACGTTTCTGATTTCGACTATATTCTCTATTTTTGACCGACGAACCCCGAACGGAGGAGGTATACAATTCGACTGTCTGCTTTATTTTTATTTTTTTGGTTCGTGTGCTCCTTTTATATAGTAAACGAGCTCCGATTTTGATGATTTTGGATACATTTGAAAGGGGAGGCTTGAGAAATGGTCCCATATTCATAAAAACGCAAATCCAAAATCTCCTTCCCACCGAAAACCGCCCCAAAGGGGTGGTGGGTGCGAATTTTCTCGAAAATCCAAAATTTGAGGTGGTATAATTAAAGATAGGACAATATCCGGAAACGTTTAAATTGAACATTTTTTCAAAAGTGTTACGATTTTCGAGATAGACGCATGTAAAATATGTAAAATATGTAAGATATAATTATTTGTAGCAACATTTATAATGAACAGTTTTTTCTTAGAGTTACGGTTTTCGAGTTAAATCGGTGTTAAAATGGTAACATATAAAATACTCAAGCGTATCTCCGCAGCGATGCTTAGAGATCTCAATAATAACAACTACTACAAGCAAAGAATATACATGGGTAATAGGATAAAATATTCTATTGGTGATGGTACTTGTGAAGTTGGTGCCAAAAGTTCTCAATCTAACTGCAACTGCACAACTTCAAAAGTAACAACACCAAAAGAATTAATATTATTTTATACATTTCAGTGTATCAACTAATAACGTCGGTTCCAATTTTTTGTAAAAAACATTTATGTCTTTCCATCTTCGGTCTGATATTTAGCTTGACCTATTATATTTCCAATGGAGTGTGTTTCGGGAAAAAATAATATTTGGTGTAGCCGGATGTTAGGTAGCGGAAATTTATTGTATTATTATTATATTTATTGTAATTTTGTAATTTTTTGTAATTTTTTTTATTTATTATCAGCATAATAATATTACAGAACATTTTATTAAACATACAAGAATATGCGAGAGATAAATAAACAAGAAGAACTCACAAAAGGATTGATAATCCTTGTGCGTGAGTTGAGTTTATATATTTAATATTATTGTTTTATGTGCATGAGAAGTGTTCGTGATGGCAGTCATAATTTTTCATTTGTTATTTGGATAGAAATTATGGTTTAATCATTATGATTTATAATAGTTTGTTAAAAATGATGCTGAGGTTCTTTACTGAATTCACTACATTATTGTTTTTTCTAATATGAATCATGTAAAATTATACTTTTGAGAGTGTTTATATATATATCTCTCTCTCTCTCTCTCTCTATATATATATATATATATAATATGTGCGTATGAGCTTTCTCACATATGGAACATTAAAAGCTTAGGTGTTTATATTATACAAGAGCAAACACAAAGTCACATACACAGAGATAAAAACGCCGACCGACAAATGTCCCATTTATGTACACACGAATGTTTATACACCACTTTAACGGTGTACACGGCCACATATAAATTTAACACCCGCATATAAAACAATTTTATTAAGGGTTGCAAGAGCCAACGTAATAGGTATATTAAACATATATACGAGTTTATGTAATCTGAGAAATATATTATAGCAATAAATACGGTTATTATTATCCTCTCATCATTAATATACTTTTGTGTGTAATGATAATGTTTCAGTTGATGCAGATGTCATGCTAATGTCAAGATATTCTTGACTTATAAACAATGATCTGATAATAAAGCTCCGTTTTTATTTCTTTATAACTTACTTTGGAAAACTAGGGCCGACTTTATTAGAAAGTAACATAATTTAAGAATTGCGAAGATTTGCAACAGTTGACGTTCAGCTATAGGTAGAGAGAAGAATCTTGGCAACAATTTTAGAATCTTCTTGATTCTCAAGCTATGTGTTGATATATTATATTATAATGAGTCAGAGATATAGAGATGTGGCCAGCGTGAGGAGGCGTGTGCGACTCGTCAGAGTGCGGATCATCTTAACGAGTGTGGACGTTAGTGAACATTAAACAATTGAAATATGGGATTGAACTTGAAAGACTGTTGATTTCAAGATGAATTGTGTCGAGCTTCATGTTTTTTAGTAGTGAGTTTTAGAAAATTCCAAAATACCCGTTCAAACGTGGATGAGAAAGCTGCAAAAACGGTGTACAGCATGATACCGTCGGTCTGTTGCTGTTTGGAGACATCCATGTGTAGTGAAATGAGTGCCAAGAGAAATGCTGTAGTAGCGGCTGAGGTGACGATGCTGCCGTTAAGCTTAAAAGCTCAATCAGCTATAGTTACCTAGCTAAAATTGAGCAGCTCTCAATAGTGGAGTCGTCCCAAGTTTTCAATGTCCAAGAAGGTGGATACGCTCCATGGAGATATGGTTGCCGACGATGCGTAGTCTTATGTTCTAGGATTGTAGAAGGCATGGCACGTTGCTGTACTTGCTCCTCACCTTGGTTGAGGAAATTAGAGGGTCATCGCGGTCATTGCAAGGAGGTGTGTGCGATTCATCCGAAGACAGAATATTGACGAGTGTTTTCATTAGTGGGGCCCATACCACTATTGGACCCAGACCCAGAAAAACGTCTAGTGTGTTCGCGCTATTGGTGTAGTATTCGCAGCTGAATGAGATCTTCGTGGAAGCTTCAAGAGGGAAAGGGCTTATCTATATATTTGAGAGGATTTCTTAAGAATCTCAGTCCAACAGTCCGGTGCGGTCAGGTCCCAAGTATCGGGTTAATAACGACGGAAAGAAATAACGCTCAAATATGAACAGTTGTAAATAAATAGTGTAAATAGTAAATATAAATCGTACATAGTCGTCATAAGTGTAGTGTAAGTGTAAAGTGAGATTCTTTAGTACTATAATAAAAGTAAACCTGATAGATTATCCCGTCATTTTTATATACCCCTTTCAATATTTTTCAGCAAATATATACATAATTTCTCTGTTTGTATTAAAAGTAACTCATTTTATATTTTTTAGTGATCGTAGTTAAGGTAGCTCACTTGTGACACTTAGTTAAGAGTATATTTCAAAGGGGCTGCAGAAATCATGATTTTTCATTTGTAAAACTACTCTGCCCGGCACAAATTTTCGCTTCCTTAAAATGTTGGCCAAGATTGATGTTTAATAACTTTTTTATTTTCAATCCGATTTTCATTAACTTTCCACGAGTTTGTAGGTTCATTTATTATGATTTCATGAAAGTGTTTTAATGAGTTGAATGTTTAGTTTCGGTAGTATTATACAGGGGAAAATCAAAATTATTTTTTATCGTAACAAAAAAATACCCTGGGGGAGAATTGAGGCAGATAATTTTGTATGCTATTTGCTGGAATCCAAAATGTGTACCGTAGTACCGGATCTCAACCCAAGTCGTCCTGTGCCATCACACACTTTGCAAGGATTCCAATTGGCGCGGACTCAATGTCAGGCTATTATTGAAAAAATAATATGTTAATATGTTACCTTATTCAATCTAAGCTACGAAAACAGCAACGATGAATAAAGAAAAAAAGGAAGAAGGATAATGCATTTTGACAGTTGATCGTGATGGTTCTTGCATCTTAGGTTACCAGTGACGTATCAGAAAACAATTCGTCATTACCTAAGGTACCTAAGGAATGTCATATTTATTGATTTTTATTGTGCTTATAAGAGAAAATGCAGTTTTTATGAAATAAAATATATGGTGTAGGTACAAGTGAAAAAATTTTGATACTATATTTTTATGCCTACGCCCATGATATGTCAATGTCAGTGTTTGTTTTCAATTTTATTGGAAATGATATTTTTGATTTTTTATCATCAAATAGTGAAAATAGTTAAAAAAATAATGGAAAATTACTTTCCGGTGAAATGTTATTCCAACTTCTGTATTTTTTGAGATTTAAAACAGCCACACGCTGCACAACTTACCATATTTGGTTCTAGTCCAAAATAAACATGTATGCTACTAAATTAACACTATGAACCAACGCAATATTCACAATAAGATAACTATAAGATATAAGATAACTGACGATAGGAGTCGGCTGTTGTTACTAGGCCTTGGATTGGATCCTAACTTTTCCATCCCTCAGGGAAGTTTTGTGAGGGACGAACAAAACTGGTGTCTCATGGGTAGGTACTGCTGATATTGAACACGTCCTTTGTTGTTGAATTTGGTTTCTTATCATAAACACTAGGAAGGCAATTGTTCCTGCAATCATGATATATATATTGGTGTTGTCCAATAGTAGGTTATGTCGGTTTCGGGTTCTTCATTTGGTTTCAGTGAATCAAGCTCGTCTAGGGCTATCTTCTCTAATTAGATATTATATTATGTGTCGTTTGTCGAGTTGAGTTCCATTTGGTTTTGACCCTGGGAAGTATAAATTGTTGCTCATATGTTGCATCTTTGGAGTTTGTGTAGATTGCGTAAGTTGTGCGAAATTCACAGTCTGGTGGTAATTCTATCAGAAAGGTTCCTTTCAAAACTGTTTTATCTGTTTAGAAACACTGCATGGATATTTTGGTTGGTGAGGGAAAGATGTTTATATAATGGGCAGGTGAAATTTCTTCGATTAGAGTGGTGTTGACAGAAACTGGAACGGGATGATAGGGAGCTTCTTCGGTAAAACGTAGTATTTGCAAAACTATCTATTTCAGTGCTGCTTCTTCACGTTGTTTTTTCACATAGGAATCCGGGATTGCTCTCTCTGCATGGTTTGTCCGAGTATTGGTGATGGTTTGTATTTAATGTCAGATAGGCGGCTGGGGAAATGAGGATGTCGAAATCGATTGTTGGGATAGAATATTAGTGACAATGTGTGAATTTTTCGGGAAGAAGGAGAGGAAAGTGCAGAATACATACAATCATTGACTTAGAATTTTAGGTATCAACAGTAATTACATCGTAACTCTTTTTGATCAGTTTTCCTTTCTAGTGTGATCTTGGATCAATAATTTTACCATTGAATTTATCCTTTCAGGTTATACAATAGTAATGTATAGTATTTTGGATTTTGCGAAAGTTATTGCGTTATCCAAATCGGTGAGAAAATGTGAAAGGATTTGTAATTGTGTGAAATTTTCGGTAAGATTTTTACATATGTTGACGTTTCAGAGTTTTCTAAGTCTAATAAATATATTTTCAGCCATTGTTCTGTCTGTCTGTCCGTCTGTCTGTCTGTGACAGTATTATCTCTGGAACGGATCGGTGTATTTTGTTGCTTTTTTTTATTATGTTTGGTACCAATACCACTCGCCGGTGGCACTGAAGGAGAATCCTGTATATACTGGGTGCTGAGCTATAGCCAATAACGTGATTTGCTCAAGACTGTGGCGCAAAAACGGCTCTAAGGATTTTGATTAAACTTGCCTAAAGTATTTTCCTGAGAGCCCTTTACCATCCACATTCAGCTCCATCTCTGAGAAAAAGCACAAAAAAGTTATGCTTGAATAAAATTCTATATTTTCCAGATGTTTCTTCAGATTCTGGCTAAACGATTCATCTTGCGAAAAAATGTTATATGACCATTGTTGTTTGGCTTGACATGCTGAAAAAAATTAGTGGTAACACGATTTGACCACAGGATTTTTACTTTTCTTTGGATCGGACGATGTTTTATTCACTGGAATTTGCCTGCGAGCGGTAGCAAAGTCGTGTGAGTGGACACACCAGATTTTTTTAATGTATTAATTTTTTCAGAAACTATATTTTGATTGTGGGTTATCGATGATATAGTTCTATTGTAACTTTGTATGAGGGACTTCGTGAGAGACATGTGTTGATTAAATCTCTGAAAAATATTAACTCGACTTTTTCTGAGTTCTTCGATTGCATGGTCACACCGTTGGGCGTCTTCTTGATCTAGATTTCCCAGGATAGCTTTTACTATGCTGCCAATACTATTAATCCATCCTCGTCTGATTCTAGGATTCAAATGCCTTGTTTGAAATTTCTGACGGACAATACTGATATGATAATTTAGGGCTTGAATGAAGTTTGTCAAACCTTCTAAGTATGGGTACCTTGAGCTTGTTGCCATGTTGAATATTTTCTATTTCTTCACTTATAGGTGTTAAATTATAGTGGTGGATGAAATCATTGGTATTATTTTTAGTTCTGGCTTCTCCTAATTTCAAGGGTAGAGTCCCTGTGTTGTTTTTGAGATCATTGATTTGTATCTTCTGCGTTGAAACTATGGTCCACCTGCAATACAAACTCCTTATGACGTATGCTTTATATTTTTCTTATGGCATGTAGTGTTTGATACTTCTACTGTGACTACTTTATTATCTTTTACAATACGCGTTGTGTATCTTGTTTGTCACTTATTTCTGACCCCTGTATTTTTGGTGAAGATTTTTGCTTTGGTTTTGTATGTGACCGGTTGTTGTCTAGCTTCGTTTCTCTTTGTTATCAACCTCTCTTTCAATCTGTTAGCGAGATCATTGATTCCCTTATACAAGGTGGTCCAAATGAACGTATTTCCCACACTCCTTTACCCTTGAAAATATGAAAAACTTTCTTATACAAAAGTTGTCCAGATTCTTGAACTGCATATTTTAAAAATAATTTAGAAGATAAGCCACTTCCGGTTATATCGGAAACTCATACCAACTTCGTTATTTTATATGGAACAACCCGTATATTATTGCATTTTTGAAATACACATGTTGTCTCAAATGCACCATTATCGAGAAAATGGGCACTAAATAAAAAAATCAACGATTGCAGTAGTCTGCGCCATCTTGTTTTTTTTAAACTGGGACACTTAAAAGAATGCGGATTTCGCACTTCGCTTTGTTGAGGAATCAACTAACTTCTGCAGTATTAAGCGAAGCTTTAACATTTGAAATTTATTGAAAACACTGCTTTGAATATGAGAATTTTCATCAAAAACTTTTTATTTTCAAATGGAACATTCCACTTGTTTTGCAACACTGAATGCAAAATTCAATTTCCTTTCCCCTGATATAACATTATTGCTATCTGTTTCCCGTTCTCGTGAAATGTGCACTTTTATGTTTATTTCGAATAATTTATCTTTATCGCGTTAGCCATGACTTATCTTGTTTTGTGACAATTGCATGTGCTGAAAGAAATCCAATCACTAAATGGTGAAAGAGAAAAATTGTGATGAAAAAAACATCCATAAGTTATTAAATTTGATTATTTGTCCTAAAACGAACTGAACTTTTTCTACTGAATAATATACAAATGGCGGACAAAAACAAATTTAGCCGCTACTAGTAGATAATGACTCAAAATATGTATTTGCTTAAAAACGCACATTTTTAGCACATCTCTCACATTTTAACAATGGCATGTTTAGGTGAACATTATGCTAAGGCCCACTACTAAAATAATGTTTCGTCCTTACAAATGACATGAAGTTTGAAGATGCATAAATTTATTCACTCATGTACATTATCTGTCGTCGATCAAGAAAGTGAATGTTCAAAATGAGCTCCTTTTTGTTCAATGCATCATATCATCAATTATATCTGGAAATCTTACTGACCAGTTTAGGGGACCTGTTCGACCTATCCATTTGCAGTGAAATTTATCGTTCAAAAATGATATGGTCTGTGCAGGTGCCCCATCATGCTGAAACCACATATCCCTAAGTGTCCCTAGAGGAACGTCCAATAATAAATTGTCGAGTTGATTTCGTAAAAATTCCAAATAAATTTCAACAGTTAAATGTTCGTTGAAGAAGTAGGGGCCTATTAAATGAATGCATAGATACATAGATAGATAGATAGATAGATAGATAGATAGATAGATAGATGTTTATTTAACCACGTTTTGTAAATGCAATTGTAGCAAGTCTTGATAAATAAATATAAAAACATATAAATTGACACATAGAACTGATAAAATAGTAGCTAAGAAAATAAAATACAGGTATATGGTTATAAAATGATAGTTTGTATTGGAGTGTAATGCTCTCTTAAATAGAAAGATAGTCTAAGTACTCGTCAATCGAGTAAAAAGCATTCTCGAGTAAAAACTTTTTAATTTTTGTTTTGAAACTATTTGAAGACAGAGTTTTGAAACACTCTGGAAGGATGTTGTATAGTTGGAAATGGGGAGAATTCTTCATAGAGTTTTCTAGCCTTAATCTGGGCTTTCTAATCAACACAGCTGAACGGGTGTCGTAGTTATGATATGCCGAATTTAACTTTAAATTATATTTATTTTTATGAATATCTAATAATTGGTAAAATATATATAAAGAAGGTAAAGTCAATATCTTTAACTGAACAAAAAGTGGTTTACAGTGTTCTCGGAAGCTGGCATCAGCAATTATTCTAATGGCTTTTTTCTGGAGTCTAAATATAGGTAACATATATGAAGACTGGCCCCATATTATAATACCATAGGATATTTGAGAATGAAATAACGAGTGGTAAGCAATTTTTAGTGAATTTTGGCTTATCAGTCCACGTAATTTTCGAATAACAAATAAAATAGATGAGAGTTTACCGTGTAAAAACGATGCATGTGTGCGCCAGTTTAACCTATCATCTAATCTCAATCCCAGAAAATTGACGCAATGGCCGTGAGCAATACCTGCTGTTGTTGAGAAAATTATGTCTTGTGTCTTGTCCATGTTCTGCTTAAGACAATTTTGCGTAAACCAGTGCTCGGCCCTTTTCTTACTGACTACCATTCTATTTTCTAGTTCCTGCAGTGACTTGGCTCTGCAAATTATTGTATTGTCATCCGCATAACACACATTTTTGTGAGTTAATAAATAGGTAAATAAATCATTTATATAGACTATAAAAAGGAAGGGCCCTAAAACAGAGCCCTGAGGCACCCCAAAATCTACTGGTTGAAAATTTGACATGATACCATTTAGATCTACACACTGAGTTCTTGATGTTAGATAGGATCTTATTAAGCTAAGAGGAAGTCCTCGTACACCATACCGTGACAGTTTCGTTAGTAAAAGCTCATGGGAAACGCAATCGAAAGCCTTGCTAAGATCACATAAGGTAAGGCCTACATGCTCTCCATTTTCGAGGCCTTCGACTACGCCTTCCACAAGCTTGGTTACAGCTTGAATAGTGGAATGGTGTTCACGGAAACCGAATTGTGAGGAACATAGTATTTTGTATTTATCAAAATATGAGTTCAATCTGTTTTTGAGAATTATTTCGAAAACCTTCCCAAAAAGGGGAACAATGGAGATTGGATGATTAGATTTAGATTTAGATTTAAGAGGGGGTTACATTGCACTGCGAACATAAGGTCTATTGTGCCCCCCACCTGAGTTGCACTCGCCTATACGCGGTCTACAACTCGCCTTCCAGTTCCAGAGTTCTAATGAACTCCAGTATCTGGGTTGGCTTCAAGGAGGATACTTCCTCACTACTGCAGGTTGCTAGTCCAAGGCACTGTTTGCATTGGCTAGCAATGGCGAGGCATTCCGTCACCAGGTGATCCGGAGTTTCCTCCTCTTCCCCGCAGAATCTGCACTCGTCATCCTCTGCTAGACCTAATCTCATTAGATGCTTCTTGAGGCAACAGTGTCCTGTAAGAAATCCAGTGAGTAGGTGTAGCTTGTTCTTGCTGAGATCCAAATACCTTTTGGATCTTGCAGTATCAAAGTTTTTTAGAAACTTTTTGGAATGATCCAATCCAGGGGTATCCCGCAAGAGTGTTTCTCTTACGGTTTTTTCCTTCTCCAGAAACTCCTTCTTGTAGGTGCTTTTATCTGGGCCACAGAAGGGTTCTGGGCCAGTAAATGGAGTTTGTGCTCCTTTCCTGGCAAGTGTGTTGGCCTCCTCGTTGCCTTTGATTCCCGAGTGGCCGGGAACCCAGACTAAGTAGACCCTGTTGTTCTTGCTTAGCTCATTGAGCTTCCTTCGGCACTCCCATACCATTTTAGAGTCAATGGTATGAGAGTTCAGTGCTTTAATTGCAGCTTGACTATCAGAATGTATTGCTATGTCACATTTCTGATAGTTTCTTTCAAGGTTCACCTCCACGCATCTCTCAATTGCAAGCAATTCTGCTTGAAAGACGCTTGGACAGCGGCCTAGCGCAAATGAGCATTTGGTGCGATTCCCAAACACTCCAGCGCCTGTCCCCGTCGTGGTCTTAGAACCATCAGTGTACCATTTGATGGTATTCTTTTTAGAGCTTGGGTTGTGAGCCCCCTGTCCCAATCTTCTCTGCTACTTAGCACCGTGGTGAAAGTTCTCTCGATGCTAATTTTCTTTGTTATTACATCACTGGGAAGGTTTGCTGATGGGATGTGTTTGGACAAAGAGGACCAAGCCCTCTGATTCCGAATTCCCACCATTTCTGAACCTTCCCTAGATAGTCTTAGAATGGCCTCATGGGCCAATCTGTCTATCACTAGATGGAGAGGTGTGAGATCTGTGATGATCTCTAGTGCCCGGGTCGGGCAAGTTCTCATGGCTCCAGTGATACAGACACAGGCTAGTCTTTGTATTCTATCGAGGGTTTTCCTCGTATTGCTCTGACTTGCCTTGCCATGCCAGGCTATTAACCCATATGATATTATCGGTCTTACAATCATGACGTACATCCATCGCAGTATTTTTGGGTTACATCCCCAAGTCTTACCAGTCAGATTTCTGCACGCCATTAAGGCCTTTATTGCTTTGCTAGCAGTAGCCTCAATATGTTTGTTCCACAGAAGCTTGCTATCTAGTGTTAATCCCAGATATTTGACTTCAGCCTTCCAGCTTATTATGTCTCCACTTAAAGTGAGAGGTTTCATAGCTGGAAGTTTCCTTTTCCTAGTAAATGGAATAATTGTGGTCTTGGATGTGTTTATGCTAAGCCCCTCTGACAAGCACCATTGCTCAATAGTTCTGAGGCCCTCCTGCAATAATTCGCATAGGGTGTTCGCGAATTTTCCTCGGACTATTAGGACTATGTCGTCGGCATAGCCTATACATGTGAAGCCAAGCTCCGTGAGTTTGTGGAGTAACTCGTCTACTACTAAGCTCCATAGGAGGGGAGATATTACTCCTCCTTGAGGTGTTCCACGAGTAGCTTTAACAGAGGTGGTGTGATCACCTACTTGGGCCTCAGCTATTCTCGTCTTCAACATCTCATACATCCATTTGATAATGGTCTTGTTCACTCCTCGCCGTGTGAGTGCCTCCCTGATTGACACATGTGTGGTGTTGTCAAAGGCCCCAGATATGTCCAGGAAGGCACACATTGCGATTTCTTTATTGTTCAGAGAGCTCTGAATGACCTCGGTTAGCTGATACAGCGCGGTTTCTGTTGAACGCCCCGCCCTGTATGACATTTATGAAGTGGTTTGTCCTTCAGAATCTCTGTTCTTATGTAGTTATCCACTACTTTCTCCATCGTTTTCAGTAAAAACGATGTTAAACAGATAGGTCGGAAAGATCGGGGATCAGTCCCATTTTTCTTCCCTATTTTCGGTATGAAGATTACTTTGGCTCTTTGCCATATGCTAGGTATAAAGCCCCGTGCTAGGCAGCTTCTTGTAATCTTCAGGAGATGGGGAAGGATCTCCTCCATTCCTTTCTGTAGGAGTATTGGGAATATGCCATCTACTCCCGGCGATTTATAAGGTTGAAAGGTGTTGACTGCCCATTCCAACCTTTGTCTTGTAAATATCTTCTTAGCAATACTCCAATCTTCCTTGCGAGGATTCTTGGTTTGGATTGCTACGTCAGTACTACTGAGGGGTTCACTTCCAGGGAAGTGTGTTTTGAGAAGTAGAGCAGATCGCTCCTCTTCTCCCTCAGTGTATGTACCGTCTGGCTTCTTGAGCGACATTAAGGGGCTGATTGCCCCTTTTGCCATGACTTTTTGCAATCTGGCTGCAGTAGGAGTCGAAGTGATCTTTTCACAAAAAGCTTGAAAGTGAAGCCTCTTGGCCTTCCTGATCTCCTTATTGTATTGTGTGAGCTTCTCGGTGTAGCCCTGCCAATTATGGTCTCTTTTGGCTAGTGATGCTGCGAGACTGGTCTTGGTCTTGCAGTCTTGGTCTTGGTCTTGCAATTTTGCAAGACCAAGACCGAGACCAAGACCGTCTATGCAAGACCAAGACCCAAGACCAAGACCAATACTGGGATGCAAGACCAATACCAAGACTAACCTGGTCTTGGTCTTGGTCTTGCTGCAAGACTTGCGACACTTGCAAGACTCTTGCAGTTCCGTAACCAAACACCAAATTGGTAGGAAACATATTATTTTACTCAATGATTAGATAAGAAACGCTAATAAATAACATAATTAACTTAATCTTTGAACTCCCTTATGATCGATCTTTATTTCACAGATTCTAAAATTATTGAATTAAAAGTTGTTGGCTGAGAAGCTAGTTCATTTTACCCTTCTAGGATTTCCGGATTTCAAAAAAATTTTAAATACCCTATACCTATACCGTAATTTCAACCATTCTAGGATTTCCCTTACCGAGCTGTTTTCAAAGAATCCCGACAGTTCGTAGCCAGGGGAAGGTAAACTACACGGTTTTTTATTTTTATTATTTTTTCTATCGCGCAGAATGTTTTAAGCAGACGTTAAAAATCATCTATAAATCTGATTTTTTTTTATGAAATTTATCCAGTGGCCACTTTTGGAGATATTTGAAATTTTATGTTGCCCTTATTTAAAACTAACTCAACTGAGATATTCACACGACTGACTTTTTAAATAGATACCTAGTATTATAAATGCGCGTATTAAATCCCTAACTGTTTTTAATTTTCATTTTTTGGAAAAAGCTTTCTACAAAAATTGAAGTTAGTTTTATCAGAAATACTTTTGATCGCTTTCAGAGATTCTTTCTATTTTATTAAAGAAAATGGTACAAAACCATTGTAGAATGAGCAAGAGAATGAGTTATGAAATAGAAGTATAAAGTAGAAGTATGTAGTAAAATGAGTGCTCTGTTGGGGCGGATGATACCAAGAAAGCACAAGCTGACTAAGTCGCACTAGTAAGATACGATTCTCATATGTGAATGGTGATTATTAATTTATAAACTTTTACGCATCTAACTTGCCCTAACTTAATTCTAGGCACCTAGTTTTATTCTCATTACTTATTCTACATTACCAGGCGTGTTTGTTCTGGACAATGACAGTTTTTTTATACGGTCGATATTTATCCATTTCGAATGATAATATAATTATAGGCAATCTTATAAGATTATGAATTACATACTTCCCATACATATGCGGGGTTCTTCTTCATTTGGATTAAGCAATTACGGTTTAGAATCGCAACAACTTTTCACACTTATAAAAAGATCAAAATTTTTGCAAGAGTCTTGCAAAGTCTTGCAAGTCTTGCAGCAAGACCAAGACCAATACCAACACCGTATATGCAAGACCAAGACCCAAGACCAAGACTAAAGATTTGATGCAAGACCAAGACCAATACCAAGGGTGCAAGACCAAGACCAATACCAAGACCATATCGGTCTTGGTCTTGGTCTTGCTTTGCGCATCACTACTTTTGGCCCTGTTGAAGAGCCGAAGGACCTCTAATCTGAGGTTTGACAGGTTTTTGTTCCACCAAGGTGCTTCCTTGCTTGGTCGAGCGTTTGAGAGTGGGCAACTTGATTGGAATGCCTCCGTTATCGCCACACTGACCAGTTCGACCTCTTGATCCAGATCGCAGTGTGGGTGTTTGACCCCATTACTTTCGATCTGTTCCAAGTTTTGCTTCAGAAGGGTCTTATATTTAGACCAATCTGTATTTCTAGGGTTACGAGTTGGAGACAGTGAGGTTACTTCCCCCGTAATCCTAAACTCTATAATCCTATGATCGGAGAGAGAGGGTTCCTCCATCACTCTCCAATCAAATACGTTATTCCTGGCAGTAAAGCTGGCAATTGTTACGTCCAGGACCTTTTCTCTTGCTCTCGTGACAAAAGTGGGGGTTGTTCCCACATTAAGGGTTTCTAGATTAGTAGCTAAGAGATATTCAAGTAAGCACTCACCTCTAGGGTTGTTGTTCGTGCTTCCCCAAATAACATTGTGCGCATTGGCATCACAGCCTATGATGACTGGCAGTTGTCTGCTATTGCAGTATTGCACTAGCTCTTGAGCTTCTACTGGAGGTATTGCAGTATTGTCTCCAGCGAAATAGGCAGATGCAATAACTATGTCTCGGTTGATGCCCCCAGTGTTGACGTGTACTAGAATTGGAACTAGATCCCGAGTCATGAATTCTGAAACACATGTGTAATTAATGTTGTTTCTTATGATCACACAGGCACGAGGGGACTCCTGCCTCTGGTCATAGATCAATTTTGAATCTTTAGATGCCAAACCTTTAATTTGGCCTGCTTTGCCTGTCCAGGGTTCCTGGATCAGTACAAAATCCAGTTGGGATTTCGCAAACAGCCTTGCAATCACTGCTGAAGCTCCCTTCGCGTGATGCAAGTTCACTTGCGCCACCTTGGAGAAAGCGATGAAGGTGCTGTAGTCTGGGGTGTAGGGGCTGGGTAGTCCAGCCTCTAATTCCCCCCCTCCTCTCTTTCCTCCTGTCCCTCATCGAGATCCATCGGGAGGGTAGTCTCCTTGGAGCTCGAGCGGGTATCTGGGTCTCGGATTATGGCCTCGACCCCCGCATTGGTTCGCCCTTCCCCCAGGACTGCAGATGATTTCTCTGCCGCCCCGGCTTGTTTGGCAGAGCCAGCAGCGGCCTCGACCAGACCTGAGCTGGCAGTTTTATCCTGCACACCGGAGTCCGTAGATGTGGAGGGCATCTCCGCATCTTTTAGACCTCCCGCAGGATTATTTTTCCGCCCTAGCCCCGAGACACACGTCCAAACCTAAAGTTTAAGACGCATCCTTCTGCCTTCAGGGCCTCTCCTGATTGGTGATCGATCCCAATCGTGAGGACAGTACCGGTTCCCTCCTTTTTGGAGTTGAGAACTTTCCAGGCTCCGGTACTGAGCCAGGTGTTCTGTACTTCGACGAGTCGGAGGATCTTCTCCGTCTCCATTTCGAAGCTTCTTGGGAAGTACACCGTTACAGTGACGGGCTTGGGGATGTTTTTCTCCTCCACCGCCACTAACTAGGGTCCTTCCCAAGACCTCAAGGCCGGCACTACTCCAATGAGCCAGTCCGCCGAATCCTGAGAACCGCAGTCCACCAGCATCATGCCACAGCGGAAATGTATACCGGTGAAGTGCATTCCCTTCACCTCTCCACTGCACATCTCTTCCACTAGAGTATCCTCCAGTGTTGAGAGCCGCTGTGGTTCCAGGATTACTCTAGGGTAATCCTTGGGTATGATACCCACACGAATAGCCTTTACGGCCTTGGCAGCTGCAGCGTATCCAGTGGCATGCCCGGTTTTTGCTGCAGCTGTTTTCGGCTTTTTAGGCTGAGGCCGTTCCGGAGGAGTGATATGCTCCGCGCCTCTCTTTCCCGTCCCTTTTCCCGTCGGTGTTACCTTCGGGGTCGGGACAGTAGGTGGTGTGGAGTGCTGAAGAGCCTGTTTTCTGGCCTTCTCAGGTGCAAGTCCCTGATGGAGGAGTCGCAGGTACTTCCGCACTCCTGCTCCACTGAGCCCCTTTCTCAGTGGATCGTCTCTGCCGCCCGGCTGTCCGAGTTTCGGCAGGTCGAACGGCAAACGATTTCTTTGCCGTTTGGCATTTCCCTTTTTTACAGGGAGCCCGGATGAAGAGGTGGAGGCTTTCTCCATCTCTCCTCCGGTGAGTTGGGTTTTATGTGTATTTTCCATAAAATTCCCACGAGTAGCTGGGGACAAATCGGTCCACTCCTGCAGAGCCCCGCATGCAGGAGTAAGGGGTTAATACAGTGGAGTTCCCCCTTGTGCTCCAAGGTCGAAACCAGTAGAGACCAGTCCTCTATCTGACCATGCATCCCTCGGCCTGGTTTCCCGCCTTGGATTTAGAATTTTTGATGAGGTTATTTCCTCTTGGTCCGGGCGGTTAAGCCAAGACCCCCCCCGCATCACTAGCCCGCGAGACATGACCACAGACGACCAGGATGCGTTGGTTTGACAGGGTGGTTTCGAGGTTAGCTCGAACGCACACCTGGCATCGTTGTACCTGAGTGCAATTCCCTTAGCCACGATACTACAGCTGGGACAGGTGAAGTTGGTCCGCGGCAGGGTATTCGTGGCTGCCAATTGAGTTTTTAGTCTCAATGAGCCTTATTTCCCCGCAGGCCCTCTTCTCATATAAAAGTCATCGTCAGAGGCCCCCTCCTATCCGCCACCTGGAGACGCGCCGGGTTGGCACTTCGCTCCTCCCAGATGCTGATTGACAACATCCGGACCCGGAACGGACGATAGCTCTCTGTTGAATCCAAGTCACCTTTTTTGAACAGAGGAACCACTCTAGCTATTTTGAATGAATCAGGGAACTTGCCTTGAGCAATACATATGTGAGTTAGAAGTTTAATCAGACTTTCATTTATTAGCTTGAGAATATTATTATTTAAATCATACACATCAATGCTATTGGAATTTTTTAAACTCAAAATTGCATTCTCGACATCGTTTTATGCTACCGGTAAAAGAACAAAAGATTGTGAAACTATGGGAATGTCATGTCATAAAGCATTCTGCAAGTTTACGTCAACTGTCAGGCTCTTGACAATAGCTGATGCTACGGATACAAAATAATTATTGAAATCCTTAGCAGATAATTTTTCAGTAGTTTGTCTATTTTTATTATTATTTCTCTCAAAATTTACAATTTTCCACATATCCTTGCATTTATATTGCGACTTATTTATATATCGATCAAAAGCCATTCGTTTATTTAAAGTGATACTTTCTTTATATTCAGAACGAAACAGGTTATAAGTGTCTTTGAGTATTGGGTGTCCCGAACGGTCAGATATGAATTTAATTGTAGAAAGATAGTCTCTTTGTTTCTTCAACTTATCATTGAACCATTTTACTGGTTCCTTATTACTAGAGACATTCCGTAATGGTAAGTTTTCACAAATTAACGCTTGGCATTTAGTTAGCAAGAATCTAGACATATATTCGACACAACCAGAGTCATAAAATAAACTCCAGTCTATACATTTAAGACTATTATTTATAGATGTAACGCATAAAGAAGTGATTTTTCTTACTTTATGTCTTTGGACTTCTAAATTTATTTCTTCTCTAACCTTAATAAACTGACCATAGTGATCGGAGAGACAAGGTTCACATAAAAGTTCTGCCCAGACGTTTAAGGACCATCGGTGTTGACTTTTTGTTGTAAATAGATGTTGGTTTTCGGAGCTGTAATAATGGAAGTTATGACTATTAACAAAACCATTCCGATGGAAGGTCGATTCATCCGAAAATAGAACATTAGAAAAAAAGAATTATCTTCAGTCAGTCTGTCAAGGGCCCACATACAAAACGCACTCTTTTTTCAAAATTCTCATTCTGTAATTCTTGATGCCGTTGAATGTGATAAGGATGATCTTAGTTTTCGGTAAGATTCTTTGGATTCTGCTGAGATCACACGTACGACTAATTTCCCTCTGGCTCAAATTTGGATTTTCTTCAACTGACCGAGACACCAAGAATTCAGTCTCTTCGGTGATAACATTCTTAGGTCCACCCTTTCTTTCATATCTCACAACTCCATTTTTAACAAATCGTTGAAGTAATCTTCGAAAAGATGTTTCCCGTGGATGCCGCCGGTCGTGGAATTTTTCTGAATAAATTCTTGACGCCAAAAATGGATTTTTGTGGCATTTACCCAATATGAAAATCATGTCGGTCAATTCTTCTTGTGTCAAAGACATTGTCATTAATTTTCTTATAACAAACTAACAGAAATTATCGAACACAGGAATAAAATAACAAAAGTGACATTGTTGAAAATTTAAACAATACAAGTCATGGCTAAGGCGATAAAGTGAAATTAATCGAAATAAACATAAAAGTACACATTTCACGAGAACGGTAGGAAACAGATAGCAAGGGAAAGGAAACTGAATTTTGCATTCAGTGTTGCAAAAAAAGTAGTATGTTTCATTTGAAGATAAAAAGTTTTTGATGTTTGAAAATTTGCATTTTCAAAGCAGTGTTTTTAAGAAATTTCAAATGTTAAAGCTTCGTTTAACACTGCAGAAGTTAGTTGATTCCTCAACAAAGCGACGTACGAAAACCGCATTCTTTTAAGTGCCCCAGTTAAAAAAAACAAGATGGCGCAGACTACTGCAATCGTTGATTTTTTTATTTAGTGCCCATTTTCTCGAAAACGGTGCATTTGAGATAACATGTATGTTTACTAAAGTGGCCCTAAAATTATTCGAGGATTTCAAAAATGCAATAATATACGGGGTGTTCCATATAAAATAACGAAGTTGGTAAGGGTTTCCGGTATAACCGGAAGTAGCTTATCTTCTAAATTATTTCTTAAATATGCAGTTCAAGAATCTGGACAACTTTTGTATAAGAAAGTTTTTCATATTTTCAAGGGTTACGGAGTTATGCGGGAAATACGTTCATTTGGACCACCCTGTATATTGCATTTATTTTTTCTTTATGCTGTTGCATATATTTGTATATCAAGTTTCTTTCGATTTCGATATCAAATGGGTGTCGACTGTTGAAATGCCCATTCAAAACATCTATCGGCTTCTGCTTTGTAACGGAGTAGATACTATTATTGTACCCAAGTATAGCATAAGGCATTTTTTCTTTCACGTCGAAATGAAATCTCTAGGTCATTCCGTTCCATTGAGGATTTTCAGGAGTAGTATAATGAATTAAAATTTTGTGTATATTTACAAATTCTTTATTGAGATTGTTCTTGAATTCTGGTCCATTTTCGGCAACAATCATACTAGGTAATCCAATAGTTTTTCAGATATTCGGATTCCGATTATTGGTTCTTCATGGGCTGTATGTATTGTATTGTTGCTGCATTCATTTTGGGGTTCTTCGTCAGCTGTGTCTGTAGAGTTTCTCTGTATGGTAGTCTTGTATTTCATCAGCCGTTTCCGTTGATGAACGGTGATGATGGTCCGATAATTCCTCAGCTGCGTCTGTTGAAGATGTTGGATTTTCTTGAAAATGATCTTTATGTCGGAGTTCACGTTGTTATACAAAGACGCACTATCCTCGTGTTCTTTATGAAAATTGTTCATATGCTCGTCCCAATTGAATGTTTCTTTGGTATGGAACTCAAGTCTTGATAGAGCATCTGCATTTTTATTAGTTCTTCTCAATTTATATATTAGTTTATAGTCGAATTCCTCTAATTTCAATCTCCATCGAATCAATTTTGAATTTGGGTCTTTGAAAGAGAAAAGCCATTGAAGAGGGCGATGATCTGATAGAATTTTGAATTTTACTCCGTAAAGGTAGGGCCAAAAATATTTTGTGGCCAAAACAATTGCTAACATCTCCTTCTCGATAGTGGAATAATTTTGTTCACTTTCATTCAGAGTACGAGAGGCGTACGCAATTGGTTTGTCATTACCAATTGGTCCTTGTGAAAGAATAGCACCGATAGCGAAATCATTGGCGTCTGTAGTAAGGTTGAATTTGATTAATTTCCTGTAGTAATCCAAAAGTCCTAAGAATCCTTTGATTTCTTTTGTTGTACGTGGTAACGGGTATTGGTTGATGGCTTTGATTTTGTCGGGGTTTGGCTTTATACCCTCGAGAGTGATTATGTGGCCTAAATACGCAACTCTCAAAAATACCGATTTGTCGAGTTTACCTTGAGGCAGATTTTACCTTGTAAATCTCTCGGAACATTGTCAACCACTCTCTGGAAAGTCGCTGGCGCATTTTTTAAACCGAATGGCATCCTGAGATATTCGTAGTGTCCTTTTCTACAGAAAAAGGATAAGGACTTCTTTTATATCGTTCCAATTACCGCATCTATAAATTGTCACGACTTCTTTTGCTCTGCCAGGTAATTTTCCCAGAAGACCGAATAGCAGTAATATATTCTGTATACATCCCAAATTTTCAAGATCGATGTCAAAATAATGATATAGAATGACGGCGGATACATTTAAAGAGATCTTGTAGCTCATTCGGGTTTCCATCGAAAGTAGAAACAATTGATAGGTTCTTCATGTCGAAATTTGGTTTTGCCATATTTATAGGTATTTCAGTTTTGATAAAATTACTATCTAAACTATTTTCTAAATTCTTTCGTTGATCGGAGTTTTATAATGATAGCTTGGCTATTAATATATCTAAATGTAACTCCGCACCAGGATCAATGTAATGACTAGAAACAGAAGAGTATGACATAAAACTTACAGAATGATGGTGATGGCATTCCCCAATTCTGCTTGGCTCTCCTTCTTTGGTGGTCCTTGAAGTTTAGTGGGGTACTATGTTGAAGAAAAAACACGTAGATAATGATAGTGAACAAACATTTGAAAACGACGAGTATCGCGATCGACTCTTTCACTATCCTACTGACTGCGCACATTAAGTTTCGAATAACGAACGTTTTTTAAAATTATATTTTATTAAAAGTGACAAAGTTATAGAGAGAAGTTAAGATCTGACTAAACATTTATAATTGATTTACATCTTTTTATAATATAAAATATGCTGATGATGGGAGTCCGGTGTCATCATGTCGGCTGTTGTTACTAGGCGCTTGATTGGATCCTAATTTACAAGTGAATATTGTTCCAAATTTGCATTTAAACACCTTTAATCACAAAAAATACTATCAAGACTTACAAAACACTACAACCATAACAACGATATGACTCATAATTGGTTACGCAATATGACTGACTTGGTCGAACGTTTTAGATGTGAACGTGTGCACATGTTCCTTCCTTTCGCTTCTTTATTCATTGAACAGCATGCTGTTATTGCCGTAAGAGAGTAGGAAATACACATAATCAAAATATGTTTGCTTGTTAATTTTATTATATTCATGTGCTCTTTTTCTGTTAATAGCAAATAAGCTTTATATCGAGGTTTCATTCAAAATTTTGCAGCTCGAAGAAGAATTGAGAAATGGGATTGGATACACTAAACAGTATGTTCTTATAGAGTAATTTAGAGTTACGACAAAGTAAAACATTGTGATTTAACGTAGTATAATATTACCGAAACAGAAATAAGGTATATATTAAAATAATCATAATAAGTGGAACTTGAAATTTTTTAAAAATTCATTGGAATCGGATGAAGAAAAAAGTTATCAGATATCAAATTTGGCATACATTTTAGGGAGGTGGAATTTTGTGCAGCGGAGTACGTTATGCAAAATGACGTTATCCTTCTAGATAATGTATACATTTAAATTACTTAATTTTCAATCAATAAATTATAATTATGATAAGTCCATTTGCTCTATGTTGTATCAAGTGATAGCCTTCAGATAACGTTGCTTAGTAACACAATATAATTTTGCGGCCGTTTTATCTAGAGCGCGCTGAATTCATCTGGCCTTTCAGAACAGCCTAAAATTATGATCGAACATTTTTCAGAAAATTCATAGTTCTTCTACACCATTAGAAAACTTATATCTTTTATTTTCTATACGCTGTTTTTGAAAATAACTGTACATTCTTACATCAGGTTTCTTGTTCGTAAAATTTTGTCGATAAGCTTGTCTGAAGTTTTCCATACACATTCTAGAAATCTTCGATAACAATGTCTTGAAGTTTTATATAAATGGTCGATTGTTGAGTAACTGCTAATCTACCTTTATAACTCACTCAAGTGGCCTCTTGTTTTTGTCTTGAACTCTACCTTTTGGACGTTAAAAAGAGACTTCAATTCGAAATTAATTATATCGTACAAGCAAGGACAAATGAAAAATCATATTAAGAAACATTATAGACAATGTCGTGAGTATTCGTAGGGACTTATTTTCAACAACAAAAACATTCACTGAATTACCAGCACTTCTCAATAACATAATTTTTGAGATGAGAAATCTCATTTTTTTAAATTAAAAGCCTTATTTTTTCTATTTATCCAAAAAAAATGGGCCCCCAGCAAGAAATAAAATTCTGTGTCGAGCAAGCAAGACAACCATCTGTGTTTTTTGTTATATTCTCTAATAAATGGTTAAATGCTATGTGTGGTCCATCTTACTTTAATGTATGAAGACATGAACATTAACAATATATCCACTAATGAACTTATCTGAATTTGAAATTTATACCTCACGAAGAATACTCCGCATTTTCCTAAATAATCATTCAAGTTATGAATTGAGGCAAGAAAGGAGTGGTTAGCAACTAAATGTCTCGGCTCCGAAATAAAAAGCATTGGGCAGGCCGATGAACTTTGTCATGCAACTAAACAGATATGTATGGCTTTAAGACAAAATCGCCAATATCAGTGCCGGGAATTATACGAAGAAAATAAGCTTAATGAATTTTAAGAAATTTTAATATGGAGTCCACTCTCAATTGAAAGAAGTCTCATTCAGATCGGTGTAGCAACAAACACTCGATTTGTGTAGCTCCTGCTCTCAAGAAGTCAGTCAAAATTGATAAAAATAAAAGTACCAAAACAGGTTAACTTTTGGCAACATAATTGTGTCATTATACTTGTATTTGTGATGTTAAGAATGTGAGTAGATGAATTTTTAGTTGCCCTCATATTCGACTTTTCTGCCTTATAAGTACTAGACAAGAGGTCCTTCAGTTTAATGTGGATTTCGAACCATCGATATGTTCCATGATTCAAACACGCACCTGCATCACCGGTATCTCGTCCAAACCTTTCGGCCAGTGTTAACCCGCAGCCACGTGCTCCACATTAATTGACAGTTGGTATTACAGTAACTTTTTGAAGGCAGAGATACGAATATAGCACTTAAAGAAGATATTTGATATGCCCAATTCAGACATTGCCGGTTATGGTGTCTTCTTCAATTTTGCCGTCTCAGGTTTTCTATATTCGAAAAAATAGCCTCCACCCTCACAGTTTTTTGGGGAAAGGAATCGTTCGATTTTAGTTTTTTTTGTATGAAAACATTTCTCAGCCCTCATCTATAACTGTATACTTCCTCAGTTTAAGAAGTCGGTTAAACAATAAAATGCAACAATATTTGGAGATTATATTTCTTTTATGTTTCGTTTATCCTATGAAAAACCAAATTCCGTATCAAATTAATGTAGTTTTTATTGTCAATCAACTTATTTATCACTGTTTAACTTCTTTGAATTTACCAGATGAAAAATGTTAGGTACTTAAACAGATCATGGTTACTTACTCATGAACGTACAACCTTGTTAATGTTGATCAAAATAAAAAGTCAAATATGTATCATTTGACATTTCAAATAAAAAGATAGCTCATTCCATTTCAAAAAGAAACTACCTATAGTTTTAAAGTTCCTGAATAAAGTTTACAAAATGTAGCATGCACCCATATGTTTCGTACCAAACACAAAAAAATCATTTGGCGTATTTTAGATTCAGTGAGACAAAGCAACGCCCAAAATCCAGAGAATATTGCTACAATTCCAATTGGGTTGACGGTAACCCACATTTATCCATTATATGGCGTCCGCTACAAGCCGAGCTGTCTGGAACGTCTACTTGTTGGAATTTGCGGGAAGATTAAAACTTATTCACGTTCGCACTGAATTGTTCTGATACAAAAACTGTTACGCTTTGATCATAGCAAACGGATATATGACTTCGATATTTTATGAGAGTTGAATTATAAAAATAATAATTTCATATTTAACACAACATTCGTACTCGACAATTGGTTTACTGGATTCGCTTCATTATAAGCTGTCATTTGAATAAGTTTAATTTTAAAATTCAATTGAAAATAAATATTTTGACAAAAAGCAGGAATAACTCTATTAGTTTGAGCACTGATAATTTCAAAATAATATTAATTCTACTGTTCTGAATACTATACCTACTGTATTTGCATTTATATCAAAGCCGCAAAAATCCACTCCTGACATTGTTTCAAATAATTTATCAAAGAGAAGTATTATATTAATTTTTAAAATTAGCAGCCAAAGTGTCAATGATACCATAAAGAACTGTCTGTGATAAGCGATTTGTCACTTGAATGTGTGAAGAGAACTTGGAGATGCTTGTGAAGAATAAATAAAAAGTAGCTGCAGAATCTGTACAAAAATAATTGTAGCTGAAAGAGAGTTGATTTGTTATGCATCTGCAGGAACATTATAAAGCTTATAATTTTAAATATAAGAGTCAATTTTCCTAAAGCCTTGCTATAATTAATGAGGATTATTAAAACATAGATATTTGCTATATATTTTCTCTAAGTTTACTTATTCTATAAATGTGGCTCTACAATGAGTCTTATTAAGTGTTAATTATTTTCAAATTTTTTATATTAAGAATCGAACTATTGACTCAAATAATATATAAATCGTCAAACTATTTTGTGCCTTAGTTCTTGAATGAATTGTTGACTGATAAACATCATTACTATCTAAAGAAATCTTTGTATCACAATTTGCATTTCTTATCAAAAGAGTATTAGCACCTCCACTAGGTAGAATTATATTAACTTACCTATAACAAAACAGATAAAGCTTTCGGCTATTAGTTAGACAAGATCTCTTTATCAAGGATTTGTTTTTACACAATTTACCTTAATACATCGGAGGAAAGCTGATGAAACTTGTTTATAGCTGTATACTACAAAAAATAAATTTGCTTTAAAAATTTTAACTGACTTTGTTCTTTTTTCAGATGATGAGATGATCTACAGAGATCATTGGGGAGGCATAAGTGTGATGCATGCATCAAACTTGTCTGTGCGCTCATTGATGTCTAACCAAACTTATGTAAGTAATGTCTAACCAATGTCTTACTTATGTGCGTAATCTCAGTCAAATTGTATTATTATAGAGAAATAAAGGTCCAGCAAAGCTAGCACAACATGAGTGGCACACATCAATAAAATTAGTGTACTAAATTCCAGTATATTTAGTGCTAAGTTAGTACGCAAAAATAAAATTTATATCTCTTCAATTTTGAAATCACGGGCAATACTGATAGCTTAATATTAAGTGAGCACACTTAAACTGAATATGATCGAATTTCAGAAAATCTGCTTCAAATAATTTAGTACTAATTTAATACACAAAAAAATATAACTCTTCATTTTTGGAATTTGTTAAGTGTGCTAGCTTAATATTAAGTCAGCAGACTTAAATGAAATGTGGACAAAATCCAAAACTATTTGTTAGGAATAATTTAGTGCTAATTTAGTACACAAGAATAACAATTATTTTAAAGAAATTATGAGCAAGTTTGTGTGTCATTCAGCTATTCTGTGATGTCTTGACAGACACTATACATAGCCTATGACCTGGGAATTCTATAGCCATGGAATGAAGATGTAGCTAGTGAGAGATAGATGGAGGTATCTCTTCTCATTAGGTTGCGTAAACAACATTTTGATTGTCATACTTACTGATATTATATAAACATTTAAAATAAATGTATTAGTAGCATCAAAGAGATAGTTCAAGAAGGACACTTATAAGATATACAATTTAGTCTTATCAATCGTAATATTATATAGTCTATTAAACCCCTAGGTACAATTTATTTGAATTTTCCTTATTGTCAGATCTGAAAATTTCTCTAACCTTCTAATGAAAGTAAGTGTGGAAGACATGGTCCAATTTACTGATATTGCTAAACTTCTAATAGGGTATCCTAGGTTAATCGAAATTCACAAACAGCGGTTAACAGCTCAGAAATTTTAATTTTTCTTTGGCAGGAATAATCGGAATAAATGGCCTTAAAATTTTCTTATTTTATTTATAAGGTTTATTTTTTATTGCTAAATTAATAATATAGGGGGTCAATACAAGTCATAATAAGAACATTTGTGTGTAGTAATAGAGATATATTAAAGTTTTTGCTAAATAGTTAGAGATACTTAAATAAAAAATTAAAAAGGTACTTGAATAGTAACCATATATTCAGTGTCAATAATTTGAGAATGTCACCTGTGAAATGTAAAAATTAGACGAAACAATATTAAGACTCTACACTTCTACATTAAATAAGCTTCTGTGTGGTACATATAAAAATATTGTGCAAAATCTAGATTTGAAGGCCATAGAGTGACAATCATATTTGTTTTACCAGAAGATGGAGAATGGCAGTCATATATATAGAAATAACAAGAATTTGATTTTCGAGGAAGTTTCTTCTGTTTGATATTATTATACTCAATAAACTGGATAAAATTATTAATTATTTCAATCCAATATTAATTTTCACAACCAACATAAAATAAGTATAATAAATCTTATACAATTATCAACTTTATAGTACCTACATAGATGTAGGTTCAACTAAAAAAAGCTAGAAGCTCAGGGCATCTCTATATGAATCTCTATAAATTTTACTTTAAAGACTTTTATTTCTTTAAACCATGAACAGCAAAAATGTCATTATTTCATTTTTATTTTTCTTCAAAGTTCACTTCCTTTTAGTAACACAAAACAGAAGTTCTATGTTATATCATCAATAAAATGTTGTTTACGCAACCTAATGAGAAAAGATATCTCCTTGGCTATGGAATTCCCACTTCATAGTGAAATGGTCACAGGCGATGTATATATAGTGTCTGTCAAGACATAACAGAATAGCTAAATAACAGAATAGCTAAATAACAAAGAAACTTGCTCATAATTTCTTTAAAATAAGAGTTATAATTGTTATTCTTGTGTACTAACATAGCACTAAATTATTCCTAACGAATAGTTTTGGGTTTTTTCCATATTTCATTTAAGTATGCTTACTTAATAATAAGCTAGCACATTTGCCTATAAATTTCAAAAATGAAGTGTTATAAATTGTCTTAAATTATATTAAATTAGCACTAAATTATTAAAAGCAAATTCTCTCAAATTCGATCATATTCAGTTTAAGTGTGCTCACTTAATATTAAGCTAGCAGTAATGCCCGTAATTTCAAAAACTGAAGAGTTATAAATGGTATATCTGAGTGCTAGATTAGCACTAAATGTACATGAATTTAGTACACTAATTTTATTGATGTGTGCCACTTTTGTTGTGCTAGCTTAATGGACCTGAGAAATAAAGTTGTTCAAGAATCGAACTATGTGAATATAAATAAAGTATGATAATAGACATCCAACCCCCGTACTTATACCTTTGATTGTAATTTTTCATAAAACTTCATTTTGTTAGCATGGCATAGATTATTGCGCAATAATTATTCAATACAAAAGGTCAAATTACAAGTATTTAGACAAATTGAGTTCGATTGGTTTCTTTTATACGTTTTGGTGATGGTCTATAACGAGTTATGCAAAAGTAGTACCCAAATACCTCAACTAAAATGCCGCCCAAAAAATATCATGAAGTTCACTCCCAAAATACGATTCAAGCATTGATTCTATTCTCTATTCGACTTAAAACTCTATCTACCAGTATCATTACTCCCGAACAAGTCGATCAATAATATCTAATATCGAGATACCTTAAAGACACTTTATATGAAATAAATTGTGTCTATCTCTAATTTCTCCAGCCAGGTTAGTTTATATTTGATCAAACATTGCGTAGGCACTGATGATAATTTGTTTCTGAATCTAATTAGATATATTCAGAAAACCATGTAGTCGATGCAGTGGAGAATAAGCTCCAATTACTATAAAAAAGTATTATCGTAGTTTAAGGCTTACCCCTAATGAACTTATCTGCTTTGACTGTAATTGAATCTGTTGATATAAAGTTCACTATGTTAGTGTGTTGTTTTTTATTGATTTGAATTATTTGGCCACTTTATTGTTTATAAGCTCTCATATTTTTCTTTTTTTTTCAGTTACGCTTGAATCCATCCAGATTTCTATTGTCTCCTGATCAACGGTACCTGCTCTTGGCTCAGAATGTTCAAAAGTTGTTTAGGCACTCATACTTAGCCCAATATACCGTCTATGACACTCAAACGGGGTAAGTTAAATATTCCCACACGTTTTCAATTTCGAGCTCTATCCTAGTAAGTAAGTAAAGTATTGGAATTGTGTAAAATTGTCGGTGTCCAGGTTTAAACAGATCTTCACGTTTCGGATATTTATATATAATAGTATTTTTTACCCTAGGTACAAATGTGGATGTTTTCCGGGCTGAAAGAAGAGTATTTTTTACACAGACGAGGCTGAAAAAATCTTGAAGCCCGGAAAACCGCTCAAGCAACGTGGCATAATCAATGTTTTCTATTCTTCACAATCATGACATAGGGGCAAAACTAATGTATGAGTAGGTATATATACCTACATGGAAGTCTTACTTTTAGTATGTAATGTCATTTGTCATCTATCTGGAACGTTGTAAAGCCAGCTACACATTACGCGCCACTTGGCAAGCCAGTTACAAGTTAAACTACTCGTCCACAGTATACGTGTAAACCATACACACTATACGGCATGTTTGATGGCTGACTGCCATATAAAAACTGACAACAGACAGTTCACTTTTTGTTTGTCGAAAATTGTTGCTCGCTCTAGACTGTAGCGCGAATTAGCTCTAGCTGAAATTTGTCTAAAATATTCTGTTTAGCACCTACGCAGAAAAAAAATATGTTTCATTGAATTGTCAGTTTCGCTTAACTTTTTATTCATATCAGTTCTATTTATTAATTCTACATTCAAATTCAATATCAACAATATTGGTTACACGACCTGATCAGATGATTTTATATTCGATAAAGATTGTTTGAGTTATAGGAAATTCTTGTGAGTGGACACACCGGATTGTTTTACTTTTACATTGTAACTACTTAATATTATGTATCTTCACGCGATCATAATTGCGGCCAAGTACGAGTCGAACTCTCGCACAAAGGGTTTTGTATCACTGTATAAGTAGAATTCTACTGTCTACCTATTACATGCACAGAAACAGACGGCTGACAGACGGAAGGAAGGATGGAATTAGTATTTGTTGTTGTAGCGGCAATAGAAATACACATTCTCTGTAAATTACAGCTCTTTACGTATTGTGGTTCATGCGATAGAGCCCGCTGACAGACAGACGGACGGATGGACAGCGGAGTCTCAGTAATAGCGTCCCGTTTTTGACCGACTTCCCAAAAGGAGGAGGTATACAATTCGATTGTGTGCTTTTTTTTTTTTTTTTTTGGTTTGTGCGCGCCTTTCATATAGTAAACGTACTCCGATTTTGATGATTTTTGATTCATTTGAAAGAGGAGGCTTGAGAAATGGTCCCATATTCATAAAAACGGGAATCCGACATCTCGTTCCCTCCGAAAACCGCCCCCGAAGGGGGTGGAGGGGGCAAATTTTGTCGAAAATTGAAAATCTGCGTTGATATAATTACAGATAGGACAATATCCGGAAAAGTTTAAATGGAACATTTTTTCAAAGGAGTAACGGTTTTCGACATAGAGACATTTTAAACTCTCAAATATACCTATTTTCGCTATGTGGAGAGGGCGATTTCTGTCGAAAATTGAAAATCTGTTTGCAGTACATGAAAGACATAATTATTTGTAGCAACATTTATACTGAACATTTTCCCCTTAGAGTTACGGTTTTCGAGTAAAATCGGTGTTAAAATGGTAACAACTAAAATATTCAAGCGTATTTCCGCAGCGATGTACTGAGATCTCAATAATAACAACTACAAGCAAGGAATATACGTGGGTAATAGAATAAGTACTATCTTCATTGGTATTAGTGAACGTTCAACGATTTTCGTGACTAATGTTACACTCAAAAGTGTGAAATAAATATTTTTTACAAAAAATTGGACCGACTTTATTAGTTGGTGCATTGAAAAGTATAAAATAATATTAATTCTATTGGGGCTGGTACTTGTGAAGTTGGTGCCAAAAGTTACCAATCTACCTGCAACTGCACAACTTCAAAAGTAACAGCACCAATAGAATTAATATTATTTTATACTTTTCAGTGCACCAACTAATAAAGTCGGTCCAATTTTTTGTAAAAAATATTTATTACCAATTTGTTTTTAAAGACTCTATCTACTCTTTCTCTATTTAAATACTAAGTAGTTGCACCTGTGACTCTGGATTGATGTCTTGAGGCAAGAGGTTATTTAATTTTGAAGCCACAACAAAAAGTTTGATTCAAGCAATTATAAAAGAAATCGTATTATCATTGTTCTTTAAATAAATATTCGTGTACATAACTCGGACTTGCAACCATCAAGTTTTTGGAAGAAGATATGTTAATAAGAACCTCGATAATACTGGAAGGAATAATTCATCAAAGATGAGAGTAAATAGCTCAATAATTGTCGAATAGATCACAGAAAATTGTAAATAGTGGATAATTTGAAGCACCAGGAAACAAACATGCAAGAAGCTTTAAAACTTGAACTAGCTGATATATTTCGATATCTTGCAAACAGTAGAGCCTTTAAGGATTGTTTTCATGATATTATAATATTGATAATATTTTCTTCGTTTCTTCTGGGAGTATCTTTTTATTTCGATTGAAATAACTATAGAAAACAAACGAGAATTGCAACAGGTAGGAAGAAACCATGATAGCCTTTAAGTAAAAATAGATTTAACTGTAAGGGTTCTAAAGCAGCAGTTCAAACCAAACACCCATACTTTATAAACACGGAAGACAGTTGGAAACTGGTCCAAACTACTGCTCGAACAACTTTTTTCAATTGCTCAGGCTATAAAATCATTCTATGAGACAGACACATTTCGATTGAGATCTCGGCAAATGAACATTAGAACATTACTTAAAGCGTAACAGCACACAGGGACATAGCCAAGGTAGATATCAGCATAGCTTATATATTTTAATAAGCTGTGATATCGGGATGTAAGAGGTAGTGAGAATATTAACGCACACACATTTGTTCCGTATCTTAATATTGAATAGTTCTTATGAATTTAAATCTTCTCGTTCTTTCAACTTATTGATAGATGATCCGCGTTTTCTAAAACCTTTCTTTTCAGCAATTTCATAATACTTTGTCGTATTCTTTACTTGCTTAATTCTATAGACAACAGTTCAACGTAATAAAAATATAAATATTTTTTTGATTAAATTCTAGTGCTATTTATTACATAACTCCACCCCCGAAAGTTAGTTCTGGTTACTTCACTGGCACCCAGATCAATATATTGGTCAATATCTTCCGTCATAGATATTCATTATTATAAAAAATAAAAAAATTATCAGTGACGAAAACGAGCTTCAATATTCACCCACCCACACAAAATACCTGTATGTGTACTTATACACAAATTCACCATGTTTCATCAACTTAGCGAAAAACTTTGAAAAATGATAATGCCATTAGGTCAGGAATCTGTCACATTTTTGTCGTCGATTATTTGCGAAAAAAATAATTTTGCTGCTGTTTTTTTCTACTAGAAAAATGGATGTCTCGCTAACTTGACGTCAAGTTAGCGAAACAACTTTGTTAATAATATAGATATCCAAAAACCAATTAGTAGAGAGTTTTACTACTCATTAGCTGTGGAAGAAATAATTTTTCCGGGAAAGTATTGTAATCGTGTGACATTTTCGGTATCGAAATTTTTACAAATGTTGACGTTTCAGTTTTCTAAGTCTAATAAACATAGTTTCAGCCATTGGTCTGTCTGTCTGTCTGTCTGTCTGTATGTGACAGCATTATCTCGGGAACGGATCGGTGTATTTTGTTGCTTTCTTTTTTATTTTGTTTGGTACGAATGCCACTCGCCGGTGGCAATGAATGAGAATCCTGTATACACTGGATGCTGAGCTATAGCCAGAAAACGTGATTTGTTCAAGACTGTAGCGCGAAAAGGGCTCTAAGTATTTTGATTCAACTTGCCAAAAGTATTCTTCTGAGAGCCCTTTACCACCCACATACAGCGCACTCTCTGAGAAAACGCTCAAAAAAGTCATGCTTGAATAAAATTCCATATTTTCTACATGTTTCTTCAGATTCTGGCTAAACGTTTCATCTTGCGAAAAATGTTTACATGACCATTGTTGTTTCTCTTGACGTGCTGAAAAAAATGAGTGGTACCACGATTTGAATAGCGGATTTTACTTTACCACTGCTATTATCGTCGCTATGTAAGGAAAGTATTGTAATAGTGATTTTTTTTTCACTGAAATTTACCTGCGAGCGGTAGAAAAGTCGTGTGAGTGGTCACACCAGATTTTTTTCTACTAGAAAATTAATGTCTCGCTGACGTCAAGCAACTTTGTTAACATAGCAAATATCAAACTTATTAGTGGGGAATTTGCCGCTTTTTTGCCGTTCATTACTAATGATAGAAGTAGTTTTCCTGTTCTTTTTTCCACTAGAAAATTGGTGACTAACTAATTTGACCTGAAGTCAACAAAGCAACTATATTTATAATGGAAATACAAAAAAAAATATATATAACAGGGGTCGACATCGAATCCATTCAGAAATATCCCCATATCACGGCAAGAATTTAAGATTTTAGGGGTTTGTAATTATATAGGCGACACCACAATGACCAAATTTGATTGGTCTTTGCCTCGTTCTTTACACAGCTGTTGAAAACAGAAATAATAATTAGGTTCTTTATGACGACTACAAACCAAAGGCCATTCTCATGAGAAAATAAAATGGAATAGTGCGACCGGAGTTATTAGAATATTCACGAAAATAATAAATAAGATTTTTTATCTTTATTTTATAACATTTGTATGCTTCTTACCCTCAGAAAATGATCTCAATTTATTAAGTTATCACGTTTGTTTTGGATATGTTCATCTATCTATATTTGGTGATAAAATGTAAATTAAACCACAAGTAATAAAATCATAAATAGACGATTTCATTCAAACAGGAAGCTCTTCCCATGAGTATTATGATATATTACCACAGCTTACTCTGCAATGGATTACTCTCTGAATTATTAAAAATAATATTTGATGGAAAATAATTAACAAGAACTCGATTTTATTCCAAATCTTATTATGAAGGTTAAATTGGTTTCAAGTGAATGAGACACCATTTTTTAAGTGGAAAAAAGAGTGGCAAAATTATTTATTCCTCAAATAATGAACGACAGAAAAGCGGCAAAATACCCACTAATTAGTTCATGGATATTTCCATTGTTAACAAAGTTGCTTAACGTTAAATTAGCGGGACATCCATTTTCTAGTAGAAAAAAAGCTGCAAAATTATTTCTTTCACAACTAATGAGCGGCAAAGTGAGACATCCATTTTCTATTAAGAAAGCGGCATTTTTTTCCACTATAATTAACGGCAAAAAGGCGGCAAATTCCTAACCTAATGGTATTGTCATTTTCCAAAGTTGTTTCGCTAAGTTGTGTACATATTTATATTCACCGATTGTAAGCGAGTAAGAAAACACTTACTAAACATTATAAGGCAGGGTCATAATATAGCGATTATTTGTGCTAGCAGTTATCCTGGAGAATTCAGAAATAGAAAATTATTTCATTATAATAGAATATCTTTTGAAAATATTAGATCCTGCCTCAATACTTATGCTAATTATAGCAAATATTATATTTTTCAGACATATAATAATTCTTGCATGATTCAGATCTCCAATCATTCCGTGGGATATCCAATTATTTTTATGATATATTCTCTTAAAGAGCAAAGCCATTTATTTCTGATGTGCTGAATAACCATTAATAATTTTTGATCTTTTATATAATTCCTGCGTGATTCACGCAAGGCAATCGATGAACCAAAATGGATCTCGAGCCATTTCTAGAGGCGAATTTTCGGGTAAAATCAATATTTACACTTTGGCAAAATCAACATAATAATCGTATCATTGGGCGACTCGATTAATAGCTACTCTGCTATGTATTCAGAGCTGCTTTTTGCTCATTGAATTTTATCATTGTGGATCTAGTGGTAGCTGAACATTTCAGTGGAGTTTTTATAGACCATCATAGTGACTAACCACTGAAAATCAAGAGGTTATTGTAGTTCTTGAGTTGAAAGCTAAAATAGAAAAAAATCAGTAGAACATTTTCACTGCCAAAAGAAGCGGAACTTTCATAAAAACTAATAATTGTGAAGATTTTTTTTATTCTTATAAAACTTGTTTGAGAAAATCATATCCAATTAAATTATATTGTAGATACCTGTATTTTTCAATCATGGACTAATAATAGTTATTTATTATATAAGGGAAAAAAGTAAGTTTTTTTTCGGAGACGGTGTTATTGGCTTATTTTTCGGAACTAGCACAACATGATGTAGACTTTTCAAAATATTTCAAACTAATTACATTTCTGAAACCAAATGGGAAAGATTAAACGCCCAAGAAAGCTGCAATTTTTACGAGTACACAAATTAGTGTTTTTTTTTTAAATAATGCACTCAATGAACTTTGCGTAATGGTCAAGGTTGTTGTTGTATTTGGGATTGCACGAGCTTGTCGAATTTGTGAAAACAGCCAGGTACCTAATATTAGATGCTATTGAAGATTCGTTATTACCTGTGAAACTTAGGTAACAAAGAATGATGTAAACAGGAGATTTGTAGTTAATGAAGCGTACCTATATAGCAATTTGTCCAGAAACAGCGAAGGATCGCCGCCTGTTTTACGCATATTGCAATGGAAAATATATCAATCAGGTTGTGGGTAAAAATCAGTTTTATAAGGTACCTGAAACAGTAGTTAATTTTCTTCAACTTGAAAATGCTAACTCATATACATGCCATTCATTTCGAAGATCGTCTGCTACACTTTTAGTTGAACCAGGAGGAAATTTGATGACAAAGAAACATGGAGGTTATAAGACATCAAAATATTCTTTTTTATTTATTCTCCAACTGAAAATGTACTATAAAAAAATCGAATATCACTTCCTGCTAAAAAAAAACACCTGAGTATTTCCCAATATTAATCTGAATCCGATCCGATTTTTATTTATCGATGTGGACATAGCACCAATAACCAATCAACCAGGTCAAATATATATTATATTAAAACAGTAGACTATTTCCGAGAACAATCTTTTGTAAATAATTTGACACAAAATCATTGGTGTCTTTCACAATTCTCGTCTCTCTATGTCTATCTATCTATCTATCTATCTATCAGGGTAAATATAAAGGGCACCCAATATAGCTTGTTAAATAAAGAAATATTGGGATCAGTAAAATAGAAGCTTGACATTTGGGGGATATGAGTTTCACTATTTCAATCTTGCATACTAGATAATCAATAGAAAAAAATCAGAAATTTTTGGGGTATAAGTTAGTTGACAAATGGAGGTTGAGAGGGGGGTAAGATATATGTTTGGTGATGGTTTTCTCCCTTGCGTTCTTTCCAATAAGCAATTGTACAAAACCTATTTTTTATAGAATAATACAGAGTTGTCCATTAAACGCGCGGTGGTCTCTAGCGATCTTACGTTGAAATAGGAAGAAAATATAAAAAAAAAATAAAAAGTGTTTATTTTCGAATGTTCTTTCTGCGGAAAATAATTTCAAAGATGGCGGATTTCCGGATATACCGGAAGTAGACATCAACTTCCTTATTTTAAATAGAACACCATGTTTATTTTCACATTTTTGAATTTAGCATCGATTTTGAGGTCCAGCATGTTGAGTATAGTTATTGTCTACGGAGTCTCTGTTTGGAATTATTCGATAATCTTTAGAAAATTTTAAATTTGTAGTACTTCACAAAAGTTGTAATATCTCGGAAACTACATCCGATCAAAACATGAGGTTTTCGATGTTGAAAAGACCGAAAAACTTTTTTATGTTTTGAAGGTAGCATTACTTCAAAAGAACATTAAATCATTTCACTAGCAATATTCAATTTTGAAAAGTTTGAAACATGCAAAAGTCTTTTTTCAAATGGGATGGTATGTTAAGTTTCATATCCATGAATGCGAAATTAAATTCTCTTTCGATTTTAATAAGGTATACTTAGGTCTATCTTTGTTGGTTTCCAAGCTATTAGCGATTTTTTTATTATTCCACAATGGCGCGGAGGAAATGGAAAAATCGTAGGCGGCATGGTTTAGTTGTAGAGGGAAACAAAATATGGCAGAGATTTTATTCATACAGACTTATTTCATTAAGTATTCAAATTGCCAACCAATTGGCTGTAAACACATATTAAATCAGTCAATTAACGATCTATGTACATTATGTACCATTAAAGGTGTCACATAATTAAATGTCGCTCGTATTCTTTCCCGCGTGTTTGCTGCTGTTGTTGGTGGTATTCTGTAGACCAGATCTTTAACGTATCCTCAAAGGAAAACATCCAATTTTGTTAGATATGGTGACATTGGTGGCCAGGCAACAGGTCCACGTCTTCCATTCGAGCGTCCTGAAAATCTTTCATCCAGGGTGTTTCGGACTATGACTCTAAAATGTGCAGGCGCTCCATCCAACTGAAACCACATTCTTATCAATAAATCCAGTGGTAGATCTTCCAACAGATCTTCTAGATTTTCAGTCAAATAGTTTTGGAAGATGTGGTTACCAATTTTGCCACTCCAAACGTAAAAATGTGAATAATGCCGGTTTACACGGCCGTTATTATGAAACGTAGCTTCGTCAGTGAATAATACGGCATTAGCAAACAAGGCATCGTCTTGTAGACGAGCAAGACCAAAATTACAGAAATTGGTGCTTGATTTAGCTGTACAGTGCATCCCATTTTGGTTAAGACAGCCAGGTATCTCGGTTGTTGTTGAAGATAGAACTTTGCGGTTTTTGCGTTCCTGTGTCACTTTTTTGTGAAACTCGAGTGGGGCTGAACAGATTTTGCCTAACTTCCTTTGTTCATAAGTTACAGGGTGTTTTTGAAAATTCACACTTTTTGGATTGCCCACAGATCTACGAAGTTTCTCAGCGATAATGTCAAATTGAAAACTTATCCCATAGAGAAGATTATGCAGAATCTAGTGGCGCACGCAATTCTTTTTTTCGGGGTATGGTGATGGATATACGACTCAAACTTATATTTTTTTTAATGAAACACGCTGTATTTTTTATCTCATTAAATTCTTTATTTTTTTTCCTTTAAACTGATATATAATATATGAACATATAGTTTAAAAAATGCTCCAAAATCACTAAAACATTGAATTTTAATATTGGGCTGTGGTTTCTTCATACAAAAAAGGTACCAATAGACGGAAAATTACTCGTGAATTTTCCATGAAAAAACAAAATCAATACTAACGCTAATTCACTAACCAAACACAAAACTTATTTATTGAATTGTTCAATTTGATGTCCATTTTCCCTAACACATAATTGACTCACTTTCTCAATACATCTTAATGCATTTAAAATATTGAGGACCGTCTTTGTAAATTCTAGAAAGCTTCCTCTGTTGCTGCTCATAATAATATATAAATATGAAGTTTTCAAAAATGCTGTAAAATTACTAACACATTGAATTTTAATTGTACCATGGATTTCAAAGCCTTACTACAGGGAATATTATTTGCGATTTTTTTGTAGTAGGTCACAGAGGATACAAATATTGTTGTTAATAATTTAAATGCATTAAGAAATATTGAGAAAGTAAGTCAATTATTTGTTAGGGAAAATGGACATCAAATTGAAAAATTCAATAAATAAATTTTGTGTTTTGTTAGTGAATTAGCGTTAGTATTGTTCTTGTTTCTTTCATGGAAAATTCACAAGTAATATTCCGTCAATTGGAACCTTTTTTGTACGAAGAAACCATAGCCCACTATTAATATTCAATCTTTTAGTGATTTTGGAGCATTTTTAAAAACATTATGTTCATATATTATATATTATGTTGAAGGAAAAAAATAAGGAATTTGATGAGATAATTAAATATAGGGTGACAAAAAAAAATGAGTGCGCCACTGGATTCTGCATAAAATTCTCTATGGGATAAGTATCCAATTTGACATTATCGCTTAGAAACATTGTAGATCTGTATGGAATCCAAAAAGTGTTAATTTTGAAAAACGCCCTGTAACTTATGAACAAAAGAAGATAGGCAAAACCGATTCAGGCCATCTTGAGTTTCACAAAAAAGTGACAGAGAAACGCGAAAACCGCAAGTTTCTGTCTTCAAAAACAACCGAGATACCTAGCTGTCTCAACTAAAATGGGATGCACTGTACATGATAAGGATGCTATTTATTCTTCACTAAGATCCTTTTTATAGACGTTTATCCCATTTCCAAATCGCGACTGATTTCGGATGTACTGCTATGACACGGCCATTAGAATAAAGTCGGCCGTGGCTGTGAGGGTCTTCAACTACAGTTGCGAGAACATTAAATTCATTATCGTCAGTTATCACACGTTTTCTTCTGCTATGTTTTTCGTTGTTAACTCAGTCCTGTCAAATCTATCCCTCAGCCTTTCAAACGATCTTGGTTCCAGATGCCTTCTATCAGGAAATCATTCGCCCTACACTCGGGATGCGAGAAGACAATTTTCTGAACATTCCCCAAGGTCATAAACCATAGCAATTAGTTCTTGGGTGTTATGTTCCATGTTGATTACGAGCCTTTACAGCATACACTGAATTTTATTAAATTTTGCAATTCAATTGACGTAACTGTGAGCCATGCCGGCCTACGATTTTTCCATTTTCTCCGCGTTATTGTGGAATTATCGAAAAATCACTAATTGAAAACCTACAGAGATAGACCTAAATAAGGCTTAATAAAATCGAAAGAGAATTTAATTTTGCATTCGCGAAAATGAAAACTAACAAACCATCCCATATGAAAAAAATGACTTTTGCATATTTCCAACTTTTCAACTTTGAAAATTGCTAGTGTAATGATATATTGTTCTTTTGAAGCAATGCTACCTTTGAAACATAAGTTTGTTTTTCAGTTTTTTCAACAGCGAAAACCTCATGTTTCGGTCAGGTGTAGTGATATATTACAACTTTTGTGAAGTACTACAAACGTCAAATTCTCTAAAAATTACCGAATAACTCCAAACAGAGACTCTGTAGACAATAACTATGCTTAATAAACTGGACCTTAAAATCGATGCTTAATTCAAAAATGTGAAAATATACATGGTGTTCTATTTAAATTAAGGGACTTGATGTCAACTTTCGGTATATCCAGAAATCCGCCATCTTTCAAATTATTTTCCACAGAAAGAACATTCGAAAAGAAACACTTTTTATTTGGAACATTTTCTTCGTATTTCAACGGTAAGATCGCTAGAGAGCATCGCGCAATTAATGTATATAATTTTGAAATTCCGAGTGCCGTCTATAAAAAGGTATGTCTCGGTATTTATAAGATATCATAAAAATCTGTCATCAAATATGTAAAAATGTTTACTTGCTTAAGAGATACAGGGGAAAATTAGAAATTAAAAATAGACATTTCTTAAATGAACCTATAACTAATTTATTAGAATGGATACATCGTTTTCAGAATAATTGTCCGAGGTCGGGTCAAAAATTCATTGAATTCAACTTTATATTTATCAATGAGACACCTTCTCTATTTCCATCCAGCGACTTATAGATGTTTATTTACAAAAACATTTGAACTCCTCCCACCATTTTATTTTAGAGGGAGTTAGCAATTACGCCCCAGATTGCCACCTTTGAAGTCTATATAAATAACTTTCAGTTATTTATAGACTTTTAATTTTTTACCGCAAGAGGCTACAGTGAGTGGTTTCTGACATACAGTACTTTTCACGCTTATTTTGCCACCCTGTACCTCCAACGATCAAAGTTCCGGAACGATAATGGTAATTATTTAATTATTGCTTTGCACTTTGCCTGAAAATTTCAATAATACGTCCAAGCCACTTTTCATTTCTAAACTCCCCGAGGTGATCAATGATTTATTAGGAATTGAATCCCAAGCAACTTGTCGATTCTTCATATTCTACGAGATCTAAATCCGTTATTTAATAAGGAAGTTGACCTAGATCAGGAGACAAAACAGGCCAGGGAAGAACGGTAACTTGAGAGCCATGAAGTAATATGATAGTGATTGCTGTTTTATGACGTCTGGCATAACCCTGTTGGAAAGATTGGTTTTTAGAGTTACTGAAGATATGGTGTAGCAACTAGTTCTAAAATATTGAGGATGTTGTCCTGAGAATTTATGTTTTCTTCATGGAATACTAATACATGTGTAATTGCACCTCATACCATAACTCATTACCATCACGTCTTAAGCGATTTTTTTTTCGTCCATTACGTACCAATAAATAAAACTGAGTTTCGTATCTAAACACAATTCGATTCTATTATTGATCATACTGGATACGCTATTGCCTCCACTAAAATCCCCGTATTTCTTTGGGTCAAAGGCAACTTGGGTTGCGGTCGATAGAACTACAAACCAAAAACACTGACTTCAAATACACTGGTCTTAGTCAATGTCGATGTTCTATAGTAGGTATTTATTCCTGGTCCAGGCACATAAAGATGGAAAATCGGTATTTCTTCTTAATAGGTGTTATTCACAGTCTTTAGTTATTCGGAAAGCACCATTATCTTTACGTTTACTATGTTATCCAGTTATCCCAAACTCCCAAACAGTTATTTGATTTTTCCCTCAATTCATTGAGAATTATGGCTCTCTCAAATGCCAGTCTATTAGCAGTCTGCTTGTATGTCAGAAATTCCCACAGAAAAATCGTTTAAAATATAAATCTTGTGATGTGGAAGGCAACTTGATAGTAACATGATCAGGAAGCATAGTTTGAAGAAATTGTGTTGCTGTTAACGAATGGTAATTTGAACAACCATCCTGTTAAGAAACCAAATGTCACAAAAATTGATAAGATATTTATGTATTGCCGGAAAAATGTGATTATTGAAGTTGTTGTAGATATTTCACAGTTCTTACGCTACCAACAATAGAGAATGTACCTATGATCAAAATTCCTTTCCCAAACATTATTTTTTCGCATGTAATAAATCCACTAAAGCGGATTCTAGTTCCTGATAAGTTAGAAGTACATCCCATCGTTAACCTTTTTTTCTGAAGAAAAGCAGTTAATGAATTTTTGCTTCATTTCGACTTAGAATTGTCATTGCTTTGTATTCATATACATATTTCATAGATTAATGATAAATGTCTGAGAATTAATTTGAAAATGAAAATCACATTTTTCATTTAAATTAAATTAAAATTAACAATAAAATCCTAATGCTCTTAAAACCTTGAACATGAAAAGATACATGAAAAGCTAAATTATATTGAATAAAAAATACTACCTGCAAATCTATATTATTTAGAACTATTGATTTATTTTCATCTATGTATCTATACTTTTTTATGTCAATTCGCATAATGGGAACAGTAAAATCTGTCTTATTGTAACGGTAGTGCTAACGAAA
Source organism: Crioceris asparagi (assembly GCA_958507055.1). Lineage (NCBI taxonomy): Eukaryota > Metazoa > Arthropoda > Insecta > Coleoptera > Chrysomelidae > Crioceris > Crioceris asparagi. Next base: position 61,388,669 of record OY293829.1, on the reverse strand, counting down.
ACCTTTATTATTCATTCGGAGAACTTATAGTTTATGTTATCGATCCAGAAACAGTAAAAGTATTCATATCATATAGATATGCATGAAAATGTAAAGTAAACAACTCACCAAGCATACAAAACCATTACACTTTCTCATTAGAAATTCACTTTGCACATCCGTCTTGTCGATGTAGTAGAGAAAGGTATGTAGTATGTAGATTGCTTAGCGCCGGAAAACTTAACTTTCATATATATTCTAAAAGCCGGCAGCAATTAAAAAAATGTACTACACGTTATCCAGTAACACTACTTGTGATGCCACTAATTCACAGCTGCCAAGCTGTATCTGGAATATTAAAATGCTTAGAAAATAACTCTTCCTTTTATGTAGGCAGCTAAATTTTCACATTTTCTGTCGCGTAATATTTTTTTCTCGCAATTATATCGGTAGAGCAATTAAAACATCCAAGGAACCATAGCATTTTGTCTCTCAGTTATGATACAAATGTAACCTGGATACCTTCAGTATTGCTTGAAAATAACATTTATTAACGAATAAAAAATTAGAAAATACCCTAATTTATTTAAATATTTTTTTATAATAATGGTAGGTACTAAAATTTTATATTACAGGAATTTCGCTTATACATAATACGTAATATTTCTTTATTGAGAATATCATCTGACATAATTAAAAACTAATATTTCTGGCTACATATAGATTGGATTTTTCTTAAGGGTTTACAGCACTATGAAATTGCGAGATTGCTATACTTATTTTGTAAATATTTCGCTAAAAAATGTAGAAGGAATATTGTTTTAGTTAGTACTCTGAAAAATACAAAATAATATTAATTCTATTGGTACTTGTACTTCAATATTATCAGTACCAATAATATTATTAATATTCGGTATTTTTCATTGCACTAACAAATAATAAAGACGGTTATTATGTGAAATACCTAAATACTTGGCATCTAAATGAAGGATCTTCAGATTTTTACATATATGGGCCATTTATTACCTACTTCAATTGGTTTTATAAAATGATTTAAAGGTGGTAATAAATGAAAATTATTTAATTTCTTATAAATTCAACAACAACTATGAACGGGTTTTTCGTCCAATGCGTAAAATGACGTATATACCATATTTAATAGTAATTTAATAATATTCCCCGACTTTATAGACTGAAATGGAACAAACATCCTAACTAGATGTATATCACCTTGAAGGTAGTAGAATGATTCTAAAAACAAGATTTACTTCCATATTATTAAGACGGATGGACAAATCGAACAATAACGTGACCCCAGTTCATGTAAATCTATAAACTAAACATGAAATTACTTAGCAAATTTACCTTAGTTAGCACGATATGTCATTTAAATCTTGTTTTTAAATTAAGGCATAGAATTCCTTATATATCAAATATAGGTATCAGTGTGTGTCTTGTGTTTGATAATATTCATTCGTATACCTACTAAGTTTAACATAATTATAAAGAAAATCGGATTGGACCCGAAGATAATTACGTTTAGCCAGATAATTTTCTTGAATGTGCAGTCAAAATTTATGATTGTGACTATAGAAAATTAGTTACCTAAATATATATTACTCACTTTAATTTGTGTGTATAACTGCAATGTGATAATTTCAATAGAAGAAAAAAAGAGAGTAGTAGTAGGTAAATTTTATTATTATCTTCATGTGCTGATTCATGATCAGAACCAAAATTTAGTGCAAAACACGTGGTTAATTGTATTGCTGGTAGCGTAGTTTCGTGATCAGTACTTACTACTCAGTTTTACTTTATATCCCACGTCGTCGAAAAAGATTGAGCGAATGGCAAGCTCGCTATATATTTACCTATGTTCTTTTTTATAAAAAAATATTGACGATATTACATCAAAATATGAACGTAATAGAAATTTTTCGATTATATTCCAGCAAAACACCTACGTTCTAGGCAACGAGGGGACTACCAGAGTTTGAAATAAGCTGCCAAATTTTCCCAGCTATGTGGCATACATATATGCCAGCATATTAATTTCTGATTAAATTTAAAATTTTATTTCTGGTTAATTTCATTAGCGAATAAATAAGATAACTTCTTTAAAGTTCATCCCTCCGCCTATGACAATTTGAGACTTTTCGTGGACGGACCTACATGTAGACACGTAGAGATAACAGATAACGTATCTGCTAAAACTCTACCTGACTCACATGAGAGATTTACAAATCCATAGGATTCCAGTAAATGTTTCCATTTGCAACAGGTTCTCACATATATCTACATAAAACGTGAGCGCAACAAGTCTTTGCCACAAATCGCAAATATACAATCATTGCAGGTATACAGATACCACTGATTCGGATCGGCCTTTTTGATACTTATCTATCGATTGAAAAGCAATCACAATTGATCATAAACACGCAAAAGCTAGATCTGGTTCACTTCTTTAAATAAAAAGAAACAGAGGTAGGAAAAACTTCGACATTGGATATTTCAAAAAATTTATCACTTTTCTTTGTTTTGTAGACTATTATTAAAAAATTCTATCAATCACGAGTAGAGACAATCTTATTTTTTATGTTGTCTACTTCTACCACTACCCTAAAAATGTTCGATGTTTCAACAAATGTTTACGTTTCAGAGGTCCCTTAGTCCAAAAAGCATATTTATAACCATTCGTCTGTCTGCCTGTCGGACTATCAGTGCCCAGTTTATCCCGTAAACAAAGAATTGACCGATCTTGATGCTCCCTTTTTGTTTTGTAGGGTAGCGATACCACCCGTTGGTGACACAGATTGGGCGTCTTGCTCGCACTGGTATGCAATAGTGGGAAACGTGTCTTACGACTGAGGTCCGAGAACAGCTCAAGCGATTTTGATGAAACTTGTCTCAAACATTCTGCTTCAAGTCCAATACCACCTAATATAATGTAGTGAAAGTTGAACTCTTTTTCAAAGCGTTTGCAAAGAGACGACGAGATCTTACTTTTCTGCATGGAAAGCACTTATCGTTTGCCATCGAAACTAGATGCCTTACATATAAAATAGAAGTATCACAATTACTACCAGAATTATTATTATTTAATTTGAAATGCGATTAGAAAAAATATCCTGCGAAACTAGATATATCCATGAAGATAGAATTTGCGAAACGAGCCCCAGGCAAGTTCATGCTTTGAAACTCAATGTTAAATTTTACCTATTAAATCCAATTTATTTGAGCCATAAAGCCTCATTCCTATGAATAGAATAACAGAATCAAAGAGCTATTTTAACTTATGATTCGTGATAAAACATCATTATCATAACCTGTGCTTACCTATTATTATTATCTACCCAAATCAATGAATAGCCTCATAATAAATACCATGAGATTTATACTTCATGAAAATAAGACATAGTTCAATATCTCAACGATAGATATTCTGCGTAACTATTTTATTACATGGAAATTTTGATTGATATAGTGAACAAATTATATTGACATTTGATCTATTTTAATTTCGATGCTAAGATATGGGCGAATGGCATAATTAAATATTTTAGAACAGACAAAAATTCTTAAATCAGCACCAGTTGAAACTCGCCCATATTTTTTTCTTCAAGAAACTGAGTTTTTTGATATTCATTGTAATATCAGGAATATTCATTTGGAATGAATCTAGTATCTAAAACTAACATTCACAAAACAACACTTTGAATTTGTTGGTTTCCAGTAGGTTTCTGTTCTTACATCGTTTGCTTAAGATATGCATATGCATGTAGTCTAAGAATTGTGTGCAGAATACTGTAAAGACTGGTTTGTGAAATCCTGAATTGCTGTGAACAAGTACAGACAAGCCTAGGTTTTCGGTGACACTTTCAGTGATATCAGTATGTTTTGAGCACACCTGACAGAAAGAAATGAAACCTTCCATTACTTGACTAATTTTCACTTTTTCATAAGTCTCTGTAGCGTGTATGGTGCCTTTTTATAAACTATAGGTATAATTTTGTCTGTCAATTGTGAAGCATTCATGGCCTACTTATTTACCAGATAAAAAAATAATATGTTGAAGGAGAACCTCATACTTTCCTAGAAACATGTCCATTTTAAATTCTCAATGTACTTATTTGCATGAGTGAGCACATCCTGAAACGTAAAGTGGAAAAATATATTCATTGAACATTTTGATATTGAAAAAGTACAAAATAATTTGAGTTTACTTTGTCTAAGGTTAGCACTGTAATTCAACTGGATTGAACATTTTGTCTATGTAACCTTCAAAACATTTATAGAATTTATATTATATTAATGGTGCGACATTGAGAATGTTGACTCTATTATGTAAGTATTGATTCTATTTATATAGAATATGCACTTTATATTATTTACTCTTTGAGCACAATAGCGATCTGTCGATATCTATCTAACTTTCTTCTATTTATAGAAAGGCGTCCTTTTATTGACCGCATTGGCCTTTTATCTTGCCCATTATAGTGTGTTAATCGCAGGATTTTTTTGGCAGTCTGGTCATCGATTTTATGGTAGTAGTTATATACCTACTTTTAGTTAAGGTGCGGCACGCTAATGTCAACAATGTTTTTATATAACAAAAATATCATATAAATTGAATGAGTTAGACAAGCTCTAGTGTCAAAACCTCTAAATTATAAAATTCAATTTTAGGCAACACTTATAGTCTCTTGGACAATGAATAAAAGAAATTCGTCCTCGTGGAATGACGTATCATATCTTTACATGAATCGGATAGATAACAGATGGTTATTTTACATTTCATATATTTAGTACAGTGTCAATTTATCTCTATCTCTAAAGTGAGATACTAAATACTATAGCCTATTACAGCCTCTGGATGAGTATTTGGTTTTAGCAATAGGTTGGTAGGTATTATCTGAATATTTTATTGCGAATATTTGTGAATTTTTCAGTTCTGCACTAAGATCTTTAATGAAGAGTATGAATATGATTGGTCCCAAAATACTGTCATTTTTCATTATTGTGGCATCAGAAATTGCTTCTGATTCACCATCAATAATCTCTACCTGTTGTTGACGATCTTTAAGCTAGGAAACCCTCTGATTACATGTTAATTCATTTTCTTGATCATGTGGTTATGATCCAGATAATCAAAATTCTTTTATAAATCTAGGAATAGGCTCACTATGACTTCAATGTCTACCATTGCTTCGAGAATATCATTAGCAAAGATATCACATTCTGTCAGAAACTGTACCTTCCAATTGTCCAGCTAATACCAACTTAAAGATTTTAGAAAAGGATGATATTAGGCTGATTGGTCTATAGTTTGTCATTATCTCCACTTTTGAAGGCCTTACTTTAGCTTTCTTCGGTGATTCTAGAAATGTTCCATACAAAAGAGAGTTCGTTATGATTTTTGTTATGCAATTTTTTGGATACAGGATTTTATCGTTGCGGTAGGAATAGAATAGAATAGAAATGATTCAATAATTCCTGATATATTATGATGAAAGTTCGTTTGGCCTGAGTTGTTCATATTAGCTGAGGTAGCAAAGTGCGCATTCAAGCTATTTGCTAAATCTTAAGCGTCTCCTGGTATTTTATTAATGTTATCATTCTCTGAGCCCTTTATATCTTTGACTACATTACACAGACTCTTATTCTTATTATCAAAATCAAGAATTTGATTTTTGTATCGTAATAGATTGTCATACTTTTTCTTTTGAGTTTTGTGGGCTTCTGTAAATTGATTATTTCTGTCCTTAAATAAGAAAAGCATGTTTGATTTCTACGTTTCTTCTTAAATGCTTTTTGACGCTTCAATGGGCACGTTGCAATGAATTCCTGCATGAAAAACATATTCATTGTTTATTCAGATATTTTCCATTAATCATCTCCTGTTCATCCTAGTTCACTGCTACGAATTTACTCTTTGGTTTTTTCAATTTTCAACTCCGAGATTTCATACTTTTTTAATGACGGTGAGATCCTTTGCTCCATATCTAAGGTTATCACTTGTGCTGTACACTTCTGCAATACAGATTTCACTAGTTGCTGTTACTCTAGTTGGTTCATTGATGATGAGATGTAATCCTTATGATTATAAGATATCAATCTAAACAGTTGTAGTTTTATCTAGGGTGTTCAAAATGATGTTGAAGTCACCAGCTAAAATATTTTTTCCTCCAGCTTATCTTGTCCAATACTTGTTTGATTAAATTTAGAAAACCTTTGGTGCCATCAGGAGTCACATTTAAAATTGATAGAAGGACTCAAAAATTGCATTTCTTTTGCACTTTACACAATTTCTTCAAAAAGTAGATTTTATGTTATTTCCTCTTTATGTTACTTGAAAGTAACTGCTACTCGTGGAAATTTTTATCTAGAACTGAACTGACTTACAAAAATTTATACTTAAAAAGATTCAACCTTTATTCTTTTGTAAGTTCATTGTTAATGATAAAGATATTTGAACTGCCGTTACTATAGTCTCTAAATGAGCTAATGGGATGTAGGTAAAAGCCGATAATTATTTAAACAGTTTTAATGCGATTCAGTAATATATTTGCACTACTGACACTTGTACACACTTATTGAAAACTAATTTCTCTCCCACAATGCTCAGGTAGAGTTTGCAAATAGATAACGCCAGAACTGTCAATTTATTTTGAACATCTATCAAATCTCACTCGTAATCACCATTCATACTTATTTCCAAAAACCACAATTTTATTCATTCATACATTCTTGGTAACTGGTACATCACCTATTGCTTTGTTTTTCCATTTTATTGTCCAGATCTTTGAAGGGTGACAGCCTAATATGACAATTATTAATGATTGGACTTAGTATAAGCTATTCAAATTTATTTTCCCAAAACTTCAACATGACTCATTCGGAAGATCTCAAGAGAGAGAGTAGGGAAAATGACGAAAATTGACTATTCTCCCCAAACATCTCCACGCGAGTTCGAACCATACTTTTTTATGTCTATAACGAATTACATTGGCAATATTTACAAAATTTACATCATTATCTGTATCAAATAATATCATTAAGTACTTAATATCTTTTCATTTCTTCGAAAATAGCCTGTCTTTGTGAAATGTGCTAGGTATGGAGGTGTTCTTTTTATATTGCCAGCAAAGTTAACTCAAAAAGCATTATCTTTTTGACCGACTTCAAAAAAAGGAAAAGGTATACAATTCGGTTGTATGTTTGCTTTTTTATGGCTGTTCGCACGTTTCGCATAGTAAACCTATTCCGATTTAGACGATTTCTGTTTCATCTGAAAGAGGAGAATTGAGAAATGGTCCTATATTGTGAAAAATCAAATCCAAAATCTCCTTCCCTCCAAAAACCACCCCCAAAGGGTGTGGAAGGGACAATTTTTCTCGAAAATTGAAAATCCGAGACGGCAGAATTGATGAAAATTCCATATCCGGAAATGTTTAAATTGGACATTTTTAAAAATAATCATAAGTTTCCGCCTTACAGTCTAAAATATGTGGTTCAGACAATTTTTTCCGAAAATCGAAAATTCGTGAAGAGAAAATTAGAAACGAGACCATATCCGAAAACGTTTAAATTGAACATTTTTTCAAAAGAGTTACGGTTTTCGAGTTTCGCAACGGTAAAGTCTGAAATATATGATATGCGTATTTCGGCTATGTAGAAGAGCAATTTTAATTATTTAAATTAATTTAAATTAAAGAAAATATAATATGTAGCAACATTTGGAGTCACGATGGCTGAGTGGACTAAGGCGCTGGAAGAGCGTTCGTAGCTTGCCACAGCTCATTGTGAGCGCGGGTTCGAATCCCGACTGAGCCATGGTTGTTTGTAAACTGGACCGGAGCACAGGTATTCCATTATACCTCTTCAGGACTGTATTCCAGATATAAAAAAATTAAAATGAGTTACGGTTTTCGAGTTACAGCAGTAATGTCAGAAATATGTATATTTGCGCCGCGATGTTCTGAGATCTCTGAATAATAACTAACAAGTACATGCTAAGCCTATATATTTTTGGGTATTAGTGAAAGTTCAACAATTTTCATGACTAATGTTACACCCAAAAACGTGAAATAAATATTTTTTACAAAAAATTGGACCAACTTTATTAGTTGTTGCACTGAAAAATATATAATAATATTAATTCTATTGGTGCTGGTAATTTTGAAGTTGTGCCGTTGTAGTTTGTTTTTGTAGGCACCAACTCCAAAAGAACCAGCACCAATAGAATTAATATTATTTTGTATTTTTCAGTGCAACAACTAATAAAGTCGGTCCATTTTTTGTAAAAAATATTTATCATTAATAGAAATAGAACGATATTTCATTTATATATAGGGATATTGTTGCAGCAACGACAAATCATTAAATAGTCATGACTATGCTACCTACACTACACTTAATGTATTATTTATTGTTTATTCTGAGCACCGTTAATCTTGCTGCTAAGTATTTGTCCAGTTAATATATTACACTTTATACTCTGAAACACCCTTTAGCCCATTGTTGGAACTAGATATTATTTGGCAATTAATTAGGCCTATTCTGTAAGCAGAGAGAATGATTACGAAATTTCTAAATCCAGAGTTGGCCCTATGCAACCTAAAGTGTAAAAAATAATGGTGCTATATGTACCTTTGAGAAATATTAAATATTATCGGATATGTACTTACAAAATAGTCCCTTCGAAATTCCACCGTTCTGTTGTTGTAAATACCAACCCAAACTTTAACTTTCTTTGGGATGTTACGTACGAGCCTCATGTACCCAGTTTGGATTAGTTTGTGTCTGGTAGCGAAAGTTATGCTGAATGAATTTCTCACAAAATTTTTAATGTCTTTCAAGTTGATTGTGTTAAGATGATTTTTTTCAGCTAATTTCGTGCGTGGCGAAATGAATAATGGAAAAATGAAGATGAAAACTTATTATTTAAGACTATAATAAAATACATTTTAGAATAGACATCACATCCGATGAAACCAGAAGGGCCACAATTCTGAAAAAATGCTTTACGATCATTCAGTTCTCAGTTATATATAGTTTCTCGAACTTTTCAGTCGCTGACTGATTAATTTCGCTTATTCTCCGAATTTATATGCCAGTTAAATTGACTGCTATTCTGATACTGATAATAATTGTATCATTTTAAAGAATAAATATTTAATATAAAATAGGAAAGACTTTAATTATTCTATTCTATTTATTCTATTCAGAAGGAATAAGTGCAAGGCTATCGAATAATGCAGTATTACAGTGAAAATTTATTTTAGTAGATGGCTTCTAGTTTTTGGATGGCATCATTACTGAGTAACTGTTCGTATAGGTATGGTTTATGCCATAGACTTGTTTGTTTACCTAACCTTAGGTTTGGCAAGCATGTTCCCAGATCTCTGTCATCTCAGTAATCTGTAATCGAACTATTTTATGCAGACAATAGTTAAATAGACATACCAGTCTCTATTACCAATATAGTAATAAAGGGTATAACTATTCCCCTTCCTTAAAGATATAGAACTGTAAGCTCTAAAAGTAGCGTATATGCTGCAATAAAATAATTCAACAAATTACCCACTGAGCTCAATCGATAATTCAACTATAACGTAACTACAGTGGATTTCTAGGTAGTTATTAGTTTTAAGTTGAGTCGGTACATAAGTTACCTAATACCCAGTCTTACGTACAGGTATTTATATACCTCTGTAACATTTACATTCTATAAAAGCTTGTAAATTTAACTGGAAGAAATAAATATAAAATTGATGTTTGTCAAAGAAGAAATAACTATTCATATAGAACATTCCCTTTTATTGACCTATATTTTCAGTTACAGGAAACAACTAAAGAAGTTACTTCCAAGAAAATGTATAACTTGTATAAGATTTTTATTAATAGGACCGATTTATTTCACACTCTTGTGAAACATTATATTCACAGATTTCAAAACATCACGACAATACACATATTTCAATCTTTACCACTGCTGTAACTCGGAAATCGTTTTTTTAGGTCCTGTACAAATGTTGCTACTCAAATATTGATTTTGAAAAAAATGCCCTTCCACTCCACTCCACTTTGGGAGAAGTTTTTGGGGTAAAGGACATGTTGAAGGTCGAATATTATTTAATGGGACCGGGACCAACCCCTAATAGTCCTCTATCAGATGAAAATTAATCATAAAAATCGGAGCACTATTACCATACAAAAGACGCAAACAGATATAAAAAAAGAAGCAGACAAACAGTCGAATTGTATGTCCTCCGTTTGGGAATTCGGACAAAAACTGACTACGAACAGGGAAATCCACTACCAAGATATGCAATAACTATTAATAACAACACTTCAAGTTCCTAATCTAGAACCATCTATAAGCAATAAATATTGCAATAAAACATGTTTTTCTTACAAAAAGTACTTTTGGTAATATACATGCAACAAGATCAACAAATTTCCGAGTAATTGTAAGTTTTCTACAACGTGAAGCATATTTCAACTGAATGAATAAATGATTGAATTTTAAACATTTCCCACTCCATAAGATGGAACGCCCCATTCAATTTGAATAAACTTAAAATCTATAATGTAAGAGTTCTGTCAATTAACAACTTTTTCAAATATTGAAACGTGTTTCTGAAAGTATAAGAGGTTTGGAAAATCTTGGTAGAGCTACCTTCATTTCTGGAGAATTTAGTAGAAACTTGGCTTCTCATTTTACAGCCCACTCAGGAAGAATTTTATTCGATCGCTTGATACTCCAGATATTTAAGGCGAACCACTCTACTGGAATTTGCGAGCACCTCAGCATTTAGTTGTGTTTCATTGTTGCGATATTTAGTCTTTATGTTTCAAGATCCACGATTCTTGTATATTTAAAGATGAATAGACTAGGAGCATTTTTTATTGATTATATAGGAAAATATGTCACCTAGATCTATTTCAACAAAACTATATTATCTACTCAACCATAAAAATGCGGTCATTTTACATTAAATTAGTAGATATCTTAGTTGAAATAGCTGTAGTTGTCATCTCGGAATTTTGTTATGCTTTTTGGGTAAAGCTTAAACTCCATTTTTTTCGACAACTTATTTATCCGAATGATTATATTTTGATGACTTTGTAAGAATAACTTAACGTTGATCTTTACACAACACATTTGGTGACGATAGTACAAAAGATTTATATAAAATTTTATCCGCGTATCTTTTTTACTTATTTCACGGTCCACTTTTGCATGAAAATCCACTTTTAATATAGATTCTTAAAAGCTTCTCCCCTCACATTTTTCAGAATGATATAATTCCTCCCCTTTTAAGTATATGACGTTGCTGAAGTAGGCACATGGATGTCGATGTTTTTGTCAAAACCTACACGCTTCAACTTTTCTCCAAGGATAATACTACAACGCATACATCATGTTTTTATACCGTACATCTATCCCGTTCTTATGTTGCTCGTGAAGCGTCATTCTTCATTGTCTTGTTTTTAAAAATCAGTAAGGGGAGAAGCTGAATTGCGTGTCTCAACTTGATCATATCAGTAAAAAAATGTTTCGTCCTGGAATAAGTACATGAATTTTATGGATATACAGTATACTCCAGTTCTTCATCCATCTCAAATGGCTCAATTCCTAGTTAAGTTTTTTTTTTGTTGCAAAGGTCATCTGTAACATTATGCCCATTTCGGGAAATAATTTGAAATTATATAAAGTGTCTCAGCATATTGTGACATCATGTTGATATATTTTTCAAATTGCATGCATTTTGTTTCTATTTTGATAATCATGATTTGTCCCAGACTATCTAGAATTTTATGGCAATTTTTACAAATATTTTTTTTTCAGTTCCGAAGCACTTTATTTTTATTATATAGTAATATCTCAATGGATATAGAATAAAAAAGAACAAACAGGTTTCTGATTGCAAATCTATCGCAATTCCGAACGCATTCTAAAATTATATGCAAAGAACTGGTTCTATCAACAATACGAGTACTTAGTTATTTTGAAAGATAGGTAGATGAATGACTTCTAATTTTACAAAATTGATGTTTATTAAACTATCAAGATTCTATATGAATTTCAGTAGATTGAGAATGTCAAAAATTGTTAACCGCGCAATAAAGCGGGCTGCAGTGCAACAACCCATAGGTGCAACCATAGGCATAGATAGATACTTTCCTCTATAGCTACTTGGGGTAGCTAAGGAAAGTAAAAATTGTTCAGATTATTCACCATTTATAATATGACATTTCATTCGAATACTTTTTGCATAATTAATTCATCAACCCTAAAGCAAATCATGTCCTTCAACCTTAAAATTATGTGGTAAATTTAGATCAATTTTGCTGAAGCTATGGTCGTATTGGAATTTTATCATAAGTACGTCCTTTATAGCAACTAAACTATTTAGACAACATTATTATATTTATGCTCCTATTTCATACGTTTTTGGACTCAAGTTATCCATTGCTGTTGAAATTTAAATTATGCAATTATAAAAAAACAAAAGCTCTACATTTAAGGATTAATAATTCCTATAATTTTGAAATAATAACCTCCATACATATATGTCAAAGTAAAACATTTCTGCAATCTCATAAGCCGTTTGAACTTAAAAGACAATAGAAACGATTTTATAATTATAATTATTGCAATATCGTATAGCGCCAAAGCTATGTAACTTTGTACCAAAGTAGTAATGAACAGAATACGAACAGAATATGATCGAATTTGAGAAAATCTGCTTCAAATAATATAGTGCTAATTTAATACACTTAAAAAAAATTATAACTCTTTATTTTTGAAATTTATGGTAAGTGTGCTAGCTTAATAAGTCAGCACACTTGTGGGAAGTGGGAATTACATAGCCAAGGAGATGTATTGTCTCATTAGGTTGCTTAAACCTTTTATTCATGATAGAACATCGAATTTCCGTTTTGTGTTAATAAAAGCAAGTTACTTTCGAAGAAAAAGCAAAATAAACATCTGAAACTTTTTGTGATTCATGGTTATTAATTATTACATGTGAAATGCGTAAATAGTAAGGATGTATCAAAAACAAGTGATATACTAAAAACAGTGCTAGGAAATGATTTTGAGATTAAATTGCAGGAACAAAATAAACCAAGACTAAAGATATTTGGAATAAAAACTAATTTAAGCAAAGATGATATAGAACGTGATATAAATAACAGAAATTTTGTACATTTCGAAAATAAATGCAAAGTTTTGCACACTTTCAAGAATACCAACGAAGCTCACGGTGCTATTATTGAAGTTCCAGCAAATCTATATGAATATATTGCTAAAAATAAGTATAAGATTTACATCGGACACCAGTGCTGCAAGGCTTATGATGACTTTAATGTGTCAATATGCTACAATTGTTCAGGTTTCAATCATAGTGGCAAAAAGTGTAAGAAAACAGCCCAGTGTATTTATTGTGCTGGTGATCATACGGCAAATATGTGTAGTGACAAAAACTAAAAGAAATGTACAAACTGTGATTATGCTAATGAAAACTTTAATGCTAGATATAGAACTAATCATACGGCTTGTGATGTACAAGAATGTGAAATACTAAAAAAAATTGACATTATCAATCTCAAACACTAATTATACGATTAAACCTACAATGCCTAAATATATTGGGCCAAATATTAATAATACAAAACATGATTGTTCATCAAAACAAACCTTTTCAGCTACTACGGTTGATAACGTCAATTTACAGAACCTAGAACAGATATATGAGCAACAACAAATACCGGCTAAAGATACACGGAATAATACAATTATGACAAGGAACAAAGCAAATCAGCATATTAACAAACAAAATAGATCAAAACCTTGAATTTATTGATAACTTACAAAGAGAATCGGTAAAAAAAGAAACAATTTGCATCAGCCATAATGAACTAAATGATATTGTTAATAAGAACAAAGATTTCATTATGTATGTCAATATTAGAAGCTTAAACTACAGGTTCTAGTTGAGAAGTTTGAGGTCAAACCTTGTCTTATTGTCTGTTCCGAAACAATAATTCTTGACTATTGTGATTATTTCACCTTGCCGGGCTACAAGTTATTTTATAATAATAGCAGAATTAATAACTGTGATGGTGTTGTTGTTTATATAAAACAAAATTTAATAGAAAATACAGAAATCATTAAAGTTGGAAAACTCAGTTTTATTCATTCTTCTATCAGTATTGAAGGCAATAATAGTCTAGTAATATCATCACTATATAGATAACATAGCTTACCAAAGTCAGAATTTATATCAGAGTTAAAAAAGTTTCTCCATATGTCCAGAAACATTAAAAATCACTTAATAATCGGGGACTTCAATATTGATATTCTTAAACTTGATGAAATATCTCAAGAATATTTTAATAATTTCTTAGAGAAAGGGTTTGCTCCCGTATTTCAAACTGTGACCAGACCATCGAATTATAATACTAATGAGGTTTCTTGCATTGACAATATTTTTATTAAATCCAGCACAGTCGACTTTGAGTCTATTAAATTGGAGGAACTATTTACAGATCACTATCCATTGTTTATAACGTTAAACAAAATACCTAATCAGCATACGCCCAATACACCCTACTCAACTATAAACTATAATAAGTTGAGGAATATTGCCGCCATAAAGAATTGGAGATATATATTGCAGATGCAAGACCCTGATTTAGCAATAGAATCGTTGATAAGTGATATTAAACATTGTATTAGCTTGTCCAGTGTTAACATTAGCAAACAATCCAAGAATGATCCCCGTAAGAATTGGATTACCAAAGTAATTATTGAATCTTGTAATAAGAAAGAGTTCTTATATAAGAAATGGAAACTGAGACCAAATGATGAAGCAATAAAGGCCGAGTATAAAAATCACTTAAAGATACATAATAAACTTATTAAACATGTTAAGTGTAAATATGAGCGGAAACAAATTGAATATAATATAGGTAATTCCAGAAATCTATGGAAAGTTATTAACGAGAAAATTGGTAAGAACTCAAAAGTAGTCAATCTAAATAACTATATTCATGATGAAAATAACCAAAAAATCGTTGAACCTAAAAAAAATTTCAAACATTATGAATATTTTTTTTTGTAATATAGGATCAGACTTTTGCAGAAAGATACAACAGCCAAACTCTGTAATAAATTTACCACCTGTCAACCCTAGCTCCATCTTCTTAACTCCAACAAACATTGATGAAATTGAAAGGGTCATCAAAAGATTGAAACAGAAAAACGGGGGAGTAGATAATATTAATACAAAGGCAATCCTGGCTCTTATTGACTATATTTCTGAACCGCTTGTATATACATTTAATCTATGTATTGAAAAAGCAATTTGGCCAAAAGCTTTAAAAACTGCAGATGTTATACCTATCCACAAAAGTTATCAGAAACATATTATTTCCAACTACAGACCGATATCATTGATATCCAATTTAACAAAGATTTTTGAAAAACACATTTTCCACAGATTTTTAAAGTATATTGAAAAACACAACATATTATCAAAACGACAATATGGTTTTATGAAAAACATAGGGACCAAGGATGCGCTAAACTATATAACTAATTCAATCTATGAAAAACTTGATAAAAGTACCCCTATTGCTATTACTTTTTTGGATCCAGCTAAAGCATTTGATACTATAAACCATATGATTTTACTCGATAAATTGCATAACTAAGGCATTAGGGGCAACGCACAAAAACTCATTCAAAACTATCTAAAAGACAGAAAACAACGTGTAAAAGTAAACGGGTGTTTTAGCGATTTTTGTGAAATTAATACTGGCATTCCCCAGGGAACTGTTTTGGGACCTTTGTTATTTATATTATACGTGAATGACTTGTTGACTAGTATGCCGGAAGATACAATTGTATCCTTTGCAGACGATACAGCTGTTATTTCTACCGATAAAAATTGGCAGGGAGTTGAAACTAAAATGAACCATTATCTGGATAACATATACACATGGCTAGCGTTAAATAAACTATCCTTAAATATTGATAAAACAGTTTTTATGGCATTCGGTAATTATTGCGTTAGTGTTCCTGATACTATTTACGTGTCTATCAATGGCGAATCTTTGAAAAGAGTACAAAGTTGTAAATATTTGGGTATTATATTTGACTACAGAATGAACTGGAATGAATATATTGAACACATCCTAAAGAAAACAAAGTACATAGTTTTTATATTTTACAAAATGTCTAAGATCATGACATCTGATACGCTAAGATTATTATATTATGCTTTTTTCCATAGTATCATCAACTATGGTATTACTGCTTGGGGGGGCATGTGCAACCAGTATCAAATCACTGCAAGCTTTACAAAATAAAATAGTCAAAATAGTCAACAAAAAACAATACATAAGTCATAAAAATCCACTAACTATAGATCAAATTTTCTCTTTGGAAGCTCTCAAATTTCACTATGACGAACTGAGAGGGCAATTTATGAATTCAAATAGTATCACTAGGAATAAGAGCATTATTGTTCCACAAAGAAACAAAACAGTGAGTATAAAAAATAGTTATATAAGAGCCATAAGACTATACAACAATGATCTCAAAATATTAAAAAAAAAATAATGCCAGGAAAAGATTATTAAAGAAATGGATTGCAGGGAATACCATAAAAGGAGGATAAAATATGTTTACATATTGCTTGTTATGTTTTGTTAACATTGGATGACTATTTTACATTAAGTTAAGTAATAATATAAATTTTGTTAAAAAAGGTCAAATGTTCTCTTTACTATTATTATTATTCTTTATTCTATATTTTTTTATATTACCCTTTTCTTATCTTGAATATTATTTTTTTTTGATCGCGTTGGATAGGCATCTATTTCTTTTTTTTTTGGTACCAGTCCTACGAACAAAAGTATTATCATATACTTCTGTAGGTTAATATTAATGTTATAATGCAGTTAATTGTATGTATAATACTGGTTAATAAATAAATAAATAAATATATATATATATATATATATATATATATATATATATATATATATATATGCAAATTTTATCTCGGAATCAGGTCTACAGATTTCGATGAAAATTCATATGTATGGGTTCTAGAGTGTATTGAATCGATTGGTTGTATTCACATTCACATAAACAATCGTTTTCAGCAATTAAAATTCTTATTCTATCTCCCATAAAGATTATAAATGATATGTGGATGTGAGCCCACTAACTTACGCTACATGAGGAGCTCATTGGTTAAGCTCACGCCTAGTAATCTGGAAATCCTCTGTTCGTATCCTTATTTTTTTTTGTAAATTAAAGGTGTTATTAAGAGTTTCTGATAATTTAATCGGAATTTTTCAATGAAACAAAATTATACATATCTAATTTAATACATTAATACGAGTAATTCTTGAATATATACATAAAAAAATCTCAGAAACAGCTCCAACGATTTTGATCAAATTTGGTATAGGTATAGATAATGTTCAAAAGTAGAAGTGGCTTTCCTGACAAAAAGCGAAGGTGTCACCTTCGGGGTCCATAATCTTTTTCTTCAATGATTCGCAGATTTGGATAAAAATGTGCAAAAAGGGGTTTTAAGAGCCGAGAAATTGATTGGCGCTACTTACATTTTTAATTAAATTTCCTTATAGACTCACTCTAAATCCGATATTACCCGAGCTAAGCTTGGTCGCCCAGATATTTGTATTTAAATAATTAATAAGTTTATCCAGATTATTGAATATGATAATATCAAACAGAAGAAACTTCCCCGAAAATCAAATTCAATGGTATGTGTGGTTCCCCACACTATATGGCCACATATGCTTATCATTTAATGTAAAAGTATAGAATCTTACTATGGCTTTGTCAACTTTTTTACTTTTCACAGGTGATATTCTTAAATTAGATATTAAATATATGGTACTATTTACGTACCAATTTGATTTTTATTTAAATATCTGTAACTATTCAGCAAAAACTTTAATATATCTCTATCACTACACACAAGCAGCAATTCAAAAAATAAACCTTATAAATAAAATTAGAAAATTTGAAAGCCAATTGTTCCAATTATTCCTTTCAAAAAAATTAAAAGTTATGAGCAGTCAACCGCTGTTCGGAAATTTCAATTAACCTAGATGACCTATTAGAAGTTTAGCAGTATCAGCAAATTGGACTATACCTGCCACACTTACTTTTATTAGCAGGTTAGAGAGAATGTTATAAGTGTCTTTGGTGGACTATTTCTATGATGC
The DNA here is from genome assembly GCA_958507055.1 of Crioceris asparagi. Classification (NCBI taxonomy): domain Eukaryota; kingdom Metazoa; phylum Arthropoda; class Insecta; order Coleoptera; family Chrysomelidae; genus Crioceris; species Crioceris asparagi. The sequence continues at coordinate 61,370,408 of OY293829.1, read as the reverse complement.
TACTTATACATTTATTTTAAATGTCATATATTTTCTTATATAATATGTACGACAAATAAAATGACCTAATGAGAAAGATACCTCCATTTATCTCTCACTAGCTACATCTTCATTCCATGGCTATGGAATTCCCAGGTCACAGGCGATGTATAATGTTTGTCAAGACATAACAGAATAGCTAAATAATAAACAAACTTGCTTATAATTTCTTTAAAATAAATAAGAATTATAATTTTTATTCGTGTGTACTAATTTAGCTCTAAATTATTCCTAACGAGAAGTTTTGGATTTTCTCCATGTTTCGTTTCCTGTGCTGACTTAATATTAAGCTAGCACACTTACCTATGCATTTCAAAAATGAAGAGTTATAAATTTTCGTTAAGTATATTAAATTAGCATTAAATTATTTAAATCAGATTTTCTCAAATCCGATCATATTTTGTTTAAGTGTGCTCACTTAATATTAAGCTAGCAGTATTGGTCGTAATTTCAATAACTAGAGTTATAAATTTTATTTTTGTGTACTAAATTAGCACTAAATATGCTTGAATTTAGTACACTAATTTTATTGATGTGTGCCACTTTTGTTGTGCTAGCTTAATGGACCTTAATGAACCGCTTATTTTGATTCTAGAAATTTGTATGATTTTTAAGCGGACCTTTCAGAGACACCCTTCAGATCATGTTGGTACATTTTTCCAGTACCTAACCACGAAGTAAAATTGCGGATAGATAGTCTTCAGGTATATTCATATGAAGGAAGCTATGAAATTACGAACTGTGAACTTACTTCTATCATTACTGCATTCTTATGGCCCACGAATTTAAATAAACAGAGTAACCCTGAGTAAATGGAGACAATTCAGATTTGCTACCTTTACAGAGACCGCATAACGATCTTGTGGAATATTAACGATTTCTGATTCAGAGAGTCGATATTGAAGAACCAATATCGATAGTTTTTATACTTAATTTTTCTCAAATATAATATTCAGTATAATTATTACATTAGTAGATTTTAGGAATATTACTTGTGATATTCCATATCTATCAATCATATAAGCAATTGAGACTGTGGAAATGCCAAATACCAATCATTTAAAATAAGTAACTGCGTTCACACGATAATGGATATTTAAAATTACAATCGTGATAAGACATTCGCTTCTAGGTACATGAATCATGTGGTTATCCCCTTCGACTCTCAGCAACAAACTGAGGATTTCCATTTGATATTCGCACCCTTATATTTTTTATTTCCAGAAAAAAGTGTAGCAAACCCTATATTTTTATTTTATTTGCTCGCCGAGCTCTATTGATTGCTGTCAATAAATCATTTCTAGGATAATAAATATCAAAGCTACAATAGTCAACGTCTTTTTCCAATGACTTGTTACACATTTTGTTCTTGATTTTTGGTCTCCCTATTCTACATTCATCTATGTAAAAATAACTTACATTTTATGTGAAAATAATGAGAAAATATAAAATTCTGATAAAATCTAGTGGGTTCATTTATTTCATAAATATGTTTTATTTTTATCAAGAATTTTTGTATACAATCGATAAAATTAACCGTTTTATTCGACTAATAAAAAAATTACAATCTATATCTATATTATTAAATAAAATCGAAGTATCTGTTTGTAATTTTTAAACAACATGGAAGTATATGTGTCACATAACAAAAAAGCCATTTTTATAATTTTTGTCTGTATGTTTGTTTCGGCGATTCACCGTAACGGTTATACCGATACCTACTTAATTTTCACTGAAAATAAAATTTTGACTTTATCATGTATTATTGACTGTATTTTTTTGTCTCGATAAAGTGTTTCGTATTGCAATATTATTAAATGAAGAAGAGTGACGCCTACATAAATCTAGACAAAAATATTTAATACGTCATTAAAAAATCAGTTTTGACATGTCTTAAAAATAGGGGTAGGTAAGTTAATGACTGTGTATTATAGAGAATAGTGAGCAAATAAAAAATGTACATGCTGTATTATACTGTTTTAATCATTATTATCGGTGAGTTTTTTTACTTTTTTGAGAACGTGCAGCTACTTACGTTATTTCCAGATAACTGAATGTAGGTAAAATAGATCTACAAGAATACTGACAAAATATGTAGCAAGTCATTTGTGTAAAAGTGTAAATTTGACTTGCTGTTTTGATTTTTGACATGTCATTGTCAGTATAAATAGTTGACTGCATTTAATAGAGTTCGGTAAGCAATTAAAGAAATTTATAAGGTTTCCTATACCTACTATTATGTAAAAATAAAAAAACAGGTACGAATATCAAACTGAATCAACTGGTATATAACCTAAGGGCGCTTGATTGGTCAGACGCACTTTCTACAGATAAAAATAAATGTAATTTTTGCCATTAAAAGAGAAATCTAACAGTAAGCCGATGTAACTGGTCAGCTATAGAGGCAATTTTTGACCCGCCAAATAACCGAAGAACTATGTGCTACAAAGGTCTCTCCCAGGCTTTCGATAGAGTACGATTATCACTTTACTAGGAATCGTTGAAAATCTGAACTACACATATGTAAGAGTGTCAAATAAATGAAACAATAAAGTACCAGTGTCAAGCGGAACCAGATAGTGAGACATTCTATTCAACATCTCAACAGCTCCTTAAAATTTTCAATTTCCTGGCGACAAATTGCATTTTAGACGTTATCAGACACAAAATAACACTAACTCGATTCAAGACCGTTCTGTAGAGTAATTTCCATTAGATGACATAAAAGAATGGCCAACAAAGTAGATTAATTCGGCGGATCTATCTGTGAAAACAAAAAGTGATCCCATCCCATTCCTTCCTCTGTTGAGAGAAAAAAAGTCTAAATCCCTATCTAGAACGTGAGGGGAAAGAAAATATTCATGGCCATCGTAGTGGGAAGCCGTCTTGGCATAAAAATATATTTTTTGTTTAGCAAGTAAAGTGATATGGAAGAAATCGGAAGTCATAGTGGATGCTTCGGTATGTCAATAAACCATGCAGCTAAAAATAATAATATAGGGAAATGTTGGCCTGAGCAGATATGAATATATTCCTACACCTATGTTTTTTTCAGACAGGAATGCAGTTGAGTTGGTATAAGAAAAATAATCTTGAAATTGTTGTTAACGCTCATACTTCTTCAGAAACCTAGAGTTTTTCCTTATATGATTTACAAGATATTTTAAATTGAATCTATTACCTATAGATAGATGATCAATACAGCACTTGGTGGATGTTACTTAAATTCACATTATAGGATATCAGATACATTTCATAATTAATCCAATACTTGAAAAAACAGAAAATAATAATAATCATTTAATTAAGGTTTCATATAAATGCTCGTAGAAGAAAAAATGCAGTGAATTTACAAGTACAGTTGAATGTTAATTCATGTAAAATACAACTGGAGTTGCTTTTAATGATGTTAGAATGGATTTCATGCTTCTCTTCAAAAATCTGAAGACTGAATCCTCAATAATGAATTTTATATTAGAACACACAATTCTATTCTCCGCAATTTACATCTATATGAATTCTTACTGACGTATATACCTACCTCTTTCGTTCAAATTATATGAAAAGCACTCTTATTAAACTAAAATGCACAAAGTAATACAAATTCTATTTATAATAGAATTACATACATAGGTATATAGAGGGAAATGCATATAGGGCAATAGGAATAAATAAAGTAAGATACTACATATGCACGATAATTCTTCTTCGAGAACATACAAATCTATAAGATCTTAAATGGAAAGAACTCTAATCTTGAAAAGAAATTAGGAAAAAGACCTAACCTTACCGTATGTCCTCCTTGTGTCCGAAAATGATCAGCGTAAAATTAAAAAAGAGGAGTGTGCCTAAGACCGCCTAACCAGAGTTTCTGGTAGAAATTAGATTTTTTTGATATCCATTAAATTAGATATCCATTTTGGGAATTGATTTTTTTCTATACTAGTTAGACAAACTGCAATTGAATGTTCCTCAATATTTATGAGAAATTATATCAGAAGCTTCTGCAAGCATGTTCAAAGCTATTTTTGTGTAAAATGGAAGCAGACGTGGCATATGCCTGATTTCCTAATGGAAGGTGATTAATTGTTCTCGATGTTTATTTGTCGTTTTTTGATGTAATGTGATGTTCATACCTGTGGATGTTCCAGAAATATACGTATGTTTCAAGCAATAGCAGTAATACTGTTATGTCAAGCGGCATAAAAAGGAGGAGTGATTGGGCGATTTCAAGTCATTCCGCCCATGCTTTATACTGACAGTAATTTAATTCAAATTTAACTTGAAACTGCTATCCTTGTGATATAAAATAACTCTCAGCTTATCTAACTTGATTAGCACATAATCACAATTGGCTCAGTCCGTCATGTGACAGCATGACATGTGTATACAAGGTGAGCCTAAAGAAGTTTTAACTTAAACTTGGCCGTTTTTTTTTTCAAAAATTTTTCTAAATGCCTTGGTGGATTCATTCAATAATAACGGGATGGTTATAATAGTTATTATGTTACCAAAAGAATAAATATAATCTCCTAACCTTAATATTTGCGCTACTAGTTTTAGAGAATAATCCCGTGAAACGCCTCTATGAGGAAATAAGTATATTTTAGATACTCTAAGTACATTATCTTGAAAATCATTTTTCTCTATATTTATATAAAATTGTCAATATCTGAACTTTATCATATTCTCCATAGAGTTGAAGATTTTTATATCCACTACATTTTTCGTTTGAAGGATTTGACAATAACAGATTATTATTCATCATGATTTTGATACAAATAAAATTTATTACAAAAATACTAATTAGAAGTAGATACGAAACAATTTCCAATACCATTACATTTTTGAGTACTGGGCTTTGTTAGTGCTGATATTTTAATGCAAATATAAGGCGAAATCCCCATTCCTACTCCTATTCATCAATAGTTTTCAAGTTGAAGGCTTACTTCCGCAACTCCATCCATCCACCAAAATCTTTACCCACGAGTGAATCGATCTAAGAAAATATCGAGGTGCGTACAATGAAATTATTACTTTTTATCTTATTGGACCCACCATTGTCATGTCGACACCGATTGCCAATTGTTCTCGATTCTAATTCACTTGAGTCAGAAGGCGATGCAGTCGGAAATAAGTCTCCAGTTCTTCGAAATCCATCTATCTGTGACCTCATTTAATCATGAAGCGTGTTGTCTGAGAAAACAATTGAATTCGAACAAAGTAAATTTTCTACACTATATTGTAGAAAATCATATATGAATTATGGGATAGAGATAGGCAGGCCAGATGCAAAGGGGCATGGACTGGTATATTTATTAACCATTGTTTGCAGAAAGTGCGTCACGCAGAATGACTTTAGGTATTGCAAAACAATTTAAGGCTGAAATACTGCTATCATCTTTAAATATAAAATGTATTCACTTTGAGGGCTTATTATTGGATATATCGATGTTTTTCAATTCATTTTACTTATTTGCAAAAATGAATGTAAATGATTAATGAAGTAACTTTTTAAGTCTTTATTAATAGTCAAGGAACACCCTATATAAAATCTGCTGATGTCTTGCTGACTCTTCCTAAGCATTTGCGCATTTCTGTTACTCTGTAAAGCTGCTAAAGACTACAAGGCACACGCTTATCTTTGTCCATTTTCGGTAATAATCAGTAAACTTGAGGGGATTTGCGTAGTTTTTCATAAATTATGTAGACAGGAAACTCGGCCAATTTCACTACTGGTAGAAATATGCATATATCTTAAACGTTTGGTATTTGCCTAGTTAACCAAGATATGTAGTAACTGGACATTATTGAAAACTAATTCAAGTTTGTAATCTTGCGAAAGTGCACAATACTTAATAGCTTCAATTAATTCTTCTGATTTTTGCAGAAATGATTTTCCTTTGCGACCGATGCCCGAAGATGAAGATCATCCATTCCTTTTGCTGGCTCAGTGGGCGCCGAAAGGTCATGGACTCATCATGGTCAAGGACTACGACATCTATTACAGAAAAACACCCAGCTCACACACAGGCTATCGGATAACTCGTACAGCCATACCAGGTGTCGTTAGTCATGGTGTGCCAGATTGGTTGTACGAAGAAGAGATACTGGGTACCAATTCGGCGTTGTGGATGTCCAGGGATGGCATGTTGTTGACGTTTGCCTCGTTCAATGACACGCTGGTGGAGGAGTTGCGATTTCCATGGTACGGCTCCATCAATGATGGTCGACTCTATCCCGATATTAGGTCGTTGAGGTACCCGAAGCCGGGTACACGAAATCCTCAGGTCACTCTTACCGTGGCAGATTTGGCCGATACATCAAATGTGAAAATGAAACGCGTGATTCCACCACTTGGACTAATTAATAAGTGAGTATGCAAGATAACGTCCTAATAGATTAGCTAACTGTAAATTTATTATACTCGTAATCGAGCGATCACAAAAAACTTCTTCCCCAGCAGACTGGATAATGAGATTTCAAGTCGTTACTCAAGTGAGGCTATATATTGACTACTCCTATATTGCTTTCTTAGCTTTAAGAAGAAGAAAATAGATCTAAATTTGTTATCTATAATAATAAATATTATCTGGAATGCGACGAGTAAGGAATATAAACTTATTGATGTGGATAAGGTAATAAACTATTTATTTATAGATAATATGTTCTAGATCAGCACTATTTCAGTAGAACGTGTACTAAACGGAATGCTCGAATTTATATGTACAGGGTGGGCAATCGAAAACGAAACAGAGCCATTTTCGGGAAGTGTGTCATTATTTTAGGAAAATGCAGGGACCCGTAAATATTTAAATAGCATTGGGGGTCGAGTAAGATGTCGTTTAACAGCTCGTGTAATTCCCTATACAGAAGTATTTGTAAATTCCGCCTAAACATTGAAATCTACAAAACACAACCAGAGTCGTTAGAAGATTTGCGTCAAAGAATTGTTGACAAGTGCCGGCGAATTATTCCGGAATTGCTTCGGAATGTGCACGAACGTTTCGAACACAATATTTATTATTGTATGGAGGTAGATGGTCATCAGTTTGAAAATTGATTCAACTAGGTAGTAAGTAAGCAGCAAACCATCATTTCAACTTTAAAATTTAAAGTCTTTAACGTATAAGGCGTAATTTCCAAATTTAAAGAATATGGTCAAGCGAATTACAAGAGCTGCCAAAAGACATCTTACTCGACCCCCAATGCTATTTAAATATTTCGGGGTGATTCTTACCCTCATTAAAGGGTAAAACGGGTGGAGTCAAAAATACCGAAACAAAGTGTCCCCCTTGAATGAAAAAGCGACAGGACCCAGTTTTTTCCTAAAATAATGACACACTTCCTGAAAGTGGTTCTGTTTCGTTTTCGATTGGCCGCCCTGTATATAAATAATCAAAGACAGTTCAACAGTTCAACGTATCCAATTAGTAGGTACCAAATATTTGAGAATAATCAATATCTGTTTAAAAAACTTTGATTTCTAAATATCTAGTTATTTATTTTTAGTTTCTGAATCTTGTTCTTAATGCAAATTAGAGTTGGTTGGCTGTTTGTGTTCTGTTGTTGATGTTCGTTTCTTGTTTCTCTTTTTCTCGTCTAGAGCACAGTATAGATAAAAACAGTAGTCCAACTCAAGCCATTCCTTGATTTGGCCCACCTTTGCCACCGTGTCTACCGTAACTTAAAAGGGGAGACACGAAATCGCTGTTGCCTTTGACAAAGAAACGACCGAAAAAAATGATGCTCCGAAACTATCATCTAAGGCGGCCGCCGTTGAGTTAGACTACTGGGTATATTTATACTGTGGTCTCAAGTTACTCCCAGGCCCAGGTATAGGAAATTATCTACTTGTTCTATATGGTCTCCATCTCTAACTATATTTAACTTTTTTTTCTCCAATCATCATGAATTTCGTTTAATTCTTAATTATTCATAAGCCATTTTCTTTTATTGCCATTTCAATATGTTTATATTTTTTCATTTTTGGCCACTATTACCACGTCGTCTGACTGATTTTCTTCTTCTGGATGTTCTATTTCATTTTATTGAGTAGTTTCTTAAAATATTCTTTTCATTTTTATATATTAACTTCTTCTTCGGTTATTATTTCACCATACTTATTTTTGATGCTTTGTGTTCCTACTCTTTTGATTTTCCATTCTTAATAGTTTAAATGTTCAGTAAAACAATTTCTGGTCTCCTTTAAGAGTCTTTCTTCATCTTTCCTCCAATTTTTTTCCACTGCTCATTTTTTATTATCATTTTCATTAGTTTTTTTTTGTAATGTTTCCTTGCTGTACTCTTTATTTTATAAATGATTAAACCATGAACTAAATACTGAACTCGTCTAGTAATCAGAAGCGAGATGTTTATCCTGTTTGGCAACTTAATTGAAAGGATTCAAATTAGGTGAAATTTATAATTGGAGAATATATCTAGAAATGACCAACTCTTTTAAATAATTATTACAATTTTAAACTCTGAAAGTTTCTCAAATATTTCCACGATAAAACCATGTTTCAAATCTTCCTCAATAAAGTTCTCATTTAATTTCATTATACCGTTTACCAGTCATAATCGCATACAGGAAATTTTCTATTTCTTGACAGTATCTTGTATGTTGTCAACAAAATTGCAATAATGTATCTACCTATTGTACAATATATTTGTAACTGTTATTATGTTTATTGTCGTAATCCGTTTTTCATAGCTTGTCATTTGCTTACAGAAATATTCAAATTTCAAAGAATCTTGTTACGTCATTCTCATTGTACATCACATGGGTTTCGATCATTTATATGAGCATTATATTAACTGTAAGTTTATAGACAAGAAAGTTATGTCGCACAACTACTATACAATGTCATGTTCACTGGAAAAATACATAAAGAGGAACATCGTTGGTGCATGTTTTCAATTAATAAATTCTGTAATGTGATATACAGAGACTGGCGTGTAGGTATTAGCAAATTCATGCCAACGACTGAATTGCATTGTAAATTCAAATTAATTCAAGTTAAAGGATTGTTCCGGCATAAATCAGAGTGAAACTTTGCTTTGCATTCAATGGGTACTGAACACATATTGGTTCTCTAGATTTTAATTACAACTGAAAGAAAATGTAGTGGCTATTTCGGTAAATCTTATTTACTGTCAAGCCTCTCCGATTGTCAGGGTGCTAAGCCGCATTGACCAATTATATGTTTTCCACGGAAAATAAAACATTATCCCTTGACTTCAAGTAATTTGAAGTTAATTTGAAGGAATACATACACAGTGCCCCAGAGGTGCGTGCAAACTTCACAGTTTTTATTTTCTATTTGAGCCATCGATTTTTTCATTACAAAAATCAGTTCCAGTTTTTTTTGTTACATTTTTAGATTCACCATCATTAATCAGTGTAGCGCATCTGAGTTTCTTAAACCTTAACTGCAGTATTTTCTGACTTATTTAATTCTCAAGCTTTCGTAGTTTTTTCAAGATGATGACTCGATATTCAAAAATGACCAATAACTAATGGCAATAAATAGACTTCTTCAAATATAATACCTTATATTTTCTATATAATTTTTCTGCCGTATGAGTAGTCTTGATCGTAAACATTTTTTTTAGATTTGTCGTAAAATAGGTTTATGGTTTATACGAAAAAAAAAAACAACCGAATTGGCCGTTCTCGTAAATTTCAACTCATTCATATATAACAAAAATAATCCTTTATAAAAATAAAGAACTTAATTCTGGTTATCTCTACAAAAGCAGGAAAGGAATAATCCCAGTAAACAGAATAAACATTTTGAGAAAAAGCTTTTTATAAATGCTCAAATAGATTACCATCGTGTTTTACACAAGCACCTATTTTTCTAGTAAATGAGCCCCGAAATGTACCTAATAAGCAGTTTTCCGTCAATTGAGTAGATGTTGTTCGTGATCCTGTTTGTCTTATCATCTGCAATAATTGTTTGATTATGTCTGGAAACGATTAGATAAAAATGAAATATATTGTACTATCAGATGGTTATCCACTGAAGCATTATAATGTTGCAACCATATGGTGCTTCTGGTGTTGAAATCCAGTACTTCAATTATTCTAGTAAGATTTTCGCGAAGAAAATGTACCTAAATACCTTTAACCGTTCACTACACTATCGAAAGAGCCATATTCATAAACAAATCTTCGATTGTGGACCCCATAAAAATGCATGTAAAAGTACTAAGCAATGGAACAATGAAATATAGGGTGTAGCATTTGAAAAAGTCTAGCTGCTTTCAGGCAACGGGCATTTTCAAAAAATTGTTGAATCTAGGCACATCAACTCTGCGAAAGCTTTGACAAAGCTTAAGGAATCAAGTTAGTTATTTGCTGATTGGTGGAAGTTGGATTAGTTATCTTAAAACTGTTATGAAGATAGTGCGTACGGACGTTGGTGAGAACCGGGTGGTGTGAGTGTGGGGCATGCTGCTATTGGTCAGCGATGCATGCCAGGGTCAGGATGATATCCCGAATTATCAAGTGAGTTCACGCTGGTCATGGAATGCTCGCTTGGCATTGGAAGAAGGATCAAGAGGAAGGGGCTTGCCTATATATTGGAGAGGATTTGCTGCGGGAGTCCGAGAAAGTTAGCCCGGTGCAGTCGAGTGAGTCAGTACGGTGAATACTTTAGAGACCGGAGTACGGTGACGGTGGAGACCGGCAGCCTTTTGTTGTACGGTGGAGACAAGAACTACGGTACAGACCGGGTGTACCGTGGAGACCGACAACAGAAATAAATAACGCTCAATTGGGAATAGTGTAAGAAGTAAATATAAAAAGTTGTCTATAGTTAGTGTATTAAATATAGATAGTGACGGTATGTAAATAGACTGTGATATAAGTAGTGTGTAAATAAATAAACTCTAAAAATAAATAATTCCCCGCCATTTTTATATGCCCGTTACAATACTTTCTGAATAATAAAAGTGCAACCGCCACGCCTAGTCAGTACATTAGACTCAATCCAAACCGCCAAGCTTCTTCAAATTGCAATTTGAAATGCTGGCAGGGTGTTTATTTTAAAACTTCCTATCTTGGATTTCTTGGAATGTGACGATTTAAAAAATATTGAAAAAATAACATCGAGGCAATAATACATATGAAACAAAATTGGCATAGCCGTTTTTATCCTATACTCTCTTAAAAATCCTAAATAGTTGGACAGGAACTTGGAAAAGGTCTTTTTTTAAAAAAAAAATGAGAACCCCAATTTTGATAAATCAAACGCCAAAAGAAAAAAGATGCAGAGGGTTTTTGTATATCTCTCGATTCTTCCTGAAATTCAAGATCGACAAGATAGTAGTTTTTGGTATTTTTTGCGTTTCTTATATCTGATTCAAATAAACAGAATCTCATACGCTGGTGTCTGTTCCTCAGTCACAGGTTATTTTCTCTATTTTCACCGAATCTACTAAATGGTATAAATACAAAGTTAGCACACCGCAACAAGCGCATCATGTGACCTATGAAATGAAAAGATTTGTTGTGAGTATCTAGTACCTTATTCAAATATTTTTTTCACAAAAATTATAAAATGACGTGTTTAGAAGATATTGAGGAAAATATACGAGAATTGCTCGTCCCCTCTATTTCCGAAAGTACTGAGTGTAAAGTATAGAAAATCATAATAAAGAATACATGCCTATACGAACGAACATCATAAGTGGATAGCCCGACTTGCACTTGACCATTTATTTTCTTTTGCCTTTCAAATGTGCTGAAAACTTTCAACTAACCTTTTTAAGCTTTTTCAATTTTCATAATGTCATATATTATCAAAAAAAAAATTACGTTGCTAGTGTGCCAACATACGCTTTGCCGTTACAACGTATAAAAAAATGTTAATCATATCACCGGAAGAGTTGTGCAGATACACTGCAGGTACCTACTCGTGCAACATAAATATTTGCATAGAGCAAGAAATAATTGATTCTAGCATACTAATTATGAACGACACAGGGGCAACTCTTACAGCTCATGCTTACAAATGAGTAGGAGAACATTAGATATTTTACATAGTTACATAATGAATATAATAATAATAATAATCTCTATTCATAATATTTTTAGGTTCCAACCAATTCAACATTTTATAAATAAATATATTATATTATTCTCTGCCGAATACTCAAAATATATGATATGAGTTACCTGAGAAACTTTGGGAAGATACAGCAAACAAACCAAGAAAGAGTTACTTGTCCTTAACTTTTTGTTTAAAATCTCGTTACTTTCGTAATCGCACAGGGTAAAAACTAATTCTGCCACTCTTTTGCTCCACTGAATCACAATTTGAATTGTAAGACCTTGCTTTCTGATATCCATTCGGAAACTCTATTTTCTCAGAAACAACAATTAAAACATAGCTATTCACTAAATTCTGTGATACGTCAACGAAGACGCGAATATTTAGTCGTTCGCGATAAGACCGCCTGTATCGCAGGGCGATTTGAAAGTCTTGATAGCATACCGGATAATTTATTTGTAATGAAAATTGCTGTCAGTCTATGAATGTGTTATGATGACAGATAACTACTGATTGAAGGTATAATTCTTACCTTATAAATCGGTTTCTAGAATTTGCCGAGCTATATTTAGTTGCATGTAGGCCGTATTCGGGGAGTCGCTATCTGCACTATCTCGCACTATCAGCTGTTCACGGATCTCAATGATAGTACCACAAACGCTATCGTGACGTCATTAATTTTTGTGTGTCACGTCATAAATGAATGCTATCAACGCTATTTCTTCCGAGGTAGTGTATGGATAAATGGATAGTGTTTGCGTTTGCAAGCCACAATGACAGAAATACTGTACATCTGACAGACGTCATAATGACACTAACATAACAAACCGATAATCGTTTATGATTCGGACAGGTTTCTAAAGCGGAGAAGGATTAAATGTCTACTCAATGGGATAAGATAAATAAAAAATTTAACTGAAATATTTTCTCGTGATGGGGAAACTCAGGTTCAATTAATATGCAGCGGTCACCAAATTCTTCTGCAAGAGTATACTCGTATACCACAGTATGTACCAAAAAATAATGAAATGAATGATAATACTATTTATTCAACCCAAAATTTATTAAACGTTTACATTCGAAGTGGTAATTTTTATTTATAACAAAGATACTAGAGTGACCATTCTGTGCAAAAACTAACAAGACGCTCACCAATATTGAAGGCTGCTTAAACGAGCAGAAAATTATAAGGTTAAACCAGATCTTCAGGCAGAGATCTTTGCGCAGGTTTGAAATTGAAAGTCATGGTATGGCAAATAGATATGCCAGTCAATTCTTAAGTTACTGCTTAGTAGTTTCAATTTGTACATATTCTCAGTCGAGTCTCTCAAAAAATAAGTCAATTTTCTTAGTCATATTTTTGTGCCTTAACCTTAACCTCAATGTGACAGCAAATGACAGAATGTGGATTCAAACGCAAAATAGTGTTCATGGAGCTTGCTATCACTAACACACAATAAGCTCCACGAACAGCATCGGTAGTGTTTGCATTGATAGTGCAGATAGCGACTCCCAGAACACAGCCATAGTAAGCACATACTCGTCACGTGGCACGTTACTATTTTTCTGTGGAATGTATAACAAAAATAACAGAATCACATATAAAGAAAGTAAAAAAATATGCCTCTGTCGATTTTCAAGTTTTTCTCAAACTTTATTTTTTCTTTCAATATCAAATGCATGCTCTCTCGAATATTATACAGGGTGAACAAATTAATAGTAGTTTAATATCTCTGTTGTCCTATGACATACGAAATAAATTTTTCATAGAAGTTATGCTTATTGTCAACCTTTACATTTTAAAATTAACTGGAAATCTATAGGGAGTTCTATGTTTTCTTGTTAAAGTCGTAGCATACCAAAGTTACGTTTTAAATGGAATATCCTTTAGATAATCTTGAATTTAAATTAAATTTTGTTTACTGCGGCAATGTAGGGTTTTAATATGTTATACCGGGTACTTTTCAAAGTATAACAGTTTTTTTAGTTTTTCCTGAGTATATCTGCCCTATTTTGATTGACAGCTTAAAAAATCCATTACTATAATAATGACAGACTAACAGAAACTTACTAAATATAAAATGCAAAATACCCAAAGCAGGCTTAATTTTCATCTCATCCTCTCTTGTAAATGGACACAAAGAAACATTGAAATCAAAGAGAAGTTTATTTGATTGTGTATTTTACGGGAATATTCCATAAAAAACGATTTGTTAGAATCGATAGTGATTTCACTATTATATCATAGAAAATAATTTGTTTGTAATAGCAACTTTGTCTCATACTACTCATAAGTGGTCTTAAAATGTTTGGGATGGTAGGTAGGTAATGTTGGAGATCATGGCACCATGGACCAAATGGCAAACATTTTCTTATGTATATGAAGAGAACATTAGATTTTCTAAGTAATTTGAATAAACTTCAATGTTCACTATTTCCGCAAAAAAGTAAGACCCTATTACCTAGTCACTAAAAATAAAAGTCTGAAAATTTAAAGAACCTCTAGTTTCAGAAGAGTTGCATACGGTTTCTCCCTTGAATAGGAAGTAGTGATTTTTTTAAGGATTGAAACATCAAATTTATCTATATGGAATCATCCCCAAAAAACATAAATAGAAATAAATCTCTTTTTCCGTGACGGGAGAAAAGTTTGACATTTTATCTCTGTTAACAGGTGACAAAGTATTATTTTCTTCCCCACGGGAAAAAAAATAGTACTTTTTTCCCTTGTAGATATATATATACATAAATATCAATCAAAACACAGAATTAAACTGACAGATATTTTTTTACTTTAAAGATTTCCATAGCAACGCATGTCTAATTGTCGCCTACCACCTTAAAACTTCAAATTTTACTTCGATAATCTTCTGACTTTAATAAATTGTAATATTTTTTCAATATTAAATCATAGTTTTTCCCGTCACAAGAAAAAAAATAGTGTATTATACACGGGAAAAATATTAGATTCTAGCTCTCGGTTTTTTGTCTCCCTCCACTTCGCATCGGTTGACAACACAACCTCGAGCTAAAATCTAGTACTTTTTTCCCTTGTATAATAAATAACTATTTATTTTGATATTTTGTTTGTACCTACCCAATTACAACTATAGGAGAGGATTAGCAAAAAATTCCGACGGCCCGTAGCCAGCGGATAGGTAAATTTCACGGTATTTAATTTTTAATTATTATTTTTTTCACTTTATTGGGAACATTCTTCAAACATAAGTTTTTAGGAACAGATCATATCTATAATTCAAAAATATTTTTGATGAAATTTTATCAATGGCTATTTTCTGAGATATTTTTCTAAGTTTGGTTGGTCGCCCTCTTGAAACTACTAGTCCGATCATGCCCATTTACAAACTTGACCGAGATATTTGTGAGACTTGTGAGATTTTTGTAGAAAATTTGAAGTGACCTCTTCATGTTTTCCCGAAATTTACCAAAAAGTTATGGTGGCTCTGAATTGCTAATAAGTAATCCATTGGCTAGAAATATAGTTAATTATTTTTCAATTTAGTTTATTAGGTACCGTTATTGTGTCGGTATTACTTTTGTATTAAATAATCTATGATTTTATTTACAGAGTATTTTATATTAGTGTGTATCTTATAAACGGTCAATTGTCACAATGCTAACGTGAAGCAAATACTTGGTGTTTCCAAAAACTGTCATTTTTATTATTAAAAGTCGAAATAACAATATTAACTGTAATATTTAGGTATAACGAATAAAACGAATACTTATTAGAAGTTAATAGTGCTTATTTCCTTAGGGGTATTTGAAGTTGCTGTCGATTAGGTACATGGGATTTCATTTAAAATAATAGAAAATCATAGGTGTGAGTTTTGGGTCACTGTGTATAGAGAATGGAACGTATCGAAAACGTGATGGGCTGCAAAAAACTAGACTATTTCGAAATTCTTTTGGCCTTAAGATAACAATTCTCAGTTGTAGATTGTGAATAATTCAGGGGGACCATTGCAATATGATTTTCTTATAAAGACGGCCATATTTTCAAAATTACGCTGTAGAACCTTGTAAAACCCCATATTGCCATGATAGAGTTGGAACTCAAGATAATATATCAACAGGGTATTTTATTTTAAAAAACATAACTTTGGTATGCAGTGACGTTATAAAACACTTTGTATATTTCCTGTTAATTTTAAAATGTGAAGGTTAGCCAAATCTTTAACTTATGTTGCACAACAAGAGAGATATCAAACACCGGAGTATATCTATGATGATCACCCTGTTTAATTCATACACCAACATTGTGCATTTGTTCACCAAACTGTATTTACCATCTCTAATGGCATATGAAAAGCAAACAGATTCTCACGTTATTCGATACATAATTTTATATCTATACATATATATACACACTTTATTTGCGGTAAAATGTGAATAAACTGAACGTTACATTATTATTTATCTTTGTTGTAGCGACCACTATTTCACTGCAGTATCCTGGATCAGCCTCACTGAGCTATGCATCGTTTGGTTGAACAGGCCCCAAAATTTATCCGTTGTCACGATATGCTCCAGCCCCAAATGGGACTGCAGAGAGGTAGGTTTAGACATGTTATAAATTATATCGAAAGCGATCTATTTTGTCATATTGTGTATGTAGTATCAGAGTTATGTAGATTACTTCTAGAGTAGGTAGTAATATTTTCTGTACCTTTCTTAGAATAAAGAGCCATGAACGGGTCTGTCTTGAGATTAATTTACGCTTGAAGTTTGGTTTTGAAATGAATAATCTATGGAGTTTAACGATTCTAACCATGGTTTAGTCAACTGTCCATTTATTTAGTGAGAATCAATAGAGCGTGTGATCAATATTAACCGATATGTTCATATTTCTTTTTAATACAAAAATTACGAATATTACGGATTTATCAATAGAAAAAAGGTATAAAAAAATCTTATGTAGAAAGGTACTTTTACTATTTTTTAAACGTCAACACAATTATAGTACCTTCAAGAGTCACTATATGAAGTAATATTTTGAAAATATCCATTTTTTCCAGCATGATATAGCTTCCTGTAATATCAAAAGGTAAAAATTTATTAACAGAAACAATGATCAAGACTTATCAAGAGAACATAATTGAGATAGCCTTGGAATTACGGACCAAAACCGACATTTCAAGATATCGGTCAAACTTTGTGCCAAGCTCAGGATTAAAGTTTTATTTGAGTCTAGGAATAAGGAAGATAATGTTTGAGATCAAATGAAATGCCAAGATTATCATAGAAAATAAGTAAGTATTATTACTATTATGGACGAAATAATAATATTTTTGAGATAAATATAAAAAATATAATTGAAAGTAGTTCGTCCAATCTTTTACTCCTAATCGCCGAAGATAGGAAACTCTTCTGAAAATAAAGGGGTGGTATGTTAAGATTGCAAGAAAAAATAATCCTACTAATAAACGCAGAACTTGAATACAGAAAAAAAACATGTATTACTGAAATGCTGTGTTGGCCAAAAATGATCACTATCTCATAACCACGAACAATATAATCATATAAAACATAGAACACAACACTTTGAAGGCTTTTTACTCTCTAAATTATCACATATAATCTGACCTCAGCATAGGAATTTAATTATTTACGCTGTAGAAACTGCCGTGATTCGATCAACAATTAATACCAAATTTGAACATTCTCGTTCAGTAGTTTCGGAACAAATAGACCGTGACAGACAGATAAAGATATGGGTGGACATACTGACAGAAGAAAGGGTGGACAAGTAGATATGAGAGTAATCACAAAATAATATAGGATTCCTTTAAGATTATTTACAATATTGGGCATATACTGATCAGCAATTAGTCGACTTTAGATTATAATCATGGTACGATTAATAAATACCCATAAAGGATATTAAAAAGGTAATAGACCGATATGGCTAAAAATATAATTCTCCTACTCAGGTACCTCTGAAATGAAAAGAACTGCTCAGAACAGGATACGAAAAAATTTACCAAATAACAGCACTTTCGTTAACTCGGGTATTGTTTAGAAATTTAAAATTCACTAAAACCTTTTTTATATTCATATTTATCTATAATCCTAAAGCAGTATAATGAATTATAATGAGGCTTGATTTTTACAAAAAGTCTCACATAATACTAAATATAATTCTGTTTAACTAATTATAATGTTATTTATTAATTAAATATATTCAATTCATCTAAAATATTAGCAACTCGAGCAGAAGTAATGTACATGTAGCACTTGTCTTAAAAGTGATTTAGGTACTTTAAGCACTTACTTTAAAAATATATTTTTACTGTTTTTTGAGGAAAAAATAGTATAGGTACCTCTACTTACTTCCTATACCAATAATGCGGTGTGGGTAAACACATTTTCTCGATCACCGATTTAAACGGTAGGTACGCTGTGAGCGATGAAGGGAGTTGATAATTCAAGTAGTTCAACCGTATAAAAAATAGAAGACAATTTTCTATGTTTGATTCTGCACTATGATCTCTTTATTAGTTTTCAAAATGATTATAATGCATATCAGGACTGAGTATGAATATCAGATTTTTAGTTTATCATTGACTACTGCTTGTCAGTTCTTGTTTTTCTAAGCTAAAATTGTACTCCTTAATTAATTTGAAGTGGAAGATAGACATTTTTCATTTCATTTATTCATCATGGCAGTAATATTATTATTATTATGATGAAAACGACGGGCACCAAGGCCTTTCCCCTTTGTGTGGCAACTCGACCTTAAGGTATCTTGTTCCATCCCGTGATATTGTACTATTGTTCATGTATTTCTGGGTTTGCTCCTTGAAGTAATTGATTTGTGTTCTTGCACCACAGGCTTTTAGATCCTCATAGGTGAGAAACGCGCTTCCTAGGACTCTTAGTATTTTATGCGCTAAGTTTTCGCATTCAGTTACTAAGTGATTTACAAATTCGGCTGCTTCTTTGCAAAATATGCAGGAATCATAAAAAAAATCATCTATTTTAAGTGATTTTGGATGGGATAATGACCTGTGGTGATACCAACCAAGTTTCTCAGATCATTTCATTTTAGAAGAAGTAGGTTATTTCCCTTTGAGTTTTACCATTCTAACAGGCGTTTGGCTTGACTGGCTTGCTCTAGGTCGTGCCAGTGGTTTGGTTTCCGCCTTCATTCCTATTTTTGTTTTGTTTTGACATGTTGTTTTGCATGTCCACAGAATGGCTCAGGGCTTATTCGAAGCCTTTCTGAGCCTGGTACCCATATCAAGCAAAATTTATTACCTCTTGTCAGTTGTACGAGACTTTCGTGGCATTCCTTTACTAGTTTTGATTTCTTAGCAACAGTTGCCACCTACTTTGATGGCAGCCTGGCTCACTTGCTATATAACCATCCCTCAGTGAACCATCCATGTACCAGGTTAAGGTACCCCTTTACATTTCCACAGATAAAAGGAGTCTTCATCCATTCGTCCACTTTTGGTATTTTTATTTCGTAGTTTCTGTAAAAACAGTGTTGTGTAAATTAATCAAAGCAAAATTCCCAATTAAAGAGTAAATATATAAATATACATACCTAACACAGTGGCTTTTTTGATATACAGTAACTTCAAAGAGCAATCCACTCCATGTCCATTATCTAATATGCCATAAGATGTTGAGACAAAATGTCAAAAATTGACAAAACATAACATTCATTTACAGGTCGTAGAACAGAATAAATTTCCTTTGTAGCGCTTCACAACTTGAATTTATCCCTTAATTTTACGTTCTACTTTTTATCCTGTGATGAATCATAAAAGCGAGATCAAAAATGACAAGCAAACAGACATTAAAGTACAAACTTCCACTAGATTGTATCATATTCACAGCTGAATTATTAGCAATCCAGTAAGCTCTAGAGTTTATAGCAGAACATAGAACATCTCAACCCATCATGTGTTCTGGATCTCTTAGTTCAATTCAAGCAATTTCAACACTTTATATCGAAAATACTATTGTCAATAGCATCACAGACCTGATAAACTGTATCCAACATATCCAAAAAAGACTGACATTAATGTGGATACCATCTCACTTTATATAGATGTAGGTACCTATTGACAAATTTTGATCTTAGTAACCTTAGCAAAAACAAACTCAAAAACAAATGGAAAATAACCTGGCAACAACATAGATCAAAGCTTTCACTTATAGACACCACTATAATTACAAATCCACCATGCACGCAAACAAGACAGAACCTTGTCATCCTGAGAAGACTTAGAATAGGTCATACACGACAAACACATCAATACCTAATAAATAAAGAAGCTCCTCTATGGTGCCAAACATGTACCCCACATGTATTTATCATATTATAGAAAACTCACAACTATTCGAAACCCAAAGAAGACTACATAACGTCAGCAACAAAATGGAAGATGCCATCAACGTTAGTTCACCGTCTTGCATCAATATAATATCATTTATTAAAGAAATATAGTTCAAAGTTTGAATTCTAAAAAGAATAATATATGACACCTACAGGGTGTCCCACGTAAGATCCACTATTGTTTGAAAGATAACATTTATATTGTATAACTTTCACGTATACCGGGTGCTCAGTTTTCTATGGTGAGGGATCAAATCTTAAAAATTAAATGGGACACTTCGCATATTATTTTGGATAGAGATTCCTCATAAAAAATAGGAGTGACTTTCAACAAGATTTTATATAGCTGTATCTCGTGGTTTAGCATTTAATAGACGTTTTTTTTTTCTAAGAACGTATTTATTCAAGGTAGGTATTCGTAGGCGATTTCGATTGTTTACAAAAATTGAGGTAATTTTTTATAAAATAGCATATACCTATCTCTAGTTGCTTGGAAAATATTCGCTAATCAACGTATTTATACAAAAAAATACTCGAGCGGCATATGTTGACTATAGCACCTGTCTTCTGTATTTTAGGGGTCCCGGTTTCTCCGCACAGACTATCCGAGGAGCTAGTTATGTACGCATCGGTCGTTAGCAGTATTTTCGATGACATCAAGTAATAAGGTCTTACTAGAGGATGAGCACATTAGATTAGATGGAATGGAAGGGTTTCTTCTAGACATCATAAATCTGGCTGATGTTCACAAAGAATTTATTGTATTCGTTCAAGATGTTGGCACAATCCCCGACAATTCCATTGGATCATGGTGAAAGCAGTATTTCTTCAAGTGTCCTGTGAACTCATACTAATGGTACCAGAGAACTCCAATTGTAATTTTTTTTTTAATATCCGTATCAGGTTGGAGAACTTCACATTAGTGGTTTTATTGGAAAGGTTTGTGTAAATATTTTCCATAGTATGGTCGGTTGGGTCAACGTCTTTAGAGCTCTATTTAGAGCTTTCTGTAGTGTTTAGTGTTGGCTTTTCTTATGATTTTCGATTTCCTCAATTGGTGTGCTCTCCTATTCAATGTTCTTTTGATTATTTGTTATTTAGGGATTTAGATTTACGTTGTTAGGTGAAGTTACATTGGAGATGTTCTTTGCAGTAGAAACATTCTGGTGAATCAGAAGCCAAAAATATTCTATATGTTGTTTGTTCGTGGGCGAGGAGTGATATACACCTGCCTTTTGAAACTGAGAATATGGGAAAACTCATCTCCTTATTGAGAAGGTCAAGCTAGATACAAAGCGTGTGTCCTAGTTCGTCGAATGCTAGTTTATGTGCCTTTAATGTTAACTGTTGAATGATTTATTACCAATTTACCCACTGATTTGATGTCGTCAAGAAAAATACAGATTTTCTGATTTGATAGCCGTAAGATGTATCTTATTAATTTGTCCTCTATAATATTTCCAATGGATCTTACATTTAATACGATGGCCTTTTCTTTTTTTGTAAAGCATGGTAGCGGTGTAGATATGGTGGCACTTGCATATGATATACTAGGTCTGCCTATTGCTTTTTTTTTGTGGGGGGGAAATCCACCATGGACATCAGTTGCTTGGTATTCTATCACAAACCGGTAGTGCCGGACTCTTACCGGCTAAAACCCCCCCTTTTTTTTCTCCACCCTGTGCTGGCATTGCCGTTTGGCATCTCTTCGGCGACAGGAGGATGGTCATCACCTCCCTTACGAAATTTTTGATTATGTGGTAGTTCTCTTTGCTTTGGGTCATGGTCCTTATTATCGTTTCTGCTGTCATGTTCTGTTGTAGCTTCGAGTTTGCTTTTATTCTTTCTCTTGTCCACCTTGGACATGCCAGGATTGTGTGTTCGTTTGTATCGTCTTCTCCGCAGTAGATACATTCGTCGTCTTGGGTTTTGTCTATTCTATAGGTATATGACCTGAATGATCCATGTCCTGTTAGGAACTGTGTAAAGTAGTAGTCTGTGCTTAGGAATTCGCAGGATAACCAAAGTTCGATGTCGGGTATTAGTCTCTTCGTGCATTGCGCCTTTGTTGTATTATTGTTCCAGTTGCTCTGCCATTTTCTTATAGTTTCGTTCCTAGCATTTCTTCTTGCGTTTTCCTGGTGTCCCGTTCCTGCTTGGTGTAAGTATTCTCTCTCTTTTATACGGCGGTCAATTGGAGGTACTCCGGTGACGACTTGTAGTGCCTTCCTTTGTGCTCTCATCAGCATGTCTCGGTACCTGTTTACCCTTAGCACTTTGATCCATATGGGTGCTCCATATAGGATGATGGATTGTGTCACTCCGTATAGCACCCTTCTCTTAATTTCTCCTGATCCGCCTATGTTTGGCATTATCCTGGACAGAAGGGCTGTTTTTTGATCTGCCTTGGTCGTTGTCATTCTTATGTGTTCCCCAAACGTTCCCTGGCTGTCTAGATATATGCCAAGGTATTTGATATTCTTAGTAGGTTTTACTGTGGTGCCTAGCAAGTCGAAGACTATTCCTTCTCTTTTCCTCGGACCCTTCATTATAAGAGCCCCTGTCTTATGTGGGGCTAGCTGCAGGTTGTTTTCTTCCATCCATCGGTTTATTCTTAGTAAGGCCTCGTTTGTAGTTCTGACGAGGTTCTCCTTCCCATCCACCATTACCAGTAAGGCCAAGTCGTCTGCAAATGCTACTGCACCCCTCTGGTAGTTCTGTTCTTAATACGCCATTATAGAGAATATTCCAAAGGGTTGGCCCTAGGACTGATCCCTGTGGCACTCCTGAATTCACATCTATATTTTGCCCTTTTTCAATGGTGATCTCTCTGTCCTTAAGATAGTCTTCTATTACGGCAGTTAAGTAGTCGCTTACTCCTTTTTCGCGTAACTTTTTCGATATTAGGCTCCAAGTGGCTGTATTAAATGCGTTTTTCACGTCAAGCGTTACAATTAATTTCCACTGCGCCCTTGAGTTTTCACATTCCTCTATTACCCGTTCTACTGCGTGCACAATTGATCGTCCCCTGCGGAAGCCATATTGCCTTTCTGATATTGCGTTCAATTGTTGCATCTCCTTTTCTAGTCTTTCCTTGATGAGGGCTTCATACAGCTTACCTGGGGTGTCGAGCAAGCAGATAGGTCTGTGGTCTGGCAGTTCATCCGATTTCTGGACGTTTGTTTTCGGAATCAGTATCAGTTTGGCAGTTTTCCATATTCTTGGAAAACTCTGTTCAGAGACCAATTTGTTATACGTCTCTAGGACATATGCCTTTAATGTGTTTGCAGCCTCTTTCATGCTCGCAGGGAGTATCCCGTCCGGACCTGGGGCTTTTCCCACTTTCATTCTCTCCGCTACGAAGACTAATTCCTGCTCTGTGAAGGGAGGTGGCTCGTCCGAGGTTCTCTTTCTCACCCAGTGGTCGTTTACAATGGGGAATAGATTATGAGCTATTTCTCTTTTTGTTTCGGTTGCCAGCTTTGTGGGTAACTGTTTTACCGTTATTCTGTATCCGTTTCCCCATACATTTTCCTCGAGTTTCTTGCACAGATCTCTCCAGTGTTGTTTTTTTGATTTTGGTATGACTTTGCGAAGTTCTCTTTGTAAATCTTTTAGGTTTTTTATCAGCGTGTCTATGTTGTTTCCATGCAGATTTCGCTTCCTGGCTCTAGATAGAGTTCTACGTGCCACTGTGCATTCCTTCCTATTCCTTTCTATCTCTGTTTTCCACCAGTAAGGCTGACCTTTCTCTTCTTTTCTTTGTCTGGTTGTGCATGCTTTTTGTGCTGTCTTTATCAGCAGGGTTAGGCCGTCTGGTGTTGGTTCATATTCTTCGGTACTGTTAAGTATAAACTGTTTGAAGCTCTCTTTGTCGAGGAAGGGGGTGCTTCCGATCTTCTTCCTCTGTGCTTCACTTTCGATTTGAAAGGATATGTATTTGTGTAGGCTGAACGAATCGTCTTTCAGTATTTCCCACTTCCTTATTTTTTGGGCTATGTCTCTGGTTGCCAAAGTAATGTCGATGTGTGTCGAAGTGTTTCCTCTTTCAAACGTTGGATTCCCATGTTCACTACAAACATAGCGAGTGTTGCTATCCACTCAGCTATATACTCTCCCCTAGCATCAGAATAGGGCGAACCCCAATTCGGTGACTTGGCATTTAGGTCTCCTGCGATGATTGATTTGTTGTTTTTTAATCTCACTTCGGACATTATCTGGTCGATGGTTTCCTCATATTCGGTTTTACTCGTGTTCGGTGATATATAACAGGAATACAACGTTATATCCTGCAGATCGATCCTGACATATCCCTTCCTTTTTTGAAATCTTTCATCTTGATATCCTTGTTCCTGAAGAGTATAGCTGCGTCCGCCCTTTGGTCTGTGAGTCATCCCGGCTTACTGACTATCTTTTTGTTCGGCTCACTTACTAGGAGAATATCGATGTCATATTTCTCGCAGGTGTGATGGGCGAGGTCGTGTGCTGTTTTTGCCCGCCCTAGGTTTATTTGTAATATTTTAGTCATGGGTGGCTCTCTTGGCTTGCAACAGGCTTCTCTTGAACTTAGTGCACTTGCCGCTACCTGCTCTGTGGCCTGGGTCTATCCCTAGTTCGCTACAGAGCGGGTACCACCGTTGTGGTGTGATATTCCTTTCCGCACTTGTAGCAGAACTTTGTTCTGTCGGGGCCGCTGCATTTGTTTGCCTGGTGGTCATATCCCCAACATTTTCGGCATCTTCTTACTTCGATTCGCTTCGTAATGGCACATTTCCCCATGCCGATCCTGATTTTTCCGACCTCGAGCAATCTACTTGCATTACTTTTTGTTGTCATTACGGTTATGGTTTGTGTGCTCCTGGCATTTGGACGAAGCTTGCTGAGCTGAAACAGATTTTTTGTCTCTCCGGCGAGGCAGCCTTCAATTGCCTTGTGCACATCGTACTTGATGACGTCTGCATCCATCCCTCTGATGTGTAGGACCTCGCGGTACGACTCGCCCATTTTGCGAACTTCCAATTGTCCTGGAATACTCTTTATGGCGTTTTCTAGTTTGTCTAACTTGTCAAGGTCTCTATCCACGGTGATCAGGAGCTTTCCTTCCCCGGTACTTTGAATGCTCTTGACCGCGCTGGAGGCCTCGTCGTTTTTGATTGCATCCTTCATTGCTTTTAGGGTACTTTTATACCTTGTTAAGTCTGTATTGACCACTAATGCATAGGTGTTTTTCCCTATTCTTTCTCTTGGCGGGACCGCTATTTTCTGGTCTGGTTTATCGTTATATATGGCGATTTTGGTTGTGCTTTTATGAAAGATACATTCCGCCATTTTCTGTAGCATGTGTATTTTTATTGTGTTGAACGTATGAAACGCGAGCCATTCATTTCCTTTGGTCTCTTCCCTGAGTTTAGTGAGCTTTTCCCAAAGGTCTTTCTCCGTCCCGTCATGGGTTATTTTGACAATTTTTCGGCTGGAGACCGTCGTGTGCCCCTCGCTAGATCGTTTACTCATGATTTGCTCAAATATGTCAAAGTCCTCCGAAGTTGAAAGCAATTCGGGGAAGCGGTCTCTAAATATTTTTTGTATACCTGAGCCCATTTCAGGGTTTTTCTTATCAACGAAAACTACTTTTGGTACATTGTCCTTCATCTGGAGAGGGCTTCCCTTCCTGACCTCGGTGTTGGTCTCCATGATTCTAACGAATTAATTCCTTCCAGTGATGTTACATTATTTTCGTTTACTGTCTGGTGAAGTGTTTCCTCACTTTCCAGTAAGCGCTTTTCCATTTGTTGGAGTGCCGCTTCTTTTTCTATGAGTTTCAGCTCGACTTCCTGCAAGTCCTCTTCCCTTTTTATAATTGATTTCTCTCTCGCCTCTAGGGCCTTGTGCCTGGCCAGTAGGTCTTCTGGTTCCCTTTCGAGTGTGTCAGGGTGGGTTTTGGAATCCGCTCTGTGTCTCTCCATCTCTACATCGGGAAAGTCAGTTTGTGTGTCCACCTCGTATGTAGGTATGTCAGCTGTTTCCCATCTGTTGGCTTCTAGCCAGTCTTTGCTGGTTTTGCCGGCGAGGACCTCGCAATTCTTCGCCATTTTGGCCACGATGTCCTTTACGTCCCTATGTGTGTTTTTATTTTCCTTGACTTTGAGTGCCTCAATGACTACAAAAGCCGTCGAATTTTCGTTTTTTTACAATTTGGTCTGCCTCGTTGGATGTGTCAACAAGTTTTCTCTTCATATTGAGCTCTGCTCGGTCCAGAGAGTCGCACCTCTTTAGGTTGCTGAGGACGTTTAGCCTACTGTGTGGTGGTACCCCTTGTCTTTTGAGGTCGATCACGATTACATTGGGCGTGCTACACCCATTTCTTCCAGTAGTTTTTTCTTGGGTTACAGCCTGGTTGCCTGTTGTACCCTGACAGTCGTTGGTTGACGGTGGGTGGGGGCCTGTAACAACACCTCCCGATCCGACCGGTACTGGGGTATCCCTCCCCTGCACCATAAATGAATTTTCCATTTTCTCGCTCATTTCATGGTATCTTGGCTAGCCACCTAGTTCCACGCCACTGAAACTTTTTTCTGGAGGATTTTCCCCCCATGCATCCCTGTTTGTCCGAGGGTGCTATTTTATTTCACACCTGCCCGCTGGTAAGTAGATGGTGTCAATGAGGGCTTTCCTCATTTGCCACCTGGGACGTGCTCGGTTGGGGTTACAGGTGTCCCCAGCTTTATCACCATATCTGGTTACCCTTACTTAGTACAGCCTGCAGGCCAGTGCAGTTGCCCGGGGTGTGGCACGAGGAGCCATAAGTAAGAGTTGGGCGCCTTGTGAGGACCAGTTACTCAGAACCATCTCCTGTCTATGACACTCAATGTGGCTGTTCTTTGTAAAAGGTACTACCTCTTCAACGCAACCCATACACCCCAGGTCTGCCTATTGCTGGTTTAGCTTGAATAGAAGGTGGATCTCGTGTGATTAGTGGTAACCATAGAAAGTTGTATGGTGACAAAATATTTTCTTGAGAGGAAGAAAAAAAGCAATACGTTAAAAACAATTCAATCCGTGATAATCACAATGCTTCTTCAGAAATTCGAAGGAGTATCTGAATATTCAAAGTAAAAGGAGACTTTGTCTTCAGTAGGCTTGCGAAACGTATCTTGACAATATTTTAAATATTCGTATATTTGCTCACCGGACGTAAGGTATACGCATCAATGAAGCACATGTGCGATTACCAACTGAGAATGAGTAATGATTTCATTATTAAGCCCGGAGTAATCTAGAACTGTGTGATAAGACGATTAGTACTAATAGCCATCAGAACGTCTTATGTACGAACACTATAACCATTGTCCTTATTTTTCAATTTGAATATTAAAATGGCCACCTATGCTTAGAGAACAAAACAGATTTGAGGGTAGAGAAAATATATTCTTGATTTACTAGTTTTCTAAAAATTAAACAAAATCGACATGTACTAAAGCATATAGCATAATACTCCGACAAGCAATAAATTGAATGGTCTTGGTGTAGGTATACATAAAGATTGATTAAGAAGAGTTTTTTGTCAGTTACTTTAAACGTCAATTTCATTATAGTTGCGGTTAACTTTGTGGTTAATAACCATAACTTTCTTTGCAAATCACAGAGTTTTTGGTCACACAAGCATAAGGAACTGTCATAATTGTAGGTTAGTTCTTAAACTTTTAGAGAATAACCTTAAAATTATGATTTGGTATTTTGTACAAAACCGATAAGTGATAAATCGTCCTTCATGGACTCAGAACATCAACAAGTAATCTCAAAGGAAGTGATATATAATTTATAATCAAACGAATTTACCAGTAAGTGATGTTCTATTGATATTATATAAAAGTTCCGCTCGAGAATATTAGGTACATTTCTCCCATCATTTAATTCACCCTTAGAATGGTTTTCTAAATATTATGTAAAGTCTATTATACAGTAGAATTACGATTTTAAACTGAAAGAATGGTTGGAGCGGTATTGACAGTACATAAACAATACAGTACGTCACTTTTAAAATTTGAATTCTGTAGATTTGTGACTGATCTAGTGGAAGGTGGAGCGTACTACATGTAATCATCTCGAACGGGACTTTCATTTAATTGCAAATAAACACCAGTTATAAATTTGATTTTGTGTAAATTTAGCTAGTTCTATATGCCTTTGTTGTATTTTTAGACCATTGACAAACATAAGGTATTTTATTCTTTTTCAGTGCATGCTCTGATGAAATTGATCCTATTTTAAACAAAAAAGGTACTTATTACATAAAGCAATCTGGGAAGTTTATATTTTTTGCTGTTGCTTTAGGCTTTAATGCCAAAATATTATGTTTTATTTTTTTATCGAAATATTATCGTCAACGGGATATATTTGTGTTAAAGCAACCTGAACAGTGTGGAGGAAGCCGAGAAGAAATCTTAGAAAATAAATGTGACTGAACATTTATTAGGAATTGATTAGTTTATCTGAATAAAAATGAAATATATGAATAACTAGCGATGAAATAGATTAATAGATTATTATATATTATTATGGATTGTGTTTTGTTAATTTATTTTCTCTACGCTGGTTCAGTATGAGTTAGTTGAAAGAAAAGAACAGATCGCGTTGTGGATATTATGCATTTGCGCAAATTCTGAAGTGGAATAAGTATTAGATCGGTGATTGAGAGAATGTGTTTGCTCACAAGGAATTCTTGGTATCTCATTTCGAACAGTGAACGAATAGAAAAACCTAGAATGCGGGGTGGGTATTTTGATTTGTTCATGTAGCGTGCTAGGTAAAAAAATCGGTCATTGGACGAATTCGGTCTTCGAGCATAACATATACATATCCCTGTTACAAGTGATTTTTAAAACGGATTGAACGTTGCACTTTTATCGTTGTCTTCTTAAATTCCCTTATTACAAAGTAAAAGGTCACTTTTAGGGTATATAAATCATAAATAACTATTATCTATAAATCAAATTTGTGAACATAGTTTAATAATTTACAAAATTATATCTACCTTGACCTAGAATGATATTTTTAGTTATATTAGATGATGACCAACATAACATTGGCCCACTACTTACGAGATAGCCATGATACTAGGACAAACGAGATATGCTCAGTTGGTGAACGAGTTCAAGACTGCGGCGCGCACGTCGTCAGTTCGTGACAAAACGGGAAAATCGAACATAAATATCGACATATTCTGGCAAATTAAATTAATATTTTAAATGATCTTGGTTCATTATTACCTCATGTATGACATTATATTGCAGAAGCCACAAACATAATATATATTTATTATGTATATGGTACAGAAAAACCTAAATTGCCCCAACCCAAATTCCATGCCAGCACAAAATATCAGACTATCGCTTGAAGTCTGCGTTTTATGAATGTCCCAGCCGTTTTGCACGGACTGACGTCATTGAAGATACGGCTGGGCATATCTTCCATACGTATTATCATGCGAGATACCCATTAATCTAACCTTACAATATAGGTACATATTTCCTTGATATCTAGGTATCGAAAAATCAAAAGAAAATTTCAAACATTTTGGGTGTAAAAGAGTTAACTAACAGTTGGAGGTTGTAGACAGGGGGTAATATAAGGTGTATACCAATATGATTGGCGACGTTTTGCTCCTTTGAGTTTTTTGTAATGAACAATAAAACCTATAACTTGAGTGGCCGCAGACATGTTGGATTAATTAGTTGAAAAAACTGATAAAAGTTTCAGTCTTTTGTTTTTGTGAAATTTATTGCAAAAATAAATTTACTTACAATAATATTTTGAGAGTGTTTTGGTTATAAACAATTATTTCGGAAGACCAAACTATCATTTAAATGAAATTATAGTATCCGTCATTTCAAAGCTTTTATATTCTCACACATTTTAAAAGAAGAAAAATTGCACTCCTTCCAATAGACGCCGAGAACTTTTGTTGTGTTTTAATCACTGGATGTTTGTTTATAAAAATCAAGGTACAGTTCTAGCGGCAATCGATGCGTGGAAAGTTATATTCAATATAACCGCATTTTGTAATCATAAATGATTATCAAAGTGGAGCGGTGATCTCAACCTGACAGTTTGTGAGGTGGTGGAGGAACTTAGCTATGTAGTTGACGCTCTTCAGAAATGAAGTTCATGAGTTCGGAATGGAGCTGCGTTTAAAAGATTGCCATATCTCAGTCAATTATAAACGAATTTACATTATTAGGGTACCACGTATAACTGAGCATAAACTAAAGAAACTTATCAAATATTTTTACTAATAATAGTTAATAAAAAACAGTCAAAATTTTCAAACATAAACGTCATATTAGAGTTATATGTGCAATCATGGCTAAGCTTTCGTTAGAGCTTTGTATAGTTCAAATTTAAATAAACAAACGGAAGTGATATTATATTTCCGATGCCAAAATTGACGAAAAAATGGCCTGAAATGTTTCAAATGGTGTGCGAACTGACTAATAACCGTAATATAATAATTAATGATCACTTTATAGAAAATGAATTAGAAAACACTAATGATATTTGTTTAATTTTGAAAATTATGCTTCTATAGGTAAATTCACAACCACTGAGTAAAAAAAATTAAAAATTTGTGATTACTTTTAATATTTAAACATTTAGTTATGATTGTTTTGTATTGTAACATTACTAATTATAAACAGTTGATGGTAGAGTTATTTGATAAGTTTCATTTGTTCTCCGTCAGCTCACACACTGTTGGTTTGAGGTCATCGCTTCACTTTGATTATTATTTTTGAAAACAAAAAATGATTATGTTGAATCTCCAAAATATTATGAAAATCAGACTTTTCATGCATCGATTGAGTGCCTTCATAGATATAAACAAACGCTCAGTGAATAAAGCAAAAAAGTTATCTTAGCCACTATTGGTTAGAGTACATTTTTACTTATTTTAAAATAATAATTCAAAATAGAATTTGGTTCAAATGATTGTTCAGTCTGCATATCTGATGGTTAATAACCAAAAATGGACAATTTCTTGAAAAATACTAAAAAGATATTAGTGTTGTCGGAATGGACTTGCCATAAACATTTTATATATATATATATATATATATATATATATATAAATATATATATCTACTCATATAAGGTGTGAGGCGTATTATCCACTGGGGAGTAAAAAAAATAATTTGTTCATATCTTATAAGTATTTAACAAACTCCTCTCGGGAAAAAGAATGTACGATATCTCAGTAACAAATTAAATTTAAAATTTTCTCAGATTCTCATTAATTAATGAAATTAGGTCTGTCACCCCACAAATTGTAGTTTTTTAAATACCTACCTACAATGTCAAATTTTAATTCTGCTCTTATTTTCAATGGTTGAGATTGAGAAAATGTTTTTTGTACTTTCAATTGTTTATTTGATTTATTGATTGGGCTAGTAGGGAGGTAGTCACATTTGTAAAAGATAGATATTCATATTCCTAATTCTAATCACATTATCTTCAGGTCCATTTAGATAGCACAACAAAAGTGACAAACATCAATAAAATTAGTGTACTAAATTTAAGTATATTTAGGGCTAATTTAGAACGCAAAAATAAAATTTATAATTCTTCAATTTTTTAAATTACGGGCAATACTGCTAGCTTAATATTAAGTGAGCACACTTGAACTGAATATATTTGAATTTGAGAAAATCTGCCTTAAATAATTAAGTGCTAATAAATTATAAGTCTTTATAGGCAAGTGTGCTAGCTTAATATTAAGCCAGCACACTAGCCTAAATGAAATATGGAGAAAATCCAAAACTATTCGTTAGGAATAATTTAGTGCTAATTTAGTACAAGAATAACAATTATAACTCTTATTTAAAAGAAATTTTGAGCAAGTTTGTTTGTCATTTAGCTATTCTGTTATGTCTGTTTAAGTGTATTAAATTAGCACTAAATTATTTAAAGCAGATTTTCTCAAATTCGATCATATTCAGATTAAGTGTGCTCACTTAATATCAAGCTAGCAGTATTGCCCGTAATTTCAAAAAGTTATAAATTCTATTTTTACGTACTAAATTAGCATTAAATATACTTGAATTTAGTACACTAATTTTATTCATGTGTGCCACTTTTGTTTTGCTAGCTTAATGGACCTTCTTGTTCCAAATTAGATTTAGGTATTTAAATTTCCGGTTCAGTTTTTAGCTCAACTTTTCAAGGTGTCATTTTCTAGTGAAAAGTGAAAACCACTCAATTGTACAATACAACAGATGTTATTATTTAAGAACATTATCTTACAAAAATCTAGTTATCCTTATATGTCAATAATTGTATTTTAAATAACAATAAATTTTGACATTGCGTAACTCGTTCATATAGAATCACATCAATGAATATTCATCTATCATAAATAAACACCCTGTATTTGTCCTTCTCTACAAAATCAATGCATACATGGCCAATTCACCAAGTTCAAATAATCCCATACTCAAGTCCGAATCACACCTACGGATTTTAATATTTAATGCCGATCCAAGATTATCTACTATCTCGACGTGATCGATATTTAAGGGGCGCCCTTCGATTCCGCCTCGAACAGCTTCTGCAAGTATTTGCTCGGGTAGAGTAGCAACAGGGCAATCTCATTCGGGTTAACTATGGACACTTGTTCCTCAATTTTATACTTTCTCGAGATACTTTTAGGTAATGAGAAGCAGCCAATTCAATTAATATTATAGTTACGATCAGTGGCGCAACGGGAGAAGGAGCTCTGGGTTTTGAGCATGTTTATGTTCCATACATTTTTTAAGAAAAACTAAGGAATCCTTACACAATCACTATGGTGTCTGTCTGTCTATATGTTGCAGCTTATTTTTTGCGAATATAATGAACTAAAATAGTTCAAATTTGGTATTTATATGCTGTGTAAGGTTACCGCAAGCATAGCTTAAATAAACTAATTCTATAAATTAGAAACTTCAAAGACAAATTTCCTGCAAGTGAATTAGGTGACAAATTAATTGAAAGGGCTCCTTGAGAGTCATACAATTGTATATCTTATATAATTTTTGAATTTATACGCCAAGAAATATTGAAAGAAAAAATGTCGAAAGTTGACTGTTTTTCCTCCGGAACTAGTAAGCCTAAAATATTGAAACAAAAACAGAATATAGGGTATTACTCATCATAGTGTAGGTACAATAAAAATGCATCAAAATTACTATTTACAAAACTATCTCAACGGAGTTTAAAGCGCACATGACTATTCTATTTGTTTCCACATACACAAGGCGGTCTCTTAGAAAAACTTTTGCCTCTATAAAAATCTGTTTTTGCATGAAAATAAAAAAAAGGTTTTTTGATGCCGTTTCTAATATCCCAAGTACCCACTTATGACAGTAGAGAACAAACAATTATTAAATAATATTGATAACATTGCGCAATCACTGCAGAAAGATTGAGCGTGTTTGCATTTAATTGATGTAATGATTGACAGTCTAGGCGGGTACTATTGAACCAGGCTGCAGTTTACGGTGGCCAAGTTCCAAGCAGTGGCTGTTAAAATATCTGGTTTTTTTCACAATAAATAGTTACCTAATCTTCTAATTGTTGATGTGTTGGGGTAGTTGCAAAACTTGTTTTTGCTAATTCGCTATCTTGTGATTTCAGATTCGTAAAAAATGATAATGTAAGATATATAGGTATTCATGTATGTTTTTATTCGTTTGTCTACGTGAATGATATTCCAAGGTATAGAGGAACTATTTTATTGAAGAATCTAGGGAATATACAGGAACACTGACAGCTTTCTTTAAATCGTACGTCACAATATTTCGCTCTCTCGGTATCTTGGGAATCTTTTGCATATATCTGTCATGACTCTATTATGCCATACTACGTCTTTTCGTCTTGGAAAAATAATAATAGAAGTTTCCGTCCAAATTGCCCCAGAAACAATGATAATCATTATTCTATTTTCCCGGAAACCTCAATTAGCCCGTATACCAGGTAATTCTACTCAGAAACTGTTGAATAAACCTTGATATAAAAAACTTAAATAATACAATAAAAAATATGTATCAAAATGAAATAATTAGAATTCAACTATCTACACACGGATTCACTCTGATTATCAACCCACGACTTAATGAATTTCGCACATGTGGAAGTACGCACTGGTCCCTCATGATGACCTACTTTCACAACGTCATATTTCTCATTGAATTTCCCCTTTGTGATTTCATAAGGTCCTGGGTATTTTCTATGAATTTTGGTTCCCACTCTCTACCCAGTCTCATATTTTATATTACCTCGGTTTCCTTCTCCTCAGATTGTATGATTTTCAGTTTTTCTATTGTTCCTTTAAAATCTGTTTTCTACTTTCTGATCTAAGATTTTCTCTGGATTCATTGTGTCTGTATCATAACCTCTTCTAGTAATTCCTTGATATATCTCCTTTACATCTCATCTTGACAACTGTCAGAATTTCAAAAGGTGTAGTTCCAATGCTTCTATGAATTGTGGAATTTAATGCTCACTGCACCCGCTCAATGTATTTGAACCATTTTTCAGGATCTCTTAAACTGAGTTTAGTAAAAACTGGAATAATTGTGCGATTGATTCTTTCAATCTGATCATTTTTTCTTGGATCTCCTGTCGTTATCATCAAGTGCTGAATTCCTTCCTTTGTACAGTAACTTCCAAATTCCTCTGCTATAAAAGCAGTTCCTCTATCTGTTAAATCTCTTGCTGGATTACCAAAAACTTGTTTTTGTTTCTCGAAACAATCAATAACTTCTCTTGCTGTTGTTGACTTACAAGCATGTAACCAAGTAAATTTAGAGAAGTCATCAACAATAGCAAATAGGTAACTATATTTGTTATTAGTTGAAGGCATCTGTCCCAAATGATCAGCGTGATATGTATGCAGTGGACCTTCTTGTTTAGTGCAACATTCCTAATTTTTTCCTTCTTTCTTATTACCCAATATACAATGTATACAATTACCTAAGCACTTCTGAATTTTTTCTTTCAACTTGGGAATGTAAAATTCTCTCTTAACC
This sequence comes from Crioceris asparagi, assembly GCA_958507055.1. Classification (NCBI taxonomy): domain Eukaryota; kingdom Metazoa; phylum Arthropoda; class Insecta; order Coleoptera; family Chrysomelidae; genus Crioceris; species Crioceris asparagi. Next base: position 61,334,877 of record OY293829.1, on the reverse strand, counting down.
ACTTCTTCTGTCTTCAGAACTGCAAAATCACGGATTTCGTGTTTTTTTAATTATTTCAGTTTGCATCGCTTATGGAGCTACTATTAACTCCCTTCCATTCTGAAACTTATAAAGTATGTAGCTCTTCACGATAAAATCTTCATAATCTTCTATACTCAAAATCTTCTTAATTGCTAATATGTGTTCGTCCATCTCTTGTGCCCGTTTGAATCGTTCTGCTACACTATCTTCAATAAACGTCATCGTCATAACAACTTGGTAACGACTCAAATCATCTACGTAAGACATCTTGTTTCCTTTTCGATGTTCAATTTAATTTGAATATTCTTCCAATAGTAAATTCCATCTTGCTACTCTTGTCGTTAGATCTTTCTTACTCATAGTTTGCTGAAAATAACAATTTTAAAATGGATTCCAAGTAAATATATTGAAAACTTTTTGACTGCTTGACTAATGGCTAAGACTTCGAGTTCATATAGCAACTATATTTTTCTTCAGCTGAAGATGATTTCTTGCTCATATAGTAGATTGGGTGGTATTTACTGTCTTTATTCGACTTCGGCATAAGACAAGCACCATAACCATATTTGCTGGCATCGGTATATAATTCCGTCTCTCTGCATCACTAGATAAAAGTTCTTTAATCATTTTAAGGGTTTTTTCTTGTTCCTCTTTAAATATAAATCGATGATTCTTCTTCAACAAATCACTCAACGATTTCGCAATTATTGAATACAATTGGATGAACTTGCGAAAATATACCGACAAACCTAAACATGATTGAATCTGCTTGACAGTCGCCGGTAGAGGATAATTTTTTATTTCCATAATTTTCTCAATTGATGGTTCGACTCTACCTTCTTCAATGATAAATTCCAAAAATTCAATGCGTTATTTTAGAAACTGACATTTCATCTTCTTTATCCTTGGCCTTTTGGGACTCGTAAAACTCTATTCAATCTCTCTAGCCCCTCTTCGTCCGTAGAACTCATTATTATTATATCATCCATATAATAAAGCTAAACTTTTTCCATCATCAATTCTCGAAATACAGTATGTACTTACGTATCTCTGAAAGACCGCTGGACTATTACATAATCCAAAAGGGCATTTCAAGAATTCAAATTGTCCATGATGTGTGACAAATGCAGTATATTTATTACTATCCTCTTCTATTCCTACGTGGAAAAATCAATTTTCATGTCAATCGTATTGAAGTATTTTGCACCCTGCAGTGAGTGGAAGAGTAAATCTATGTTTCACTATATTTTTATTAAGTTTCCTATAATCACGACATAACATTGTACTGCCATCTTTTTTATACAAGAACTATTGGACTAGCAAAATCAGATGAACTACGTCTTATTATACCTTTCCCAACCATTCTTCTATTTGTTTCTCTACTTTTTCTCTTTCTGGTGCAGTTAATCTCTTTGAAGATTGGTACACTGGTTCTTCATTCTTCAATATAATCTTCATTTTCACTTCCGTACCAATGACTTTTTCAAGATTATATTCTTCTATAAGCTTCGATTTTTTTAATTTTTACTTCCATCAATAATTGAAGTATTGTATTCACGTAAAAAATCGACCTCGAGGTTTTTGCTGATATTTAAGTTTTGGGGTTCCTATATGACGAAAATCATGGTATCTCAAGTCCGTCTGTCTGTAGTCTGTTGGCGTTGTAGCTTAATAACGGCTTGACGGACAACGAATTTTGGTATGCATATTGAAAGACTACCGGCGACGCAATGTAAGGGCTTTCGTTAATCATATATACAGGGTGTCCAAAATATTAGGTGTCAATATAAGAACGGTAGAAGCGACGAGGTTGTTTCCATCTCGAAGCGGGGTGGTTTGTCGAGGGAAGTCATAGGTAAAGGCTTTTACCAATTTTTTATATAACTCGCATCTACAACACCAGTGTTTTCATCATCTATTTTTAGCTTCAATAGAAAATTATCACATTATTTTTTCAAAACAACAATTTCACTATCTCAAGACTATATCTGCTTGAAGTAATACATCATTGCCCACAACTGCCTTGAAATTTGATGCTTCATTAGAAATAAGGTTAGTTCTTCTTCATTGACAAGAACATTCATTTCTAATGAACCGATACCTCTTAAAGTGATAGGTCCTTCATCCAAATTTACATCTTTCAAATATATTCATATACGTCTTGTCGCATTGTAGTGATATCACTTCCTGTATCTACAAGTGCAATCAATTGAATATTAGCTAGGTATAATTAATTTAACACTGTTTCTTAGAACCACTTCTAATATCGTCATATTGAAACTTCCACTACCTTCATTCCTCTTGGGACATTTTGTTGATAAATGGCCAAAACCAGAACAAACAAAACACTTAGGTCACTTTGCCTTTTCAGGACATTCGTTAGATAAATGATCTCTGACTCCAGAGTTAAAACAAAGTCCTAGAGTGTTCTTCTTATGTTTCATGTCAACTTTATCTTTCTTGGGTTCTCTCCTCCAGTCTTTCCTGGGTTTTGTATCCAGATTTCTTTCTTGTCCTTGGGATGATTTAGTGGCTTTGGTTTAATCATATAAATTCACTTTTTTCTTAAATTCAGAAAAATTATTTGCTCGATATAAAATGATCTTATTGGAAGTGTCATCCTGTATACCATCAATGATGTTTTGAATTAAAACTTCTGTTTCATTATTTGCTCTACTGCCAATTTCTCGCATGATCTATACATATTCTTGTACTGGCTCTTCTCTCTTCTCTTTCTTGCCATCAGTAATTTATGTATTTGAGAACTGCTAACTTTCACCTCAAATTCTGCAATCAATTTCTTTTTCAGAATCGACCACTTTGTAATTCCTTTCTCAGACTGAATATAAAGCTTTGCGAGTCCTGTCAAAGATTTTTTTGTAAATATCAACTCCTGAAGTTCATTCCATCCTGTAAGCCCCACAAATTTGTTCGAAATCTTCAATCCATTACCGAACTCGATATTTGTCTTTTCCATCGAACTGATACTATCCTCTACATCTCTAAATGTCAACGAAAACAAACCCTTCATTTTCGTCTCTTGATTGGATCTAGCCGTCGTGATTGCTCCGTCATTTTCATTTTCCTCTTCATCAGAATCTTCTTCTTTCGATACTTCTTCATCGTCTTCCCATTCATTTTCATCGTGTAACTGTAGATGATTCAAGAAACAAATGCATACAACCACTTCATCGTCATTACCCGAATAATCAATATCAAGTATATAACACACAGCAATGAGATCAGGCAACTGCAATTTTTGTTTCACTTCATTCACTTTTTGTGTATATTCCGAAGAATTATTGTCTAAATGGAAACCGGAAAAATTACGTAAGGATTTTCGTGCTTTCCAACTGTCCCCTTCATTACCAAAAGCTATTACATGTAAGGCCTTTATTGCTTTGAGTGAACTACTAGTAATATTTTTCCTAATTTTTAAACTCCCAAGATGGGCATTGTATTCTGAACTCTATCTGAACAACAAAGAGAAAATTAATGAAATTGAAATAAATAATTTCAAATGCGTAAAATACTCCAATAATGCAACATGTAGTTAGAATTCATCTTTTAGGTTCAAACTTTGAATGGATCTGAGACAAGTCGTATCACAACTTCATTTATTTTCGAAATAATGGATAATTTCTAAATTATTAGCAAAATGTCACGATGAACGTGAATATTGTAACATTTACACAATACATAATATCATAAATTAACCGATAGTCTAAGAAAAAGTCTGGTAATATCTATATATTATTTTCAAACTGCTTCAGAACTCTTTCTTCTGCTGAATTATTATCTTCGAACTCGTTTTATTGAAGAATCTAGCGAATATACAGGAACACTGACAGTTTACTTAAAATCGTACTTCACAATATTTTACTCTCTCGGAGTCTCGAGAATCTTTTGCATATATCTGTCATGACTCTACCATGCAATACAACGTATTTTCGTCTTGCAAAAATGAATAAAAGAAGATTACTTCTTATTTTCTCTGAATATTCAGTTTATGTCCAAATCGCCCCCAAAAATAATGATAATAATCATCCCTTTTTCCGGAAACCTCAATTAGCCCGTATACCAGGTGATTCTACACAGAAACTGTTGAATAAACCTTGATATAAAAAAAACTCAAACAATACAATAAAAAATATGTATCAAAATGAAATAACTAGAATTCAACTATATACATACATTGCCTCCATACCTATACTTTTCTTGTATTGGTGCTTTCGAAACCTTAAATATGGAAATGTCTTTAAATGAGTTTTTGTAATATGTTGTTATTTTGTACTCTAAGGGTCGATTCCATAATGAATCCCTAATGGGATAATAGTTAATTCTTCAATTTGTTTAACTCATATCTTGATGATGGAATAAAAATATTGCATTTTTCAATAAATTTTACGTCAGTCACCTTATCTTTGTTCTTTTAAAGTAACTTTGAATTATATGTCCAATAAAAAGAAAAAAGTTTATAATGTGGGATCAAAGCCCTATGATCCGTAACAATATATCACCAGCGGTAATTGGCTCAGCCAGCAAATTTAAAGTTTTTTCCTTGCTAACATGTTTTTAGCTTTTAGCAAATGTAATTTCAATTCAAGAAAATAAGTTTAATTTTTCCAATTTCTGGCGAATGCGGCACAACAATGACTAACTGAATGGAATGGAAAGAATATACGTAAGGCAGAGCTGGGGTCTCTTGTTCTGGATTTTGTTAAAATAAGCGTAGAGTTCATTAAAAGAAAAAAAATGAAAATATTGTCTTAAATCAGTCGTTTATTTATTTACCAGAATATTAGAGTCAAAAAAATTTTGGCAAATTTAATGAATGTACTAAATTTAATTTAAAATGAAACAAGGCATATGGCTTATTAGTCCTCATAGCGGTCTATTAAACTAACTAAAGGGGTCACTTCAGCCAATGGATTATACAAACCTTTTTTGCTACAAATTGATTATTGGACTTAAATATAAACTTTCAAATTAAAAAGAAGGTTATAATATTGAAATATTGCTATAATTTCATATTATCAGTAATTATGTACTGGGTATACTATCCTACTACTAAGTTTCATCAGAATTGGTCTCACTATTTCAGAACTATCAAGGAAAATCCTTCTTCAGTCGGTAATTTCAAAGTACAAATAATTCTGAAAGGAAGGCTCTACAAAAAATGGAACGTTTAAGTCTTATTTTTGTACAAGCTAACCGCCATTCAAATATCTCCTAATACTTCTGGGATAATCTGTATTAAGAGGAAAAGCCCTAACATAGGTATAATGAGATAACGGTGGCAATTCACCAGGAAATAACATAATAAGGTTATTTCCTTTATTAGGGTGGAGCAGTAGTTGAAATAAAAAACGTATAACAGAGCACACCAAATACAAACACCGCAACAGCACAGGATTCTCCCAATTTTCGGAACATCTCCTATCATCCAAACACACCTATGATGAAGACTCCGGTCTAAAAGTACTACACTATTATGCTAATAAAGGAAAGAATCTTATTATGTTGGATCAACTTCAAATCATGAGATATAATCATACTCACAGCAAAATTTTAATACATTATCAGATCACCTTCGCCACTCCACCTAGTTTTTGATTGGGGCGTCCTGCAACGAGGATAAATTAATGGGTTGAATCAGGTTTAATAATTGCAACTGGGAGTAAATGTTAATAGACGAAAACAAACATTTGAAGCGACGCCACTTTCTAACCCTAACTGTCTACTGTCTCGTGTCGCAACAGTCAACCACAATAACAAGGCCATGTGACTTTGTGTCAAATATAGAACACAAATATTCAAATACTATAAATTTGCTAAGGAAATTATAACATCTCTTAAGTACCAATACACATTAAGCTAACCATTGTTAGATGTCAATTTATACAATCTAATACCCTATATAAAATATGTTGAGGTGTTTTTCTTGAATTGTCCAAAGCTTTTGATACTGTTCCCCATAATAGGCTTCTACAAAGGCTTGTACAAAGTGGAATCAGGGGGGTGGTGTTGAGGCTGATCCAGAGCTATCTAGTGATAGTTATCAATCATTTGTAAAAAAATAATAGTCTAAGTAGTAGACAAAAGATCAAAATAGGTGTGCCACAAGGCACTGTCTTGTGTCCAATTCTTTTTATTATTTAAATGGATGCTCTATTAAGGCTAGAACAGGTGGCTTAACAGTGTCCTAAGCTGATAATACGGTACTTTTGTTTAGTGATTTAATGAGAACAGCTGGAATGAAGCAAGAAACTAAGCTATGGGGGGATTAAACCTAGTAAAAAAAGTGGTTCCGAAATTATAAATTGATAATTAATATATCCAAAACCAACTATATAGCTATCTATATATAGCTTTTTTATTAACAGAGGCAAATAGGCCAAGTTTTAATAATATTATATTAGATAACCAAGAAATTAGAGAAGTAAACCACACAAAGTATCTGCACATAATAGTGGACAAGCATCTTAAATGGGGACCTCACATTGATTACTTAATTAATAAACTCATACATCAATTTTATCTTCTAAGATTTTTTTAAATCAAAACTAATTAAAAATAGTTTACAAGGCTTCCGTTGAAAGCTTGCTAAACTATGACATTTTAATCTGGGGTGCGTTGTACAATAGATACCTCCATGAATTAAATATTACACAAAAATCATTTTAAAAATAACTTATAAAAAGAAGAGAACATATCCCTCTTATTTACTCTTTTCCGAAGATATGTTAAATGTTAGGTAGTTATATATAAATACAGCATGCAACTTCATAAAAAATAATATCAAAAACTGGTATTTCGTTGATCATGACTACCATACCCGCACTAGGATGGATTGTCACATATAAATACAAACAAATATTTCAAATTATTTTCATTTTCATAATCAGATCTCATTATATCAATCAATTTTTAATACGTGTACGTTCGTCATTTTAATTTTGATTCAATAACTTTACACTCTTTTCAATTTTACGAACTTTTATACAAGTAATTTTATACACATGTTTAGTGATGGTCTTTTTGTAGACAACTACGTGCTCATTGAAAGTTTTTATACTCATGTTTCCATTTTACTAACATAATAAAATCATTGAATATCAGTAAGGTATATAATGCAAATTTGGTTAGGTCGGTTTATTAATTTTGGGAAAATGCTTTCACGTATTCGTGCAATAAAGCAATAACGCATAAATTCCTAGACAGATCAAACTGATTCTTTTACATCAATATAGTTAACATGAGTAGATTTATCACACATTCTTTGAAAGTCAATTAACTAGTAGCCTTCCACAAAACAAAAAAAAATCGCCGAATTGATAACTATCTTAGAATACATCTAAGCAACCTTTTAAATTACATTTACCTTGCTTTAAAATTACAATGTTTATTCAAGGATAATTGGTAAACATTATTTCTTATGAAGGTACGCAGCTTCTAGTGACGACTGCTAGAGCTGTTAATAATGGCCGTGCATCATGAATAGCCGTTAAAGAACAGAAAAGTTTTTATTTTTGACGAAACAACAAAATTGTAGACAATCTACTCCTGATTATCCTGAGAATAGTTTATGACCGTATAACGTAAGTCTAATGAATGGGGACTAAAATATCAGGCCTTGAAAATAACGTTTTGTTTAGAGAATACACCCAAATATATATTGTATGATTCTTTCTAGATATTTATTTGGTTTATTAATGCACAAGATCTGTTCTGTAGAAAGTGGGAGAAATTTTGGAAACCTTTTAGTTCCTTCTCTTTTTTGAGCACACCTGGTTCAATTTTGATCGCATAAACTATTGGTAGGTTTTATTCTACTGACTTCAAAGACAAAATTTCAGATCAACCTGCCTTTAGGCGCGTCCAAGAGTTGCGTTCAAAGACTGAGTCCAGGTTAGGTGTCTCTATTTATTCAGATGCCACCGAGATCTCACTTGTGCAGTTTTGGCCGCTAATCATCGTCTTACGTATCACAGTGCATAGTTGCACCATCTGAGCTACTTCTTCACCTGTATCTCATATGATTGTTCAGGTTTTCTTATACCTGGAACTTCCATAAGATTCTTTATTCAAACTGACTTTAATGAACTCCTTATTCCGGGAAGTGTAGTTAGCTAGTTGAAAATAATCAACCTCCGATGAATCCTGCATTTAGAGTTAGGCGATTCATAATGGGGTTTTCCAAAGGTAAAACTAGTAATTGTTAATACTTTATATGACCACTTGTCTCTTCGCACTGCTTACGAAGTTTCACGTGGAAATATCTGGACATTACAATCCTATCGTCATAACACATCTGTGCCGGAGGTGGTCCTTGATGCATACTTTTGATTGCCAACCTGACAATCTTACAGTTAGCAACCAAGCATGCGAGACTATTTACCACCTACTTAAGTGCGCCGAAGGTCCTAGCACAAGGGTTTAGATCCCGTCTTCTTCTTAGTTGGAATCTCATGTTCTACAACATTTCTCCATTTTTCTCTGCTCTCCACCATACTGAATGTTTTTGTTATGCTTCTGCTCCGTACTAATGTTGATGAAATCCGATTTAGCTGTCAAATTGTTGATTCGTTGGCTTTTAAAATTACCAAAAAGTTGATTTTTGTTAGATTACTTTACTGGAAAGAACAGGCTCTTTACCAATTTCGTTTTTCTTGTGAGATATATTTTGTGGAACATCTAGTCTGTTCATTCTAAGCCATTCACTGGAGCCATCTGCATGATATATTATTGAGCCTTGGAGATGTAGCTGTAGGCAGTATGAATGTGTTTGGTTTACAGGGTCAACTAGCATAATTGTGATTTCTTAAATTTAGGATAATAATTTTTATGTCAGTCAATGCTATTCTTCTAGACCAGTCTTTCATGACGCTCCTCATAACCCACTTGTCCTAGGTATGAACAGATAATGACTTAGTGTGTGACACCTTTTTCATCCTGGAATGAATCACTCAGTCCATTTTGTACTCTTACTTATATGTTTGGAAAGAGACTCTCATATTTATGAAAGTCTATTTTCTCAATCAAAATCCAGTTGATTAGCAAACTTCTACGTCTACAAAATTTTGAACTCAGTGTGTTAAATATAACCTAAAAAAACAACTATTGAGGGATCAAGAATCTGATATTTCCTGCACAGAGCAAAATGGCAAAAAGGTGACCGATTATCGTGTTAGTCACGAAATTTAAATATTATCCAGCTCTAAAATGTCTTTATACTTTTTTGATTGATCTTTCATTCTCGTCTTCTTCTTGAGTTGTGTTTGCATTCTTTGCTATTTTTCCATTTTCATTATAATCTTATCATCTTACAGACGCAACGTATCACCGGTGATGGGCGTGGATGGGTGGACATGGGCGACAGTCCGCTCTTTGGCACCGACAGCACCAACTACGTGACCGTGGCTCCGGTGCGAGACGGACCCTCGGGAACATTTAGGCACGCTGTAGCCGTCAACATACCAAAGCGGAGAATCGTTCCGCTCACGCATGGTCGCTACGAAGTTAACAGGATTCTAACGTGGGATAGATCGAATGATGTGATGTAAGTGACTTTTTTTTCTTGGTGCTACACTTTGCATCAAATGCTACCACATATTTTTAACTACAAAATACTCGTGATGACTACTTTATCCACGCCTACTGTGTGTATGCTGGTCACTTCTATACGAAGTTTATCTGTTAAAATCATCGCTATCATTGGATTTGCCTACATCATTCGTGTGAAGTTTCAATTTGCACGTGTCTCGATTATATTTCGATTCATGAGAGGTTTACAAAAATGTTTCAACTAAAAGGTATCTGAAGTAAATCAAACTACCAGCGTGAATAATTAAAAAATATACTGATTGCACGATTACTGCAGAATGATCTTTTTTAAAATAGCAGTCTGTATTTTTTCCTTTTTCTCTTAAACTGTTGAATTAGACATACAACTATGCTAAACATTCACAGTGCTAAGTTTATAATTTCCAAAGTTATAATAATTTAAACAAAGTATGTTATAACCACTTTTCAATTACCAAAATAATCTAATAATTTAATCATGGGGTGCGTGTAGCAGCTGGTAAAGACGGTCCAACTTTGATCATTGAAGTTAAGCAACGCCTTGCGTGGCCAACGGTTTGGACGTTTGACCGGTGGCAAGGGTGGCAGTCGCATTGCATTCCCTCCCTCAAGCACAGCAATCAGCGTAATTGTATTATATTTCTCTAGTACAGCTGATCTGGAAGGATGCTTCTTGGTGGTTCCGAATCCATTTTAATTTGTAATTCTAGTTGTCAGTGGTAATACTTTCAAGACAAAAAATTAGCCTATACTTGGATACGACTACGACGGTACCTACCTACTTGAGAACGAAGAAATCTAATCATTACAAAAGTTAGGTAACTTCTTTTTAATAAGATGTTAAAAAAGGTTTTCTTGATCTATTTGATAATATCTAAGTCTATTCTAAAAAACTGATATAGCATTACGCCAATTTAAAGTCACTAAATAGAATAAGTAGCGCAATTCCACTATTTATGGGCAACGCGAAATTCAAAACAGCTATTTGGGATACACATGTATCTGTAAAAAACGAAGTTATAAAAATAATTCCCAAAGATTTGTTACAAATTTAATGAAGTGATAACAAAATATGCAAAAATTAAATTTATGAAAAATGGTGAATATTCACGAAATTTGGATAAAGTAGCTATGAAGACAAGTATTTTATAGGACATAAGGCAAAGATATAATTACTGAAAACATAAGGTGTGAGTTAGAAAAAAAGGTAAAAACACTGAAAGTAATTGAAATTACTCATTATTCACAATATCACTTTCGTATTTCCTAAAGCTAGTTCCATATTCAATATAATAAATTGATAAAGTTGGATATACTAAAATCATTTTCTTGAATTCCCACAATCTAATAAATTGGCTTAGAGTGGTGGTACTTCCTCTAGAATTGTGTGGACTGTGTTGTAGATCCAATAAGCAATATAAACTCGCCTTCACACGGAAATTCTTCTTCCTCCAATAACTCAAGAAGTATTGTAGTTTCCTTTGGTAACATTTTCGATTTTTGAACTGACCAGCGGAAAAATTAACCTGTATAAATTGTATAAATAGAATATGTTACTTTACATATTATTCGGCTTTGCTTGTGAGCTTGTTTGTTGACAAATATTCTGCAGAAATTTCTCAAACAAACCCAAACTCCGACATTCGGATGGCTGTTAAGTGTAATTACACCGTTAAAATTATAATAAACTGTAGATAATACATACCTCACAATTTTTTGTAGTGACAGATAAATTTGGTCATGCTACAAAATTTATCCATTTTCGACTTCTTTCTGCATATCACCGCCTGGTAATTGATACAGCTTGAAGCCCTTCTCGCTGAAGTTCAAACACGAAGAAATGGCACAACCTGGCATTTTTCCAAACTAATAATGCACTAACACCAAAAAACGTGCATCAAAATGACAATCACTGGCGGCCATTTTTGGTCAAAATATGGCTATCCTTTTCTATCTTAGAGTCCTTACCGATTGCGCTACTTATTCTATTTAGTGAATCCTTATTTGATTGGTTGTCAAGGGTTTTCTTTTTTTTTATAAATATCATCTGAATCATCAATTTTTGTTTTGTGAACTATGATTTTGAGGTAACTTCGTAGAAGATAATTGGAAGGTGAGAAATCGCGAAATATTGGTAGCCACTGTGTATTTGTGCCTCTTCATCCTGAAAAACTTCATGTAAGTAATCTTGTAATTGATCGGTTTTATTCATTACATTTCAAAAGAAGCAATTGAAAAAAGGGCCTTCTCCGCGAAACTGAATAACTGAATAAATATACAGCCGTATTTAAACAAATTACCTAGATATATATTTTTGAATAAATCGTGGTGATGAGTTTATTTTTCAATACAGCCTTTAATTAAAATGTTTTTATATGCTGTATATATATATATACATACATATAATGTAAAGATATAAGAGTAAGTCAGCTTAAGCAAACTCTATCACAAAGTCGCTCAGTCGTAGCACTGAAATTAAACAAACGATAAAAATCTTTTTTATGAATTTGAGATGACTAATGTTAAAATTATTTTTCTGGTCGTTTAATATCATCAAATAATATGATCAAGTGGCCATCCAGATCATCAGATTTATGTATTTTTTTTTTCTGTGTTGCTATCCGAGACTGCTTATCTACATTATATCTGTATCACAATTTGGCTATTGTTTGGTACAAAAGGTTGTTTATTTGAACATTTTTACACTGAATTTTTGGCTTTTGAGCGATTATTCTTTTTTCACAGATGTTTACAACAGAAATTATTTGTTGCTTTTTACAGGAAATCATTTTTCGAATTCAATGAAACATAATCTCTTTTATGATAAATTAGACCTTACATTCCAACATTGCTATTTTGATACAAAGTCATGAGTGCGTGAGTTAAATCCGTGGAACTACAGTTTAAGAATAATATTAATGCTGTGGTGGAACCATGGCCTGACTACTTCTGTTGACTGTGGGCTGACCCGATTTCCTCTTTTTCCAGCTAAATGTAAACCAATTGTACGAAAATGTCATTCCGAATATATAAATCTCTGGAGCATTCAAAATTCAATCCTGAAGATAAGTGATACTGAAAATATAAAACATCAATTCTTAAATAAACTTATCCAATTTATAATACTTTAGAGAATATTTAGTTTTGTGAAGTTAGATTTGAATAAAACTTTATTCTCTACTATTTTCTTTTTTTCAGTTATTTCTTGGGTATTCCAGAAGTCAAACCAGGTCAATTACATTTATACAGGGTGACCTCAGTACCACCTAGAACGGGCGCAACACTATTGCCTCCTGTGTGCTTGACATGTGTAAAAGAACCTCAGCCTACGCAGGCACCATTCATATCTCTAGATGATAATATTTACAGGTAAGTGTTATTTTCAAGTAGAAATAAAAGAACTTGAGTTGTCTGATAATAAATCAGAAACATCTGGGTACTAACGCACTGAACGAAACTGCACCGAAACGGAAAGGTGCAGCATGTTTAAACTTAAATACAATCGTGTAGGGAAACTTCTGGGCATACAATGGAGAAGAAGCTAGTGAACTAAACTGTCTAATCGCGAAAAGAACGAAATTAATTAGGAGCCAATATGACGGAATGATAGAAGCAGCATGATGACAATATTCCGAGTTAACTAAGAGGAGATCCCAAAAGGCAGATCTGAAATATAAGTATGGAAAATTAAATAATCATATATGAAATTGAAGATTAGAAAAGCATCTGGCCATAATAACATGAAGTTCGAAATGAAAGACTATTTCAGGGTAGAAAACATAAAATCATAAGTATTACGGAGACTTATAACGTATCACAAAGGACATTAGAAACTATTATGCCTATCTTCAAAGAATGGAACCGAAAAATATGTAATAATTACAAAGGACTCTTATTTCCAGGGATCAAGTATTAAGCATAGGTATTTTAACTCCACTCGAAATGTGCAAGAGAAGAGGGTGTATGGCTGCAATGTACAAAATAGGTAGAAAATACTAAATACTAAACTTCATAAAAATGAGTGAGAGAGAATCATCAGAAAAATATTATTGTGTGGAATGAGGCTTTCAAGAAGTATTAATTCAATATTATAAGTATTCGTTATAGAAAGAAACAGGCACCTGACAAAAATAATCACCCTCTCTTTCCGGAATAAGCAATAGAATAACAATAACACGTAAAAGTATTATGCCTTCAATAAGGCCATTAGAAAAAGGACTTTGTACAGGAACACAATTAGGATTTTCTAAAATGCATATTTGAATAAAAGAGCAGAGGATGACAAAACAAATATGAAAATCATGAGCAGAAAAATAGCATGAATGGCAAAATATTGAGTAAGTATAATTGCAAAGATAACCAACTCAATTTTTCCAAATTATCAAAATTATTATTATTGCCTTGTCACTGTAACAAGATTTGCTGCATACTGTCACTGCGCTGTAGTCTGTAGTTGAAGAGTAGTTTACAGAGACTACGAGCACACTCAGCGAAACGGCACTACAGTGGAACAGTAAGGAAAAATATTGCTCAAATATAATTGGATTAGATAGTGTGCGATAATATTGACCAAATCAAGTTGACCAAACGATTAAATGTATTTTTGATTCTTTGTGATTTTCATCTAGACACACCGGCAGTGGGATATATTACATGAATCATTTCAGGCCACATTTGACCCCACATATCTTAAAGTCTATTTGACCTACTTGCAATTTTGTGTGTCTGATTATACCTTCTTCTAATTAGCAAATCTCAATTTTCAATAGAAAAAATATCACCATTCAATATTCTTATCAGACTCACACATCCAAAGCTTTGATTACGTTCAGGTGACATAGAAAGTTAAAATTGGTGTGGTTGTAGATTTGTGGTCGTTCCTAATTATAGGGAAAATCAGAAATCATCACATTGAGGGTTGCTTACGAATATGCGGCTATTTTCGAACAATATATATGAAGCTATTAAATTAGATACTTAACTTTGTATTTTTATCACTGAACGACTTTACTCTAAATAACTGAAAATTCGTTTTGACAACGAGAATAAAAAACGATTTAGGTACTTTAATGCCATTTTTGTTAATAGAGAGAAGGAAAATACATAGAAAAGTACAGATATCTTAGCAAAAAAAAAGTGAGTGTAAGTACTTGTTTAACGTGTTCGCTAGTTGAAAAAGTGAGATCTAATGGATACCAAGTTTCTTCGAAGATCCCCAAATCATAGCTCCTGACATGTATAATGTTCTGCAGTTGCTTTAAAAGAAAGTATTCTCATCTTCTTCGCTACACAATAGTGCAAATTTCTATCCACAAAATCTAATCTTCCAGTTTTGGAACAACTTAGTTCAAGTATTTTATTGACAAAGATCAAGTCAACAGGTATTTGAGATATGAAGAAGTTGAAACATATGATTAATTTATTTTTCATCTCGGTTACTATTCCCATATTATAATATTATAACGAAGCTATTAGTAATAATTTGAGAAGTTGAAGTCAGTGGCACATCGAGGACTAAAATATATAAAATTTTCCCCTTTTGATCTTGAATTATGTGTTTTTTATTTTAATTTCAACCACTTACAGAATTTTGACTAGGGAAAAACTTGCTCAGTCGCACTATGACAAATTTTCATTTGAAGCGACTTAAGAAATATATGCGTGTCAAAAGCTATGATTTAAGGAACTTCGAAGAAACATGGTTTCCAGTTAGGTCTCACTTTTTCTATTAGCTAAGGCTTAATCAAGTACTTATCTTTCAGATTTTTATGTTAGTAACTTTTCTATCTTTCACATTCATTCATTTTTTATGACACAATCAACTGTGGTGTCTACTGCTGTTCAGGTGCTCTAAAAAGTCTATATATATGATAACATAAAAGCGTTCTTTTTTTGTGTAGACTATTTAAAAGAGATGGAGTTTATTTGTAACGGTAGATTAGAACTTATTTTGAAGACATGGAACCTATAAGATAGAAGAAGAGCTGTTCTGAAGAGACAAAAAGATACTCCCTTGGAAGAAAACGAACTTTTAGCAACACTTTTGAGTAAAAGATATTTTGGTTCAGTATAATTAACTTTTCAAGTAATCTCCTCGACAGAAGTCCTAAGAAGCTTAAAACGTATTTCTTTCTCGCTCAATATTCTATATCACTTAATAGTTTTAGCAACTTTCCACTTTGGTCGTAAATAAGTCTAGAAAACTGTAAATCTGATACATAGGATATAAAGTTACTTGAAATTTTATCCTAAAGAAATGTCACCTTATTACTGGAATATTTATCAAGTCTACACCATGATCTTTAAGATATAGGTATTTATACATATAATCTCAAAGCCATGTATGGAAATGGAAAAAATAATCACGTCCCTTAGCCTACGATTGATTCATTGATTGACTGAACGTTTATTTTCCTCAGAGACAATCAATTTACAATTGTTTTAGAAATAGTCAGAGAAACAAAAACTTAAATCTAAAGAACCAAATCCTATAACAGACTTACAGTGTGAACAGGAGCATAATTAACATTTTAAACGAATGATAAATATAAATTTAAACTTATATCTCGATATATTTAAGAAGTCGGTGATATTGTAGATAAATTTTGACAATAAATAGTTTTTAAATTTTATTTTGAAACTTAAAGGTATTTTTTATGAGAGTCGCCAACAAAATATAAATGCGTGGACCTGCAAAATTTAGAGTAATATTTAGAGAATCTAACTTTTTGCGGATTATAAAACTGAATTAGCAATGTTTTTCCATATTAAATTACAAAAAAATTGTCATGAAATAAACTTTCAAGGTTTAATAGACCCGTTGAACAGTTGATCACCGTTACGTGATGAGTTTGACAACTACTTTATCATCTGCTTATTTGGTAAAAGAAGCATAAGATACACCTGAATCTACATTTTTGACGTAAATGACAAAAAACTCAGGACCCAATACAAAACCCCGTGGAACGCCCATACACCAACAATTTCAAGCATGGAAAGTAACAATTTATAGTTAACGCAGTCAAACGTCCTGCTTAAATTCCAGAAGATTCCGACAGGACAGTTACCCGCATAAAGGGCGTATTGGTGGATTTACCTGAACAGAATCCATGTTGAGTAGGGATTATAATTTCATGTTTTTCAAAAAAGATCAATAGCCTTTTCAAAAACAATATTCAAATATTTTACTGGCCTATAATTTTCTATATTTTGTTTAACATTCTTTTTCTGAATAGAAATAATTTTGCCCAATTTCAATTCACTCTGAAAATGACAAAAAGATATGTTCACCACAAAGCATAACGTATTTACTATTAGATACAAAACTTTCCCTTATAGAAATGAAGGTAGGTATACCGTCAGCACCTGATGATTTTTTATTTTTTAGTTTTTCTATGAGAAGTTCTCCATATTAATTGATTTTTTTATTATTTAATTCCGGAAACCATTCTCCAACTTTCCCTAACAATGCTGTCTATTAATTTTATCTTGATGATACCGCCTTTTAATGATAAACTTGATTAGTGTCTTAGTCATTATAACCTCTCCGTTGGAAGATATAAACATAGTTGGGATTATCCAAAATCCCAATTTTGAGGTTTGTAGAGTTTGATACAATGGTTTTTAAAAAGATACTTGTGTACCGCATGTGTATTCATGTACGCACGTATATTATCTAGGTGATTCAGGTATGCACCCACGTAAATTATTTTATTTCATCAAATAAGTTTAATAAACATTAATGTTTATTTGGGGTGCACCAAAATCTTTTGAATATTAAATTGTAGTCAACAAATTATCTCTATGATAACATAGTTCAAAACTGCGATAGTCAGCAAAAAAATGGGAAAATTAAAATATTTTATGAAACCTAGTTGGTTCGTTTATCTTATAAAAATGATTATTTTGATTATTGGGAGAGAAAAATTAGACTAATTTATCAAACTACTTTAAAACAATATTAATTATAAAAACAGTAGTATCAATATATGCTACAATTAATTATTTCATCATAGAATGTCATTCGAAAAATAAAGTAGACTATGGCACTCGTAGATATACTTTGCTTAAAAATGTTGTTACTTGTTACACATTTTTGTCTAAATAAGAAATTACAAAAATGCGATCACCAAATTGCATTACCCAGTCTATTGGGCTTTATAAGTGCAGCGGAAATTTTTTGGAGACCGGTAGAAGTCACATTTTTAAGGTTATCATCACCATATTTGTCTATAAATTCAACCCAGTAGAGATATTAATTGAATTAGATAACGGACATGTTCGAATAGTAATTTCAAAACAGCAACTATCCATTTCTGCTTTTTTACCAACTTCCCAATAGTAGAAATGAGCGGGAATTTTGTATTAGACTATTAAAATTAATGATTACTTTTTTTTATATACCCGTAAGTCACAGATCCACTAAACCTGGTATCAGTAAATTCAGAAAAATCATATCTACACAAAATAAGTATAAATACAGGGTGAGCCATTTAAAATATCATCCCATGACGTCATATTTTGAAAGATATGAGGTAAAAAGAAAATCTGCAAACACCACCAAATAGTACATAAAATATACGAAAACTTTTAATCAAGTCAAAATTTCGTCATAATTAAGCCATAAATCATTTTGTCCAAAATTGTATAATTCTTTCATTATTCGCATATTTTATTTATTTTCGAGATCTAATTTGTCCTTTCTCCAAAAAAAAAATCACATGGGGGAGGGGCAAATATTTTCGATAAGAGAAAATTTTATCGGGTAAAATTAACGAAAAGATCATTTGTGGCAACATTCGACATGGTAAATTTAGAAAAAAAAACAAAGGGTTTCGAGAAAGCGACGGATTATCTTGAAATTTCTGCGGAATACATGTAAATATTAATAATAATTTTCATATCTGTTGAAACACTCAAAAATGTTTTTTTTAAAAACTACGACTAACCTTATTAGTTGGTACTCTGAAAAAATACCGGATAATATTGACTTAAAAATTCCACCCCAGTTAAAGACGGTCCTATTTTTTTTTGTAAAATTAATTAATCTTTCTTTTCCATGATTTAGTCATGGAGATATTAAAATATATATTCTTTTAATTCTTCAAATAAAAAAATATCTTATGTCTATCTGAATATAGGGTGTTGATTTTTCAACTTCCTTTGAAATTTATCGTACTATATGTAATCTTTTATACCTTTGATTTTTTTTCATATTTCATTGTCCTTATAGTCAAATAGCATAGTTTTTAGAAGGATGAGTGAATAAATAAATACCTTCAGCTTGTTATATTTGAACATAGAATAAAGTTTATGAATCAAAATCATTTATATTTTTAACAATTTATAATATAGACGGTCAGCGGGTGTATCACAATATTGATGTAAAAATTCCGAGCATTTCCATAATAATTTCGATTTAGATCTTTAAATGTTTCTTTTGTATAAAATTTGGTCACGATACAAAATTCAGAATAAGAGTGATTTTAGTTTCCATTATTTATTATACCTTGCTTTTGAGTTTTGTTTCTAATTCGAAGGTGCAAACGATCTTAGGTAATAACCTAGGAAAAAAATGTTTCAGGGTCAAAACATCTCAATGGGATGACGATGAAGAAGACATTGTCATTACGACACCATCGCCGAGAAAAAAACGCAAGAAACAAAAGGTTGACAACCGCGAGCCACCCTGTCTCTACCACAATGCCATATTCAGTCCCAATTCGGCGTACTACGTGCTCGAATGCCTTGGACCAGGTGTACCATCGAATACACTCTACAAAACTGCAATGCCAAAGCCAAAAATGTTGATGAACATGCAAAACAATACGGCCCTGAGGGAGAAGGTGTCCACTATAGCCATGCCACAGATAAGGACATTTCCAGTGCACATATCTGGAGGGTAATAACGACTGCTACTTTTTTAGTCAATGCTTATCCTGCTTATCTGTCGCTATCTCCTAATGTCTCAAACTTACAATACATATTTAATGACTTTTCAGTAATTTATTGCATGAAGTATAAACCATATATGGACGTATTGGTACCTATATTGATAAATATTTAAGCATCTTAAAAAAATCTATCATCTGTATTCATAATGCAATCTTAGTTCGGTAATAGTTAGAACCGTATTAAGATGAAAAACAAAACACTATCCTACCAGAACATTGACATAAGATTAATAATCCTAATTTAAGGTTAGGTTAGTTAGATGGCAGCACAGAAGGTTCTGTCAGTTGTGTACTCTGGTAGCCATAAACCTCCGCACTTATTTTAGTAGCACGTATTTTAGTTTCGATTATGAATAAGGCTGTATATGTTTTGATTTTTGGAAAAATTACGAATTAAAGAATACAAGAATATTTAAACTTTCCTGCGAAAAAATCATCTTTATTAAGGTTGAATAGCATTTGCGGTAGAATTCGATGGACTCCAGATTAAAATTTAGTTTTAATTTTATGTTTTTCATTCGTGCTAATGTTTGTGTTTTGACTGAATTCAAAAAGAGGCATATGTTTGTTTTTATTACTTTTAATTGCATATGCTCTCGCATTTTGAAAAGCAAATGAATGTTATCAATTTCATATAAGTGATGGTAAAGAATCGAACAAAGTATCAGCTGTAAGCCTTCTTATTAAAAGGCAACGATACCAACCACTTCACCATCAGAGGATTTGAGTTGACAGTTCGATATATCAATAACTACAAACGGCTGGTCGACGTTAATTTTCTTTATTTGATTCAATATATTTTGAAATAAGTGATTAATTTAGTATTTATATACAGGGTGAGTCAGGATAGTCTATATAATGAAATTTCATTATTGCATAAAGTATTTTGAAGACGAAAATATTTCGAGCTTTCAGAATGCTTAACAAAAGTGTGGCATAGAACTGTTGCATTTTTTCTTATAGAACACCCTATATTTTATTGCATTTGTGGATTCGACACTACAAATATTGCCAATTCTCACTTGACATTTTCCAGGTAATAATGTTTTTATAAAAATTTTATTTTTAAAAAGGTTCTTCTGCTACAATAACCAGATATTTTACCCTACTCATTAATGTATTGAGTATTAAATTTTATCGAATATCCTACACAATGTTTAGAAAATGACATTCATCTATTTAAATTATGAATGACTGGTCAACAGTAGATAAATATGTAATACAATCACCGTGCCTACAAACGATGACAATAACTACTCGGTGAGCTAATACTCCATCCCACATTGGCTTATATAATCATTGTTAGGTGCAAAATAATTGAATAGAATTCAATACAAATATTGTCTATTTGTTTACTGTTGACCAGAGTCATTCATATTTTAATTTCACAGATGAAATCTTCACATCTTTCATTTTGGGATTCATCTATTTATATTTAAATAGCTTACTTATTTTAAATAGAACACTCTGTATTTTAACAAACTATCTTGTAGCTAGTTTGATTGAAACAAAAGTGGTTTTTCGAGATAATAACCAATTTCTTCAACATCTGTAATATTTGTCATTGAAACAATTTTCTTTTTTTAGTCAACTATAAGTATTATAATTTTTCAATGTTAATTAAATTTTGTTTCGGGAATTTCAAAGTTATTGTGATAAATAATGAAACAACTTGTTAGCTCGGGAATCAGTTAACGACTAAATTAATTTTTATTTGTAACAAAGAACGAACATTAATGCTTGAATATTTTTAGTTCACTTAGTTGCCACAAGATGGCGATAATATGCCTATTTTGTTATTTACAACACTCCCACTCAAAATGTAGGCACATTTGAAACAAAATAAAAAAACGAGAATAAAGTTTGGTTAAAAACTAAACTTCAATAATTCCTAAAGAATTCAAATGTTTATGATGTTTTACAGCACTTAAGCTTTTAGTAAGCAAATCTGCAGGCATATCTGATGTACATAAATATTTAACACTAACAATGTTTTCATTTATTAATTCTCTGCAATAGTGGTATCTGACATCTATATGCTTAGTTTTATTATGAAATACAGGATTCAATAATAATTTCTGCGCACTCATACTATCGTTATACAATGTAATATTATACATTCTTTTAGTTATTTCATGCTGTAAGTTTCTCAAATATACTGCCTCTTTGCAGGCCTCAGATATTGCCACATATTCAGCTTCTGTACTAGAAAGCGTAATACACTTCTGTTTAGTACAACTCCAAGAAATAACTGATCCTGACAAAGTATAACAAAATCCTGAATATGATTTCCTATCATTAACATCATTGCACCAGTCTGCATCAACATAACCTTCAATATTAACATTTTTATTTTTACAATATTTTAAACCTAACTGTTTAGTACCTTTTAAATATCTTAATACCCTTTTAGCATAAACCCATTGCTGTTCAGTATTACAATTATTGAATTGACTTAAATAAGACACTGCATAAGCTATATCGGGTCGTGTAAGCACAACTAAATACATTAAACTCCCGATAAGCTGCTGATACGGATTATCATTATTACAATTATTCTCTTTCTTACATTTTAAATTTACCTCCATTGGAGTATTTACAGTTTTACTATCAACCATGTTAAACTTGGATAACAATTTATCAATATATTTCTCTTGACTCAAAGTAACAGTACAATTTTGTTTATCAAACACAACTGACATGCCAAGACATTCCTTCACAATTCCTAAATCTTTTAATATAAAACACTTACTTAAAACACTCTTAAGATAATCAGTTTCAGTTTTGTCATTCGAAAAAACAAAAAAATCATCGACATACAATGTCACAATAGTTTTACTACTGCCAATACATTTTATATATAAACATGGTTCTATTTTTGATTTATTATAACCATTGGCTAACATACAACCATCTACTTTCTTATGCCATGCTCGTGATGCCTGTTTCAGACCATATATAGCCTTATTTAACTTTAGAACCTTATTGTTTGGACAGACATAACCTGAAGGCTTTTGCATGTATATAGTCTCAGACAGATCACCATTAAGGAAGGCTGTTTTCACATCAAGATGTGTCACATTAAGATTCAACTGCACTGATAATGCAAATAATAACCTAAGTGTTGTATGTCGCACTACTGGAGAAAATGTTGCACTGTAGTCTATGCCATATTTTTGAGAACAACCTTTAGCCACAAGCCTGGCTCGATAACGGACATTATTATCACTATCACACTTCTTCTTGAGAACCCATTTGTATTTAATGATGTTGCCACTTGCAGGTATATCAACAACATCCCAAGCATTGTTATCTTTAAAACTATTCAGCTCTTCTTGAACTGCCAGCTCCCAATGCTCCTTCTCTGGTCCTCGCAGTGCTTCTTCATATGTCAGTTCGTCACTAAGATATTTATTATACTCTTCTGTGCACATTAATCCATACCTATCTGGTATTCGCCTCTGCCGTTGTGGTAATAACTTTTTCTTGGTATCCGATTGCAACTTTTCTTCAGACATCTCTACATTTGGAATATAGGTTTCATCCTTGCCATTTGTACTATCGATAGAAATAAATGAATCCTCCTTACTCTGGTCTGAGAGTTCTCCCACTGAAGATGGATGTAATCTATTCTCTTCTGGTTTGTCATCTATCTCTTGTACTTCAATCATATTTTCTTGATGAGGTAACTTTTCTTTTATAATAATGACATCTCGACTTGTTACAATAGCCCTTGTTGGAGGGTTATATAGCCTATATCCTTTGACATCCTCAGGGTAGCCTACCAGTATGGATTGTTCAGATTTCTTGTCCCATTTATGTCTTTTCTCCTTCGGTATGTGCTTCATAACAGTACTACCAAAAATTCTTATATGGCTGAGGTTTGGCTTGCCCCCTGTCCATAGTTCAAATGGTGTACGGTGATTCAATCCACTTTTCACAATTCTATTCTGTAAATAAACAGCTGTATTAATGGCTTCTGCCCAGAATTCCTTACCAAGTCCCGCATCGAACAAAAGACATCTGGCTTTCTCAATTAGTGTTCTATTCATGCGCTCACAAAGCCCGTTTTGTTCAGGGGTGTAGGGATTCGTCTTTTGATGAATTATACCCATTTTCTTTAAATAATCATCAAAATCTCTGTTACAGAACTCTCTGCCATTATCGCTTCTCAGAATTTTTATCCTATTTGATGTTAAATTCTCAGCTCTAGCTTTATATTCCTGAAAATACTTTAAAGCCTCAGTTTTATTTTTAAGAAAATAAACATTTGTCATGCGGCTGTAGTCATCCACGAAAATAATAAAATATCTAGATCCACCTAGTGATATATTCTCCATCGGGCCACATATGTCACTGTGTACCACCTCCAGTAGTTTAGTACTCCTGTGCCCTTCATGAGCAACAGGTAACCTACTTTGCTTACCTTCGCAGCACACTATACAGTTTGACTTGTCGATGTCGGCCTTTCCCGTAAATATGACTCCTTCTACAGCATCCTGCATTTTATTCATATTAAAACTGTTAGCATGTCCCAATCTACGATGCCAAACTTTTGCAGACTCTGTCACTGCTGCTACCATACATGATGAGGTGTTCAATTTGTAAACTCCATTAATAAGTGAAGCAGTAGCTACTAGAATGTTCTGCTTATTGAGTATCTCGCATCCTTTGTTTGTGAAATGTACCTTGTTGCCCTGCCTTATCAGCTGGCTTACTGACAACAGGTTAGTAGATAACTTGGGAACGCATAACACATTTTCGACAGTTATATCATAATCATTATCTTCTGTTGTTGTTGTTATCTTTATGTTGCCGCAACACATCACTGGGATCTTATTCTGGTCTGCAACCATAATCTCTTTCGCGAATCCAGAATAATTTACGTCGATCATCCAATCTCTATTGCTAGTTAAATGTGAACTTGCGCCAGAGTCAACGTACCAGTCACTTTTGTCAAATATTCTATTAAAAAACACGGCACTGAACGCATTACTTGTTTTCGATGATTTATTTTCAGGACTGTTAGAAGATTTATCTTTAAAATTGCATTGATTTCTATAGTGCCCCTGTTGTTTACAATTGTAGCATTTGACATTTGACTTTCCTTTGACAGATGACATTTGTGACTTACTGCCATCTTTCTTGACCATAGACTGTGTACTCTTTCCATTCGTTCCATAATTCGAATTTGAATGTTGATTCTTGCGGAAACACGCAAACGCATTATTGACATCACTCATTTCCGGATCCATGTCTATCAACTTCCCTTTAATGGCGTCGGTTGTAATTACCACGCCGGAATTTTCGATGGCCATTATCATGGGCATATATTTTTCAGTTAGACCAGCCAACATGATAGATCCAATCCACTCGTCGGTTATCCCAAATCCCGTTCCTTGTAATTTTTGACCAGCTTCAACAATTTGTGTTACATATGACGTCATCGAAGTGCAATTTTCTAATCGAATAGATATTAGATTTCTCAGAAGATTTATTTTTCTAGTAAATCCCGAGTCATCGAATAACATCTTCAATTTATCCCACAATTCTTTCGATGTTCTGACGCTTCTAATGTGAACATAAAGAGCCGGGTCAATCGTTAAAATCAGCTTGGCCTTGGTTTTCGCATCATCTGCAGCTACTGGCGGATGATCGGGCTCAGGTTTTATACACCCAACCATTCCCTCTAACACCAGGAAATTCTCCGCAGCGAAACACCATTCACTAAAGTTCTCACGCCCTTTCAACTTTGGTACGCTTACGAGATAGTTTGTACTGGACGCCATGATAGCCACGCACCTCGTTTTCACTGTTTATACAAGTCTGATAAAAGTCGATTAGTCTATTGTTAATCGCACTCACTGATTATTCTAACAATAAACGCACTCACTAACTGATACATGGATCTGGGCCCATAACCTGTGATAAATAATGAAACAACTTGTTAGCTCGGGAATCAGTTAACGACTAAATTAATTTTTATTTGTAACAAAGAACGAACATTAATGCTTGAATATTTTTAGTTCACTTAGTTGCCACAAGATGGCGATAATATGCCTATTTTGTTATTTACAACAGTTATGAATATTTATATCATTCAGTATGCTCAGTAAAACACAGAGCAATTAATTTATAGTACACGAATCGAGTTTGACACAACCTCAATTTCAAATACCAAAGATGAAACAATATCCTCACAAGAAGCGAATAGATATTACCTATATTAATTATGGAAGAATGTTTGGAGAATTATCTCCTGGCATCAAGAGCTTACGATAAAAAGTATCCAAATAGAGAACATCCCAGGAAATAAGTGTTTGAAAGATGACAGAATAAATTTCTTACAACTGGCAGTGTTCAGTATGAGACTCAAACTAAAATAGCATAAATTATAAATAATGATAAGAAATAATTCGATGTTTAGAGCTCTGTGATTGAAAACTCACATACAAGTAGGTACTCGAATTAAAGATAAGCAGACAGGTACCTATATGTCAAACGAGTGTTAGTAGAATACTTAGAAAACACAGATATCAACCCTTCCATATGCAGATACATCAGCACTTTCATGATGATGATTATGATAGGCGTTTGGAATTCTTCTTATGGGTTCTGGACCGTGTAGGAGAAGCAGTTGATTTCTTCAATTTTGTATTATGGTCAGATGAATCCACCTTTAAAAATAATGGTATGGTGAACTGATATAATTAGCAATTACTTCTTCTTCTTTGAGTGCCGTACTCGTATTTGAGCGGTGGCGGCTTCTCTTTCTTGAAAGTGTTACCACAGACAAGGGGACCTACAGTTTAACGTGGATTCCGAACCACCGATGTGTGTCCCAAGATAAATCTTAAGGGCACACCTTTCCAGAGAGCTGTACTAGGGAATATATACTCTCACTGGTTTCCCGTTTCCTTGCGAGAGGAGGAGAATGCAATGCGACAGAGAACCGAACGCGCGCCCGCATCAACGATCACTCGTCCAAGCCGTTTCCATCGTATTGCACTGCTTAACTTCGATGATCGAAGTTGATCAGTGTTATCCCGCAGCTACGCACTTCTCAGCAATTACTACGATACCAAAAATAAACAATATTTTTGTACTATGGACCGCCGTTGGAGTATTAAATTTTGGGAAGGAGTTGTAGGATATTATACCATCGGCCATTACTTTTTCGATGAACAACTAAATAAAAGAAAATTTCGTATCTTTTTACAACACGATTTTTGGGTACTTTTACAGGATGTACCACTGGATATTAGGCAAAGGATGTTTTTTTCCAGTTAGATGGGGCACCCGCTCATTTTTATGCGAGATATTATTTGGATTCAAAATTTCCCAATAGATGGATAGGAAGAGGGGGGCTTTATGATTGGGCTCCTAGATCACCAGATTTGACTCCCTTGGATTATATTCAAAATATTGTTTACATTACTCCTCCCACTACTGCAAAAGAAATTAAAGTTAGAATTTTTGATACTTTTGCAACAAATATGTACTTTACGAAGCAGCTATATTGAAATTTCATTAAATGATGACATTCACAAGTTATAGACGTTCCTTTAGTCCTGACTCACCCTGTGATTTCTAATTTAATATTGGGAAAACAAAAATTAAATATTGCTTGGAAATGTATTTCATCAAGACAACAATGATGCGCTTGCTAGATCATTTTTATCTTTATTATTTTCAAATATACCTATGCGATTTGACTTTTTTTTAGGTGATGCTAAAGATTCTCTTCATAACTATGTACACAGCATATTCACATTTATAAACTCAAAAATCAACAACAAAACGGTAAAATTAATTTTGATAAGAAAAAATATTCAAAATCACCATGAGTAAAGTATCATTATTTTTTCTTCTTTGATATTTACATTTTAATCTATTCTGAAGTTTGTTTTGTCAGAGGTTATTAGAAATTTTAAGGTTTTAGAAAATGATGTGTTATACCTGATTGTGAAAAAATGTAGCTACCTATGACGTTTTCTTCAATAAAATGTTAAATTCAGTGCGAGATTATTATGCTGTTGTATCCAGCAAAAAAAAGCCTCATCAAGGAAAACATTTAACTCAAATTCAAGAAATTTAACATATTGGTATAAGTGAGGACTGAGGAGCGCGTAGCTGCGGGTTAACACTGACCAACTCCGATCTTCGAAGTTAAGCAGCGCAATACGATAGAAACGGCTTGGACGAGTGACCGTTGTTGCGGGCGCGCGTTCGTGTCTCTGTCGCATTGCATTCTTCTCCTCTCGCAAGGCAACGGGAAACCAGTGAGAATATATATTCCCTAGTACAGCTCTCTGGAAGGGTGTGCCCTTATGATTTATCTTGAGACACATCGGTGGTTCGGAATCCACGTTAAACTGTAGGTCCCCTTGTCTGTGCTAACACTTTCAAGGCAGAGAAGCCGCCAATGCTCGGATACGAGTACGGCACTCAAAGAAGAAGAAGAAGTATAAGTACGAGTCTAAAATTTTTTCCGAGCTTCAGGTTACATTCTGTAATTAGGTACCTACTTTGAAATCATGTCAAACCAACATTTATCGTCTCAAAACAGTAATTTATAAACAGATGAAATACAAGCTTTATATTTGAAAAAAACATTGTAGAGCCATACCACAGAATGAGTCTGATTTAGATGTTAAATAAGATGAAATACTGATACTGTTGTCAAGGCCATGCAAATATTTTGTTATCTCATAATCATGGCATACCACATTCAAAAGTTTGTTTACTGTTTATATAGTTGCGACGGGAAAATGAAGCTTCATTTATTCATAGAAGAAATAAATACGGCATATCTTTGAATATAAAAAAGATAAAAGAGTTCTAGCATTTCCATCATCTTGGTTGAATACATATTTATGCAAAATTGTATTGTATCCGGTTATCAATCAATTTCTATAAAATCTTGGGGACCCTGTATATCACGGCAATAAAAAAATGGCTTTTCTAATGAAACCGTTGAGAGAAGGTCTCTTATTTGTTATTCAATAAATTAAATATATAGGTACTTATGTAGCGAACAACAGTGGCAGCATTTGATTGAGGGAGTTCCCCCGTAATAACAAATCCCAACGTTGCTGTTGTTGAAATACAACATTCTATGAAAATCACATTGATGGCCTGTAATAAAGTCATATGGGGGCTATTCTGTGTAAATTGGTATCCAGCGTGGCTGGGATTACAGTTAATTAAGGGATAACTCGATTGTAAAGTGTCGTATTGTGTGAAGTGAACAATGAGGCTGTTACGCACAGCGTGGATTATGCGCTGCCGCAACAATTACCGACGAAATGTTTTAATCTTACTTATATGTGTTGAAATTAGTATTCGAGAACATTTCCATTCGCTCATCAAAGAAAACTTGAAGAACGGTATTTATTATGGTTAATAAATCTTCTTGGAAAGAGCTCACAAAACAATTCAATAAAATAAAGCTAAGTAATAACAGAGATCTTGAAGAATATGAATCTTTTTAATCCTACATATAAGAATTTGGGAAATCTTTAATTATTATGAATAATATATAGTTGTTAATTACAATATTCACCTGATTTAATCCATACTTCGAATACTTGAATATGCAATCTATTACTGTTTATAGAACATAGACCGAGAACACAGATCTAATAAACTCGAACAAGGACATACTCAATAAATGTTAATGACTTTTGACATATTAAATCATTTGACATAACGAAACAAAAGATCTGCCTTTATCGAATAGATTAAAGCTTAGAGCTTTAGGGGGGTAACTGTACCATGTCTATATGGGTAGTTTCAGAGACCGAACCCCCAACTGTTCCTTGCATAGATGTATATGAGTCTCTATGGTTCTATGTCCCAATATAATAATTATACGCCTAAGTCTCTAACAAGTATGGGGCTTGATAGAATACTACGGACAAACATACTTTTAAACGAAAGTGACAAAAACTATTTAAGAAGACAGCAATAGAATTTACAAAATGGAATCACTTAAGATGAATTATAAAAGGACGTATAATTATTGAATTATTTATTATATATTAATTTTATAATTTTTCAATAACCTCATGATTTTTGTTCCAAAGTTTCTTCCACTTTTCTTAATGTTCATCTAAAAAGCTTGAAATAACCTGTAATAATACAAAATATTATGTCCAGTAAGTGCTTCAATGATATTTTTTAACTGACAGTTCCTTCAAACTGTCTCGCGTCAATATAACAGAATCATCCAACCTAATGTTTCACTTTTACATCTTGACTGGACTTGCTTTATTCATTACTTTCAAATCTTATGTAAATGATTCTAGAGTGCCTTCTAAAAAACACAGCATCCAGCTGTGTGAACTTAGGGAAAACTGTACCCATTAGAATAACTCGATAGCATAGAAAAGAATCATCTTAAATTAAATTTTTAGCACCCAAGCTTTGTTTATTTATATTCTTATATTCGTTATAATTTGTGTCTTTCTTCGTCTTTTATATTTGGTTCACACGTTCTCCTACTTGTACCCACACGATTTCAGCCAGTTGAAGAATCTAAGTCTTTATTATTCAAATTTAATCTTATTTGTTGGTCCCCAAAAAACATCCTGTATTTTCGAATTTCCAAAATCTGCTTAGTTTTAAAAAAATGTCAAAAAAGCTACATCGAAATATGTTATTTTTATTTTTCCGCGTGCGTTGTCTGTACTAAATTTTTGCATCTGAATTGAAAGGTATTTTAATTATGAAGTCGAAAACTGATATACTTGTAGTTTTTCTCATTGAATTATTAAATTTAAAGATATACCAACTCGTTAAAATTCCATCTAATAGTTTTCGGGATTTGTATGGCTGAATAACATGTTATTCTTAGTTTACAAGTTCCTATTTTGTTCATTATTTATCAATTTATTTGAGACAAGTTTCCATACGCTCAACATTCATATACGTATATTTATGGTTTTTGGGACAAAAATGAAGTGGATGGAAGAAGGATTATCAAGGGTCGAAGGTTTCCTAATAACAAGAACTTTAGTTTGTTGTTTCAACTATTATATTGAACTGAATTGCAGTTCGGGATACTCTCCGTTCGCCAAAATAACAAGAAAACTACGATGTTGTGGGTTAATAACTTTATTTTTACCCAAGATAAAATCTTATGGCACGCCTCTGGCTACTTATTCGATACCAAATTTGTCGATGACACGTGCAGTCTGGTCTAGTTACAGATGTCCTCTTCTTCTTCGTTGATGTTTCAGCTGGAATAATTTGATTTCGACTTTCACTGAATTTTACTCTAAGAGATCTCTAGGAGAAATGATCTGCCCGTCTTATGCAGTTTATATAGGAAATTAGGTTGATCCATCCTTTTTCCACTTATTTGAAGTGCATTTAACTATTCCTCACACTCCGAAGCACATGGGTTTCATCTGGACACATCCTTGGCATTCCATGCTCATTCCAAGTGAAATTCCTTCTCTTGCTTTTTGTTGTTTGTTGTAAATAGAGGAATTTTCGTTTTTCCTAATTAACTATTCAATGGTATTGAATAGAACCCTTAATTTTCAGTACAATATGTATGTATTTCGATTGATATTGGAATTCCCAAATCCCCTTACATATTTGAACAGAGCACAAGCAGCTGAAACAAACTATATACTTATACTTATACTGTCTATTTTCTCATATACTTCTGGAAGTTTGGGTTAACTTTCAGAAATCGTAATGCGTTACGCTCCCTCGATGTGACTTTCGTTCACAGGCTCTCTCTTTCTCTTTCTGACTTTTTACTATTTAGTGAATTATATTGTGTAGGTAAGTATTTGTGGATATAAATCAACAAAACAATTGACTTACATATCATTCTTAAAACAATTTTATTAAATTTTACAATTGGGAACCTTGCACTTTTTCGCATATAACAAAAAATATGCCCAAATATCCTTGTTATTGTCCAGTCCATTTTTATCATAAGATCATAAGAACCCTAAATATGATACAGAACTTTTGGAACCTTGTTTCAACTAAATTATTAAATACCTAATGATCAAAGTGGGTACTTATAAACTGACATACGAATGCCAAAAACTATTGAATGAAATTTCAATGTGTTAGTACATGGCAAAATCTTAATAATGTCAAAAACTCCAAATATTTTGGTTTGAAACTACTTCATTCACGAAACTTTCAATTCAAATCCAGTAACTTAGTACCTACTATAAGAGCATGCGGAAAAATAAAGACTACATAGTTGGTTTCAGTTCTTTTATAGCTATACCTATCACATTTCTGATGGTTTCTTTCTAGGTTCATTTCCACACATCATTTGATTGCAAGCACTACTGTCTGACGCTTAGACAGCGACCCTAGTAAGCATTTGGTGCCAGGCCCGTATACTCCAGCGCCGGTCCCCGTCGTGATTTTAGAACTTGGATTGTGGGCTCCCTTTCCCAATATCTGGGTCACTAGGAAGGTTAGCTGATGGGATGTATTTGGCAAAGGGGACCAGGCTCTCCGATTCCTAATTTCCTCATTGCCGGTACCTTCCCTGACTAGTCTTAGAATGGCCTCATGGGCTAGTCTATCTATCTCAAGATGAAGAGGTGTGAGATCTGTGATGATCTCCATTGCCCTAGTTGGGCACGTTCTCATAGCTCCAGTGATACAAACACAGGCCAACCTTTGTATTCTATCGAGGGTTTTCCTCTTAGTGCCCTGGCTTGCCTTGGCATGCCCCACTATTGCCCCATAAGTTATTATTGGTCTCACAATCATGATGTGCACCCATCGCAGTATTTTTGGGTTATATACCCAAGTCTTACCAGCTAGACTTCTGCAAACCATTAAGGCCTTTGTTGCCTTGCTAGCAATGATCTCAATATGCTTGTTCCACAGAAGCTTGCTATCTAGGGTTATTCCCAGATATTTGACTTCAGTCTTCCACTCTATGTTCTCTCCATGTAAAGAGAGGGATTTCTTAGCTGGAAGTTGAAGGAGTGAATGGAATTACTGTGGTCTTGGTTGGGTTAATACGTAGCCCCACTGACAAGCACTACAGTTCAATAGTTCCGAGACCCTCTTGCATTGAGTTGCATAAGGTGCTCTCGAATTTTTCTCTAACTATTAGGACTAGGCTCTACATATTACTCCTCCTTGAGGTGTTCCGCAGCAGATGTGTTTTGATAACCCACTTGTGTCTCAGCTATTCTTGTCTTCAACATCTCATACATCCATTTGATAATGGTTTTATTAACCCCTAAAATACCCTATACATCGGGTGAACAACTGTGAGATACCTAAATATCATAGATACAGAACCACCTTGCTGCCCTGTATCCAACATTGAGATTTTTCAATTTCCCAATGTGACACCCTAGGTAAATTCTGTTATCTTAAATTTTAATTTAGTCTTTAGAGTGTTTTTCTGCAAAATCAATAAAAAGTTTTCATCCTCCAATTTTGTACATTACAGTCACCAGGCACATGTCAGGCTGTATCTACCACCAGGTCTGCGCGAAGACGAAATCACCAGGTACCCACTGGTGGTGCAAGTATACGGTGGACCAGGTAGTCAGCTGGTCACTGAAAGATGGCGTATCGACTGGAACACTTATTTATCGGGTGACAAGGACTTTATAATAGCTCAAATAGATGGTCGAGGATCTGGGGGTCAGGGACACGATCTCCTTCACCAGGTCTACTACAAGCTGGGCTCAGTGGAGATTGCCGATCAACTGGAGGTGACTGAGTGAGTAATTATCTTTGGTTAGGGGTAAGGAAGTTGGAATAAAATAAACAATTCCAGGTATTTGAGAGATACTCAGCATTTCATCGACAAAAAGAGAGTTGCTGTATGGGGTTGGAGCTATGGAGGATTTGTAGCAGCCTTGGCACTTGCTAGTCCCAAAAACGTCTTCCAATGTGCCATATCAGTTTCACCAGTAACCAACTGGAAGCTTTATGGTAAGATAATAACATATCTATTCCATTTAATATTACCCAGACAGCAAGACGGTTGAAATGAAGTACCTACATGTGGAAGGAATGGAACTAAGGAACTTTGGTCTTTTACATATTTAGTTATCAACACCATCTTAAAAATAGTTTCCAAAATCAGGTTATTCCAAAACATCGCCTGCTAGAAGAAATATAATTACTAAAAATTTTTATCGACTTATACATTTATTCGTTTGTTAGGGATCCGTAAAAAGAGACAACCTTATGGTATCGCGAATGTCTGTCCAATCTTCAACTTCTAATATCCAAAATTAGCAAAGTAAACATATTTAAAAAATGGGCTGCTGTAGTCTCATGTCTAGGTTGGAGAAAAAGTTAATTGATATCTTTAATAAATGTAGCTTGTTGAAAAGAATTCAAATTCAATAAATCCATCTGTTCAAATACGCCATCTTTGTCAAACAACGATATTTATGTCAGTATTATGATCAAAACAAAATCATATAAACCGTAAAATGTATTATAAAGCTCTATGAATAGAATGCTTGTACGTTAATTGGTTAGTCAATTATAATACATATACTTATAAATTCTAGAAAAAAAAGATTGGCGTTAATGTGTTTTCCTTAATACTATGGGTATCATCATTGAAATGCATTCTATTTTAACTTTTGTTTCATTTTGAAGTTTTATCAACATCCCAGTCGGAAGCTATTATAATGGGTCTGATTTTCCAAAATTGTAATTTTGTCATATCTCCATGTTCCAAAGCATATGTCAGTGTGTTCGATTTTTTTACTACATTATCTCGAGAACTAAATATGATGGCAACATGATAAATACTTCAACCGATACTGCCGATAAAAGCTGATTAGTTTTTCGCTAAAATCTAAAGATCTGAGTTCTGTTAGCTACCTACGAAAATTGACGAATATCAAAAATTATATTTTGTGCTATCGTAGCCATAACTGGTCATTAATTGACAGAATATTTTGAAAATCAGTACGAATAACATTGTAGTTTCAAAATGGCGGCCTTCGAAAGTCTTAAATATGAAATTTTGAAAATCGTTCCAACTTTAAAAGCTATTGAAAATATTTTGATTGATTCAGATGATTTCAAGCTTCAGTTTTTGTAAAAGAAGGTTTTTTGAAAAAAATATCATAAAAATCTAAATTTATTAAATCAATACACTAAATAGACAGCATACAATTTATGGCTTTCCTTCAGATTATGTTAGGAAAATTATAGAAAACTTCAAGAACTTGAGAATTGTAAGGGCTAAAGTAGGTACCTATAGAGAAATCCGTTGTTAACAATGAAAATCTTGAAATCGCTATTTTGGGATATATGAACTATCCAGAAATTTCTGCAAAACAAGTCTTAGATCATTCCCGGTTCGAATGCTATTTGCCTTATACAAATTGTTGGATAGATGTATTCCGGGAATATCTAACATTTTCACATTCTTCATAAATAATAAATACATTTAAATAACTTTGACTTCTATTGACAGTTATTATTATTTTCATAGAAAAACGAAAAATTGCCATTGATATCTAAAGCTACTAATTTTGGTATAGACAAATCTGAACAAACTCAACCTTATTTTTACTGCTTAATACGATAATGTATATATATATATATATATATATATATATATATATATATATATATATATATATATATATATATATATATATATAAATTAAATAAATGAGGAGCTATCCGTACCAGATGACCATAATAGAATATGAATAATAATTTCACGCCTAGCTGGTAAATTGAACCTACATTTCGTAGGGTGCCGCAATAAGAACGAGGTTTGTCGTCTACATATTGCGTTTGTGTGCATTTTTTCCACTATACTGCTCAATCAGATTGATTACCAAACATAGCATCAGTCTCCCAGATATATATCATGATTTCGAGGTTGTTGCCTCTCATCAGTATATCGTAGGGTGAAAAGCCATATTTGATAATCAATCCTTATTTGGAACTCATACTTGTATCAATCTTCGGTATAGAACTGTCGGTGGAGACAAGTATGAGCGATATATTAAGCATGTATAATGGTGGATAATAACAATCGGCAAAGGTTAATAATTAATTAAATAAATGAGGAGCTATCCGTACCAGATGACCATATTAGAATATGAATAATAATTTCACGCCTAGCTGGTAAATTGAACCTACATTTCGTAGGGTGCCGCACTAAGAACGAGGTATATATATATATATATATATATATATATATATATATATATATATATATATATATATATATATATATATATATATATGATATTATATATATGTATATATATGTTAATTCGATAACATGTCGATTAAATGAAGTGACCTTGCTGAAATGAGGTCACATCAGATATGGATGCATTACATTTTATGCTTTTATGAAATGTGTTTTTATAAGCTAAACATAAGTTTAAATATAACCTTCTTCTTTTTATGGTTCTGCGGTTTCCCTAAAAAAGTATAATTTCTTTGTTGCCACAGATAATTAAGTAAATAAAAAACTGAATGCTTTTAAAATATTTGGCTCCAGTTTGAAACTAGTTAACAATGCTCGTTGCAGTATCCCATATTTTCTCAAATTAAACTCTGAGTCAAAATATCTATCAATTATTTTAACAGAAAAATTTTAATACATTTGGCAAAAAAACGTTAAAATCAAATGCGCGGTTCGAAAGATAGCCAATTTGAAAGGCTTTGTAGAATTTTTGGAAGCCGGTTTTTTTTATGGTCGGTGTACATTCACAAGCAACACAATGTAAGAATCATCATTATTTTATTTTGAATTTGGTACCGAGTCTTCTCTTTACTGATAACATACATTATTTCTTACAGAACACCAAAATCTTTATGACTTAATTATTGTATGTTGCTGATAAAAGCACATTATTTGCTCAACATCTCGGGTTATTCTGCACACTTTTTATTCACTACAACAAATAGTTATCTGTAGACCGCAAATTTTGACTACCCAAATTAAAATAATTTGAAAAGATAAAACGTGGACCGTCAAATTTGTTAACGTATTGTAACGGGAATTTTTATTAAAACTGGGTTCGATTTATTTTCACTTATTTATTTACACCAATAACTACACGACTCTATACAAATTCATATTCACACTTATTTCTCGGACTATATACTTCTTACTACTTTCTACTTTCTATGATTCTATGACCGACTATCTATCACTAACTGACACTGACATTGCCATCAGCATTATATATCAAACCTAAAAAGCTCTAGATGATTCCAGTGTTATTTTCGTTGTTTCTGGAGGTTATTTCTCAATATCTTCGAGAATAGACCAGGACTTATTCTCGTTGCCTCTGGTGTCTCCCGTGTTTTCTGGAATGTTTGTGACATTTGTGAATGTGTGTAGTTCATTATTCGGGTAAGTCTTCACGTTACAGTATGTATAAACGTTACTAAAGATGGTGGTTTCTTGTGATAATTTGCACAGAATCAGTTAAATTTTGCTACTATGGTTTCAAAAAAATTGATTTAATAGATTGTCAAATATCATGTCCAGGTTATTGGAGAATTCTCAAACACATAATTGATATATTTGCCAATTAATGTTTTATATAAATGTTGAAATGAATTTAATGAATATTTATTTACGTATACACCACCACAACCCTGGTAACCAATTACAGGGTGGGTTAAACATTGCTAACAAATTAATACATTATTAATCATAGTTCACTGTTACTTTATAAAACAGAGATATGTAGAGTATTGAGATAATTACACAGAGAACAGGCTAAAATCCATTTTCATATAAAATTCATCAGGCTATAATTATAATATAAGATTTACACAAATCTACACATATATTTTACTTTGCTAAGATTTGAGCAGAAAATATCCAAGCTGTCCTCCAGTTTAGAGCAAAACTGCACCATTTGATACACTGGAGATGAGTTAAGGGTATTAGTCCTGGCAGCGGGTAAAGCGAAAGTAGAGCTGTTTCGGAGCCCTGGCCTAGGTACTTTCAAACATATTTGACTGAGTATATCGGAACAGTCAATGTTACCGTTTAGCAATTTATATAGGAATATAACTAAGTGAGTGGCTCGTCTTGTGCTCAGTTGGGCGAGGTTAAAGCGCTCTATAAGTTGATTGTGTGGGAAACCTCTTTCCGGATAAACGCTGGTTAGTGTGTGCTCGGCAGTTTTCAGGAAACGTCTCTGAATTTTCTCGAGGGAAGAAATGTAGATATCATGAATTGGATTCCAGCATGAGCTGTGGCAATATCGATTCTAAGGCTACCTTTAATATTGCAACAGTGAACACAATTGAGATTATTAGACTGGCCATTACTTAGTTTGTGAGCGCCGGCGCATTTGGGACAAGTGGGTTCGGGTTTATTATATTGACTAGAACGGCGATGGTATCCACAGCAATTGAAACATCTTCGAGGTTCAACAATAGCACAGAACACAGGGCAATTGTAATCAAATCCAACAGTTAATTTACCTGATTCTAGAGATTTATAGTACACATCTGCATCAACTTGGACGACAGCTTGGAATAATTTGCTATTTCTTTTATGATGTTTCAAGGACACCACTTCACACATACTGTTCTCACTGAAACAAGATTTGTTTTAACATAGTAAACAAGATCGTCATTGGAAAATTGTTCAGAAATATTCACAATTTTGATGCGGGGGTTCAGTGTAGCAATATTTTTTACCGTATACTTGTCGGCAAGTTCACGAGTGACTATGTCCTTGAACTTGGATGAGTGCTCTTCTTTTTCACAGCTGATAATAAGGGATCCATTTCTCGTAGTTTGCACGTCGGAAATGTTTATGTTGGAGTTGATAGGGTTTACTTTTTGTGAGATTTCGGTCTTTTATGTATTAGCACGCTGGGAGCTATTTTTAAGTTGTAAAACTATTGTAGATTTAGATTTGAGCATCTGCGAGTATGAGGGCTTAGTACTTGTCGGAATTTTTTCGGAAAAAACTTGTAATTTTTCCAAGAGGACATTTTTTAACTTCGTTCCCGGTAATTCCAGTGAGGAATTCATTTTGGAAACCATTTTATGACGAAAATTATCCATAACATTGATTATGAATTCATTCTATTGAAACTCAGGCATGGTTCGGGTAATAAAAAGTTCTGAAGATTATGTCACAAAAACTATATTAACTGAATACAAAATAATGAGAACTAACGAGACAAATAAAATACGAGAGTAACGGCCATTATCCACTTGACATGTATCTTGTCCTTTTTGACATATATGACATCAGCGTTAATTGTTATGCATCAAGTTGACAGATGGCGCTAATTACACTATAAGTTATAATATTGATTTTGAACTAATTCTAACACCCCCACTAGATCAAAACAATATTTTTCCTTCTTTAAAACATTAATTTACATTGCTATAAGACCCAAACACTTAACAAACTTATAATGTTTAATACTACCCAAACTTTTAGTAAATATATCTGCAGGCATGCTATCAGTATCCAAATATTCAATCACAATTAACTTGCTAGAAATAACATCTCTAACAAAATGATGTCGCACATCTATATGCTTTGATCTTTTGTGAAAAAGAGGGTTTCCTGCAAGTTTATGTGCACCCTGATTATCATTATATATAGTGGTACAGTTTAACTTCCTGCCTAATATATCTCCCAACAAACTTCTCAAATAAATAGCTTCTTTGGCAGCCTCGGAGAGTCCCATGTACTCTGCCTCCATGCTGGACAAAGCAACCGTTTTTTGCTTTGAACTGCCCCAAGAAATCATTGCATTTGACAATTTAAAACAAAATCCTGTATAGGATCTCCTATCAAAAGAATTACTCGCCCAATCGGCGTCAACAAAGCCAATTAGCTCTAAATCATCCTCTTTAAAACACAAACAATAATTTCTAGTGCCTTTCAAGTACCTTAAAATACGTTTTGCAGCCTTCCAGTGCTCTTCATTAAAACAGTTATTAAATTGACTGAGGTAGCTTACCGAATATGAAATATCTGGCCTGGTCATGACGGCAAGGTACATTAAACTACCAATCAACTGCTGGTAAGGCATCGAAAAACTGCAAACTTGCGTTTTTTCAAGACTTAAACTATTTTCCATGGGGGTACTCACAGTATTACACTCACTCATTTTAAAACGCTTTAATAAGTTATCAATATATTGTTCCTGATCTAAAGTAATGACATTTTTCTCTTGGTCTATTAAAATTCTTATTCCAAGGCACTGTCTGGCTCTACCCAAATCTTTAATTCTAAATTCTGAACCTAATTTATTTTTCAAAATTTCTGTTTCTTCAATACAATTAGAAAAAATAAAAAAATCATCCACGTAAAGAGCAATAACAGTTAACACACCATTTTTACGTGATTTTTTAAAAAGGCAAGGTTCATATTTCGATTTTTGATAGTCCATTTCTGTTAAAACTACTTCAACCCTTTGATACCAAATTCTAGACGCTTGTTTGAGCCCATAAATTGCCTTATTTAATTTTAAGACTTTATTTTCTTGCCCAGGAGCAATAAAACCTTCCGGTTGTCGCATAAAAACGTTTTCATTTAACTCACCATTCAAAAATGCTGTGGTTACATCCAAATGTGTTAAATCCAATTTTAATTTTACAGCTAATGCAATCATCATACGCAAAGTCGAATGTCTTACAACTGGACTGAAAGTCTCATTATAGTCTATCCCATATTTTTGTGTGAAACCTTTAGCGACCAATCTTGCTCTAAACCTAACACTATTTTCCGCATCCATTTTCTTGCGAAAAACCCATTTGCACTGAACTAGAGACACTTTACGATCTTGTGGAATGTCTACCACTTCCCACGCATTGTTTTCATTGAATGAACTGATCTCTTCCTCCATTGCCTGCCGCCACTGAGTCGAATCTGCTCTTGACATTGCTTCTAATACACTTTGAGGGTCATCTTCCAAACTGCTAGTACACATGTAGGACACAAAATCGTCAAAGTTTTTTGGTTTGGGCATACGTTGTGATCTTCTAGTTGGTTGAGATATCTCTGACTCAAGATCATTAACTGAATACTCTTCTTCACTGTCTTCTCCATCCAACACATAATCACTGTCACTATCATGCATGTCTCCATCAGGTAAACGGTCACAATCGGCTGAGGAATTGCTGCTTGAGCCTTCATTTTGTTCACGTTCTGTAACAGGAATTGGCTCGGGTTGAATTTGCTGTTGATCCCCCACTGAAACTAGTACCTTATCTTCTTCTGTAACTTTCTGTTGTTCTGAGGCTTTTTCTTTATGATTTTCAAAGACTACCACATCCCTGCTTGTAGATACTTTTCTCTTTACTGGATCATAAACCCTATATCCCTTTACAGTTTCACTGTAACCTACTAAAATTTTCTTCTCGGCCTTCCTGTCCCATTTCAAACGCTTCTCTTTAGGAACATGTACCATCACTGGACTGCCAAAAATTCTAAGATGGTTAACGTTTGGTTTTCTCTTAAACCACATTTCAAAAGGTGTTTTATTGTCTGGTAAACCAGTTGCTGGCGATCTATTTCGTAAATATATAGCAGTATTAATAGCCTCTGCCCACAACTCTTTTTTTAAGTCTGCCTCGAATAATAAACACTTTGCTCGTTCTACAATTGTTCGATTGAGCCTTTCAGAAACTCCATTTTGTTCTGGGGTATATGAGTTTGTCTGTTGGTGAATTATGCCATTCATTTTAAGGTAAGTATTCATTTCATT
Source organism: Crioceris asparagi (assembly GCA_958507055.1). Lineage (NCBI taxonomy): Eukaryota > Metazoa > Arthropoda > Insecta > Coleoptera > Chrysomelidae > Crioceris > Crioceris asparagi. Next base: position 61,293,608 of record OY293829.1, on the reverse strand, counting down.
GTTCACAAACTCACCACCGTTATCGGACCTCAAAATTTTTATCTTTCTTTCTTGTTGATTTTCGACAAGATTCTTGAATACCTTAAAACATTCTGTTACTTGATCTTTGGACTCTAAAAAGTAAATAAACCCATACTTAGAGTAGTCGTCTTCTAAATTTAAAAAATATCGTGAGCCTCCTATGGATTTAGTTTCCATTGGGCCGCATAAATCACAGTGTATCAAATCTAATACATTTTTTGCTCGCTTAGCCCTTTTTGGAAAAGGTAATCTATGTTGTTTTCCTTCGCAACATGTTGTGCAGTTATACTTTCCAATGTCTATTTTTTTAGTGCATACTAACCCGTTTACAGCACCATTTCTCATCTTCGTTAGGTCAGCACTGTTTAAATGACCAAGTCTCTTATGCCACGTTTCTGCTGTCACTTCTCTGCTGCTTGTTAAAAAACATTTTTCTGACCAAATGTTTAACTTGTAGACACCATTAACTAAATCAGCTACTGCTACTAACTCAGCGTGCTTGTTGTAAATTTTGCAACACTGTAAATCAAAAACTACCTTATTACCATTTTTGATTAATTGACTTACCGAAAGTAAGTTGGTCGTAAGATCTGGCACACAGAGAGCTTTCTGGACAACTATGTCATGTGTCTCACTATTGACAACTGTGGTAATTTTGACATCGCCACAATAGACTACCGGAATTGCTGTGTTATTGGCCACCAATATCTCTTTTGTTTGACAAGGACCTTTTTCTCTTACTAGCTGAGTATCTGACACCATATGCATAGTTGCACCACTGTCAATATACCAATCTGTTTTCTTGTACGCCCCACTTAAGAACACCACACTGAAAGCATTTCCAGTTTTCGTTTCTTTGTTGTTGTCTTTCTTAATCCTTGGTTTTGGACATCGCGTTTGATAATGCCCATAATCTTTACAGTTAAAACATTGTATGTTTTTCAGCTTGTCCTTACTGTCATTGGTTGAACTGCCCGTCTTGTTGGTTGACCTGCCCTTCTTGTGAGATGGCTTACTATTATTTGCATAAAATGCACTGCTTGCCTTATTGACGTCACTTCCTTCCATATCTAGAAGTTTGGTTTTGATGGAATCAGTCGTGATGGCTATGCCAGAGTGTTCGATTGCCATAATCATTGGCATAAATCGCTCAGGCAATCCTGCGAGCATCAACGAACCCACCCATTCGTCATCTATATTGAAACCTGTGCCTTGTAATCGCTGGCTAGTTTCTACAATCTGGTTAATATAAGTACCCATTGACTCACATGATTCTAACCTTGTAGAAATTAACGTTCTCAGCAAGCTTATTCTTCTTGTAAACCCACTGTCATCGAACATAGCCTTCAGCCTAGTCCACAAATCTCTGGCTGTCTCTGCAGACTTAATATGGACATATAAACTAGGATCAATCATTAAGATTAACTTGGCTTTAGCTTTCTCATCTTCAAGCTTCGCTGCAGCTTCAGCTTGGGTTGGATCTGTTGTCGTACTCGATGTAGCACTTGTCCCTGCGCTTGTACTCGCCTTAATGCAATGCTGCAAACCTTCTAGGATTAAGAAATTCTGCGCTCCAAATGCCCACTCATCATAATTGTCCCGGCCTTTTAATTTAGGCACACCTATCTGGTAATTCGCCATTTTTGTATACTTGCACGCCTGTGTAATCTTCCTTTTAATTACTTTAAACTACGTTGTCTGGGCCCATAACCTATTGAAACTCAGGCATGGTTCGGGTAATAAAAAGTTCTGAAGATTATGTCACAAAAACTATATTAACTGAATACAAAATAATGAGAACTAACGAGACAAATAAAATACGAGAGTAACGGCCATTATCCACTTGACATGTATCTTGTCCTTTTTGACATATATGACATCAGCGTTAATTGTTATGCATCAAGTTGACAGATGGCGCTAATTACACTATAAGTTATAATATTGATTTTGAACTAATTCTAACACATTCGACAGGAGTTTAGTAACATTTGACTCTATCGAGTTGATATCGGCAAACATTCTCTCGCATTTGGATTTGTTAACTATTTCAACTTTTGGCTTGCATGTGTCGCAAATGTAGAGAAGATTACGTGATTTGTGAAGAATTTTAAATTGAGGTTATGTTGATTTCGGTTAAGAGACTTAAGAGGCACAACTCTCTTTACCGATCCCTTTTCAAGAAAACATTTCACTCAAGGGGTATTCTCTTGTTACATACTCTATGGGGTATTCATAAACGTACCTGACTCGGTTTTGGTTTTAACTTGGTGCATAACATAGAGCAAAAACAATTATTTAGGGAATACAAACACACCAATGTGCAACAATTATTTCTAAGATCACAAAGTTTTTTGGAAAACAATAGCTGCTAGATGGGGGGTCGCAGACTTAGTATGTTTTTAAGTATATCCAATGGTACAATTTTATCAAATGAAATCTCTCCGCATTTTTCCCAAGTAATACCACCTAAAACCTAACCTGTTAGGATCTTAAAGTAACATTTATTCCATTAGACTCAGCATACACAGAACGTTACATGGGGCTACCAAATGTGACCGACAATTACAAGGGCTACGATGAAGCAGATGTCAGTAAAAGGGCGCACCAGCTTAAAGACAAAATGTTCTATTTGATACACGGCTCAGCTGATGATAACGTCCACCTGCAGCAATCAATGGCCTTGGTAAAGGCTCTCTCAGAGGCTGGAACACTCTTCAGGCAGCAGGTAAACATCAGATAAAAGATTTTTCTCATTTCATTTCAACATGAGCTTTCTCAGGTATATCCAGATGAGAACCACAGCTTAGGTGGTGTCAAGCGCCACTTGTATAAAAGTATGGAAGACTTTCTGGACGACTGTTTCCGGAAACAAATACCTCCAGGTTTCAAGGCAGGCTTGAGAAATTACGTAGAAGAAGAGGAATAGACGCAGAAGATTTTCAGAAGCGATAGTGAACGAAAATCAATAATAATAATAGACGAAATTTATCTACTACAATTTATTTACTATTTAATTTAAAATTGTATCCATTTCATCTGTCCATTTCCATACTGTAATTACTAAGGGAGCCCATTCGTGTACATAGCAACTGAGATTTAACGATAAAATTAAAAATTTAAATTGTAGACATAAAAAAAACTATTTAAACGAAATGTGCTTTGAATCATCCACAGATATTTTTATGGATGATAGTGATGAAAGTGCCAAATTTTAAAAGAGTAAGATCGATGTTTTAAATATACACAAGTTGATAAGAAAATAAATTGATGTCGTCAACGTTGAATCGAATGAAAATCGGAAATCTAGTAATTTTGGAATCAGTAGGTAAGTAAGGCTATCGAATTAATAACAATAATTGGTTGTGATCAGTTTCTCCATGCTTTCTTATCACATTACAGAGCTTGGATATAATATAGTCCCAATAACTGAAATATAAAGGTAATTGAAAATAAGTACCTATTATTGATACCTAAGGCTTTTTCTTTTTTTCCTTGTGCCACCCAAACAACCTAAAGCTCAACAATTTATCGAAATAAGAGAATAGCTGTTACGTGATATCTTTATGAAAAGATTTATTCAAGGTTTGAAATTGTTGCTATAAGAAGAGAAGAATCATGTATCAAATAAGTCAAAATAAAATATATTTCATTTATTAGTCTCTTCTAAAAACAGTTTTCTTTTTCTGTACAGGTATACCTACTCAAAGAAAATTGGATCATACATTTTTTGAAATACAGTTGTGATGTTAAAATCCAACAACCTAAAGAATTTGAAGGACTATAGATATCTAGGATATGACATATAAATGCATAGGGACAACAAACCAGTATTAACTTGGTTTTGAACGGAAAAATATTTTTTTAAGGAAATATTTCATCATCTCTTGATGTAGACTAACAATTGGAAATGTATAGGAATTGTTTGGGAGACAAGCTTGTACCTGATGTTTTATAATTTTATTGCACAATTATAATGGGTATCAAATTTGGTAGGAGCAACTGATTTTTTAAATAGTTTTTATTACTTTCGGTTTTTGTATCAATGGACTCCGCAGCGATTTCTCAGGCCCCATACGGTCTAGAGACTTGAAATTTATAATTCGTACTTAGATCGCAGACATCTCGCCGCCTGTTAAGCTCCAAGTGTGATCCAATATTGGTAATTAAAATTATCTCATTCAATCTCATTCAACCAAGATCATTATAATGTCGACATGGAACGACAATGGGATCCGTCACTGGAATTACGCACGAGCATGGAGCGTATATATACGTCTCGTTCTCTGGTATATAGGTACTTTCTGGAAGATCGTCTATGGTTATGTCGCAATTGTCAGACGTCAGACGTTGTTAATTTAAAGTTTAATTTTGTGTTGTGGTAGACAAACAGTAATTTGTTATGGAATTGCTGTTGCTGGCAAACACATATACATAAGTATAGTTAAAATCGAGAAAAGGATAGCAATAGTAGGTACTCATCGGTACGGTTTAAATCTTAAATGCCCAATAAAAAACTATTTTTAATTTTTTTCAAAAATTTCACTTGTTTGTCAATATTCAGATGACTATACATTAGTATCATCTTGAGAAAGTAGGTAGATTATTTGCAAATGTCACATATTTGATATATAAAGTTATATTTCCCTACTAGTCAATTAAAATGATTGATGATAAAAGGTTGAGCTTTCTGTGTATATCAGTAGAATTTCTGCTTCAGCAAATTACGCGCTAATACAACTTTTGAAATCAAGGAAATCAGATTTTATTAGAAAACCTAATGTGTTATGATCAGATACTGTGGGAAATATATTGAAACTAATTTCCATATAAAGATTTATATAGCGTGGTTGCTTTGATACAAATAAACTCTTGCGACCACATGTTTCAAAATTTGTTCGAATGGTTTAGAAATTAAGATAAATAGAAGTTTTTCATTTTGAATTTTGTGACTAGAAAAAGTGCATTTGCAAAAAGTCTATCACCAATCAGTGACCAATGAGTCTCGCAATTTTAAACAAGAATACATTCCATTTGCTCATACTCCAAAGAATTATCCTGCCTAAGCAATATAACGTTAATCTGCAACAATACTGAATGGAGAATCTGATCCCTCACTTTTTTAGCATAGCAATAGCAAAAGAAACAACAATCAGTATTAGAATATTAGCGTTCAATTGCGAAGAGCTGAAAAGATAGATAATCTTCATTATCTTCGAATTAACGCGAAAATTTACAAAAATGTACATTTTGTGATTAGAAGCATAAGTTTGTAACTAAGCAAATAGTAGATACTAGTGAACTTAAAATGACCAAACTCATTATTAGTGTTTAGTTCCTATATTTACATATATAGGAAAGTTACAAAAATTAAGTAGGTATAGGTACTGCGAGAACGGTTAACAAATCTATAGCTAACTTTTAGACTACACTACCTAGCTAAGTATTTATGATTTAGCTGAATAAGTTGAGGTTTTTTATTCCAGGGAAAATGTGCTTGGATCAGTTTTTGAACTTGTCATATATTCTTCCATGTGATAGTAGGCTATGTTTCATGAAATTGTGTCATGGCAAAATTCAACTTTCTATACACTATGGCTTTATTAGGGCAAATTTCCAGTTTATACTAAAGCTGAGACAAAAATTAACGTTGAATTATTCGTTTCTATGTTTACTTAAGTTTTTCTTTGTATTCAAGAACAGTTTTGTTCTGCTGCAGTTTGATAAAAACCCTTGTACGTCTTAAATACAATCATCACTAATTGGTTGAAGTAGTAATGCGGCAGCTCAAAGTATTAAGTTGTCACTTACATAATGAATTTTATAAGCAAATAATGGAAGGCAAACATTGTCCTGTTTCAAAAATCTACGTATACCAGTGTTCATCGCGATCGGTTAAACTTTGTAAGAGATAAAGCACTGCAGTGCCATTTTGATGCGAATATTAACAAATTGGATAATATTGGAGCATTCTCAATGCTCAAATACCTAGGTAAATCAATTTTCATGGTAATCGGATAAACAATATAAAAAGTGATGTGTTGTGGCGCCAGCGAGCGGCAAGTTACAAATAAATGCTAACTTTCAAATATTTTTAATGCACAGACAACTGTGTGTTCCAATTTTCATTGTAGAATTACACGTTCTAACGGCGTGAAGAAAACTGAGCACTGAAATATACCAAAATCCATTGTTATTAATACAAGGTGGTTCTCTGGGAAAGACATCGATCGATTGTGGGCAAACTGTAACTAAAAACAATTTGAAAATCTGGGACATACTAATGTCACTGGAGAACATAAGTCTAAAATGTTTTCAACTTTAATATTTTAAATGGAATAACCTGTATATTATCACAATTTTAGATGTCTTGTATAATTCTGAAAATATTCTATATATAATGTCCTATACCTAAGTATAACCGTTTTTGACATTTCAAATTTTATGTCAAAAATTAGGTTTGCAATCCAAAACATAATTATCTTTTTTTCTTATAAGTAAGAAAGCCTTTAATATTTACTTTGAGTTGATTTTCTTGTAGAAGAAGATCTACTTTATCAGTATTTTTATGATGATATTATGATAAAAGTTTGTACAGAGTGATCAAAAAAGAAGCTTGAAAACTAGATCCAAAAAAACGTCAAGTCTTTTTTTTCAAATAGAATTTCCTATTTTTTATTATTTTATTGTATTATGCAGCAAAATAAGGAGATTCTTGTCTATACCCAAAATTAGTAGTTTTTGAAATATTTTTTTTTGTAAGAATGCTACACATCTTTCAAGTTGAGTTAGAAGTGGGCAATAATTGCATAAGAAAGTAATAACAAATGTCAATAAAAGTCAAACAAGCATCAAAGAAGTCAATATTAATACTTTTCATTTGAAAATTTTGAGTAATTATCATGCCGAGAAGACTTAATTATACAAATGAAGATTATTTGAGTTAATTCATTATTATGGAGAATGTGATAAAGTTAACTCAAGGACATGCCATACAATCGCTAAGCGATATCCACAGAAACAGGAACCAACATCAAAATCTGTTAAAAAGTTATAGAAAGCCTCAAGAACTTTGCAACTTTAACCAACAATAAACCAACCAACCAATAAATTTGTGAAAAATGAAAATATTGAGATAACTGGCAAATTACCAATTTTCTATATAAAATTTATTATATTTTTATCAAAATATCATAAAATAGTGATAAAGTAGATCTAGTTCTGTCTACAAGAACATCAATCCAAATTTAATATTGAATACTTCCTCATAGGATATATTGATAATTATGTTTTGGCCTGCAAACTTAATTTTTGATATAAAATTTTAAGTGTGTCAAAAACGGTTACACTTAGGTATGAGAAATTATACATAAAAGGTTTTCAAAATTGTACAAGAAATCTAAAATAATGGTATTAGGGTATTCCAGTAAAAATAACAAAGTTGGCATCTACTTCCTGTATAACCGGAAATGCAACTAACATGAAAATATTCTAGACGTGTGTCCCCCAGTGACTTTAGTAAGACCAAATTTTTAGACTATTTGTACTTATGGTATGCCCACAATCGATCGATATCTTTCCCGGAGAACCACCCTGTGTAGGTAGAATGGATATCCGAAAATGAGGAAGATGAGAAATTAATCACAGTTTGAGGTTGTCTGCCTAAAAGATAAAAAGCTAAATACTTAACATTGCCAACAAACCTCAATTGTAGTTTTAAAATGAGTATAACTTTTCTTCATCCATGAATTACTAAACAATGACGTACAGTGGTGTTTATTTATGCTGCCAGTAAACAGAAAAGGCAGATTGTTTGTAAATAATGTGGAAGAGTTTCTAAACAAGAGAAATCTAATGAGTCATTGCAGTTCAAGAAGTACACATAATAAAACATAAGTTGCCTCATTCTCGAGAAACCGTTACATATCTTATCGTTCGCCTCGCGCCACGCTATAAGGTGGACACAGGACCCGAGCCATGCAAGATAGGTATTTGAGGCAAAATTTGAGCGATCTATAACAAGATAATCGATAGTCGAAAATATTATACAAAGAGTTATTCTCTCGTGGGGCCTACCTGACACATCTTGCATCATGTATATATATATATATATATATATATATATATATATATATATATATATATATATATGTGTCATAATTCGTTTATTACTTATTATTATCATTTATAGACCCTAGAAATTCTGACTTTAATATCTTTGATACTGCCAACCGAGCGTATATGTGATGCAACTTATATCTTATTCTGTAAACTTTGCATGAAGTTATTCCACAATAAAAAATAAATTTTAATCTTTTGTGATACAAATTGAAGTGCATTTTTATCCTTATAATATATATACAATACACTTCTTTATTGTTATGAACTTATCTAATTAATTTCCACGATGAAAATTTAATGATAAGGGATTAAATGCCATTTTAAGAATTTGTAGATTGTACGAGTATATAGTGAAAAAGGAATATTTAGCTGCGTTCATCTATTGATTATGAAATATGAAAATGTAGGATTAACAAAGATTACAATTAATCATTTCTTCTTGTCAAATGTACATACAATAGCTTTCTTGACTACAGTCTGGGCATTGTGGGAATATTCAGATATTTTTTCCAGTATGCCTGATGTTAGTCAAGAGAAAAATATAAATAACTGATTAAAAGAAATACAATATTTGTGAAGAACTTCGTATTCCTTGTAGTGCACACCGATATGGGTCCAACATCTTTGTTCTCTATTTTTCCAAAGCGCTACCGTTACATGCTTCCTTTTTATGAGAGAATATTAAAAAGAAAAGCACTCACATTACACACACACACACACTGTGACTTACTGCACAATAAGGTATGTAAATTATGTGTAAATTTTTTAAAAAGAGTCTCTATCATCAATTCTTTCGAAGCAATAAAAATTTTATACTGTTAAAAGCTATTGAATTATATATACTGTATAGGTACCTTTGTTATGTATTTTCATCATAGCAGCTATTCAGAATTTGCAATGGATTGTTGTTCCTGTTATTTACCTGACCTACCTACCTACCTAACCTAACCTGAAAATTTTAAATTTTCCAATTACTTGGTTTTATTCATCAAAAAACAAAACACAGAAGTACCTAGGCTCAAATTGTGTTAAAATTGTTTTTGTAATAAAGAATAGACGGTATCCGCATTTAGAATCTATTGAAGTGTAATATAAGTATAGCTAATTCCTTTCCAACCGTAGAAATAAACGGATGTTTCCATAATACTCTTATCTCAAGTCAGAGGCACCACTGATATTTTTCACTGAGTTGAATTCTACTCATTCGGTGAATGAATGGAAAGAAATTTAGTGTAAATATACAGGTATATCTCACCAAAAATAATATCAACGCACCGTCCCCCTTCCCTTTATTTGGAATTATACATTAACTGTTTTCAAATAGAATATCTACTATATTTGTTTTATCAAATCATAATTTTACTCTGCCTGAACATTAAGAAAAATTATGCTAAACTACAACGTCTTCAACATGAAAAAAGTAGATTTTTAAAGTGAAATGACTGTATTTTATATTTGCGTTCCACTAAGGTGCTTTCTCCATCGATAGAGTACATGCTGTTGGTATAACCGGACATGACTATGAATCACTAATATTCTTGTTAGACAAACGCTGTATAAAGCTAGTCAACAACGGATCTCCATATCATCACACGTCTCCATTTGAGTATGAAACATACAGTGTGTTACTTTCAAAGAAATACGATATCAGACTTCTCTCCATACAACAAAATACTTCATCCATTTCAAAAATGTGCGATAATTTCTGATTTACAAAAACTGAATAGCTGTCTGAATGATTTATTATTAAATAATTGTAATACGTACTATATAATTGTTGACTATTATGTTTGTTGAAATGTTAAACTATTGATATTTGTTGGTATATTTCCCAGACTTTTGTTTGCATTGTTATGAAAAATAAACATGGATATTATAACTATATCCACATTTTTCTTATCTCAAAATAGATATAGCAGAATCCATGTTTGTTCGGTTTCTTTTAATTAAATATAACCCCCCTCACCCATAAATCTGAGCTCTAGACATATAACTAGCTTTATTTTAAAATAATTACATTCAAAAATTATTTTTATACTCACAAACTTTCATGTTCTAACATTCTATGAATATTATTATTATTTGTATCTCCCATTCTACATACTTTATTGTTATTACTTTTAGTGACTTTAGATGAAAATTTCAGCATTATTTCACTTGTTAAAAAAAGTTTAAAATTAAAATACAAGATATTAGTCAGAACAGATTTAGTTCTCATTTATTCCTCTTATTTTAATCCTCGTACACTGCCGGTATATTTTCTCGTATCCACGTGACATATTTTTTGAGGTTAGTATAGACACTTGGCACGCCAGCTTGGCCACATTGATTGGAACCAAAAGACAGTATGCCAACCTGAAAAACGAAATAATTTCAAAATGTTACGTGCAACATGTCAATCCTGAGAATAAATCAAATTAACTATTGTTCATTTCACTATTTTAGGCGTCTACATTACCATAAGCAGTTGAAAGGTGTATAAAAGTGGCAGTGAATAATTATCAAAAACAATCGAAATTTACATTGGAATTCGAAGCATATTTACTGCTAATCAGTAATGAATGCAATCCCGATTGTAGAAGACTTATTACCAAAGATGTATGTAAAGCTATTCTCAAGATGGCGACTTGCACAGTCAATGAATTTAATGCATGAAAAAGATTGTCAATAATTTTAATGCAGCAGTTTATTTTGGGTGATATTTAACTTAAACTTTATGAGTTATTTTTGATAATTAAAGCCTATATAGGCGGTTTTTCTCTTCATTTGTACAAGTAGCAACAGAATCAATTCAGAGGATAATTCACATCATTTTTTCTACCCTGAGAAGCATATACAATTTCTAAATACGACTCTGACGTTGGTTTACACTTTACACTCAATTGTGGAATGTAATTCCGAATGTTTCCATGTTATCTACAGCTTTTTGCAGCAGCGGCATCGTAAGGTACAACAGCCCATATTTAGTTGAAAGGAATAAATAAGATTGAGTCACAAAGAGATCTCTAAATTCCAATAGCAGGTAAAAAGTCGAAAACATGCAATGAACAGCATTTTTTATCATAATATCAAGCAGTTCTCGCAATATAGTGGAAACGATATCATTTAGAGAAGTGACAGTAAAATTTAGTAAAACATGCCAGATAAGATCAATGATGATCCCTTATGTACCAAATGAACATGATTAAGCTACAAATAAAGATAAATTCTGGAACGAGCTGACAAAAATAATAGACCACACTAAAGGTAAATAAATATTTAATAGAAGATACCAATAGCAGAGTTGGATAACAGAATAGTAAATACTAAACATTTATTGGAAAATCTGGAGAATTGACTAGAAATAATAACGGCAAGACACTAACGATATTATTATAACAAACACATTTTCCCCTCACAAAGACATACACAAATATACCAGAGAAGTACAGAGTAAAAATTTTAAAATATTAATTGACTGTGTAATAACAGAAAGCCAATACGGAAAGACCATTAGGGATACAAGAGTTAAAAGAGGGCCGGAAATAGCAAGTTACCACTACGTAGTAATAACAACAATACGGGAGAAAATCGAAAAACAGAACCTATGAGTATTAACAAACAAGACGCAAGGAAAAAGCACTCACAACAAGTTAATAAGCTCTTATAAACTGAGAGATAAAGAAGTAGCTGATAAAGAAATAAATATTAAGCTCATAAATAATAACACAAGCTTAGAAAGTAGCAACATAGAAAATGATTGAAAAAGAAAATAAATGGATAGTACTAAGTAAAGCAGAAAAAGTATGTGGAATAAATATGAAAAACAGAAATAGAAAGCAAACGGTATGGTAGATGGACGAGATTAAAAATCAAGAAAATGGAGGAAGCATGGCAACATTTCTTGACAAAACAAACAAAAGAAAGTTATGATACATCCCAAAAAGCAAGAAAAACCACTAAAACGATGATAAAGGCTTCCAAGAACAAACAATGGAAAAAAAATTCTGAGAAGATTGAACAAGACTCCAAAGGGAACCAAAAACTGTTTTATCGAGCACTTAAATCGTTACGAACAAAAAAACGGCATTATACGCAGAGCATCAGAAATAAGAACGGTGAAATAATAAGAGAAGAGAAAGATGTTATGAAAAGATGGAGAGAGTATTAGTAACACATTAGTAACACAAGAATTGGAACAAATAGAACCATCTGAAATACTACAATAAGATGTGAAAAATGGAGTAACCATGGAATAATTAAGAGCAAGCAATAAAGGACCTAAAAATGGGAAGGCTCCCGGATCTGACAAGATAACAACAGATAATGTTGTTGTTTTATTTGATGATATTACCTATCGTGTTAAATCTTCTCGCTGTTATATTGAATTGATGTAAGAGTCCTTGCAAGTCATCTTCACTTTCTGCTACAAGTATGGCGTCATCTACATAGCATATAATGGATATGATTTCTTCACCCATCATATACCCTGTACACATATTTCGGATCCCATTAATAATTTCGTCCTTGATGAGGTTAAACAGCTAGGACTTACTGAATCTCCCTGACGTATGCATCTCTCGACCGGTATAGGCTGTGATAATTTCTCAATAATTCTGGCCTCAATGTTGTTTCTGCTATATATGTTTTCAATTGTTTTAGTGAGGTCTGATGGTATGTTACGCTTATATAATAGTTGAACTACGTCATTTAGTTCTACATGGTCAAATGCCTTTTGCAGATCTGAAACTTTATTGATCATCTGCTAGTTCAATTTTGTTGGGGATTTTAATGGTTATGACTTTTGTTATCCATTTCAGAGCCGTGCTGCTTAAGTTTATTCCAAGGAAGTTCTCTGGTATTGTTTTATCACTCTCTCTGAAAATTAAGATCATTGAGCTGGTGCGCCAGCTATTAGTTATTGTATGGCTTGTGAGATTTTTTTTAAGTATTCTTAATTGCTCAGCGAGTACCTATAGGTCCACCATATTTCAACAGTTCATGTGGTATTTTATCCATTCCTGGATATTCTCAGTTTTTCAGATTCTGTAATGCCTTATTAATTTCCTCTGTTGTGACGATCACATTTCCAAATGCTGCCGATTTCAGATTATCTTCCAGTTTTTTGAATACTGTTTCTATATTGTCTTCCCCCATATTTTTTTCTGCTTTTGGTTTAAAGTCTTCAGGGTTGTATACACATATTATGTGCAAGTTTTCTGTCGCTAGTTTTATGTGTAGTGTTTTTTCAGAGACGTACAATAGACCAATTGCATTAATGAGTGAATATGTAGAAGCAGCATAGTCCTTATGTACAAGAATCAGAGTTATCTGGTATAAGCTTAGGTATAGATGTCATAGTTCATAAAGAAATTGATAGAAACGGTCACAGACAGCCATTAGCATGAAATTATTTTTGCACAGGCATAGTATTGGCGAATCCAATTACCACAGCACGTGGGAGGGCGCCACTGTAGATAGGTAATGTTTATCGGAAAGAACTGCTGATTCTATGCAATCTTTATGAGAGTATGTTAGTGTGAGTTGTTTGATCTGTGTTTGAGGACAATTATTGTGTTTTGGAATAAATATAGCCGTTGGTTATTATAAGAATTCAATAATGGAAGTAAGTACAATCATTCACTAAAATTACAAGGCGAAAGAAGTATGTACACGTAAAGTATACGTATCTTGCAGATATAATTGCTGGTATCATGGAAGCGGAGATACAAGAAGTGTTTTAATGTTTATCTTAACTGAAAATCTATAAAAGGTGGTGATATAAATAAAATTAAAATGACTTGCCATAAGAAGGAATTATTGTTTGGGGGGGCATATATAAAAGTAATTTACAACCTTTAACTGTAATACAAAATTCCATTTTAAAAATAATTTTTAGAAAAGATAGGAGGCATTCAACAAAATCACTGTATAACAATGAAATATGCAATATAAATTGCTTATACATACACACTATTTGTACATATATACAAAAAAATTAAACACTAAAAAAATTCGTACACCATCATCATCAAACTAGAACTAATGTAAATAGACAATTAATTGTACCACTAAACAAAAAAACTTTGAATTTAAAATTTGCTAACTACTTGGGACCAAAATTTTATAATATGTTACCAAATACAATTAAAAACATAAGTACGATCAAGATGTTTAATGAGCAGAGCAAGATCTTTATTGTAAATAATTATGAAAAATTTTCTAACACTATTTTATAGGATAGAAAAATAGAATTAAATTATTAAGTATAAAAAATGTAATGTGAATTGAGACAATTAGTTAATTTTTATTTATTTTCATTTTTTCTTTTTTTTCTCAAAATCAGAAAAGATTCTATTTATACTAGAAAATATTTATTATGTTATTTACCCAGCACATACAGAGGTACTTAACCTCTAGGTGCCAACAAAAAATGTGGAAATGAAAAAAATACTATACAAAGAAAAAAATGTATTTAAGAATATCTCAACTTGAATAAAGTATAAAGTAAGTAAGTAAATTAAAGTATACCTGCAGTTTTGTTTATATATTTCCGTGTAAATGATAATAAACGACCAGTTTGAAAACAAGTGTGTTTTTATTTCCGCATTCACTAGAGATATTTTAAAGCTGAGTAAATCAATATACATAGAAAAATACAGCAAAATCTAAAGAAATACAATATAAGATGTTTTTCGTATTATTCTATTATTCTCTCTCTCATTCCAAATGAGATCTTTCGCAAATTTTCTGAACAGAGCAAGTTAGTTACTAATAAATTTTGAGGCATAATACATAGTAGATATTATATATAGATTAAGGAACATAATATAAATGAGTTAATCACTTTAATAAAACTGTTTCCTAAGCTAATAACCTTTTATCCACTTTCTCGACCACTCCAAAAGTGTTCTTAGTATAGACAAATCCTGTTTCTTCATTGGAAAAACGATGAAAATGGATTGTCCGGTACTTGTTTTTCAGCTGTGACAACTATATTACACCACAATTTGTATTAAAAACAGTTTTCTTCGACATGGTGAGTGAAATTCACATGTTAACAAATACGAATGTAAACAAACGATTACCTATCTTTTCTCAGTTGGCACTTTTACCTGCAGAGGGCAAAAGCTTGGCTGGATTCGCCTATATTCTGGTAAAAATAGTAACATTTTAAATTAAAATGGCCGTTGCAAACTTCCCGCCGCGCATGCGGAGAACAGTTTTCGCTTAATGCAATCGGTCTATTCTCTTATGTTGTTCTCGATTGTATCGTGGATGAGTATACTCTTGGCTCTTTCTTCCTTGTTGACGCAACTGTATATTAGAGTGCAGTCGTTGTAGTATTTCTGGGCATTTCTGGCCTTTTCCCATCTTCTTTTTCGCTTGTACTGCACAAATGTCAATCTTTTTGTGCCGCAGTTTTTCGATGGTCTCTTGTTCTCTATTGTTTAATGAGTTTGTATTTCATGTTGCCACTTTCATTATATTTTTATTTTTGCAACTCATTTCCGTTTCTTTACGTGGTTCGTCATTTTTAAATCAGTCCAGTTCCGAGGCATTTTTCCAGGTGTCTGAGTATATTTTCTTTTTTTTACCTGGGTAGGTTACTAGCTTCACCCAAGAACCCTCCTTCTTTTTCCAGGCTTGGGAGCGGCAACGTGAGCGTTGAGCTACTCAATCCACCCAACGCCCACGTAAGCGGGGTTCGAAGGCAACTTAAACTCATTAATTAGAAACAATATAGCCTCAGAAACACAGGAACCCGACATTGAATGAAAATAAATTAAAAATAAATAAGAATAAATTCAAATTCATGATGGTTGGAGAAAATATAGAAAAGCTAAAAATAGTGATAGATGGAGACCATATAGAACAAGTAGACCATTTCCAATACTTACGAGTAACTCTAGACGAAAAAGGGAAACAAGAAATAGATATCAACACCACAATAGAAAAAGCCAATAAGCTCTACTTCGCATTGAACAAAAAATTCATAAACATAAAAGACATAAATACAGAAACAAAAATCAAAGTTTTTTAAACGATATATAGACCAGTAGGGGCTCACTTTTGGTTGCGAAAAATGGGTATTGACAGAGACGCAGAAAAATAACATACAGGCGAGGGAAATGCGATATTTAAGAAGAACTAGAGGGGTCATCAAACGAGTCTAAAAGATCTAGAAATAAAGCCAACCTTAGAATACGTTAAAGAGAGTCCGCTATCTTGGTGAAGACACCTGCAAAGCATGGATAAAAACAGACCAGTTAAGAAATTATGGAGAGCTAGAATACCAAGAAGCAACTGTACTGGCATACGATAGGAAGGAATAGAGAAATTTTATGCAGATATAAATATATTCTGCAAGTGATACCATTTTCTGAGGACTTTTAACTATTATTTCCAACGAGTCTATTTTGGAAAGGTGGACTAAAAATGGCGGACCATGTAAGTCCTCGACCTTATGTTGTTTTAGCAACAACAAAAGTGGAACACAATTTGTGTATTTCAAGAGAGAGCAAAATTCTTTACAGGCCCTGACTTTGAAAATGGAGAAAATGCTTGGCATGATAAACAGAAGGATTAGAAGCACCCGGGCGATGCACAATTTGAAATCATACCCTTGTAATTTGAGACGGAATCCCTCAAATCTTGGGATGGTTTCCAGCACTGACATGAATACTCCAGGTAGTGTTTGTCAACATTTGAAAATGGTTCTGGTCAACAAATTCATGTCTTTATTTGTTCGGATGAGGTTGTTGTAAATGGTAACCAAGGCACGGCAAAATACGACATAAGCAAGTGGTAACCCGTAGCAGTGCATATTTCAACCCTATCAAAGCTGTTACGTACAGACCTTTAGTGATGCTGACAAGACTACTGAGATCCTACACTACACCATCATGTACCAAGCTGCTCCTCCACCGATATTATTATAAGTTGTCCCTGATATACGAAACTCTCATACGCGACTCTCACAACCTGAAGTCATTCAAGCCTTTTGTTGCTGATAAGAAAATAAAATATAAAGGCCTAAAAGGCCACCAAACGAGCTGACAAAAATAGTATGATTATACCTATTGACATAGCCATAGTGGACTTGCCACCAAACACAAGTTATTTTTTCTCTGCCGTCTTGCCGCTTTTTAATTTTTGGCGTAAGCGGGTACACTGTATCGGTACCCTTATGCGCAGATTTTGTGTCAAAAATTAGAGCTGATATTATTGCCAGTAGGAAAAAATATGATGAAACTAATTATCGAAAAATGTTCTGTATTGAAAATTAATGTTTATCTCGTTGCTGGTTATAGTTCATCAGACACTTATTCAGCCGATATTGTTGATGATTAGTTTCTGGTTATTTAGGCATCTACAAACAGTTTTCAATAACATTTTTTTTACAGGGGAACGGCTTAAAGTAGCAGATTCTTATTATTTACACGTTCAATAATCACGGGTTCGGATGATATTTTGTTGCTAATTAGTTCCTGTTCCTTTAAGCAGCTAGAAAGTATTTTCGAGTAGCAACACAATTTATGTTAATTCTAATACAAACGCTTCAAGTTTAAAGGAAGCAGAAACACTGGTAATCGTTTACCAGTCACTTATTTCCTTTTTATTCATTTTATTTGCCAGCTGACACTTTGTTGCTCATTAGTTGCTGGTCTCATATGTCTTATATGTCTAAAATGTATTCTCCGATTAGGAATAAAATCCATAATAATTTCTAGCACAAAAAATCCACATGGTGATACAGCAGAGAGAGGTCCTAGTTTAACAGTCACTTTTTATAATGACCTATCTACTTATTTACCAACAGTCTATTAGTAATTATAATACCAATTTTAGAAACAAAAATAAAAAATCAATTGCAAAAATAATCGAATAAAAGTTTAAAAAATTACATTAGGTGCATTCTCTAAAGCACAGGTAGGGATCATGGGAAAGGTACTGGGCTTGTAGGGAGGAGTAAGATCCAAACTCCTAGACACCAGATTCAAGAATTAAGGCCCTGGGAGAGGGAACAACCTCATAACACTAGAAGAAAAAGAGCTTTCTCGAATGGTGGTTAGCTACTTGTTTATTGGACTCAAAGAATTATGATAATGTCATTTTATTGCTTTGATACATCAAAGCTAGCAATTTGTTTTTTATCCGATAAAGAGCATTATCATCAACGGCACCAAAGGATATTGGCAAGGATAAATATACCTACTGAATGAAAATCATTAACAAGTAAATATCTCCTCAATATCAATATTACATGTTTTAATCCCATCATGCCATCTCATATGGTACCATCAGCGATTTTCTATGAAATATCCCTTAATCAGAGTTGTCTCTGCCTTAATAGCGACAATTTTATTTGACACTTATTTACAAATCTAAGCGTTTGATACGGAACAGAATCCGTAGAGCGGCTTCTTAATAACAAACGTTTGCTTTGACAAGCGCATTACATGTCTAATGTCAGAGAGATAATTATAACGATGATTCCTAAGTTATTCCAAGTACACGCCATCGATGAAATGAATCATAGATTCTAGAGTTTTATTATGAAAAGTATTTTTGAATTACCTGATAGAAGCTTTGTTCTTGCCTGACCAGAAGTGGTGCTCCGCCAAAACCACTACATGCATCATTTCCCGGTTGACCACCAGCGCAAACTTGATCATCAGAAACTGGTAACGTTCTACCATACACTGATGCACATTCTTGTATACTCACTATAGGTAGACGGAGTACCTGTTGTTGAGGTGGTGTCACTGAAAAAGGGATATTGCTGATAAATATATAATAATGAATATTCATTTTCACATGTACTCTGTCACGTATTTTAATTAATTAGCTTTATTGAACTGCAAAATATCGTCTCAATAACAATAGAATAAATCTCACTTTTGAGATCGTTTGCACTTGAAGACCAAAATGAAAATTGCTGTAAAAATCAATCGCACAAATATCTCGGTCCACTTCGTTAATGGGCATGATCGGACTATTAGTATCAAAAAGGTGACATGGTATGAGTAACATCAAAAAGAATATAAATTTGTTTATGCACGGCTAATATTTCATTTAAGTATTATATTTGTGGTTTTAGCAGTATAATACTATTCTATTAGGGAATAATAAAGAGGAATTAATATTCATTATTCCCTCTACCACACCAAACACAATTTCTCAAATTAGATAATACCATTGAAACAATATAAAGAAACTCAAAATTGTCAGTGTTTGTTTATTTGTATTGAGATGGATGAAAATAATAGTTATATTCCCGCTACAAAACATATATCATTCGTGTATTATTTTTACTAGACGACAGAATGTAAATACTGTCATTTACATTCCTAGGAAATCAAGTTGATATATTATCACAGGGTTGAATAGAACAGATTAACAATTACCTACTAGTTATTTGTTAAAATGGAATATAAAAGAACAATTTGAAAAAGATTAATTTTTCATAACATCTTCATGTTCTAATAATTCTTTTGAGTTATTCTCAAATTGGGCTGTGATGGTTTCTATTGTTTCCGAGAGCCTTTGAGAAAATTCTTTTTGAAGTGAAGTAGACATTTCCACAATATAATAATACAACAGAAGCGGGAGAAATTTAATAAGTAACACGGAATGTATCGACTATTAACATCCTCGTACTCACTTGCCTTGAATGTTAACATGTCTTTACATTCCTTGTTAGCCGGCAATGTAAATAATTCAAAAGCTTAGATTCAAAACATAGAAATGGCAAATTAGTTTATTTATTTTCCTAGGCATGTAAATGAAAGTATTTACATTTCGTTGTCTAGGAAAAATAATACACGAATGATATTTGCCATTTTCATGTTTTGTATCTAAGTATGTATGAATTATTTACATTACCGGCTGCAGGAAATTAATGTTTTAGTTGTACACGTCCAGAAATTATATGTTAGTTGTACACAAAATGGAGTATTCGAGTCACAATAATGGCTATTATTCTTTCAGAAATTTTACTTCCACGCCGTTCGTAAATATTCCTTGAGAATAATAGCTATCATTATCGACTCTCTACAGTTTCAAGATAAACAAAAACGAAGATATTTTGTCCAATGTTTCAAGTCATCAGACTTCAGAACATCACGTTCAGACTGAACATAATGAAAGAAAATATAACAGATACATGAATATAGTTACTTCAATAGTTCCTGAGATTCTTGTCCAATAAATCAGAAAACACTATAAAATCTGAAATTGGGATAAGCTACAGATGAGAGAGTGAAAAAAAATATTGAAGGGAAAGTCGTATTCGAAACTGTGCGTCAAGGTGACAGTAAAAAAGTAAGAAATATTAAGTTTTTCAAAGAAATTATCTGCAATAGGTAAAAAAGGACAAAGATGCAAATATTTTCAAAAGATGAGAAATATTTATGGAGAATTTTCTTTACAACACGTTACTCTAACTAATGTTTTGTTATCTTCCTAGTATAATCAGAAGCATACTGTTACGGAAAATAGGTGGTATAGCCATTTTCAAAAATAAGTCACTGAAAATGATTCAGAATGGGAAAATTTAAATTGTAATTGTTATGGGAAAAACCAACTGAGGACTCTGCGAAAGCAATATGCCAAGATCCTAGAAAACCTTTATTAGCGCAACAAAAAAAACTTATCAAATGGGATAATTCATTAGGCCACATAAATTTCAGTGATCTGAAAAAAAAACCGACATATGAGATGGTATTGACGGTGACATAAAATGTGCCGAAATGAAGATATATGGATGTATCATCAGTAAAAAAACAAGGAAACAATTTTGTCCAGAAAGAACCAGAGCATCAAGGCCACTTGAGATCATTCTGATGTGTGTGGAAAAGTATCGCCAACAACCCATGATAATGATGAATATTTTTTGACTATAACGAATGACTATACCCAATTTCTGAAGGTCAATCTGCTCCATACCTGGAATCAAACGGAAAAATATATTAAGGATTATATCTAGGAAGCAGAAGCACATTTCAATGTATGTAAAAACTGAGGACAGAGGTATGATAAAGATGGCGGATTCAGAGGTAATGAATTTAGACTTTGGTGCAAGTATAAACGTATTGTCATTGAATATACTATAAATCATATCCCACAATAAAATAAAAAAAGCTGGGAGGGTCAATTTTACTTTGACGAATAAAGTTTGTGCTATGTGCCAATCATCCAAACTAAGCAATAAGTTTTGGGTTTCTGCGGTAGAAACTGCAGCTTATCTATTGAAATGAGTTTGGAAAGGTAGACGAACAAATATGTCAGAACTTGAAGAATTTCGTCAAATGGTCGTTACAAAAAGCCATGGCTACCTAAATAAGCTTTTTCCTCGTAGTGAAAAAGGTATTTTTATTGGCTATTCTATTGATGGTACAGAATCTAGAATCTAGTTGCACGAAAAATCTATACCTATATCAAGAAATGTTGAATTTACCAAGAAATTTTGTAAAAATGTTATTGAAGATAATATATAAAAATGCGAAATGTAGAAAATGAGGTCAAGGAAGATGAGGATCACGAAGAATAAGAGAACCAAGATCAAGAAAATCACAAATAACAAGCAAATCAAGGAGAAGATATAGAAAGTGGAGAAAATGATTAGCCAAATGAACAAAATAGTGAATCAAGGCATATAAGATTTCCCAAATATTATGCAGATTATGAAATACCTGAAAGATACGCACTTCTCACAGCAGAAGAAGTTTATATGACATGTTCGGAAGGCATGGGGTCCTTGGGAACAAGTTGATGCAAAGAAAGCTGATTATAGATTATAACAAGCAGATGGGTCTTCAAGAAGAAAGATAGTGGCGTATATAAGGCTCATCTAGTTGCTCGGGTGTGTCAGCAAAAAAAGTATTATTTGAGATTTGCTGACATCTACAATTCAATTGTACATATGAGTACCATTTGTTACTTAATTATAAGGCTCGAAAATGTATTGGGTGTGATGTAAAAACGGCCTTTTTTAAAAGAAGAGCTTGATACAGAAATATTTATGCAAGTACCTGAAGATTACAATGAACCGGGAAAAATATGCTTACTGAAAAATGCTGTCTATGGACTTGCGGCTTTTCTAAAAATACAGATTAATTTCATTGAAAACCAATCACTGTTTTTTTCGGAAGAAAATATTTTTGTATGCTTGAATTTGAAGTGACTGCGGAAGAAAAACCATTAAAGAACAATTTTACTAATAATGTTTACTCAGATTATGATTATGCAGGAGCTCTTTGGTGGAGCTGCTATGTCGTGGTGTTCCAGAAAACAAAAACTTGTTGCTCTTCCAACAACCGAAGTGGAATACATAGCAGTGCATTAAAGAAGTCAAATATTTGAATACTGTTTTAAAAGAACTGACTAATTCTAGAATTGATGCAAGTCTGAATGTTGATAATCAATTTGCAATCAAAATCATCAAGGCCAAATATAGAGAAACAGCAAACATAGGTATTGAAGTCAGATATCACTTATTGCAGATGAAATACGATAGTTGTACTTAGGGCCGTTTTTATAATGTCCGGTTGACCGAAGGTTGAAACTCAACCGAGGGTCAACCGTGACTTTCTGTATTACAAACCTTCAACCCAAGGTTGAAATGACAGCAACTGATAGTTTTCTCAAACTTTCAATGTTAAATGTTGACCAACCGACGGTTGAAATGTCCTTTATAAAACTGGCCCTTACAGTATTTCATCAAACCTTTGTCAAAAGTGAAGTTCACATATTTAAAAATGTGCTTATGTAGGGGAAGGTGAGGTTATACGATCCCTGGAGGTCAAATGATCCCCCGCCATAAATCAGAGACAAAAAATAATGCCATCTATCCAAATGTGCTTGAAACATGTTCCCCGCACCCATGCCAGTTACCACCCCAAATTTCATGGCGGTGGAAACGCTTGGCGTGATTTTATTAAAAAATAATCAAAAATGTGGCTCTGATCTAAGGTAAATCTATTTTTGGACTTTTATTACTTTTTACATGTTCGTGTCTTTTGAAATGTTGTTTTATTTGCGGATATCAATAGCAGTTAGCTAATATTTAGGCAATGTTTGATCACCGCACGCGGTATTTGAAGGTTATGTTTTGATCGATATCTTGGAATTTGGTGTTTGGAGCAAAATGATCCCTTTCTGTTTGTTTAAAACGATCCCTGGAATCATTTTACCCCATTAGTATTTATTGTTTTTACAGATCATGCCGAGAATTTATATACACAAAACTAATCGGCAAAATTGGCCTGAAGAACAAATGCGAAAGGCATTAGATGCCGTCAGAGATGGTATGCCCTACAAAACCGCAAGTATAGAGTTTAAGGTTCCTGTGATGGTATTAAAAAGAAGAGCCAAAGGTAAAAATAAAATAGCTGTAGGCTCCGCTAAAAAGTTAGGTAGCAAACAGTGTTTAACCTAGAACAAGAACAAGAACTTGTTGATTACATTAAGGACATGGAGTCTAAAATGTACGGGCTGACCACACAGGATGTTTTAACCTTAGCTTACCAACTCGCAGAAAGGAAAAGGAAAAGCTGGACTTGAATGGCTTCGTGGATTTAAACGTAGACATCCGGACATAACGATACGTGTCCCAGAATCTACGTCATCTGCTCGAGCGCGAGCTTTTAATAAGCCTGTGGTGGATAATTTTTTTCGACTTTGAAAAAGTGCAAGAAAAACATTGTTTTCCACCCCATCGGATATTTAATGTTGACGAGACGAGTTTATGCACTGTCCCAACAAAAAACTCGAGAGTGTTTACACAAACAGGCCGTAAACAGGTGGCGCTAGTGATTTGTACCTCAGCTTCTAGAACTTTTGTTCCTCCAATGTTAATCTTCCGCAGAGACCAGATGATGATGATGATGATAGAATTGTTGGATGGAGCACCTCCAGGCGCTATATGTGCATGCAATCCATCTGGTTGGATGAAATTAGATATGTTTTCTCAGTGGTTCGATCAATTCTGAAGTCATGCCAAACCGACAGCAGAAGATCCGGTTCTTTTGATATTGGATGGTCACCTATTTCACACAAAAATTTGAATGTGGTATTAAAAGCCAGGGATAATCACGTCACTATTCTATGCCTGCCGCCCCATTGCACCCACAAACTCCAACCCTTGGACGTTGGAGTCATGTATCCACTAAGCGTTTATCATAACCAAGCATTGGAGAAGTAGATGAATAACAATCCTGGAAGAGTGGTAACCGTTTTCCTAATAACGAAAATTTTTACAGAGGCCTATCTAAAAGCAGCAGTTCCACTAAATAGTATAAATGGATTCAAAAAAACAGGAATATATCCGTTCAACCCTGACATTTTCACATTGCAGCTGAAACGACTGAAATGGATGTTGACAATGATACGGTAGACCTTCCCATTCCGATACCTGGGACGCCAAGTCCTCCATTAGCAGAAACCGTGCAAATACCTTCTCCTCAACTGAAACACTATACCCTTTAGAAGTGGATGTCCAAGAATCCCTTCATTTAACACCTTAGCCGTCTCCACTTCAAACTTCGACTCCAATGATGACTCCACAAACACCACAGTCATCGCGGTAAGCACCGTCCTTCCCGAAAAATACCTCAACATCTGAATCTTCTGGAAGATTACCTTCAACTTTGGCTGTTGGTCTCCCATCCACATGTTTTGGTGTTGTTACACCCAGGGAAGTACGACCAACACCAAAGATAGTAGGAAAAAGAGCGAGTGCAAGACGAATAAGAGTAGACACATCAGTACTAACCAGCACACCCTACAAAAAAATACCTTGAAGAGGAAGCCAAAAGAAAACAGACATAGAACAAAAGAAAGTCCTTAAGGAAGCGAATAAAATAAAAAAAACTGTGATCAACAAACAGAACGATACTTAAATTGTTATGAACAATACATATGATTAAAATAAACAGCTGAGTGTTTTATTTCACTGATATTAATTAACTTATGGTACAAAATGATCCCTGGGATTATTTTACCCCTACCCCAGGGATCATTTTATACATAGGTGTGTATAAAATGATCCTTTATTAAACTTTAACAGAAACCACTTATACAAAAAAACTACATACATATAATAAAAAATAAAAATGCAGTTACAAAGTTAAGTAACTTCACTACCTCCGAAAATAGAAATCATGCGATTTTGCCTTCAACTTTAGCCACAGTTAAGTTTTTCCCTTAAGGGGATCCTTATACCTCACTTTCCCCTAAAAGTGATATTGGTCGTGTCTGATTACTAATCGCTTAGTAATCGGTAATCAAAAAGTTGACATCTTTAATATGACAGCTATCAGTTAACAACAGTGTCATATAACCTATCTTTTGTTTCTGGTATTTCCCCATTCTATTATGGACATCTATCTTTTAGTTTACCACATAATCTTTTTCATTATAAATATATTTTCTTCCACTTTCAATTCCTCTAATATATGCACCTAATTGTCGAATTAAATTATTTCAAATCTTTTGAGAAATGTCAGTTTGATAAATAAACTAAACGATAATGATTCTTGATTACTGATTACTAAGCAATTGGTAATCAGAAACTGCTGTGGACATGACCAATATGTTGATAAAGGATATATTTCTTTTCATAATATTGTTTTCTAAAATATTGGAATAGATATATTGTTAAATTTAAATGTATCCTCATTAGGATGTGTATTGTTATGGGTACCTAACATTAAAAAAATAATATAAATTTTTTTACTCGTAATTGTCATGCCATAATATAACTTTATAAAATATATATAACCAGCTGTTTTACCCGGCACTTCCTGGGCAAACACCTTCGTGCTACGAAAACATAAAGTCATTAAAAGTCTTGAGTATAGAATCTTCTATGAGACCTACTCGCACGTAGAACCAGTCCGAACACCAACCCAGATCAATCCACAGATATGCACCACATGCATCCAAGAGAGAGCAGCATGATAATTTTACCTACATTTGTCTTAAGGATTTTCCGGTATGGAAACCTCCACTTTTAAATTCCAGTCGCACTGACATACTCTCACAAAACAGTCTAGTGACATACTACACACAAATATATAACGAAAAATCCACGAAAATTCAGCCATAGAGCTCAGAGATACTTCTTTGGGAATTACAGATATGGAACCCTCAACCTAGGCAGCCCAGACACACATAAAATATAGCCTATGTCACCCGCGCGAATATAAAAAAATCAATAATTTTTTTTTATCAAAATCGGATAAGCAGATTTCGAAATTTCTGTGGTCATTCTTGACTGGTTTAGTATTTGATAAAATAGATTTTTGTTGGGGATGCAGTCATTTAATAAATAAAATTCTTTGGATTATGCCAAGCTTTCGAATGTTTATTCTCTTTATTTAGATAAAATTAACTACAAACAGGAAAGATTTTAAACCTATCTATCAGAAAAATCTATTTTATCATATAGATAAAGCTCTGAAGATAGTAAAGCTGGTAATTTTAATCGATATATATATCGATATTTCAAACAATCAAAGCAACACAACCGAAGAAACTTTTGAAAAAATTAAGTTACCTTTAACTAACTTTCATTAAAAATATTTCTGACTTATGGATATGATTTGTAGCTAGAACTTTAGCTAGAAGGATTTTTTTCTAAAAGTGACAAAAATTAAAGACCGTGTGATTTACCTATCCGCTGGCTACATTCCGTGAGTTTATATAATGACATGGGCTTTTATAATAAATATTATTTAAATTATACTATCCAACTAGCTTCTAGAAATATTAATCAAATAAAAGTATTCTTCTAAGAAATTACTG
Organism: Crioceris asparagi; assembly: GCA_958507055.1. NCBI lineage: Eukaryota > Metazoa > Arthropoda > Insecta > Coleoptera > Chrysomelidae > Crioceris > Crioceris asparagi. The sequence goes on along the minus strand of OY293829.1, from coordinate 61,266,680 downwards.
AAAATCAGACGTGGTTCAGAATAACTATTTGTTATTCGATCACTTACCAAGAAAATCATAGCAATCATTATCAACTCACCTGTCTGCCCAGCAATCTTTCCCCATCCTATCAAATAACCGTAATCATTTGTGACCGACCATGGTTCCGGTAGACAAATCGGTTGTGCAGTGACTAGACAAAAATATTTTGATACATCATTAATTAATGTCATTGCTTGATAATAAGACATGAAGGTCACAGTGTGACTATCAAGTGGAACAGTTGAAGAATGTCAGTCTTGGAACATTACCTACCTGTGTAATTTATTCTCGATCTTAGAACCAACATCGCGATATTGTGTTTGTAGGTTTGTTTCTGATAACCAGGATGAACAATAACATGACTGATTGGTATATCTTGTACAGGTAAACCGCAAAATTCTGTTCCACAATCAATCTCAGTATTTGTCATCCACTCACCGATTCTTGCTATATATCTTTAACAAAGAAGAGTTGGAACAGTGCTTTTAGTATGGTTGAATTATTGGAACATTTATTATCACTTACAATTTATAGTTGTCAGCTTTGGCTAGAGCACAATGTGCTGCCGTTAAAATTACTCGATTACTGATTATTGAACCAGTGCAAGGAAATTTCAATTCTCCGGTGAGAATATCTGAATCAAAAATAATTTGAATTAAATCAAATTCAGAAAATGATCTGCAATCTTCAAAGTTACGTTATATACGCTTATACGTTACGGGTTGGCAAATCATAGATGGAGTAGGTAGATAAGTAGGTATAAATCTATTATCAATACTAGAACGACATTTTTGATCCTAGTGCTTGATTTGAAGGATGTAAATGGTTCAATAGGTAGATACGTTTGATTTTGATTTAAACTTCAATGTTTGAAAGGTGATTTGATCTAGAGTGTTCTTAGCAATCTTTTCTTTGATTACGTTGGTATCTGTCTTATTGTTTGAGGAACATTGCTTCTAAACGGATTAATAGATTTAGATTTTTATGCTTGAAAAGTGAGATGATCCAGAGTGTTCAAATAAACGGATTTTTGTTGTTTTGTTTGAAAGGAAACCTGATTGAATGTGTTCTTAGCTAGTGCTTTATCGGTTTTTTAATGTAATGTATTATTTGAAACATAAAACAATATGTCAGACTTCAATCCAACTACATCTATTCTACTTCTGCTTTGTATGGAATGTTCACGTTAACACTCAACTACTTTGTTATGGCATATCATTGGTCATGTTCAATAAAACTCACGGTGTGATTTAAAACGAATATAATTGAAATTTTTAAACCGCAGCACCAAGACAAAACGTGACATGTGATAACACAATGTCGCATCAGGAGCCCCAATCAATTGTAAAGTAATTAGGAAATAGTTGAAAAGTATCGATTCAGAAGCTAGAAGATACTGATGATACCAATAAATAATAATACCAATCAACGTCCATTTAAAATCATGTTAGTGAAATAGATTTTACTGCTTAAGGGCATGCTTACATTCCTAGAATTCAATCGAGTACACTGACCAGAGTGTCATACTGGCCTGCATAACTTAATCGAATTTAGGAACAGACGCAGAGTTTAAATCTTTTACACATGTCCAGCGTCGGTTTTGAACAGTCGCATCTTGCTGCATTTTAAGTCGAGAGCAATTTATATATCTAATTCCGGAGAACATTCCATTTATGGTATGTTGTGGACGCAACCAGTCTAGTGAGAACACTCTTGTTTGCAAATAATTATGTTATATCAAGATAGTACCCTTCCTCCTATGTTATATTGATCCCACCAATTAGTTAAAATCATATGCCAACGACACTATAAATTTACCAAAATTTCAATCTTCAATAAGAAAAAAATCTCAATAGTATTTGTCTTCCTGGCAAGTAAGATACTCACTTCTAAATCCAACTCTAGCGATCCATGGATAGGCCCCTATGCTGTCATATCCATCGCCTTGTACTTGAGACACGCCACATGTTTGTCCATCAACTTTTTTGGTTGCAAGACCTGATGGCGCTGTTTCAGTGACTTGTGGACAACAAATCAAACCTGAACCCTGATATCCACAGCTCAATTCATCTATACTAAAAAAACAATTGTATGCTATACTTAAACTTGAGGGATACAACACTACAAGATTGCGATAGAAAACAAAAAATGTATCTGAAGGTCTTACTAATTATATTGCGAAACGTTTTCTTGGAGAATTTAATAACAATAACAAAAGTAAAGATTTCTCGATAGTTACCAGGTGTATTAATTTCATTCGCGGTGTTAATTTATGTGAATACGGAAATCAATTGAAGAGTGTTGATTGATTTTTTTCTTAGTGGTCGAAAAATACAAATATGCATTTTTTTATTACATATTCGTTCTCAAATTTTAGTTATACAGATTTATTACTATCTTGTTAAAACGCTTACCTATTCAAAACCAGACATTCATTGTTGACTAGATTATTTAAAACAGGACAGGATGAGAGTGGTACACATTGGGTTTTCGAAGGACAAAATGTTGATCTTCTTTTCCTGATGATGGAGGAGGGATTTTCAGCCCATCCAAATTTATCTACGTAAAATATGAAAATCATTGTATTTTGAATGAAAAAAACATGACTGCAATACCAATGAGGGAAAGTCTATAAAAACCAAATAATAATATTACCCACAAGGTAAATGATCCAAAAAAGTCTGTAAATAACAAAAATATAACACAATATAAAATAATATCTTTATTATTGGTAGTAGAAATTTTGTGCAAAATATGAAGTATCAGTTTTAGATTTTTTTGTGAGAAGTTCATTATTCAACATTTTTAAGTTAAGATGATTACAGAAAATCTCAATAAATATATAAAAAAATGTTTAACCTCTCCCTTCCAATGGCTCTAGCACGTAACTATTGAAGTTTGTGAAAATATACCTTCAATATTTTTTTTTCTGGAATTGATTGATGCGCGTTCTTGAAAGGGATATTTTTGAGATATACATGTTGAGAGAAGTTTTTGTAGATGACCTTTTCTCAACAGCAACAATTAGCAAGACTCTACAGAATTGTACCTTCTGGAAATTTGAATAAAATCTGATAACTAACATATCTACTCCACACTCTATGCTACAAAATATGCCTCATACGGATCTGCAAGGAAGGAACACCATTTTATATGGGTACAATAGCAGAAGACCGAGTAAGAATATAAGATACGCTGATAGGCCATTTGAAGGTAAACAAAAAATGCGAAAAGGAAGTATCATTCCCATTAAACAAAGGACGTAAATAAACTACTATTAAGGGCATATACGATCACCAGCAAAGCGCCAGAAACATGGGAAATCAAATTTCTGATACTTTCCAAGTAACAAAAAGTATTCGACAAGGGTGCGTTCTGCACCTTCACTGTTCAATTTGTACATTAATGAATTGTTGAAAGAATAGCATGCATGCTGTGTGACATGATTCGAATTCTTATTAAAAATGAGTTTCTATGTACGTTACCTTTCGCGGATGATAATGTAGCGATAGCAGCAGATAAAGATAACATGCACCTACGTTAAGGTAATCAGTGACAAAAGTATGAGGTTCTATGCGTCAACATTTTTGGAAAATATGTCAATATTTATGTATTTATTTCACAAGAACATCTTCAATAGAGAGTACGACAATATTTTTAATGTTTTATTTCTTGTACTTACTTACTTTTTATGTTTTCAAAGTTACCATCTGTCAAAAACTTTTGACTATGTACAGTTCATTTCTCACACTAAGGTTGACATATTTTTCATTAGAGACGGAATGTGGCAACGTAGAATTGTCAAGTATTTGGTACAAGTAGGTAAAGTTAGTTACCAAGCTGTGATTAGAGCGTTTAAATTTTAAATTTAAATAATATGATGTCTAGTCAATTGCTGCAAAAAGGTAGACTTATTAAAAAGGGAAAGCTAAAAATTTTTTATATACCAAAGGCGATAAAATGAAATCCAAGCAGAAAATGATGATTTGATAAAATATATTTGCTTGCAAAAAATTTAAGTATCATGCGTGTAATACTGTACCTATATACTGTAATACTAGATAAAAGAGGAAAATTCCATAACGCAACATATGATATGCAAAAATTGTAATAATGTTTTTAAAAGAATCTTATAAAAATGATAATCCTGGCAAATTATTATCGGGGCAAACGTCAGTTAACACTACTAAAATGACGAAGAACGAAAAATGTAGAAGTAATATTCAGCGTTTCTTTGAAGAATATATTCCAGGAAAATCGTAAATATTCGCAATATTTAGTTTTCCAATTTTATTCTGTTGTTATTTATATAAGACTTTATTTTCAAGCCTTCGTAGATGTACAATAAATGTGAATAAAATCGTTTGCGAAGTCACAGGTCTGTGCAACTATGAATAATTTTATTGCTTATGATTTTCTATTGATAAATTGTATGTTCCTGTAAATTTCTCCTAATACAAAATTTACTTGAATTAATGTGTTATTTTTTCCGGTTCATATTCACCCTGTCTTACTATCTAGTCAAGATTAGCGCTGTTGCCAAGTATCACCAAAATCATAAGTGTATAATACGAAATTTTCGGAGATACTACACTTTAAAAACTTATATTAAAAAAACGATGAATCGCTTTGAATTTTATACACATTTTTATCAAGGTTTATTTTATAATATAATAGTTTTCCATTGACATCTTTCGGGAAGTTTAAGCGAAAAAAATAAAGTGTGGTGAAATAATACATTCGCTCTATCTCACCTACGTAAAAAATGGAAAATAAATATTTTTTTAATTACAAAACGGTGAATCATACTGAAACTTTGCTATAGAAAAGAAAGCCTTCTAAACGGCATAAAACTGAAATTTAAAAGAAATCTGTCGAAAACGACTTTACGCGATAACTACCTTAAATGGGGTTAGCAATTAATTCGGCAAAAGCTGGCTACAGGAAGTGTTACTGAAGCACTTGATATGAATGACAAAACTGTGACCCCATGTACAGATTTTAAATATCTAGGAGCAACGTTATCACATGAGGCTAATACTAGAAAAGATATTTAATAAGGATAACACATGGCAAACAAGCTGCTCAGAAGATAAAATCAGAATGTTGGTAAAAACAGGTCCATACAAACAAATGAATAAATAAATCAAGACTATGACATCATAGGGATAAAGACCGAAAAAACAGTTTTCGTGAAACTCAGTGTAAGTGTTAGGTTAGGCTAGATTAGGATTAGGTCAGTAAAATTTGATTACTGATTCCATAAGGAAAATAGAGAAATAGTTAAATTTCATAAGAATAAGGCATAGTATGAAAATTTAATACTTTTTTAAGCTACACATTAATTTCAATTGCTTCACATATTCGTGAAGCAGATACTATGGCTTTATGGCAACTAAAATATGAAACATAGGTATATGTAATGTAGTAGATTTCTCGAATATAGAATATCAAATGTTGCTCCTAATTTAATCGTTTCAATGTTTCAATGATTATTCGTTTCTAAAATGAGTTTCTCATCACAAAAGATACGCAGTGCGGAGGACTCATTCAATGCAAAATTTACTCAACGGCATTTTATTATCACCTTCACCAAAAGCAGTACCATCTGTATGACTGTGTACATATTCGGAATAGCAAAATGAGTTTAACAATAATTTAGGAAGATAAGTAATTGAGCTTATGCGCCAAATCTACTCAGATAGATAGGAATAATCTCTGACCAATTCGTCTATTGTTTGACATAACAAATTAATTGGAACATTTATATAATTAGACTTGTAATGCTGATTGTGTTAAAAGTTCGATTATCTTATTTTGTTTCTTAGAAATTAGATTTTTTGAAAATTTCATTGATTTTCTAAGCCGTTATGGTAAAAAGAAACACAACACTTATTTTCAGAGGAGGGATATTTTGTTAGATTTGATAAAGCAAATCATTTCTAGCATGCAATAAAGTGACGTAAACAGAATGTCTTTCCTGAAAATTTAGAAGTATACTTAGACTTATAGTGATAATAGACGTGTAAAAGTGTGTAGCGCCTGCTGACTCTATCATTCAAAAAAATAAGGGGAGGGGAGTGATTCTAAAATTATTTTAGTTGGATATTTGACATCCTCGCCGGGAGTCTAACTCAATCCCATTTTGAGAAATTTATACTCTTACCTGTAAAGTAGCGAACGCTTATTATAATACAATATTTTGTCGAGTTTTTGTTTAGCATATAAATCCCTGCCAAGACTATAATTATTTTTTTATGTGATCATTTGAATTCAGCAATGTCAATATCGCCAATTTATTATGTCACGTTGATTGTATAGGTATGAATTGGAATAGATTGGATTCATATAAAAATATTCTAGTTTACCGAAGTCAAGGTCTAGTATTTTACTTTCCTAGGCTAGTTTAGTAGCTGTATAAGGAACGTATTGTAATCGTGAGAAATTTTCGGTATCGAGATTTTTACAAATGTTGACGTTTCAGAGTTTTGTAAGTATAATAAACATATTTTCAGCTATTGGTCTGTCTGTCCGTCTGTGACAGCATTATCTCGGGCACTGATCGATGTATTTTGTTGCTTTCTTTTTATTTTGTTTGGTACCAACACCACCCGCCGGTGGCACTGAATAAGGATCTTGTATACACTGGGTGTTGAGCTATAGCCAAAAAATACGATTTGCTCTAGACTGTAGCACAAAAACGGCTCCAAGGATTTCGATTAAACTTGACTAAAGTATTCTTCTAAGAGTCCTTTACTACCCACATATACAGCGCCATCTCTGAGAAAAAACACAAAAAATTTATGCTTGAATGAAATCCATGTTTTCCAAATGTTTCTTCAGATTCTGGCTAAACGTTTCCTCTTGCGAAAAAATGTTACATAACCATTGTTGTTTGTCTTGACATGCTGAAAAAAAAAGAGTGGTAGCGCGATTTAACCAGTGGATTTTTAGTTTACTAGCGCTATTATTATTCACTGGAATTTGCCTGCGAGCGGTAGGAAAGTCGTGTGAGTGGACACACCAGATTTTTTATTTATACATTTTATTGTCTATGGTCAATATTGACACAATATTGAAAAAATCAATAACTGACTTCGAATTAGTTATCAGTTAAATAGTTAAGAAAACCCGAGAGAAAACCTTAAAAATATCTTAAACCCTTTCGGTATTATCTATATTTTGCCAAAAACCGTATTAATCCATTGTAGAATGCGTAATGACAACAAAACTTTTGAGCAATACGATGTTGGCGAATGTTGCAAATGGGTACAATGGATATATTAGAGAAAAGGTTAATAGATACATAAGACGTTCGTGTGCAATATATCAAAGAAGTTTCGATATTGATTTGTGGATAGCATACATTTTTACTTCTACTCTCCTTATCCGTCAAGTCCTTCCGGAAGATTTTTTATTTGCCCAATGGCCCAGAATCGTTGATTCACATTGTCTTGTTCCAATAAGTCTACAGATCCAATCTTGAGTTCTCCAGTCTCTTTCGCTTGTTTCAGATTATTCATGTGACCCTGATACCAGTCAATATTCATGATTTTATTTTGATCTCCTATCAGATTGGTTAAACTGTCACGATATATTATGTAAAGTTTTCCTCTTCGATTTACAAAACGTCTGATAGCTGATTTTAAGGCATTTTTCGTAACTCCAAATGCACACATCAATACACATTACAAGAAAACACAACAACAACCCATGACTTCTGGTTACCTCGAGGAATCAACAGCCCACCAAGATCGATACCAGTAACGTCAAAAACTGATCTTTTTTGAGTCGATCCAGAGCAAAGCAAGATTACTAACTCGAAGATTTGGGCATCAAAGCGCTGACATACTGCACATTTTTTTAGCACTAATCGAATAGTTAATCTTAGAGAGATTGTTTTTACTTGTATTGTTCTGGCCAAATGGTATAGGGCTCAAATAAGCGAGGCTACCTTTCCCTGTGATATCAGGTGGAAAAAATAGCAAATAAGAGAACTTGGAATATAAATGAAGGGATAACTCACAGGATCATAACAGCAGTACAACACTCCTCGTGGTTTTAAATTTGGGTTCTATTTCTTTTTCGCGGAAGCTTAGTTTTCGAATCTTCTTCAGGACTGTAAAATTCAGACAGATCTTTTGTCCACTGTTCCCATTTCTGATGTTGTTGATATACCCATATGCTGTGACTTTTGAGGAAGGAAAAAAGGAATATTTGGAAGGACAGTTCTCAGTTTATAACAGATATATTAGCAAACTTTTTCCTCAAAAAAGCAGGCAAAAAACTTGAGGGACCGTGGTGGTTCTCCAAATTAGTTTCAAGCATTAGGGCATAAGCTACTGAATATTTTTTGGCAATAGAATTTGAATTCAGAAATTCTCTCCATAATTTGGATTGAACATCCTTTTCTTGATCCTAATTAAGAAATCTTCTACAACGTTTGAATTTTTCGGAGAGCCGTTTTATCTGCGCAAAATCTGATCTTCTTGACCCGGAGTGGAAGCTTAAGTTCGGTTAGCGGCTACCGACGATTTGCATCTTTATTAATTTCTATTAAATCTTCATGTACATTTGATTGAGATCAGTCTTCTTTCTTACCTCAAAACTATTCTGACCTGCCTAAAATTCAGTAAATATTTTTTTACTTATGGCAGTAAAAATAAGAAATAATATTAATACTATTGGTATTGGTAATTTTGAAGTTGTACATTTGTAGTTAGACAGAAGCAGTGCACCGACTAATAAAGTCGGTAATTTTTTTAAAATATTTATTTCACACTTTTGAGTGTGACATTAGTCATCAAAATCATTCAACGTTCACCAAAAATTATAATACGTTGCTTGTTAAGAGATTTCCTTGGAGATTTCAAAACAAAATATTCCATTTAAATGGAGCTACATATAATCTCTTCTTTAGTTTGGCCGTCTCATATTTTTAATTTTCGAAAAAATTGCCCCCAGCACATGAACCCCATGATTTTTTAAAATGTCCATATTAGACGTTGCCGGATATGGTCTATTATTTAATTTTATCTTCCCAGTTCCCTCCATCACTTTGGGAAAAGTTCTTGGGGAAGGATTTGTGGAATGTCATTTTTTTCAATGGAACCTACTCTCAGTAGTCCTGTTTGAATTGAAAATAGAATCATGAAAATCGGAGCACGTCTACTATTTAAATGGGGCGAACAGATATAAGCCGTTTGGGTCGTTGGTAAAAAAATATATCCGATAATTATAGAGGAATACACAGAATTGACAGAAGAACCTCAATAGTATTCAAACTGTAATGAGGTACGTTCGAATTTCGACAACTGGGTAATCTCTTTAATATTTATTAATTAGCTAAGAAAAATAAATCTTATTAGTGAGAAAAAAGGAAATATTTTAATCAAAACTATATGAGGGACACCCTTCAAAATCTATATTATTTAAATTGTTGAGAAAGAGTATTTGAAAATGAAAAATTATATAGGGGGATTGATTTAAAAATGCACCGAGGTCGTCATATCTCGGAAATTAGTACAGCGGCTGAAAATCGAACCATGTCACTAAGAAGAATTCATGTTCTACAAAGAAGATTTTGACAGAATTTTATTATTTAAATAAAGTATGGTTTAGCCAGAAATCAGATGGTGAAAATTGCTATCAGTAATTTAAAATGTATTAGAGAAAACGAATTAAGATCATATAAAAAAATCGTCTTGCTCACAGTAATGAATTGTGACCAAGGCCATTTCCAAAAAGTCGTAAAACAATTAGGTACAATTATACAACACATTAGTGTTTGACAGAAAATGATTTTATTGTTCATTAAGCATCGCCTACAAACAAAAATTATATGCTTACTGCTAAAAAAACAGAAGATGGGCGTTTTTAGCAAGAAAATATAAAATATAATTATTGATTTGGCAATGGAAAGGACTAATAGAGTGTGTACTTTTGCTTCGGTCTCAGGTTTATCCCTAAAGATGCCAACTTGGTTGGCAAAACAAGTTTTAGTTGAGATTAATAAAAATATTTGTGTGTTCTATGGTGATTTTGACTTTTTTTGTTACAGTATAACAAATAACCATAAAATTACCCGACTCTATCACCATTTAACCGAGTCCTTATCTGTTACAGAATCATATCTTGAACATTTTGTATACAAATTTTAAAAGATATTTAAAAAGTTATGAATCCGAATCATGACCTAGTATAATAAATACGTTCTGTAGTATAAAGTACAAATTCAACTTGTCTTCAAACATAGCGTCTGCTTTTATTATGAAATCAATGAAATGAAAATCAATCAATTATTATGTGGAGTAGTCCTTGATAAGCCGAATAGGAAACTTTTAAAACTGAATGGCAAATTAACTTCAACAAACTACAACAACAATAATAACAATAATTAACCTTGACTAACCAGGCTATATTTTTGTGTGTCTATTATACTTTTTCCCACGTTTCTCTTTTATTGTTTATGAAAAAATAAAGAAGAATTATGTTATTGGTTCAATAACATTAAAGAGGCATTTACTTTTGACGTTAGCAACCTATAGAATTACATTGAATATAGATAGTTTCAATATTGACATTTCAGTTGAGAGAAAATTACAAATTAACAATGGAACAGTTGTTACGGCATCCAATAGCACGCGATATTATTTGTGCTTCACTTTCCTCTTTATACTTTGAATTATGCCAGCGATAATAATAAAAATATTGTTCATAAATTGGAGCATACCTACATAACTAATGTAGATCGATCCATTTCATAATCTGAAGGCCTACTAACGGATATAATAGCATATATTGTAATATTATTTTTATTCCAATAAATTAGGTATTAGCACAATTTTGAATTTGGCTTTGATCTTTTTTCTTAATTATTATATCTGTAAAATTGTTAAATATTATCTTCAACTGATTTTGCTTAGAGTAATCTATATCTATTTTACTATTTGGTCCAAAATATTTTACGTATTACCATCCCGTCCAATCCAATGTCCACGGCATATGAAGAAAATGCTATACTCACCGTCTTATAAATATAAAAACGCAAATCCGAAATCTCCTTCCCTCCGAAAACCGCCCCCGAAGGGGTGGTGGGGGATTTTTTTTTCGAAAATCGAAATTCTGAGGTGGTGTAATTATAGATAGGACAATATCCGGAAACGTTTAAATTGAACATTTTTTCAAAAGAGTTTTTGGGAGAGAGATATGTTAAATTCTCAAATATATGTATTTTTGCTATGTGGAGAGGGCGATTTCTTTCAAAAATTAATAATCTGTGGGTACTACATGAATGACATAATTATTTGTAGCAACATTTATACTGAATTTTTTTTCCTAAGAGTTACGGTTTTCAAGTTAAATCGGCGTTAAAATAGTAACGTCTAAAATACTTGAGCGTATTTCCGCAGGGATGTTTTGAGATTTCAGTAATAACAACTACAAGTAAAGAATGTACGTGGGTAATAGGATAAGTACTCTTTCTTCATTAGTATTAGTGAACGTTCAACGATTTTTGTGAATAATGTTACACTCAAAAGTGTGAAAAATATTGGTGCTGGTACTTGGGAAGTTGGTGCCAAAAGTTTTCAATTTAACTGCAACTGTACAAAAGTACCAGCACCAATAGAATTAATATTATTTTGTACTTTTCAGTGCATCAACTGATAACATCGGTCCAATGTTTTGTAAGAAATATTTATGTATTTCAAGTTCAATAACTAAATTCGACACGGCTCGTATGTTGGAATAGTCTTTTTCCCGCTGCCGGTAATAAATAATTGATACATGCTTAGATACAAAACATGAAAATGGTAAACATCATTCGTGTATTATTTTTCATAGACGACGGAATGTAAATACTGTCATTTACATTCCAAGAAAAATAAAAAGAATAAATCAAGTTGATTTATTATTATAGGATTGAACAAAACAGAATTACCTACTAGTTATTTGTTAAAATGGAATACAAAATAATAATTTCAAAAAGATAGATTTTTCATAACACATTCATGTTCCAATAATCCTTCGGATTTCTTCTCAAATTGGGCTGTGATAGTTTCTATTGTTTCCGAAATCCTTTGAGCAAATCCTGTTTGGAGTGAAGTAGACATTTCCCCAATACAGTAATACAACGGCAGCGGGAAAATGGTAATAAGTAATACGGAATTTATCGACTGTTAACATCCTCGGCAAGTGACAAGCCTCGGCTCTTACTCACTTGCCTTGTCTTTACATTCCTTGTTAAATAAATTTTATCTCATAGCGCCCCATGCTAGAATATTTTCTCATATATTGTAATAGATAATCTATATAAAATTTTCGAAAATAAATATATGTCGCCGGGATATGAATACAGTGGTGATTTGATATTAATCTAAAGGAAATCATCAATTCACTGCATATGTTAAAATAACAAATCTACAGCTCATTTACCTGAACAAATTAAGTAATTTGATTAGATCCCTAAACTAATCTAGTAAAATAGCAAAAATAAGATTTCCAGGATATTATAAATATTTATTTAGTTTACTAGACACTATCTACATATATTTATATATAAATGTATTGCCAAATGCGTTGCTAAGCGCAAAAATCGAAAATTCGGATAATTTTTGTTTTGATATTTTCGTTAAGGCATAACGAAGGTTTTTATGGAGAGAAAGATTGTAAAAATTGCGGGGAAAATAGTAAAAATATGACTTTTCCCAAACGCTTTCTTAGTGTGGTGTCAGATATGTCATACACGTCAAGAACCAGTATCCAAGCTATATTATCTAGAACAATGAGCCTTTTTCCTGAGAAGAGTGTGGCCTTTCGCTACGTAAGGGCAGCACTTCTAGTACAAATATTAGACTTAGTCCATCTAACACTGTGGAACTATAGGTGATAAAAGTAAATTATTTAAAATAATCAAACAAGTAAACCGTGTACCATAAAGCATTACAATAAAAATATTATATTACTTAAATCTAATCATTTAAAATTCAGATAATAGATTAATAATTAATAATAATAATAATTTCTTTAATTAAAGTGATTACTTTGAAATTTGTTTTATTTATTCATTTTTTCTATTGGACTGCACATGGCCAATAACCAACATAACGATTTATTTAAAATTTCATATATCTCTACAATTATTACTGCTACGGCAGCAACGCGCTGGGTACTGCTAGTTTAATATAGATTCATTGAAAAGCTGTCATTGAGAACATAAATTATATATTTTATCTATACCTAACAATGAAATCAAAAAAGCAATAGGAAATTAGATTAAACGTTATCAAAAAATATATTTATGAATGGAATCATTCATTCAATTTATTTTAATTAGGACCTACTTTAATGTAATTGCATTGTACTTTCTGACAATTCGACTGTCTGCTTTTTTTGTTTTGTTCGCGCCTTATATATAGTAAACGTAATCCGATTTTGATGATTCATTTGAAAGAGGAGACTTGGAAATTGGTCCCATATTCGTAAAAACACAAACCGAAATCTCCTTCTCTCCGAAAACCACCCCCGAAGGGGGTGGAGGGGGCAAACTTTCTCGAAAATCGAAAATTCCATATGCCAGAATTAAAGATAGGACAATATCCGGATACGTTTAAATTGAACAATTTTTCAAAAGAGTAACGGTTTTCGAGCTACATTCATTCTAAAATCTCACACATGAGTATTTTTGCTATGTGGAAGAGGCAATTTCTTTCGAAAACTGAAAATCGTTTGATGCCACATGAAAGACAATAATATGTGTATCAACATATAAAGATCATTTTCTCCTTAGAGTTACGGTTTTCGAGGTAAGCGGCGGTAGAATGGTTAAATCTAAAATATTTGAGCGTATTTCCGCAGCGATGTTCTGAGATCTCTACATAATAACAAGGACAAGCAAAGTATATACGTGGGTAATAAGATATTAGTGGTGAACGTTCAACGATTTTTGTGACCAATGTTACACTCAAAAGTCTGAAATAAATTCTTTTTTACAAAAAACTGGACCGACGTTATTAGTTGGTGCACTGAAAATTACGAAATAATATTAATTCTATTGGTGCTAGTACTTGTGAAATTGGTGCCAAAAGTGATCAATCTAACTGCAACTGCACAACTTCAAAAGTAACAGCACCAATAGAATTAATATTATTTCGTAATTTTCAGTGCACCAACTAATAACGTCGGTCCAGTTTTTTGTAAAAAAGTATTTATTCACAAAAACACCCAATTCATTTGCGATCGATAGTTGGCAGTCTCAAAATCGAATAGGTTTTTTTGAGACAAAGATGTTCTTGAGAAGTCTTCTGTAGTCACGATCGGTCTGAAACGATGGATCGTAAATGAGCAATCGTACTTACCATGAATACCAATTTGGTACAGTTAGGTATGAAAGAAATGACTTTTCCTGAATGTTTATTTATTTAAAGGTAGCTAAAAAGAAATATTCCTTATACTGAAATCAGAATATAAAGCGGTACCAGTTGTAATTAATCCGTGATTCAAGTTATGTTTTTCTTATTATATTCTCCAAATAAGCCTAATATATTTTTCCTTATTTTTTTCATTCATCCAAGTATTTTATTTGAAGAATCTTCATATATCAGTCGTCATTATAAGAAAATGTTGAAACGTTTTCAAAGTAGCTACAACTACATTTATCAAAAAAGCCACTCTGATTGAGTTCAGTGGAAAATTGAAGTCGACCTTTTAAGATTTATAGTTTCAGACCTATCGTAACGACAATGTTGACCGAATCTTGGCGTTGGCGAAAGCAACAAAAATGATCGATCGCAACAATTTATGTTTTCAATTCAAAAATTGTTTTGTTAATCTATATTTATTAACGTTCATCTAAATCAATAAATATTTCTAATATCCTATAAATTTTATTATACCTAGCTATTCAAATAAATCAGATTAGGGAGTCGATTAAATCAGTTAAAATATTCAGGGAGATGAGTCTATAGATCTGTCATTTTAACACCTGCTGTGAATTGATCATCTCCCTTCCAGGTTTGATCAAATCATTTTTATCATTTCTCTGCGACAAGTTATTTCTAAAAGGTGTTTTTCTTGTCGGTACCATATCTCCCAATTATTGACTTGGATATAATTTTAAAGGTTACGTTTCCTCCAAATAACGAAAAATAAAATAATGTTTCTCGATGGAAAGAATAGTTTATTTCTATTTATGAATCATAAGGTTTGTATAAGTTGCTATCAAGTATTGACAATTCGTTTAATTAACATGCGTGACAGCAAAAATAAGCAACTGGTGTTCGATTACAATTCATCTATCTCATTCAAACTAGTCTATGATTGCCTGATTGGTAATAAGCTCATACAGAATATTCTAACACTATCTGGTGCAGTACTATCAATCAATGGAACCAAAATTTTTATTGTAATCAAAGCTCACTGTTAGGAGCACTGTTTTTAGTTGCGATTCCATTGAAGCCGCGAGTTACGTGAACTAGCCGTTTTCAAAGACTTCTAAATCAGATAGATATACCCGCAAAAATCATCTTCACTATTAAAGAGACTGTGCTAGGCATTATTACCCCTGGTAACGTGACCAGTGCTTTTCCTTCAGATGACCACCGTATAGTTTCGTGAAAAATCTTCTTAAGGGGGATAAAGTTTTAGAGAAACATTGAATTTAATAAATCCAGAAATTATCTCTCTTTTATTTAGCCACACCAAAATATTGATTTTAGAAAAAATACTTTTGTCTGTAAGTAGGTACCTATATTTAGGTTAATTCAGGCAATATTGTTAAGTTTGTATTTCTAGTTTCAATAAAATAAATATTATGTTATTTTCAGTGTATCATCAGGAAAGGTCTATCCGATTTTTGAAATATATATACTATAAAACATTTTTATTCATACATACCAAGTGCAAACATATCTTTATTTGGTAAATATCTTAGGTATTTTTTTTTAGATCGCAAGAAAATTATTACATATAAAAGATATAAGAATAGACTTATTATTTTTTTATTTCAGTAATCATATAAAAAATTTTTACATTCGTTGATTTCAATATAGGTAAAGCGGCAAAAGGATTAACTTTCCTAGTGATCTTGATTTTTGTTGTAAAATATACCAAAAAAATCCATATCCCCAAAAAACATTCCCAATGTAAGACTTTTGGAGGTGAGAGCTATATTCTGCAAAACTCGACAAAAAAATCTCAAATCTTTCGCATACGCTCAGTAAGAGCTCCACACCCATACCATTTCTTATGTTTCTTTGTATACGCATTTTGCTTTAATGGTACAGTTTCATCAAGTGATTCTATCCTTCTCACCGCCCCCAAAATTCCGTCCATGAAATTACTACTTGACGTATTATATTCATAACCCATAGTTCCACTAAATATGGACTAGCATTTCCAGTCACTCACCTGCTCACTTTAAGTGATAAAATTGTCACTAACTTACATACATACTTGAAATGAATGCACTATATTCCATCTTGGAAAAGAAGATGAAATAAAACAGAAATAATATTTCATTTGAACTTTGATTCGTTTTTACGAACTACATGTGTATATTTAACTATATGGTCAAGTTCCAATGGTTCTATATGGGAGAAAAAATCAACTATGTTAGAGATCTACAATATTTTTACACACACCAAACATACAAAAGTGCAATACGATCTATTTCTTATCCTTCCTATACAGGGTATTTCAAATATATTCGCAGGACTTGAGGATGTGCTAGCTCGTCCAAAAATATGAAAAAAAGTTTACATTAACTTACCCTCTAAAATGCGCCATTTTCGAGATACAGGGCGTTGAAATTTAAAAAAAAACCGTTTATCGTACAAGTTTTGAGTCAGAAAAACATTGTTGTTAAGTCATGATTGATGAAGATTTTGAAGGAGTAGTGGGGGTTTTTCTCCACAATTTCTACGCTAATGGAAAAAGTACGGTTTTGGAACGCCCATTTGAAGCGCCAATGTTTTCTACACAAAAAAGGTAATGTTGGTCGTAACCTCTAAACATAAAAATGATTTTTCTCGAAAACGGTCGACTTCAACGCTCACGACCAATGGTGTTTTTTTGTGTAGAAAACATTGGCAGTTCAAATGGGCATATCAAAACTGTAATTTTTCCATTGGCGTAGAAATCGGGTAGAAAAACACGCACCTCTCCTACAAAATCTTCACTAATTATGACTTAACACAAAAAAAATCTGACCCAAAACTTAGCCTATTATGAGTGGAAAATGCTTACAAAAGCTGTTTACTGCAAGATAAACGATTCCAAGATATTCACAAAAAACATTTTTTTTCTTTCAATTTCAACACCCTGTATCTCGAAAATGGTGTATTCTGAGGATAAGTTAATATTTTTTTTTTTTCATTTTTTTGGACGAGCTATCACATCCTCAAGTCCTGCGCATATATTATAAAACATCCTGTATATTTAAACCTAATGAAAATAACTGCTAACACCGTATTAAGGAGACTTAGAAAGGCGTGGAGTATCTATAAAACCTATTATGAGTTGAAAAAGAATTTGAACAACTTATGTTTCAACGTCATGGAAGGAATTTTGGGGGCGGTGAGAAGCGATAGAATCACTTGATGAAACTGTACCATTAAAGCAAAATGCGTATACAAAGAAACATAAGAAATGGTATGGGTGTGGAGCTCTTACTGAGCGTATGCGAAAGATTTGAGATTTTTTTGTCGAGTTTTGCAGAATATAGCTCTCACCTCCAAAAGTCTTACATTGGGAATGTTTTTTGGGGATATGGATTTTTTTTGGAAGTCGGTTAGCTGTCACCACAGTGTAGATAAACACAGTAGGCCAACGCAAGCCATTCCTTGATGTGGCCCGCCTTTGCCGCCGTGTCTCCCGTACCCACAGTATAAATATACCCAGTAGTCCAAATCAACGGTGGCCGCCTTAAATGATAGTTTCGGAGCATCATTTTTTGCGGTCGTCTGTTTGTCAAAGGCCACCGCGATTTCGTGTCTCCCGTTTGTAAGTAAGGGAGACACGGCGGCAAAGGCGGGTCTGTGTTTATCTATACTGTGCCCGTACCTTAAGCTGATGCTCCGAAACTATCATCGAAGGCGGCCGCCGTTGAGTTGGAATACAGCATATATATACTGTGGCTGTCACGAACTAACTTTAATTTTCAATAATCATATTAATTTTAAATACAAATATATATATATATATATATATATATATATATATATATATATATATGGTCGATGGTACCTTAGACGTTTACGGAGAACGGGACATAGGATCGTTCTGAAAGTTTGGTTAAGTATTGCTATTAATCTATTTTATATAATAATATAATAACAATAATCTTTTCAATATATTTTCAGCGATGCAGCGTTGCCGCTTATATAAGTATTACTGCGTTTTTGCATGTGTCCTCACTTTCTGATATTTCCGCCCCACTTACCTACACCTATCTCTAACGGTTCCCGAGATATTAATTATTTTAATTATTTTCCATATTTTGGATCAAAAACATAGCTCGAATTAAATGTTTATTTCTGCGTTATTGCAATTCCTAGAAAGCTGTAACTTTGTTAGTAGGTCATCGAGATAATGTTTATGGATTCTGAATAGAGAAATTTGTCCTGTGTTATACAGGATCATTCAAAATGTGTTTTTTAGTTGGAACACCCTGTATATTATGAAATATCCTGAAAGATGCCTAAATTTCCTTCGATTTGATGTATTATGTTCCTATACCAAAGTAGCCAGAATTCCGAGATAAGAGCAATTGTCTAAGAAAATCAAATTATATTTCCCATATTCATCTAGGTTGCTATTAAATGTCATTATAGTACATGACATAATGAAAATTTGACAATTAGTGCGTTATTAATAAAACCTTTGAGTGTTTTTTAACGTAAGTGACTTGAGGTACTAATGATTGTTTTTTATTCTTCATGGAAAATGAGAGGGATTTATAGCAAGAACGTGCAGAAAATTCAATGAAACGTACCCTGATTTACATCCAATGAACAAGAGGAAGTTTGTACGATTACAAAATAATTTCATTAATAATGGATCAAAATTAAAAACGGAACGACATCTACCGAAACCTATAACCTCAGATGAAGACAACATAATAAATGTTTTGGCCTATTTCCGTGCTGATCCCCAAGCTTCCACTAGAAGTGCCGAATATGATTTAGGCTTGGATCATGGGTCTGTTGGAAGGATCAACCATAATCATTACATGCGCCCGTACAAGTTTACTAAAGTTTAAGCTCTTAAACCAGAATATCATCAATGTAGGGTTCACTTTTGCAAAAGAATCCTATTTCGCATCCAAGAAGATCCTGAATTCAAAATAAAATATCTAGACAGACGAATCAAAATTTTCCAGAAAAGGAATTTTTAATAGAAGGAACGAGCATTTCTGGGCTGATCAAATCCAAATATTGTCAAGGAAATGGGATTTCAGGAGAAGTTTAGTTTCAAGTTTTCTTATTTACTATGAACCGTTGAATTCTGAGAAATATCTGGAAATTCTAAGGTCAGTTGTTCATTGGATGTAAATCAGAGTACGTTTCATTTAATTTTCTGCACGTTGTTGCGATAGTTTCTACACATTTTCCATGAAGAATAAACAATTTTATTAGAACTTCGTTTGTATTGTTATTTCATTCATTTCAAGTCACTTACGTTGAGAAATACGCAAAGGTATTATTAATAATGCACTAATTGTCAAATTTTCATTATGTTATGTACTATGATGACATTTAATATCAACCTAGATGAATATGAGAAATATAATTAGATTTTTTGAAAATTGATCTTATCTCGGAATTCTGGCTACTTAGGTATAGGAACATGATAATAAAATCGAAGGAAATTTAGGCATCTTTCAGGATATTTTACAATATAGGTACAGGGTTTTCCATTTAGAAAAACTAATTTTTAAACATTTTTGTATCTAGCGTAACGATCTTTCTTTTCAGGGCTTGCCAAGAAATGAAATGCAATGTTACAAATTTTGAAGCATATTTGCGGAACATTTATTATGGTACCAACATTACCATTATTGTTGGGGACATGAATATAGATATACTAAAAAAAAATGTGAAATCGCGAATAACTACATACTGATTCTCTCATCCTTTGGATTGATAATAATTAATATCTCATAAAATATTAGCTATAAACATAAAGTCATATTAATAAACTGACATTATTTTTCCATTTTGATCTGAGAAATAATTAAAATTATCTATAAACATTCCATAAGAAAAAACAAAGTTGTGTAGAGTTCCAACTATTTAGAAACACCCGGTATAATTGAAAATATTTTTATGTTGTAGAATGTTTAAAATACGATTGGGTTAGTTATAAACATTTTCTCATAATCTTTACAATAACCCCAAAATCGTCCGAATACCTACGCACTACTGATCTCCCACCTTGTATTTCAATACCTGAAATGTACCTAGATATTTATCAACAGCGGTCCGCGTCTAATTATAAAAAAGCTATATCGTGTGATCTGAACCAAAATTAAAAACCCAAAAAAAATTATGCACGAGTAGACAATGTTAGAAGAAATATACCTAAGTATATGGGAAATATTAATAATAATTATTAAGGCACAGCGTACGATCGCTCTGCCATCTCTTAGTCCATAGATGTATTAAATGCTATAAATGCTACCTCTACCTGATTGTTGCCATTTAGTTGGAGTATACGCTTGACAAATATTATTAATGCGTTAAAAATGTACCACTTTCGAATAAAAGCGAAGTAGTTTGCATGCTTTTCAAATAATAAATGATTTTATGATTTTATGATCATAATTAATTTGTTAGTTTCACTTAGGTATTTATCCGACATCTATATTACTGAGGTATTTAAAAACAGGTAAAATTTTAGCACCGACAACACCGTAGAGTCTTAAAAATAATAAATTGTGAAATCCGTCTACTTGGTTTTACATATATTGATAATATAAATATTACAGCCTTTTACGAGTTGAAAACGGTCTCAAATGATTACTTATCATTCTTAGATTGTATTATATACAATATTTCATCAATTTCAAGCCATATTTTTAAATTAATCGGGAAAAACCATTACGTGACCTTGAGAATCCAACATTTTTCTGTAAATAATGCATCTGTAGCCAGAAGTGAGAGATACCGCTCTCACCTCTGCAAACTACAGTTTGCATTGATGACTTGAATGTTTGCTAAAAATAACCCTGTCCGCTAAAATGTTTCAGGAATTATTATTATCCATCCACTCTTTTTGAAGGAAGTGAAGGATAGAACTGTCGGATATTAAGAAGTGGAAATCGGTCTGTAAATAAACATGTTCTACAAATATAAATGCATGCATATTTCCATAGCTATAACACCGTAACCGTTGCAGTTTTTGAATGATGTTCAATTAAACGGTTACCGAAAATAGTATTTTAATCTCAGATTCTCAATTTTCGAGAGCAATTGACCCCATCTGAAGTTTTTAGTGTGAAGGACATGTTCGATTTTTTTTAAATTGGACGATCTCCTCTTTCAAATAAGAAAAATCTTAAAAATTGCATCAGAAATGGGACCAAGTACGAAATGAGAACTCTCACCCAAAGCAAAGAAGATAGATACGAAGATAGATACTACATGGAAGTGTACATCATATAGTAAATTTGAGGCAAAAACCGAGTGAGCTTCGTTAACCAAGTGACGAGGGCGCTACCGTCGAAAATGTAGAATATGTAGAATGTAGAATAATTTAACATTCCGCTATCAGGCGACCAGAAACGGCTATAGATATTTATGTGTTCTAGCGGGCAGCGGGCTGGTGATTGCCGTTGACACACGCTATCTTCTTTGCCCAAAGGGTTCTGTAACATTGTCAAAGCAAAAGTCTACTGTCTAACTATTACTGTTCATGTTCAACATAAATAAACATTCTCGGAAAATTTCAGCTCTCTACCTAAGAGAGATAAAGCCCACGTGCAGACAGACGGACGGGCGGATAGAAAATATATGGAACCCTAAATAAGTAGACAAACAATCGAATTATTTACCTCTTCCGTTTCAGATTTCGGTAACAAACTGCTCGAGTGATAGTCAGGCTCGCGTAAAAAGGTCCCGTACTAAAAATGTTCGCATAGTTTTTCCTGTAAACTTTGAGTGGAGGCCTAGATCCTGCATTTTTTTTCGAACTTCACGCTAATTGGTTTCAGTCTATTTCCGTATATTTTCCTTAACATCTTCAAAGCTGGTCATTTTAGGATAATATAAAAAAATACTTAATACAGCAACTTCATAATGAATTTGAAGATATTTTTTTCTCAATTCTCTTATTGGGTAGGTGCACCAAATTATCCTAAATATAAAATGGTTTATTTACGCTGAACGTTCGTGATGGGGTCACATAACTCTATAGTATAGGTACATATCAAACTTTCGTTCAGTCGATTCGGAGAAAGTATGCTGTGACAAATGGATAGACATATAGGCATAAGAGTGATCATATTGTATAGTAGGAATAAAGCAAGTATGTTTGTACATTAGGAGTAAAATCTTCACAATTCTAAATAAATATTTTTCCTCCATGATTTTATTCTATTTCCGGATATACCAAATGATTACAATTCCATTTACCAACCGTTTGTAGTTATTCAGTGTAAATTAATCTAATAATGAGGGTTCTGTTTCTTTGATGATAATAAAATTAAATAAAATTGAATTTTCCTTGAAATGAATCGTATCACTATTAGTACTAGTGTCGTGAATAGAAATTAAATCATTTATTACTGCTAATGATGCTATTGAATTAAGTATCTCATAATGAATTGCTACTAAAGTAATTATTTATCTATTGATGATCGTAATATTTACATGACATAATCAGGAGAGTGATAGCATGTTGCGCACGCAAACAAAATTGTTATTTCTGGTAGACGCGTTCTTGAAGATGTATGAAATAAATTACAAAATATAAAATTGGAGCGAATTTATTACATGTTGCACTAAAAAGTATGAAACTAAAACACATACCTAATATAGGAATCATAAGAAAATTAAGTTGGTGCCAAAACATGATGTCTCAGCTTTGGAAAACTATCTGTAGTATCTACTCGTAGTTATTTGTTTCTATTTTTTTACAGTGGATAATAAGTCGCAAAGAAGTTATTTTGAAGCCTTTCGTCAATAAACTCACTAGGTACTCAAAAAGTATTTATTATTTTCTCAATAATTCTGCAATACAGAATATTTTATAAGTTATCTTGTTATTAGATTAGATAGAAAATAAAAAAGAAGTAAAAAGTGATTTCAATGCAAAAATTAGGTACCCCATTACCCCCCAACAACGGGGGTTTCGTTTCACGGATCCTGCTTCCTAACTAACTTACAGCCAGATGACTATGACAACCGTAGGATACCTTTTAAATTTTGCCAAACAGAAGGTTACAAAGGACTCGTGATTATACAAAAGAGTCGTTAATTTATAAATCAATGCATTAACGCGACTGCAATTACTTCAGAATCATAGCATGTATATTGATACACAACATTATTGTGACAATATTTCACTTTATATAAGGACGTGTTTCTGAAATAAGTATGATAGTTTTTTATATTCTCAGAGCCCCAACAACAAAACTGTTGGAGAAATATTTATGTACAAATATTTCAAGAATTGATAGGGGATCAACTATCTCTCGTCCCCTTTTAAATAAAAAAAATCATCATAATCGATTAAAGTTTACTATGGTAACCCAGCTTAGGTTAGGTAGGTTAAGTTAGCTTAGGTGTCGAAATTATCTCCAGCAATTGGTGGCAAAATCAGATCAGTTTAGATTAGGAATTTTCTTGTAATCAGTTCAACTTAGGTATAGGAAATGCTGCATGAAATCTGCACAGAATTTCAAGTAGATTTTAAAAAAATCTAATAATATATAGGGAGTTCCATTTGAAAAAATAGTCATTGCGCATGTTTGAGAGTCATCCTGTATGAATTATAATTAGATTATTTAAAAGATAAAATGAAACTGTACAAATTTTGTATTTTGTAAAATGAAGAAGTTACTTAGGAGGGTCGGGAATTTTGGTCCCCACTGTATAATAAAAGTAATGTAACATCTATATCAATAAATAAAGTCGAAGTGTCTGCTTGTAATATCAAAAGAACAGGTTTTAACCAATTGCACTAATAACAAAACATATTTTTTTATAAAGTTTGTCCGCCTGTTTTTTTTTGTTTGTTCCGGCTAATCTCCGTAACGGCTGAACTGATTCCGATGGTATTTTTACTACAGGTAGCTTATGTTATAAGGAATAACTTAGACTGTTTTTATTTTAGAAAAGAATTCTATATAAATATATAAAATCGGAGTGTATGTTTGTAATTTCAAAATAACAGATTTTAACTATATGTGTCACTTATAACAAAATAGCAATTTTTCTAATTTTTGTTTGACTGTTCCTGCGAATTTCCGTAACGGCTAAGCCGATTGCGACAGGATTTTCAGTGGCAGGTAGTGCGGACGAAGCCGCAGGTAACAGCTAGTTAATGATAAAGATATAGGTAAACAATAAATCGCTTGGCATGCCAGTGTCTCATTATAAGGGCATTTTCAGCTCGTAAAAACTTCCCTGATTGATCACTGCGTTGGTTCAGTAATCGGTATAAAGTACTGGTACAGCGAAGAATGCTGATAGTAACAACATTATAACTTATTTTTCAATAGGAAAAATACTGCCTATTATTTTGATTGACAACAAGAATTATTTATTGTACTTGCATTCAAGAGCTTCCAAACTAAAAAAAATTAAAATAATACGAGATAAAACATATTATACTAAATACAGTGTTTAACATGTAGAATTTCATATGCTGATGAATATATTTTTAGTGGTACAAGATTAGTTGAAAGTTTTTTATAATACAAATGACAAAATGAAAAATTATTAGGTATCTTTATACCTAAGTACCTACATATAAATAGTGATCGTAAGAATTTCTGTTTTGAATTGAAATTGCATAATAAAAATTTCTTAAGTTATTATTTATTTGCAAAAACATACAGACATAATAAGTAGAATACATAAGGTTAGGCTGAGGTCAAATACTGACTGCGAAATACTTAAATTGCTGTACAGTAACATAAAGTTATCCGTAACGTTTCATCCTTTATAGTAGGTACATGTAATCATAAGAATTTTAACTCGAGAAATACCTAGTTTAATTTAATTTTCTTCGAATAATTCTCAATAAATTCGAGTTCCTCCGATCGAATAGGTCTCTACAGATCGTCAAATTTAAAGTGAGCTGCGACGTAGCGATGAGAGGGACGTAAATTTATATTATGCCAGTCAGAGGCGTGCTACACCTGTCGCGTACAATCCACAGCTACTACAAAACTACAATCGCCCCTGCACATTCTTTTCATGGGTCAGATTTCACTTGTTGAGCTGTATCTTTGTGAGTGAAGGAGTAATTTTCATTTGTCTACCTATTTCAATTCCATATGAGCAAGTGCGGTCTAAACCATTTTAACAAAAGATCTACCTACCTCCTCAATCCCCATAATAAACAAATAAGAAACATTTAAAAAATCTCGAGAATCGATAAATTCAAAATCAGAATAAACGCTAACATTTTGGAAGGCATGATCAACTCCGTAGCTCATGAAACATAAATATGAAAGCATCAAAAACCACAGAAACATCGATAAACTGATGAAATCAGCGTTGGTATGATATATTTCATCTAAATGTGTCGAGCGACTCATCCCCCTTAGGCCTTTGAAAATAAGAGCATGTCTTTGTTAAATACAGATAGGAAGCTAAAAGTGACAAGTGATGTTTCAATCAATATAAATACAATTGCAGATTATTCAAGTAAAGAGACGCTCCCCATTAAATGCCTACTGTGAATGATTATTTTTTTGGATCGCTCGATATAAATATGTAAATTTTATAATATTTATATAGTTATTTTATTTACCTAGTTCTGTGGGCAACAACACCATTAAATATTTTTTGTTATTTTGAACATTCGATATAATGACTAAATTTAGTCGGGATTTTCCAACTAAATTTCATTTGAATTTTCAGAAATTTATATATGTATCTTTCTTACCGCCATCAGCTTGAATGCTCATTACACAAATTGTCTGCAATATTACAACAATTACCACACACGTCACAAAGTCCATCAGACAACGGGCCATGATATTGTCGTTGCTATACCACAAACTACTGTCACCATATAAACTTTTTATTCTGACCATATTAAATCAACAACAGATTTATATATATATATATAATATATATGTATTATGAATGTTGACCTTCCTGAAAATTCATCGTACATACGTAACATCGTGTTACTGGACATTTTTGTCTATTTGTATGTATTTTTATTGGTTTCATTATTGAAGTGGAATAATTATTTTGAAATCTATGAAATTTTTTCCCGGTTTACAGAAAAATACAATCTATTCTATTTCTAGTACATGGATAAGAAACTGTTGTCTGCCACCTAGAATGAAAAATGTATTTTAGATAATGAAAATACGCTCAAGATATTTGAGACAAAGTTTGAGGATTCTGTACCAGAAACTGTTACAGGGTGTCCAAAGAAACCGACAAAATTTATGGAGTTAAAGGGACTGCCAATACGTTTACTGACATACAGAGTGATTTGTGAATTTAGACAAAAACTTCAATCCGAAATATTACCTAAATAAAGGGATCGATAGATAGATATATAATTTATTGTTATTAAAACATTACAGTTTTATTACAAGAAATCTGGGATTAAGCACACTATTAGGTATTATTATTATTATTATTATGACTTATTTATCTTAGAAACTAAGTACTTATTATTAGCAATTGACATATTATCTAGGAGCAAATTATTCATTGATTATGAATGACCTTAGATTAATGGTATTGTATGACAAATGCTTCTTGCAGATTCTGTGTTGATATGGTTTAAGACAAGCACCAAATCGTCACGCGATGTTATATCATCGGATTTAATTTCTAAGTATAAGGGACGTTCGAAAAAAATGTGTTCAAGAATCTCGTCTTTATTTAAGATTCCTAGGGAATTTCATATGGAATTAATCACAAACTCTAAGTTGAGCAATTGCACGTTTGAATTGAACAGGCATTTTCAAAGTTAAGTAGTTTTGTGCATCAGCTTTAAATTCCAGGTAGGGTAATATTGTCATATACGTAGATTTTACGAATTGCGACATGTCTTGGGCACGTAGTTTGTCCCTGTAATAAAGTCATAATTGTTTCTTATTTTGCTTGAAGAAAATGGCAGTGAGACTTGTCCATGGGACATCAAATGCAACGAAAGTGAATTGATCTTTTATTTGACTAATCCAGTTATATTTTGCACCACAATTAATTAATTTGAATATTATACACGAGAAGCTGGTTCTGCCTATTTCTGGTCTAATAGCATAATCAGATGTACTTTGGGGAAACAGAAGCAGTCTCTTGAAAAAGCTGATTTGAACACTATTTGAAGTGTTTAAGTATCTATCTGGCCCCAGATGAGAAGAAACTTAGATATGATATTCAAGACTAAAGAATCTAGCAACTATACCTTGGAATCCCAGCAATTAATTTTAGATCTAGTGGTTAGAGAGACCACACTACCGACGGCTTGTTTTATTATATACTAGTTTTATTAGGCATATGTTGGAACAGTGAGGAGGATCCGAACACATGTTTGCAGAATTGATCCTATTTAATATACTTAGAAGTGACTAAGAGCCAAAGTTATTTCCTATTCATCAAAATAACATTAGCATGTTATGTATTCCGGGATATGAAATCAAAGCATTTCATTGTAGACAGGACAACTATGGTGGTACCCTCATATTGGTCAATCAGAAGCTTCAGGTTAAAGAGCTACCTCATGTAGCGGAGGGCTCAGCTGAATCTGTCATAGATATATGCGGAATTTGGGCGAAGGAGTTGAGGTCGATCATCTTGGCAATATATAGACCACGCAGAGGATCTATAGAGGAATTCCTGCTGAGATTGAGAAACTGTTTGGAGATGTTGATTATTATGAACCTGAAACAAAAGCACATATTCGTCTCAGGTGAATTCAACCTAGATATGTCCAAAGATGGTAAGGAGTCAGGAAAATTTAAAGAATTTTTCGAGGAGTTTGGCCTGGAAGTAAAGTTCTTGGAGCCATCCAGAGTGACTATTACTCTGACTTCTCTGACTGTGTTGAAATAGAGACGAGGACATTCGAACCCCATTTATTAGACCACAAAGGACAACGTCTGGACTTTAAAGTAAGAGTGATAACACCACCTGAAAAATTACACAGAAAAGTGAACAGAAGCTTGGGCCATGGCAACATTGAAAAGTTCAAGCTGGAACTCGATAGAATTAATTGGAATGACGTGCTGAATCAACAGAAATGGCTTTTGACGCATTCTGGAAAAAAATTATGACAGCTTTCAAAAAAGCATGCCCAGAAAAAGAAACAGTCTTTCTTATTAAAAGAAGAAAGAAAACAGCCAACACAGATAAAGAGGTCATAGCGATCATGAAAAAATTAGATATATTGGCCACGGTATGTGAAGTGAGGAGAGATGATGTAAGTAGAAGGACATACAATTCATATAAGACAAGGTACAGGGAGAAACTGACAGAGATCAAGCGAAGTTTGAACCTAGAGAGGATAGAGAGAGCTGAAAATAAAATGAAGATGATATGGACGGTGATAAAAGAAGGTATTGGATCCAATTCGGAGATGATCAAACCGATGAATACAGTTCATGAAATTAATACTTTCTTTATCAACATCGGGAAACAAACTGGGGAGACCTGTAACAATTCCAGTCTAACACCAGAAGAAACAAAAATTTTGAAGCAGATCATTCCTAAAGTCTCCAGACCCATGAGTTCCGTGTTTTCGAGATGTATATCAGAAGGGCACTTTCCCGACCAACTTAAAAGGAGCCGAGTAATTCCCATACACAAAAGTGGAGACCCAGGATACCAGAACCAGAACCAGAATACAACCTGCCCTATCAAAAATTTTGGAAAGTGCAATGAAAAGTAGGTTCACCAGCTTCTTCAAGAAGCAAAATATCTGGAGTGATCAACAGCATGGCTACCTGGAGGGCAAATCTACAACAACAGCATTGGCAGAAATCCTCAGATCGCTCAAGCCATCGATGAAGGAAATAAATGTCCTCGTGCGATTTAAGTAAAGCCTTTGACACCATTGATCACCCACTGCTGTTGAAAAAACTGAAGTATTATGGGATAAGAGGCGTTACTCTGAAGCTAATCACCAGCTACCTAGAAAACAGATACCAGAGAGTACAAATCGGTGAAGAATGCTCGAAATGGGAATTGGTTATAAGCGGAGTCCCAAAAGGATCCATATTGGGGCCTATACTTTTCTTGGTGTATGTGAATGATCTTCCTGCAAATATGGAGCAGGTAGACACAGTCATGTTTGTGGATGATACGAACTTCCTTAATGTAGCCCGTAACCAACAAGAACTAGAGAAAAATACTAGAACAACGTTAATAAAAGCTCAACAATGGTTCGATGCAAACATGATGAGGATGAACCCTGGAAAAACCCAGTCATTATGTTTTTCACCAGGAGATTCTGAAACTAACCACCTAAAATTCCTGGGCATACAACTCCAGTCAGACCTGAAATTTAAACAGCACATTAACGATCTAGGGAAACGTGTCTCGAAAGGAATCTTCATAGAATAAAACAGTTGGCCAGCAAGCTGCAAATGTGGCATACTTTGGTTTTGTTCACTCAGCAATTGCATATGGTATATTATTATGGGGAAATATGCCTGGAAAAGAGAAAAGAGAACATATTTATAAAACAGAAAATGGCCGTTAGGATAATATGCGATGCTGATCGTACAACTAGCTGTAAGCAATTGTTCAGGCAGGAGAACCTCCTCACTTTGACTTCCTTGTTTATACTTGCCTGTGTCACTTATATACACGACCACAAAGACGGGTTACAGACGAATAACTTTAACCACAACTATGGCACCAGAAATGCTACCAAGCTCATTGTTCCCTTTCACAAACTGTCATCAACACAACTAAGTGTAAATCACACAGCAGTGAAGAATGTACAAAATGCTAAGTAGGAAGAAAATTCGGACAATACTTAAAGAAAAACTGGTTCAAAAAGCTTACTACAAATTGGAAGAATACTTCACAGTCCCCATAGACTGATTTTATACATATTTATATATATATATATATATATATATATATATATATATATATATATATACATATATATAAAATTGTTAAAAAGTTGTCCGTTATATACCTTTATGTGCGCCTTCAATTTGTTAATATTTTTCGTGTCTAGTGTCTAAATTTTTGACATAATTCTACTATGTACTGTGTATGACACCCCATGTATGTTTTTGATGGGTTAAAATGTGTAGTTGTAATAGTATACAATTTACAATAAACAATAAAAAAGACATCACTTAAGTCTATTTGGCTATCATAGTAATATATCAGAAGCTTAATAATATCATCTCGAGAAATCTGATTAAATGAAAACAAATAATTATATTATATTTATATCAACACACGAATTCCTAATCTGCGTAAATATATCGACAACACATTTTTCAGGCGTGTAGCAAAATCATCTCCAATGGTGACTGTAGTCGATCAACATATTTAGTGTGCTCTACCTCCTGGCACGGAGTATGTGGATCTCCTCAACTTCCTGTCTACGATATGGCCTTCAACTGTAATTTAAAAATAAAAACAACAAATAAATTAGTTGCTGAAGAGACAATAACTAGAAATAAAGGCACGGTTGTATAAAATTGCTAACCTCAGAGAATCAGCAGTTACGCGTTACGCGATCGAATTCAATCACTTGAAAACCGATCCTCGATACCACCTAAAAACATGCACCTTGAGATATCCGAGTAGATCAAACGTAAAAAAAATATTGTATTTGGCCTGAATAAAAATCAATTAAATATATCAGAATTTAAAGTCCTTCTTCAAATGAAATTTAGTAACACAATACCTACGGTAAGCTCAGTCACTAGACTCAGACATCAACAGTCTGATAATAAACCCCGCCCTCTTAAAGTAGTTTTTAAATCCGCAGAAGATATGTTTGTACTAAAAAATAAAGATGAAATTGAGTTCTTCACCTAAAATTAAGATCAGATATGACTCTGATGCAACTGAAATACCTATTAAAACTAAGAACCGAGTTAAAAATCTGAACCGATAAGGGAGAGAACAATCTCACCATTAAATATATTATACATTATACATTCATAATATACCCAAAATGTTGAGTCAAGATCAATGCGTCAACCATAAAAGATCAAGGGAAGAAAGTGTCCCGCGATGTATCATGGAACCAACTAAAATTCACAAACCTACCTCGGAGCATCGAAACTAACTGCCAAGGAAATAGCAACCATGGTCTGTTATATCAAGTTATATTTTGGAACTGTGAGTGAATATTTAATCTTGATTAATACTTCAAGGACGAAAATAACTTTTTAGTTTTGTGCGTGTGTGAAACTTGGCTTGCCTCTGAGTTACCTGAATCTCCTCGTTTCCTCAATCACTATAACGTAGTGATGTAGTGAGTTATATTGCCCACGAAGAGAAAACATGCAAGAGCTAGTGGAGGTATTTGTCTATTTTATATCAACAAATTAAACTTCAGTCTTCTTTATAAATCCCCATGGTGGTTAATCTTTCATTTCTCATACAAAAACATTAAATTTATCATTTGTTCTGTTTAGTTTAAACTAAAACTTGACCTCAGAATAATTTTAGACAACTTTCAAGAAAGCCTTACAGCAATTTCAAAAGCTTATCATGGTATTCCATTATCATTTGAGGAGATTTTAACTGTAGAGTTGGAGAATCAGGCTCAATTCCCCTGCTTCAGGATACTAACTTGCTAGATATTAGATTAAGTAATGATACATTTATTAATAATAAAGGAAGACTTTTGACTGAATTTATGTGTAATAACTCGTTTAATTTAATAAACGGAATAGTAGAGAATTACAGACCTGCTCAAGTAACCCCTGTTACTAAACTAGGCAATAGTGTGATAGATCTTGTTAAAAATGTATCTATCTCTTATTTCTGACCATTTTAAGTTAAGTAATGATTCTGTAAACAAATGTTATAAAACTGAAATTTTAGGATTTGATAAAGCCAGAGTTCTGGAGTATAAATTAGCAATGATGCACTCAAATAGGGTTCAATTCATTCATGATGTTAAGATTCCATACATTAATTTCTACGAAGCGTTCTACATCGTAGTTTAAATTTGCCAGAAAACATACCAGTTATTACCAACAAAAATAAGTCAAACCAACCCTGCTATGACCGTATGAAGTGCAGAGACTGTAAATTAGGTACATATTAAAAAACAATTGAACATCTGCAAAAAGATGATTTCTCATCGAGCAACAGGATTGTGTAAATAAAATGCAAACACGAATATAAAAAATATTAAAACAAAAAAAATAAATTTAACAAATGCAATAGATTCCAAAACAATCTGGGCAACTATTGGCAAATTCCGGCCTAAGAATAATCATTTTCCCTAGAATCTGAAGTCTGGCATGCTTACTTTTACAACAAATGCCCTCCTAGAATCATAGACAAAACTTTATACTAACTCTTCTAGATAGAGAAATAACAATCAGAATAACAAAACACAGAGTTCCTAAAAAATGTACTCACAATTGGATACTTTATTTGACATCACTATCTTACACCATATTTTTGAAATAAGTGCTTCCTGCAGATTGGTCAGATATTATATTCACGATAATAACAATAATAAGAACATTTATTCACTTAAAAGAATTTGAAATACATTAAGCATAAATATAGGGAATAAATAGAAAATTTAAACACAAAAGGAGATCCTTGAATATGCCTTGCCCTGTTTATATACATTAAACATTTTTATTGTTTATACAAGAACAAACAAGAATATCCATTTTCATTATAAACTACACATACATACATAATTTTAATTAATAATAATCCTGTGTAGTACTGATATTTGCTCATAGGTGATATAAATTCTGGATATCAACAAATTGATGAGTAATCACTCAAGGCATAGTGAGTATCCATTTTTTTTTTTTTATATTTTGGTAGAATTCAATTGTCTTATTTCAGGGGGAACAGTATTATATAGTTTAAGTCCTAGATAGATGTAGTTCCGATGTAGAATGCTTTTCTCGGGTTTTGGAACGCAAGACCAGTTTGTTTTATATCGAGAATTATATTCATGTGATATTTTGATTAGATCGTTTTTATGTTTGTGTTGTCTAGTCACCGTTGTAACAAAAAACAATAGCCGTATGTCAAGACTATGGGTTTCATTATATAATTTATCTGCAGAGTAAGTGCGCGGTCGATAGTGTGTGTGTTTTTTTCTATCTTTTCTAGGTTATCTATATGTTTGTTGACGGCAGCTCCCCATGCTATAATAGCGTAATTCAAGTGGCTTTGTACAAGTGCATAATGTAGAATCCATAGGGGGTCCGATGCTAGAATATTCGATAGATATTTGAACTTATATAGGATGAAAAGAAGTTTTTTTATTATGTAATTTATATGTACATCCCATATATACCCAAGTACATGATATTTTCAACACTATTTATGGGAATGGTATGTGTTCATCAATGCTCACCATTAGTGATTTATAGTTTGGTAACAATTTATATGATGTGAATGGGAGGAAGTGTCTTTTCTCAAAATTGACTGTTAATAACCGGTCTTTGAACCAATTTTGAATTTTAAACAAATCGTTTATATATAAGTTAAATAGGAGTGGACCAAGAATTGTTCCTTGAGGTACAGCATTCTCCATTAATTTCGGGTCGCTCTTGATATTATTTATATGACTTGTTGTATTCTATTTGTTAAGTAATCTTTCATCAAATTGAATGCTGGTCCTCTAATTCATATGTTGTCCAAGATATTTGGAAGGTGATTATGGCTGACCGTATCGAACGCTTTTGCGAAGTCGATAAAAACACAATGTGCTGGATTTTTCTTATCAATGGAGTCACTGATTTTTGACGTAAGATAAGTGATCGCGTCATCTGATGACTTAGGGCCAAATTCATAGTCGTCACTCTTTCTCCACTCACCCTCAAATTCCACTCAAATCAACCCTACACTCAAAGTTGGGATTCATAATCGTCACTCAATCTCAACATCTCAACTCACCCTCAAATTCCACTCAAATCAACCCTACACTCAAATTTGGGATTCAAGAACGAAACAACACTCAAAAGGTCCCTCAATTGATTCTAAATATTGAGTATAAATTAAGGTGTCGAATTTTGGCACTTATTTCAGTTTAACGTCACTTTTTGAGCTTG
This sequence comes from Crioceris asparagi, assembly GCA_958507055.1. Lineage (NCBI taxonomy): Eukaryota > Metazoa > Arthropoda > Insecta > Coleoptera > Chrysomelidae > Crioceris > Crioceris asparagi. Next base: position 61,232,227 of record OY293829.1, on the reverse strand, counting down.
TCATAATTTTGTAAAATATTCTGGTTTTGTTCATTGCGTTTAATATTAATGTATATATTTAAAATAAATAAATGTGTATAGTATATTCAGTCATTGAAAATGACTAATTTCAAGGATTTTATAGATTTCATTGATTATGTGGAAGATAATATTTAATTAGCTATTCCAAGGTAAGACAGTATTTGTGAGTTATATTTTGAAATCATCAATGAGAATCTTAGACAATTTTGAGAGATTACAACAATCCTTTTGAGAAATTTAGTAATATTGAACGTTTTATAAGATATAGATTCGATGGAACTATTATTCCCTTTTCCGATTTCCGATAGAGTGGCTCATCTGTTTTTTACAATTTATAACCACATAATAAAGTTATTTAATTTGTTCTATAACTGCTGAATAGCGGACACATAGCTCTTTTAAATAAGCATTTCTCAATTGCTGACATATCTTTTTTCTGGTTTTGCGCCATATCAAATATATAGTTCTTATTTTTATTCAAATTCAATTTGACAATGACAGAATGGCAGGGTAATTATAAATTATAGTTCATGGTTATCTACACATACCAAAGAACAAAGAGATACTTCAATGCTCTGTGATGGATGCACTCATTAAAAACAGGGTTGCCACATGATCCAACCCTTAAATTGAGTTATGATTGAGGAACAACGATTTTCATATCTCTGAATCCCAATTTGAGGCTAGGTCATCACTCACTCTTAAATTGTCCTCAAATTGAGTGTAGTAGATATTGAGTTTGAGTCACGTATATGAATTCCACTCTTATTCTCTTTGAAATCGAATTGATTACTCTGTGCTAGAATTCCAGTTTTATCGAAAAAATTGAGGATGCGTGTTTTAATAATCATTTCGAAAATTTTGGCTAAGTTCGAAATCAATGAAGCTTATTACCTTTCTTGAACAATGGTTTCATTACAGCAGATTTGAATGAATTGGGGAATTCGCCTGATCTGATACCCTAGTTTATAATAAATTATAAGGGTTCTGTTATGTCATTAAAGGTATATTTTAAGATTTCAGCTGTTAACTTATCGTTACTGTGTGATTCTTTATTTTTTAATTTTAGAATTCAACGTTTTATTTCTTGTTGATTGGTTCCTAGCAATAATATGGTGTTTGGGATGTAAGTCTCAGTAGTTGGCTGTATTGTCCGATTTTCTTTAATTTTTTCTTCCATTTTCTTTCCAATAATTAGAAAGAAATCATTGAAAGTTTTCTCGTAATTTGTTTATTATCGAATATGATGACACACAAAAAGGTTCATCCGAAAATCCGGACAACTCTAGAAGTATTGCTTTAATTAAAACAATAACTAAAGTATTCTAAAACTAAAACATTCTACTCAATCGTCTGAACGTTTGGGCAAAAAAAAATTTGCATTCTTCCTGAAAATCAATCAGAATTTAGATCAAAGCGTGCATGTATATGATACTATATTTACTTATCCTTCGATTCTAAGATAACACGCTCCTGTGGCAAAAAATTCGACCATACTGGCGTTACCTCTAAGCAAATATCAGTTTTACGCAACCTGTATCAAAATGCAAACGCTAAAGTAAAATCATCTAATGGCCCCATAAAAACAATTAACGTGACTCGCGAAGTTTTACAGGGTGAATGTTTAAGCCACTTGTTATTCTCAGTATTTATAGTGGACATAAAAAAATATTTTAAAGAAAGAGAGCAGCTGGGCTCAATATAGACAACCTAAAGGAACTATTAATGCTATACTATGCGGACGATCCTGTTATCCTTGCACACTCAGAAATAGATTTACATCGAAAGATCAGGATTTTGGAAGAATATTCGACCCTAAACCATCTCACAAAAATTCTGGCCTCAAATATCTTAAATAGCTGTGTACAGGAAATTCAGTTTCATATATATTCTTGAAAACGTATATTTCACTTTCGAGCATTAATATTTATAACTTTTTACTTTATAGCTTGTCCGTAAATATATTTTAGTATATTTAGGCGATGATGGAAGGACGAATAAATTCAAATTTATCGTATTTGAAAAAACGTATGAAGGTCCTAGATTATGTACCAACTGAAGCTCTCAGTTTATTCAAGGTGCTATTTAGATTTATCAGTATCCGAAATTATTATCAAGTGCCTACAAAACATGAGTTATGGGACAGCATCATATATGAATAGCTATGTATATAAATAAGTATTCCATATGTAAGGAGAATTTCCTCAAAGTAACTGATATTCTTCTCCAAAACTATTTTTTCCTTTGATATCAAAATTCGAAAATATCTGTACATGTTGCTTTACTACACCTTCACATATGCAACTGCAAAGCTCGTGGAGTTATTTGTAATTCTAAAGAATCATAGCAAATTATAAATATATGTTCTAATAAATAAGCTTTCAAGCAAACTATTGATTCCATCGAAGAGAGACAGAGCTAAATAATGAAAATGACCGTTACTTCACATGTCACCTTAACGTCATTAAGCCAATGCTATATGATCCTCGCGTTCATCAGAACAATTTGATGAAGTAGCGATTTTTACAAGCGCTCCATCAGATAATTATTCTGCTGAACACACATTCTTCATATACAAATGCGATTTCTGGTGAGACCCTAGGCCTTAAATAAACCCAAATTAGAGATACTGAAACGAGAAAGCCATTCTGCCGTTTCCATCTGTTATCGAGATGGATCTTATCCCAGCTGCATTGGCAATTGCGGAAGACGACGGTTTAGATATCGGAGGATTAATGAATAGAGCTGTGGAACTCCTAGAGCCCATAGAACCTCATGGGGTCGGGCAAGGACGGGAACGGTTGCCGCGCAATAGAAATAAACAGTTTTTTGAAGTAACTATTCCATTGTATCCGGGCGATCTATTTAAGGAATATTTTACAATGTCAAGAGCAGCTTTTCAGGTAAGCCCAATTTAATCAAAGGTATAATTTTATTAAATTATTCTATTTCCAGAATATTTTTGTGTTCCAGGCATTTCAACAACGTTCGATGGGATTTCCTGGTGTTGTGGGTGCTATAGATGGCTGTCACATCCCCATCAAACAACCACAAGGGAACGAGCACGATTTTTACAATAGAAAAGGATTTCACTCCATTATTTTACAAGGTAATGCATAATAGATATAAAAAGTGATTCGATTTTCTATTTCTTTGCTTAATTGCAGGTACCTGCGATCATATGGGTAAGTTTATCGACTGCTACTTTGGTATGCCAGGGAGGATGCACGATGCCAGAGTTTTTCGAAACAGTACTCTTTATCAGCAACTAAAAAATAATAATCCAGTGTTACCAGCTCATCTACATACCGTTGGAGATTCGGCCTACCCACTGATGACAAACCTGATGGTTCCTTATAGAGACATAGGACATTTAACAGCCCAAGAAATAACATATAATGATAAGCTTAGCTCTATGAGATCGATTATTGAAAGAGCGTTTGGAATTTTGAAAACTAAATTTAGACGCTTGAAATATTTAGATATATCTGATCCTGATTTTGGTAATCAAATAATTGCGGGTGCGGTTGTATTGTACAACTTTTTGTTACTAGTGGGTGAAATCAACTTATATGAAGAAAATGTAGAGCCAGACAATGGACGTTTCAACGAAGTTGAGAATAATGAATCACTTGAAAATACAGCTGTTCAAAAAACGAAATGCTATTTGTGCAAATTTGTAAATTTTATCGATTTTGTGAAAACATATACTCAGTTTAAATTGTATGATATTATTATTGTTACATTATCCTCTATTTCATTTCCATTAGTTTCAGTTAAGCCCTACAAATGGTTTATAATTCGAAACCTTATGTGAAAAAAATAAAATACAGATTGCTTTTGTTTGTGTATTAAAAAAAAGACAACATATGAGTATTCAAAAATAACAATATAAATAGAAGATATAAAATATAACTGAACATTTATCCTAAACTTTGGTACACAAAGGAATTTAAAAATGTAACTAATACAAGTTCTTAACTACTGAACAAAACAAACAACTATTGTTAAATAAATAAAAAGAACATCGTTTAAGTTTTATTTGCTATCAGCATTAAAATTCTGTTTCTTTCTTCTTGAATTTGGTTGTATGTTTCAATGGTTTCTTTAAGTTTTCTTACTTCGTCCAATCTTTGTGTTTCTATTTCTTATTTTTTTTTCCTGTGGTCATATAACTGTTTGCTTCTTTGTGCTTTGATGCTTTTAGTTTCCCCATTCTTCATATTTCCTTTTGTCTTGGCTGGTTGCTGTTCGATGAGGTTTTCTGGGACTTCAGTTTTGGGAATGAAATGGGTATCTGGGATGGTAACCATTGAAACAACTTCCACATTCAAGTCTTGTGTGCTTTTAGGCTTAGAAACTCGTTCACTTGATGAAATGGTGGATGTTGGATTTATTGTTTTGTCATAAAAAAAATCTGATCCATAATATCAAAATATTCCCAGGTTATGGCTCCTTCTCCAGTTTTGTTTTGCTTATCTTTGTTGTCTTTATAGGTTTTCCTTAAATTTCTCATTTTTCTGTCTAGGGCCTCGATCGTTACACATCTGTAGCGTTTGCTTTGAAATTCCTTCAATATCTTTGACCAAATATCCTTATTTTTTAGTTTGGAATTTCTGAAGAGGTCAGATTTTTCCTTGTAGAAATGAAGCAGAAGTAATATTGATGAATTCGTCCATTTGAAGTGCTCACATCTACTACCTAGAAAAAATAATTTGAAGCAGTTAAGTAATTTATCTCTCTTTATCTAGTATCTTTGTATCTTACTTGAATATGTGGTCAAATTAACTGCAGTACCCGTAGTAGGAGTAGCATCTGAGATACAACTATTACTATTTTCCTCATCTGATAATGAAAGATACCGTCCCGTTTAAAAATGAACCTTAAGTACATAATATGTTTTCATAATTATACAATTTTTGAGATACCTTGGCCTGAACGTTGTGATAAGTTCCTGCTGATTTCAGAATATTTCCTCTTTGTATTGTTACCTTCAGAGGATAACCTTCTACTAATGTATTCTGAACTTAATTTTTCATCTGCGATAATATATTACCTAGCATATCAGGTAAGAGCAAAAAGGTGAAATTAAAAGCTACTTACCATTTTGAAGCTGGAAATCTGCATTTCCAGTTATAGTGCAATAACAATTGTTATATTCATATGTAAGTCTTCATTCATTTTTGAACACACTGGGCAGAGAAAACATACCTCCGAACACCGGGTAACTGCTCGCTATACCTATATACTTGAAATCAAAATAAAAAAAATACAAGAGAAGATAAGCAAACCGGTATAACAACAGAACAGAAACTAACAACTAACTGTTGGAATTTTGACAGAAATGACGGATGATGCAGCGAATGATCAGTCGCGTAGCGGGATTTAATTCTGCTCGAAAAAATGGCGACCGCTCATCCAGCGCTCTATCAGTGGACAAAACATGACGTTCAGCAGAAAATCGTTGATCGCTCTTGGAGCGCTACGTTCTAATGAACGCGACCGATGACTTCGAAATGAAAACACAAGTCGCGTTTTGATGACCGAATGTCAAAGTTCTGATACCTGATTGGTGCGTTTGAAAGTTCGGCAGGTTTCGTTTGGTCTCGCTAAACACAATGCTAGTTGCGTTTTGTATCTCGAAATCGCCAATCGTTAGTTTTTGTTGTATTTTGGTTTGGAGGTTTACATTTTGTTTCTTTGTTGTTTTTGGTGTTTTATTTAGGAGTTGAACATGGGTCACTCATAATTATTTATTCTCAGATGCTTCGTTGACCATCAACATATATCATGAAAATATATCCACCGTTAACATAACATAATAACTTACAGTTAAACCTTAAAATTCAAACAATCATAGAAAAAAATACTAGTAGAACATAAATAGTGAAGCGGAATTACTGACCAAGTGGAATAAATAAATAATCTTCAGTAAACTTTAAATTCACACAAACCCATAGACTCAATCATGGTACGTTGTACCTTGTTAATACAAAATTTCAAAATAACCGTCTTTTTACCTTCTTAGGTCCATCTTTCTCCACGATCTCTCTCTCTTTCCGATAGCTGCAAATTAATGTACAGGCTATATAGGATAAGGCTTGTCCATGGGTTATTATGTCAATGGTCCACTCACATGACCATCCTACCGCCGTCAAACTCAAATTACAATTTTTTTCCAGCATGCCAACACATATTCAATTTTAACATAGGAGATACCGTTTAGCCAAATTATGAATAAACAGTTTAAAAACTGTCAGCTCATTTGAGCATAACTTTTTTCTCACCTTTTTTCAGAAATACACGTTATAACAGGTAAAAGCTGACTAAGGGCTTCAAGTAGAATGTTTTAAAGACGTTTCTTCAAAATGATTGTAACCGCCTTAGAGTCTTGAGCAAAACACGTTTTCCAGCTATTTTCTAGCAACCATCCGAACGCGATGCCCAATCTGGGTCACCAAGAAGTCTTATCGATACCCAAAAAAAACAAAAAAGAAAGCAACAAAATCGATAGTTCCATTTCCGTTTTTGATTTAGTCGGGCAAAACCCCTTTCGCCATTGGTCAACAACTGTTAGACATCCTACTGTAATCTAGTTATTTACACGAAGACGGCTGATGTTATATAATCATCTTGATTATATAGCAATTTAAATTCATATACAGAAATATCATAATATGACTAGTGCATGATAATTTAGAACATATTTTTTTTGTTTTGTTGAGGTTGAGGTTCGGTTTCTTTAAATGAATATATAATTCTTCTGTTTCGATTTATTCTATTCAACGTTTGGACGGGGGGCTCCTTGTCTTCTTCAGGATTCTTTTTGTGATTTAAAAACATTATGTGCTGCTCTGCGTAGTTCACTCTTGTAGAGGAGTAAGTAGGTTGCATATTTTCACCCATGCTCTATATGTGGTTGATTATCTTGAATAGATAAATAAAACTTTTGCAATAGTAACAAGAGAAGTGGAAATGTAACATTATCTTCTTACACAATTTTTTCAAATCACCTAAATTATCACGTGAACACGTGAAAATAGAAAATAGAGTTCTGAAAACCAAGATCTCTATTTTCTTTCTAGATTCTGCAAAAAATTTAATCTATTTCTTAGTTTCCAATTCCATTAACAATTTCCGTCTTTGTTGTTTACTCTCAGCCAGCTTACTTCCGATCTCCCTCAAAATATATAATTTATTATTATTTTTGTTTTCTCTCTTGCTTATCTCATTTGATTACGTTCCTTCATTGCATTCTTTTCTTTCGAGAGTTGATACTTTTCCACTTCTTTTTTCTCTGTAAACTAATTTGCTCAAGTCTCTTCTTCGGCTTTTCCTTGTACATTTTATACAGCTACAGCTTGGCATTCACAGAATATTCCGATTATTTTATTTTATTACGTCAAAAAAGTCAATAATGTAACTAATTGCAATAGGCACATTTCTCTCGAAGTTTTTCCTAATAACATAAACATGACATGGACATGCAAGTACTTCCTTTGTTAGACTATATAGGGTGTCCTACGGTCATGGCCTATTAGAAATTTCTGGAGAATGACAAAAGCTATCGTTCTGAAAATTCTATGGCTTCTATTATATATTTCAAACTATATTTGGAAAATATTTTCATAAAAAAAACACTTCCGGTTTTGCCGGAAGTAATAACAACTTTGTTATTTCAAATGGGATACCTCATATTTTGATACTTTTTTGAATTCTACACAAAATTTTGAGTAAAATGGATATACCTTTCCCTATACTTAAAGTTAATAGTTTTAGAGTTATTTAATTTTATTCGTTAAAAATCGACAAATGCGAGTTGATGAGATGATGAAATATATCATAACTTTTTTGTTATTTGCTTGATAAACATGGAGTTTGAATTTTTGGAATCTCTGCACATTGTTTTAAAGATTTCATTATGATTTTTCGTAATTTCCTGAGAAATTATTAGAGAAAAATCGATGTAAAGATGACTTAATTTCTAACGTTAATAACTTTATTATTTCAAATAGAACACCCTGTATTTTGTTGCACTAGCGTATTCAAAATTAAAATACCTTTCTATTGATGTAACCACTTCCATATCTAAAGCTGATAGATTAAAAGTTATTGAACAATTTCCGATTTTTCAACAATTATTTTGTATTACCTTAACTTTGGAACCCATCAAAACGGTAACCATAGTTACCACTTATTTATATCAGTGTCAAAGTGTAAGATTAGAAATTGTCTCATTCATAGTTTTTTTATTGAAATTAATCACAATCATGAATCAAGAATACACAAATGCCGATCTGCTCAACCTTTTTGCAATTTATGGAGAGTGCAATACGATTGTCACGAGAACATGCAGGACGTTTAACGCCCGAAATCCGAATTTGCCGCCGATGACTGCAAGGAAATTTTGCCGGATTCAAGATAATTTTGTTCAATACGGCCAATAAAATGTTCCATAAAATCGTATTCTTCCGATTTCCGCTGATGAAGCAACACAAATTACCGTATTGGCTTACTTTTACGGAAACCCTCAAGCGTTGATTCGAAGCGCTGAACACGACTTACGTGTTGCAAGATCGTCAATTCAAAGAATTTTAAAACAGCACAACATGCATGACTTTAAGTTCACACAAGTTCAATATCTACACCCCCAAGATGGTCCTAGAAGAGTAGAATTTTGCGAAATGTTTCTTCTAAAAAACCAAGAAGACGAAAACTAAAAAAATAATTTGGACAGATGAAGCCAAATTTTCGCGAGAAGGAATCTTTAATTCAAAAAGTAAACGCACTTAAGTTTTATATTTACGAAGAAGTGCTGGACAGCGAAAAATATCTTGAAATATTGCGCACCATCGTTACAGACTTTGTAGATGACTTGCCAATTAACGAAGCCATAAGCTGCTAGTATCAGCTTGACGGAGCACCAGCTCATTGCAGCCATGAAGTTACCGAAGAACTTTTTTGAGGACAGGTGGCTTCGGCGCTTGGGTCCCTGGAATTGGGCACCAAGGTCACCAGATCTAACGCCCCTAGATTTTTACTTGTGGGGGGTCATAAAAGAAAAAGTTTATAATAACCGTCCTCCAGTGCAATCGACAGAAGACCTGATAAATCGGGTACAAAATGCTTTTGCAGATCTAGACCCTGCAGAAATAAGAAATGCAACATCTAGTGTGGAATCAAGACTTATTGCATGTTCAGAAGTAAATGGGGGGCACTTTGAACACTTGTAAATTTACATTTAAAGTATTGTTATGTTTTTTTTTGAATAGGTTATTGATTAATATTTTTTGTGTAGATTATTAAATTTGTTATTGTTTTAGTATTCTTTCGTTTTTTAATACATACTGTAGCATGCCAAAGTTAAGATAATTAAAATAATTTTTGAAAAAATCTGAAATTGTTCGATAACTTTTAAGATATCAGATTTAATTGCATTGCTTCATCAGCGGAAATCGGAAGAATACGATAGTATGGAGCATTTTATTGGCCATATTGAACAAAATTATCTTGAATCCGGCAAAATTTCCTTGCAGTCATCGGCGACAAGTTCGGATTTCGGGCGTTAAACGTCCTGCATGTTCTCGTGACAATCGTATTGCACTCTCCATAAATTGCAAAAAGGTTGAGCAGATCGGCATTTGTGTATTCTTGATTCATGATTGTGATTAATTTCAATAAAAAACTATGAATGAGACAATTTCTAATCTTACACTTTGACACTGATATAAATAAGTGGTAACTATGGTTACCGTTTTGATGCGTTCCAAAGTTAAGGTAATACAAAATAATTGTTGAAAAATCGGAAATTGTTCAATAACTTTTAATCTATCAGCTTTAGATATGGAAGTGGTTACATCAATAGAAAGGTATTTTAATTTTGAATACGCTAGTGCAACAAAATACAGGGTGTTCTATTTGAAATAATAAAGTTATTAACGTTAGAAATTAAGTCATCTTTACATCGATTTTTCTCTAATAATTTCTCAGGAAATTACGAAAAATCATAATGAAATCTTTAAAACAATGTGCAGAGATTCCAAAAATTCAAACTCCATGTTTATCAAACAAATAACAAAAAAGTTATGATATATTTCATCATCTCATCAAATCGCATTTGTCGATTTTTAACGAATAAAATTAAATAACTCAAAACTATTAACTTTAAGTATAGGGAAAGGTATATCCATTTTACTCAAAATTTTGTGTAGAATTCAAAAATGTATCAAAATATGAGGTATCCCATTTGAAATAACAAAGTTGTTATTACTTCCGGCAAAACCGGAAGTGATTTTTTTATGAAAATATTTTCCAAAGATAGTTTAAAATGTCTAATAGAAGCCATAAAATTTTCAGATCGATAGCTTTTGTCATTCTCCAGAAATTTCTAATAGGCCATGACCGTGGGACACCCTGTATATATATTAACTCATGTAAAATATATAAATAGCTGTTATTACTCTTTGCAACCATCATTCATTGAATACAAAGTACTGTTAATACATTATTTATGGGATTCCTTCTATTATGATGGAGCATAGTCAACATCGAATACAAATAATATTGACCCAGATCTATAAATAATAAATATATTGACTCTTTTTCTATAGGATTTCATTTAGCGAATCACATACATAAATAATATTGTTGATCAAATTGGAGAGCTATCCCCCTCCCCCCTTTCCCTATACTATCTACTGAAACACTTGTAAATGACCTTATTTCAGCTTTAGGGATAGATAAATTTTACGGTTTTTATTTTTTATTATTTTTTAACTTTTTCAGAAAAATGTTCCAAACAAAAATCGTAGGTACAAGTTCTAACTATAATTACAAAATATTTTTGCTGGCTACTTTCTGAGTTTTTATTAAAGTTTGGTCGGCCGCCATTTTCGAAACTACAAGTCCGATCATGCCCGTTAACGAATTCTACCGAGATAGATGTACGACTGGTTTTTACAGCAAATTTCAACTTGATACCTTCATAAATGCGACCTCTACTGTGTTTCCAAACCTCGTAATATACCATATCTATATATTCAGGTTGAGCCAAAGGTGCCAGGAAGTGCGATTACTACGAAACGGGACAACATATCGACACGCGGTTTTCGGGAGAGGAAAAAACGCATGTATATGCAACGATCTTGAATTATTTTCATTCATACAGGGTGTGTATCTAAAGAATGGCGCATCAAAAAATTGTTTTTGTATGGGTCTGTTATGGGTCGTTCAAAAGTTATTGGAATGTTTATACGAAGAAAATGTCTTCATTCGGAAGGTCGTGGTTGTGTTACAACTTAAGACACTGGAGCAATTTTGTCAAAAAAATGTATGCAATTTCATATACAGGGTGTTTGAGTTGGAAAAATCATGAATAACTATTTTTTTTCAAATGAAACGCACTGTATATAAATATCCCACAGAATGCACTAATTAATAAGTCTTATTTTATGTGCCACATTTATACGAAAACGTCCAAGATTTCCAAATTATTAACTAGCCTTAACTGGCGCAGAAATCTGCTTGTTGCCATGGAAACTCAATTATTACTTTCTCAATCAATGTATTGGCATATTGAGTTTTTCTAAACATGAACGAATTCTATTTAAAAAAGCAGCTTCCAGGGCTTTCTGAAAATTTGGAGCTTAACAACTAATGAAGAGGTGAAGAGACCCCGCAAATCAGGGAAATAGCTTTAGTATTTGATATATCTATGTCCAATGTAAGCCGTATATTGCTGATGCATCGCTGCAACCTATATCACTTGGAGTTGCATCAAGAAATCAACGATAATGACGTCGAGAAAAGTGTATAGTTCTGCAACATAATGAACAATATTTTTATGTGGATTAAATAGCACGTACTTATTATTACTTATTACAGATCTGCTATATTTGCCATTTCGCCGTAATCCTTCGATACGGTATTCACCATATATTTTCATCAAAATGCGAAGGGTCCACTTCTGACACCAAATGTAACATTTAACCCTGTGCTGAACATTGTGGGGGAGTTCACTTGGAAAATTCACTCCAAAATTCGCACTTTGCTTACAAACATTTATTTTGGACACCTTGTACATCACTTTTCAGAACTATTAGTGACTTATGAATCGTGACTGACTGATTCCATAAACTGACAGTGACCAGTGAACGACACGGCTGAATCTTGATATGACATCCATCGAGAATGTTCTAGACCCTTGTCAAACTGACAATACAGTGAGAAAATGGACTCCACCTATCGCTTCTGGACGGTTCGAGAATGAATCTACTAATTATAGAACTAACTAATGAAATACACAGGCAACAACTACAGTAAATAATGTAAAAATTTTCAGCCTGTTACGAAATACAAACCATAAGCCTGGCCAGGGTTAAAAAATTTAATCATGTTCATACAATCTCGCCTTCCCTTTTTCGGAATTTATGAATTCAAGAGCCATTGTGATCACTATAATGTATAGTAGAAACAGAAATCTAAGAAGGTCGTAAATCCATATTAGCCGATGATCCTCATTAATACCTATTGTTCTATATGTAGATAAGTAATAAAAGTGTGTGTCCCTTGAAATATTCCCAGGTCCGGATTATTTTATCTCATGAAATAGTTTGGTATTTGCCATAATCGCACTCATTATCGTGATATTTACGGGTACAACTCTGCGTATACTGCCTGCTGGTAACTCAACTGATTGGTGATTTACAACCTTCTTAGATTTCTGGTCGTACTATCCTTGTCAAATAACACTTCTCGAAAGCACCAAATGGATTGATCACGCTTATCAATCTATCTACTTATGTATAGCTCAAGCGAACAGATTAGAATAGAATTAGGAACCAATAATAAATTTTAATTATCTAATTAATCTACATCTACTACTCCAAGAAGATTTTTTCTGAGTAATGCATAGCAAGCAGGTAAGAAATTCAACAAGTGTCCGTGTCAGTAATATTTAATTATATTTTTGTTCCCTATATGAATTTTAGTCAGATACCATTCACCAGTAATAACCTAGACGAAAAGATGTTAGTCCAAATAGATGTTGGAGTTATGAGGTTGCCGGCGAAGAATTGTTGATTGTTCTGGATATCAGGGCACAGTCCTGGGACCTCTTCTGTTGGGATTTCTCATTGACAGAGCAAGTCAATGTCTCAAAACATCTAAACTTGAAAAATATGGCGATAACCAAAAAATAAAGAGCATAGCACTATAGAAAGATCTAACCGCTCTTAGCAAAAGATTTGATGAAAACAAACCACCTTTGAATATTGCGAAATGTCAAGACATTGAAGGAACTGATCTAAATAGACCAAAGTTTATTCGGAAACTTGGTGTCATCTTGCAAGACCAAGACCGAGATCAAAACCATTTACGTAAGACCAAGACCAATACTGCGATGCAAGACCAATACTAAGACTAACCTGATCTTGGTCTTGCTGCAAGACTTGCGAGACTTTCAGGAATCTCGCAGTTCCGTAACCAAAAAGCAAATTGGTAGCAAACAAATATTTTTCGTACAATGATTAGAGAAGGAACGCTGGTAAATTAACTAATTAATAATTTAACCGTTGTAATTCTTTATTACCAATCTTTATTTTATGTATTCTAAGATCTTAGACGTCTTCAGTTGTGGCTATGTTGTATGGAAATTCTGTTTAACATTAATATCGTTGTTGCCGTCCGACGCTTTTGCCAGCCAAAGTGTCCATGATGCAGTTACGCAGTCTTAGGTCAGTGACTATGATTTAATAGAGTTGCATTGTGAATATTTACATGAAATCTGCAGTTTTCCAACAAGTGTCAGTAATGCCATCTAAATAGCAACAGCGCTACTATAAAAAAAATGGTACTGCTTTAATATTTTATATTCGCCAAATTCTACTTGCTTTGACACATGTAGAATCCTGTAGTATGGGAGATTGTTCGATTATGCGCGATTACTTTAATTTCATTTCCACATCTAGCTGAATTAATATAGGCAACATGCACCTACCTGACGGTCAGCGTCTTCTCTCCTCAATCTGCAGCTGGAAGCAGTGGCTATTGGTGGTAAAGGTATATAGCAGTTGCACTCTAAGGACTAAGGTTGCCCTGTGGGTCAGGATACAAGCGGTATGCGGATGTAAAATGCGAAGCGGGGTTAAGGTAAAAGTCGGTATTCGATAGAACTCTCTTAGCTCTATCTAGAGCTCACTATATATAATTTTATCCCCACTATTAGCTGTATTCTTCCAGTTAATGCTGCGAATCGCGCGATAGAGGGTTGATGAAGGCACATGATCACCGAAGTCGGCACATGAAACCCCGTTCAACCAGATGTGAAAACAGGCGTGAACATCCTCCCCGGCTTGTAAATATCGGGAATTTTCAACCAATAAGAAAAAATTTCAAGTTTAATATATGGGACAATTATTAAGAAAAGAAAAACAGAAATTATAAAAAGAAATGAAAACAAAAGAAAATATTGCTAACCATCATTATAATGGCAAACTTATTATACTACATTAGCCAAACTACGACTTAAAAATAATTGTATTAAAATATGCAATGCAATGAGTGAAACCTACTGAGTTGGAAGCGGGCAAATCTTTGCAACAGGGCGCTTTACTAGTTTGCCTCGAGAACGAATCAACACCACGCGAGTAACTCCATCATTACCTGGATACACTTCTTCAATAATACCAAGAGGCCATTGTAGCGGACGCACGTCATCTTGTTGTATAATCACGATAGTTCCAACTTCAACACTATTGTTTCTTTCATGCCATTTTTGTCTTTGTTGAAGCGTATGTAAGTAGTCAAAGCGCCATTTTTTCTAATCACTTTGAACTAGGCTATCTAGCAATCTTTTTCTTTGAGTAATACTTTTATTTTCATCTACATGATAAGCCGGTAGAATTTTTAAAGGGCTAGTCATTAGAAAATGGGCGGGTGTAGGAATATCCGGTTGTGGTACGTCAGGTAAAAGAACTAGCGGGCGCGAGTTCAAAAGGCACTCGATCTGAGTAAGAACAGTCAACATTTCTTTAAGAAAGAATTTGGTGACCAATGACACAATATAGATGTGTTTTCACACATTTTATATTTGCTTCCCACAAGCCACCGAAATGCGGTGCACGTGGAGGAATAGTATTGAAAAGCTATTCTATGTTTACCTAATTCAAAATTAATTGCACTTCTAGTTTCTTCTGCCTCTAAGAAATCAAAAAATTTATTCAAATGACGTTTCGCGCCTATAAAATTTGTTGCGTTGTCAGAGTAAATAGCAACAACCGGACCGCGTCGCGAAATAAAACGCTTAAACGCGGCTATGAAAGTTCTGTACTGAGATCGGAAGCGATTTCAAAGTGTATTGCCTTCGTTACGAAGCAGAGGAAGAGGCAAATATATGCCTTTGTAGTTCGAACACCGCGATGCCTTGTCATGGTAAGATTTATGGGACCAGCGTAGTCAACTCCAGTAAAAGCCTTAGCTTCCATAAGACGTGCGGGTGGAAGACTTGCCATGAAAGGTTTGTCGCTCAAAGGAGAGCATTTGAAGCAGGAATTACATGAGCTAATACGATGTCGGATTACGTTACGTGAATATATGATCCAATAACGCTGATGTAATAACGAAGTAAGTAAATGCGAACCAGTGTGACAATTCATACGATGGTGATGATTAATTAATGAGTTAAGAAGATTGCCCTTTGTGTATTGATGTTATTTCAGTCTTAAAATATCTATATTGCAGCTGAGATAAAAGAATAATTTCCGCAGTCTCGAGATCAGAAGATGTTATCAAGTTATTGCAGGGAAGTTTTTTAATCATACGTAAGATAAAAACAATTATACGAAGCAATTTTGACCAAGTGGAAGTCCGTAATGCTAGGTTGTATAACACCGAATCTTCCACTTCAATAATTGTAGCGGTTAATGTTACTGATCTTTTTTCGGGTAAGTCTTCATCAACTGACTGAAATGGTTTAATTGGCCATTCTGCGATCGGATTCCGAGCCCAGCGTGGACCAGTCCACCATAGCGGGTGATCGAATAACTGAGAGGGCAAAAGACGGGCGCAATCGCTAGGGTTCTCAACACCATCAATGTGGAAAAAACTTGCAGCAGCGAGATTTTCGCAACATACACTTGTCAACGATGAGGTTGCGAGTGTATCCACGACAAAGCAATTGTCGAATCGGAAAAGGCGAAACTATCCGTAATTGGAAAGTGATCATTATAAGTGTTATGAACATAGCGTATGAGCGTAGAAAGCAGCATGGCTGCACAGAGCTCAAGGCGAGCGAGCGATGTAATTTTTGGCGACGCAAGGTTCAGTCACATCCCCATTTAGGTGAGTCACATGCAAATATACAGAACATCCATATGCCTTCAAGCTAGCATCACCGAAACCAACAATGTTAACGAAGCAATCTTGAGCATCGCCTAAATGTCGCGGGATTTGCAGTTGCGATAGTTCAACCCTGAACTGATAAAAGCGCTTAGAAATATTACCTGGAACTTCTTCATCCCATCAGCATAGCCGACAGCAGTGTACAATTCTTCGAAAGCAAGACGCGATTTATAATTTATAACAAAATCTGGATTTTCCTCCAAAGACAATATGTTGCACTCATCACACAACTTACTATATTGTTCGTAGAGTCTGTCAATATTATATGATTTAGCAATAAATTCATGTTTAGCTCTCGTGTCCGTCATACTAATCTTCTTTGAAAGATTATACAATTAATTCAATTGTTCAAAAATAGCTTGCTTTTTGGCTTCATTAATATTCAATGTCAAAATTTAATTTTCCATTTTTAACTATTGAAATGAAGGAAATTAACAAATGTGAATCTTGGAATGTTATCCAGATTGACAGAAACAAAAATATTTATGAAATGATGGAAAATGCAAATATGAATAGTGGTGAACCATATGGAATTTTGATGATCTGATAATATTAATATTAATTAAAAATGCGCCAGTTCATTCGGCTCGCTGGATCAAATGTTCGATTATTCGTATTACTTTAATTTCATTTCCACATCTAGCTGAATTAATATAGGCAACATGCACCTACCTGACGGTCAGCGTCTCCTTTCCTCAATCTGCAGCTGGAAGCAGTGGTGGTAAAGTTAGATAGCAGTTGCACTCTAAGGACTAAGGTTGCCCTGTGGGTCTGGATACAAGCGGTATGCGGATGTAAAATGCGAAGCGGGGTTAAGGTAAATGTCGATATTCGATAGAACTCTCTTTGCTCTATCTGGAGCTCACTATATATAATTTTATCCCCACTATTAGCTGTATTTTTTCAGCTAATGCCTCGAATCGCGCGCAGGTGATAGAGGGTTGATGAAGGCACATGATCACCGAAGTCGGCACATGAAAACCAGATGTGAAAACAGGCGTGAACAGAGATGTTAAAGAGTTATCTTTATCAGTAATTCAACAACAATACGAAAATATAATTAAACTATCTGCTAATTTGAATCAAGAGATTGATTCTGTTGAGAGTGAGATCAAAAAGGATATCATAGATGAGGGTAACAGATGTGATTCCAAAATATCGGATTTGAGGATCTATGTACGCAATGTGGAAGTGAAAAATGCTGATTTAAGACATCGAATAGTTGTTTTGGATCAAAAAATAAGAAGATAAAATCTGATATTCTATAGTATCGAGGAGCATCAGGAAGATACAGATAATTGTCTTCAAGCTGCCTTAGACAATGTTATAAAAGAAAATCCTCATATTCAAGAGTTCAAGAAATGTGAAATTACCAATGCCTATAGATTGGGAAAAAAAATTGGGAAACCACGGAGGCTATTAGTAGAGTTTGTGAGTAATTCTAGTCCCAAAAATATCCTATCGAATAGAAACGGTTGAAAGGTTAATTTTTTTTTATAGCAGATGATCTTTGCCTTAAAGATAGAAAATAGAAACAGTTTCTTTGGGAAGAGTTCATGAAAGCCAGAGGAGCAAATAAAATTGCGAGACTTCAGGGAAAAAAGCTGATTATAAACGGACAGCCATTCATACATTTATTTTTATCTGCCTCGCCCCGCCTTGTATCTAATGAACCTGCAACTTCAACAGTTACGTCGCAAAGTATCGAAGAATTATTTCCCACAATAGCTGTAGAAACAAAATCAGTTGTACACGTTGAAACTGAATTAGTTGTAGAAACCGAATTAGTTGCAGATACAGAAACCTGCATCTCGTTGAACAACCCTTAAGACGCTAGTTGTATATTGGCGGATATTACTTCTCCTCAGAAGAACCTCGAACATCTACTTAGATAATACTATACCAGCGGTACATATGTATATGTATGTTTTTTTCGTATATATATTTAGTATAGGTTAAATATGCAACTGATAACTAGTAGGTTATAAGTTCTCTGTGTGACAGTATCTTGTTTGATTGATCGTCTTAAATTTTAAAGCAAACTTCTTATTGTGATGAATGCACGGTCATTGTCTACGGGATTTAACGAATTAGTTCAATTGATCATATCAAACAAATTCGATATTTTTGCAATTTCTGAGACATGGTTCACTGCTGATACAAAATCTAATTCTTTTCATACAAGGGGCTTCAATCCCTATATACAAGATGACTCGAGGGGGCGGTGTTGCATTATACGTAAATGATAAAATTAAGGTGGATCTTCTGTGTATTGGAGTATCCATAACCAGTATCGAATGTTTGTGGGTTAAGTGTAAAATAAATGAGAAATCTATTGCCATATGTGTATTCTAAAGGCCATCCAGTACTATTGTCGGTTGCTGTGTTAACGATCTTGAGAACATGTCTGTTATATTACCAATTTTTGGCCTTACTTAGGTGATTAATTAATAATTAATCAAAAATAATCCAGTGTCACAATGTTTTGAAAGCTACGGATTCTATCAAGTTATCAACGACTCTACCGGAGTTACTAGCACTAGCTGTAACTTACTTGATCGGATTTTTATTTCAGACAATGATATCTATATTAACTTTGAAGTAATATGCGCGGATGAAACTCAGATCATAGCGTGACCTCCTGTGAGCTAAACGTACGTATAAATAATGTTGAACCAAAGTTCGTAACTTACAGAGATTTTAAAAGTTTTATCTATCAGCCATTTCATGTAGATCTAATAGAAATGCAGTTGTATAATTTCATAGGAGCTAATTGCATCAGCGATAAGACACATCTCCTGACAAATTATATCCTTCTAGTTTTCAATAAACATGCTCCTTTGAGGACAGTAAGAGTCTCTAAACCTAGGATACCATGGTTTACACATGCTCTGAAAATAATGATGAAACAAAGGGATATAGCTTTGAAAAATATATAAAAAGTATAGAACTAATGAAAATTGGAAAAACTATATATCATTACACAATATGACTTTGAATGCAATAAGGGCTGAAAAAAAAGCTTATATATCTAGTGCGCACAGTCAAAATAATATTAGAAATACATGGATCTAAACATCAAAGCCAGAAAGTCCAACAATATTCCATGTCATTTGCAGAATGCTGAGGAACTGAATCAATACTTTGCATCTGTTTCTCAGGATAGTAATTGTGATAGTTCAAGAATTCACTACAGTCAAATAGAAAGTATTCTTCCACAAACATTTGAGTTCAAACTTGCTTCCATTGAGGAAGTCAAACATTCATTATTCAACATTAAGTCTAATGCTTGTGGTTCAAACGTGATTACGGCATAACCTTATCGATGCTAAAATACTGCTTTCCGTTCATTGTCCCCTACCTAACCCATATTGTTTATATTGAGAAAAACGACTTTCCAGACCAATAGAAAACTTCAATTATTCAACCCATTGCTAAAGTATCCTCGCCTTCTTCCTATTCCGATTTTCGGCCAATCAATTTTCCAACAACTATATCAAAGATATTGGAAAAGATCATTTATAAACAAATGGAATGGAATGGAAATGTAAAAGAACACTAAGTCTTACCTCCTACATAGTCGGGTTTCAGGAATGGGCATAGTACTGCTACTGCGTTAGCAAATATTATGGATGATGTTGTCAGGGCCTTGGATAAAAATAGTCTATTCCTTCTACTACTTCTTGATTTTTCAAAGGCTTTTGACACTATCAATCATAATATATTGTGCATCAAACTTGGTTACTATAGATTTTCTAGTAATGCTGCAAAGTTTATTGAGTGATATCTTACAAATCGAACCCAAAGAATAGTGAAAATGGAAATATATCAACCTCCAGAAGTATTATATCGGACGTACTACAAGGGTCGATCTTAGGGCCTTTGCTCTTCATTATGTACACTGCCGATTTGCTAAACAAAATAGAGCATGCTTCTGTACAAAGTTTCGCTGATGATACTCAACTTATGTATATTTTTTCCACCATACGCGTATCATACAGCCGAAAAAAAATTATATATGGAGAATATACCTATGATCACTGTCTGATAAACATACCCAGAAGCTGAAAGCAGCGAAGTCCATGTGTATACTCGTTCGTAATAAACAGTAATCTGTGAAATCACTGGAATTCTTAATTGATGATGATTTGAAACTCTGGAGCCAGGTTAAATCCATGACCGAAAGAGCATTTTGTAATTTGAAACTATTATATGCTAATAGTTAAGTATCATATATATTTCTATATTCTCTTAGTCTTAATTTTTCTTTCATGTAATACAGTGATTATTTCATAATATGCACTAGGTTAAGTCTATTTTATCCACAGTATGGTGGTGGTGAATATTCCGGTTAATAACGGATATGTATAAATTTATATTTGTAAACTTTTGGAGGTTAAGTGTAAGAATAGCAGTCATGCTAAACTCGCCTCTATTTAATTTTGTAATATCATCTGATTTACCAAATAAAGACGATTATTGTTATGATTATTATTATAAAATTAAAGTTATTTATTATTTATGAAAATATGGCGAGCAAGTAGTAAAATGAGTGTTTGGGTGCTACGACAGATACCAATAAACCAAAAGCAGACACGATTCTCATGTGTGAATGGCGAATAATAATTTATAAACATTAATAATTAGATCCACATCTTCCTTGCTCTAAATTAATTTCGCTCAGCCACTTTTATTTTCAGTGCTTATTCTAGGATAGCACTATTACAATTACGATTTTTTTATGCAGTCAACATTAATTTATCCATTCCAATTTTCCAATGCCTATTTCAGGGTTCTTCTTCATCACCTTATCGGTCTTAGTCTTGCTTTGCGCATCGCTAATTCAAAGTTAACCTTTAGTAGATACTTAGAAAACGTTATAGCTGAAATTAAACTAGGAATTGATTTTGTTCACAAAAACTAATCTTTTTGCCTTACTTCAATTATATTTTATTTCAACAGCAATGACAATTCAACAACAATTTGGTTTACATTCAGGGAACTCAATCGTATAAATTCACTGACATGAGCAAAATATTCGAGAGCTGTAATAAATTCAATACCCCCACTTTTTGCTGCAAGTCAATTACAATTTCACCAAAGTAAAATAAATTTAATTGACGGAACATGATTATCTAAACACTACGTTCAAAATTATTCAAATTACTCTACATTACTTTGGCGTGACGTTCATCTGCTTACAAAAATACTGATGTTTGAATTTTGATAGCGCTTTTGTCATTACATCCGTTACCTGATCCTCCGTCTGAATATTCTTAAGTTTGAATATGCCGTTTCAAATTTCTCTCGAATGAAATGATAGCGCACATCGATGTGTTTGGTTCTTTTGTAAAATTCAGGATTCTTCACAAGTCGTATCGCACTCTGGTTGTTCATATAAAATGTTGGCGTGTTCAGTTTCTTTGGCAGCAGTGTCCCCAACAATTTTTTTTACCAAACAAGTTCCTTCACGGCATATGATGACGCCATGTACTCTGATTCTATTGTGGATAATGCGACTGATTTTTCCTGCTCCGATCCACAACTGATGACGTTTCCGCTAAACATGAAAACGAAATCTGACGTACATATACCCTCAAAATTCCAAATCATATCCACCATCGCATCGGATTCCTATGTCCGTCGTACGTTTGATGAATATCAGAAAGTGCGTGACTGCGTTTACATGAGCTCTAGCTGGTTTTTAAAAGTATCTGCTTACAGTTCCAACAGCGAAGCTAATATCTGGTCTGGTTGCTACAGCTAGATACATCAAACTTCCAACTGCTTCGCGATATGGAAATTCGATCTCTTCGTTTTCCTCAAAATCATCAAGATTTTAGACAATAGACAATAGATTTATTCATGACCGAACAATATAGTTTTAACAATCGTCACTTAGCCTAAGATTAAAAATTACAGTTAGTTATTCTACATAAAATAGACACAGTAAGAAGAACATTGATAATAAAAATTCACAAATTGTACAATGACAAGACAAATAATAACAATACAATAAATTTCATGTTCATGTTCATGACATGTTAAAAACTCATCGATGCTATAGAAACCCTTTTGTATTAAATACTTTTTCGCTACTCTTTTATATGACAAGAGGGGCATTTCTCTCACCCGTGAAGGTAATTTGTTGAAAAAGGCCGGGGAGTAGTGAAGAGTTGCATTCCACGATGTCTTGAATCTCAAGAACCGTATCCTCAGGTCATTCCTATTTCTTGTTTCATGGATCTGGAGAGAGGTTCCATAATCCTGCACATTCTTGTGTGCATATAGCAGACATTCAAGAATGTACTTTGAAGGTAATATGAGAAAACTAAGCTGCCTGAAAAACTCTCTTACATCATCCCTATATCCGATCCCAGCCAGAATCCGCAATGCTCTGCGTTGTAACCCAAACACCCTAGCAGCATGACTTGAGTGACCCCATGCAAGTATGCCATACATAGACACTGAATGGATAAGTGAGTGGTATGCTATTAAGCACACTTTACCCTCAACCACTTTGGACAAATTTCTAAGAGCAAATATTCCAAATGTTATTTTTTTGGAAATAGTGACATGTTGTTCGAATGATAGTTTGGGGTCTAAAGAAATTCCTAAGAACTTTATTTTGTCTGGATTATCAAAAGCATCATCCCTCCTCAAAGAAAAGACCATTTGTTCAGTCGGTCAGATTTAAATTCAGGCGATTCGCTCTAAACCAATCATTCTCACCCACTGTACATTCACCTGCTCGCACCATCAAGGTTCCATGATCTTTTGATGTTACAAGAAAATTTGTATCGTCCGCGTAAACAGTCACTTCACAATACAACATAGATGATGTTATGTCATTAGTATATATATAAGAAAGAGTAGAGGACCTAGAATCGAACCCTGATTTACCCCATGTCTGCCGACAGATAACTCTGAATCAAGGCGACACTCTTCACATCCCGACCATAGAATTCTAACTTTTGCAGCAGTATATCGTGAGAAACACAGTCAAAGTCCTTGGAGAGGTCGCAGAATGTGCGACTCATAAAATCGCCATCCTCAAAGCCTTCAACTATGCAATCACAAATCCTACACACTGCTCCAGTAGTCGACCTCTCTCTTCTAAAACCAAACTGTTATTGAATCAGCAGACCGTTTTCCTCAAAATATCCATAGAGCTGATCCTTGACTTATTCCTCAAAAACCTTTGAAAAAACTGGTAACAAAGAGATAGGGCGATAGTTATTAAAGCTGCGCTGGTCGCCATTCTTAAAGATTGGGATAGTCTTGCTTAATTTAAAGATAGAAGGGCAAACTGCCTCGACAGAGATTAAACAGTCTAGTAAGAGGGCTGATAAGGACATCTTTCAGAGAAT
Source organism: Crioceris asparagi (assembly GCA_958507055.1). NCBI lineage: Eukaryota > Metazoa > Arthropoda > Insecta > Coleoptera > Chrysomelidae > Crioceris > Crioceris asparagi. The sequence continues at coordinate 61,208,438 of OY293829.1, read as the reverse complement.
GTAATAGTAATGTATTAAAACCAAATATGTCCCTACTATGTTTCTTTTTTAATTTACCAATAGCATCTCTTAATTCAATTAGACTTACTTCATGAAAAGCAAAACCAGTCTGTCTAGGGTTTGGTCTGAACTGCTCCAGATAAAAATCAAATGGTAAATTTGATTCTGGCAGAGCCAATATTAAACTATCAGCAATATCTACAAAAAAAGAATTTAAATCATTCACATCTAGATCCGCTGCTATTCCACTAGTCGACCTATGCCTATTGCTGTTGATGATGTCCCAAGCAGCCCTAGATGTGTTATCGGAACCAAGAATATAATTAGAATTTGCCCTTTTCTTTGATTCTAAAATGACCTGCCTACATCTCTTCCACAGCAGTCTGAATTCATTGTGAATCAAAGGACAATCAGACCCCCTATGGAGATAATTCAGAATAGCCAGCTCTTCCTTCATAGCTCAGAGTTCTTCCCAAACCATTCAACCCTTGGACCGTCAGGTTTCAAATTTCTTTTTTGGACTTCTGGGAATGCAAGATCTATCAGCTCGATCATTTTGCGTATGAGGACGGCTCATTAGGTTACTAATTTTTTCGTTACTATTATTTTTGTTTTCCATATGACTAGTATCTACAAATAGCTCTATAGCAAAATGGTCGGACAGGACAGGATCAAAAACCTTTAGGTTAAAATTTAATAAATTATAAAAATTTAGGAATACGTTATCAAGACAATGACTATTTCTAGTGTTACAAAAAACTTGTTGAGTCAAATCATAACTTTCCATAATATCCAAGAAATTACTTTTCATTTCATATTCCCTATCAAAATGAATATTAAAATCTCCAGTTAGTATTACACTTATTATTATTGAAAATTATATTTAAAAAGCTATCCAATACATCAAGAAACAAACTAAAATTACCATTTGGATGACGATATACAGTAACAATTAACAGATTAAAATTCAGGATTTCTACCGCACACAGTTCGTACTGGTTTTCTACAGACATCTGAGTTATCTTATCCAGTGGTCTTACCTCGGACATCCTCTTTATAAAGATTGCTGTTCCACCGTGTTTATTTTCAGCTCGACAAAAAGAATCTATCAATTCAAATCCGGGGATAGTTCTTCAGTTAGCATACAATGCTCCGTAAAACAAAGAACACTGTATTCTTTGTGTTGGGTAATTATAAAGGCTTCAATTTCAGCAACCTTGTTTCTAATAGACCATATATTGATGTAAAATATGTTTAGTGTTGGCCTAGGGGGACTACTTCAATTTTTTGTATCGTTTTTTGTTTCCATACAGATTATATTTTCATTTATAAAAAGTTCTCCAAAAATTCCTTGTTTTTGGAGAAGACGAACCTTTTTATACCCACTAATCATGGCCAAAAGTTAGGGTCATATAATTCATTATTTTTGTCTAGTGGAGCCGTAACCACAAAACAAAACCTTCAAACCATTGAAAGATTGTTTAGCTCTGATGTAATCTGTAATCATATTTTCCCTGACATGTCTAACTCTAACTTTATTTAAGTAGAGCGAGACCCTTCTCTCTCCGCCAGAGAATCCATTTAACTCGGCTTCAGGTGAAGTGTCTGCTTTCCCAGGCGTTTGCGTTTGTTTTTCCTTTTGATGTCTTTGGAGTTGAAGTTCATTGTTGATATTTTTTTTTATGGTTAGGTTGCTGTCACATTCTTCTTGATTCTTTTGTTGGCTCTGTTTCGGTGTTGCTGCTGAATGGCAGGAGCAGCCGCTCTACCAGCATATGTTTCATTAGCAGCATCTGTGTTGCTCTGTTTTAAAGATGAAATGCCTAACTTCAGACTGTCATCTGGCGTAGGCGTATTTAGCATGAGCGTGGTTTGTTTTCGCTGTTGATTGATGTTTGTTTATGTTTTTGTCTACCATTTTCTAATTCTAGGTTACTAATTTTTTCAATTAACCAGCCATTGTTCTGTTTTAAGATATTATTTTTATCTGTTAGCTCATCAAGCATTTTCTTAAGATATTTGATTTCCATACTCATTTTAGATTTTTCTTTCCATCATGATATTTCCCGCCAAATCTTTTGAGGCATATAATTTTTGTGTCGTCTATTACTCTTTTAATTTTGCCCATCCGCTTAATACAACTATTGTGGTTTATTGCAAAACAATTTATACACACGGACACACTACAACTTTTTTAACACACCATTGAAAACCCGAATTTTTTTCATCTTTCGTACCACTTTCTGATTCACAATCCAACTCGCCCGCCATCTTGATCAGCTGTTTCTACGGCTAAGCGCTTGGAGAAGTTTTCTACTCACCCTGGTATACCGATGAGCCGTGAAGCCTCGGTGGAGGCGTTGGAACTGGTTCCAATGGTTATTTCTCCCACTTCTAGCGCTACGCTAGAGAAAATGATAGTCTTTCTCAATATTATTGAAAATCATTTAAAATTCCACGGATTCCGTTCATTTAATCATTGATATCTTACTTGTTTATTATCCGATTGGAATAATTCTCTTGCCAGCGTAATCACCGTAATTAGACACCCACTTTGATAACAAATTTGCGCCAGAATTTCGCTAGATTGTATTAGCTTCTTGCGGAGTGTGCCATTCAGCCATTCCATGAGCTAGGATAGGCTAGTGTAGGGATGCAACACTCACTTATCTAATTATCCAACGGCGTTGATACTGCATTGAAATTTGTCATGTTGAAAAGATTCAGTACTATTCTTGCGTAGCCCCGTTGAAGAATTTAAATTAATTCATCCGATCGTTGTTCGATTTCCAATCCAAGAAAATATTTTATATCGAAAATCTCTATCTCGAATTCCCGTTGCATATGCCTTATAACACGCTCGATGGCCTCCTGCTTTTCTGCCACAATTCCCCCGCCATCAACGTAAATTGCTAGGATCAACATTCCATCGTCTCCATTGCATACACATACACAAGGATCGAATTGATTTGCCGTGAAGCCGAATTTGTTAATGAACGCAGTAAATTTACGGTTCCAACAACGTGATGCTTGCTTCGAACCATATAAGCTTTTGATTAGCTTACACACTCTCCCACTTCCATCGTCATATTCAATTGGCTGGCTCATGTAGAGATTTTCTTCCAAATCGTCGTTTAGGCATCGAGCTGCTTCATACGTAGGTAGTTGTTTGTCGCTGCTAGGATAGCTCTAATTGACGTCAACTTTACCACCGGGCTTTACGCTCCCATTGAATGTGATCATTTGATTGAAGCGCTTGTTCGTATGTTTTTGGTTCTTCACTGATTGCTAACATCGCATAGCTCTTACTAGATACATGGAATGTAAAACGTTTCGCTGCACTGATGGTATTTCGATTGCGTTAGCCTTCGATTGACAATATTTCTGTTATCAAGATCACAAATCGAACCGCAATCATTTTGTGGCGTGGCATAATCACTTCCCCCTTCATCATTCACGTCCCTACCGTTGGTATCCGTATTGTCTGTGTCTTTTTCAGCCCTTTGCTCAGCTCTATCATCGAGTGTGGCCAGCGAATCCTCTGGTAGAAAAAGGACTTCCCGTGAGATTTCAATTTTACCATTATTCGGGTTCCAGACTCGATATCCTTTCGACTTATTGTCATAGCCGACAAATAAGCACTTTGTTGCTTTTGCATCAAACTTCTGGCTTTAGAACGTGGTTAAAAACTTCTGTACCGACAATTCTTAGATGATTCAATTTTGCTTGTTTGTTGTACTACAATTCATACGGTGTTTTGTTTGCAACTGTGCTCATTCCGTTACGATTCAGCACATGGACGGCAAAGTTTACTGCCTCCGCCCAAAAATGTTTAGCCATCTGTTTTGAATGAAGCATTGTTCTTGTTGACTCGACGATCGTTCGCATTTCTCTTTCCACACAGCCATTTTATCCCGACACTGTCCGCTGATGATGAATTCCAGCCTCCTCGAAAAACTTCTTCAATTCGTTGTTGACAAATTCTGTGCCGTTCTCATATCTGATGAAGCGAATGCTGTGACCATGCTCGTTCTCAATCAGCTTAACACATTTCTTGATAATGTCTGCCACTTCAGACTTTTGTTTCATGAAATAGGCAAAACGGAAATGTGAGTTATCATCCTTAAGTAAAAATAAATACTTGGAACCGCTGATCGAATGCATCTGGAATGGCCCGCACACATCTGAATGTATCATCTCCCACACATTTTTAACTTCGCCTCACGATTTTTGGATCTGCTACGATGATGTTTTCCGTATATACAGGCTTCACACTCAAAATCCGCATCGATAAAATCAATATTTGGAACCTGAAAAAGCTCTTTCACGTGTGTTGCGTTCTGGTGACCAATACGCTCGTGCCATGAGCGAAGCGATTCTTTCTCTCTCTCTCTCTCTCTCTCTCTCTCTCTCTCTCGAGAGAGAGAGAGAGAGAGAGAGAGAGAGAGAGAGAGAGAGAGAGAGAGAGAGAGAGAGAGAGAGAAAGAGAGAAAGAGAGAGAGAGAGAGAGCGAGAGAGAGATTCCTTCCTGGATTGCCTCGTTTGCTGCAATCTCCAGTTCGGTCCGTTGAATTGTTCTGAACATCATCTGCATCAAGCCCTTTCTACAAACTCCCAGTGCAAAAACGCTTTCATCCTTCAGCAGTTCGCAGCCTTTGTTGTCCATGTTCAATTTGTTTCCGTTACTTTTCCCGATGAGAACAAATTTTTCCTCAATTCCGGCACGAACAAGACTTCCATAACCCGTTTGCGAATCCATTTACTTCCATCGAATGCAAGAATTATGATATCGCCTCTACCCCGAGCTTTAACTATTAAGCTATATCATCAAAAGTTTCAAACCACTCGCGCCGATACCACATGTGTTCAGTTGCAATGTAATCACGCTTCCACTGGCCGCCTTTTCAGCATTTAAAACATTTCCCTTTTGGCTTGTCGTTTTTATTCGTCGTTGTGTTGTTGTCACTTGACAAATTTCGCCCTTTGTTGTTTCTCTTTGGAAAAATCCATTCGGCCATCAGCGCTTCCACCAACTTGGCTCTGTGACTTGAGATACATATCCTCCGCCATTTATCGCGCTCTCAGATGTGTGAGCGTCCCATCATCAGCGCTCGCTGATTCCCAGGCACTGTTGAAATGATTGTACTCGGCAGGCATCGTGTTCAAAATTTTTATAACCCTTGAAGCAGAAATGATCCTCTTCTGATCTCTCAACAATTGTACAATTTCTAATAATTTTGAAATAAATGTCGCCATATCATCTGATGGCTCTTTCTTAAAATTTTAGTACTTTTGCTGCAGAAAGTACACGTTGGTTTGCGACTTTTGCTCATACGTACTTTTGAGCTCCGTCCACATCTGACTCGCTGTATAAAAGTTCATGGTCAACCTTATTGATTGCTTGTGGTAGATATCTTAACTATCTTTCATATAATTTTTGTTTTGGGACTAGAGAATATGTTAAGAAGCAGATGCCATCCGACTTTATTCAAAAGAAACACTGACAAATTACATCAAATCCTTATAGACAATCCGTATCCCACCTAACTTATTTGAAAGCTCCTTACAGTAGTCCCTCTATTAGGAAAAGCCAGATGCGATTCCGCAATAGGGCACCTCAACATCAACCTAGACCATTGGAGTATTTCTTAAACCCGTGGAGGTTTTGGAAGAGAAAAAAGTTGCCAAAAGAAATGCAAACTTATTAGGTCGTTGCTTCTCCAATATCAAAAATAAAATACCTACCGGTAGAGAACTCTTAATGGTATACAGGATTCCAAACCATAATAATTGTGATATGGTGTATATTGGAGAAACTTAACAAGAAAATTGTTGATCATAGAAGTGATTGCCGGATCAAAAAATTGAGTTGTACTTTGGCCATACATGCACCCGATAAAGAACACAACCCTAATTTCGAAGGAATTTCCAACTTAGTAAGAGAATCTAACTATGATAAGAGATTGATTCATGAGATGATTGAAATCACTAAGGAACCTAAAGACTTGAATAAATGTTCCGATTTGCGAGGCCTAAGCTCCGTATTGATTCTACTTGATTTCAAAGTATTGTATCAATAACAGCAAAAACAATCACAATCAACAAATTTATATCATATAGTTAACCTATTCTCCTATAGATGGTATTACTCACATGATAATTAGAAACTATCTAAGCGACACGTTACCAGAATTTTCATCTTGTTCATCGTTCAGTTTCAACGAAAAAAAATGTAGACGTAACTAAGTAGAATTTAATTTCTTTTTATTTTTTATGTAGAAGTAATGTTTAGGTTTTTGTAGAAGTTATATTTTATTTTATTTTTTGACATAGATAATGGATAGAATTAGTTGAAATCAATGATTTTTTAATTTATTTATTTAACTACGATTCTGGTACGTGGTTTTTTCATCTCCATGTGAGTATTCCATCATCCATTAGCCATTATGATCGTTTATCACATTTTTGCAAACATTTACACTTTATAACATCAAATCAATACTATATGAATTAATTATTTTGCCGCACACTTTTTCCAACGTTACCATATAATAATTTAGAGAACCTTGAATGATAATGGGTGTTTAAATGCCCGAAATATTTCTCATTAATCATTAATATGTCATCTTAACCCATCAATAAATTGTGGAGACGACTTCGTGTTTTCTTTCTTCCTAACTGTTACATTACTCTAATAGAGAAATAGACTTCGTCTTACTCTATAAAATATAAAATTTTAACATACTCCTCACTTGCAAATGAATGTATATCCACAATAAACTTGAAATAATATATAAAAAAATATATATGTATATCTATATAATTTATCAACCATCATGTTCAGAGATGTTACTGTTTATATTTGTGTGATACATTCAAATTTCATTTCCATAATGCATTTCCACTCTAGAAAGTGAAAATCATTAAAAAGAAAAAATCATGGATCAATAATGACATAAAAAAAATTAAACGAAACTTTATACGAGATGACTAAATTAGCTAAATCTACATATAATGATATTATAAAGAGGAGACAACAGCAACTGAAAAATAGATATAAAGCAATGCTCAATAGACATAAAACGACATATAATGAGAATAGGATAAATAATGCAACAAATATGTTGGAGAATCATAAATGAAATGAAAAATGAACCGAATAGTAGGGCCTCGATTGAACTAAACATAAAATTATTACCAAAATAGTAGAATCTGCAATATCTTTAACGAATATTTCATAAATATACAATCTTCGGAATCGACATTGGAAAAATTAAGATTGTCCCAATCTATCCATCACACATTTGTTCTGAATCCATGTACACCATCTGAAATTAAAGGCGTAATACGAAAAACTGCAAATAAACAAGCGGCCGGTATAGACGACATAAATGGAAAATGTTTACATACTTATCACTGGTGACATAATAAGCTTTGCCTTTCTGATATTATAAATATCTCCTTCTGCTCAGGAGAATATCATGATATGTATATTGAAAATATCCAAGTCAATACCATCATATAAAAATAAGCGATCAAGAACTGATATATCCAGTGATAGAAATATAAGTTTACAATTTAAATTCTCAAAAGTTATTGATCATGCCTATAGTATAAGATTAAGTTCTAGAAGAGAACAACATTTTATCAGACCATCAACACGGCTTCAGACAAAAAAGGTCCACTGAAAGTGCTCTAGGCTAATTTTATTATAGTATCTACAAATACTCTAACAACAAACAAACTCCTATTGCCCTATATTTTGACCTCACCAGACCTTTGGATACAGTAAATCACAATTTACTTTTAGAAAAACATTATCGATTTGGAGAGCGTGGTGTCGCTAACGATTGGGTAGCAAATTATCTGAGTAACAGAACACAAATTGTAGTTTTGAACGTTAGTCAGTCTAATCCACTGAGGTGCCACAGGGATCAATTCTCGGTCCACTGTTTTTTATAATATTTATGGCCAATATTCATTCCTGATGTGATACTGCAAACAATACACTCATTTATGCTGAGCTGATGACACAAATCAAACGATAACTAATGAAATCACTAGTCAATTGGAGAAGTTAACTATATAAAATTTATAGACAAAAACTGACATGGGATAAACATTCAGAAAACATAACCTCTAGACTTGGCAGCATCTCATTTATCTTAAGACAACTAAGGGATACAACATACTATTGCCTCGCACACTCAATTCTAAGCTATAGATTGATATTTTCGGGTGTTTGCCCTCGCAGTAGTTGTTGTCGGCACAGACGATCTAGCGTAATCTAGTTATTTACCAGAAACGGCTGATGTTATATAATCATCTTGATTTTGTAGCAATTGAATGCATATTCAGCAATATCATATACAGGTATATGAGCACAGGTATAACAGATTGATTATTAGATATTCGTACTAAATGCATTTAGTGCAACGTGCACAAGATATTAAATATTTCTTATCTCTAAATGACAGAAAATAGGCAATTAATCATATAGGTACTGATAAGGAATGTCTGACCTGGTAAGTTATTGGCTACTGATTGTTTTGTCCCGGTTGTTGCACAACTATGAACTACGAAAACTTAATTCTGTTCTTATCTGTTATCTGCTTGTTAGCCCACGATGAGCAGGGAATAGTCTAATTAGCAACATTGCACCCTTGCCACTCAGCATTACTCCAAATAAACAACCCTATTCAGGTTTCTCCACCATTGCATAACGGATTTCTCAACACAAAATATTTCTTCTTGGCAACGAAAACCAATGTCTTCCCGATGTTCTAGACTCAATATTACATTGAAATCGTTGGTGATGAAATCATAATGTAATTGTACGAAATCCTCCAGGTATTCTGCTAAATCCCTCCACTAGGTGAAATTCCAATAATTGCTTCAAATCGGGCCTAATACTTCCAGTCTTTTATTGGAAATTATCGTGTAATTATAGATTATTCATCCCACAGACATGGAAACCACAATACGGTTTTATCAAACCTAATACATTTCCGAACGACCTGAAGGATTTTTCTGATCCCCAAAATCCAAAATGTCTGACTACCATCCAAAAAAAGGAAAAAAACCTCCTTGTCGAAAAGAAGAAAAAAATGATATATCCAATATCGACTCAGTGGGCTCTGCGCTTTCTGTCAGCATAAGCAACATAGTCGCATCCCTGAATATTAACAAGGATCCATAAATAAAAATATAGCATGCGGATTACAAAAGCATGAATTTTGGTTCAAAGAATAACAAAAGAAACAATCTAGGCCAATTTCCATAATGATTATCATAACATATCCCTGAAGTAAAATATAATATAACACAAAGACCCCTTCGGTAACGACGTTCCACAAAACAATAACAGTAATTAAGACACAATTGCGCATTGCAGGTTGCTGATACATTTGATTTCATTTAGAGTTACTAAGGATGTTTAATCTTAGTTCGAAAAAGTTAATATTTCTTTTACCGTTCATATAGCTCATAATTTATAGTTTTCGAAATAAGTATGAATTTTAAATATACCGGAGCTCAGCCTTATCACCAATCGCCTTCTCGAGCCCCAACCCTTATACTGAAATTTTTATCGCAATTAGCGGAGTCATTGCTGAAATAGCTACTGTGGACCTCGTGGGTCACACCTATTAAAAATGAAAGTATCGCCAAAAGATTTCTCATAACAGAACTCAGCTGTATCATCAAACGACTCCTCGACCCCCAAACCCCATATTGAACTATTTTATTTTTTCAATTTCAACACCCTGTATTTCAAATTTTCATATTTTTGGACGAGCTATCACATCCTCAAGTCTTGCGCATATATTATGAAACACCCTGTATAATATAAGCAAACAGGCATATCTTCCTTTTGATTTTGTATCATGCTACTGCTAGCCAATTAATTTTCTTCTGTAATTTCCAGAGGTTAATCTGAAACATCCTCAGGAGATTGTAATAAAGTAATAGATTCAGATAACGCACTGCCGTGAACGCGCCGTTATAATTGACGTAAGAAAATCCCTCATATATCGTAAGGCAAAAAACATTGAAACTAATAAGCCTCTTCTGATAATTTCTCTCTCGGATCGCATGCGGATTAACAGAAGCCCAGATACGGTTATTATGTATGTGTGTTAAAATGTCCTTCACGCGAAAACTTAGATTCATCCGTCCAGATATTTTTTTTATTCAAAAGGTTCTAGTCTTCTTGATTTCGAAGATATAGCATCTCAAACAAGTTAACTCTGTCGTCGGGGTCTTGAGGATGAAGGTCTTGCACTAACGAGGACTTCTCATCAATTCCACATTTTTGTCTATTCAATACATGAGTAATTCTTCCAAAACGCATAAAATTGCTTCAATTCTTCTAAATTTACCTTTGGTCGTCGCAGGTAAATGTGGATAGCTCTCGTTAAACATTCTACACGTTCTACTGCGAATTTTGTCGCACTTTCCATGTATAAAAAATAAATTAAGAATTCCTTGATTTGTATAGACATTGTTTTCATTATTGTTATGCATTTTAACTCTTAATAGCTTAATTACTTTGTCGTATGACTTTGATAATTATTCACCGAGAATGCTTATTTATTTTCCACAATAGGTAAGTATCGACAAGATAAAAAAAATTATTTATTATTAATTATCTCCAAAACTGTCAATCTCAGGTATAGGACATATTGGGTATAAAAGATGTCAAATTAATCGCCAAAGACAAACAAATAATAAAATATGGAGGGTGCCATTTAAAAAAAAAAACGAGTTATGGTTCTTCAAAGTTTCGAAAAGTTAACGTGCCATAGTAAAGTAACCCCACAATGTATACAACTCTTTTTGACCACAAAAATAAAAATATTATATATATATATATATATATACAAATTATTGCCTACAGTTTTTTAATTCGACTAAAACAAATTTTGTATGCTCACTGCTAAAAACATTGAAAAGGCGTTTTTGGTGTTTTTAGTGAAAATACATAAAATAATTATACTATACTGCGTTTCACACTGAGAATGCAGTGTGGCCGGGTATGGCTAATGTATTTTTGAAGGGAGAATGGCCACAGTGTTGCCGGTCTTTAATTTTACCCATAATATTTTCATTTGTGATTTAGAAATTCATTGTTTAATATTATTATTTATTGAACATAAACATTACTTTCTCATGATATCTTTCACTTGCCTTCAGACATTTTGCACGTAGTTTATCTTTTACATGAGCAATCAAGATACAAATAGTGATGCTGAGAAACTGCTCTTGGTCTTGCAGCCAAACAGTAAATTGGTATGAAACAGGAATGATTAGTGAAGGAACGCTAATAGGTAAATTAACTAATCTTCAAACTTCTTACCAGTTCTTCATTTTTTTATTATTTCTTTGGAAAACGATATATATATATAAACCAGTAGTACTTTTGATTACTTCAGATCAATGGCCACTCTGAGAAATATTTTGGTAATTGCCCAGAACATACACTCCGGTCACTATTTCTTTCAAGAAAATGGTACAAAACCTTTGTAGGATGAGTTTTGATGTAGAGGGAAAGATTGGTCTAATCTTTGGTAGAGGTAAGATGCACAAACATAAATCGCAAGTATTTTTCACCCTTAAACGTGGCCTGTACAAATGATGTATGGAGAAATTAGTATTTTTTATCTTCGTCTTCTTCTCCTTTCTTTCTCTAATGTAAGCAGATAGCTTGATTTTCTTCGTGTCATCTGCCTTTCAATTATTGGAGAGGTTGTCGCTCCATCTCTTGCGAGGCCTTTCCACGCTTCGGCGCCCTAAGGGCGACTTGTCTCTTGTTATTTTGACCATTCTGTTGTCATTCATTGGATCTATGTGTTCGTTCCACTCTCTCTTTCTCATCTATATCCATTCATTTACGTTGTCTATTTTATATGTTCTTCTAATGTCCTTGCTTCTCTCCCTGTCAAAAAAAGTATTTCCAGCGATCCTGCGCACTATTTTCATTTCGGTGGTTTCGAATATTCTCTTTGTGTTCGATTTTTATGAAAGTTGTATTTAACGCTTGTCAATATAACAAATGTATTGAAGGCATTATAATACATAGAAGTATATCTGTAATTTATAGTTGAAAATGTTATTATTTATACACATACTCCAACACAAATCTTGTTGTGCAAATTAGGCCTAAGACAATACTAATAGAAATCTGTAGTAAGTTAAAGTTTAGATAATAGATGGCGCTAGTATTTAGTTTGATGAGTGAACTCTATACTGACCATTCCGCGGGTTCATGAATTTTTTAGAAAAACATGCTGTAATGTAGAAAAGGAGTAGTCTTATTTTGTACTAAAAATAGATGAAGAAAATCAGTGTACATAGTTTGAAAAGTCGTTTTAATATGGCCTGTAAGTAAAATAAATAATACAAAAAATCTCAATGCCATTCAACACAACTACGCACTACTCCACCGAGTTATTATTATTATTATTTGACACAGGGGTGCCGAAGCGGGTACTTAGGCCATTCGGCCCATTGTGCCTCTCCTCCTTGCTCCTTGTGTGATTGGTACCGCCCAATGTTCCCGACGAAGCAGCACCCGCCAGCTTATCCGTCTTGTCATTGCCCTCATTCCTATCGTGTACTGGCACCCAAACTACTTCCACCACATTTTCGTTCGCTAGTTCCGACAGTTCGCGGTGGCTGTTTAGTGTGGTTCTCGCGTCGAACCTGCCCCTTTCAAGCGCCTTTAAGGCGTCTGTAAAGACGCATATTACTCGTCCTTTCACCTTGCTCATGCGCACCTCATTAGCCCCTCGAGCTAGTGTCATTACTTCCGTTTGTAATACGGTGGCATACCTCCCGAGCGGTTGTTGTAGAGATAGTTGCAGGTCTTGGCTGGAGACTCCCATGCCTTACTATCCCTCTTCTTAGACCCATCCAGTGTATACGTCTATTATAGGCACAGTGCGTGGTTCTGTTTCTTTCCAACAAACGTGGTATTTGCATTTGCTGAATAGGGGTGCAATGCAGTCTGAGCTGGCCTCGAGGAGTGGTATTCGAGGCCCTCCTCCAAGATGGCTGTATGACTCTTCGCGCACTTGTGCACCCTTAATGTTCCACCATCTTTCAAACGTGTGGTCCTCATGGCACCAGTGACTGCGATGCATACAGATCTCTGTAGTCTCGCAAGTCTGTCCTTCACAATTTTTAATTTGGTGCGTGGCCACCAAACTATTGAACCGTAGCATATCATGGGCCTTATCACCGCTGTGTACAACCATAGGGTGATTTTTGGCGATAGGCCCCAGCTTTTACCTACAACTCTTCGACATTGCCATAGAGCTGCACTGGCTTTGTCCAGCTTGCTGTCCAGATGTTTTCGCCAGGTCAGTTTTCTGTCGATAACCAGTCATCCGCATATCCTATGGTGTAAAGGCCCTCGTCGTTCAGGGTCATTAGAAGGTCGTTTACTATTATATATATTATATATATTATACTATATATATATTCAACATGGCCGACAATGAAAGGTCGTCAAAGTTAAGTGATACGAAACAATCGTGCAAATACTGTAAAAAAAACATTGATAAATCAATTTCGGAATGTGTAGAGTGCAAAGCAACATACCATACCTCGTGTGCATTGAGGATGGCAGGATTGATTGCAGTGGGAAGAGATAACCTAGTGAAGTGTTGTGTGAAGGTTAGAACTAATTCTGAACAAACAGACATAAACCTCGAAGAAATCACAAACACGAACCAAGTGGAAATTGATTTATTGAAAAACCTACTAAATACAAAAGAAGAAATTATTTCTGAGCTGAAGCGAAATCAGGAGTTATTATACAAAACGATGGCTTTGCTGGAAGAAAAGATAGCCAATCTTAAAATTAAGAATGTAAACATAAGCATACCCATAAATACAATCAATAACAAGAAACATATGAATGAATCACAAACACCAACAACGGACGGGAATATTACAGGGGAAACTCAAGAAGTAGTAAGACCACTTGAATATGAAAAATTAGAAAATGCGCAGCGGAAAAAAATGAACTCAATAATAAATTTGGAAGTAAACCATGGGAAAATTTCTGAAACACAAAAACCGTTAAATAATGAAAATGATGATGGATTTATATTATTACAAAATCACAAGAAAAAAAGATTCCTCAAAAAAAAGGTTAGGTACTGGTAATGTTACGAATTCAGAGTCGAACAATGGTTTTGTAGGAGAAGATCGAAAGGCTTGGTTGTATATATATCGAGTTAAATCACATGTACAACCCGAGATGGTGGAAGCGCATATCAGAAAACAGCCTAACTTTGAGAACGAAATTCTTAAAGTGAAAGAATTGCAAACAAACAAGAATGGTTTGAAAAGCTTCGTAATTGTAGCACCATTAAGTCGAAAAGATGAACTATATCAGCCGGAATTTTGGCCTCCGAATGTAGGAATAAGGCGGTTTAACTTTCAGTTATACAGAAAAAATCAACCTAGTGGAGATTTTTTATGAGTGAATCATCCAACAACAATCATTACAATAATAAAATGGAGACGTTCTCACTAATACACCAGAATGTTCAGTCCCTGGGTAACTCCATAGATAAATTACAATATTTTCTAGAAAAACATCGTACATGTAGATTCCTTTGTATTACTGAACACTGGAAGTCAGAGGAACAATTAAATTTAATGAATATCCAAAACTTTCGATTAGCGTCCAAACTATGTAGACAAGAAGGCAGACATGGAGGTGCAGCAGTTTTTATACATAAGGACATTAAATATATAAACAGAAAACAATTAAATGACCTCTCTATTATTGGTGAGTTTGAATGTGCAGCAGCTGAGTGTATGTTGAATAAACAATCTTTTATAATTATATCAATATATAGGCCTTGTACAGGAAATATAGACATATTCTTTCAGAAACTAGAAGAACTATTAAATATTGCTTGTGTAGAAAATAAAATAATATTATTGGCAGGAGACTTTAACATAGAATTAAAACATGATAATTTTCATAAATCTGAATTACTTTCCATAGCACAGTCATTTTTACTTCAGCAGTGTATTTTTGATTATACAAGGATCACAGATAGAAAAAGAAGTTGTATAGATAATATTTTCACCAATTTAGATATGCAATTAGAAAGTGAAATTTATGAAAACTATGTGTCTGATCACACTGCACAAAAAATATATTTTAAAATAGGTAAAGCGAGACAAGAAAAATGTCAAAAATATGTTAGATTTTTTACGGAACATTCTAAAAAGAATTTTCTAGCTAGGTTAGATGACCAGGATTGGAGCGAGATATATAAGGTTAATGGGTCTGATGTAAATAAGCAATGGGATTTGTTTATAAATAGTTATCTTTTAATTTTTAATGAAAGCTTTCCGTTAAAACTTCTTAACAATAAGAGACAGCAAGGCAGTAGCATTTATAACGATCCAAAAATCAAACTTTGTAAAAATAAACTAGATTTACTTTTAGTGTTGAGTAGATTTAGCAATGAATACAAAGATCAATATAAAACAGCAAAAAAAGAGTATGATTCTGCGCTAAATCTTGCCAGATCAGAATATTACGCAAACAAAATAATATGTTCTGATAATAAAATGAAAACAATGTGGTCAATTTGTAACAAATTAAAAAATAAAACTAGCAATAAAGAAGAATGTCAAATTAAAGGAGAGCCATTACATATTGCCAAAAACTATAATAATTTTCTTATTGAAGTAGTTCCCAAATTAATGAAAAATATAAAAACCTATCCATTCAAATGTAATATTCCTGAAAATGATAAGTCACTATTTCTTAAACCAGTCTCTACAGATGAGCTACGTCAGATATCTCAAAAATTAAAAAATAAATGTAGCAGTGGAGAGGATGAAGTTCCAACTTGTATAGTCAAACTAAGTATTGAAAAGGTCATGACTGTATTATGTCACATAATAAATAATTCTTTCAAATTTGGTATTTTTCCGCAACAATTAAAGATGTCACTAATTAAACCGCTATACAAAAATGGCGATCATGATTTATTAGAAAATTATAGACCAATAAGTTTATTACCTAGTTTCTCTAAAATTTTTGAATTAGCAATGTGTAATAGGTTGTTATATTTTTTTAACGAATGTGATTTGTTTAACCATACTCAGCACGGTTATCTGGAAGGTAGGTCTACCCACACGGCGATCTTCCAGTTCACGAAAACTATACTCGAGTTTTTGGAAGATAGTAAACTAGCCACCGGTTTATTTATTGACTTGTCGAAAGCATATGACTGCATCAATCATGAGTATCTTCTTAAGAAGCTCGAGTGCTACGGGATTCGGGGGAATGCAGTGGGGTGGATCAAATCATACCTCTCGGATCGTAGGCAGAAGGTAGTAATTAAGAAAGAAGGTAGATGTTTTGAGTCAGAGCCTTTAACAAATACTGTGGGTATTCCGCAAGGCAGTATTATGGGTCCAATTTTATTTTTAATATACATCAACGATATAAACTCCATAATTGATAATAATGATATTGCAATTACCAGCTTTGCGGATGACACAAATCTGCTAATAGGAAAGAAAAAGATTCAAGAATTGATCGAGGATAGTAACAATCTATTTATAAAAGCAAAACGGTGGTTTGAAATAAATAAACTTGTAGTAAATGATGAAAAAACAAACATTATTACATTCAGTACCGACAGAACAACAAAAGAAAAACCATCTATATTCTCCATTAACGGTAAAGATGTCAAAACTGTAGGAGAGACTAAATTTCTAGGTATTACTATCGATGAATTCTTGAAGTGGTCTCCACATATTGAAAAATTGACAAAAAACTTGAATCAAGTATGCTATGCAATTAGGATTACTAGTAAATATTTAGAAGAAAAGATTCTTAAGATGTTGTACCATGCCAATTGCGAGTCTCTGATGAGATATGGAACTATTTTTTGGGGAAATAGTTCTACTGCGCAAATAATATTTAAGGTTCAAAAAAGAATTCTACGTATTATTTTCAAAATAGGTTATAGGGAGAGTTGTAGAGGGATTTTCAAGTCGAAGGGTATCTTAACTCTTTATGGCTTATACCTACACGAATGCCTAATGTACTTATTTAAAAACAAAGAATCTTTTCTAATAAATAACACAAATATTAAGTATAATACTAGAACTCTAGATATAAACTATCCTATTCATAGATTGGCAATGACAGAAAAACACCCGTCCTATATGTGTATCAAAATATTCAATAAGCTACCTCACAAACTGAAAAATATACAAGATTTTAATCAATTCAAAACAAAATCAAAGCAATTGTTATTAGATTTAGAACCTTATTGTTTAGAAGATTTCTTTAGTTTGTAGTTTACTGCTGTTCGGACGCCATTTCATTTGTTGTTTTTGTGATACTTTGTTAATATGTATTGTAAAGACTTTATATGAAATATAGCTATATTCTATTCTAGTCTATTCTATTCTACTACTATATTCCATAGCAAGGAGGAGAGTACCCCTCCCTGAGAACAGCCCTTAGTGAGAGACAGTGGCGCCTGCAACACTAATTTTAACTATTCTGCTATTGAGTACATTTCCTATCCACCTGCGAAACCTGGTTATACGGTTCTGTCCCGAAGAGCTTTGTTGACTGCTTCGAAGGTAGTTCGATCGAACGCGCCTTCGATATCTGTGAAGACTCCTAGGGATTGTTCGCCATTGTCCTGGGTTCTCTCTATCCTGCCCACCAGAACGTGGAGAGCGGATTCCGTAGATTTTCCTGGTGTATAGGCGAATTGGTAGTGGTGTAGCGGTCTTTGGGTTAAGACGTTACCCCTGATCCAGCCGTCGCAAAGCCTCTCCAATGTTTTCAGTAAAAACGAGGTAAGGCAAATTGGACGGTTTAATTTGGCAGATGAGTAGTCGCTCTTGTCTGGTATCGGTAGGAAGACTACTATTCTCCATTTCTCGGGTACGTGTGCAAATACTAGGCACGCCCTGAGGATAACCACCAGTTCGTCTAGTACAGTTCCCAGTCCCCACTGAAGGAGACCCGGGAAAATCCCGTCCGTGCCTGATGAGTATATGGGGAGAATGCCTTGATGGCCCGTATCGTTCCTGCGCCAGTTCTCCGCAGAGGGGCGTCTCGAACTGTGAGGAAGTTTCGTAACGTTCCCTAGTAATATCGACCCTGGAAAATGAGTTGACAGAAGTGTTTTTGCTGTGTTTATAGCAGTGTCAGTATAGGTACCGTCCTCCTTTCTGACACAGCCCACTTATCTAGGATCTTTGGAGATCACCTTAAGTAGTTGGGATGCTGCAGGTTTACTTTCTGTCTCTTTACAGAAGCTTTTCCATGATACCCGTTGTTTAGACCTCCCAGTCGGACGTATTTCGGGATGCCTTGGCTCTCTTGAAGAGTCTCCGCAAGTGGGTCCTTTTGATCTCAAGACCCGAACTCCACCATGTAGCGGAGCCAGGTCTGAGCTGTCCTCTTCTCAGGGGTGATGCGTGTTCATAGGCACTCATAATCCGCCCAGTGAGTGCGTTGACTCGTTTGTCTAGGTCCTTTACAGACGTTTTCTGAGTGGCCGTCCCATCATTGCCCATGGAAGACTCCAGGTGTGTTAGGTACGCTTCCCTGCCCGTCTTCCTGGGATTCCGGTACTGCTCTAACGCGAATTAGATGACAATCACATCTCACACCGCGAGGTTCCGGTTGAGGATTTCCAAATTTGTCCCTAACAGGTAATCTAATAATACCTACCTCTGCTGTTGCAGTCTTCGCCGCCCCAAGCGTAATGGTGGTCATTTGGGTCACGCCCTACTACAAGGTGTTTTCTCCACTGCTCGCAGAAGTCGAACAGCTTCGCCAACTCCTTGTCGAGGGGTGGCTCTGTGGCATCTATTGGCAGGTAGGATGTGTCTACAATCACCTCTTCTCTGTCCTTTCCGAAGTCCAGGTGCACTTGGATAGCCGTGAGGTCGCGTCGCTCTGTCATTCATCAATAAACCTATTGTAATACCCACTGCTGAACATAGGCCTCACGCAAATTTTGCCACTCTTCCCGATTCTGTTAGCTTGCATCCAGTTCGTACTGATTCTCTTAATATCATCCGTCCATCTTGTTGGAGGTCGCCCTTTACTTCGATTTGCCTCTTGTCGTGGCCTCTACTTGATAATCTTTTTAGTCGATCGTTCATCTTTAATTCTTGCAACGTGTCCCGCCCAGTTCCATTTTAAAGAAGTTATTCTTTATCACTCACTGTCAGGATCTGATGCAGATTTCTTAGATGCCTTTGAAGATATTTGTGATAGTTTATTTTCCACAAAACTTAAGTGTATTTTAGTAGGCGACTTCAATCTAAATTACTCTGATGATAGCTTTTATGTTTCTAAATTAAAAAACCTCCTCAACACGTATGGTATCTCACAAATAATCAACGAACCAACTAGAGTTACTAATGTCAGTGAAACGCTTATTGATTATGTCTTAACTAATGATAATATATGTCAAGCTTCTGTGCATTTACATCCAATAATAACAGACCACACAACAATCACTATTAACTTCACTAATATTCATAATCAAGTAAATCAATCAATATGAAAATATAGAAACTTCAGTGAAAATAATTTGGATTCTATAAAAATGAATTTAATATAATGTGAATGGTCTCATAATTGTACTGATATAGAAACTATTTTTAAAGAAATAGCGAATAACTGTGAAGCAATTATTGATGATATTTCTCCATTACAAAAGTGTAGTCATATCAGTCATATACCTTGGTTTGATAATGAAGTGTACTATAAAATTAAGAATCGTGATCGGGCATACAAAGCCTTCAGAAACTGTTCAAGTACTGTAAAAAAAAATAAATGTGAAACATTTAAGAAATTAAGAAATTATGTTGTCAATATATTGAAAAGGAAAAAAGATAATTATTATTTTGAAAAAATTGATCGGTATAGAAATAACTAAACAAATGTGGAAAACTCTCAAGAAAATAATTAAAAGTGATGTCATTGACTTTCCAAATTGTATACAATTTGAAAAAGCTGGCAACCTTACATTACTAAGAAATGATAGTGAAATATCAGAAAACTTCAATAATTATTTTGTAGAAAGCATAAACGAAATAGTTGAGAGTATCGACTGCACAGAGTTATAGTGCTTAATGAACTCTAACTTATACAAATCTTTCTCAGAATTCAAATTGCTCTCTTTAACTGACCTACGTAAAATTATACTTTCTTTGGATAATAAGTGAAGTATAAATGAAATCCTCAACTCCAAAATACTGAAACAAGTTTTTGAGACTATCGGACATATTATACTACACGTTATCAATACCTCTCTTCAAACTGGTCAATTACCTGTAAAACTGAAAAGTAGTACTAGTATTCCGATACCTAAAACTCCGCGTGCTGTTAAAGCTAATGATTTCAGACCAATCAACACTCTACCACCCATTGAGAAGGTACTTGAAACGGCAGTATATAATCAACTAATCGAATATGTCGAAAAAAATTACATTTTATTTGAATAAACACAACTAATCGGGATTCCGCCAAATGCACTCGTGCGAGTTATTAATACAACTAACTATCTTTAAATAAATTCAAAACTGAATTGGATAATAATAAGTTTGTTGTCGCTGTGTTCCTTGACCTCAAAAGAGCATTTGAGACTATTGATAGGTCTATATTTTTAGAGAAATTGACTAGATATGGAATAGAGAGCACAGTGTTCAATTGATTATCGAATTACTTGTCCAACAGAAAACAACGGGTGAGGGTGAAAGATATATTGTCTCGTGAAATTGAAAATAACACTGGGGTTCCCCAAGGTAGTGTCCTGGGTCCACTTCTATTTATACTGTATTTAAATGACTTGTCACTGTTTGTTAATTGTGAGTTTATGAACTTTTTTGCGGATGATACACTATTGGCATGCAGTGATGAGAATCTAGAAATAGCTATCCAAAAAATGAATAATACTTTAGCAAATGTCAGCAAGTATTTGAAAATAAATAAACTCAAGCTGAATCTATTGAAAACAAAATCGATGATAATCACCACCATATATAAATACAGCCAAATAGATTTTAAAAATATTAACCTGTTTTTTTATGAGTGTTATATAACGGTGATCGATACGACAGTCTACTAGAGCCAGAAATAACTTGTGCTGGTCCACAGTATCGAACGCCTTTTCATAATCCACAAAGATCAGTACTATTGGTATATTGTATTCGACACATTTTTCATCAGGGACTTTATCACTTGGAGGTGATCGTTCGTGTCATAGCCTGACCGAAAACCAGCCTGCTCACAGGGTTGATAACTATCGAATTTATTGGTTAGCCTTTTTTGTGATTATTGCCATGAGTAGCTTGTATCTGTCAATAGGATGGCTTCTATATGACCTGAAAGGAAAACACATGTCCTTGGTCTTTCATTAATTGCTCCAACAAAGGGTTTCATTAGAGAGAGCTGTCGCTCCATCTACATACCCGGTTACCTGTGCTCAAGGGTTCTTGAATAAGAGCTATTGCTGCTATTCCAGGTGGCGACGTAGGAGAACAGTCGCCCCCAGGAGAGGTGCAGATTTGCCTGAACTATGGCCAATCCGGTGGTTTTGGCCATCAGGTTTGTGCTGGTGGGTCAAAGATTTCACCTGACTCCGGTGCATCCATTTGCGTGGGCGCTCCCTGAACCGAGGCAGTCTCATCTCCCTCTTTCAACTTTTTTATTAATTATTTTACCTAAACCTAGCAGGTACAATAATTTGCCTGCTTTTTCAGCTATGGCGTTTCTCTCTTTTCTCAAGTGTCCGAAGTGGAAGAGGATCCACCTTGGTATGCCTGCCCATGGGTCGTATTGGTTAGCTCAGGCAGCTCATCTTCTGGAAGTACGTTCAGCTTTGCTACCTCCCACAGAAGTTTCATGGCTTCGACCGCCATTACCAGGAAGTCGCGTGCAACTTCTTCGGTACAGGTGATCCTCAGCGCTCCAGCTACGAAGCCACAGCGCTTGAAAGTGGGAGCTCCCTGCGCCGTGTCCAGCGCGTTAGCCACAATGTGGCTGAGCTCCTCCTTGATAAGGGTTGCCTTTTCCTCGGTGAGGCGGCAGCTTTGGTCCGACCGGTTGACAATGGCCAGCCTGAGATGGCTGGCCACTGCCTCCCTGAAGGACCGTGCCGCCGAGGCAACCTTTCTCGGTGCCAGACTGGCGCGCGTTTTCTCCCCGGCCTTAACCCTCTTTCCAGGACGAGTCCCAGGTGAGGGCGTATTACAGGGCGAGCGTTGGCGCTTGCCGGTCTCTCTCTGTCCCTCCTTTTTCTGCTGCAGCGCCTTCTGCTTCTGCAGATGCCTCCTTGCTGCCCCCAACAGCTTATTCTTTTTCGGAGGGTCTTTTGGTACCACTGGTCTGGCCAAATCCCCCGCATCCCCACCTTGCTACCCCAAAGTTTTTTTAGTGTCCATTGCCAGGGCTACCCGAGAAATATAGACCCCGGTACCTGTCCCGCACGGACAGTAGGAGCGGTCGCGAGCAGTACCAGCGCCCCACTCCCCCGTCGCGCGATCCGTGCTCCCTAGGGACTCACCCAGCCGGCCCTCACACAGGACAGCACAGCTGATTGATCAAGGTGGGTTAGTCTTGACCGTCTGTCTAGTGGAACTCAGGACCAAAGAGGAGCGTTGAAGGACTTTCGGCCTCCCGAAGCGAGTCCCGGAGTCGGCTCAGCCACCAAGATCCCGTTATCCCACGACACGGATCGCCCTGCACGGTACAAACACAGGGGTACCACTAAGTACCCGGTAACCTTGCTGCAGCACAGACAAGGACGGGGGGTTGTTCTTGCTCGCTCCTAAGAACTACTTGCCAGCAGATTCTCTCCGGCGAACGCATTCGCCGAAGAATTCCAACGCTTCTTCCTTTCAAGAACCGTATTGGTCCAGACCGACTACGTGTAGGTATCCCCTCACCCCAGGAGAGCCCTTGTTACTGAGATCCGGTTTGTTGAGGATACCCCTTACTAGGAAGTCTAGGACCTTCTATTCCCAGGGGCTTAAGCCTCTCCACCAGCGTCAAGATCCTACAACCCCTTGGAGAGGAACTCCACTGAGTTATGTCAAGCTGTAAGCTGCAAATAATATTCTTCTTAAGAAACGTTTATCTATAAGTAGGTACCCTAACTAGTCTAAGGTAGGTACATAATGGTACATAACTGAGAATTGAGAAAATATAGAACATCTTGAATATGTTCTATATTCTCTGGCTCTAGCATATAACCGTTAAACACGGGTGCAAACTCAAACTAGAAATTGTACTACATCTTGCTTAGAAGGGAAAACAATCTAGTGGATATAGTGTATTTTTTAGTAGATTCTTTTGCGAGTGGATTTTTTGCAGATAATTTTTAGCAAATACAGAATACGGAATAGTAATGTTATTTTAAGACATAGATTCCAAGTGCACAAAATCACAAACTCTTTGTTAGTTTATGTCAGAACTGTATCAGATTTTACCTTAGAATATAAAATATCTTCCTTCTTGGTATTTTATATTCTAATAATTTTAAGTAAGGTAAATGTAATTTGGCAGTTTGTTCCTCGAGTCACATAACTTACTTTTCTGAAATTTGTCAGTGTTATACTCACTACACTACTATTTTACGAAAAATTTGTATTCATCGATTCCGTAACTTCAAAATATGTGGTCGTAATTAGCAGTTTTATAGATATGGGGTAGATTGATCATCAATATTTTCAGAAATACCCAAAGTAAGCGGAGTGTAATAAATATAGGCTCAAGGGAAAATAGGAATACGCCCGATTGTATTCGGTATTTTTTCTTATTTTTCATACAAAAATAAATTTGTGATCTTACAAATAGTCTAAGAAAGTGCCATGTGATGAAAATACTAAAAAGTGTACTTTTCTGTTTGAGTGGAAACTTATGGCAAAGCTTAAGGTTGAAAATTCTTGGAAAAATTGAGGGATTTGTTATTTTATAAAGATATATAATCATTCTACCAATTTCAACAAAAATATTACTACATGAGCTTTTGTCCACCTTCCTGTTTTGTATAAATTATAATAAGGTCCTTTATCCTGGTTTGACTGTTTATGACAATAATAAAGATAATTTATTTTTTGGGTTTTATTGCTCAACTACGACGCAAAAATAATCTCCGACAAATACTCCTACAATTATTAGTCGTTAAACTGTTTATGCCATGGTATCTTCGAGTACAACCGACTGAAATCGTTTAAGGTACTTATTTTACGTTTTGAAAAACGAAAAATTAAAATTGGCTCATTGCTGAAATAAATAGTGAAATTAGCAGCTTTAATCCAACACTATCTTTACACAGTAATTGTAACAGTTACAACACAGAAGCTATAGTATCTACACAGCGAAAGAAGTGTAATAAAAAAGTGGAAAGAAAAAACAAACTAAAGTAACAACCAGCAAATACAATCAACCATTTTATGTAACGAGTTCCGGTTCAAAAAGTAAGTTTAGTGATTTTTTTTATAAATCTGGAACATTTGATGTTTGTAAATTGTGCAATAAATCAAGAAAGAATGCGGTTGAAATAGAAATACGTCTGGGCTTAAGAAGCATTTAGTGAGTTTGCATAAAAATGAGTATCTAAAACTATTTCCAAGAAATTAGCAAGTAAAACCGATATCCAGTTTCATTCCTTCAACAAGTGGAGATAAAGCTCAGAATAAAGTCAAATCTCAAATATATAGCCATTGAAGAATAATAATATATAATAATAGAATTAACTTTTATTAAGATAGATTACTTAACTGCATGTTTATTAAAAAAATTTGTCAACATTTCTAATCGTAGTTTGTAAAATTATACAATTACAGCGCGGTTCCCTGGGAATTCTAATGATCGATCGTGGAAGAACTATAAGATCATTGTCCAGAACAAACATTCCTGCTATTTTCAGTTATTTTAGAAAATTGTATTAAACCTTTGCAGAATAAATACTGAGAATAAAATCTGATTGGGCCAAATTAGCTTAGGTTAAAGGGTGATGCGTAATTAATTAACAAAGATTACAAATTATTTCCCGCCCGTCGGCTTGAGCTTTCTTGGTATTTTCTGTCGTACCTGGCACATGGCCAATCACTCTACTACTTTATTGTCATATTTCCATATATCATGGTTTTCCTTGCCTTAATTTATGTTTGCGCATCATTTCTCTTCATGAAAACTCATTCTAAAATGATTTTGTACCATAAGCTTGGAAGAAATGTTGAAAATACCAGGAATGTCTGTTCTGGACAATTACCAACTACAATTAGATACAATCTAAAAATTTAGTGACACATTATGGTACTTTGGGAAGTAGTCTTAAATACTTCGGGTTAGTTACGTCCCTCCCAGTTATACCGGTTGGTTATATTTCGATAATTTTTAGTACAGATGATCAAAAAAGAAGAAGAAATAAATTTTAATGCTGAAAAAAAGATAATATATGCGATGATATGATTACGTATTATGTAAAGGGAATAAACGCAACAACAAAATACTAAAGCAAAAAAATTAATATTATATAAGTATTATCTATATGTTTTAAACTACTTTTCTGCATAAAAACCTATTTTCTTAAAAAACTATCTGTTTTTTCTTTGAAACATGGATATTAGAAGATGGTAAAAAAAATAATAAGAGAAAAACATCAGGGAATATCTCACACTATAGTGTATATGCTATTTTTCATAAGTACATTCGCAATCACCTATTCGATAAATAAAGCCAATGGGTATTTTACAGGTTATAAGAGCAAACGACAATTTCATAAATCGAACAAATGATTGGGTCACCAAAGAATATCTTTCCTTTTAATTTTTTGAGGATACAGAAACGCAGGGCTACTTTAAATTAATTTCCCCAAATGTCAGATTTCCCAAAAGGGAGCCACTTTTAAGGCCTAAGGAAAAACGTTTCAATGAGCTACAGAAATATCTAAAAACAAAGCTGAAAAACTGCTCATCCAGAGCGTCATTTCCAATTTATGGATGGACGAATCAGTCTATTAGTCTTGATTTTGTCACTGCTCATGGACAGCATACGGAAAGAGATATCGCAAACATTTTTTACACATGCTTACAAGAATATGCATTAGAGAATAAAATACAAGGTATCACCGTAGATATCTAATGTTTCCGCAAATACCACATTTATGAAAAAAGTTACCGTTCTCCTGCCAGATTTTGACTTGACCAATCAGCATTTTTGCTGCATGGCACGCATTTTAAATTCGGGGATACAAGACTTATTGAAGAACCTAAAGCTTCGAATTCTTGAAGCTGATAGAGTTATATACGACGATTATGAGGACCTTAGTGATAGAGAAGATGAAGTATGTGTAATAACAACTGACGATTCGAATGCCGTAAGTTACAGTCAATGATAGTCAAAATTAAAAAGAGCAAAATACTTAAACCCAAGTTTTCTTTGGTATGTGACACAGCTGGATTTCCATCCACTTCAACTTCAGTTTAAGATTTTCCAACCCATGACATGCTGTCAGTAGCTTTTAAACTTAAAAAGGGTTTTGTGACCCTTTGCTCTATAGTATCTGAATTAAGAAAATACAAAATATTGGAGGATGAATGGACAACGTTTGAGAAAATTCAAAAATTTCTTCAAAACTTTAAAATTCTCACAAGTAAACTTGGTGCAGAAAAATATGTTACTCTACCACTAGTTATTGTATCATTTAAGCTCCTAATTGATAAGGTGGAGAGTATGATAAAATTACTGGATGAAAAAAAAATCTGAAATTGATGAGCACCTGATTTTAGGTTTCAAGCTTGCCGAAATAAAATGTTAAAATATTACATTAAAACTAACTGCATTTACTCTACCACACTAATACTGGACCCCAAACATAAATCCGCAACTTTTGATTTAACGACTTGAGGAACGGAACTTAAGCGAAGATTTGAATTGCTTTACAAAGAATATAAAGATAGAGAACCTTCATCAGCTCCGCCAGATCTATATATGAAAATAAATGAAAATAGCGATGAAGACGAAGACAAGGATATAATTGATTTCAGCCAATTGTACTTCAATCCATTATCATTATTTTCCTATACGGCTTCGGTTTCTCAAATTAAAAAGAAAGAAGTTGAAAAATATTTTGTTCAACCAAGAGCTACAAGCAGCGATGACATTCTAATGTGGTGGAAAAATCATGAGCATGAATTTCCAATCTTGAAAAAATGGCTCGGAACTTTTTAAGTATTCCAGCGACTTCCGTTCCCGCAGAAAGGTTATTTTCAAAAGCCTCTCTAATAATAAGAAAACATAGAAACAGGTTAAATAATAGATCAGCTCGATGGTTACTGTGCCTAAACTCCTGGCCAACACAACTAAAATAAGTACGTGTTCTTACTAATTTTGTTAAAGATTATTTCAGTGTTTTTGTTTTTTATTATAAAAAATGCCTTATTAAAAGAATATGTTGTTAATGCTATTAAGATGTTTTGAGTTTGTGTGCCTTTTAAATTATTTCTTATTTCACGGATCCAGTCCATTCGAAGGAAACGATTTACTTACGTACATTATAAACCCTAGAACAGATAATATATCTACATCGTGCGTTTAGTCTGATATTCTGTTAGATTCTTATTTATTAATTTTTAAAATCAACCGAAACATTCTAGGCAATCACATCCAATATTTGAAAATATATGACAATATCGATTAAAATGGGTTGGATGAAATCGGTGGAATGTTTTAAATGGGACACCATGTATTCACAATATTTTTATTTTCGCCTGAGGAGCTTATTTCATTGATCTAGTACACTTGGGGTCTGACGTGAGTGATTATAGAGATGAAAAATATGATTTTTTTAGAGAGAAGAGAGATATGAATGACTATTGAGTTATTTTTGCTAAAAATAGAGATGTTTAAATTTTGTGTGTTAAAACTATACATTGGGGTCAAAATGGCTTACATCTATCGTAAATCTTATTTATTATTCACTCTGTTTATATTTAACTAAAATAAATACAGCATGGGACAGAATTTTGAATTTTTTACTGGGATAATCTATAAATGTAATAAACTACAGGGTGTCCCATTTAAAATATTTAGCGATGAGATAGAACCTTAAAAAATGCGAGTCGGAAAATCATATTCGTCACAAAAGGCAAAGAAGATTTGTAAAGGTAACTTTTACATTTCATAATTGAGCCATAAATAAAATATTCCAACGATTTTTCCTGAATATATTGTTCTGCACACAATCAGCCACACATTCGAATAAATGAGATGAGAAGAGCGTAGTCTTATCATCTCGTGAAGTGTCGATTTTAAACTGCATTTTCAACAATTTAAAAAAAACTTATTACATAAATAGACATTTGCTCAAAAAAAAAGTGAAAAAGTTTTGCAAGAGTCTTGCAGCAAGACCATGACCGTCAATGCAAGACCCAAGACCAAGTCTAAGGATTTGATGCAAGACCAAGATCAATACCAAGGGTGCTTTGCGCATCACTAGATACAAATTGTCAGAAATTCAGCTGAAATGTGAATTTCCCTAAATTTTTCGCAATATTTTTGATCGCCCGCCTACTCACTTACCTTCCAGCGCGCCTTCTGAGGGTAGTGCTTTTGCTTTGCGCGTATCAATCTAACCTTTTCTTCCCATGTAAAATTATTCGTGGGCCGAGACATGTTGCTCGACATGTAGCCAGCTCTCCGTCTATAAGTTATCATTCATATTTGTTTATTCGTGTTTCCATAATGCGCGAATAACTGATTGTTCTGTTACTTTTTGTCACGATCAAAGAACAAACATAATTCATATGAAAATTACCATAATAATTCTATTACCACAATAAAAGAACGTATGTGAGCCTTGTTTGTTCAATTATCCCGTTCAACTTCTTAAAATATAAATATACGGTTATTTTTACGTTGATATAAACCGAAAGCCTTGTGATATTCCCATCAAACACAATGTCGAATCATTTGGACATATTGACAACGGTAATATTGCAAACATACTTTTCCACTTCAAAATGTTTGATCATATTGTCTAATAATGATGGTCATGTGAGTTTTAATAATGACTTACCAAAAATCAGAATATACCCTAATGGAGACGATATACATCCTGAGATTGTTTTAAATTATCATGGCTGTCAAGGTATTGTGATTGAAGCTAAGAATCCCAGGACAATTTTTATACAATTTGAAAAACTTATAAGACTATCAATGCAGCGTTGGAATCAAAGAAAATATCTTTTCCTACCTACACAAAATCCAATTGAGAACATATCCGATATTTTTGATACAACAGAAATTGAATTTGTAGTGGACTTGCTTGAAATTGAACAATGACAAATCGAGAAGCAAAGACATAGTGATATGCTATTGTACACTCATCAGTATACAGGGCGATGCAAGCATAATAAAAGAATTCTACTCGATATCTGGTTTCCAGGCAATCAGTCATTCAAATACAATACCGACTTGTTTCCAAACAAGCTGATCAATCAAGATGGAAGATATCTTAGAATGGCGACTTTTCAATACGAACCTTACAGTATAATTGGTAAATTTATCATGAAGCAGTTAAACAAAAAAAAGTCTTTTTATTATTTTAGGGGAAACAGATAAACTAAAAGGATCAGAAATGTCAACGGCAGTAATATTTGCAAAAAAACACAATATGCGGCCGGTGCTTATTGTGAATCCAGAAGACTATTGGGGTGAAATATTCAGTAATTGGTCGGGCATTGGACTTTTGGGAAATTTAGTTGAAGATAAAGCCGATATTGGATTTGGTAAGATTCGATATTATTTGATATTGTTTCTTATTCAAAATTGGCGTCATCGGTCCTATTTTTGCTTCAAGTTTACCTTACAGCAGGAGATTTTATCTTTTATGGTTCATTATATGACCTGGTCATTCCAGTTTCTATTCCATCAACGCAAAGACTACTTCTTAATACATTCTACTCTTCGACGGACCTCGTTATATGTACGTTGCGTCCACGGTGTTTTCAAAACAAGTCGATATAGCCACATTTTCACAAAGCAAAAGGATTACTTGTCGTACAAACTCGACCTAGCACTTATCCACCCGTTCACTGAATGGAAAAAATGGCTATTGGTGGCTACCATGGCAGAGCTTTAGATCTATCAAAAAGCCTCATGACAACATTAACACTCAACTCAACTTTTGATTCATTTGTGGAACATATCGAATTATTTTTGCTCTTCTTTAAATATTCCATTGTTGATTATGAATTTTGGACAGTATGATGCGTCTCTTACTCAATCATGTTTCTAAGTTGTTACTCACATTTGATAAAGACATAGTGTGTGTTTTTGTTAATATATTAGTGGAAATATATTTATTTTTTCATTTTATATTTTATAACCTGAATTTCCATCAAGTATCTGCCAATACAGTTATATATTTTATCTTTCGTTACGGAAAGCTGGCAATATCTGCAAGAACTAATTGAAAATCTTCAGAAACATTTCTCCATAGGATTTTCCAATATACAGAGTTTTTCTATCAGTACGTGTATATTGTCATCATTTTTTGAATGTTTTACTCTTGAAACCATAGACAGATGTAATATAGGTAATCCTATATTTCATTTTTTACTACGCTCAACCTCCTTTTCTTTGATTCATACAATTTTCAGCTGCTTTGTATACGTGGGAAGACGAATATCGTTATCTGGACTTATCCAAACCTTTAGTAAGAACTGGAATTACCTGCCTTGTGCCAGCTCCAAAGTAAGTAAGCAATCAAAAAATTAATTCTATTGGGATCTATCAAATTGGAAGAAACATGCTGGAGAATAAGATTAAAAAATAGATTATATATTATTATTACATACGAGAGGTCTATTCAAGAACATATTCATCAATCGTATTAATTAACGTTGCCCGAATTATATATTTACATATAGTCACTAGGTAGCATACGCCCGTTTGAGAGTTCCCAATATAGCTGTTTAGAAAAAGGGAGGGAGCTTTTATATTTTTTAAATAATGATTGGTTTGTTAGTTTTAGATAAAGATCGCTTTGCGGAGCAACCTTTGAGAAATAGTACTTTAAACCATATAATTTGTGCTGCTAGGTTATATTAAGTGCTGATTAATTGCAGTATCCCGAAATTATTTGCTAATATATTTTTTGATTGAACTGACTATAAAACAATAAAAGGTTGCTTTGCTAATTCATCTAGCAAGCAAAGCAGCATATACGAAAAAAATTATAATAGCAATTAATTTAGGAATAAAGAACTTAATGCCCTAACATCACCAACTATTTTTGTTAATTCTGCTTAATTTATTTTTGCTAGCTATAAAGACTTTACATTACAGCTCTTAAAGATTTTTTATATTTTTTCATTGATGCTCTCATATTTTTATTTCTTAAAATTTTGTTCGCAATAGTATTTAAGACTTTAATCCAAAAGAGTATTTAGATATAGTATTGTTTAAATCCTCTAAAATTCACATACTGTTCAATTAACGACAAATTTTATTAGAAACAAGCATAGCAACCGATAAACCTAACTTACTTACGAAGAATCCAAGTTTGCAGATCCAATCTTTAACTAACGCATCAGCTAGTCTCGAATTCAGGAAAAGGCCGTGCTACGTTGATGATTCGTTCAAATGGACTCCCAACATTATACTGGGTCCATTTTTGTCAGCACAGGCGACGCAATTTTAGCACCAATCTTAGAAAACATAAATCACATTGGCCCAATATAAATATTACTCCTCTTTGGTCAATGTTTTTGTGACTTCGGGATGCCCACCTGTTAAGCCATTTTGGATCTCTGGTAAAATTTCAGGAAGCCTTCATCTTGGTGCTCGTATCTATCTGCCGGCGATTCTTCTTTCCAGATCACAATTTTCCAGGATTTGGGAATTCCATTGTAGCCAATGGAGCATTGCTTAACCCACAGTACTATGTTGAAATAGAAAAATCCAGTACTCACTGTAAACGCTGTTGTTTTCATTCCATCTTCACTTGCCAGTAGCCATTCTTCAGGTCTAAAGTAGAGAAAAATTTGGATCCGTATGATGTATAAGGTATCGTCGATCCTGCGCAAAGGATAGCTTTCCTTCTTCATGATGTTATTGAGCTGTCTATAATCCACACAGAAACGGGTTGAACATCCCTTCTTCTTCACCAATACTACCGGCGATGACCAAGGGCTATTGATAGTTCTACGACTCCATCTCTTACAATTTCGTTAATGTTTTTTGGACAAAGGTAGCTGTCTCACTAGTTGCCTATTGGGTTTTTCGTTTCCCTTATCAATTCGGTATTTTGGTGTTGGAAAATGTTGGTTCTTCCTTTACTCTTGTCTCCAACATAGAAGACGTTCTGATACATTACAATCAAAGCCCTGAGTTTATCTCGTTGGTCCGGATTCATTCTTTCAGTCGCTGCATCTGCCAGATAACTCAGTTTCTTGTGCAGTTTCACTGGTATCTCGCAGGTAAGATGCAGGTATCGTACTACAAAGAAGACTCATCAGATCTCCTCCTTTTATTCGCACAGGTTGACAATTTGCATTATTAAGCCGAACTAGAATAGCTCCACTTTCATAAGCCTTTTTCCAGTAGCAACTCCATGTCCAATCTACTGATCGTCCAAAGGTGGCTTAAACATCACGATACTGCCGTCATCTGGACTATCTTCCAGTCGAGCTTTAACAAAGATTTCACTACCCTCTGGTGAATAGACTTCCTCTGAAAGTAATATCAGTATTGCCTCTTCTTGACTATTCCGGTGAAGAATATATAGATGGAAACCTCTAACTGCCATATATTGTCCATGTCGAAGATAACCTCCTCTTCAATGTCTGCAATTAAGGCTTGATGTTGGATAATGGTATCGCCAATCAAGAAGTTTACTTCTATTTCTCCATGAACCATCGTAGTCCATACATACACTCCGTCTCCGGCACCCCCGTATCCAGAAGCACAAACCTTGGATTCCCATTCACTTTTCCACTCACAAACAAATCGTTTTTCTGGTTTTTCATTGAAGCAACCTTCCTTTGGGCATTCAGGATATGAGTTGACGAATGACCCTCCTTTTCCACTCGTCTTAGTTTTCCGATTTCCGTTTGGAATTATCCTCAGCCCTCGTATCCTCTGACGGGATGGTAGTTTCTTCACCCCTTTTCCTCCAGCTACCTCTTATATGGCCCAGTTGTCCAGACTCCCATCAGCAACTCTCTACTCTTCTGTCCATTAAGTGCCTCTTAATACTGCGGTCAATCGCCTCAGTAATGCTATTTGAATCTTGACTCTCTGAACACTAGCTTGGATTCTGTAGCTTCTTCTTCTTGCAGCACCCAATGCCATGGCACGTGTTATTGCAGTCATCACGATAATAGGATGGGTCAGGACAAGTGTGTCTGGTGCACGAAGTCTATCCAGAAACTTTTGCATCACTAGTTGTTCTATTACGGACGGAGTTGCTAGATATGCCAGCCGAACAAGACGTGCTATGTCGGATCCGAATTCTTGGAGAGACTGGTCATAATTCTGACAACGAATCTTCAATTGCAAATGGTAAACTTTTTCCAAATGGGTTTGACTACACTTAATCTCAAGATGTTTCACCAGCGGGCATAATTGCCATGTCACATTAGAGAAAGTGCTTGAAGAACATCAATTGCTCACTTCGTAAGGCCAGGGTTCACGCCGTTGCCTTTTATTCGTTGGATCCATTCGTCCTGGCAGCAGCCTCAAAATGTAGTTAGCAATTGCCCCATGGGGTTCAGAAGCTCTGAATTTGGAGGAGCGTGAATTATATTTTTTACCTGATCTACCTTGTACTGTTGCAGTTGAAGGCGTTTTTTCAACTTCGTGAATCTCACCTTTAAATTTGTCCTTCAGGATTTGGTATTTTCCGAGATTTTATTCTCCAACTCCTAATAATGTTCACCCATATTTACTGATAGATCTCGAACATTTTCTGACAGGTTTTCAGGAGCTCGAGTAATTTATATTATCTGTGTTTTAATTTCTAATATCTCCGCTTTCATTATTCAAGAATTTGTGTTATCTGCTCTTTTGTTATTCCAGAATTAACTTCTAATTTTTATTTCCAAAGCGTAAGAATCTTCAACTATTCCAGTTTCCAGAATTTTCTGCTAGATTCTTCATAATTGAATCTACCTCGGACTCAAAACAAACTGATGTTCTCACCATTCTGTTCCATCAATTCTCGGAACTGCTTTTAAAGTGCAGATTTACTTTCCCCTTTCTTCGATCACACGTCGTAGATCAGCCACTTTCAGTTAGTTAAATTTCATAATTTTTATTTTTCTCATTCCTCCCAATTTATAAATTCCACAACTGACACCACTTGTAACGTGAGTCGGTCCGACAATCGGTGGACTGGAATAAAATGTATTTATTCAATTAAATAAATACACACAAACCGATTACAGAACAACAAACTAAATTGTCCTTAATAACTCGCTTTATTTCAACAGTTGACTCCCTCGAATAACACGACGCTAATATAAATCTCTCGCTTGCTATGTCTGGTTACCATTGACAATATCACCCTACGCCGGCTCGCTTTATATCTTCACCTGTTCCAGAACACGCGTGTTGTATTCTTCTCGAGTTGTCAAAGGTGGCATAGAGATTATTCCATACGCAGCAGGTGTGAATATGTGCCACAATGATGAACTGCGCGCAGCGAGTATCGTCGTGTGGATGCGTATTTCTCCGGACTCGCAACTATATACATATATAAATTTATTTTGTCTATTGTTCGAACTGAGTTCTGTCTTTGGGTAAAGTTAGCTGTCCTTATTTTTTAATAAAATTTTAGGTTAGCGCCAGGCTGGTTAACACCTATGTATTCATATTCTGCAACAATGTGGGTGGGTGTTGGCAGTATGTTTTGCGTTTGTATTATGTTCCTCTCACTGATGAATATGGTTACTATCTACCATAACAGGTAACATTTAATTCAAACGATCCTAAATTAAAATGTTTCATTCTTATTTTTATTGAAGGAGACTTCTAAATGCTGTCTTCAAGTCATCCATATTCACCATAACCAAGCTTTTTATCCAACAAACGCTGACCATACAAGAAATACCGAGTGGCATTAGCGGAAGACTCTTCATGGGCTTCATGGTTGTTTTGTCTTTATTTCTCACTAGTTCGTACAGTAGTGGTCTGGCCACTGTTATGACCATA
The DNA here is from genome assembly GCA_958507055.1 of Crioceris asparagi. Taxonomy (NCBI): domain Eukaryota; kingdom Metazoa; phylum Arthropoda; class Insecta; order Coleoptera; family Chrysomelidae; genus Crioceris; species Crioceris asparagi. The sequence continues at coordinate 61,173,187 of OY293829.1, read as the reverse complement.
CCCAGATACGAGAATCCTATTGATACTGTGGAAGATTTTTATCATAGCGGCCTACATTGGGGAGCTACTCAAGAGGCTTGGATCACGTCCATTCAAAGCGTAGAGGATGTGAGTTCATTAATATAGGGTCCATAACGATCTACCGTGTGCACCTGAAAGGAGTTCACAAAATGCTTGCAATATTCTTAATCAAAATTAGTGGGTTTAAGAAAACTGAAGTATTTTTTGCATTTACTATGCAAAAGGCGCGAAGAGACGTATTTTCATGATTCTTTTTTCATTTGAAAGGAGACTATTTGGAACAAAGATTCTTCCCAGAACTTTTTTATTATATACGTAAATTTGTAAAGTGTCTCACCTTCCTACTATTTGCTTTCAGCGATAGTACTCTCCGAACAGCCGTTAGAAATCGTCAGTAGCGTCCTTGTACATACACCTATGTACGTTCAAAGACCAAATTCGTTCACTGATCGAAATTTTTATCCAGAACGCTTGCGGACATTTTCTCAATCACCGATATAAACATTATAGTTCCGGCCATATAGGGAGGATATAGATAGCTTAAGCAGATCAATCGTACCAAAAAGAAAATCTTCTATACTTAAATCAGTGCTATGATTTATTTATTAGAACAAACCAAATTATAAATTTGATTATATAGTAACGAGCATATAGAAATGTCTGAGACTTGCTTATTTTTCAATTATATATTATTATTATATTTATTATTTACAACCGAGCGTTATTTACTTATTGCACCCTACTAAGGACCCGCCGAACTGCACCGGTCTCCCGGTCTCTACCCTAGTCTGGTCTCTACCCTATTCACAGTAGCGGGTTAACTATCCTGTGTCCTGGACTGACTGACACTGCAGCACTCCTCTCCAATATATAGGCAAGCCCCTCCTTTTCGAATCGTCGACAGACATCTCCCAACGCCATGCGAACATTCCATCACTAGCGCGAACTCACTAGATGCTTCGGGATATAAACTTAACCTTGGCATGTATCGGTAACCAACAGCAGTATGCCTTACACTCATACCACCAGGGCCCCAATAACGTCCTAACTCGCCAAGATGTTCCGCCCTCTGACGACTCGCCTACGATAACGGCGTCGACCCATGTTCGATACATTGCCCTTTCCTTAATTCTGATCGTCCCGATCAGAAACATCATCTTGTCCATGCAGGCAACACGACTTCTTGGCTACAACTGAAACCTACCTGGTGCCAATAACAACTGCATATCGTCGTCTCGTAGGTCCAACAGCACCACCTTGACATTGACGGGCATTCGCTGGTTTAATCCAAGTTCAAAGGTACCTTCCTGTTGAACTCCACCACCAGGCTTCAGTCACAGTGCAACCTGCCCTCTTATCCCTGAATGAGCCACTGTAAACTCGAAGCACTGAAATTTTCATGGCCATGCTGCCATAGCCACCAGCAAGTTCAGATCGAAGCTGATCTCTTCATGCAGTCTGTTCACTTCGTTGAAGCACGTATTATCACACCACGTTCTCGAATGTTTACCTGCAGTACCTTGGATCTCAACGACAGAGACGGCCTATTTTTATCATAGAATTTTTCTCGGTTGCACCCACAGGAAAGCTACCATACCATCCGGCCATGTAACAAAGCCTCCAAGTTTAGGTACATCTGTACCACTAGATCCTAATCCAGGACGCACCAGTCTACAGCGTTAACCTTGCACCCACTGGACAGCAATACCCAGCGTTGCCACGCAACCAGGCAATGCAGCTCCACTTGCGGGATTGTATCAGCACTACTAGATTTTTACCATCTTTGCATGCCCAGCGTCGAAGACCTTCTCCATGATGCCGTAGTAGACATTTAACGTGCTTGCAACCAGATCTCGGTAGCTCTTGATTGGACAAAAGATGACGCTAGTCACACCGTTTAGGCTCTTTGAGGTCAGTGGTACGTCACATGGTCTTCAGAAGCTGGATACTATCATAAAATGCAGGCAAGATAACGCTTCTACTTCTTAACCAACTACGCGGAACATCTACAGCACCGTGCCTTGCTTTCCTCTATTCTTCATATTTATGTTTTCCACCTCAGGATCGTCGCCACAGCAGCTATAAAAGCATTCACCTCAATATCTGTTCCAGTACCAATAGCACACCGAAGGCACCGAGCTGCACTCTGTTTTCGCAGCCACCTCTTTCTTGGTAACGTTCGAAAGATTATTCCGAAATGTTCAAAAAGGTCACGAACGAAAAAAAATGTGAAGCCCTACACAATTCCTCGAAAAGTCTGCAGTCACACAGTTCAGATTATAAATTTGATTAAACTAGCTGGCCCGTGCGAAGCATTCGAATTCTAACCTACTTAAATAGCACTTTTAAATTACATACCGTATATTTAGTATTGTATAGTGCGTATTTAATGCGTCATGGATATAGGTGTCTGTTGAAGTAAAGAATTGATGTGTTTAAATAGTATATTATTTATTTTTGAAATATACCGGGCTCAATTGTGTTTTTAACTCATCCAGGGACCCATTGGAATATAAATAGAAAATTTCATCCCAATTGGTCCAGCCGTTTGACATACCGACAATGGCGCCATCTATCAGGTCTTATTGTGAATCTAAACCGTTCTCGAATCCCCTCGAATACTCACAAAAAATTTCATCCCAATCGGTCCAGCCGTTTGACAATCCGACAACGGCGCCATCTATCAGATCCAATTTTGAATCTAAATCATTCTCGAATCTTCTTGAATATTCTCAAAAAATTTCATTAAAATTGGTTCAGCCGTTTAGGAGGAATTTAGTCACATACACACAAACAGAAGATTTATATATATAAAGATTTACGTGTTTACAGGACATCTTGAATACTATATTTGAAGTTACGATATGGTCATCTGTGATTATTTGTTGGTGGGTTTGTTTTACACAGACATAGATGTCACTGAAACAGCGCACCCTGGAAAACGCCACATACAACTGACCTTTTGAAAAAACAGGTTCAGGCAAGTACAATGCTACCTTTGTAAGCGTCTGTCCCTGTGCCTTATAAATAGTCATAGCAAAGGCGACTTTTATAGGAATTGCTTCCTACTCAATTTGAAAGGCACGGTAGGATCAGAAGGGGTGAGGTTAATCCGTGGTATGACGACAGTTTGAACGGAGTCAATCAATTTCGCTGTGATAATCTAGTTGCCCAAGTGAGTTACAACCAATCTGTTGCCATTAATTAAGCCCTGCTTAGCTTTGAGGTTTCTTATCAACATGATAATAGCATGTTTTTTAGTATAAGTTAATGAGGTGGCAAACCTGAAGGGCTTAATGAGTTCAAAAATTCCAATGGATACAACTGAGCGTTTGTCTCTTCTCAGACAACCGAATCAGAACTGAGATAAACCATTTCCTGTCCAGGTAACAATTTCGAAATAAGGTAATCATTAATTGTGGTATAATTTCTTGGACATAATATGGCTGTTGAATAAAACTGGTCAACATTTAGTTCATTGATTTCTGTGACGTTGAAAACTTTGGAAATGAGGCTGTTGTAGTCACAGTGGCAATATTTTGGAATTGCGATGGCTTGGTTGGGGTATTCTGGCAAAATATCTAAGTAACCGTTCCCTAATTTGAACAACCATTCTGTGAAAACGGGTTCATCATTTGTTCTCATGTTTTTCGTTAATTTGCGAGTTTGAACATGAACCCACAAAGGAGACCGCTTAACTGAAAGTTCGACAATGACTGTTCTAACGAGTGCCTCTTTTGGAACCATGGATACCTCTTCCCAGATGATGAGGTCCGCGACACGTAGATGTTGCGCATCCTTGGTGTGAGTGCGCATGGATGAGACGGACATGTCTAAGATAGGTACGGGTACTTTGGAGAGCGAATGTGAGGTTCGCCTGCCTGGTAGAAGCTGTGCTGGGATTCCTGTCCACGCTACTGGCAGAACAATTCTGCCCTCTCCGCGTAAAATGTGGCAGAGTGTTTTGTACACGAAAGTTTTTCAAGATCCTCCAGGACCGTCAATGAAGTATAAAGCTGGAATTTTATTTGGTACTGAATGGAGTATCTCATCGGTAATTGCTTTTTGCTCATCATTAAGACTTCCGTAAGCAGTTCTTCTATTGTGCTGCTCTTCTTGGATGTTGAAGAGGTATGTTTTGGTTTGCTCCTTGGTAATAGCTCGATGTGGTAGATGAAAAGCTTCCCAGTTTCTACCGTGCTGTGTGAAAATTGCTTGTAGTTCCTGCATCGTGAGGTTGTATGCCTGTTCGGGCGTGTGTTGTCTCAGGAAATCATCGCTAAGGGTGCCTTTGAAAGTGTCCCACTCCGGTATGTTAGCGGGAGAGCAGAATATGTAGATGATTGCGAAAAGCCATTTCAATTGTGTAGGCATTTGATGTCGAGCAGCTTCCAGAAGACACTCTTTCCCAAGGAGTGGCATAGGGTTCCATCTACCGTCCGAATGACCTCAAAGGACTGTGGGCCTCTGACGTGGAGAAGCAGTACTCATAGGTTATATTTTTCGATATCGGCGGGATTGAGGGTGAATATTCGTCCAATGTATTTGGTGTTTTTCTTGCAGACATTCCACTGACTGTTGGACCACACGAAGTATTCGGGAATATCATGGTAAAGGTATGCGCGTGCAGCAACATTGATTTGGCACAATTTGAAAAATGCCACGAGTTTGGAGGTTCCATCAAAGTTGGCGTAAGCTTCGTTTCCAGCTTGAAAGTAGAGTAACTGCTCCTCAGGTAAAGGAACAGGGTGCCGCTCGATGGTGTGAGATCGGTGAAAAAGTTTACGTTCAAGTATGGGCCACATCGCCTCGGGGGGCTCACATATCGGCAACTCAAGAAATTATCAATTTTATCAAAGTTGATGTACTGTTGCCCTTCAAAATTGGAGGTCACATGTAACGCAGCGCAGTCATAACCCTTATATACATATTTATAAAGATATTTGACAGATTTGATTCTAAGGAATCTATTGTAAGGTACAATCCATCGATTGTCAATTCTAAATGATCGTACTGTAATTGTAACGCCGTTATCGCATCTTCTATAATGTGGGTAGACATTGACGTTTAAATTAGTTCCACTTTGAAAATCTTTAGGAAAACCAGGTACAGGTTCCCTCTTGCATGCAGGGACTGATTTGGTTGATAGGACTGCAAGGTCCGTGCTTTTTTGAATGACTTTGAAAAGTTCGGGATCGGTCTCTTTATAGGGAATTTCCGCACAGATCAAAGAGTCTACATCCTCAGCTGAGCGCAATTTATCCGCATCAGCCAAAATAAGCAACATGTGACAATGAGTGAGACCCCGTTTTTGAAATTCAACAAGCGCGACATTAGCAATGACTACACCCAACACATGTTTGTCAACATATAATTTCAGGCCACATCGGATTACATGTGACAGTTACAAAGACATCTGGTTTATCAAAGCGGGAAACCATGGACATCGAGTCTTGATAATTTTGCAGCATATTGCGTGAGCTGCCAATATAAGTAGATGGAAGAAGGTAGTTTCTTGTATCAGCATTATTTTGTTTTTAAATCATCAAAAACTTGAATAGATGTTAAATTAATCTTACCTTTGTGATAGCACATTGTTGCTGTATCCACATCAATCTCACCTGTAAACAATTTTGCTGAACAATGCGTACATACTTTGTCCATTTCACCAACGGAGTGAGTTTGCACTTCATCATCTTTTGGGAACAGCCGAGCGGAACAATATGTTGGTGAATGTGAAGAACAGGTCCTTTTCGATTTCGGCAATTTCTTTTTTACAGCAGCTTCATAACATGTAATGAAACTGTTTTCACCAAAAATTATCGTGCGGCCACTTCGCGTTTCCGAGAAAAAAAAATCCAAAGTTTACTATTTTCATCTCGAATTTCGCTTAATTCCGACTCATATGAAAGGCCTGTGCGCCACAACGCTGCTGGACTGTATACTTTGATGACGTATTACTAATATTTCATTGGTTATTTATTTATTTTTTGCTTTATTCCTACAAAATCAAATTCATGTATCGGGTGTTCGTACAAACTTGTCATATTGGCAACATTGCACAATGTCTGTATCTACAACATAAATAGCGGCTGGATGATTTTCCTTGCCCTTTTTTAATTTTGTATGGCTCCGTTTTCGCTTATTGCAACACTTTTTTATTTATCGGGTTAATTCAGTATTATATTATCCAAAGTATTACTAAAAGTATGTCAATAAACACTTATTTTCCCCACCCAGCACCCCTATTCACTCCACCCTCCCGTTAGCTTGTTAAGGGTTGCCGCACGAAAATTTCAACGGGAATGTGTTTCTATTATATATTTCTACAATTCTAGTAAAAAAAATTCCCAAAAATCGAAAAGGACCTTTTCTTCATATTCACCAATATGTTTTAGGCAGCTTAATGTATCTGTCGCCTTGATGCGATATTTAAATGTAACAGTTGTAAGTAAGCCGTTGACACATAGTGGTTGCGCAGGTGCTGTTGTTGTTGGTGAGCATGCAGTCTGTTTTGCCTGCGATTCCGTGGAGCCAGTCTATCCCTTTCAAGTCTTTGTTTACGTTATTGTTGTGCAGAATATCTCCTTGTGTTTGCCGAGATATGGTTGAGGGTCTGTGTTCTTCCTCTACTTGGTGGTCTGCCTCTGTGCCAAAGAGTATATATAGGGGAACTCTGTGCCGTCCCCTTGCACTTGACATATTGTGAAGCTGGAACACAAAAGGAAATGTAAATTAATTATTGTAGCCAGGTCAGAGGCACTAAATGATTTGTTTTTATTATGAAGTTAACTTTTGGCCAGATTGTGTGCACATGTGAATTAGTTCATATCCTAACAGTGAGGAGTAGAAAGGGGCCATGAGTAACCTGTATTATAGAGAATATATACCTACCTGTATATAGAAGAGGTGCAATTGGATCACATCAAGCTTAAAAGATCAGCAACGAATATATCTATAATTCAAATCCAAATATTATTGCACATCAGTTTTGTCTAAACACAGATATTGAAGCATACACTCTCACACTTTTTATTATCAACACAATGTAAAACGAAACGTCGTCATAAAATGAAAAGAAATAAAATTAAAATCAATGAAACTGAGAATCACAAAACAAAGCAGCCCGTTCTCGAAAGAAAAGTACTACTCGAAAGCCCTATGGCAAAACGATGTTCTATGGAGGAATTCTTAAATTTATTCATTCCATGTATAAAGTTTATCTATGACTTCTTTCTGTATTTTTGTTCTAATATCTATAGAACATAGAATTAAGAATGAGCAAAGAATAAAAATAACTCTAATTTTGCTAAGTTATATAAAATCAACAATAAAATTAATGTAATAAGTCAATGACTGGCATTATCCTTATATTATGAGTAGGTACTGGCAGTTTTACTGGCAGAGCACTAACTGTCTAATCGGCAACCCTGCGGAATACGGTCTCGATAGGTCGAGGGCGGGTATTAAAAAAAAACTTTTTTCAATTTGCAATTTTTCAAGACCCAGTGAAATGTGAGTGATTTGAATATTTTTCCGAAATAGTGGTTAAAGAAAGCATTAAAATGATTTCTCATTCATGAATTTTGATGAAGTATTAAGGAAGTTATGGCGTAACGACCAAAAAAGGCCTTGAGAAATAGATTGTAACGGACATATAGAAATGACTTGGACTTATTTATGTCTCAATTTTATTTATTTCTACACTAAAATATCACAGTCTATTTACATACGCTATTTATATATCTTACACTACGTATCGACTACTATGTACAATCTATATTTACTATTTACAACCGAGCGTTATTTATATATGTGGCTGGTGGCTCCCTACTAGGGACCCAATCACACCGGACAGCACCCTACTCCCGGTCATCCCCATACTCCGATCTCCACACCGTGTATTCACCGTACTGAATCACTGGATTGCCCTATCTGACTGACTCACTGCCTTAACTGCAACGGGGTAACTGCCCCGGACTGACTCCGCCAAATCCTCTCCAATATATAGGCAAGCTCCTCCTTCTCAAATCTTCTGCAGACATCTTCCAATGCCAGGCGGACATTCCACCACTAGCGCGAACTCACTAAATGACCAATAGCATTATGCCTTACCCTCATACCACCCGGGCCCCACCAACGTCCTCACTCTCCAAGATGCTCCGCCCTCTGACGCATCGCACACGCCTACGATATTGGCGTCGACCCAAATTCGTTACAATATCCATTCTTGCTTTGAAATAGCCTTCAAAATCATTATGAAGCATATTAGGAGAGATGAGAGAAATTAATTATATTCAAGTGGAACATCGAAATAATATCTGTTGTCTATCAATGCTACATTATAAACATCAAAGTTTACAAAATTGAACACAAGATTTCATATATGATGAGCATTTTGAAGTTGTAGCCAAAACTATTCACCACCTATAACGTATCTCTTGAAACTAGTTTTTTTTCATAGTCTTTGCAATAACGTAGGTACAACATGTAAATGTAAATAAATTTCATTCTTTTCATGCTATCTGCCTGTGTTTTTTTGTTATTTAAAAAAAGAAGTTACGTGATCTGTGAATTTTACAATTTTTGTTACCTATTGGGTTATCCATATTAATGCTATAAATCTGAAGTTGCCGTTCCATTATTAATCGCTTTTCTGAAATAGAGCACATTTATACAATTTATATTCAGGTAAAGACACCATTCCCTTACAATATATAATATCTTGGTCGAGTGGTACAGGTGCCCGCTTCTTATACCTACTCAATGTCGTAGTTTCGAATCAAACAATGGATATTATTTCTCACAAATCACATTTTTCTTCCTTTTCATTATCTAGTAAATTATTATAACAACAATATATAGGAAATGTTTTTCTTGTAGATAATAGAAATATTAAAGAAAATATAATTTGTTATTTGAATTATTGACATAATTGATGAAGGGAAAAGATGAACAACAGGAATATTCACGACAATGTGTACTTATAATTTAAATTTATCTTAATATTAGATTTTCTTGTGTGATAAAATTATTCTCTAGTAGAAGTTAAGTTATTTAGACTCTATTGTGTTAGTGTTACCTGAACTGTATGGAGGGAGCCATGAAGAAGAAATTTTAGAGAAAAAGAATTAATTGAACTGATTAGTTTCTCTGATTGAAGATGAGATACATGAATAAATTAGGTATTATATTCGCAGATCGTTTTGCGTAGGTACTATCGCTTGAGGTTTATGTGCAAGAGCAGGAAGAAGAAACGTCCTGCAGTTGTCCAGAACAGCTCGTCGCATAATGTCTGTGATATTTTGTACTGATCGATTGGTTCACGTAGCTCTCTATATAAGTAGCTATAGTGGAACCTATTTTACGAAAATTTTATTCCGAGTATTGTATAATAGAAGTTAGACAAATGATAGAGAACATTGATAATCAGAAGATGAAGGTAGAATCATTTTCTCTCATATATATTAGAAATACAGGAAAAGCAAAATTGCTTATCTTGTTTTGGAAAATTTTTGAAATCGCCTTTGACTTGTGCGACTGATACCATATTATTTTTTGTAGGTAATGTATAAAGAAATTGTGAACCGATTTGTTGCTACCTCCGAGGATAATCTTCGGGAATATTCCAAAATGGACAATTTTGCATTTTCTCTCGAACGTTTACCGCATGGTAAGTTCAAATACTTTTTCTGTGATGTGTTACTTTGATAGGATAAGATTGAAAATTCTATAATGTAGTTCATACTTTTCAAGACGTTCCTTTCGGAAATCTATCTCCTAATGAAAGCGAACTCAAAAAATTAGTATCTAAAGCAGAGAGCTGGGAGCTAGGCTGCCGACCTGGATTAATTCCTATAGCCGCAAGATATCGAAGGCAAACAAAGGGAATTTATTAATGAACGCTATAATAAGGCTGGGGCTAGGGGGCATTCACTCATAGGATCCGGGGCGTCAATGGAAACATGCATCTAGAGATCAAGGAGACTTTCAAAAAGGAAGGAGCAAAGCAACAGTTATTAATGAAGAGTCATTGAAGACAAACCCAGACAAATCACGTAGTAATTGAAGGGGCTATGCACCGTCGAAGATTCCGGAAAAAATAAAAAAATTGGCACATTGTGTCACTGTAAATTCAATTAATTAAACGAAGAATATTGATTCTTCAAAAAGGTAAAAGTATTTTGCAAGTCATTTGAATCTTACTGGGAACCAGGAGGAATATAAATAGAGAAGTTTTCTTTTCAAATATATTTATTTTTTTATTTTGTATTCTTGACTGTTTTAATATTCCTTAAAAAGATGATTCTTGGATGCAATGCACTGAATGGCCAGCTATTAAGCTGAAACTAAAGTCGATTTTATGACAATGTGGAAGAAGCTGAATTATCGAATTCATCATAACTAGCAGACATCCTCAACTTCGCAAACGAAACGAGATACCCCATTAAAACTCCGTTGTACTAGGTATCAGCGTAATATCAATAATAAAGGGTATTAATGAAGCCCGAAGTTCTTTGATATTTTTGAAGACCAGCACCGACCTTTAATCAGCTATTATACCAAAAATTTAGAACCACGTCAACAAAGTAGCTTAAAGCTACTTTTATATTATTTGTAATAGCTAGTTGGCGTTGCAAAAAGTGATAAACAAGGTATCACTCGCTTACAATCAACCAATTAGGAGACGTTGATTACGCCAAAGCCCATAATAAAAACAATAGCTATTATGATGTCGCAGAAGACAAAGAGAGAGAGAGAGAGAGAGAAATTCTTTATTGTCGAAAAATATAAATTTTGTAGACAAAGCAAAATAAAAATATCAAAATCAAAATCAAACAATACACAAACAAAATTAAATTAAAATTAAATAAATTTATATAACATAATACAAAAATATGAAGATTTAAAAATATAAGATAATAAGTATAAAAATGTAACCTACAGCTGTATGTTCGGTTAGAAAGTCAGTTAATATACAGAAGGTAAACACTAACTAAATCACTAAAAAAAAACAAATTGTGTACAAACAATAAACCAGTGCGTGAGCTGACCAGAAACATGCCTTAGTGGAAAAGTCGTTAACTGCATAAAAGGCATTATCTAGGTAGTAGGTAATTTAATTGAAAGTTCGGCAAAATCTGGTAAAAGCCGTTATAGCTTTAATTTCGTGTGACAGATGATTTTACATTACAAAAGACCCTTAGGATATCAAACATCAAATAATATTCATTAAATCAGTGGGTGTAAGAGCTTAATATAAAGTATTAACAATATTTATCAAAAAAGTCGCTTACTGCATACAAGGCTCTCTCCAGAAAATATGATTTCAAAACCTTTCGAAATTCAGGAAAAGATCTTATAGGCTTGATTTTAAATGGTAGATGATTGAGCATTTTTTTGCATTGTACAGTATAGAGCTTTTAACCAACTCTGAGCGAGGGGTTGGCAGATAAAGATCACGCTCCGTATTTTTAAGCGGATAGTTGTGAGAAGGCCTCTCTGGAATAGAAGATACGTGCTTGCGGATTAAACATACAGATTCAAATATGAATAGGGACGGAAGAGTTAATATTTTAAATTTTTTAAAGTAATCCTGGCAGTGAATCCTACTGCTAAGTCTCAGTGAATACCGAACAGCTCTCTTCTGCAGTTTAAAAATACGTATCGGAGGTGCGACTCAAAAATGGCATAATAGACTATTCTAGAAGTAGACAAGTTGAGCTGCTTGGAAACTGATCTCAGCGCAAAGCAGGCAGAACTTAACCTTTTTGATAAAGCATCCATGTGAGAGTCCCATTTTAAACGGTTGTCTACAATAAGCCCCAAGAATTTCACAGATTCAACGGCCTCAATAGTGGTGTTATTAAGCACAAAAGATTGCATTATACTTTTATATGAAAAAACCTTTTTTTTAGAAACGTTGAGGCATAGGAGATTTGAATCTTACCAAGATTTAATCATGACTAAGTCTCTAGATACAGTCTTATGAAGTGTCGTAATATCCGGGTTGCTCCACGTGAAACTAGTATCATCCGCAAAGAGGCAGATTTCACCGTTAATGTCCAGACTAGCAATGTCGTTGATAAAAAGTAGAAACAAAATAGGGCCCAGTACTGAACCTTGAGGCACTCCATATTCAATTGGCTTGCAGAAAGAGATCGGCGTATCAACCCTCACGATCTGACTCCTGCTGTTGAGATACGATTTAAACCATTTGAGAGACACTCCTCTGAAACCGTAGTACTGCAATTTATTAGTTAATATATTATGATCTACGCAATCAAAAGCCTTAGAGAAGTCACAGAAAATTGTTGCTACTGAGTGATGGTTGACAAGGTTTGAATATACATTATTAAAGAGGGAAAACATGGCATCATTTGTGCATCTGTTACCTACTTAAAAATCCAAATTGATGGGTAGAGCGTATATTTTATTTAAAGAGAAAAGATAGAAGCCTTTTTTTAACCAATCTTTCAATGATCTTTGATACTGTGGGAAGGAGTGCAATTGGGCGATAGTTTGAAGCTTGATCTTTATCTCCTCCTTTATGCAAAGGAACAATTATTGCCGTCTTAAGCCATTTGGAAAAACTCCATTTTGGAATGATTTGTTAATTAAAGTAATAAAATGGTTCAATGTGCATTCCGGCAGGTTCGATAACATTTTCAGAGTAAGCCCATCCGTCCCAGATGAGGATTTGTTTTTAATGCCATTAATTGTACTATTAAGATCTGCTAATACTACGGGCGTAAAGAAGAAACTGTGTAAATTCATATTAGCCTTAGGGAGAAATGAGAGGGGGTCATCGGAAGGAGTTATGGTGTTCTTTAAATTTTTTTGCTACATCTACAAAGTAATTATTTAGGTTCTCGGGTGAAAAAGAGATTGTGTTAGATGAAGAGGTCTTATTTCTTAAGTCAAAAGGAATAGATGCAAATAAGAAGAACAAATTTCTTGTGTGACTCAAAATTTCGAAAAAGCCTTTTCTAAGAATAACATACTGAGTAATGTTTCGGTCAGATACAATGGCTTATTAGGAATATGTATCCGTAAGTGTGCGTACAGAATTTACTTATAACCAGTATATAGATAAGTGTGGCTCAACTATCTCCGGAAGACTGGAAGCTAAAATGATATTGACATGAGACTAGTTGAATTCGATGCCTCATTATGTATCAAAGTGCTGATTACTCTTTTGTCAAATTCTGTAGAGAAGTTTTCCTTAATTGAAGAAGGTTCTTAGAGTACATATTTTGCAAATTCAAAATCATTTTTTGAAATGTACAAATGGCAAGTTGATTTGGACATAATTTTTTATGTCTAATAAATTTATATATTCCTGCAATATGAGTACCAAAGATTAAAAAATATATTGAGATTTACCTCTTTATCCAGTTCTTACTGATTATTATAAATAAATAGCCAAAATGCTAGAATTTGTATAATTATGTTTCTATAATCACTTTGAAAGTAAGGTATAAATAATTTGATTTCTTATTTTCTAGATAACTATGCAATCGGGGGGTACATACAAAGTGACGTTATTGGAAATTTCCATCTAATGATGGAAGATTTATATTGGGAACAGTGCGTTATAATGATGAGAAAAAATTCTGTGCTACTTCCTTTGATGGATGAATTCATTTTAAGAGTATTTGAGAATGGGCTGATAACATATTGGCAAAATGAGGTATGTATCAGGGACAAAGGATAATTTTTATCTCAAGGGTCTCCTTCGTTATAACGAGCTATATTCTGAAATGCGTTATTGTAATATCTATTTGTAGAAATTTCATATCAAGACGCGTACGATCTTACATACTACAAACAAAAATATATATATATATATATATATATATATATATATATATATATATATATATATATCTTCTTTTCAATAACCAACGAATATATAGCTAAACGTTTCTTATGGGCTTGTTTCAAATTTATTATTTGATTTCTAGTGTTTATGCAGTTGCATGCATTTCAGACAATATGGGTACGGACACATATGCTTATTTTAAGCATACTCTAAAGTAGCAAGCTGTTCAGAATTCATAGCAAAGTGCGTAAATCCCTAAATAAGCATGCTCAAAGCAAAATGAAATGTACAAAGGCAAAAGCTTACTCTGCCAAAATGCTCAGAAATATGAGTAATGTTCAAACATTCTCGAAATGAGCATGCTGGTTACTAGCACGTATAAGTAGCAGCTGCTCATTAGTGGCATGCTTGCATTCCTGCTGGTAATGAGCTTGTTAGTAGGTGCGTAAAGTTAGCACCCCCAAACCGGGATGTAAAGAAACGAAAACCATGGGATTTTTGAGCTATTTTAGAGCTGCAAATCGCCGTCTGTCTGCCGATTTTTTGAATCATTTGGCGAGCCGGAAAAATTACCATACCTTGGAGGCTAGCGAGGTGCGGTTTTCGCCAGATTTTTGAGCTATTCGAGTTTTGAGATGTAAAGTTAGTACCTAACTTCTATACCCTGGGGGTTATCGACATGCGGTTTTCGGCAGATTTCGGAGCTATTTATGAGCTACTTTTCAACGTCATTGACCCGCGCGGAAAACCTTCCCCACATCGGGAAATCGAGAAAATCGAGTTTTGAGGTGTATAGTTGGCACCCAACTTCCATACACTGGGGGTTATCGACATGCGGTTTTCGCCAGATTTTCGAGCTATTTATGAGCTAATTTTCAACTGAACATAACCTCAAACAAATCGAGCAAGAAAGAATCAAGGCAAGAAAAAATACCCATAACATCTGCTTTTTGAATTTACCGCCTTTAAATTTTTGCGAACTCCTTTCGGTCACGGGTTTCTGATTCGCGCCGTCTCTGTGTTTTTAGTGGCGCGTCGAGCGCTTCCTTATCTAGACATCTAGATGCACATCCCGTGTTTGCTTGCAGAAAAGGAAGGGAAGAAACTTACTTTCTTAAGACTTTTGTGGCAAGAAGTTGTGTGCATTTGTGCAAACTGTTGTAAAATATTGTGTTCTGGAGCTGGTCATTTAAAAGGTAAATATGAGAATCGATGTGGATACTAAATGATTGTCGATACTAAACTTCGGAATTAGTGCTTTTTATAAGGTTTGTTGTTGAAATTTTGGAGCTCGGTTTTTCACGTCTGAGGTTATATTCAGAGAGTGGGGGGAAAATCATAAGGAATATCACTTAGACTAGGAAAGAGAGGGAACTCGTAACTCGAATGTTGCGAAATAAAATAACTAAGAATGTAATCCTTTATTTTATTTCTTGGAAATTGGAATACATGGTGTCATATAATTCTTCTATACCCGTACCTTTTAAATTTTAATTCAAATTTTGATTAAGTACATAATTTTAGCTAATGTGATTATTTATATAAAAACAAGAATATAGACTTCAAATCTTATAAAATAGAAATAGCAATTATATAAAATATTAAATAACAATGGGAAAAGAGATTCAGCACGTTATTTGTTGTTTATTGACAAACTATTATTTGTTATTCTTATATTGTTAATAAACGTTATTATTATTATTAAAAAAAAATATTTTCCAGTTTGTGAAACTTACTGATAATTTACATCATTGTCCCTTAAATAATACAAGTTCAGTGAACTGATTTCTTACAGGATCCATATTAATTCAGATTATCTCTTCATCACAAAATGTAATTTTATATTTATGTACTTAGAAATAACTGACTCTCTTCACATTTTTTTAATAACTGGCATGTCACAATGCCTGCAATATACTTACACAACAATGTGGAATGAGTAATTGATCAAAAATCATAGGTACTGCATCATCATGCAGGCGAGTTTTTTCCCAAATATGATAAAGTCCTTTGAGCTAATTTTGATATTTTGGGTGACTACCCAAGCAGCCCTGTCCATTTTTAAGTCCAAAGTACAACTCTGTTGGGATCTTTGATAGCAAATCTGAAAAACTAATATTTTACATGTTTACATCACAGATACATTTAAACTCTGAAAAGTGCCAGAAAAGTTATTATGTTGATATATCATTTTATTAAAATAAAATAGTTATGTAGGAGTAACGCCACTGGAGAAACCATGTAAGATTAGGTCAAGTTTTGATTTCTAACTAAAATTATAGAATAATGAACAAAAAATACAACTTGAAATGAATAGGACTGGGATGTTTTAGGTAAGGCCTGACTAGAATTATGATTATTTTACCAAATAATATGTTCATAACAGAATAAATTTAAATTTTTTAACCAGGAGAGACAACTATACATTGCTTTTTACCTGTTAAATATAATTTCTGGCTCCTTTTGCTCACTGCGGCTTTTGCAGCTGTAAGTAGAACAACCTACCATAATAAACCACTGAAAATATTGAAGTTTTTATCACAAATTTAGTCACAAAATTCCAAAATTTGAACGATGTCACCACCAATGTTTGTTACCAAAACATGGCGTCTTCTTTGGTCATAAAACCCAACACGCAAAGGTAATGGATGTTACGAGTCTCCTCTCTTTCCTAGTCTAAGGAATATCAGGTGTGAAATGCGCAATACAGACACGAAATTCAATATGGCGGCTCCCACACGGAGAAAAATGCGACGAGAAAAAAATAATAATTTCATTTTTTAATTTTATATGTACATATAACTGCATATGCCAATGACTACATCAAAACCAGTATGTATATTATGGAGATGTCAATTCTATATGGGTAATTTCACTCAGGTAGGCTCCTCTAGATCACACCATGAGTTTTTGGTAACTCTCGCATTCATATACTATGAAAAAAAATAGCACTGATGTTTCACATTCCGGACAATTCCAAAACATTCACGATGAATCCTAAGTATCTTGTGGTATCGGCTCCATCGATAATTAGCACCTCACCTTGTTATTCCAGAGCTAAGCAATGATGGAAAAATCAAACATGGGAAGGCCGCGAATATATAACTACTCGGACATCAATGACTATCTTCAGCAATTTACCGATGAAATATTTATCCATGGAGGAGATGGTATCATCAGTTTGGTCCCAAAAGAAAGTGAGGTAAGGGCCAAGCTCTCCAAAGGCTTGATGATTGTAGCCCTCCAAGTTGTATTGTTATGTTTCGAATGATCGAGGTGGATTCCGTTCGCGATACAACAATGAGCATGGCGCAAAAGTCCCGGAAAATATGGATGTGGAAGTCAGCGGATCGAAGAACGAAACATCTGAGGGCGAAGAAAATCCAGAGGAACAATCAGTCACATTCCGTGTACCATCGGAAGATTTTGAAGACCTCCTAATAAAAACGATTGGAAGCAGAGGTGATTCGACTTCAAATCCCTGAGAACAGTGGTCTCTTATGCCCTACAACTGGCAACCAATAATCCACAAATATTCTCGTCTCGTCAAGTCTGATTTATCCTGTTCTTTCCGCTTTAAGAAATCTCAATTGCATTCACGTAACTACACAGGAACATTCTATGGTAGGTGTGATTGTGGTACGCAACTGGATGGATATATCCACAATTTTCTAGCTAAAGATAATGTGATTATCACGTGTAAATTGATGCTATTGAAAAATCCAGGAAAATGTGGAGGAGATTATCTCAGATGAAAAGAGAGATCTCAAATAGGCTAGGCAATGGCTGAAAAAAATGTATTACCATCAATAGTCTCTGCTTAAGAAGCGTTGACAGTTCAGCACACAGAAAATCCCGTACAAACCCTATACAAGCCTTCTGTCTTAAAGCAGGCCAAGTCAGAATTCAAAAAGTCTCTGTGTTGATCCCTTCCCGTTCCGTAGCGTAGAGAAGTTAGAGCTGGAACATCTGAACAATATTATCCATTTTCTGTCCTCGAAACCCTTCTGCGTGCATTACTGATCACACCATCAACTTGATGTGTATAGAGCATATTGTCTTCGACGCAATGCCTTTATTTCAATCGACGCCACTGGGAGCATCGTCGAGAAGTTTATGAAAGCGGATAAAAAAACTCCAACCCAGGCGATATTTCTCTACCAGGTTGTGATCAATTTTGACGGAAATCAATTCCCTGTCTCACAAATGCTCACTGAGGCACATTATTCTAACAATATTCTCCATTGGTTATCTGAATGGTTTAGATTGGGTGGACCAATCCCTAGAAGAGTGGTTTGTGAGTGGTGCTTTCGCTGTATTAAATGCAATAGTGCAGTCTTGTACCGAGCATCGTACAATGACTGGATACATGAACAGCTTGTTTGAAGGAAAAAAATATTCCTGTCAAATATGCATATTTCATGCAGAAATAATCGGTGTTTCTGGGTAAAAACATGGGTAATAAAAAAAAACTCCTTATGTGCTGCATTGCTTTGCTGGTCAAAGCGAGCAATAAATTTGATGCAAGCAGGATACTTAAGAATATTTTATGCATGCTCACGAGTGAAACAATTGGTCAAATATCTTTAAATAAAATTGACAACGGCTGAAACAGATCTGGATCACAATTTTGTAGAAGCAGGTACAGATGAAAAATCGTATATATTTAAGTATACTGTCGAAATTGAGAATGAATTTACTGGAACATGTCTCAAATTTGGGTCCCAGTTGATTTCTCGTACAAATCTCTTTTAAATTTTGAGAAATGCCCCATATACACATGTTTCAGCATCTCACTCCGAAATTTTATAACGTATGAACTTGTCTCTGAAAGCAAAATGTTTGAATTGACCGACATCTGTTTCGAATTTTATTCTGAACTCAAAACCGCTCACACTCACCTGAAAAGTTATTCTGATTGAATGCTACGGGAAATCCTGCATCTAAATAATTTCTTCGAATGATTTTCAGACTTTCAAAAGTTAGAATCGCATTAATATTTTCAAATAATTCAAAAATTCATAATTTCACTAGAAAGCACCCCGCACCATTTATATTGATATCGTGAAATCGGCGATATGTTCTGAAAGCCCAGGTTAAAATCTCTCAGAAAGGATTTTGCAGATTTCTTTAAATTCTAGATCCACTTCGTCTTCTCCCGTACACATTTCCCCGAAATGGAACAACTGATTTCAAGATCGATTTTGAGGTTTGTTAACTGAAAAACAGACCTCCAAAATCTGTCAATGATGACAGATTTAATTAATCAATTCAATGCACCAGTGCAACACTCGCACTTCCATTTTCTTACATGCCCATTCTATTCTATGAATCATCCTATAAATCATTCCATTGTCTCAATATCAGTTATAATATTAAGCGTATTTGAGGATCTCTCAATGTCCATTAATAATAACTGATGGACGCGATACTCTGAGTTAAAATTTAATGCCAACAGATGTAATCGTTTCGAGTTCGATAGTTCTTAAGTAACAGGACAATACAGTGTTATTCATATAAAGAATTTTATATATGAAAAATAATATATAATTGTGTACAAAAATGTATATGTGTGTTATTAAACGTATATGGATATATGAATCCAGGTAATGAACTCAGTCAATGGTCGAGCGGAGTGTAGATTCGTTCAATTAACCAGATGTGACGTAAAATATTTTTATGACCCACCAGCCCCACCCCTTCCAAAGTATTTGCACGGTATGACTTCACCACTGGTCAAATCCCTAATTGCAAACAACACTTGAAACACACCACGCCTGAAAATTGCTATTATCCCTCACCCATCCCCCAAAACTCTATTTGCTAGATTTTCTGGGGAGAGGAATTTTCTTTCGCGAGTCCAAGTAGTTTGGAATTAGCTCATCAATAGCTCAAAAATCTGGAACCGCACCTCTCTAGCCCTCAGGGTGTGGAAGTTGGGTGCTAACTGCAAACTCGATTTTGTCGATTTCCCGATGTGGGGAAGGTTTTCCGCGCAGGTTAATGCAGTTCAAAAGTAACTCATAAATAGCTCCGAAACCTGGCGAAAACCGCATGTCGATAACCCCCAGGGTATGGAAGTTGGATGCTAACTTTTCACCTCAAAACTCGATTTTCTCGTTTTACCGATGTGGGAAAGGTTTTCCGCATGAGTTAATGGAGTTCAAAAGTAACTCATAAATAGCTCCAAAACCTGGCGAAAACCGCATGTCGATAACCCCCAGGGTATGGAAGTTGGATGCTAACTTTTCACCTCAAAACTCGATTTTCTCGTTTAACCGATGTGGGGAAGGTTTTCCGCACGAGTTATTGGAGTTCAAAAGTAAGTCATAAATAGCTCCGAAACCTGGCGAAAACCGCATGTCGATAACCCCCAGGGTATGGAAGTTGGATGCTAACTTCCTTAAAGTTAGCACCCCCAAAACGGTTTTCGATTTTCCCGGATCGCCAAATGAGCTCAAAAATGGAGACAGCCGGCAATTTACAGCTCAAAAATTCCATGGTTTCCGTTTCTTCACATCTCGGTTTGGGGGGTGCTAACTTTACGAATCCCTTGTTTGTCAGTACCTTCACTCAATTTGAATTCAAGATTTTAAACATGCATGTATCTATATCTTTGGCTAGAGATGGTTCACTGTTTTCTATAATTACTAACGAATAATAAATAGTCCTATCAACGATTTATATAATAGTATATAATCGTTGATAGTATTATATATCTTGAAAGAACCAATCCTATTCGGTGGAAACAAAACGGGAAGATAGCTGAACATCAGCCATCAGGAAAGGATGTAACTTGAAGGGTAGAATAATTGTTATTGGTAGAGACAAGAATTTATATTATCAAATAAATAAATTACTATCACTTTCAATAAAGCATGACATGACAACAAAACTCAAATTAAAAAGTATTTTTTCACACGACATAAAAATTAGAATAAATATTTACCTAAAAAACATGAGCTTGATATTTAAATTATGTATAAGGCTTAAGTATACTATGTATTTCAATTGATTTTATTCGCATGCATAAAAAATTGCAAAACATGAATCAAACGTTTGGATGGAGGTGTTTAGCTTTCAAATTATCAGATGGAACTATGATTAAATTATCTATGTTAAACTTTATAAGCTTTAAAAGGTAACAATTGATTTTGCTTGAAATGTTTCTTCTCTTTGGTTAATAAAGCCTTGGGCAGAGAGATTTGACAATAAATTATTTAAAAGCTGCAACATACATCATGGTAGCATTTACTAACTAACACTTATCATTATCAATCAAAATACGGCATATATTTCATTACTTGTATCTCCAACTAATTCGTGGATGTCTGGTGTTAGCAATACAGTTGTTGGTATTATCATTGTTAGATATTGTTAGAAAAACAAACATGTCGTCTGGTTTACAATTTGTTTAGTGAGAATAGGAATTGACAATCTAATATTGTAATCTGCAACGAATTTGCATGACAGTGGAATTTCTATTATCACCAAAGCGAGCTTTTTATATTGCGAATTAATTTTCCAATGGATCTTGTCGTAGGCGACTTGTTAATAAGTTTATCTACTCTCCAATGAATTTTCTTCCCACTGCAAAAAATGCTTGAAACGGTGAGATAAAGGCATTGAAAACAAGAAGGACTGATATTTCTCGTATTTTTGGAAATGCATTTCCACAACTTAACCAGGTTTTTTGATAGTAACACATTTTCTTGAATTAAGGGATCCATCCATAGAGAAATAACTCTCTTCCGAGTAGCCAAACTTTCATTCATTTTTCGAAAGCCATTCGGATCAATCAGTTATGATAGAACAAGACCTACTGTGATTACATTTTTCTTGATCCTTCAGCTTACGAAGAAAGTTCAAAGAAACAGAGCAACCTTCACTCTCAAAATCATATTTTCAAAACATATTTCATAAGCATTTTATGAGATGTAGAGCATAAAAATTGTTATTTTTTTTTCTTTCGATTAAATAGATTTAAAAATGATGTACCTATCAAATGTTATGTTTAAGAATTTTAATGGTGATTTATCTAGAGTAGCGGAGTCACAAACCACCGATTTTATGTCATATTTATCATATTATATCATATCGTATTATTTGTCATAGTAAAATAAATATGTTATTTTCACTCACAAAGTTTTATAATTTATTATTTTAATGGGAATGAAATTCCAGTTATGAACTATCAATTGATTCATTTGATTCTATTAATTAACTCCAATCTTCATTGAAACTCCTCAATCGTACATTTATCAAACGAGACTTCATCTTCAACAATTTATTCTTGCCTCCTGTGTATGAAGGAAATAGTCTTCAAGATACAACTGAAAGATCCTACAGTAGGTAGCTTTAAAGCTGCTCCTTTTAGCAAAATAGGTATTTAAATGATTATAGATGATAAAAAAATTATTAGAAGCTCACTTTTTGTGCTTAAAGTCTTCTAATATGTATGTACTAAACGATTGGGATCCTTTGAATTCGTACATTATTCATTGAAACACACTTTTGTAGACATATTGTGGAAACTCTCCCTTGGAATCGCGGATATTCAAATATTTATATATATTCAAATTCTGTCACCGTCATTGGACAATGCTTCATCTAGATGTATCCAGTATGAAGCTCCCCACACATTGGAATATCCATAGAGTAATTGTATTTACTCTATGGGAATATCTGTCTGTACACTTCTCAATCTATATATACCTATATAATCTTTGCTATAAGCAAAGTTATTGTTTGAATACAATGTCCCAGCTATGTTATGTTTCCTAGGCTACAGTAAGGCTTTCGACACGGTGAATTGGAATAAACTTAGGTACATTCTAAAGGAGATGGGAGTTCCCAACCATCTAACCTTCCTTATTAAACAGCTATATGACAACAACCTAGCTCAAATATAAATAGGAAACGAATACTTAGGAAACTTTTCAGTAGGTAGAGAGGTAAGGCAATGATGCATTCTCTTCCCTATACTTTTCAACATCTATGGGGAATGGTTAATGAGGAAGTCACTATAGAACTGGCAGGGTGGAGTATCTGTTAGAGGGAAGAAGATTTCAAACCTTCGTTATGCAGATGATACTATCACAAAGCTAAATGCGAACAGGAAGTGTATGAAATCTTACAACGAATAGAACAAGTAAGTCTGGAATGCGGACTGCGACTAAATAGTTCTAAGTGCCACCTGATGATTATAGACCGGGCTGGAACGATCCCTCTACTATTGCAGCAAATCCATGATATCGAGGTTAAAGGAGGAAGTTATATATCTGGGCATGAATATAACAAATAGAGGTGGCTCAGAACCAGAGATCAAAAGAAGAATTGGGATGGCAAAGAAGGCCTTGGGCAGACTGGTCAAAATTTGGAAAGACTACCGCATCCGAAAAGAAACTAAAACAAGACTTGTGAAATCGCTAATGTTCCCTATTGCAGAGTATGGCTCGGAATCCTGGACCCTAAACGCTGCATGCCGAAGAAGAATTGAGGCGTTTGAGATGATATGCTACCGGAGAATACTGAGAATACTATGGACAGCGTACCGTACCATCGCATCGATTTTAGGGGAAATAAAAAACGCGACACTGAAAGATTACTACCAACAAACCATCGACGCATCCTTAAATTTTTCGGACATGTAATACGGAAGGACGGTATAGAGAAGCTTATGATACAGGGGAAAGTTGATGGCAAAGGTCAAGAGTAAGGTCACCGGTGAGATATATAGACCAAATAATGGACCTCACATGAATGTCGGTTTCCCAAGTGATGCATACTGTAGAAGACAGAGAAGCATGGCGAAGAATCACTATGCAACCTCCATAAACGAGTTACGACGTACGAAAACGGACAACGCCTAAAGAACGAGAGATAAACAAAGTAAAAATAAACTAGTAGTTCTACTCTTGTAAATATTTTCTGCCTGCCGAAAAACTAAAAAAAGTTGCCAGATTATTGAAAGCATGCAGAGCATTCTGTTGAAATCCGTCTTTCGGTTGGCGAAAATAAGTGTGATACTGTGTGCTGCTATGTGCCCAAATTTTCCTAAATACATCTCTGACGATTGCTCGGTTATCCATTTTTGGCTGCTGCAATTGGAAATTTCCACAATTCGGTGAAATCTGTCTGCATCGGCGATCGTGCGACGCCAAAAAATGTGGCAGAAATAGATCAAAGTATCAAAGAACCTTGCGTTACATTATAGCGCAGAACCAGAGAACACTATCTCCAAAGTTAAGCAATTGATTTACTCATTTATCACTATTGCACTTTTGAGCGGGCTGGAAGATGTAGAGTTGCGTTGAAATTAATGCAACAGTACGAAAGGAATATCTGCCTTACACAGTATTGCAATAGATGAAGGAGATTTGATTCCTAGACGACTTTATAGAAATATATAGAAATAACTTGCGTTACCCTGGTAGGCTGAATGCGCGTTGTTGATTTGTCCGAATGACAAAAATATAGGGACGCATTTGGATATATCCTGAGAGAAATTGTATGTTCTCTCTGGACATATCAATAGATAAAAGCGGAGCTATTTGGAAGCAATGCAGAAGGCATTATCGCAAGAATGCATGCCATAATATTGACTAATAAAATGCATCGGTCTAGGAGAGCCTTTAATAGCTAATGCTGTTTTATTTTTAGGCTACAGCTCTTTATATGAATGGTGAAGTACAGAAAGCTGTCAAGTATTACTATTCTGGTCATAATAAAAACAATAATGTTGTGAAACTACGCTGGACACATGTTGAAGGTGGCTTTGGCATTCTGTGCCTTGGTCACTTATTAAGCACTATCATATTTTTCATAGAGAAGTTTATGAATAGTAGAAAACATAGAAATGCTACTGTATCGAATGCACGTAATATATAAAAATTATATACTGTCGTATGTATTTCTTTCCCAATCATCCCGTTATGGAGAAACTTATGAAGAAATGTATTTATCTGTCTTCTATGTATTCCTATAAAACACATGCTATTTTGATGATTTAATCTTTTTTTTCTGGAAGAATATGCATTTCCTTGAATTGCCTAAATTTTTAAAATATTAATTCCCGATATCGTCACGTCATTGCAATACTGCCTCAACCGATCGGCATGCTTATAATGAAATTTGCAACAACAAACCCATAGATAAGATAAGAGATGTTGCGTTTATACTGTAGCAAACCGACTGCTGAGAATAGGATCGTTGCATACATTAGATTTCTTATGTTTTATTAGTTTTAAACAATACAGTTTATACCGCAAACAAGCAATTCACCATTAAAAATATTTTCAGACATATTTTAATTATCGAAATGTTAATTTTAGTTTGTACACGTATTTAAAAACGAGATCCAATTCCCGCTTACGCAACGTCACACTTCCCGGCTCCAATCATGAACAAGTAATTTGT
The DNA here is from genome assembly GCA_958507055.1 of Crioceris asparagi. Classification (NCBI taxonomy): domain Eukaryota; kingdom Metazoa; phylum Arthropoda; class Insecta; order Coleoptera; family Chrysomelidae; genus Crioceris; species Crioceris asparagi. The sequence goes on along the minus strand of OY293829.1, from coordinate 61,147,923 downwards.
TCGGGTGCGTTGTCCGTGAGTGACATCCAGGTCCAGCTGAGAGAGAGCGATATACATGTAATGCCAGATATTTGGTGTTTGAGTTGTTTGATCAGATTCAGTTTTGTTATTTCATTTTCCTTTGTGGAAAACATCGGATTAAGGTAATATGGAAGAAGATTTTGTGAAAGAATCATCAGATAACTTACCAAACGTAGATTTATTTATCTAGAATCAGAAGTTTTGAAAGAAATTGGGCAAAAGAAATCATTGAAGATCATGCCGTCTGGATTGATAATGAAAAGGGAGTACCCAACTGTTTTGTGGGCAAAGGTATTATAAAAGCAAAATATAATGCACTGATTCAGATGCAAATATTTCTTTGCGAATAAACCAAAGGGGCTGTTTTGTGTGGCATCACCAGAGTTTGAAAGTAACAGACAATTGTCTGTATATGAAGTAGTTTTTAATAAAGAAAATTGCGCTGATCTTTTAGAGCTAAATATATAGAATAAAACATTATGTTAGTTTTAGTACTAGTAAAAATCTGTTTGATTTTTATTATACTTTATTGTTTTGTATTTCATCTTTTAAATATGTATACAGTGTGTCCCAGATTGGTGCTGAATGTATTGCTATCTCGGTTATTATAAGAGCTAGAAAATCAGTTAAATGGGCAATGTTTCTCAGAATCTTATTACTATTTCAGAACTGCTATTAGATTTTGCCGATTGTTTTTGGTTTTTGAGTAAATCGCGATAAAACCAGATTGGTGAGTTTTTGACAGCCCCTGTATCTCCATTATTTGAGATCATAGGGTATTTTGACTTAGACATTCTATAGGCACTTTTTTAAGGTCTTTACTGTAAAAAATAGAACCAAAGAATATCTCTTTCTGTTTTCGAGATAACCACTATAACTTTATTTGTTCTTACAGACGCCATATTGGATTTTTATTGCTTTAAATAGCATTGTTAATTTCCTTCCCAAAAATGTATAATAACATGGTAGTTTCTTTTAAAATATGACCGAAATAATGAAATCAAAAAAATTTCTAAATAATTTTGCTGGTCTGTTCAATTTGGTCTAGTAGGCGAGCCAACAATATGTATTAGAACTGTCAAATTACAGTTTGTTTAATTTGAACGGCCTTCTGTGTTGCTTTCATAAGATTATATTCAATCATTTTCATTTCGTTAATTGCTTTCTGTTTCTTTAATTCAATTTCCGTTACGTTATTATTTTCAAATATGGCTGTAAATTATACCAAAGAAGAAAAATTAGACATGATAGAAACTTACGTCGTAGTAGTCCACAGAAACTCTACGGCGGCTGCGGAAATTTATGAAAACAAATTTCCAGAACCGCATCAACCAAACGCAAGACATTTTAGGGATCTGGTACTAAATTTGCAGAATAATGGACGTTTTGCAAAACCTAGAAATCCTAAATATGCTGTTGAAAATGAGGAGAGAATTGATGCTGTGTTACAATACATTAATAATAAACCCAGAGCATCAGTTAGAAAAATTGGTAATGAAACGGATATACCTAAGTCATCCGTTCATCGAATACTCGCTCATCTATCATCCATACAAGTGAGAAAAATATGCGAGAAAATGCCAATGCATGATTCCCATCACTGGGTTACAGAAAACCCAAAACTCCACACACTATGAAGGTTTCAAAGAAAATTTGGATTTAATGTATGGTGCGGTATAATAGGTAAATCTAAAACGGGACTTACATTTAAATATAAAATTATTGAAATTTTTATTTTTAGCGAATCAATTAATTGAACCAATAATGGTATAATTACCAGCAATACTTGAAAATAATAACAATTTAACGGAAATTAAATTAAACAAACAATAAACAATTAACGAAATGAAAATAAATTAATAAAATCTAATGAAAACAACACAGAAGACAATTCAAATTAAACAAACTGTGTTTTGACAGTTCTAATACATATTGTTGACTCACCTACTAGACCAAATTGAACAAAGCAGCAAAATTAATTATATGTTGAAAGAAAATACCATGTTGTGATACATTTTTGGAAAGGGAATCAACAATGCTATTCAATGCAATAAAAATCCAATATGGCGTCCATAAGAAAAATCAAAGTTATAGTGGTTATCTTAAAAACGGAAAGATATTATTCTGTTTTTGTATTTTCTACAGTAAATACCATAAAAAAGTGCTCATAGAATGTCTAAACCATAATACTGTATGTTCTCAAATAATGGAGATACGGGGAATAGCCAAAAACTTACCATTTTGGTTTTTCGAGATTTATTAAAAAATCAAAAATAATGGACAAAATGTAATAACATCTCTGAAATGGTAATAGGATCCTGAGAAACATTGCCCATTTAACCGATTTGTAAGTCTTATAATAACCGATATAGCTATACATACAGCATCAATCTGAGACACAGTGTATATATATTTATGAAACAATAAAAATAATAATCGGTAACAAGCAAAAATAAATGCGACAGCTCCAGCAACTTTATTTTACATATAGAATAGGGACACAAAATTGAACAGAGCACATAGTTTCCACATGTAGACATTTTTTTTGTTACGAAGTTACGAGATATTTCGAACAACCCCACTATCTCAAAGAAAAATTACAGTAGAGTACAAACCCAATTTCTTGACAGAATTAGAATGCTTCACATTCGCCAACACTTTGGTCAAAATATTTGCCACCATTTCGTTAGTTTCTTGATAATAAGTAGTTATTGATTTGTTCGAATCACACTCTCTAACCAAATGTTACCTCACATCGATATGCTTCGATCTTTTGTGAAACAAGCCAATTTTTGCGCTCTCTGGTTAACATAACCTTAATACTACCATTAAAATCTATTAATTCACTCAAAGTACAAGGTGGCGCAAAATCAAGTACCCTATGGAATGTTGTCATTAGTTCGTTTGTATTTGACATCTGTTCGAGTTTTTCTGTCAGTTGTAAAGTAGATACTTGGGAAATTATTATGAATCGATATACGCCTCAAGAACGTGCTGAAATCGTAAAATTTTTTTATCAAAATAATTCGTCGGTTATCCTAGCTCAACGAGAATACCGTAGAAAATATGGAAGACGCGGTGTTCCAACTGCGAAGACATTTCGGCGATTAGCGACAAATTTTCAACAATCTGGGTCTACATCTGATAGACCTCATATTGGCAGACCTCGTTCAGCTCGTTCAAGGGAGAATATAGACCGGGTGCGTAGAGATGTGATGGAAAGGCCTTACACATCAACAAGAAAACGATCTTCGCAAGTAAACATTACCCGACGTTCATTGCAACGAATTTTAGTGAAAGATTTGCATTTGTTCCCCTACAAAATACAGGTAACCCATAAAATTATGCCTTTAGACTTTGAAAAACGACTTCAATATTGTAATGCTATAGTAAACCTTGAAAACGAAATTGGGGATTTTTGGAACAAAATCATAATGAGTGACGAAGCTCATTTTTGTTTAAATGGAGCTGTGAATAAGCAGAATAATCGCTTCTGGGGTAGTGAGAATCCACAAATTATTCACCAGCAACCGTTACATGAGCCAAAAGTGACCGTATGGTGTGGCGTTATTGGCAGAAAAATTTTGGGGCCATATTTTTTTGAGGACGATCGCGGAAGAACCACTACAATAAATGGAGATCGCTACAGAAGCATGCTGTTGAATTTTTTAATTCCGGAAATGGAAGAACTTAATCAGGAAGAGATTTGGTATCAACAAGATGGTGCGACAGCACACACGGCCCGTGAGACAATAGCCATTTTGAACAGAATTTTTCCTGGACGCCTTATCTCGAAAAACGGCGATATTGCATATCCGCCAAGGTCCCCAGATTTAACTGTTCCAGACTTTTGGTTATGGGGTTATCTCAAAGATAGGGTATTTGTAAATAATCCTCAAACACTAGAGGCATTAAAAGACAACATCAGGGAAGAAATTGACAGAATACCACCTGAAATGTTGGAGAAAGTTATGAAAAATGCTTTAAAAAGAGCTCATTATTGCATTAATGCTGAGGGTGGCCATTTGGTCGATATTATTTTTAGTGTGTAACAAAACAAATTTTTAAAGTTTAAATAAACGTTTTTCATGTATAATATGACTGTTTTTTTAATTAATCTTGCTTTTATATAAAAAAGAAATAGCGTACTTGATTTTGCGCCACCTTGTATTTTTCAGATATACTGGAGCGCTATATAGATATTGTTAATATTAGTTTAAATTTGGCGCCTCTTCTATGTCATGTGTCATGTCAACTTGTCGCGCACTCTTGAAGGTGCAGCTGATCTTAGATCACATTATTATATTTGAAGATATCCGGTTGTTAACATGTCGCCATCGTAATTGTCTTGAATAAATAATCTTATATCTTATGTTAAAATACTCGTTTTATTTAACAGGTTATGGGCCCAGTCACCCTCATAACTATTTGTTCGTGAGTTCCGTAACGTAAATTCAGTGATTACCGAAAAATAAAATACCAAACCATTTTTTCTGGTACTTCCGCCACGTGTCGGTTTTGGAATACTTATCTTTCAAGAGAAATAAATCTTAATAGAAATTAAAAATGTCATCAAATAACCACATGGCATTAATTGAGAGACTAACTGGCAGAGATAATTTCGCAAGCTGGAGGTTCGCAGTTCAAACATATTTAGAGCACGAGGAACTGTGGGAGTGTATATCCGACGACGCAGTTGTCGATGCCAAGAAAGACAGTAAGGCCAAATCAAAAATTGTGTTACTAGTAGATCCAATAAACTATATCCACGTGCAAGAAGCGAAGACTGCGAAGGAAGCCTGGAGTAATCTATGCAGAGCCTTTGACGACTCAGGTCTTGTTCGACGAGTTGGATTACTTCGTGATCTTATAACTACTTCTCTTGAAAACTGTCAAGATATTGAAGAATATGTCAGTAAAGTTATAACTACAGCACACAAGCTTCGGAATATCGGCTTTAAGGTTGATGATGAATGGCTAGGCACCTTGTTACTGGCTGGATTACCCGAACAGTACAAGCCAATGACAATGGCCATTGAAAGCTCTGGTGTCACTATAACAGCTGATCTAATTAAAACAAAACTACTACAGGAAGTCAAGCAATCTGAACGAGGCGTATTTTATGTTAATAAATGTTAACAAAAACAGACATTCAAGTCAAATATAATCAAAGGACCAAGATGTTACTCGTGTAATAAATATGGACACATTAGCAAAAACTGTAAGAGCAAGACTAAGAAGAAACAAAGTGATAACTCTTTTGTAGCTATTCTCTCAGCGGTATCAAGCAACTATGACTCAGGATGGTATGTGGACTCAGGCGCATCGATGCATATGACTATGCACAAAGAATGGATCTATGATGAGATACCACCGCCAATCAAAAGTATCCGTGTTGCAAACAACAAAGAATTACAAGTAGAGTGTTGTGGTAAGGTTAATATTAATGTACCACAAAAGGATGGATCTATCAGTACCATACAGGTAAAAGATGTACTTTATGTTCCTGATCTTTCTACTAATCTTCTCTCCGTCAGTCAGATGATTAAAAATAATTGCAATATTAAATTTAATAGCAAAGGCTGCATTATATTTAATAAAGATAATATTGCAGTAGCTACTGCTATACTTATTAATAACATGTATAAGCTTAACATAGCTTCTGTACAAACATGCTTATCTGGAAATATTAATGATAATTTTTATTTATGGCACCAACGTATGGGTCATCTCAACTACTTTGATCTGAAGAAACTGGAAAACTGCACTGAAGGTGTAAAACTATACCAGAGCAATAACATGACCTGCATCTTCTGTTTAGAAGGTAAACAAACCAGGCTACCATTTAAAAGTGAAGGTTCCCGAGCAACAAGGTTACTAGAACTAGTTCACTCTGATATATGTGGGCCCATGGAGGTGAAGTCACTGGGAAATGCAAGGTATTTTCTGACCTTTATTGATGATTTCTCTAGAAAAGTGTTTGTTTTCATTTTGAAGTCAAAGTCTGAATGCCTAGATAAATTCGAAGAATATAAATGTTTAGTAGAAAATCAACTTGACGCAAAAATCAAAGTACTGCGTACTGATAATGGAACTGAATACATAAATAAGAATTTTTCTGAATTTTTAAAGTTATCCGGCATACAACATCAAACATCGACTCCTTACTCACCTCAACAGAATGGCTTATCTGAGCGTATGAACAGAACACTGCTTGAAAAGGCCAGATGTATGTTAATTAAAGCTAATTTACAGAAAAATCTGTGGGCTGAAGCAATAATGACAGCAGCATATATAATGAATCGTTCACCGACACAAGCATTGAATTATAAGACACCCGAAGAATTATGGTGTGGTAGTAAACCTGATGTAAGTCACATGAGAATTTTTGGATGTTATGCAATGACACACGTACCTAAAGAAAAGATTAAGAAATGGGACACTAAATCACAGAAGCTTATATTTGTTGGTTACTGTGAAAATAGCAAAGGTTTTAGATTGTTGGATCCTAAAACAAGAATCGTCACAAAAAGTAGAGATGTAATTTTTATGGAGAACAGCATAAAGAGAAATGTGGTACCAGTAGACTCATCAGATTTAGAAGAAGACAATAAAAAGGGTCAAGTGAGTGAAACTACTTTATCAGATAGTGAAAACAACAGCACTGATACCTTAACACATACAAAGGATGATCTCAGTGATATTTCAAATACTGATGATCTCGATTATGTACCAGAGATAACAAAAAAGTACCCCCAGAGCTCCAGTATGACGCTTCGTCCTCGGAATAAAACTATGATGAACAATAAACATAGAACATACTTATGTCCGAATAACGGGTCATCTTCCATAACGCCACAAACATTTGCAGAAGCACAATCATCCAAAGACTCCAACTTGTGGATGAAATCCATTCAAGAAGAGTTGAAGGCACATAGTGATAATGGTACATGGCAGTTAGAGGAGAAGCCACCCGACGTCAGAGTTATAGGATGTAAGTGGGTGTTTCGTATAAAGGACGAACCGGATGGACCAAGGTACAAGTCTAGGTTATGTGCAAAAGGGTTTGCACAAAAGAGCGGCATTGACTACACAGAGACATTTGCACCAACAGTCAGGTATGATTCAATTCGTTTATTACTGTCTGTTGCTGCAGAACAAAATATGACTTTGATACAATTTGACATTAAAACCGCTTTTCTATATGGTGAATTACAAGAGCAAATCTTCATGACGCCGCCAGAAGGACTTACTGTTCAAGAAAATATGGTATGCAAACTTAAGAAGTCACTGTATGGATTAAAACAAGCACCAAGGTGTTGGAATGCTAAATTTGAGAGAGAGTATTGAAGAAATATGGCTTCAAGAATAGTCATGCTGACAGGTGTGTTTATAAAGGCGGTACAAAAGAAGCAAGAGTATATCTGTTGCTTTATGTGGATGATGGGTTGCTGCTTTCAACAGATTCCTCAGCTCTCAATGAAGTAATTAACGATTTGAAGAAGGAATTTGAAATTAAGATCTGTAAATCGCCACATTTCATAGGAATACAGATTGAACAGTGTCACGATTATATCTTCTTACATCAAACTAAATACGTTGATGAAATGCTTCAAAGATTTAATATGTATAAAGCTAATACTAAGAGTATACCAGCTGATCCGCATGTTACATTGGAGAAAAGCACTGAGCCTGATAGTGACAACAAAGACTTTCCATATAGAGAAGCTGTGGGTTCTTTAATGTTCACTGCTACTGTGAGCAGACCGGACATTATGTATGCAGTGTGCACAGCAGCTCGTTTTCTCAACAGCTATGACCAAATGCACTGGAATGCAGTCAAGCGCATCATCAAATATTTACATGAAACAAAACATTTTGGACTCTGTTTCAGGTTAAAGCAAAGTAACACACTTGAAGGTTACTCTGATGCTGATTATGCCAATGATCCTGCCACAAGAAGGTCCACTACGGGTTATGTCTTCATGAAAAATGGAGCAGCAGTGACGTGGAGCAGTCAGCGACAACCAACCATTGCCTTGTCCACTACAGAGGCAGAATTCATGGCATCAGGCAGTGCAACCAAGGAAGCTCTCTGGGTTCGACAACTAATGCTTGATATTGAAGAATATAAACAAAGTTCTATCAATCTTCATATTGATAATCAAAGTACCATTCATTTAATTAAAAATAATGATTTTCATAAACGATGTAAACACATTGATGTAAAATATAACTTTGTAAAAGAAAAATATGCGCAAAGAATAATAGACTTGAAGTATGTTAACACTGATAGTCAATTAGCAGATATCTTCACAAAAGCTTTACCTAAAGTAAAATTTCAATATTTTAGAGAGAAACTTGGTGTAATTAAGAATCCGAAGATGTAAATTAAGTAATCTTCAGAATATATTTTTTTTATTGCTTGAGTATTTGAACTGTTTAGTTAGCCCAGCTATATTCATTTTTGATTTATATTAATAGGAATAATATATTGTTTTAGAGAGGCTGAAATTTAGAGGGAGTGTTAATATTAGTTTAAATTTGGCGCCTCTTCTATGTCATGTGTCATGTCAACTTGTCGCGCACTCTTGAAGGTGCAGCTGATCTTAGATCACATTATTATATTTGAAGATATCCGGTTGTTAACATGTCGCCATCGTAATTGTCTTGAATAAATAATCTTATATCTTATGTTAAAATACTCGTTTTATTTAACAGATATACACAGCGCTCTAGATATACAGCTTTTTTTGATGCCTCAGTGCTGCTCAACATAGTAGTTTTCTGCTTGCTACTTCGCCAATTGATGGGACCCCCTGAAAGTTTGAATAGAAAACCAGTATATATATAAGTAGATATACTAGGAGAGTTCTGGGACGGAAGTGACCTGTCAACCACAGAACACAAACTGAGAACAGCATATTGACAGTGACACGGAAAACAGTGACAGATGTGACACGGAACACAGAGACAGTATTTTTCCAACGGGGTTTCAAATGTTAGATTCCTACATTTCATGAGCGCCATCTAGCGGAGAGGGGGTAAGTTACTACATTTAGATTCCTACTTTTCATGACCGCCATCTAGCGGAGAGGGGATAAGTTACTGCATTTAGATTCCTACTTTTCATGACCGCCATTAGGGATTATTTATTTTAAAGCTGAGGAAAAAAAGTTCACCATTGCGCGGGATCGAACCCACAACCACACACACCAATACGCTAACAAGCTAGGCGTTTTCCAAGCCTGCCATCTCGGTTACCCATGTGAATGTGAGAAAGCAATGTATATATTTTGCATAGCGGCGCGTGCGCACTTACATCAGATAAGCCGCGAGCTCATAAATTGGAATGTCGATGTGTTAACACCGCTTCGACGTAAGCATGGGCGATAAGCCGTTTGGGTCTGCGCGCTCGGAAAACCCTTCTCGTTTCAAGCAAACGACTCCCAAAATCGTCTTCTGCCGAAAATTTGATGGCGATTCAGTTTTTGATTCGTTTAAATCGGCCAAGATTTGATTTTCGTATAGAATATACGAGTTAAATTGCAAATTATACTTTTTCGACACAACAGCATCATTAAAAGTGCTTAAACAAGAAATTAGGAGTGAAAGAAAATGTGTTATGTTTAAAATTGTATCAAAAAAGATTTTCTGAATAAAACATTATACTTATAATTTGCTTTATACCTGTGTAAATGTGAGAAATCAAAGAATGTATGTTGGATGGCGGCGCGTTATTGTATCTATCAAAAATGATTTTCTGAATAAAACAACATTTTACTTAAAATTTGCTTTATTTAATAAATGATTTTATCAAACAAAATTTTTAAATAGAGTACGGAGTGATTCTTCTTGATGGCATCTCATTGCGTTGACGAAAACGTGTAGGATTTTTGAAGACCTTCTCATTCCAATCGTTTTCACTGAATTGGGTGGTAGGATTGATAGTCATATCATTGAACAATGTAAACACCTTTTGTTTTTCCTCAAAAAAGTTCAGAATATTTTTTAATTCTTCCAAACGTCGAATGTGTTGCTCCAACCTTTCTTTCAACATCATCGTAACTCTATGACTCTCAGACAAAAAAACTTCTCTTGTCTTGTCTCCCTCCCCCCTCCAATAAAACATTTTTTTTAAATCTCTCTATTGCTCATAAAGGTAAAGTATTACAAAACCATTTATACAATTCATCAACATTTCTAAGACTACAATTATAGAATTGACTGCTACGTGTGTGGTGCATACATGATGTAAATTCGCTGTTGTTGAACGCTGGAACAGTGTGCCATGAGTCATCAAATTCCTCCAAATTCACGACTCTACTAGCTTGCTCTCCGTAGAAAGATTGAAGTTTATCATCCAAAAATTGCTTCTTCTGATGTCCTCGCACATAGATGATATCAATTTCGTTGAGTTTTTCCTTCAGAATATCATCCAGCGATTCGTATGGTATAAAGCCGGAAGAATATTTGAGGTTATGTACATGTTTCTCCAAATAACAAACGCCATATCGGTCTGCTTTGCTTAGCGATGAGAACGGTATTGGTGGTAATAGCAAATAATTACTACATCGACGTCCAATCCTTAAGGCAATTTCTTTGGGGTGGAATTGGCACTCCACATTGAAGCCTTGAATGTCTACGAACGCTATTCTCATCTCTCCTCGACGATGGTTGAACTTAAACTGAGGACAGAGGTCATCCTAGTTCCATCTCTTTATAATTTCACTGAGAGGATGTTGTTCAATTATGTTATCGTGAATGATGATGCAAAAGACACAAGTATTTGCTGGAAAACCTTTCGACGCTTCTATTTCAAGCTTGACATCAACACTTGAACTTTTCACGCTTTCATCTCGGTGAGAACAATCGATGACAAATAGAGGTTTATTTGCAAATTCAGAGTAACTTAGTAGCGGCGTATGTAGATAAGAGTGTTTGTAGCTTTTTCCAAATTGAGTGTAGTTGAAGTAAGCTTCGGTAAAATCCCCCTTTTCAAAGTCCAAATGCATCTTCTCCTTTGGATAGCTGTATCCGTTCAGCGTCAAGGTGATATTCATAATGTTTGCAAAATTAAATTTTGTAGGATCGTTATTCACTTGGTTCTTTTCGTGGTTGCTCTGGAAACAAACGATGACATAGCGAGGACTTTCTAAAAATGATGAAGTTTTCACCGACCAAATTTCGTTGGTGGCTCCTGTAGTGAGAGCAGGCAACATGTGAATTTCCCATTTTCTAAACGGTATCAAGATGGTAGTGTCAGCTTCATCAACAACAATCATTCAACAATCATTAATGTTTGCAAATTTATTGAAAAATTAAAAATATCTCAAGCTGACCGTTCAGTTGATAAAACGATGTAACATATTGGAAAAAATGTTGCTCTGATTAAATGATGGTGTAGAGAAAATCAAACTTTTTTAGTCATATAGTTGGAAATAATGAAGAGTATATCTGAAAAATTAGAACTTAGAAAAAAAAACACACAACTGAATTCAAAACGTGAAAAGAAAATATTTTATTCAGTGGCCGAGCGTCATAGACAGGAACAGAAGAAACGAGGAAAGTGAGAACGCACTACAAGCGGGGAGATCCGTTTGAAAGATAAGAGCGAGAATTAAACATGGCTGCAAATGCGTGATGAATGGAAGAGCAGGAAGTGTCTCAAAATATTTTCAATGATTCCCTCAGACTTTACATGAAAATGAAGGTGGAATTGCAGGTTTCTCAAGAAACAAAGTATGTCACATTAAAAAAATGAGAGCTCGTAAAGAAGCACTTATATCAAAAATAAAGTACATTACATATCAGTTGAAGTGCAAAATCTTTCAAACACAAGTCTGGGAGAGACATCCAATAGAATTTATTAAGAAGTAAGTCATTTAATGACAACATAGTATTAACAAAAAAGCAGTCTGGAAGTATGAAAATGAAAAGCAATATGAAAACATGTAAATTGTGTCGCTCATTATACACATTGTTTAACTTTCAACGTTTTTCATCTATGCGAGGACAATTGCTAATTTTGTCAGAACAAAGAAAAAATCAAAAATTGATGACAAGAAACGTTGAAAAAGAAGACCACCACCCAATATAATTTATTAATAACCTTGTAAAATAATGCTGGCACATGCATCGTGGTTGTGATTTGTTCCTTCTTATCAACGTTTTTGATCCATCTGTTGAGTCGTATTTTTAATATATTTTAAAAATTCCAATTGATTTTCGTAATATAAGATTGAATGTTATTTGTTGTCTCGAAAAATATTTCTGATGGATACATCTTTGAATCCATACATAAAAAATAACTCGTGTTTCATTCAATTTTCTTTATTGTTTAAATCAAATAACATATTGTATAAAGCATTAGAATCAGTTTTAATCACCTCTTCACATCTCAAATAATTTGATATTTTTCAAACTTGGTGGTGAAATGATGCATCTCCTTTTCACACCAAAAATTCAACCAAATGGCATCGTTTTCACAAAAGTTGGTTAATTCCACACATACATACTTGTTTTGTTCAATGAAATTTTGAGTTTTGTATCAGAAATTCTTCAAATCCGTCTGGAGAAAAGATGATTTTCTTGTAAAACAACATCATATACGTCAGAAGGATGTGCATTATTCACCTCAACTCAGCTGTTGTGTTTGCTTTTCAATGTCTGTCGTTTGACATAAATTTTTCTTCTTGTTTCCTCAGTACTTTTTGAACCAGACAGATCTGATGTAATTTAGATACAATTCTTAGAAAGCTCTTCCAATTGATGAACCCAACATATATTGAGGAGACATACATGAAAATTCAATGAAAGTTTGTAAATAATTTTCTTCCAAAAGCTTTTGTTCAATCGTTGGAGAAAAAAACAAGATCATAATGATGGAATTATCTTATTGTTCAAAGGCGAACACAATGAAAAACCATTTGGGTCATCAATCTGTATCACATATAAAATTACGTATAAGTATCGAAACAAATGAAGAAAATATAGTTCAATATATAATTTCAGAGTCAATCCAATGCAAATTGTTATGGTAGCAGTTGCACAGAGAAAATGGTAAACTCAAGGAGTGGTAGATGAAATACCAATAAAAAAAGAAGAAATTGCTCACAAGCCGAAAAATGTGAACGATATATTTGTTTGTTTTAACATAGACATAGACAAAAAATGAAACTTGTCGAGCAAAATAGACAAAATGGCACGAATAGCATACAGAAAACACAAGAGACCACATTAATATCAAATTTGGACATTGCTCACATGTCGAAAAATGTGGATGTTATATTTGTTTGCTTTAATACTGATTTAGATAGAAATGAAACTTGTCCAACAAAATAGACAAAATGTCGTTTGTAGGATGCAGAAAACACGAGAGAATCACATTAATATGAAATTTGTCTTAGATTCTATCATTATAAATAGATAAGCTGTTCTCCTCAACTGTTGTAATAACAGTATGTCAAGAAGCTCTTGCTTATTACATTTTATATAAATAAAATAAGATATTAGTAAAATAGTGTTTTATTTAATATATAGGAAAAAAAAGATCATTCATAAAAAGAAGTTACTTTGGAAAGCAAAGTTTTCAATTCTTGCAAGAGCCCACTGCTTGGACATTGTACTCCAAACATATTCCAATTAAATTCTCCTACTTGCACAAGTTTTCGTTGAAATTCGTTGTATTTGAAGTAAGTATTCTTCTTGAAGAAATATATATGTCCATCAATATAACGAAACGCTGAAGTTAAATTGCTTGGAATATCTGGAAACTCGTATCTAGTATTACCCATAAATTTTCGAGCTCCATTTTCATTATATTCTCGATAGTCACCATTTGTCAATAAAATATAGATTTTTCCACTGTTTGTCTGAAACATAGCTTCTACTTCAACTCCTCTAGGTATATCACAAGCAATGGTTCTGATGCTACCAACGATGTTTAAATTTGGAAATTGACTAAAATAAACTTTCTTATTGCGTGCAACCATAAGATTACCATTCGAAATTTGAAAAGCGTGATTCACTTTGGTTATTCCAGTGTTAATTAAATAATCATGATATAGATTTTCAGATTGATGAATTTTATTGTCTTTTTTATTAGCATTTATATCTATTTTCCACAAGCGATTTTCAGAAATTACGTATAATTTATGGTTGGGGAATCCTGGTGAATATGCCAAAAATATTACGTCAGGATATTTCACATCACACAAGTTAAATGTAGAGCTAATATCTTCTGGAGAAGGTTGCTGCTGTGTTGTTTTGGGTGTTGTAGTAGGCCTCGGTTTGCCATATAACCTTTGAATTGCTAATTTATCATCTTCGTGTAGACTGTTTGCTGCATCTTGATAAAACGGGTACATTATTGCATGAGTATTTAGGCTGTGACTTATTCCTAGAGAATGTCCAATCTCATGTACCAGTACCATTAACAGATTTATCCCTCCATCACCAATCATATTTCCATCATCATCAATATATTGCCAATTTTCATCAGCTTCTATATGAACTTCAACACATGAAGCATAGGATGCAAGGGGAAACGCATGTCCTAAGACTACTCCTGGACCATCTAATGGATATGGACAGATCTCTTTACCCATGCATATGGTGCGATATTCGTGTTCTCTTTTGACAAATGCTACTAAAATATCTGGAGTGATGTTATTAACATGATCTCTCTTTATCATACTAGCAGTAGTAAGCATTTTATATGTTAGTCCAGATGCATTTTGCCACAAATTGAAAGCTTGTTGAACGACGTTTCGATATTTACCGACACCCTCGACCAAATACCAATGCAGAGTCGTTTTGTTCCATTTAGTTGAAACTACAAATTCATTATCGCTATAGTGACATCGTGGTTTTGATATTAACTCAATCGTTTCTGCATTAAGGCAGCCATCTATCGGTAAATTGTAATCTTCTTGAAACTTTGCTAGACTCTCCTCGAGAGATGTATTTGTATTATTTTGAATATAACCATACTTTTGCAAATATTTCTGTGCATCAGGAAGAGTTAGGTTCGATGACGCGATATGTACCAGCAATAGCAAGGAAACGATCACCTTCATTGTCAACTCGTTAATGATTGAATTATCAAGGTGATAATGAATATATTTTGGTGGAGATATGAAATAAAACAAAAAAAGTTTATTTCACAGTATATTAGCAGTCTATGTTAGATGTAGATTCAAATTCATTATCTAAAAAATTCTGTATAATATCTGAACTATAATAAAAGAGATATACCCTTAAGGTATTAGTATACATACAATCGATTGAGGATGCTTCACAAAATCCATAAAGAAGGTATAAAACACTCAAATTTACATCATCTAACCAATTTCTTACAATATTAAATAAATTTCGATAAAATTCGTTGAAATTGAGGCATTCCAACATAGCAAGTCAATTTGAAATCACATGCATCTGTACATTTAAAATGGCTGCAATATCTTCTTCATATAGATTCATGCCGACATTGAACTTGGAAATATACAAGAGGTTCGTGTAGGTACCATACTGATATTGAGTCACTTTCACAAAGTCTCCACATTTTGTTTCTATAGGATCAGCAGCATAATCTTCGTTGTCTTCGACATTTTGTTGTATTTCTTGTAGCAAGGTGATGATTGAATCCCACTCGTAGGTGGAGAATGAAATTTCCCAAGGTGTAGACCTTCGCTTCAGAATAACGTATGCACTAAAGTCTCTTGTAGGACTCAGACCACATCGCACCTCGTAGTTACATGTTTGAGGTAGAGGAAATGACATTAAAAATAATGGTTTTTCGGTTGAGCTTTAGTTTCGAACATGATTAAAGCTTTGTCATCAGCCTCATCATCATAGAGTTTGAGGAGCCTTTTAGATCGAACAAAGTTACTCAGCTGATTCAACGTAAAGACCATCTTTTATGATTGTAGATTGTTTATCACACATGTATAATAATGAATTAATTTTATAATATCAGTATACAAGATGTGTCGGCATTGATTTAAATTAATATGTATATTTCTCATAACTCTGAAAAAGGTACAACTATCAAGAAAAATGAGGCAAGTAACTCAACAAATGACTGAAAATGACAAAAAAATGGTACAAATATCAAGAAAAATGAGACAAGTAACTACAAAATAGCTATGTGAGATCAGAAAAATTACAGAAAGAAATGCAAAATACATGAAATGAGAAAGAAAAATGGTACAAATATCAAGAAAAAATTATACAAGTAACTACAAAATAGCTATGTGAGATGTGAAAAATGACAGAAAAATGCAAAATACATGAAATGAGAGAGAAAAATGGTACAAATATCAAGCTGAGAAAAATACAAGACCTTGTATAATCAATGCTCTGAGGAAAGATGAAGCCATCAAGGTCAACGCAGTATTCGGAGGCGAGTTTGTAATCGTGAAAGGTGACCAAGTTCAAACGGAATATAAATATTTCACTACAGCCAATTCACCCATCTTCTCCCACCTGGGGTGTAAATTTGTTAATGTTCACTCCTAAATTCATTACTCGCTTCAGTGCCCATCCACTATCTCTCTCTTGAAATTCTTCTAAGTCTTTGAAAATGAATTTAGGAGTGAACATTAACAAATTTACACCCCAGGTGGGTGAAGATGGGTGAATTGGCTGTAGTGAAATATTTATATTCCGTTTGAACTTGGTCACCTTTCACGATTACAAACTCGCCTCCGAATACTGCGTTGACCTTGATGGCTTCATCTTTCATCAGAGCATTGATTATACAAGGTCTTGTAATTTTCTCAGCTTGATATTTGTACCATTTTTCTCTCTCATTTCATGTATTTTGCATTTTTCTGTCATTTTTCACATCTCACATAGCTATTTTGTAGTTACTTGTATAATTTTTTCTTGATATTTGTACCATTTTTCTTTCTCATTTCATGTATTTTGCATTTCTTTCTGTAATTTTTCTGATCTCACATAGCTATTTTGTAGTTACTTGTCTCATTTTTCTTGATATTTGTACCATTTTTTTGTCATTTTCAGTCATTTGTTGAGTTACTTGCCTCATTTTTCTTGATAGTTGTACCTTTTTCAGAGTTATGAGAAATATACATATTAATTTAAATCAATGCCGACACATCTTGTATACTGATATTATAAAATTAATTCATTATTATACATGTGTGATAAACAATCTACAATCATAAAAGATGGTCTTTACGTTGAATCAGCTGAGTAACTTTGTTCGATATAAAAGGCTCCTCAAACTCTATGATGATGAGGCTGATGACAAAGCTTTAATCATGTTCGAAACTAAAGCTCAACCGAAAAACCATTATTTTTAATGTCATTTCCTCTACCTCAAACATGTAACTACGAGGTGCGATGTGGTCTGAGTCCTACAAGAGACTTTAGTGCATGCGTTATTCTGAAGCGAAGGTCTACACCTTGGGAAATTTCATTCTCCACCTACGAGTGGGATTCAATCATCACCTTGCTACAAGAAATACAACAAAATGTCGAAGACAACGAAGATTATGCTGCTGATCCTATAGAAACAAAATGTGGAGACTTTGTGAAAGTGACTCAATATCAGTATGGTACCTATACGAACCTCTTGTATATTTCCAAGTTCAATGTCGGCATGAATCTATATGAAGAAGATATTGCAGCCATTTTAAATGTACAGATGCATGTGATTTCAAATTGACTTGCTATGTTGGAATGCCTCAATTTCTACGAATTTTATCGAAATTTATTTAATATTGTAAGAAATTGGTTAGATGATGTAAATTTGAGTGTTTTAGACCTTCTTTATGGATTTTGTGAAGCATCCTCAATCGATTGTATGTATACTAATACCTTAAGGGTATATCTCTTTTATTATAGTTCAGATATTATACAGAATTTTTTAGATAATGAATTTGAATCTACATCTAACATAGACTGCTAATATACTGTGAAATAAACTTTTTTTGTTTTATTTCATATCTCCACCAAAATATATTCATTATCACCTTGATAATTCAATCATTAACGAGTTGACAATGAAGGTGATCGTTTCCTTGCTATTGCTGGTACATATCGCGTCATCGAACCTAACTCTTCCTGATGCACAGAAATATTTGCAAAAGTATGGTTATATTAAAAATAATACAAATACATCTCTCGAGGAGAGTCTAGCAAAGTTTCAAGAAGATTACAATTTACCGATAGATGGCAGCCTTAATGCAGAAACGATTGAGTTAATATCAAAACCACGATGTCACTATAGCGATAATGAATTTGTAGTTTCAACTAAATGGAACAAAACGACTCTGCATTGGTATTTGGTCGAGGGTGTCGGTAAATATCGAAACGTCGTTCAACAAGCTTTCAATATGTGGCAAAATGCATCTGGACTAACATTTAAAATGCTTACTACTGCTAGTATGATAAAGAGAGATCATGTTAATAACATCACTGCAGATATTTTAGTAGCATTTGTCAAAAGAGAACACGAATATCGCACCATATGCATGGGTAAAGAGATCTGTCCATATCCATTAGATGGTCCAGGAGTAGTCTTAGGACATGCGTTTCCCCCTGCATCCTATGTGTTGAAGTTCATATAGAAGCTGATGAAAATTGGCAATATATTGATGATGATGGAAATATGATTGGTGATGGAGGGATAAATCTGTTAATGGTACTGGTACATGAGATTGGACATTCTCTAGGAATAAGTCACAGCCTAAATACTCATGCAATAATGTACCCGTTTTATCAAGATGCAGCAAACAGTCTACACGAAGATGATAAATTAGCAATTCAAAGGTTATATGGCAAACCGAGGCCTACTACAACACCCAAAACAACACAGCAGCAACCTTCTCCAGAAGATATTAGCTCTACATTTAACTTGTGTGATGTGAAATATCCTGACGTAATGTTTTTGGCATATTCACCAGGATTCCCCAACCATAAATTATACGTAATTTCTGAAAATCGCTTGTGGAAAATAGATATAAATGCTAATAAAAAAGACAATAAAATTCATCAATCTGAAAATCTATATCATGATTATTTAATTAACACTGGAATAACCAAAGTGAATCACGCTTTTCAAATTTCGAATGGTAATCTTATGGTTGCACGCAATAAGAAAGTTTATTTTAGTCAATTTCCAAATTTAAACATCGTTGGTAGCATCAGAACCATTGCTTATGATATACCTAGAGGAGTTGAAGTAGAAGCTATGTTTCAGACAAACAGTGGAAAAATCTATATTTTATTGACAAATGGCGACTATCGAGAATATAATGAAAATGGAGCTCGAAAATTTATGGGTAATACTAGATACGAGTTTCCAGATATTCCAAGCAATTTAACTTCAGCGTTTCGTTATATTGATGGACATATATATTTCTTCAAGAAGAATACTTACTTCAAATACAACGAATTTCAACGAAAACTTGTGCAAGTAGGAGAATTTAATTGGAATATGTTTGGAGTACAATGTCCAAGCAGTGGGCTCTTGCAAGAATTGAAAACTTTGCTTTCCAAAGTAACTTCTTTTTATGAATGATCTTTTTTTTCCTATATATTAAATAAAACACTATTTTACTAATATCTTATTTTATTTATATAAAATGTAATAAGCAAGAGCTTCTTGACATACTGTTATTACAACAGTTGAGGAGAACACCTTATCTATTTATAATGATAGAATCTAAGACAAATTTCATATTAATGTGATTCTCTCGTGTTTTCTGCATCCTACAAACGACATTTTGTCTATTTTGTTGGACAAGTTTCATTTCTATCTAAATCAGTATTAAAGCAAACAAATATAACATCCACATTTTTCGACATGTGAGCAATGTCCAAATTTGATATTAATGTGGTCTCTTGTGTTTTCTGTATGCTATTCGTGCCATTTTGTCTATTTTGCTCGACAAGTTTCATTTTTTGTCTATGTCTATGTTAAAACAAACAAATATATCGTTCACATTTTTCGGCTTGTGAGAAATTTCTTCTTTTTTTATTGGTATTTCATCTACCACTCCTTGAGTTTACCATTTTCTCTGTGCAACTGCTACCATAACAATTTGCATTGGATTGACTCTGAAATTATATTTTGAACTATATTTTCTTCATTTGTTTCGATACTTATACGTAATTTTATATGTGATACAGAGAGATGACCCAAATGGTTTTTCATTGTGTTCGCCTTTGAACAATAAGATAATTCCATCATTATGATCTTGTTTTTTTCTCCAACGATTGAACAAAAGCTTTTGGAAGAAAATTATTTACAAACTTTCATTGAATTTTCATGTATGTCTCCTCAATATATGTTGGGTTCATCAATTGGAAGAGCTTTCTAAGAATTGTATCTAAATTACATCAGATCTGTCTGGTTCAAAAAGTACTGAGGAAACAAGAAGAAAAATTTATGTCAAACGACAGACATTGAAAAGCAAACACAACAGCTGAGTTGAGGTGAATAATGCACATCCTTCTGACGTATATGATGTTGTTTTACAAGAAAATCATCTTTTCTCCAGACGGATTTGAAGAATTTCTGATACAAAACTCAAAATTTCATTGAACAAAACAAGTATGTATGTGTGGAATTAACCAACTTTTGTGAAAACGATGCCATTTGGTTGAATTTTTGGTGTGAAAAGGAGATGCATCATTTCACCACCAAGTTTGAAAAATATCAAATTATTTGAGATGTGAAGAGGTGATTAAAACTGATTCTAATGCTTTATACAATATGTTATTTGATTTAAACAATAAAGAAAATTGAATGAAACACGAGTTATTTTTTTTGTATGGATTCAAAGATGTATCCATCAGAAATATTTTTCGAGACAACAAATAACATTCAATCTTATATTACGAAAATCAATTGGAATTTTTAAAAGATATTAAAAATACGACTCAACAGATGGATCAAAAACGTTGATAAGAAGGAACAAATCACAACCACGATGCATGTGCCAGCATTATTTTACAAGGTTATTAATAAATTATATTGGGTGGTGGTCTTCTTTTTCAACGTTTCTTGTCATCAATTTTTGATTTTTTCTTTGTTCTGACAAAATTAGCAATTGTCCTCGCATAGATGAAAAACGTTGAAAGTTAAACAATGTGTATAATGAGCGACACAATTTACATGTTTTCATATTGCTTTTCATTTTCATACTTCCAGACTGCTTTTTTGTTAATACTATGTTGTCATTAAATGACTTACTTCTTAATAAATTCTATTGGATGTCTCTCCCAGACTTGTGTTTGAAAGATTTTGCACTTCAACTGATATGTAATGTACTTTATTTTTGATATAAGTGCTTCTTTACGAGCTCTCATTTTTTTAATGTGACATACTTTGTTTCTTGAGAAACCTGCAATTCCACCTTCATTTTCATGTAAAGTCTGAGGGAATCATTGAAAATATTTTGAGACACTTCCTGCTCTTCCATTCATCACGCATTTGCAGCCATGTTTAATTCTCGCTCTTATCTTTCAAACGGATCTCCCCGCTTGTAGTGCGTTCTCACTTTCCTCGTTTCTTCTGTTCCTGTCTATGACGCTCGGCCACTGAATAAAATATTTTCTTTTCACGTTTTGAATTCAGTTGTGTGTTTTTTTTTTCTGAGTTCTAATTTTTCAGATATACTCTTCATTATTTCCAACTATATGACTAAAAAAGTTTGATTTTCTCTACACCATCATTTAATCAGAGCAACATTTTTTCCAATATGTTACATCGTTTTATCAACTGAACGGTCAGCTTGAGATATTTTTAATTTTTCAATAAATTTGCAAACATTAATGATTGTTGAATGATTGTTGTTGATGAAGCTGACACTACCATCTTGATACCGTTTAGAAAATGGGAAATTCACATGTTGCCTGCTCTCACTACAGGAGCCACCAACGAAATTTGGTCGGTGAAAACTTCATCATTTTTAGAAAGTCCTCGCTATGTCATCGTTTGTTTCCAGAGCAACCACGAAAAGAACCAAGTGAATAACGATCCTACAAAATTTAATTTTGCAAACATTATGAATATCACCTTGACGCTGAACGGATACAGCTATCCAAAGGAGAAGATGCATTTGGACTTTGAAAAGGGGGATTTTACCGAAGCTTACTTCAACTACACTCAATTTGGAAAAAGCTACAAACACTCTTATCTACATACGCCGCTACTAAGTTACTCTGAATTTGCAAATAAACCTCTATTTGTCATCGATTGTTCTCACCGAGATGAAAGCGTGAAAAGTTCAAGTGTTGATGTCAAGCTTGAAATAGAAGCGTCGAAAGGTTTTCCAGCAAATACTTGTGTCTTTTGCATCATCATTCACGATAACATAATTGAACAACATCCTCTAAGTGAAATTATAAAGAGATGGAACTAGGATGACCTCTGTCCTCAGTTTAAGTTCAACCATCGTCGAGGAGAGATGAGAATAGCGTTCGTAGACATTCAAGGCTTCAATGTGGAGTGCCAATTCCACCCCAAAGAAATTGCCTTAAGGATTGGACGTCGATGTAGTAATTATTTGCTATTACCACCAATACCGTTCTCATCGCTAAGCAAAGCAGACCGATATGGCGTTTGTTATTTGGAGAAGCATGTACATAACCTCAAATATTCTTACGGCTTTATACCATACGAATCGCTGGATGATATTCTGAAGGAAAAACTCAACGAAATTGATATCATCTATGTGCGAGGACATCAGAAGAAGCAATTTTTGGATGATAAACTTCAATCTTTCTACGGAGAGCAAGCTAGTAGAGTCGTGAATTTGGAGGAATTTGATGACTCATGGCACACTGTTCCAGCGTTCAACAACAGCGAATTTACATCATGTATGCACCACACACGTAGCAGTCAATTCTATAATTGTAGTCTTAGAAATGTTGATGAATTGTATAAATGGTTTTGTAATACTTTACCTTTATGAGCAATAGAGAGATTTAAAAAAAAATGTTTTATTGGAGGGGGGAGGGAGACAAGACAAGAGAAGTTTTTTTGTCTGAGAGTCATAGAGTTACGATGATGTTGAAAGAAAGGTTGGAGCAACACATTCGACGTTTGGAAGAATTAAAAAATATTCTAAACTTTTTTGAGGAAAAACAAAAGGTGTTTACATTGTTCAATGATATGACTATCAATCCTACCACCCAATTCAGTGAAAACGATTGGAATGAGAAGGTCTTCAAAAATCCTACACGTTTTCGTCAACGCAATGAGATGCCATCAAGAAGAATCACTCCGTACTCTATTTAAAAATTTTGTTTGATAAAATCATTTATTAAATAAAGCAAATTTTAAGTAAAATGTTGTTTTATTCAGAAAATCATTTTTGATAGATACAATAACGCGCCGCCATCCAACATACATTCTTTGATTTCTCACATTTACACAGGTATAAAGCAAATTATAAGTATAATGTTTTATTCAGAAAATCTTTTTTGATACAATTTTAAACATAACACATTTTCTTTCACTCCTAATTTCTTGTTTAAGCACTTTTAATGATGCTGTTGTGTCGAAAAAGTATAATTTGCAATTTAACTCGTATATTCTATACGAAAATCAAATCTTGGCCGATTTAAACGAATCAAAAACTGAATCGCCATCAAATTTTCGGCAGAAGACGATTTTGGGAGTCGTTTGCTTGAAACGAGAAGGGTTTTCCGAGCGCGCAGACCCAAACGGCTTATCGCCCATGCTTACGTCGAAGCGGTGTTAACACATCGACATTCCAATTTATGAGCTCGCGGCTTATCTGATGTAAGTGCGCACGCGCCGCTATGCAAAATATATACATTGCTTTCTCACATTCACATGGGTAACCGAGATGGCAGGCTTGGAAAACGCCTAGCTTGTTAGCGTATTGGTGTGTGTGGTTGTGGGTTCGATCCCGCGCAATGGTGAACTTTTTTTCCTCAGCTTTAAAATAAATAATCCCTAATGGCGGTCATGAAAAGTAGGAATCTAAATGCAGTAACTTATCCCCTCTCCGCTAGATGGCGGTCATGAAAAGTAGGAATCTAAATGTAGTAACTTACCCCCTCTCCGCTAGATGGCGCTCATGAAATGTAGGAATCTAACATTTGAAACCCCGTTGGAAAAATACTGTCTCTGTGTTCCGTGTCACATCTGTCACTGTTTTCCGTGTCACTGTCAATATGCTGTTCTCAGTTTGTGTTCTGTGGTTGACAGGTCACTTCCGTCCCAGAACTCTCCTAGTATATCTACTTATATATATATATATATATATATATATATATATATATTCTTTGAGATCGTGGGGGTGTTCGAAATATCTCGTAACTTCGTAACAAAAAAAAATGTCTACATGTGGAAACTATGTGCTCTGTTCAATTTTGTGTCCCTATTCTATATGAAAAATAAAGTTGCTGGAGCTGTCGCATTTATGTTTGCTTGTTACCGATTATTATTTTTATTGTTTCATAAATATATATACACTGTGTCTCAGATTGATGCTGTATGTATAGCTATCTCGGTTATTATAAGACTTACAAATCGGTTAAATGGGCAATGTTTCTCAGGATCCTATTACCATTTCAGAGATGTTATTACATTTTGTCCATTATTTTTGATTTTTTAATAAATCTCGAAAAACCAAAATGGTGAGTTTTTGGCTATTCCCCGTATCTCCATTATTTGAGAACATACAGTATTATGGTATAGACATTCTATGAGCACTTTTTTATGGTATTTACTGTAGAAAATACAAAAACAGAATAATATCTCTTTCCGTTTTTAAGATAACCACTATAACTTTGTTTTTTCTTATGGACGCCATATTGGATTTTTATTGCATTGAATAGCATTGTTGATTCCCTTTCCAAAAATGTATCACAACATGGTATTTTCTTTCAACATATAATTAATTTTGCTGCTTTCTTCAATTTGGTCTAGTAGGTGAGTCAACAATATGTATTAGAACTGTCAAAACACAATTTGTTTAATTTGAATTGTCTTCTGTGTTGTTTTCATTAGATTTTATTAATTTATTTTCATTTCGTTAATTGTTTATTGTTTGTTTAATTTAATTTCCGTTAAATTGTTATTATTTTCAAGTATTGCTGGTAATTATACCATTATTGGTTCAATTAATTGATTCGCTAAAAATAAAAATTTCAATAATTTTATATTTAAATGTAATGTACCTATTATACCGCACCATACATTAAATCCAAATTTTCTTTGAAACCTTCATAGTGTGTGGAGTTTTGGGTTTTCTGTAACCCAGTGATGGGAATCATGCATTGGCATTTTCTCGCATATTTTTCTCACTTGTATGGATGATAGATGAGCGAGTATTCGATGAACGGATGACTTAGGTATATCCGTTTCATTACCAATTTTTCTAACTGATGCTCTGGGTTTATTATTAATGTATTGCAACACAGCATCAATTCTCTCCTCATTTTCAACAGCATATTTAGGATTTCTAGGTTTTTCAAACGTCCATTATTCTGCAAATTTAGTACCAGATCCCTAAAATGTCTTGCGTTTGGTTGATGCGGTTCTAGAAATTTGTTTTCATAAATTTCCGCAGCCGCCGTAGAGTTTCTGTGGACTACTACGACGTAAGTTTCTATCATGTTTAATTTTTATTCTTTGGTATAATTTACAGCCATATTTGAAAATAATAACGTAACGGAAATTGAATTAAACAAACAGAAAGCAATTAACGAAATGAAAATGATGAATATAATCTTATGAAAGCAACACAGAAGGCCGTTCAAATTAAACTTAGAACCTAGAAAACCAGTATATATATATATATATATATATATATATATATATATATATATATATGTATATATATAACTTTCTGTCATAATCATTCGCCCAGTCATATCTGAGTATTCTTTTAACACACTACCAGTTATATTCAATATTGTATTGTATAGTTTACTGCTCATGCTATATCTGGCCTAGTTAACACTGTCAAACACATTAAACTCCCTATTAGTTTTTGGAAAGGCAAATTACTTAAATACAAACTAAAACTCTCAGCATTTTTAACATTAACCTTAGGTTCTGACAATTTGACATTTCAAATTTCTTTAAAACTTGATCTACATAATTTTCTTGCTTCGCTTCGCGAAGATCTTTTATCTCAAATTCTGTACTCAATTTTGACTTTAAAAATTGTTACAATCATTTGAGAAGATAAAAAAATCATCAACGTTTGTCTCTCCTATGAACAAACAAGATTCATGTTTTGAGTTATTAAACCCCAATTTAGACAAAACTTCATTTAGACGAACACTCCATGCTCTCGAGTAAAGTATAATATTTTTATTAATTTATCGGCATATTTATTATCGAAAATGCATTGTAAACTGTTTAGTAATTTTCAGTGTAGATTAAAACATGTGTTTTGCTCAATTTAATTATATTTAACGAGCAATGCTTGTATATATATATATATATATATATATATATATATATATATATATATATATATATATATAAATAGGATGAAGCTCCAAGACGCAGTTTAAGAAGATAACAAAAGTGATAAGGATATTTACGTGCCAGAGATGCAGACCAGTAGTCAGCAAGTTACCATAAAGACCATTGTTAATTGTTTATCCAGTTCGGCCTCCAAAAAGACATTACTATGTATTTTATTTATAATATTCTAGAAGTTTCGATTCAACCTTAGGAGAAAAGATCCATTGTATTAATTTACGTTTCTTTTTATATTTCTGATGATTAAACATTTTTGATTGTATAAATACTAGATCTTCAGCTAACAGATTCATTCACAATTCACAATTCACTTGTTCACTTACTTACTTGTGAGTCAATATTCATACAGTCATGTAAAGTTATTTGTATTTTAATATTTTTTGTGTTAATAAATAATTGTTTTTTAAAAAGTTAACTTGGAGTTATGTAATTTTACAAATTGGCGCAGTCAGTAGGATAACTCAACGTGATAAAACAAGGCCTACTTCAACAACAAGTTTCCCCTCATTATCACGGTGGTTTCCAAACCTTCAAGTGAAGAATCAACAGCTCCAAAAGAAGAAGAAGAATTATTAGAATTTGAAGAAAAGGATACTTCAACGTTGGTAAAACAAGGCTTACTTCAACAACAAGTATCCCCCTCATTATCAACGGTGGTTTCCTAATTTTGAAGAAAAGAACCGAACAAGACAAATGTACATCTTACTGTAAGTGAATTATCACGTATATTAATTTTTAAATTTTTTATACTGTTCGATTTTCTTTTATCATATTTTTTTATAGATTTGATATTTTATATTTAATTAAATCAAAATGGCAAATGAAAGAAATCCAGCTCAAGAGGTTGAGTTTGAACCATATAGAATTTCGGAAATATTTTGTATCGTGCCTGAATTTGAAGGTGATCAGATATTTCTCGGAACATTTTTAAATGCATGTGATTGTGCTTATAATATGTCTACCAGAGATCAAAAAGCTCTGTTAGTGATTCACATTAAAAATAAATTAAAGGGAAAAGCGGCTCAACTAATCAGCTCGCGAAATCCTCAGACTTACGCAGAGATAAGACAACTTTTAAATCTTCATTTTGGTGATTCAAGAGACCTTACTTCTCTTATTCATGATTTACAAAGATTAAAACAATTATCGAATGAGTCAGCTCTAACATTTTTCAATAGAGTGCAAGTCTTGAATGCTAAAATGCATGCAAATATACAAAAAACATCAAATTTATCAAATAAACAAAAGGTTGCACAAGAAATTCTTATTGATACTATGGCTCTTAATACTTTATTAACTGGACTTGAACCCCGTCTAGGACAACTTATTCGTGCTAGTCAGCCTGAAAACTTGTTAGAAGCACAAATTCGCATACGAAGAGAATTGCAATTATCATATTTTGAGAACCAAAAATTTAATAAGCCAGCTTCTAATATTGTAAGTAAACCTCAAAATATATTAAATGTTAGAAAACCCCAAATACAAACTGTAAAATGCTTTTCATGTGGTAAAAATGGTCATACTTCTAATCAATGTCGTTTCCAACAGCGGAGAGCATCAGCTCCAAGCTATAACCCAAATTTCAATAGTAATTTCCAGAGACCAATGAATTTCCAAAATCAATCACAAAATACTGTGCAAAATAGACCGAATGTTCCTATTCAACAAAGACCTTTTATTTCGCAGGGACAATCCCAGATAAGACCATCAGTAATTCAAAAGAATCCAAATTTTCAACAAAGAGCTCATTTAGTCGGCTTCAATGGTGAAAACGATTCAGATTATTATTTCGAAAATAATCAAGATATTTTTGAAAATGAAATCCAAGAAAATTATAGTAACTATTCCCAATCATCAGACTATTCTCCGGATTTTGAAAATTATCCACAAGATATTGAATCTTCTGAAAACTCCAATTTCCAGGATTTTCCCATTTCTCAAATCAAAGACCATCCCCCAGATTCTCCGACAACAGAGAATTTAATTTCAGAAACAGTTACCAACATTAAATTTCGAATAGATGAACCCGAATGTAAATTTTCCCGAACAAAATTTTCTTTAAATCCATTTTTGACTGTTAATTCCAAAAATCTTTATTATATTGAAGATGCTTCTAAAGAGTTTAAGTTGCTTATTGATACAGGTGCAGGAGTTTCTATTTTTAAAGAAAATACTGTTAAGAAATTTCCTCAAAGATTTACTGAATATGTAACTATTCAAGGGATAACTGATAAAAAAAAATTACTAAAAGAATCTGTACTTATTCCATTTTCTGCAAAAGATCCACATAAAGTTTTTATTTATAATCTTAATATTGATTTTGATGGAATTTTGGGTTCAGATTTCCTAGAACATTATAATTGTATAATTGATTTGAATTTAAAACAATTGATAACTAATTTTAAAACTATACCTCTGTTTAAAGTTACCGAAACATCACACTTGTCTCAAAATAATCAAATTTGTGAACAAGATTCTGAATTCTTACAAATTGAACAAAATACTGAAAATTGTTATAAAAAAATAGCTGAGAAAAACATTGATATTTTTGACATGCCTCATGATTATTCATTAGCTCATTGCGTGGCGGAAGATATGCAAATGCAAAAAGGCATTGCCGCGGAATTTAAGAAACGATTTGGAAATATAGAAAAATTATTAAGTCAAAATCAAAAACAAGGTGGTTTAGCAGGTTTGAAAATTAAGAATGCAAATACAACTAGATATATTTATTATCTTGTAACAAAAGAAACTTCAACCGGAAAACCCACTTATCAGACTTTATGGTCATCTTTAAAGAAATTGAGAGATCATGTTGGTAAAAACAATGTTCAAAAATTAGCTATGCCAAAAATAGGGTGTGGATTGGACAAGTTAGATTGGACGTATGTTAAAAAAATGATATCTTATCTTTTTAGAAATTTAGGTGTTGAAATTGTTATTTGTTTGCCAAAGATACAAAATCGAATTTTTATTGAGCCAAGAGTTGAAAAAATTTTCAAATTGAAATGTAATTTAACAAACACAGATGCACTACTTTTCGGACAAGCAATAGAAAATGTTAGAATTCCAAATGCTTTGGTACATGTAAATGAAGAAGGTGAATTCTTTACTTCAATTATTAATTCGAATGCTATTCCAAAAATTGTTGAATTTCCAAATTTGAATCTAGATCCCATTCCGAATTCCGAATGTTTTTTAAATTTTAATTGCGTTAATGAAAATAAAACTAAATTTAATCCACCTGTTGATAGAAACACTATAATTTTGGATCAGTTGCGTACAGATCATCTCAACGAAGAAGAAAAAGAAATTATCACAAATTTATGTTTAGAATTTTATGATATTTTTTATTTGGAAAGAGACCAACTAACATTTACTAATGAAATTAAACATTCAATTGAAACTGATAATGCGAGACCTATATTTACTAAATCATATAGATACCCCCAAATTCATAAAGAAGAGGTAAAAACTCAGGTGAACAAAATGTTGGAACAAGGTATTATACGTCATTCTATTTCACCATGGTCATCCCCAGTTTGGGTTGTGCCAAAGAAGCTTGATGCTTCAGGAAAACAAAAATGGCGTGTGGTTGTTGATTATCGTAAATTAAATGAAATTACGGTAGATGATAAATATCCATTACCCAACATTTCTGATCTCCTTGATCAACTAGGAAGATGTCAATATTTTACCACTCTTGACTTAGCCTCAGGTTTCCATCAAATCGAAATTGAACCAAAAGATATCTCCAAAACAGCTTTTTCAGATGATAACGGTCAGTATGAATTCGTTCGAATGCCGTTTGGACTCAAAAATGCCCCGTCCACTTTCCAACGCGTCATGGACAACATTTTACTTGGCATTCAAAATGAAAGATGTCTTGTTTATATGGATGACATAATAATTTATTCGTCTACTATTCATGAACATGTTTGTCGTCTGACTGAAGTTTTCAACAGACTTCGGAAAGCCAACTT
Organism: Crioceris asparagi; assembly: GCA_958507055.1. NCBI lineage: Eukaryota > Metazoa > Arthropoda > Insecta > Coleoptera > Chrysomelidae > Crioceris > Crioceris asparagi. The sequence goes on along the minus strand of OY293829.1, from coordinate 61,117,410 downwards.
GAAAATTCAACCAGATAAATGCGAATTTCTTAGAAAAGAAGTCGCTTATCTTGGACATATCATTACCCACGATGGTGTTAAAACAAATCCAGCCAAAATAGAATGTCTCAGAAATTTCCCGGAACCTAAAAATCCGAAAGATGTAAAATCTTTCCTGGGTTTAGCAGGATATTATCGTCGCTTTATACCAAATTTTGCCAAAATTTCTAAACCCCTCACAAGACTTTTACAAAAAGATGTTTCTTTTATTTTTAATAATGAATGTAAAAATTATTTCAATGATCTAAAAGCTGCACTTACTTCAGATCCTATTTTGAGATATCCAAATTTTGAAGAACCATTCATTCTCACAACTGATGCTAGTGCATTTGCCATTGGCGCTGTTCTATCACAAGGTCCCATTGGTAAAGATCTACCAGTAAGTTATGCTTCGAGAACATTATGTAGTGCAGAAACAAGGTATTCGACAATAGAACGAGAACTCCTTGCTATTGTATGGGCAGTAAAACATTTTCGTCCTTATTTATTTGGAAGAAAATTTACGCTAGTCACTGATCATCGTCCATTAACATGGCTTTTTTCCATTAAAGATCCCGGAAGCAGACTAGCTAGATGGCGACTCAAATTGGAAGAATATGATTACAAAATTGAGTACAAGCCAGGCAAAATTAATAAAAATCCAGATGCACTTTCAAGAATTAAAATGAATCATTTTAAAGAATGTGCAAATTTACAATCTAAAATTACAATTTTGGCAAATAATGAAACTAATGAGGTTATACCATCAACAAGTAAAGACCCTAATGATCCTATAGAACCACAAAAAAATGAAACACTTATAGAGGAACAGGATGAATTAATGACAGACGAATTTAATAGATTTGTTGACCTTTACAAAACAAAATCAATAATCGATTATTCAAAAATTGAAACATCAAATGACCAGTTACTGGATAAGACTCATAAGAATATTGTCACTTTATTTTGGCAAAATAAACTTGAAGATTTACATTATAAAATTATTGAAGATATTTTTGAAGAAAATTTTGATTTTCAAATGAATTTAGTAAATATTGTTTCTAGTAAAACTGTGAAAGATCGCAAGTATTTTATAATACCTCTTATTTACGTTCCAGAGTTTGTAGTTCAACAATTATTTTATACATTATTTAAAGAACAAAGTAAATTTGATCCTTCAAAAACTTATTATATAGAAAATAATCTTGAGTTACCTATTTTAGAAGTATTCTCTTTTATTTTTGCTAATGTTGATTTAAAATTTGTAGTATGTCAAAATATTGTTAAAACACCTGACCGAGATGAAATACCTATCATATTGGACCAATATCATAAAGGCAAAAGTAATTTACATCGCGGAATAAATGAAACTATACGACGGATAAAATCTAAGTATAACTGGACAGGACTAACAAAAGATGTAGAACAATTTATTAAAAACTGTGAAACTTGTCAAAAAGTAAAAATCTGTCGTAAGAATTTAAGCACTCCTCTGGTAATAACAGAAACACCAAAAACTCCGTTTGAAAGAATTAATATTGATATTTTTGAGTATCCAACAAGAAATTACGCTTTAACGATTCGAGATGAGTTAACTAAATTTACTCAAGCTTATCCTATTTCAAATAAAAAAGCTTCAACTGTTGTAAATACACTATTAATATTCTTTCAACATTTCGGAACACCTTTGAGAATTCATTGCGATTATGGTCGAGAATTTGATAATTTATTGATAAAAGATTTGTGTACGCTTTATGACATAAAGCTCACCTTTTCTAGCGTTGGCCATCCACAATCGAATGGTTCTTTAGAAAGATTTCACGGAACTCTTGTGGAAATGATCCGTGCACATAAGACAGAAAATCCAGACGAACATCCGTTTAATATTTTGCCATATGCGGTTATATGTTATAATAATACTAAAAACAAAACAACTGGTTTTACTCCATATGAACTGATTTTTGGTCATACGTCTAGTAGACCACCTGAAACTTTATATAATGAAAAAGCCCTTATTACTAAATACATACGTGATTTGAACAACAGAATGCAACATTATTATAAAATTGCATGAGCAAAAACAGCAAGTCAGAAAGAAAAAGCAAAAATTAGATTTGATAAAAATATTTCAGGAAAGCTTCTAGAGTATAAAATAGGAGATAAAGTTTATCTTAAAGAATCTCAAATTAAAGATAAAAGTCAAAATTTGTTTAATGGTCCTTTTGAAATTGTGCAATTATTTGATAATTCTGCAATAGTTTTAAATCCACAAACTAATCAAAAATCAAAAATTAATTTCGATAGACTGAAACCCTACTATGAGTAGTTTCTTTGGTTTCAGATTCTTCGTGCTGATAAATATTATATCAGCTCAATACACACTTAATCCTGTTAATAACACCGTTGGAATCTTTTTCCATGAAGAATGTACTATCAAAATTACGAATGAAAAATGGACACTTTTAGTTTACAAAGATCTGGCCCCAATTAAGAAAACAATGGAAAATAATGATAAAATACTTATAGAAATTTTGGATACTTTAGAAGATCCGTCTCCAAGGTTTATAGCTTTTAAGTCTGAAGTTCAAACACACATAAGTTTATTATCACAAATTTCGAATTCAATAGGTCAAAAATATAAAGAAATTATAGGAGAAACTAAATCTTATAACTCCAGGGCAAAGCGAGGTATATTTAATGGAATCGGAACAGTTTGGAAAACTATAACTGGTAATTTAGATGCATCAGATGGAGAATATTATAATGATTGTATTAACAAATTATCTCATGTTGAATATGAGTTGGAAAATCTTCTTAAAAAACAAATTTCAGTTACAACTTCTGTTATTGAAAATTTTAATAATACTATACAAAAATTACAAATTGATGAGAAGACTTTTAATGAAGATATAAAAGAAATTCAAAATACTTTGATGGATATTGCTGATGATGTCGCATTTTATGAAGCACAAATAAGGATATTGAATATTTGTGAATCACTAATGGAAAGCTATATTTTCTTAGAAGATTCCCTTAATACTATTTTAAATTCTATCACTTTTGCTCGCATAAGATTATTACATAGCTCAATAATAGCACCTTCAGATTTAATCAATTCTTTACAAGATATAGCAAAATCTCTTGTAAGAAATGATTTACCTTTACAACCGTATACGTCAAATATAGCTAATTATCTTAATATTATTGAATTAGAGGCATATCAATCAGAAAGTAAAATAATATTTGTTCTCAAAATTCCTCTCATTGATCCAGAAGCTTATATACTATATCGACTCTATCCAATAGCAATATTAGATGATCGAACAGGTATCTATCATATTTTACCAACTACACAAAAATATATTGCGCGGGATGATGATTCACTGCTGTATTTGTCATTGCGAAATCTGGATAATTGCAAGACTCTTGAAAGAAGCATAAAAATCTGTTCTAATCTCCTCCCATATCCAATTGACAACGATGCAATTTGCGAAGCACAACTATTAAGAAGATTAACTCAGATGCCCAAGACATGTCAAAGATCTCTTCTTTTTATTAAAGATTATAATGTCTACCAAATGGATTTAAATCTATGGTTAATCACTGTTTCGGACCCTCTGCCAATCACGATTAAATGTGGAAATAGGGAAATTAAATCAGAAATTATTAAAACTAATAGTTTACTGAAATTAAAACCTGAGTGTAGTGCCTTTATTGGAAGTACAAGAGTTCATGCTCAATACCCAATTGACACATACCAAGAAATCAAGTATCGAAGTCATCCAGTCACAATTCCATTTGACTGTTGCAAAGATATTGCTGAAAAATTACAAATTCCTGAACTAGAACCTCTTAAGTTGAACAAAATTGATTCCGAAGATTTGAATATTGCACAACACAAACTAAATCAGTATTCAGAAGAATTAGAAAAAATGATGAAACAATCTCCGATCAGTAAATATACACATTGGTTCACCATTTTAACCATTGTAGTAATAATTTTATTGGTAATACTTTATGTGACCTGTAAATGTAGAAGAAAGCATCATCGAATTGGAATAGCTTTAACCAACGATTACCCACCATCACCACCAGGACCAGGTTCCAGTATTTCATTCCAGCAAAGTATAAGAAGAATTCTTCCGAAAAGAAGAGCAAGTATCCATTTCGGTGAACCCATAGAAGAAAATATCGAATTAAATCCAAATAAATCATTAACTTAAAAAGTTGTTGCAAACTCCACCAACTTTTCTTAAATGGGGAAGTTGTTATATAAAGTTATAATTGAATTATTTTTAAAGTCAAATAATAATAACAATAACAAAGTATTATTTTAAATATTATTTCATAATATTATATTACATCCGCAAGACGCAGTATCTCACCATATCGTATTACATCTGCAAGACGAAGTAATATTGCACCATATCATATTACATCTCCAAGACGCAGTTTAAGAAGATAACAAAAGTGATAAGGATATTTACGTGCCAGAGATGCAGACCAGTAGTCAGCAAGTTACCATAAAGACCATTGTTAATTGTTTATCCAGTTCGGCCTCCAAAAAGACATTACTATGTATTTTATTTATAATATTCTAGAAGTTTCGATTCAACCTTAGGAGAAAAGATTCATTGTATTAATTTACGTTTCTTTTTATATCTCTGATGATTAAACATTTTTGATTGTATAAATACTAGATCTCCAGCTAACAGATTCATTCACAATTCACAATTCACTTATTCACTTACTTGTGAGTCAATATTCATATAGTCATGTAAAGTTATTTGTATTTTAATATTTTTTGTGTTAATAAATAATTGTTTTTTAAAAAGTTAACTTGGAGTTATGTGATTTAACATATATATATATATATATATATATATATATATATATATATATATATATATATAATAATGATAGATGCTCTACACCTTTGTGCTTTTATTTAGTTGGACACAACCACCACTAGAAGCGGATCACGTGATTTCAAGCTTGTTAGCTTTCATCAGCGCCACATAAGTGGAAGCTGTATCCAACTAGACAAAAGCAACTGGAAGATAGTCGGAATTTACCAGACCAGATCTACCAGCGGGACACACTTCGCGTCACCTAGGTATTGAGAGCCTAATTACGTTTAACGTAAGGACATGCGTAAATGAAGATATCTATATTTCATAAATGAAAGAGTATATATAATATATATAATAATGATAGATGCTCTACACCTTTGTGCTTTTATTTAGTTGGACACAACCACCACTAGAAGCGGATCACGTGATTTCAAGCTTGTTAGCTTTCATCTATCATTATTATATATATTATATATACTCTTTCATTTATGAAATATAGATATCTTCATATATATATATATATATATTGTTACGTGGGTAGTTTATCATGTACTTACTGTTATTATTTCTTTTAGTTTGTATTCATTCTGCTACTTTGTTTGCAGTAGTGTTGCTTGTGTATTTCATTGTGTAGTTCTGGAATTGTAGTAGATTTGTTCTCGATCCTTCCAGAAACTGTATGTGATGTACAATTTGTCGTGCTATTGTCACCTTGACAAGGATCTAGAACATTAATTATGTTCGTCTAGATAATCATAGAACATTCTCGATGAATGTCATATCATGATTCAGATATATAAAGCCGTGACGATCATGGGACACAGTCAGTTTATTGTATCAGTCAATTGGAGACATAACTCGAAAGTAGTTGGAACGCGATAGTCAAAGTGACAAGTAGTGACATTTGTACTACAACAGAAAGCCGTGTACAGTGTGTTTGAAAATAAATCACTAGAAGCAATCTGCGAATTTTGAGTATTACGCAAGTGAACTCACCCCACAACGTTTAGCACAGGGTTAAACGTTAGAATTGGTGTCAGAAAAAGGGATCTTCGCAATTTGCTGAGAATATATGGTGAATACCAGATCGAAAGATTACGACGAAATGGCACATTTTGCAGAAATAATGAAGTTCCTAGAAAATCAAGAAAGAAGTAGACAAGAATAAGAAACAAAAATAACACAAATTCCAGAAAATCAAGAAAGAAATAGACAACAAGATAAAGAAGAACAAGAAAGAATTAGACAAGAACAAGAAAGAATTAAACAAGAAGACCAAACAAAAATAAGTCAAATTCTAGAAAATCAAGAAAGAAATAGACAACAAGATAAAGAAGAACAAGAAAGAATTAGGCAACAAGATAAAGAAGAACAAGAAAGAATTAGAAAGCAGGAAAAAAAACAAGAAACAAGAATAAGACAAATCTTAGAAGAACAAGATAGAATTAGACAGAGAGATAAAGAAGAAGTTGATCAGAAGTTAGTGAAAGTCCAGGAAAACTTCATACAAAAATTTCAAATAATAGAAGACAAGATGTTACAAAAACAAGAAGTTGAACAGAAATTAGAGAAAGTTCAAGAAAGTTTTGATCAAAAATTTCAATTGATAGAAGAAAAGATGTTGCAACTACATATAAAAAGCAATTTGATGCTGCTGCTTTGGCTAGTGGTTGGTCAGATGAAGAGAAGGCCACTGCATTGATCTTGGCTCTACGTGGTGATGCTTTGGAAATCTTGAATACTCTAACTGGCGGCGAACATTCGTGTGAGATTTTAGTGGATCAACTTGAAATGCGTTACGGTGACCAACATCTACAACAAGTATATCAAGCACAGTTAAAGAATAAGCAGCAAAGGTCTGGAGAAACACTACAACAATATGAAATTGATGTTGCCCGGCTCGTTCGACTGGCATATCCTACAGCACCAAAAGACTTTCTTGATAGGTTAACGGTACAAACATTCATTGATGGTATAAGAGATATTGAAATGCAACAAGCCCTTCGGTTAAGTAGTCCTACAAGAATTGAAGATGCCCTTGCACGTGCACTTGAATACCAAGCTGCTAAACAGGCGTCCAGAAGTCATCTCAGACTGCGACAGACACGATGGGCCAATTCAACCCAAGAGAAGTCATATGGCAATGGTAACTCCATAAAGCACATTATTAAAATGTTACAAAAATTGGATGGGCAAACAAATGAACAAAGAACTAAGACTTTGTGTTGGAATTGTGGACAAGTAGGACATGTAAAGAAGAATTGTCCACGGCCTCAAAATAGCAATGTTCAGGAAAACTCCAGTTAGCCAGTTTTGCGGGGCGAAGACTGGCTTACTCCAACCAAGTCCCAACATCATTAAAAATCTAAATTTCCCGACTGAGTCATGAAGGATCCAGCTTGGTTGTGAAAGGAAGAATATGCGGTCGGGATTGTAATATTGTTATTGATACTGGTTCATGTTCTACCATTGTGCGAGCTGATGTTATTCCTGCTTGCAAAATTGACCATCCCAATAGAAGTTATATACTTGAAACAATACCCGTCATTGGTACTCACGAGGCAGATGTTCAGCTGGGAAAATCAAAATTCAGACATAGAGTATTTGTTGCCGAGATTTTGGACGAAGTTTTATTTGGGCTAGACATCATGAATAAATTTGACTTCAATCTGAACCTCCAAGACCGAATACTCAAAGTTAATGAAGAAGAGTTGTTTATGTCAACATCTGAATCTAGAATAATAAAAATTAAGGTAAACATGACCATTACGATACCTGGATGGTCTGACAATCTCATCCATGTTAAAATAGAAGGTTCTAAGTGCAAGGAGGCACTGGTACTGGAAAGTAATCCAGAATGTCTGCCAAAGGAAATGATAATAGAAAACGCATTAATAAATCCATCAAGTGAGCATCCAATTGAGGTGAGAGTTTTAAATCTGTCCGAAGAACCTAGAGTTTTAATGAAAAATGAAGTAATTGCCTGTGCAGAACCTATAGTATCTGTCAAAATCTCACGCATTCAAGGGAAAACCATGTGCCAGAAAGGAAGAGAGCTGAAAGAGAGAATCATTTCTCAACTTCCTAACCAACAGAAGGCAAAATTTGGTGATTTATGGGAAAAATACAAAGAACTATTTTCTTTTTCGGAAACAGATCTAGGACGAACTAATATGATACAACATCGCATCAACACAGGCAACCAACAACCAATAAAACAAATTCCAAGAAGGGTACCATTAGCAAAACAAAATGAAATGGCAATACTTATAGATAACATGAGGAAACAAAAGGTAATTGAACCTTCGAACAGTCCTTGGTTGTCATCAGTTGTCTTAGTCACAAAAAAGATGGCTCGACCAGGTTTTGTGTTGATTATAGAAAATTAAATGAAATCACAAAAAAAGACGATACACTGGATTGGTTGTCAGGATCGAAATGGTTTTCTACATTGGACTTGTAAAGTGGATATTGGCAAGTCGAAATGCATCCTGATGATAAAGAAAAGACAGCATTTTCAGCCCATACTGGTCTATGGCAATTCATTGTAATGCCATTCGGATTGTGCAACGCTCCAGCGACTTTTGAGAGATTGATGGAAAGAGTACTACGTGGACTCATTGGAATGAAATGGTTAGTATACCTTGATGATGTAATCGTTTTCAGTGAAACATTTGAGGAACACTTGAAAAATCTAGAAGAGGTATTTCAACGATTCTCACAAGCAAATCTTAAACTTAATCCCGAGAAATGTGCTTTCCTAAGAACTGAAGTGAAGTATTTGGGACACATAATATCCGCAAATGGTGTAAAAACAGATCCTGAAAAGACAGAAGTGGTTCATAATTGGCCTGTACCAAGGAACAAAACAGAACTGCGAAGTTTCTTAGGCCTGTGTTCATATTACAGACGGTTCGTAAAGAATTTTGCTAGTATTGCCCGTCCATTGCATCGATTAACTGAGAAGGAAAGACCTTACAATTGGACTCCAGAATGTCAGAATGCTTTCGAATATCTGAAAGGTGCTTTGTGCTCTTCTATTGTTCTGGCTTATCCCCCGAGAGGAGAATTCTTTCCTAGATACTGATGCCAGTAAAACAGGAATTGGGGCAATTTTGTCCCAAAGAGTAGAAGGAGTGGAGTATGTACTAGTATATTACAGTAAGAGTTTATCAAAGGCTGAACAAAATTAATGTGTAACGCGGCAGGAGTTACTAGCTGTAGTCAAGGCAATAAGACATTTCCACAAATATTTATACGGTCAGACATTTGTTCTACGGACCGATCACGCATCACTTAAATGGCTGTTCCAGTTCAAGAGGCCAGAAGGTCAAATAGCGCGCTGGCTCCAACAACTTCAAGAATATGACTTCAAAATTGAACATCGTCCTGGTATTAACCACAGAAACGCTGATGCACTGTCAAGACGGCCTTGTTCAGATGACTGTAAAAACTGTTCAAGACTTGAAAATAATTTGCCAGAAATTCTTAAAGTCAAACGAACTTTGATAAATGGCGACCCAAACTGGAGTTCGGAAGTACTCAAATAAGACCAACTGGATGATAATGATATTGGACCAGTTATGAGGTGGAAAATAGATGGAGCAAGACCTACTTGGCAGGAGATATCAGATTTGTCTCCTGTGATAAAAGGATACTGGTCACTTTGGGAATCTTTAGTAATTGATGATAACGTTTTAAAAAGAAAATGGAAAAGTAATGATGGTAAGACTGTTCATTTGCAAATAATTCTTCCACGGAGAAGAATTGCACAAGTACTGCAAGAGATTCATTGTGGAGCAAGTGGTGGCCATTTAGGTATCAATAAAACTCTATCGAAGATTAGAGAGAGGTTCTACTGGTTAGGAAGCCGTGCTGACGTAGAGGACTGGTGTCGGCGAAGCGATACCTGCTTTACCAGTAAAGGCCCAAATACCAGAACCCGCCATAGGATGCAGCAGTACAATGCGGGTACCCCATTTGAGCTAATAGCCATCGATATTACGGAGCCATTTCCAATAAGCAGCTCTGGAAATAAATATCTCTTGGTCATCATGGATTATTTCAGTAAATGCCAGAGGTAGTCGCAATTCCAAATCAGGAGGCAAAAACAGTGGCCGATGCCCTAATTGAACATTGGATAAGTCGGTTTGGTGTGCCGTTAGAAATTCACTCGGACCAAGGTCGAAATTTTGAGTCGGAAATCTTTCAGAGTGTGTGTAACCTAATGGGGATTAAGAAAACTCGTACAACTCCACTGCATCCACAATCCGATGGAATGGTAGAGAGATTTAACAGAACACTAAAAAATTATTTGAGGTCAGCAATCAATGAACACCAAACAAACTGGGATAAGTGTATACAGCTCTTCCTACTGGCCTATAGATCTTCCACTCATGAATCGACCAAAGAATCCCCAGCTGGCATTGTGCTTGGTAGAAATCTGAAACTTCCGTCTTGTTTGGTTCACCAAGCGAACCTCCCTCCATCTGTAGATGCCTACATTCAGAGTTTGAGGCGAAGACTCGAGGAAATACACAATCTGGTTAGAAAACAGTTGAAGATTTCTAGTGATCGAATGAAGGCCCTATATGATATTCGTGCAGAAACCGGACAATTTGAAATTGGTGATAAAGTGTGGTTGTACAATCCACAAAGACGGAAAGGTCGTTCTCCAAAGTTTGACAAACAATGGGAGAGACCATATACCGTTATGAAGAGGATAAACGATGTGGTATATAGAATTCAGAAATCCTCACGCAGTAAAATGAAAGTGGTTCATATCGACAGACTTTCACTTTACAAAGGGACTGAGGTGACATTTGATCGGGACGATCAAAGCTAAGAAGGGGGGCAGTGTTACGTGGGTAGTTTATCATGTACTTACTGTTATTATTTCTTTTAGTTTGTATTCATTCTGCTACCTTGTTTGCAGTAGTGTTGCTTGTGTATTTCATTGTGTAGTTCTGGAATTGTAGTAGATTTGTTCTCGATCCTTCCAGAAACTGTATGTGATGTACAATTTGTAGTGCTATTGTCACCTTGACAAGGATCTAGAACATTAATTATGTTCGTCTAGATAATCATAGAACATTCTCGATGAATGTCATATCATGATTCAGATATATAAAGCCGTGACGATCATGGGACAGTTTATTGTATCAGTCAATTGGAGACATAACTCGAAAGTAGTTGGAACGCGATAGTCAAAGTGACAAGTAGTGACAGTTGTACTACAACAGAAAGCCGTGTACAGTGTGTTTGAAAATAAATCACTAGAAGCAATCTGCGAATTTTGAGTATTACGCAAGTGAACTCACCCCACAACGTTTAGCACAGGGTTAAACGTGACAATATATATATGCAAATTTTATCTCTGAATCTGGTCTAAGTGGTCTACCGATTTCGATGAAAATTCATATGTATGGATTTTAGAGTGTATTGAAACGATTGGTTGTATTCACATTCACAAGAAAAATCGTTTTCAGCAATTAGTATTCCCATTTTAGGAGTTTTACAGATTATATGTCAGATATCCATATGAACCCGATAATATCATAGGAAAAAATAGTCCTATGGTTAAGCTTCGGGGTATTAATCTAGAATTCCTTGGTTCGAATTCTGATCACCTTCAAGTTTTTTTTTAACAAAACCCTTTTTAAAATAAAAGATGTTAATATGAGTTTCTAATAATTTAATTGGAAATTTTCAATGAATGAAGGGTTAGTAGATTTTGGTAAAAAATAGCAAAAAGAGGTTTTCGGAGTCGAGAAATCGATTAACGATACTTTCATATTTAATCGGTGTGACCCTCGAGGTCCACACTAGCTATTTCAAGAGTTTTGGTATATTTATCATTCATATTACACATTTATATTTATTTCGAAATCTATAACTGACGAATATGTGAACAATAAAAGCAGTATTTACCGATCGCAATACATTTTAACCAGAAATATGCACATTTTATAATAAGTTTAAATATCCTTACTAACACCCACTTTAAAACCTGTTTTTTCCTAGCAAAGCTCGGTCTCAAGATATTGACCTATTAACAGAGATAGACGGAATTGTAAACAATAATTGTATTGACATCATCCCTTGTTCGGCCACGCCTCATCGCATATCAGTTTCCCCCCCCATTATTTAAATACTTGGTGTTTTGATTGTTTTTCAAAATTCTATTATAATCTTTGGTTTCAAAACTTGAAAAAATTAGTAGGGGTTGCAAAGTGTGCAATAAAATAGAATCCACGAACCCAGAAGTAACTTTTCATCGGTAAGTAACCCGTCTAAATTAAAATTTGGTAAATTATATATTTGAATTTTGGAAGAAAATTATTGACATATACACGTCGGTCATGGGCGTAGTAAATAAATTATTACCTAATCATTGTTATTTTATTAAAGAGATTTTTATATTGTTTGCGCTTTTCAAATCCTAAACTTTTAAAAATTATACACATCTATTTAATAATATTGCTGAAACATGCAACTTTCGCATATTGACTTTTTTTCACCAAGCTCCAGATTTATTTTGTGGTATTAATTATTTTTATTTTATTAATTATGAAACCTAAGAGAATGAGACGCCGCTGGTGTCATATTTTCTATGCGAAAGTGTAGTGAGGCGGGGTTTAGTTAAAACTGTTGCATTCCCCCTTCTGACCGCTTCCATGCTCACCCCCTGTCCCACAAAGATGTTGTCAACAAAAAAAACGTATTTTATCAATGAAGTGTTCTGTCTATCTCTGTTAATAGGTCATTGGTTTTGCTAGGTTTCTTTATGCGCAAACGTAATATATTTATTTACAGAAGCGAAATAGCCGTCACCGCGTGAATCTAACATTTGGGCAGATGCGTTTATTATGTTATTTTATCTTCATAATCATTTTTTGTCTGAAATTTCAGAGTAAAATTTATTTTATATATGCTCCAGAATGAAATTAGATCATATCAAATTGATTTATTCGGTTATATGCAGGTTTTCGGCATGGAACAATAATTGCAATCTCAAGTACCAGCGACATATAAAAATGAGCCAAATCCCGAAGCAAGTGACATATCATTATTACCTACATCATTCATCGATTTAATTAACAGGTTTTTTACTGCATGTTTAAGAAGATGAAAAGGAGAATCTGTCAAGAAGTACGATTCCGAAAAGGATCGGATAAGATCTGCTTTGTGAAATGATATTCTGTTATATTTTGTTTTTAATATTATTTTTAACAACATATTCAATCAATGAAGGAAGAATCGAAATGATGGTTTAATAAATTCAACTCTTCTGTTGTACTTGAAATGACTGACTGATCGGATCGAAAATATTGCCTACCATCTACATTTTTCTACTCGCAGTTTTTACGTGACTATTATATATACCTACATTTCAAACTCATTTCTGAAATTAGGTAGGTAATCCTACCCATAACAATTCCAAAAACTTACGATATTCTACTGTAGCTTGTACTCGTAATTTTCTATAGTAAGTTGCGTTTTACTCTTATTTAATACAAATACAGGGTTATTCACGATGAGTGGCCTATAAGACGTTTTAGGAGAACTACTGGGAATATGGAGGTGAAATTTTGCAACGACAAGTTTTCGGGTATGCTCTATCAACCTAAAATAATGGCGTCTTACTTTCACTTGCGGTTATACCGGTACTAACTTGCTTATTTCAAATAGAATGCTATATTTTTTTATCAAATTATAATAATTCTACTTCGTATTTTAAGGTAACTTTTATCAGGATTCCCTATATCAAAAATCTATCCTTTTGAGATATTATGATTTTAGTGAAAATTCTTGCGAAAACATATCATAACAACAGAAATGATAATTATGCCTGCTTAAAATTCGAGAGGTTTTTTTTAAACACTTTATAGGTATATGTCTTTTGTTCAGGATAGGTACAATTAATATTAAACATACAGGGTGCTCTAAAAATCGACCCAAACTTCAAAACATACAACATGAAAGAAGTCGCTTATTTTGAATCGATTATAAATAAATTTTATTTGGTCATCCTATCAAGTGATTTTTTCTCCTTCAATCCAGATAAGCATTCCCTATAATTCAAATTTCAGTTTTTACAGTTAATTTGAGTTATTTGTGAATGCTGGAAAACCAACACTAATTTCATGTCATTTGAAAGTATTTTCTTTTATTAATCAAGTAGCTATGGCCTGTCATGTTGATAAGCTCGCAGTGGCTTATGCATTTGAAAGTTATATGGGTTTTTAAGTTATTTCATGATTCTAAATATGAAAAACCTTTATTGAAATGCTCATTTTATGAATTTATTTTATTTACATGGGGAGTACACCCAATTTGCCAACATTGAATTTGAAAATTGAATCCAATTTTCTTTTGTTTGGTTCGTTCAAAGCGAAGAAAATTAAAAATAAGTCAATTAATGAATATCAAGAAAACGAAATTAATGTTCTGGCCTATTTCGAAGTCCATTCTTTAGCATGTACCCACAGTGCGGTGAGTGACATAGGTAGATCTCAGTTACTTATCTGTTGAAGGATCCTGTGTAAGCATAAAATGTACAACTACAAATTTATGACAGAGCAAGCTTTACATACTGGAAATGCTGATCATCGGAAGCAATTTTGTCAAAGAGTTCTAACCTACATAGAAGAAGACCCCAACTTTTTGAAAAAAAAATCTGGGCAAATGAATATAAATTTTATCGGGAGGGAATATTTAACTGTCGAAACAATCATATCTGGAGAATCCGAAAGCCACATGTGATAAGGGAAGTGAGTCATCAGGTGGAATTCAGTTGCAACGTATTGTGTTTAATAAAATACAACAACATTTGTTACTACATTACGATGAAGTACTCACTTCTGAGCGTTATTTTTCTATCGTACGGACAATTGTTACTGAGCTTATGGACGATTTGCCCCTAAACGACTTTAGGAATTGTTGGTACCAACTGGATGGGGCTCCTACTCACAGTACCGGAGAGTTAACAGACCTTTACCAAACTAAGGACAGGATAAGAAGTGCCTTTCAAGAATTGAGTGTTGATGAAATTCGAAAAGTAACAATCGCGAATAATTGAGTTTTCAGTTACTTTGAGAACATTTTTGCATTTTTATTATTGTTGAAATGATTAAGTTTTATTCATGTATGTGCCTTTTTCCAATTAATGTTTTTCTCTGTTCTCAATTAGTATTGCTTGACACCATGACAGGCCATAGCTACTTGAATAATAAAAGAAAATAATTTCAAATGATTTGAAATTAGTGTTGGTTTTACAACATTCACAAATAATTCAAATTAACTATAAAACCTGAAAGTTTAGGTATTGGAAATGCTAATATGGATCTAAAGATAAAAAACACTCGATAGGACGACCAATAATACCAAAATTTTTAAATCTAGAAGACGGCATTGTTGTTTATGTTTATGTGGTTTACATAATGCAAACGCTCCTGGGAAAGGTGCTGTAATTTACATTAAATCACTGGCACTCCAGAAAATTATAAACATCTCTATGAGAAACTGAAACACACATCTACTCCAATCTGTACCCTGTATTGGCATAGACTTCATTTCAAAATGACACGACTGGGATAGATATTGCATAAAGTTATCAACCATAATTCTTCCTCCTTATGTTATCCTAAGGAGATGCCACCGCTTTACCATTTAGAAAGCCTTCTTCCAATACTCATGATGAGCTGATGTCTCGTTCACACATCTCACTAGCTTTCTATCAGGTGGAGATACCTTGCTGTCATTAAAACTATCGAAAAGTTCATCATCCTGTGCTATGAATCCAGCTGTTGCTAAGCAGCGCTGCTTAATTCTCCTGAAATCCTTAGGTACAATTTAGATTGATAAAATATTTTTTAATGCAGTGTAGTGTAAAGTGATTTAATTGAATAAAATATTAAATTAATCTCATGATTTGACTGCTTTATAACTCACCTCGACTTAGTAAAGAATACAATAATATAGCAACAGTATGACTCATCACTGGAGCAGCAATATTAAATTTCATCGCATTGTTCATTTCGGTGCATGGTGGTGATCCTTGACTTTATGAATGAATCTAAACCGCCCGTTGGTGAGTGCTATAAGCTTTTCGAATATTTCCAAAGCGGGCTTCCATTCAACAGACTCACCACCAACTTTTACTGGGATTTGAACATGTTCCTACATACAATACCCTACAAGGGAGTCTTCCTTGCCATTAAATATTGAAGATGTTCCTCGTCGAAGAGCAAGGCACAAATCTTCATCTATTTTTTATTGTTTCACCAATATGCTGGACAATATGGATATTAATTCTAGATTGGACATATATCTAAAAATTATAATAACAAGAATTTGAGAAGTTTTGAAATTTTTTATTGTCTAACTTTTGCGGCATTGCAAGAAGAGTATCTTTAAATGGTAGAACAACAACAAAGCCAAAGCGACAACCTTATTTTGGGTAGATTATCTGCGTCCATGGGAGTTTTGTTTGGCACAACGTGTTTGAGACATCCAAAAATTTGCTCTCACATTATTCATTCCATGATAATTGTTATTGAAAAGCAAACTATTCTTTAGTTTGGTTAATACCTTTATATAATCAGACTTTATCTTGCATACCTCCATAAATCTTATTTTGTCATCCTCCATTTTCATCAGCCCTACTAAACTGCTTCTTTTTTGAAGGATTTGTAATCAATTCACCCTCGTAGCCTGATAATGATTTCGAGGTATTCCAGAGCAACTTGGAATCGAATCTGTGTCCTTTTTTTCTTCATGAATTATCAAAGGAGTATCTACAAAGATATATGTTCACCATTATCCAATTTTATCTATAATTTTACAAGATTACTTGAGTCTCAATTATAAGTACAAGCTTGAAATAGGAAAAACTTTATCAAACACATCTAAAAAATCTTGTTTTAATAATACTCTAGCTTAAACAAAATCCAAATTTATCTAGGTATAATGAAACAAGATAACACGATTCTTACTTATAACTATAAACTTGAAATTGGCAAAGCTTTATCTACTTACTATAAATGACAAATCTACACGACTTTGTTTTATTAAAACTCTACCTTAAATTAAAGAAGATAACACAACACCTACCTTTACTAGATGGAATATCTATCAAAATCTTGTTACTTTGAGACTCATCTCTGTACCAACACAGACGGATACAATTTCTGAATAGCTGTGGGTTTCAGTTTCCTAAAGATATTCAGAATCTTCCGGAGCAAAATGATTGTTGCATATTCAAATTACAGCACCTATATAAGTGATGAACTTCTCTTCCAAACTCGTTTGCCAGATTTTTGTTCTTCAAAAACTTTTCTAATCACGAAACACACTTCACAAACATACTTAGTTTTCTGCATTAGCAGTATGCTCACTTCTTTACTTCTACTACGAATAATCCAATATTTCGCCATATTTAATCGATTTGATTGATAATACAAATATGGAATTAACTTGCAAACAACCATATAGTATTGATTAGGTTAAGGAATTAGGAAATCAAACGATGTGAACAATTATTTCAAACATAGAGTAAATAGGTTAGGTTAATTTCAAATTTTTATTTGGAACGATTTTATCCAAACGTTTACCTATAACGCCATCTACTACGCGGGTCAAGAATTGTAAGACAAAGACAAATAGATACAAGCAATCATTGTCGAATAAGAATGCAATTATAGCAATATTTGTTGGTGAGACGAACACAATTTCCCTATCTAGTTGACCGTCTCATGGTTTTCTATGCCTTTGTCTGTCTGGCGCGCGCTTGCCAGCCGGCCTTCACCCTCTTTCCAGGACGAGTTCCAGGAGAGGGCGTGTTACCGGGCGAGCTTTGGCGCTTGCCGGTCACCGCACCGCTTTGAGTCGGCAGGGTTTTACCCCCGCTCGTGCCCTCAGTGTCCGCTTCGTTTTTGTGGGAGAGCTTCTTTGTCCCTCCTCCTTCTGCTGCAGGGCCTTTCGCTTCCGCAGCTGCCTCCTTGCTGCCCCGACAGCTTCTTATTCTTCGGAGGGTCTTTAGGTACCTCTAGTCTGACCAGATCCCCCGAAGCCCTTCCTTGCTACTAAAAAGTTTTCTTTGTGTCCATGGATCTTCAATTTATTCATCCCTCGGGCTCCCCACCCGCCATGGAGCCCGAGCTGGGGAAGCTGTATCAGCGCCAGGGCTACCTGAGAGAGATATAGCCCCCGGTACCAGTCCCGCACGGACAGTAGGAGCGGTCACTTGCATTACCGGCGCCCCACTCCCCCGCCGTACGATCCATGCTCCCTAGGGACTCACCTAGCCGGCCCTCTGACAGGACAGCACAGCTGATTGATCAAGGTGGGTTAGTCTTGACCGTCCGTCTAGTGGAACTCAGGCCCAAAGAGAAGTGTTGCCCGACTTCCGGCCTCCCGAAGCGAGTCCCGGAGCCGACTCAGCCATCAGGATCCCGTCATCCCACGACACGGTTCGCCCTGCACGGCACAAACACAGGGGTGCCACTAAGTACCCGGTACCCTTGCCGCAGCACAGACAAGGACGGGGTTGTTCTTGGTCGCTCGTGGGAACTGTCTGTTGATCCTCCTCGGCGAACGTATTCGCCGAAGAGTTCCAACGCGTCTTCCTTTCAGGAACCTTACTGGTCCAGACCGACTACATATAGGTACATAGGTACAATTAATATTACACATACAGGGGGGTCTAAAAATCGAGCTTATTTTAAATGGATTATAATAAATTTTATTTGGTCGTCCTATCGAGTGTTTTTTATCTTTAGATCCATATTAGCATTTCCAATACCTAAACTTTCAGGTTTTATAGTTAATTTGAATTATTTGTGAATGTTGTAAAACCAACACTAATTTCAAATCATTTGAAATTATTTTCTTTTATTATTCAAGTAGCTATGGCCCGTCATGGTGTCAAGCAATACTAATTGAGAACAGAGAAAAACATTAATTGGAAAAAGGCACATACATGAATAAAACTTAATCATTTCAACAATAATAAAAATGCAAAAATGTTCTCAAAGTAACTGAAAACTCAATTATTCGCGATTGTTACTTTTCGAATTTCATCAACACTCAATTCTTGAAAGGCACTTCTTATCCTGTCCTTAGTTTGGTAAAGGTCTGTTAACTCTCCGGTACTGTGAGTAGGAGCCCCATCCAGTTGGTACCAACAATTCCTAAAGTCGTTTAGGGGCAAATCGTCCATAAGCTCAGTAACAATTGTCCGTACGATAGAAAAATAACGCTCAGAAGTGAGTACTTCATCGTAATGTAGTAACAAATGTTGTTGTATTTTATTAAACACAATACGTTGCAACTGAATTCCACCTGATGACTCACTTCCCTTATCACATGTGGCTTTCGGATTCTCCAGATATGATTGTTTCGACAGTTAAATATTCCCTCCCGATAAAATTTATATTCATTTGCCCAGATTTTTTTTTCAAAAAGTTGGGGTCTTCTTCTATGTAGGTTAGAAGTCTTTGACAAAATTGCTTCCGATGATCAGCATTTCCAGTATGTAAAGCTTGCTCTGTCATAAATTTGTAGTTGTACATTTTATGCTTACACAGGATCCTTCAACAGATAAGTAACTGAGATCTACCTATGTCACTCACCGCACTGGGTTGTTGTGTTGTACTCCCCATGTAAATAAAATAAATTCATAAAATGAGCATTTCAATAAAGGTTTTTCATATTTAGAATCATGAAATAACTTAAAAACCCATATAACTTTCAAATGCATAAGCCACTGCGAGCTTATCAACATGACAGGCCATAGCTACTTGATTAATAAAAGAAAATACTTTCAAATGACATGAAATTAGTGTTGGTTTTCCAGCATTCACAAATAACTCAAATTAACTGTAAAAACTGAAATTTGAATTATAGGGAATGCTTATATGGATTGAAGGAGAAAAAATCACTTGATAGGATGACCAAATAAAATTTATTTATAATCGATTCAAAATAAGCGACTTCTTTCATGTTGTATGTTTTGAAGTTTGGGTCGATTTTTAGAGCACCCTGTATGTTTAATATTAATTGTACCTATCCTGAACAAAAGACATATACCTATAAAGTGTTTAAAAAAAAACCTCTCGAATTTTAAGCAGGCATAATTATCATTTCTGTTGTTATGATATGTTTTCGCAAGAATTTTCACTAAAATCATAATATCTCAAAAGGATAGATTTTTGATATAGGGAATCCTGATAAAAGTTATTTTAAAATACGAAGTAGAATTATTATAATTTGATAAAAAAATATAGCATTCTATTTGAAATAAGCAAGTTAGTACCGGTATAACCGCAAGTGAAAGTAAGACGCCATTATTTTAGGTTGATAGAGCATACCCGAAAACTTGTCGTTGCAAAATTTCACCTCCATATTCCCAGTAGTTCTCCTAAAACGTCTTATAGGCCACTCATCGTGAATAACCCTGTATTTATATTAAATAAGAGTAAAACGCAACTTACTATAGAAAATTACGAGTACAAGCTACAGTAGAATATCGTAAGTTTTTGGAATTGTTATGGGTAGGATTACCTACCTAATTTCAGAAATGAGTTTGAAATGTAGGTATATATAATAGTCACGTAAAAACTGCGAGTAGAAAAATGTAGATGGTAGGCAATATTTTCGATCCGATCAGTCAGTCATTTCAAGTACAACAGAAGAGTTGAATTTATTAAACCATCATTTCGATTCTTCCTTCATTGATTGAATATGTTGTTAAAAATAATATTAAAAACAAAATATAACAGAATATCATTTCACAAAGCAGATCTTATCCGATCCTTTTCGGAATCGTACTTCTTGACAGATTCTCCTTTTCATCTTCTTAAACATGCAGTAAAAAACCTGTTAATTAAATCGATGAATGATGTAGGTAATAATGATATGTCACTTGCTTCGGGATTTGGCTCATTTTTATATGTCGCTGGTACTTGAGATTGCAATTATTGTTCCATGCCGAAAACCTGCATATAACCGAATAAATCAATTTGATATGATCTAATTTCATTCTGGAGCATATATAAAATAAATTTTACTCTGAAATTTCAGACAAAAAATGATTATGAAGATAAAATAACATAATAAACGCATCTGCCCAAATGTTAGATTCACGCGGTGACGTCTATTTCGCTTCTGTAAATAAATATATTACGTTTGCGCATAAAGAAACCTAGCAAAACCAATGACCTATTAACAGAGATAGACAGAACACTTCATTGACAAAATACGTTTTTTTTGTTGACAACATCTTTGTGGGACAGGGGGTGAGCATGGAAGCGGTCAGAAGGGGGAATGCAACAGTTTTAACTAAACCCCGCCTCACTACACTTTTGCATAGAAAATATGACACCAGCGGCGTCTCATTCTCTTAGGTTTCATAATTAATAAAATAAAAATAATTAATACCACAAAATAAATCTGGAGCTTGGTGAAAAAAAGTCAATATGCGAAAGTTGCATGTTTCAGCAATATTATTAAATAGATGTGTATAATTCTTTTTAAAAGTTTAGGATTTGAAAAGCGCAAACAATATAAAAATCTCTTTAATAAAATAACAATGATTAGGTAATAATTTATTTACTACGCCCATGACCGACGTGTATATGTCAATAATTTTCTTCCAAAATTCAAATATATAAGTTACCAAATTTTAATTTAGACGGGTTACTTACCGATGAAAAGTTACTTCTGGGTTCGTGGATTCTATTTTATTGCACACTTTGCAACCCCTACTAATTTTTTCAAGTTTTGAAACCAAAGATTATAATAGAATTTTGAAAAACAATCAAAACACCAAGTATTTAAATAATGGGGGGGGGAAACTGATATGCGATGAGGCGTGGCCGAACAAGGGATGATGTCAATACAATTATTGTTTACAATTCCGTCTATCTCTGTTAATAGGTCAATATCTTGAGACCGAGCTTTGCTAGGAAAAAACAGGTTTTAAGGTGGGTGTTAGTAAGGATATTTAAACTTATTATAAAATGTGCATATTTCTGGTTAAAATGTATTGCGATCGGTAAATACTGCTTTTATTGTTCACATATTCGTCAGTTATAGATTTCGAAATAAATATAAATGTGTAATATGAATGATAAATATACCAAAGCTCTTGAAATAGCTAGTGTGGACCTCGAGGGTCACACCGATTAAATATGAAAGTATCGTTAATCGATTTCTCGACTCCGAAAACCTCTTTTTGCTATTTTTTACCAAAATCTACTAACCCTTCATTCATTGAAAATTTCCAATTAAATTATTAGAAACTCATATTAACATCTTTTATTTTAAAAAGGGTTTTGTTAAAAAAAAACTTGAAGGTGATCAGAATTCGAACCAAGGAATTCTAGATTAATACCCCGAAGCTTAACCATAGGACTATTTTTTCCTATGATATTATCGGGTTCATATGGATATCTGACATATAATCTGTAAAACTCCTAAAATGGGAATACTAATTGCTGAAAACGATTTTTCTTGTGAATGTGAATACAACCAATCGTTTCAATACACTCTAAAATCCATACATATGAATTTTCATCGCAATCGGTAGACCACTTAGACCAGATTCAGAGATAAAATTTGCATATATATATTGTCACGTTTAACCCTGTGCTAATCGTTGTGGGGTGAGTTCACTTGCGTAATACTCAAAATTCGCAGATTGCTTCTAGTGATTTATTTTCAAACACACTGTACACGGCTTTCTGTTGTAGTACAACTGTCACTACTTGTCACTTTGACTATCGCGTTCCAACTACTTTCGAGTTATGTCTCCAATTGACTGATACAATAAACTGTCCCATGATCGTCACGGCTTTATATATCTGAAGCATGATATGACATTCATCGAGAATGTTCTATGATTATCTAGACGAACATAATTAATGTTCTAGATCCTTGTCAAGGTGACAATAGCACTACAAATTGTACATCACATACAGTTTCTGGAAGGATCGAGAACAAATCTACTACAATTCCAGAACTACACAATGAAATACACAAGCAACACTACTGCAAACAAGGTAGCAGAATGAATACAAACTAAAAGAAATAATAACAGTAAGTACATGATAAACTACCCACGTAACACTGCCCCCCATCTTAGCTTTGATCGTCCCGATCAAATGTCACCTCAGTCCCTTTGTAAAGTGAAAGTCTGTCGATATGAACCACTTTCATTTTACTGCGTGAGGATTTCTGAATTCTATATACCACATCGTTTATCCTCTTCATAACGGTATATGGTCCCTCCCATTGTTTGTCAAACTTTGGAGAACGACCTTTCCGTCTTTGTGGATTGTACAACCACACTTTATCACCAATTTCAAATTGTCCGGTTTCTGCACGAATATCATATAGGGCCTTCATTCGATCACTAGAAATCTTCAACTGTTTTCTAACCAGATTGTGTATTTCCTCGAGTCTTCGCCTCAAACTCTGAATGTAGGCATCTACAGATGGAGGGAGGTTCGCTTGGTGAACCAAACAAGACGGAAGTTTCAGATTTCTACCAAGCACAATGCCAGCTGGGGATTCTTTGGTCGATTCATGAGTGGAAGATCTATAGGCCAGTAGGAAGAGCTGTATACACTTATCCCAGTTTGTTTGGTGTTCATTGATTGCTGACCTCAAATAATTTTTTAGTGTTCTGTTAAATCTCTCTACCATTCCATCGGATTGTGGATGCAGTGGAGTTGTACGAGTTTTCTTAATCCCCATTAGGTTACACACACTCTGAAAGATTTCCGACTCAAAATTTCGACCTTGGTCCGAGTGAATTTCTAACGGCACACCAAACCGACTTATCCAATGTTCAATTAGGGCATCGGCCACTGTTTTTGCCTCCTGATTTGGAATTGCGACTACCTCTGGCATTTACTGAAATAATCCATGATGACCAAGAGATATTTATTTCCAGAGCTGCTTATTGGAAATGGCTCCGTAATATCGATGGCTATTAGCTCAAATGGGGTACCCGCATTGTACTGCTGCATCCTATGGCGGGTTCTGGTATGTGGGCCTTTACTGGTAAAGCAGGTATCGCTTCGCCGACACCAGTCCTCTACGTCAGCACGGCTTCCTAACCAGTAGAACCTCTCTCTAATCTTCGATAGAGTTTTATTGATACCTAAATGGCCACCACTTGCTCCACAATGAATCTCTTGCAGTACTTGTGCAATTCTTCTCCGTGGAAGAATTATTTGCAAATGAACAGTCTTACCATCATTACTTTTCCATTTTCTTTTTAAAACGTTATCATCAATTACTAAAGATTCCCAAAGTGACCAGTATCCTTTTATCACAGGAGACAAATCTGATATCTCCTGCCAAGTAGGTCTTGCTCCATCTATTTTCCACCTCATAACTGGTCCAATATCATTATCATCCAGTTGGTCTTATTTGAGTACTTCCGAACTCCAGTTTGGGTCGCCATTTATCAAAGTTCGTTTGACTTTAAGAATTTCTGGCAAATTATTTTCAAGTCTTGAACAGTTTTTACAGTCCTCTGCACAAGGCCGTCTTGACAGTGCATCAGCGTTTCTGTGGTTAATACCAGGACGATGTTCAATTTTGAAGTCATATTCTTGAAGTTGTTGGAGCCAGCGCGCTATTTGACCTTCTGGCCTCTTGAACTGGAACAGCCATTTAAGTGATGCGTGATCGGTCCGTAGAACAAATGTCTGACCGTATAAATATTTGTGGAAATGTCTTATTGCCTTGACTACAGCTAGTAACTCCTGCCGCGTTACACAGTAATTTTGTTCAGCCTTTGATAAACTCTTACTGTAATATACTAGTACATACTCCACTCCTTCTATTCTTTGGGACAAAATTGCCCCAATTCCTGTTTTACTGGCATCAGTATCTAGGAAAGAATTCTCCTCTCGGGGGATAAGCCAGAACAATAGAAGAGCACAAAGCACCTTTCAGATATTCGAAAGCATTCTGACATTCTGGAGTCCAATTGTAAGGTCTTTCCTTCTCAGTTAATCGATGCAATGGACGGGCAATACTAGCAAAATTCTTTACGAACCGTCTGTAATATGAACACAGGCCTAAGAAACTTCGCAGTTCTGTTTTGTTCCTTGGTACAGGCCAATTATGAACCACTTCTGTCTTTTCAGGATCTGTTTTTACACCATTTGCGGATATTATGTGTCCCAAATACTTCACTTCAGTTCTTAGGAAAGCACATTTCTCGGGATTAAGTTTAAGATTTGCTTGCGAGAATCGTTGAAATACCTCTTCTAGATTTTTCAAGTGTTCCTCAAATGTTTCACTGAAAACGATTACATCATCAAGGTATACTAACCATTTCTTTCCAATGAGTCCACGTAGTACTCTTTCCATCAATCTCTCAAAAGTCGCTGGAGCGTTGCACAATCCGAATGGCATTACAATGAATTGCCATAGACCAGTATGGGCTGAAAATGCTGTCTTTTCTTTATCATCAGGATGCATTTCAACTTGCCAATATCCACTTTACAAGTCCAATGTAGAAAACCATTTCGCTCCTGACAACCAATCCAGTGTATCGTCTTTTTTTGTGATTTCATTTAATTTTCTATAATCAACACAAAACCTGGTCGAGCCATCTTTTTTGTGACTAAGACAACTGATGACAACCAAGGACTGTTTGAAGGTTCAATTACCTTTTGTTTCCTCATGTTATCTATAAGTATTGCCATTTCATTTTGTTTTGCTAATGGTACCCTTCTTGGAATTTGTTTTATTGGTTGTTGGTTGCCTGTGTTGATGCGATGTTGTATCATATTAGTTCGTCCTAGATCTGTTTCCGAAAAAGAAAATAGTTCTTTGTATTTTTCCCATAAATCACCAAATTTTGCCTTCTGTTGGTTAGGAAGTTGAGAAATGATTCTCTCTTTCAGCTCTCTTCCTTTCTGGCACATGGTTTTCCCTTGACTGCGTGAGATTTTGACAGATACTATAGGTTCTGCACAGGCAATTACTTCATTTTTCATTAAAACTCTAGGTTCTTCGGACAGATTTAAAACTCTCACCTTAATTGGATGCTCACTTGATGGATTTATTAATGCGTTTTCTATTATCATTTCCTTTGGCAGACATTCTGGATTACTTTCCAGTACCAGTGCCTCCTTGCACTTAGAACCTTCTATTTTAACATGGATGAGATTGTCAGACCATCCAGGTATCGTAATGGTCATGTTTACCTTAATTTTTATTATTCTAGATTCAGATGTTGACATAAACAACTCTTCTTCATTAACTTTGAGTATTCGGTCTTGGAGGTTCAGATTGAAGTCAAATTTATTCATGATGTCTAGCCCAAATAAAACTTCGTCCAAAATCTCGGCAACAAATACTCTATGTCTGAATTTTGATTTTCCCAGCTGAACATCTGCCTCGTGAGTACCAATGACGGGTATTGTCACTCCATTTGCAGTTTCAAGTGTATAACTTCTATTGGGATGGTCAATTTTGCAAGCAGGAATAACATCAGCTCGCACAATGGTAGAACATGAACCAGTATCAATAACAATATTACAATCCCGACCGCATATTCTTCCTTTCACAACCAAGCTGGATCCTTCATGACTCAGTCGGGAAATTTAGATTTTTAATTATGTTGGGGCTTGGTTGGAGTAAGCCAGTCTTCGCCCCGCAAAACTGGCTAACTGGAGTTTTCCTGAACATTGCTATTTTGAGGCCGTGGACAATTCTTCTTTACATGTCCTACTTGCCCACAATTCCAACACAAAGTCTTAGTTCTTTGTTCATTTGTTTGCCCATCCAATTTTTGTAACATTTTAATAATGTGCTTTATGGAGTTACCATTGCCATATGACTTCTCTTGGGTTGAATTGGCCCATCGTGTCTGTCGCAGTCTGAGATGACTTCTGGACGCCTGTTTAGCAGCTTCGTATTCAAGTGCACGTGCAAGGGCATCTTCAATTCTTGTAGGACTACTTAACCGAAGGGCTTGTTGCATTTCAATATCTCTTATACCATCAATGCATGTTTGTACCGTTAACCTATCAAGAAAGTCTTTTGGTGCTGTAGGATATGCCAGTCGAACGAGCCGGGCAACATCAATTTCATATTGTTGTAGTGTTTCTCCAGACCTTTGCTGCTTATTCTTTAACTGTGCTTGATATACTTGTTGTAGATGTTGGTCACCGTAACGCATTTCAAGTTGATCCACTAAAATCTCATACGAATGTTCGCCGCCAGTTAGAGTATTCAAGATTTCCAAAGCATCACCACGTAGAGCCAAGATCAATGCAGTGGCCTTCTCTTCATCTGATCAACCACTAGCCAAAGCAGCAGCATCAAATTGCTTTTTATATGTAGTTGCAACATCTTTTCTTCTATCAATTGAAATTTTTGATAGATGAAAGCTAACAAGCTTGAAATCACGTGATCCGCTTCTAGTGGTGGTTGTGTCCAACTAAATAAAAGCACAAAGGTGTAGAGCATCTATCATTATTATATATATTATATATACTCTTTCATTTATGAAATATAGATATCTTCATTTACACATATCCTTACGTTAAACGTAATTAGGCTCTCAATACCTAGGTGACGCGAAGTGTGTCCCGCTGGTAGATCTGGTCTGGTAAATTCCGACTATCTTCCAGTTGCTTTTGTCTAGTTGGATACAGCTTCCACTTATGTGGCGCTGATGAAAGCTAACAAGCTTGAAATCACGTGATCCGCTTCTAGTGGTGGTTGTGTCCAACTAAATAAAAGCACAAAGGTGTAGAGCATCTATCATTATTATATATATTATATATACTCTTTCATTTATGAAATATAGATATCTTCATTTACACATATCCTTACGTTAAACGTAATTAGGCTCTCAATACCTAGGTGACGCGAAGTGTGTCCCGCTGGTAGATCTCTGGTCTGGTAAATTCCGACTATCTTCCAGTTGCTTTTGTCTAGTTGGATACAGTTTCCACTTATGTGGCGCTGATGAAAGCTAACAAGCTTGAAATCACGTGATCCGCTTCTAGTGGTGGTTGTGTCCAACTAAATAAAAGCACAAAGGTGTAGAGCATCTATCATTATTATATATATTATATATATATTATATATATATATATATATATATATATATATATATATATATATATATATATATATATATATATGTTAAATCACATAACTCCAAGTTAACTTTTTAAAAAACAATTATTTATTAACACAAAAAATATTAAAATACAAATAACTTTACATGACTGTATGAATATTGACTCACAAGTAAGTAAGTGAACAAGTGAATTGTGAATTGTGAATGAATCTGTTAGCTGGAGATCTAGTATTTATACAATCAAAAATGTTTAATCATCAGAGATATAAAAAGAAACGTAAATTAATACAATGAATCTTTTCTCCTAAGGTTGAATCGAAACTTCTAGAATATTATAAATAAAATACATAGTAATGTCTTTTTGGAGGCCGAACTGGATAAACAATTAACAATGGTCTTTATGGTAACTTGCTGACTACTGGTCTGCATCTCTGGCACGTAAATATCCTTATCACTTTTGTTATCTTCTTAAACTGCGTCTTGGAGATGTAATATGATATGGTGCAATATTACTTCGTCTTGCAGATGTAATACGATATGGTGAGATACTGCGTCTTGCGGATGTAATATAATATTATGAAATAATATTTAAAATAATACTTTGTTATTGTTATTATTATTTGACTTTAAAAAATAATTCAATTATAACTTTATATAACAACTCCCCCATTTAAGAAAAGTTGGTGGAGTTTGCAACAACTTTTTAAGTTAATGATTTATTTGGATTTAATTCGATATTTTCTTCTATGGGTTCTCCGAAATGGATACTTGCTCTTCTTTTCGGAAGAATTCTTCTTATACTTTGCTGGAATGAAATACTGGAACCTGGTCCTGGTGGTAATGGTGGGTAATCGTTGGTTAAAGCTATTCCAATTCGATGATGCTTTCTTCTACATTTACAGGTCACATAAAGTATTACCAATAAAATTATTACTACAATGGTTAAAATGGTGAACCAATGTGTATATTTACTGATCGGAGATTGTTTCATCATTTTTTCTAATTCTTCTGAATACTGATTTAGTTTGTGTTGTGCAATATTCAAATCTTCGGAATCAATTTTGTTCAACTTAAGAGGTTCTAGTTCAGGAATTTGTAATTTTTCAGCAATATCTTTGCAACAGTCAAATGGAATTGTGACTGGATGACTTCGATACTTGATTTCTTGGTAAGTGTCAATTGGGTATTTAGCATGAACTTTTGTAGTTCCAATAAAGGCACTACACTCAGGTTTTAATTTCAGTAAACTATTAGTTTTAATAATTTCTGATTTAATTTCCCTATTTCCACATTTAATCGTGATTGGCAGAGGGTCCGAAACAGTGATTAACCATAGATTTAAATCCATTTGGTAGACATTATAATCTTTAATAAAAAGAAGAGATCTTTGACATGTCTTGGGCATCTGAGTTAATCT
The DNA here is from genome assembly GCA_958507055.1 of Crioceris asparagi. Lineage (NCBI taxonomy): Eukaryota > Metazoa > Arthropoda > Insecta > Coleoptera > Chrysomelidae > Crioceris > Crioceris asparagi. Next base: position 61,088,000 of record OY293829.1, on the reverse strand, counting down.
TCTTAATAGATGTGCTTCGCAAATTGCATCGTTGTCAATTGGATATGGGAGGAGATTAGAACAGATTTTTATGCTTCTTTCAAGAGTCTTGCAATTATCCAGATTTCGCAATGACAAATACAGCAGTGAATCATCATCCCGCGCAATATATTTTTGTGTAGTTGGTAAAATATGATAGATACCTGTTCGATCATCTAATATTGCTATTGGATAGAGTCGATATAGTATATAAGCTTCTGGATCAATGAGAGGAATTTTGAGAACAAATATACCTAACGCACCTAGAGTCTTCCATGGGCAATGATGGGGCGGCCACTCAGATAACGTCTGTAAAGGACCTAGACAAGCGAGTCAACGCACTCACTGGGCGGATTATCAGTGTTTATGAGCACGCCTCGCCCCTGAGATGAGGACAGCTCAGACCTGGCTCCGCCGCATGGTGGAGCATGAGTCTTGAGGTCAAAAGGACCCACCTGCGGAGACTCTTCAACAGAGCCAAGTCATCCCGAAATACGTCCGACTGGAAGGTCTACAAACTATACCAAAGGTCGTATAAGAAGGAAATATGGGAGTCATGGAGACTTTTCTGTAAAGAGACAGAAAGTACAACTGCAGCATCCCGACTGCTTAAGGTGATCTCCAAAGATCCTAGAAAAGTGAGCTATGTCAGAAAGGAGGACGGTACCTATACTAACACAGTTATAGACACAGCAAAAACACTTCTGTCAACACACTTCCCATGTTCGATATTACTAGGGAACGTTACAGTACTTCCTCACAACTCGAGATGTCCCTCTGTGGAGGACTGGCAATTGGCGACAGAAGTCATAAATCGAGCCGGATCAATACAGGCGGTCAAAGCATTCTCCCCATATAAGTCATCAGGCACGGATGGGATTTTCCCGGGTCTCCTTCAGTAGGGACTGGAAACTGTACTAGATAATCTGGTGGTTATCCTCAGGGCGTGCCTTGCATTTGCACACGTACCCGAGAAATGGAGAATAGCCAGGGTAGTCTTCCTACCGAAACCAGGCAAGATGGACTGCTCATCTGCCAAATCATATCGTACAATTTGCCTTTCCTCGTTTTTACTGAAAACATTGGAGAGGCTTTGCGTCGGCTGGATCATGGGTAATGTCTTAACCCAAAGAACGTTACTCCCCAACCAATTCGCCTATACACCAGGGCAATCTATGGAATCCGCTCTCCACTTTCTGGTGGGCAGGATAGAGAGAGCCTTGGACAATGGCGAACACTCCCTAGGAGTCTTCATAGACATCAAAGGTGCGTTCGATCGAACTACCTTCGAAGCAGTCAACAAAGCTCTTCGGGACAGAACCGCCAGGTTTGCGCAGGTGGATAGGAAATGTACTCGAGAGCAGAATAGTTGAAATTAGTGTCGCAGGCGCAATTGTCTCAGGGAGTGTTACAAAGGGCTGTCCTCAGGGAGGGGTACTCTCCCCCTGCTATGGAACATAGTAGTAGACGACCTCCTAACGACCCTGAACGACGAGGGCCCGAAGCACGTTGGAGTGCTATGCGAACTGATGCAAAGGGCACTACGCATCCTAGAAAAGTGGTGCAGGGCAACGTCTCTATCTGTGAATCCCCACAAAGAGCATAGCCTCTATGCTCTTTACCAGAAAACGAAAGGTGGGCGACATAAAAATGCCCACACTAAATGAAATCCAGCTCAAGCTATCTAACGAAGTGAAATACCTAGTGGGATAATTAGTTTAAGAGAAATAATGGAACTACGATATCACTGGGTAGCCAGCCCTCTTAAGTATGTGAGGATATCTTCTTTATTTATTTTTGTGTTCATTGGCACATTTAACTCATTTCCTATTTTTGCAAGGGTATCTGCTTGTTCGTTACCTTCTATATTTTCATGGCCTGGGATCCATTCTTATATAAAAATGATATCATTATGGGATGTTCTGTATATTGTTTTATTTCCATTGTTATATGGTCCGTCCCCGCATTATTGTGGTAATTCTGAATTTTGCTTATGGCCCTTTTTGAGTCGGATAATTTTATTTTTTTCAATTTTTTTTCTAAGCATATCTGCTGATCTGAAACGTTAGATATTTTTTTAAGAGTTGATTCCAAAATTTTATCAGATATTTTAATTTGTTTGGAAGAAGAGGGACAATTCAATATTTTGTTAAAAATCTCAATTTTGTTATTCAAACTATCTATATATGTTTCTGTTACAGAGGCAGATTTCCATGCCAATTGTGATGCAGAAATGTCTAGTTTTTTGACAGTTGTACAAAAAATGTTTGTATTTTGTGTTTTAATGGCACATTCGAGAGAATTTTTGGCCTCACACTCTCATGTGGCATTCAAAAAATCTGGTGTGTCCACTCACACTCCGCTCGCAGGCAAAATCCAGTGAATGAAAAATTTTACACTATTACAATACTTTCCTTACATAGCGACGATAATAGTGGTAGGAAAGTAAAAATCTTCTGGTCAAATCGTGGCATTTTTTCAGCATGTCAAGATAAACAACAATGGTCATGTAACATTTTTTCTCAAGATGAAGCGTTTAGCCAGAATCTGAAGAAACATGTGGAAAGTACGGAATTTTATTCAAGCATAACTTTTTTATGCTTTTTCTCAGAGATGGCGCTATATGTGGGTGGTAAAGGGCTCTCAGAAGAATACTTTAGGCAAGTTTAATCAAAATCCTTAAAGCCGTTTTCGCACTATAGTCTTGAGCAAATCACGTTTTTTGGCTATAGCTCAACACCCAGTGTACACAGGATTCTTATTCAGTGCCACCGGCAAGAGATATTGGTACCAAACAAAATAAAAAAGAAAGCAACAAAATACACCAATCCTTTCCCGAGATAATGCTGTCACAGACAGACAGACAGACCAATGGCTGAAAATATGTTTATTAGACTTAGAAAACTCTGAAACGTCAACATTTGTAAGAATCTCGATACCGAAAATTTCACACGATTACAATACTTTCCTTATACGGCTACTACAGTTGCGTAGGAAAGTAAAAAGTCATTTCACGCACTTAGGTAATACAAAAATAACTATTATACCTTTTTGTATTGCTATTAGTTTCGCGTCGCAAATATCGGTTATATCTTATATCATTTGATCTCGAAGAGTATGAATAATCTATATATGCATGATATATATATACCTAAGCCTACATATCGTTTTTTTTAAGCATTTGTGTAGATGAGATGATAATCATCGAGTTTTTGTCTGTCCTTACGAAATGTGTTAATTTATTTGATATGACATTTTTAAATAGTTTTTATTACTTTCGGTTCTTGTATCAATGGACTCCGCAGCGATTTCTCAGGCCCCATACGGTCTAGAGACTTGAAATTACGAATTCGTACTTAGATCGCAGACATCTCGCCGCCTGTTAAGCTCCAAGTGTGATCCAATATTGGTAATTATAATTATCTCATTCAATCTCATTCAACCAAGATCATTATTTTGTCGACATGGAACGACAATGGGATCCGTCACTGGAATTACGCACGAGCATGGAGCGTATATATACGTCTCGTTCTCTGGTATACAGGTACTTTTTGGAAGATCGTCTATGGTTATGTCGCAATTGTCAGACGTTACTGTTAATTTAAAGTTTAATTTTGTGTTGTGGTAGACAAACAGTAATTTGTTATGGAATTGCTGTTGCTGGCAAACACATATACATAGGTATAGTTAAAATCGAGAAAAGGATAGCAATAGTAGGTACTCATCGGTCCGGTTTAAATCTTAAATGCCCAATAAAAACTATTTTTTTTTTTTTAATTTCACTTGTTGAAATAGTTTTTATTATTTTCGGTTCTTGTATCAATGGACTCCGCAGCGATTTCTCAGGCCCCATACGGTCTAGAGACTTGAAATTTCGAATTCGTACTTAGATCGCAGACATCTCGCCGCCTGTTAAGCTCCAAGTGTGATCCAATATTGGTAATTATAATTATCTCATTCAATCCCATTCAACCAAGATCATTATTTTGTCGACATGGAACGACAATGGGATCCGTCACTGGAATTACGCACGAGCATGGAGCGTTCTTATACGTCTCGTTCTCTGGTATATAGGTACTTTCTGGAAGATCGTCTATGGTTATGTCGCAATTGTCAGACGTCAGACGTTATTGTTAATTTAAAGTTTAATTTTGTGTTGTGGTAGACAAACAGTAATTTGTTATGGAATTGCTGTTGCTGGCAAACACATATACATAAGTATAGTTAAAATCGAGAAAAGGATAGCAATAGTAGGTACTGATCGGTACGGTTTAAATCTTAAATGGCCAATAAAAACTATTTTTAATTTTTTTTCAAAAGTTTCACTTGTTGATAACTGTGATTACATGAATTTTGTGTGTTTATTTGTCATATTCATCGTTGGAGATTGGTAATACGTTATTTTTGTATATGTACATGTCATAAGTTTTTAAGACTTCTAGTGTTTGAACTAAATCTGGTTTATCCCTATTTTTTCAATAACCTTGCTTTTTTCACATATAATTTTTAGTATTTCTAGGTCATTAAAGATTGGAGGTCTGTAATCAATTCTTTTTCTGCTTTCTATATCGATTTCTCCCGTTTCCGCAAGCAGGGTATTTACTGGTGTAGATCTCAAACATCCCGTTATTAATCTCATCCCTGGATGATGGATTTAGTTTATTTTATCCGTGTTTTTTTATGTTGGTTTTAATACTATTGATCTGGTCTAGGTGTGATTTAGTAAGTCCGTTGAATGCCATTATCATCGTCAGTTAGAATCCACTCCCAACCACGTTTTACAGAACATTTTTAAAATCTTGATACCTTTTATAGCTTTGATAGTAATATATGTTGGTCCCATTTTAGATTTGTTGTTAGTGTCATTCCTAGATATTTTATTTAATTTTGATACTCATTTATATCTGCCCGTATACGTATTTTTAGTCTTCGATCTTTTCCCGGTTTGACCATAGTACTTTACTTTTATTTTGTGATATTTCCAGGTCGTGCTTTTTCATCCATCTGTTTATTATTTCTAGGGAATTATTGTTTTTTTTTTTATTATATCAGTAATCTTATTTCCTTTTACCATTATTACAAATCATCCGCGTATGCAGCCATTTTATTATGTTTTGGTATAACTATCAATAAGATTTTAGATATATATTAAATCATATAGGACTCAGGGTGATCCTTGCGATAATCCTTTTGATAAATTACCATGACCACGGATACCCACATTGTTATCCTTGATATAATTTTGTATATTATTAAGTATTGTGAATATTGTATTAGCTATGTCTGGAAGTGTATTGTATTAAATGCTGTATAATTTTTAAATGTTAATGCTGTCATATGCTGCTTTGATGTCTAAAAATACCGCTAAAACTGATTGCTTTATACCAAATGCCATTTGTATAGAGGTTGTTAGATATGCTGTACAGTCCATAGTGTTCCCATTCCTTTTCTAAATTCCATTTCCCATTTAGCTAGTGTTTGGTGTTTTCAATGTTCCATTCCAATCGATTTTTAATTATTTTTTCAATGTTTTCAGTTCGCATGCCGCTAATGCTATTGGCATGTAGCTTGATGATTGGATTTTTGTTCGGTTTAAGAAATCCTGATATTATCTAAATATTTTTCCCATTATGTGAGTATCATTTCCCCATTTAGTATTTTGTTATATACCTACTTTCAGCAGTTTTACTTTTGCATTTTCTGGCAGTTGGACAATTATTTCATCCATTCCTGGTGACGATTTTTTTATAATGTGTTTTCTATTTCTGACATAGAGAGTGGTTCTGATTTAATCCTGTTATTTGCTATTTCGAATCCTATCATTATTTTACATGCTGCTATAGATGTTACCATATCCTCTGCAAGTTCCTCATTTGAAGGAGGACTAAGTCTATGGCCGGTATACCTACTTGCCAGTGGCGTTTCATCGGGTAAAGCTTACTCAACGCAAAAAATGTAAGTATAAATATTAATTGACGATTGTAATTCAAAAAATCTGGTGTGTCCACTCACACGACTTTCCTACCGCTCGCAGGCAAATTCCAGTGAATGAAAATTTTTACAATATTACAATACTCTCCTTCAATAACGACGATAATACCGGTAGTACAGTAATCCTCTGGTCAAATCGTACTATCACTCATTTTTTCAGCATGTCAAGACAAACAACAATGGTCATGTAAAATTTTTTCGCAAGATGAAACGTTTAGCCAGAATCTGAAGAAACATGTGGAAAATACGGTATTTTATTCAAGCATACCTTTTTTTTGTGCTTTTCTCAGAGATGGCGCTATATGTGGGTGGTAAAGGGCTCTCAGAAGTATACTTTAGGCAAGTTTAATCAAAATCGTTAGAGCCGTTTCCGTTTTCGCGCTATTGTCTTGAGAAAATCCCGTTATTTGGCTAAAGCTCAACACCCAGTGTATACAGGATTCTCGTTCAATGCCACCGGCGAGTGATATTGGTACCAAACAAAATAAAAAGAAAGCAACAAAATACACCGATCCGTTCCCGAGATAATGCTGTCACAGACAGACAGACGGGCAGACAGGCAGACAGACCAATGGCTGAAAATATGTTTATTAGACTTAGAAAACTTTGAAACGTTAACATTTGTAAAAATCTCGATTCCGAAAATTTCACACGATTACAATACTTTCCTTATACAGCTACAGTAGCGTAGAAAGTAATAAATATTTTTTACAAAAAATTGGACCGACGTTATTAGTTGGTGCACTGGAAAGTATAGAATAATATTAATTCTATTGGTGCTGTTACTTTTGAAGTTACCTTTTTAACATCGATTTTACTCGAAAACCGTAACTCTAAGGGAAAAATGTTCATTATAAATGTTGCTACAAATAATTATGTCCTTCATGTACTGCCCACAGATTTTCAATTTTCGACAGAAATCGCCCTCTACACATTGCACATTTGAGAAATTAACATGCGTCTATCTCGAAAACCGTAACTCTTTTGAAAAAATGTTCAATTTAAACGTTTCCGGATATTGTCCTATTTTTAATTATACAATCTGATATTTTCTATTTTCGAGAAAATTTGCACCTTCCACCACCTTCGGGAGCGGTTTTCGGAGGGAAGGAGATGTCGGATTCCCGTTTTTATGAATATGGGACCATTTCTCAAGGCTCCTCTCTCAAATAAATCAAAAAACATCAAAATCGGACAACGACTACTATATGAAAGGCGCGCACAAACCGAAAAAAAAGCACATAGTCGAATTGTATACCTCCTCCGTTTGGGGTTCGTCGGTCAAAAATGATGAAATTCGGTAGGTATTGGGCTCGTGCGGCATCTGACAGTTGGAAGCGATTGGAGGAAAAATAACCTCACTGTTTACATCGCGCAAACGGAATTCGTAGTTATATGATAAACGATGAGTTATCTTTTGTAGCTTGGATTGTCTGTTGTGGACGTATTTGTATTAAAAACATTTGCGAATTAGATCTTTATTAAAATATGCCGAATTTTTGCCTTATCAATTGTTAAAGTAATGCTGCACGGAATGCAGGTGTAAAGTTTTTTAGGTAGGTACATCTAAAATTATGTTGAGACTGAATTAATTGTTGACTAATTCTTCCCTATTTTAGAGTGCCGGCTGTAAATATTAAGGGGGAAGAAATATAATGAGGCAAAAAAAAGAGATCGTTGGATTGCTGTCATAAAACGAGAAGACCTTACTGGAACCAAAATAAATTCGTACATTTGATTTCTAGTAATGTAATGTAATTGTCATCATTCTTAAAAGTTGGCTTTTTTATTCTCTGACAGGCAAACCAGCCAATCTGTTAGATACTAGTAATCCAGACTAGATTCCAACGAAATATATGGGCTCTGGTAAAAGGAAAGACGCAAAAATGCGATATGACCGTCAGCAAAAACGGCGAAAGGTAGTATAAATATGTGAGAGTATCGATAAGGTCTAGTTTATTGTGTATGTTCCAGAGTGGTTTTGTTTTGTTTGCTTTACTTGGTGCATAGAGCTGTTTTACTTGGTGCTTAGGGCTGCTTTGCTTTCCATACCAGAGTTAATATATTTTTTTGTAGGATGATGGACATCATAATGTAAAAGCGAATCCCGGTAATAATGTAAGATTGGTTTTAGATGCAAGAAAGAACAAGTAAAAAAATGTAGAAAATATTCAATGGAATGCTACCAATATATCAACTCCATAAAAAGGATACAGAATTTGCTTTCATTGATAAGATTGTTAGAGTGTGTTGCATTTGCCTCAATTTATGTCCCATCTTCTATTCCATTAGATGATTTTTGGTAGGTACGTGACCCAGCTTATTATTAATTTTAAATGTTGCAGAAACATAGAAACGTTGCTGCGAGAGTGGCATCAAGCATATTCGACCTTCGGACAAAGGCAGTCTTTATAGAAGATTATTCCATAGGCATATATCTATGGGTCCTTCTAACTCTAAATTAGCAGTAGCGACCAAACAAATTTAATGTGTATTTGTTACATTAAATATGTATATGTTACGTATATATATTTAATATAGTATATTAATAAGTTATTACATTGTAATATTATAAAAGTGAATAATAAAATCTCATTGCACTTCTTTGGAAATAAAGATTATTCATAACATATTTCCTAGTAATTTATACCTACCATCCTTGAAATCATCAAATTCATTGTTACTTGTTTATTATTGTTACAATCTAAATGTCAAATGTAACAAACACCTACTGTACCACTTGCCTATCTTTCTATATTTTAATTAGAAATGATAAATTAACAGTTATATGGTATAAATAACTGAATCTTGAAATACTATCTTTTAATAACCGTTAACTTTTACAAATCATATAGGTATGTGGAGATACGTTCACATATGTAGGTACCTACTAGTACAATAATACAGGTACTTGAAGGCACTAAAACAAGACATTTGAATCACTTGAAATGTTTAAGGAACACTCAAGCCACCTATTCTTATGCTCCTTTTAATGAATTCATTTAAAATATAGTAACACTCATTTGACAAGAATTCAAAAATGATGGTGTTATATTTGCTTTTATTCAAGTTTTTAACTCGCAGCGGCCTCTTAGAGAGGTGACTGATCTAGATTCATACAAGTCACTTTAGTTAGTTCGTTTAATTTTATCAAATAAAATTGTTTAAAAAAAGTTATAGGTATTATAATCACACATGAACTACAAAAGATAACTCATCATTCATCATATAACTAAGAATTTAGTTTGACGTAATGTAAACAGGAAAGAATACCCTTTGGTAAACAGTGAGTAGTGAGGTTATTTTTCCTCCAATCGCTATCAACTGTCAATTGCCGCACGAGCCCAATACTGGATATAGGTTATTGTTGATCCTATTGTAGATAATGATATAAAATAGCACGTGCTGGGTACCTATTCATTTTCTATTCTCTAAGAAATTCTAGCTTAACGTATCCGTATGAATATTTGTCAATTTGTTGACTTAATGAATTTTTAATTATTTTTCTAATCTAAAATTAATTTAATCAAGCCATTCGCTCGAATGGAAATGACAACTCCAGTGGTAACTAAACTCGAGAATAGGTGGTACGTGGTACTATGGACGGTATAGGTATACGGTCCATAGGTGGTATCCTGGGAGCAAAGAAGAAGGATGGAGGTCATGTAAAAAAAATCACGCAAACTATGTCTAGTGTAGTATTGATCGAAAAAACGGTAGACATTAGAAAAATATAACAACTGACATCTGCCATTTTTGTATGAAGTATCACTTGAAAGTTAAATAGACAGACCAAATGGTAAAAAGAGTTATTTAAACATTTCCTCTGTTTATTGACAGTTTCACATTCTTGAAAAAGGGTTTAAAATATTGCTTGTGGGGTGTCAATCGAAATGTAATAATGCTTATACGGTAAGAAACGTTTAGATATGTTTTAACTTATTACCGAAAAATATGGCTTATAGGTAGGTACATAATAGTTGATAGGTAATAATAATAAACTTTCTTACTTTAATTGGTGGAGATTTTGTACTTGTACGTAATAAGTGCACAGGTGAACGCGGATCCACACTAAGTATGTATTCATGCAGCATCAAGTAAGAAGTATCAAATAGTAATTATCAATTAACAAGTATAAAAATCTAGCATTCATGCACTCAAATTAAGAATTGACATGCGCGGTATTCATTTTTTAAAATAACCTCAGTCCCCGCCAGAAAACTGAACACAAATGTTTAGAATACGAAATTTTCAATAAAATGGGAGATAACGAATCATTTTTCAAGGTAGGTTCCCAAAGAAATACACAAATATTTCAAGAAGTGAGGTTATTTACGTATGACGACTTTTCCCTACTCAGTGATTAGGAATCCTAGTCTAAGGATTTATATCATCGGCTTGACCAATCCGCGTTCACCTGCGTACTATTGCGTACTAGTACAAAATCTCGTTCAATTAAAGTAAGAAAAAGTTGGCCAACTTCTACTTCTCGTTAATGGATAACTGTTACGTGGCATCATGAACACTCTCATTGAAAAATAAGAAGTTTTCACATGCTATTTGTAATGGTTAATTGGTACTTGATACTCGTTAATTTGGGCTGCATGAATCCACACTTATACAGAATGTTTTTATTTTGATTAAGGTGGGTATATATCGGCGTAACTTTTATAACTTGCACGAACTAATTCTTGTTATTTTAGATAAACAAACACTATTTAAAATAAAAATATCGCAGGCGATCTCGATGCCACCTACAAATGCTATTGTCATAGGCAAAGTAGGGAAAAGTTGTGCGTACACGACAGGAGATGCGAGTACGTAGCTGCGGGTCGAATTCCGAGGAGATCGAAATCCTTGCACATCGAATTCCGAGGACACCGAATTCCGAGCTGACCGAAACTTATCCCCGCTCCAACAGGGCCATATAACATATGCATACCCTCTTAGAGGTTAGAGAGGAAACCACGCCCACCAATATGAAGTTTCCAATCACAAAAGGCTGTGGATAGGGCATCACAATGCAAATTAGAACAAGTGGAATTTTTGAAAAAAAAAATAGTTTTTATTAGGCGTCTAAGATTTGAACCGTACCGATTAGTACCTACTATTACTCTCCTTCTCGCGTTGGAGGTATGTTTTCTCTGTTCTCTCGATTTGAACTATATTTATGTATATCTGTTTGCCAGCAAAGGCAATTCCATAACAAATTACTGTTTGTCTACCACAAAAATTTTTTTTTTACGTGGGAAACTGTGAGAAATCAGTTTGGGTTAACTCGTGAGAGTCCGCCCAAACCGCCTATAGCCCACTGGCCTAGGAGAGTCCCTCATGGATTGCGCACATGAGGGGACTGTCAGATTCTTACTGACTAAAACTCACAAACCCTTTTACCTACTCTGCTTCGCCTTGTCCAAGGCTTCGAAGCTTCGTCCTCGCGGGTGCTCCACTCCAGCACCTCCCTAGGCTTCTTGTAGTGGTTCGCTTTAACCGCAACACACAAAACCAAAATGTAATATATACGACGATCTGCCAGAGAGGACCTATATACCAGAGAACAGAGACGTATATATACACTCCATGCTCGTGCGTAATTCCAGTGACGGATCCCATTGTCAGACATTGTTGTTCCATGTCAAAGATAAAGTGATCTTGCTTTAATGAAATAATTATAATTAATAAATATTGGCCCATATTGGGTCACACTTGGAGCTTAACAGGCGGCGAGATGTCAGCGATCTAAGTTCGAATTCGAAATTTCAAGTCTCTAGACCGTATGGGGCCTGAGAAATCGCTGCGGAGTCCATTGATACAAGAACCGAAAGTAATAAAAACTATTTAAAAAAATTGATTGGCAATAAAAATGTTTTGTAAGAGCTTGTTGTTTGTTAGTATACTTAAACATTTCATTTTACAATCAACATTTTCAATAATTGTGTATAATAAATTAATATGCACACAGTGTAATAAAATGAGAGAAATTTTCATGTGAAACTAGTAGGTATGAATTCCCTTGAAATTATTCAATATCTACGAATGTCAAAGAAGATTTTTTTAGATAAAAGTAGTTCTTGAAATCGGACTGAGAAATCAATAATTGAAACAAGTGAAATTTTTGAAAAAAAATTAAAAATAGTTTTTATTGGGCATTTAAGATTTAAACCGTACCGATGAGTACCTACTATTGCTATCCTTTTCTCGATTTTAACTATAATTATGTATATGTGTTTGCCAGCAACAGCAATTCCATAACAAATTACTGTTTGTCTACCACAACACAAAATTAAACTTTAAATTAACAGTAACGTCTGACGTCTGACAATTGCGACATAACCATAGACGATCTTCCAAAAAGTACCTGTATACCAGAGAACGAGACGTATATATACGCTCCACGCTCGTGCGTAATTCCAGTGACGGATCCCATTGTCGTTCCATGTCGACAAAATAATGATCTTGGTTGAATGAGATTGAATGAGATAATTATAATTACCAATATTGGATCACACTTGGAGCTTAACAGGCGGCGAGATGTCTGCGATCTAAGTACGAATTCGTAATTTCAAGTCTCTAGACCGTATGGGGCCTGAGAAATCGCTGCGGAGTCCATTGATACAAGAACCGAAAGTAATAAAAACTATTTAATATTTAAAAAGGAATAAGGTAAAGCCCAAATCTAATAAACATATGTCTAAAAATACGCGGTATTAAATATACAAACTTGGTATGTTCACAGACATGTTGAAATAGATTGTTTGGTAAGGTATACAAAAAAAGATGTATCTGCGAGATGACATTTTTTTAATATCTAGAAATCCCAGACCTATAAGTGTTTTGAAATATAATAACTTGATATAATAACTTTCAGTGGTTGTTAGTTGTTATTATGGATCTTGATTTACAATATTTTATATAAAATTATTAAACTGATTAGCAGCTAAGCGAAAAAAAATCTGGTCTGCGTGGATTACAACCCGTCTCTCCACCATGGCTTGATTATTTTTACGATGCTCTGCTCACTAGGCTATCGCCGCACAATCAGTTATGTTATGGTAAGGATCTACATCTAGCATTCCGCTAGCTACTGGCTATCGGAATTATCTTAATTTTTGAATTGATGTTAAAAATCAACTAACGTCACTCGGCTGGACACTTTTTTAGTTCTTAAATACTTAATTACATGTCGAAAGAGCCCACCCTCATATTGATATCGTCATTGGTTCTCGAGATCATGGAGACGAAAAATTCCAAACGTACATACCTACAAACATACACACAGACATCTCAATAAAAACGTTTAATTTAGGTTCTGATGATTTTGAAACGTGGAAATATGCAAAAGTTGGGGAATTCACGAAATCGGCCCCATTACATTAACTTCTCCTGGGAAGTTAATACATTTGAGGAAAAAAGAAGAATCTTCATGCTTATTGACAAAAATGCTTACAAAAATTATTTTTGGTTCTCTCCTTAAAATAGTAGATTTTGACATTGGCCCATAGTGCACTAAACCACAGACATAACAGCAGCTTCTTCTGTATATTTCTACCATAGAATACATAACACGGATAGAATGGACACTCAATGTTAAATTTTTTTGGCGCGTTTCAGCGTTACCTAGCGGTTTGGTTTAAAAGTTTTTGGAAGAGGCGGGAATTTTGAACTATAGGTATTCTAGAAATTAGGATAATTTTTCAAGTTATTAACCTCTTCTTTTGAAATAAAACTATATTCTGAACAACCAAATAGTTTATTGATTCCATTTTTATCATACATAAAAATAAATTATATTCTTAGAATATTTTCTAACTACAGGATATACAGTAAAAATCCATTCACAGTTAATTTCAAGTACAAATTAGTAATACTAAGTATGATTCTACTTCTTTATATAACTTTTCCAAAGTTCGTTTACCTCAAAAGCTGTTTTCTCAGGCAGTTTTTTTAATTTTCTAGCTAACATTATATTTATACTCGCTAAATATAAAAAATCGTCTACAACATATTTAATTTGATATCAATCAATATACTTATTTTTGTGAGTACACACCAAAGAATGTTGGCATAAAAGACATCTGTATTTCAACATCTCATTTACATATGATATACATCTCACATATACACCAAAAAGAAACATCATTGCAATATTCTAATCAACTGGAGTATCAACCAAAAAATATACCGTCAACAGTTAATTTAAAGTATAAGTTATAAATACAAAGTAAATATATGAGCTATTTTTTTGTAAAATCCTGTTAATAATTCTTGATATTCAATTGTATCCGAGAAAGCTGCATTTTTCTAAACTAGAATGGAAAAATAATTCAAATTTTATTTTTTTTACCACATCAAAACGAACTTGAGTAGTCTACTTAAATTTAAAAATAAACTTTAATTACAAAGAAATAAAAAAAAAACTCTTTAACGGATTTTAGATTTGTGTTCATAAATTTGATCAACTCGATATTATTTGTTAATTTGTCTCAACAAATAAATTAAATATACAAGGATACTTATCAAAGGAGGAATTTGTTGCCCAATTATTTTATCCAATTAAAAACAAAATATGTTATGATTTTAAATTTCCTTGAATATTCCAAACAGAAAAATTATAAACTCACTTTTAGCAGTGGTATAATGCTGACTTATAGTTGGTGTTTGGAATATTTCTCTTTGGGAAGTATCTTTCTTGCAAGAGGATGGATTATCTTCTACTTCCTCCATATTTGGTATATCTCTTCCTTTGAAATAAATAGAGATTTTAATTAAAGCAGAAATAATTCCAAATCATGGCATACAAAACAGTCTCTATGATTTTTATGAACTGTATATATATATATATATATATATATATATATATATATATATATATATATATATATATATATATATATATATATATATATATAATTAAATCAAATTGTGGGGACGCAGCAAAATTTAAAGAATACTCTTTAAAGTGATATCCTGGCTTTCGGTAATTTATTCATCATTACCATCCTCAGGGAAACTACAAGAATACAACACAGTCAATAAATTTAAAAAATAATCATAAACAACTTACACGTTTACGAGATTGATTATAAATAGGTGATAAAAACACTTGAAAACATTGCACGGACATTGAATAATAAATAAGCGTTTCGACCTCCTCGGAATTCGACGCGCAGCTACATTTCGGGAGATGCTGCTCTGTATAGTCGCCGCAGAACGAAAGTGAAGCCAATTTTTCATCGGCCGCCATTAGTTTTGTTCTTACCTTGGTGTTTACATTTCGATTTTCATTTTTTGTGCTCTTTTTTAATGAAAACGACGTTTTTCTCATCTTAACACAATGGTGAAATGCGAGGCTCCTGGATACAAGAGTTGCTCTCGAAAGAATATGGTGTTACAGTGTTCCGTCCATTTAATTCTCACTTGGCTTCACTTGCTCTCCAAATGCGATCTCCTTGGTAATTCCAAGGTCATATGTAACTGATAACACAGTATAAATACTGTGCTGATAGTATAGCTCATTATACTGTGCTGGCTGATCGGTACAAGAAGACTGGAAACAGGATGCTGTGCTTCTCGACATAGCCACATCAGAGATTCTGGCCACATGAGATTACAGAAGTTGCATATCAGGGGCGTGGCCTCGTCTACGACGAACATATTGACAATTATTTTAAATATTTGTTCTCCTTATTTATCTTCGTGATCATGATCTTCTTTCTTTTTTAAGCGCGAGGCGCTTGTTGCACACGGCATGGTGCGCGAAGACTCATATTCAAAAGATATGCGTATTAAATTTTACACGATTTTTAGCCGAGCCTGATCTCCTGTTTCCAGTCTTTTTGGATATAGAGTATTTATTTGAACCAATGAAATGGTATTTGCTTCAATGGTTGTTCCATCTGTTGTCGATTACATGATATGATCTTATGGTGTAGAAGATTCCTATTTGAAACTCTGAAATTCCTTTGGGTTTCTTTCAGGCCTCAAAGATGGCGCTAATTTTTAAAGGAACAGTGTAGACAATCAGACTTACATCGCCCTGCAAAAAAGTTAATATAATATATATTACTTTTCATTTGCAAATTTTGAGTAATAATTATCATGCTGAGAAGACAATTATACAAATGAAGGTTATTTGAATTTAAATATTATTTATGGAGAATGCGATTGTTACCACAAGAACATGTTATACGTTCATTCGCTAGGTGATATCCAGAGTTGGAGGTAATGTTCTCTGATCCAGAAAAACAGTAACCAATACCAAAATTGGTTCAAGAACTTTGGAACTATAATGCCTAAAGTACCTAGAAATAAACCAATTAACCAATAAAAATTACACAAGATACTGAGATAGCCCTCACCTTAAAAAAAAAACTTATTATTATCTAGTAAGCATTTAAAATAGCTAATTTACCATTTAGATTATCTTGATAGAATTTAAGAGCCACAATGCTGTCGTTTCTTATGGCTCGATAAACGTTAAAATGTCAGGATTGTTGAAAGTTCTGATCTCTGCATGGATGTATATTTGAATCACTCCAATAATGGAAACTACGTCGATGAATCACCCCATTTTTTGTGTAAATAACATCACTGATGCCTTAGATATACCTAATTAGCATGTTACTTGCCATGTAGAATTTCTTGCATATGTGGCAAAATATCCCAATGTTGCGATTTCAATATTTTCATTGTTAACAATTGGTTTATTTCTACGTACTTTAGGCTTTAAAGTTCCAAAGTTCTTGAAGTTTTCTATAATTTTTTTAACAGGTTTTGGTGTTTCTTGCTATTTCTGTGGATATTGCATGTTCTTGAAATAACTTTATCACATTGTCCATAAATAATAAATACTAATTTTCCATATAGACAACCTTATGCAGTTTCCCTTATTTTTGCTGCTTAACAAGTTGAGTGCCAGGTGAGACCAATGGGGTCTCATACAACTTTGCGACCCACAGGCCATATGAGACCAACGTGGACTCATGTGTAGTATCGACACATTTCGCTGCTTGAAGCCGCGTTTGTCTCATATATTCCATTTTAACGAATGCTATGTTAAAAAGTATGGCCAGGCGGACCATTCTATATATTTGGCCTGCTAATATAAGACCGATGTGGCACCATACAGCAAATTAATTAAAAAATATATTTTTGTAATAAAACAATTGTCTGAGTCTGTGAATAATAAAATATATAAAAAAAACATTTATTTGTACAAAAAACATGAAATATATATACAAAAATTTGTAACAAAGCAAGCAAGCCTGAAAAATTCTTATTTTTTATTGCTACTTGCACTTCAAAAAAACATGAAAGACTAATATTTATCACATGCAGAACATTTCAAGGTAGATTGCGGTGTTTTCTACCAACATCTTCGAGTAGATGAGGTGTTTGCTCGGGTCTCAAGTCTTTTGTATTGGCATCTGTTTCGTCCTTCAATAAAACCCTTTGACGACTTCTTCTCTAAATCGAGCGATGGACATTTTTTCATTAGCAATTTCTTGATGAGCTGTATAGGCATTGACTAAAGATGTTCCAGTCAACAGCTCAAGTGCTAGCTTGCGATACGATTTTAGACTCCTTCTAAGAGATGAGTTTTAAGCTTTTATCTGATCTGACAGATCGATAAAAGCTTCACATTTGTTATACTCTACAATAATTGTTGGATTGCTTTTGCTTACGTCCTGGCCTCTTTTAGGTATATTTACCATTTTATGCTCATCTTTAGATTTGCCATAGTAAACGCTGAAATTGTACGTGTACCCCTTTGCTAGACATAATTTGAAGAATTTTATTCCGAATTTATGCTTTTTATTCTTGATGTACTGAAAAAATTTAAGTCTACCTCGAAAGGGAACCAATGTTTCGTCGATGCAAATATTTTCTGCCGGTGTAATAGAATCTTGAAATGTTTTTTTTTAATTTGTCCAAAAGAGGTGTCAGTTTCTGTAATCTGTCTTCTGATAAAACACTGTTATCGCTAAAATGCAACATTTGCAATAATAACTGAAACCTGTTTCGGGGCATAATATTTCGTATGTAGTTTGTATAAATTTTGTCCTATGACCAATAGTTCTGCACTTGAGGAAACCCATCCAAATTATTGTTCCAAGAAATTTCTCTATTTCCTAGTTGTGTTTCCAGGATTTTATCAGTGCATTACGATGGACGTTTTTAGCAAGGCGCAGTGCTGCATAAACGTTAGTTTCAGTAACCTAACAGTTAAAAAAAATATCTATATCAGAAACGGAAATGTCTAACTTACCATTAGGTTTATAATGTCGTCATTTACAAATAATTTATAGAAATCAGAAGGGCTTTTATCAAACATTATTTTCATATAAATCTGCCTGAAAACGTACGTTCTTCGTTGAAACTAAATGTCTTTAGGTGTCTGCCTGTCACTTGGTCCCATTGATAAGCACATTCATTCACACTTTGGTCGTCCTCTTCGTCGCTTGATGATGATATAAACTCTGCATCTGTTGAATAACATTTTCAATTGTTGTTGTCTACTGTAGGTCAGAGATTTGCTTTAATTATAAAGAAATAACCAGAAAATAATATATAAAATGAGTTTTATTAAGTTCACTCACAAGGATAATAACAAATATATTATTGTGTTAAGTTTAAACTTTATAAAATTTTTATACATAAATGGAAACAATAAATTATTGATACATATATATATATATATATTATATTTAAATAAATTTCTTCATATATATATGTATACATGTTATATACACTAGGTATTTCATCACACTACTACGATATTTGCGGAAATATCGTCGACGAATCGTTCGTCCAATGCAATATCGATTGCTGACTGACTAGTGCCCAAACATAAGGTATGAAAAAATCTTCAGGCTGATCTTCTTCCACATATTTAAACTTGAGGTCGGGAAACTTCTGGAAAAGTCACAAATAATGTACAAAACAAAGTGCTCATTAATAAATCGAAATTATCTTACAGTCAATTTTTCTTTGGGCCAACTCCTAGCTCCCTTCTGTATAGTAATCAAAACTTGATTAGCATCCACTTCATATTGTTGGAATTTATTGTTCAATAGTTGGGAGAAGTACTGTATTACAATATTAATATTATGCAAGATATCCTGAAAGACGACATTATCCTTCAAAGATTCAAACATGTGCCTGTTATACAACAAAGTATACACCAAATTCGGATTGTTGGCCAGCTGCGTCGACAGGCATGAATTTATTATCTCCAATACCATACGCAGTACTTCTTCCAGCACCGACAAGTCTTGCTCCATATCACTGTAATCCTGATGGACAGTTACAGCTACGTTGTCAGCATCGGCATTTTGCATCTTTTCAGTCTTTATTGATTTGATCAGTCGGTGATATTTCTTTGCTAACGTCTCAAAGAGCGAAATTAATCGTTGGCTAACGTACGGATGCAGCTCCCAAAATTGTGCCGACATATTTGCAAGCGCTGCAAGGCAATTGGTATGCAGATATTTGTCTCGCATCTTCAACATATTGTATTGCACGGTTCTTATTACAACAAGGATCAAAAGTCCACCCAAAGATATTTCTGTGAGGGCTCTTTCTGTGTACCAGGTGACGTTTTTGATTTTCTGTAATTTCAATGTATGTGGATAAATCAAGTTAATCTCTACACAGAACTAAACTGATGGATAGTTGCTTTGCAGCATGGACATTTTTACCCAAATTCATATCTCGATATTTTCGGAACGGAAAGAGATATCGAGTACTTGGAAGGTTCTTTACGAACTCCTTGAAAACACGTGCAGTGTTCGACCAGTATATTTTTTTATTTATCCACTTACACAGGGTGAGCAAAGGAAGTCATATTTTTATCAAAGTTTAGGGCTATGTCAGACTCTCAATTTTGGATCTGGGAAAATTTTCTCTGCATCTTTTTGATCTTTGGACTATCCTAAGAAAAGTAATTTCTCAATTTTTTCGAAAGTTAGTTATAACTCAAATTATGGAATATTTAAAAAATATTGAGTGCTTCAATCTTTTTTCGGGCGCAAGAAATTCCACTTTATGCAACAGTATGAGAAAAAATACCCAGTTTCGAGAGAAACCCCGAAAAAGTCCCTTTTTAGGGATAAATGTAACCCTTATTTAAAAATTATATAATTTGAGTTAAAGCCAAATTTCGAAAAATTTTACAACTTCTTAAAGATTTGGTCAAGAACCACTCGAATACTCGATATCTCATTCCGTTCCAAAAATATCAAGATTTGAATTTGGGTAAAAATTTCCATGTTGCAAAGCAACTGTCCACCCATTTAGTTCACATTTTTTTGATTTAGAGCTAAATGATTGAAATTTTCCGACACCTAATCAGTTGCCGTAGGCAGATGCACTGCTACATGTTTTAATGAAATATCTTCAATATTATTTTAATTTTAATATTCCTGTTAACCATGGACTTAATACTCTACGCTATGTATATGGTTGTAACCCGTTTAAAAATTGCAAATGTAATGTAAATAAAAACGAATTGAAATAGCGCGAATTATCTCAATTTAATTTGTAAACCTCACATATTAGGTGCACATGCAAACAAAATATTTGTTTCTCGAGAACGGTTCATTTTAGCGAAAAACTAAAGAGACCATTTTTGTTTAGAATTGATCAATATATCTAAATTTATTAACAAAATTGCGATAAACCATTGGCGTACAACTTTTTTATAATTTAAAAGAATTAAAATGGTCTCACGAAAGCCACTCGTAGAACAGAAACAACTGTTTATCATGCTATAAATTTGTTTTTAAGTGGCAATAATACCTACTAAGTTTGAAAGCAAAATATAGAAGTTTCTTTAAAAATAACAAAAAATATTTTTTTCGTAATATTTCACACCCCCTATCTCCAGAACGAAGCGTTTTTGGAGATGAGTTTAGTGAAGTTTTTTAATTATTTTTATCTGCTGAGTACACTGTTAAGTTTCTCCATTATAATGCGGACCACCCTGTATATCAAAATCTTTTTTTTCCCATAACTCTTGAAACGTACATGATATTTTCGCAAATACCAACAGTAACCTTCCGTATAGGAGTGTAGAACATGGGACACACAATACAATGCTTTAATATTTTCTAATTTAGAACAAATTTAATTTATAAACTTACCATTTTATGAACAGACTTATTGAATGTTTCATCCTCACTCAATATTAGTAAAATTATCAATGACATATAAATATGATGTGAATTGCTATTAGGTGCATTGTATAACGTCTTCAAAATCGGTATAATCTGTAACAAAAAAAACTCTATTTGCAACAAACTGGTAATTTAAATAGAAAAGTCTTACCAACTGATCAAGATCCAGTCGAGCCAAAATGAATGATTTAAACGATGTATTTCGATGTAAAAGTAGATAAAGAAGTAGTGTCGGGGCATCTCCAGATGCTTTTCTGCTCAGTGTTTGATATAATTGTGTAAAATCAATTTTGAAAAGTGACGATGCTTGTACTGGAGTAACGGGATTATTCACTAGCAAAAGATAAATTATTTTATCTATAAATCTATCATCAAGAATCATTTTATCTTACCTTGGCTATCTAAACATGAAAACAAACTACTTCTATAGGGATTGTTCAATGTTGTCCAATGATGTACCAGCACTAAAACTAACAATAAACTTTGGGTGGCTAGTGGTGTCTCTTGGAAGCTATCTTTCTCAGGTACGCTAGATGTTTCACTCGATTCTCGACTGAAAGTCAACATCGACCAAAAATTAGATGCCAATCCTGTAAAATTATTTGATAGTTTTTAACCATAGAAGTAGTTAATTTAATTAATAATTTTCCAAGCTTACCTAGAACTAGGCTTTGACCCAGATTAGCATCATAGGCCGGTGGAATTTTGGCCTGCTGCATGTAATTAGTGAGTAAACTCTTAACCAAAAGAGGGGCATGGATTACATGCTTCCCTACCATAATACATCTGAATATGCTACTCTGATCCGAAATCCTTCCTGAATAGAATTGCACCGAAAGTAGAATCAATAAACATGTTACAGACTCCAAGTGTATGAGATATGTGGAATCGTTGACTGGTACGTCTACAATTATACCCACAAATGTGCCTATCAATGTCTCCAGTGTATTGCCATTCCCTCTGAATTCTATATGTTCGATGAGTTGTTGTTCTGATACAACTTCCGTCAGATACTTTAGAATGCATCTTAGTGTGAATATCGTATTGAGCAATTGCCAATTAAAAAGATTACTAAAAGAATAAAACTTAGGTAGAGCAACAATTATCGTCTTAAACGACTTACGCTTCAGTATTAGTTGCGGATAGTAATTCGGTAGATTTGACTATAAATAATTGTATTAAAGCTCCTACATTGCCTGTACTTAGATTATTTTGCAACAATTGTTGACATAGAGGCCCAATTCTTGTTTCTAATGTCAGCTGACTCTCCCTGCAATATCAATCGTTACTGACAAATTAAAAATTAAAACAGATTGCTATCTAAACTTACGTTGTAGTAGGTGGTACCAAATTGAAAGCTAGGAACCTATTCCAAAACGGATCATTTGGTGATATGGGTTCCTTACCAACGAATTTTAAACAATATTCGTTAGAAGATAATTCCAACGTACGACTTATCGCCTTGCCCATTATGCAAGTGATATACTATCTAAAATTTTGAACAAATTAAGGTTAAAACCATGTCATAAATATAACAAATACTAATCAAATATCAAAATTTATATTCACGCCACGACTAGTAGTTCATGTGAACCAGTGTTGTCAGTTGTCATCTGTCAAGCACTAAACGCTAAAGTGATAGAATATAAACTTCGTAGCACGGGTCTCAGCTTGAAAGCTCAAATATGAAAAAATTTAGTAAGTTATTGAAGGCTATATCAATAATCTTTGATCATTCAATACTTTTATAATGTAAGTAATGCCGGCCAGTGCAAAATTGGCCATGAAAACGTGACAGATATATGCAGCGACCTTGATCATATTACGGAACAGGCTGCATATTGATGTTGATCAGCGTTGTTTTGTTGGCATAACTGAAGTGTCAAGAAATGATTCGGCAAATAGATTTTGACTTTTGACAGTAGATTTTGGTTTTGTTGAGGTTTGAGATTGAGATATTTTCTCAAGAGAAAATAATATATTTCTACAATGTCTACACTAGAAGATAAATCCATATGGGAAGACGGAGAAGAATCACTGGGTGAGGAAGTATTAAGAATGTCAACAGATGAAATAGTAAGTCGGACTCGATTGTTGGACAATGAAATTAAAATTATGAAAAGTGAGGTGATGAGGATCAATCATGAGCTGCAAGCCCAGAACGAAAAAATCAAGGAAAACACTGAGAAAATAAAAGTGAATAAAACACTACCTTATTTAGTTTCCAATGTTATAGAACTGCTTGATGTGGATCCACAAGAGGAAGAAGAGGATGGCGCTGTCGTAGACTTAGATTCTCAAAGAAAGGGAAAATGTGCTGTGGTTAAAACGTCGACCCGACAAACATATTTTCTCCCTGTAATCGGTTTGGTTGATGAGGAGAAACTTAAGCCCGGCGATCTGGTAGGTGTTAATAAAGACTCCTACTTGATATTAGAAACTCTTCCAGCCGAGTATGACGCCAGAGTTAAAGCGATGGAAGTAGATGAGAGGCCTACAGAGCAGTATTCAGATATTGGTGGCTTGGACAAACAAATCCAAGAGCTTATTGAAGCAGTCGTCCTGCCCATGACTCACAAAGACAAATTTATTAATTTGGGCATACATCCTCCGAAAGGTGTGCTATTATATGGTCCTCCTGGAACTGGAAAAACCCTCTTGGCCAGAGCTTGTGCTGCACAAACTAAATCCACTTTCTTGAAGTTGGCTGGACCTCAACTTGTTCAAATGTTCATCGGCGATGGTGCCAAATTGGTTCGAGACGCCTTTGCACTGGCTAAAGAAAAAGCTCCTGCAATCATTTTCATTGATGAACTGGATGCCATAGGTACGAAGCGTTTTGATTCAGAAAAGGCTGGAGATCGTGAAGTGCAACGTACCATGTTGGAGCTGCTGAATCAATTGGACGGTTTTAGTTCGACTGCAGACATTAAAGTGATTGCAGCCACAAATCGAGTTGATATTCTGGATCCTGCTCTATTACGTTCCGGTAGATTGGATCGTAAAATCGAGTTTCCACATCCCAACGAGGAGGCGAGGGCGAGAATCATGCAAATTCACTCGAGAAAAATGACTGTAAATCCCGATGTGAACTTTGAAGAACTTGCTCGATCGACTGATGACTTCAATGGGGCCCAATGCAAAGCTGTTTGCGTAGAGGCTGGTATGATTGCCTTGAGGCGGAACGCTACCGCTGTCACTCATGAAGATTATATGGACGCTATTATGGAAGTGCAAGCCAAGAAGAAGGCAAACCTTAATTATTATGCTTAGTTCCATATTTTCTAATAGCTGTAATATTTTCACTGATTCAAATATATTATAAATAGAAGCGAAGTATACCTAATTTATTGTCTTGAATTTATATTTGGTTTTCCAATATTTCGATCCGAATAATTAAGAAGTTCTTCATTCAATGAGCCCTTATAGATATATTTTCACATCATATTATTTATTATCTTTTATATGCGTTTATTTTCTTACACTAAAGTTGATTTCCATTAAAGTGTAAGGATATACATACAATTTTAATAGATAGATTACCTGCTTCATTTATATTCATTTTAGTTTTTATCATATTAGCTGTGCCGAAAAGATTTTTCAGTTGGCAAATACCTACTAATGGTCGCTCTTATGCTACATAGCCAACTCGAATTTATATTTTTAAATTTATGTTGATACCAAATCAAATGGTTGAGATATTTGTGACCACGGTCGAACAAAAGTTGTGGTTAATTAAAAGTATTTTTTTGTATCGCTTAGCCAAATGTTTTGAAAGAGATCGTAAAATATCCTATTTAATTCTGTCTCTGAGTTATGCTTTGTGAAAATTGAATATAGGAAAGCTCGTTTGTGACTTCTTATGTTTTATCAATAAATTTATGAGGTTAGACAACCATTTTTAGACCACTGTTCAAGTGATAAAATATTTTATTACAAATACCTACATAGCCTTTCTTTGTTTAATTTGTTTCATTGCATACCAAAAGTTCCATTTACAAATAAGGTTCAATTCTAATTCATTTAATAATAAACTATCGTGTCAAAATATTTGAATAACTCAAAAAACTAAAAAAATAAAGAATCAAAAATGATTTCATTTGAGTTTTAAATACGATTTTTAATTGATTAAGTACCAAATAGTATATTTTACAGTCTATTTTCAAAACATATTGACTTAATCGATAAAATAATTGTATAACAACACAGCAAAAAACATAAATGTGCAAGAAAGCCATATATGTTCGTAAGAAAAAACCTGCAAAATGAGTATGTACTTGGAGAATGTCTTAGCTAATAAAATATGAGAGATAATGAGATACCTACTTCTAACCACGATACACTTATACCCAATACCCGGTATGTCAGTAATCTCAGTAAGCCGAATGCTTTTTGTTTTCTTCAGCGCATGACGTCATGCGGTTGGTATTTACGACTAATTTTTAAATTCAATAGATTTTCGTTTTGTGGATTTCCTTTGTTGTTCCTCCGTTTTTCTTTTTGATAATTTAGATATTATTATATATTAGTATTTTTCTGTTTTTAAGTGTTGGTTTTAGTAATTATATAGACATGACTTGTGCTATTCCGACTTGCAAAAACTATTAGCGTGCAACAATAAAAACTTCTGTAAGGTATTTTCGATTTCCAGCAGAGGAAAATTTAGCCAAACAGTGGGTTATTGCCTGTTGTAGACAAGATAAAATTAATTTAAAAAATGGTAAGTAGTATTCAAAGTAATTTAGTAGTCTAATATATTTTTGTTTTGGTTATTAGACTGCAGATTCTAAGGTGTCGCAAAGCGGGGCTTCTTAGAAGTTTTTTGAAAACGATTTTTTAAATTCTACTCCTTGTGGCGGGCCTTCTTATAGTTCGAGTGAAATGGCGTTTGTATCCTAATTATGCGGGAAATATGGCGCCATTACAGGTTTCTGTTAACGTTTTAAATTGTCCAGTGTCCAGTAGCGCAAACCGCAAACGTAACCTACAGAGAGAACATACAATATACATATATATATATATTGTATGTTCTCTCTGGTAACCTATAACCTAGAATATCTGTTTGGAATTTGAACTGTTTTCGCTTTTCATTACTCATTCCACTAATTTTACCATAGACAAATAAAGAAACAAACCTATTTGTATCAATAGAGACCAAGACTTGTATCCTCGTCTGACCAGGATAAGTGTATCAGGACCAGAGTTTCACTGGGTTTTCTCTGATTTCTAGTTTCACACTAGTTAATAATCCATAATGTGTGTGGTTTCACTCAGTATAAGCGCAACACCTCTCTTTATGGGTAGTACAATATATATTTCATCTATTCAGACAGCAAGGTGAGTTGTTTTTGTCTTTAGATAGTTTTTCAATTTATTCAGTGTATAAGAGAATTACTTCAGCTGTTGAAAACAAAATGTACCTTAGTAAATATAAGAAGTAACTTTGTTTTCCAGTAAATTCAAAAGGTAACTTTGGAACAAATTGATATAGCCCCAATTCTTATCTTGTTTTACAGGCTTTACGTGAGTAAGGATGCCACCGAATTATATTCGGAGATTACAAGCTTGCCAATATAGGAATTACGTTCAAGAAACCCTTAATAAGACCGTAGAAAAGTGCTTGAAAAGACAAATTGGGCAGCTCAAAAGTAGGTTTCACAACTTTTATCATACATAAGTTTTTGAACCTGTCGATTTTGTTTTAGCTATCAAATTTCAATCGCAATTATTAACTGACGACAATTATCAGGTCCGGATGTCTTAAAAACCTGACCGCCCTTCAGTGATGTTGCACGAAGAAGGTGTTATAATATTTGCTCATGTTGTGACCATGGTGACCTATGGTTTCCCTGTACAGAAACTGATGATAATAGTAAAAACTTCCATGAAAAAGCTTGGCCAAATTGTTTGTTAAAAACCAGTCCTGGAAATGATTTGGTAAACTTTCTCATGAGATATACAGACATTTCACACAGAATTGCCAAAAATATATCGGTAAGTAGGTTTATTGTTAACAAAGCAACTATTAAAACTTTTTTCAACCTTTAATCAG
Source organism: Crioceris asparagi (assembly GCA_958507055.1). NCBI lineage: Eukaryota > Metazoa > Arthropoda > Insecta > Coleoptera > Chrysomelidae > Crioceris > Crioceris asparagi. The sequence goes on along the minus strand of OY293829.1, from coordinate 61,060,763 downwards.
ATGACAGAAACTCATTTGGATATAACGCTCGAAGAAAGTGAAGATATTCTCACGATGTTATCTGAGCCACATTCAGAGATTGAAACCACAGTCAGAAGATTTCACTAAAAAGCTACAGCCATCTGATCAGCAGACAGTACAGAAAAGACAGTGAAGGGAATAAATTGCCGGCATGTCTAAATCTAGGAAGTGGTAAATTTGGTCAGCAATTGAGGTCAAACTTGTTAAACCTAAAAATATTGTATACAGCTGGGGAGATTCAAAATTTGCTGTGGATATAGAAAAACTTACCTAATTGTTCTAAAGTCACACAGCAGATGGCTCTTCTTGAGCGTTTTTTATAATCTCCATATTTAATGATGAATTGCTTTAAATCATACTTCTCATTCAAGTTTCATATAATTTCCTTTATTGGGGTTACTCAAGAATATTCATTTTTCAAACGAATATCTAAAAGTATTGTCTTATTTATAGCTTATACTTATTATTGATGTTTTACTCATAGTTAATAAATAAATTTTATTTTTCATTTTAGCTAGAATTATTTATAATTCCCAGTTTTCCTTTACCTTTTTAAATACCTCCTCTCTTTGGCTTTATTCTAATAATCTTCCACATTGTGAAAAATAGAAAAACACGATTTATTGGGTTTTGTAAGAATAGAAAATCGAGACTATTGTTTTATGTGGGAGAGATATATAGCGGGAACAAAAAGAAAAACTAACATAAAAATGGCCTGATCAAATATACAGAGCAAAATATGCTACAACTATTCTAAAGTAACCCCGTTTCAAAATACATGATTAAAAATAACTAATTAATGACATGATTTTTATTATTTTTAAGCACAAATCTGCTCCATCCACTTCTCACCAAATTGCTTTGAAATTCCTTTGAGACATAGATTATTAAACTATTAGATAAAACATTCCAGAATTCTTAAGAATGATACCGTACCTACAATAAACTTACCTCATAAATCATCGCCTCAAGAGCAATTATCCTGAAGATCTCTGCGTATGGCAAAAAAACGAACAGAAGAAGTGAATCAAATTATTGCCACCTCAACTGTATCAGAATGTACTAATTTGAATGTCCCGAAATCGGTCATAGATAATGTTGATACTGAAATGCAAATGAATATTGAGGAAACGTAATTAAGCTTGTTGATATTTGGGTGATAATTGTTCAGTTATGTGTACTAAACAAATTGAATACTTACTTCGCGAAGATATGTCCGTCACTCTCCAGTAATGACTGGATGAAATATTGTAACTCAACAGTTAATAGTACAATTTTTCTAACACCTGTCACACCTGACGAAATTAAAATAACAATAAACAAACTTGCAAATAAAACATCGGTCGGTGACGATGAAGTTCCTGTTAAACTGTTAAAAACTGTTTCAAATATAATAGCAGAACCAATTTCGCATATAATCAACTTATGTTTCACCACTGGTAAATATCCAAGCTTATTGAAGAATGCGCTTATTAAAGCCATACATAAAAAGGAAGCGAAAGACGTAGAAAATAACTATAGACCCATATCTTTGTTGTCAAATATAAATAAGATTTTTGAAAAATGTATTTATAATAGACTTATTTCGTTCTTAGAGACTAATTCTATATTGTCAGAGAAACAGAATGGTTTTCGAAAGGGTAAGAGCACAATTCGTGCAATATGAAAAAATCTGCCTGCCTGGACCTTTCGAATGCATTCGATAGCGTTAATCATGATATTCTTCTTAATAAATTGAACCTATATGGAATTAGAAGTATGGCGCTGGCGCTGGTTAAATCATATTTGACAGGAAGATCTCAACAGTTGGTGGAGTGTGGCAAATGTGGTAATTTGTCAAAATCTGAAAAAGTATTAATAGTAAAAGGTGTTCCTCAAGGCTCCGTGCTCGGGCCAATTTTATACATCATTTATACTAATGAATTACCTAGGGTATCGCCCGAATGTATGGTTCTTTATGCAGATGACACAACTCTATCTTTCAGTGAAAAAAGTGAAAGACTCTTAATGACAAATATAAAAATTACTTTGGAAGATCTCGACGAGTACTTTGCAGAAAATGACTTATCATTAAATATGAGTAAAGCACAAATAGTATATTTTGGAAACAGAGTGAACAACAAAATTAACGTTGCCTATAATAAAATTGAGGTTGTTTCATCTGATAATGTTCTCTTCTTGGGCGTACACATGGATCGTAGATTAGATTGGAAGGCACACATTACTGGGGTTGTCCAAGGAATTGCCAGATATGCTTATGCTCTTAGAATTATACCAGAAAATGTGGGTATAGGTGCAGCTACTACAGCATATCATACTTATATACAATCTAGATTAAGATATGGATTAGTATTCTGGGGTAATTCCTCAGAAATAGATAGAATTATGGTCCTTCAAAAGCGTTATTGTATAAGAAATATATATGGAATGAAGCATACCGAAAGCTGTAAAAAAGCATTCATTGATAAAAGAATACTTACGCTTATAAGTCTTTACATCTTGGACACAGTTATGTTTGTAAAGGATAATATGGATTTATTTACGACTTTGATATAAACCATGATCATTACACAAGAGACAAAAATTATCTATCCTGTAAAAAGTGTAATTTCTCTTATATACAAAGATACGTCAAATACTCATCAATTAAAATATTTAATTCCTTTCCGGAATCCATCCGTACACTGCCCAAAGTTAAACTGCGTACTATAATAAAACAAATATGTCTTAGCTAAAGCTTTTTACAAAATAAATGATTTTTTCAATGACAAAGAAAGAAAGAATCTAAGTATCTAGAAATGAAATATCTTAGAACTGGGTTATTTGTTATCTGCAACTATGTTTAATTTTAGTATGTTTATTTGTTTTACAACTATATTTATTTTCTTATTGACTTGGTTCCACACCCTTATAGGGTTTTGTATACTTTTTTGTTTTTGGAGCTAATAAATCTTTATCTATCTATTGCACTTTCAGAAGTGAAGATAACGGAAATACAGTGAAAGGTTTGCAGAAGAAAATTTCTGAGTTGGAAATTGTAATCCAAAGAATTAACAAACAAGTTGGATAATTGAATAACCAGGCTGAAACAATGAAAACTAGTTTGGTAAGATTTTTTTCAAAATGCCAAATTAAGAAATTAATGAACCCTCAAAAAACTAAAATTCGATGGTCGCCCGAAGATATTGCCTCAGAAATATCTTTACGAATTGTCAGTTCCAAAGCTTACAGATATTTGAGAGCTAACGGGTTCCCCCTACCAGCCATGTCCACACTAAGAACGTGGTCTTCTACCTTCAATTTGAATCAAGGAAATTTCCGATATGGATATACTTGATAAACTGTGTGTTTTATCATTTGAGATATATGTTTCCAACCGAATTAATATTGAGAAAAAACAAGAACAAAAAATTGGACCACACAAATGTTGTCAAACTGTTATGGAAACAACACGTATTCTATAAATTCGATCAGTCTATGACTCCTGATATCATAAATTCCATTATCACTGAATTATATAATACAGGACTTACAGTAGTTGCCATAATTAGTGATATGGGTCCAGGAAATATGGATTGATGGTCCAAGCTTAGAATTGGGCATGATAAAAATTGTTATTTCAGCCACCCTGTTGATAACAATTTGAAAGTTCATATTTTTGCAGATGTCCCACATTTAATCAAACTTGTACGAAACCACATTTTTGACGGTGGATTTCATATTAATGGAGAAAAGGTTGATAGGACATGTTTTGAGAAATTACTTTCTTGTTCAATATGCGAATTAACACTTGCCCATAGGTTGACACGTTTTCACCTAGATGTTAAAGGTGCCCAACGACAAAGAGTTAGACCAGCAGTACAACTCTTGTCTAATTCAACTTCAAAAGCGATCAAATATCTCGGGAAATGCGGTTTTATGCCTATCAATTCATCTTGGCAGAGAACATCTGATGTTTGTAAAATTTTCAATGATTGGTTTGATTTATTAAGCACCCGAAATAAATTCTGTGGTTCTCCAGAAAAACAGAAAACAGATTTTGAAAGACAAAAAAACTATTGGATCAGGTGTCAGAATCAATATCATATATAACCGTTGGAAAACACAAATCTTTTATTCAATTTCAAAAAGGTATAATGTTGACAAACAAATCGCTGGTGGAACTGTATAGATATTTAAATTCAAAATATAATGTTGAATATATCTTAACTGCGAGACTTATCCAGGATGTACTGGAATTTTTTTTTCGTATTGTAACGTGGATAGATATTCATGTACTTACGGTTAATATTCGTTTTTTAGTTATTTATGCTACTACGTTGCTTACAGTAGTTATTGCATGTATATTTCCTTATGTAGTTTTAGAATTATGGTAGAGTTATTCTCGATCCTTCGAGAAACTATATGTGAGGTACAAATTTGTCATACTATTGTCAGTTTGACAAAGATCTAGAACATGAATTATGCGCATCTAGATAATCATAGAACATTCTCGATGAATGTCATGTCATGATTCAGGTATATAAAGCCGTGTCGATCACGGGACAGGGTCAGTCTTATGAAGTCAATTGGAGACATAAGTCGAAAGTAGTTGGAACGCGATAGTCAAAGTGACAAATAGTGACAGTTGTACTAAAATAGAAAGCCGTGTACAGTGTGTTCTAAATAAATCATTGGAAGCAATCTGCGAATTTTGAGTATTACGCAAGTGAACTCACCCCACAACGTTTAGCACAGGGTTAAACGTTACAGAATATACGTGGAATGGGTGGAGCAAATGATCATCCTCATCCACTTGATTTTATGTATCGTCTCAAATGGTATATATTGGGAAAAAATTCAGCCTCATTCTTTACTGCAAATAAAAACACAGAAGAAGCTATGGAATCATGAATTAAAGGTTATACTCGAAGAGTTGTCTTTTTAAAAACAATTTATTATACTAAAATTACATATATGTTTAAGAAACGAATTATAATTACTGACTAACTACAAATAGCGTGAAGCGCGTATATATACTAAAATAGGATAATAATAAAGATAAGCAGATCTTGTTGGATGGATGGTACTGTAATTCCGCCCCCAGTAGATTCAGCTTCCGGTTTTCAAAGAGGAAGTTGAACATCTTGGAGTTCCATGGATCGTCTTCTTTGAATAGGTACATCATGCTGGTTGTAAATGCATCTTTGTAGGATTTTCTTGAACAATACATATGACAAAACAGATGCAATAATTCCATACGTCAGCATGGTCCAGGCGCTAGGAATCAACGAGATTTCATCGGGAGTCTGGAGTATCGGATTATTTTGGATGAATGAAGGTCATCTAGTTCCAGGTGTTCTAGATGGATATTGGCTACGTTGACAGTTTGTGAATCTTCCTCAAAATGTATTTCTGGAAGAAGGATGGGTTGGCTTGAAGATTGAGTTTCTTCATTTCTCATTGACCCGAATTCGCTGATTGCTTGACAATTTTTGGGAATGTCAAAGAGGTGTGTGCCTATAAGTCGTAGGATTTCTTCTTGTTCGTTGCATTGTAGATGAATGGTCTCTTCGGATGGGAATAGACAAATCCATTGATTGGTTTTGTTAAGTTTTCTGATTGAAGGCCGTGGTATTGTGATTAATGTTTGTTGGCAGTTTGAAGTATTTCTGGGGTCAAGTATTTGAACTTCGCAAGGACTATTTGGGATGATATTTTGAAGTTCAATATTGTCACATATGAACATATTTTGGTTGAGTTCCATGCAAGAGTTGTCAAATAATGAATATTGCAATCTGTTTCTTACAACAAATTTAGTTCTTGGAATAATTGCTTTAAACTGACCTTTAAAGAAAACTGGGATAGGGTACAAGTGATATAGTTGGAATTCGTCAGGGAAAACAATAGGAATTCGTAAAATATAATTGATTCTATTTCTAAGAATAAAGCAATCTACCTTTATGATTCTTTCAAATAATAGTGTAGTTTCTAGTGATATTTCTAGAGGTAGTTGGTTTTTATCAAATTTTGACTCCAAGGATTTAAGTTCGTGATATAAATCTCTGTTCTTAATTATTCTAGGGTGCATAATACCCAGCTGAGAGAAAGAAAAAGAGTTCTCAAGTAAAAGTTGATTTTATGAAGAGCTAAAAGTTCACTAATTACCGAATTCTTAAATTCGGTGCCGTTATTCGTAATAATTAATTTAGGTATACCATGATGAGAAAAGTATGTTAGTATATTATCTGTGATTTCTGTAGCATTTAAACTATTTACAACGTATGCTTGAGCGTACTTAGAAAAACTATCAATTATTGTTAAAAATTTGGTTTGTTCAAATGTAAAAGTATCTAAGTGGATAATTTCAAATGGTTTTGTGGCTGTTGGCGTGACGATGATCTGCATTCTTATTGGATTTCGCTCATACTTAGAATATTGACAAGTTTCACATTGATTTATAAATATTTGGATAGAGTTTCTCATACGCGGCCAGTAATAATTATCCTTTAATTTTAACAAGGTTTCATCTATTCCACGATGGTTTGATTTTCCCTCATGGTAGTTTCGAATAGTTTCTTCTATGTTATTTTTGTCTGTCACGTCTATCAATTTCTTCCCACATTTTTTGAACTTGATCGAGGGCCATTTGAAATTCACCTGAACTGCTGTAGCAAAAGGCTCGTACATACAATGATCTTCAAAGTAAAGGTGATATTGTACGCCAGGTGCTACATATTCCTTTATAAAATTTACAATGTCTTGATCCATATTATTTTCTGATATTTGTACAGTTATCCTTTGTTTTTTATCGAATAATTTCTTTATTTTAGGCTTAGCAGGAGAATGTAAGACACTATTAATAATAATTTGGTTATTGCCATAATTGACTGCATAGTCCACGATTGGGATAAGAGTGGTGGGGTTCTGTTCTGCATTAGAATGGATGGTATTGTCGTTAGATCCTTCTTGATTTTCATGTTCATCGTAGTCATCTATAATTTCATCATCTTTGTCAAAGTTCACTTTCACTGAAAGATTGTCCATTTCTTCCTGTTTTGATGACTGTCCAAGTTCTTCGTTGGTATGAAGAGTTTCCGGTTGAATATCGTTTGATTGATCTACGGGATCCAAAAATTCATCTAGGTCTGGATATTCACAAGGAGATGGTATAGTTATGGTGTCGCTGTTTAGATATTGAGGACGCAACGGTGTCTGACATTCATTGTTCTGAGGTGTTCCAAAAGTTATGTTTTCGTTGTTTTGAAATCCAGGATATTCTTTAAGCACATCGTCGAACTTATCCCAAAATGTCTCTTTAGTATGAAGTTCTACTCGGGACAAGGCGTCTGCATTTGTATTCAATTTTCCTTTCTTATAAATTATAGTATAGTCAAATTCTTCAAGTTTTATTCTCCAGCGCATTAGTTTCGAAGAGGGATCTTTTATTGAAAATAGCCATTGCAAGGGTTTGTGGTCAGTGAAAATGTTGAATTTGCGTCCGTACAAGTATGGTCTAAAGTATTTTGTGGCCCAGACTATGGCTAGAAGTTCCTTTTCGATGGTAGAGTAATTTTGTTCTGATTCATTTAAGGTTCTGGATGCGTATGCTATAGGAATGTCGTTATTTATTTGCCCTTGGGAAAGAACTGCACCTAGAGCTACGTTTGATGCATCTGTGGTAAGGTTGAAAGTTTTTGTAAAATCAGGATACTGAAGAATTGGTTCGTTAATTAACACATTTTTACATTGTTCGAAACAAGTTAGGTACTCGACATTTAATTTGATTTCAGCTCCCTTTTTGAGACATTTGATAAACGGTTTAGTTAAATTTGCAAAGTTTTTTATAAAGCGGCGATAATATCCAAGAAGTCCTAGGAAAGCTTTTATTTGTTTGGGGGTCTTAGGTATAGGAAAATTTTGAATAGCTCTAATTTTGTCAGGATTTGGTTTGACTCCATCCGGTGTGACGACATGTCCTAAGAAGGCGACTTCTTTCCGGAGGAATTCGGACTTATCCAATTGTATTTTGAAATTAGATTCCCTGAGTCTGTTGAACACGCACTTTAATCTCTCAATATGCTCTTGTAGCGAGGTAGAAAATACTATGATGTCATCTAGATACACCAAGTACTTTTCGTTCTGGATTCCACGTAATATGTTATCCATCACGCGTTGGAATGTGGCTGGTGCATTTTTCAAGCCAAATGGCATACGAAGAAATTCGTAATGGCCATTTTCAGTGTTGAAAGCCGTCTTCTCTCTATCCTCGCTATCCATCTCGATCTGATGGAATCCACTGGCCAAATCTAAAGTTGTAAAATACTGACAACGTCCAAGCTTGTCTAGAAGATCGTGGATATTGGGCAGAGGATATTTATCACCGATGGTCTTCTCGTTCAAATTTCTGTAGTCGATGACTATTCGCCATTTCTGTTGTCCTGTGGCGTCAACCTTTTTAGGTACTACTGGGTCGGATAATGTTAGAGTCGAGCATTTTATTTATTTGCTTCTCTACCTCGTTCTTATAGATAAATGGATATCGGTATGTCTTACTATATACAGGCGTTTCATCGAATGTTCGTATATGATGTCTAACTCTACTGGTGAATGTGAGTGGCATATCTTCGTTATAAAATATATCTGAGTATTCATGACATAAGGCTATAATTTTTTGTTTCTCTTCAATGTTTAAATGGTTAGTTCTAATTTTTTTGAAATATCTAATTGTTTATTCGATTCTACGTTATAATTATTTAATGAGGTGTTTATATCAACATTTTCTTGAAATTCTTCTACATAAATAGGTTCTGAAAGATCAAGCACCACTGTTTCATCTGTATTGTTTAGAATAGTTGTCACAGCTTTTCCGTTTTTAGCTGATGTAACACATTCAGGTATTTCGAAATTGTGTATCTTTAAATGCGGTACAATGATATCCCCATGTTTAACAGAAGTTATTATCTCAACAACTTGTTCTACACGAGGGGATAAAGTTACATTGTATGATCTTGGATTTCCAACTCTCTGATAATTCAGTTTTATTTTCGCATAAGGCGTAATTAATAAATGATTATTGAAATCAAGATTCGCTTTTAATAATTTGAAGTTATCGAGGCCAATCAAACCATCAAATACATTATAAAATTTGAAAAGGAAAAATTTCAAGGTACCTTTCAAATTAAATATTTTGGAAATAGGTATGCCTGCGCTATACTTATGGGCAGATTTTTGAAAAACTGTTGACACTATAAATGGATCATTACGAATACAATTTGAATAAAGTTTAAATGCTAAATTGGGATCGATGAATAACTTAGTCGATCCTGAATCAATTAGGAATTTGAGATTATATTCTGGAAATATTATAAATAGTAATTCATTTGATTCAGTTAGATTTAATGATACAATTTGAGGTGTTATGTCTGATTTATGGGAAGGCTGGAAGGTTGAAAATTTTCATCTGAGTTTTCATTGGGATATGAGGCTGCATCATACCCTACATTATCGCAGATTTGTTGAGAATCAAAATTATCAGGATATTCGTCGTAGTTACGTTCAAAATGTTCGATTTCATTATACGTTTGGGATTGGTCTACTTCTGTATTATGTAATTCTTCGAAGGTAAAATTCGGAGGGCGTCTATCTGATGTGAAGAAGTTTCGCGGTTGGGTGGTATTTCTAGTAGAAATACTCATTGGAGTAGTTATATTTGGATTAGAATTTTGAGATTGTCTGAAGGTATTTCTCGTGGAGACACTCATCGGGGTAGGTTTATCAGGTTTGAAATTCGGATTGGGTTTGAATACGTTATCCCGTCTATTTGGGCCAAATACTTGGGCATTTGTAAAATATTTGGGTGGTGGCAGATTGGGCCTAGGACGAATCTGTATTGGCTGTTGAGGGGAATTACTTTGATTCCTAAATAAGTTGTTGGGAAGTGTGTATTAAAAGGGGCCATCTGATATGGTGGATTGAAGTTATGTGGAGGTTGTTTTTGGGGAATATTAGTTTTATATGTGGGAGTGTCTTTCGAAATGGTTTTATTGGTATATGATTGGAAGTAGTTCACATTTTCTTCTTGTAAGACAAATTGAAGAGCTTAAGAGATTTAAGGAAACAGGCTTCATACATCTGATAGAACTACCTAAGGGCTCTTGGAGTCCTGCTAGGAATGTTCTCAGAGCTAAATTTTGATAAAGTTATCTTTTAACCGCTTTTGCTTCTTCAGTACGTTCATGAAGGCTTATATAACTATAAAGTAAATTTAACATATGAAGGATTCGGTCATGGTACTTTTGTGGGTGTTCGTTGTGTGATTGTCTTAGCATTATTAAATCTCTATGAAGACATATCTCGTCTCTCTGATCGCTGAAGTTTCTAGTTAAAATATCTTTCAAATTATTCCAAGTAGTTGGACATTGTATGTTCACAACTGACATAGCATTACCTTTAAATTTGGAGAATATACTATTCAATAGATAGACATTATGAAAGCTATTTGGATTTGATTGATCATGAAATTGGGCGATTATAGATTCGCTTACAGAGAGAAACCTATTCAAGTCATTAGGATCTCCCGAAAAATCCGGAATGCAATTTAAATATTAGGGTTTGAATTATGCCATATTACTTGAATTATCACTGTTTGTGTTACGGAGTATAGGATTTCTAAGGATTTGTCTTCTGTTATTGAAGGAATGATCTTGGGAGTCAGTTAAAGGTATTTCCAAGTTCAACTCTTCTAAAATTGTTGATAGATTTTCAATAGACAAAGAAATTTGTTGTACCCAAATGAAAAAATCCTGAATGCCACTAAAATATTAGAGGCTGAATTTAATGCAATGCATGGCGAAGACCTAGCTTATGGTGATTATTTGTTTAAAAAGTTGGCTGAGACGACAATGCTCAAACTAGATGAGAATACAGTTCCATTGGAAGTACTTCTTTGTTTATCGAGAACAACAACGTACATCCGATTAAGAGACATTAATCGTAAAATAAGTTTTGAAAATTGCAAAAGAAAGTTAGTACGGAAAATGTCTAAAATTACAAATTTCAAAAAATAAATGATAAATTGTCTGTATAACTATATATAACTAAACAAACTAAACTTGTTGAGTTTTGATGTATTCTGACTTTCAACTTTTAGTTCTGAGACTTACGTAAATGTACAGAATACGCCTACTGGCATAAAACATGTTGTCAACTAAACAAAACATTTTATTATTTTACTGACCGACTTCAAAAAAGGAGAAGGTATACAATTCGGTTGTAGGATCGCTTTTTTTTATTTTTATTTTTTTATGGCTGTTCGCGCTTTTCGCATAGTAAACGTGCTCCGATTTAGACGATTTTTGTTTCATTTGAAAGAAGAGAGTTGAGAACTGGTCCCATATAGAGGAAAATCAAATCCAAAATCTCCTTCCCTCCAAAAAACGCCCCCAATGGGGGTGGAGGGGGCAAATTTTCTCGAAAATCCAAAATCCGAGACGACAGAATTAACGAAAATTCCATATCCGGAAATGTTTAAATTGGACATTTTTGAAAAAAATATTTATCAATGGAGTATTCCGTCTATCTGTGGTAATAGGTCATTGGCGAAACCCTATATAAGTTGATACGAAATTGTGCAAAATACCCCAACATTATTGCCAAGCGAGCGTCTCAATGATTCTTTAGAGACATCGTTATCACCCCTATAAAATTTCTGAAAACGATTTTGGGAAACGAGTGGAATTTTGTACGTGGGGTAAGACCAAATGAGAGAAAATCGAAACATCAATCTTTGTTCTATACCTATAATGACATTTCTTACAATAATTTCCGATTTCAATCCGCGTAATTTACAATAGTTATCATAATCAGAACAAATGGTCAGTGACTGTTTTATTCAAACGGAGATATCTCTATTGCCATAAGAAACACAATGTGGCTTCAAATAGATGGATCACTCGCACATTTCTCATGGGGTCTGTGAAATATGTAAAAGGAATCGTTTGTAACACAACTCCAATCAATATTGTATGCATTTAAATAAAAGATTTTAGTAAGTATAACACCAGTGCAAATTTGATTGTTTGATATTAGACCATTACGGATGAAGTGCTGAAATTACGGATAAAGACATACATTGAGATCATTGACATTTTTTGATATAGAAAGCCCTGTATATTTTCGCTATATAAATAGAAACAGTATATTATTTTGTAATTATCTTGGAATATGTTACATAGTTATGTTTATATTTTAAGTTGGTAACTATATTAAGAGAAATGTTGGCAACCTGGCCTACAAACCCTCTCCTCTCTCTCTTGTTGAATAGCTGTGCTAGCGTAAGGATGTATCTAGAGGTTCAATATAGTTTTTAATTAATATCTGTGTGTTTCTTAATAAAGAAGAGTAATCAACAACCAGTAGCAATATAACAGAATATATGTAAACAAGTAAATTAGTAAATAGATTATTCTTCCTGTTTCCTTTCGTATACCGCCTACTGTTGATATTGTGACGAAGTTGGGAAGTGGTGTCGGCGCCGTTCGGAGTGGAGGTGGTCGTGTGCGACTCGTCGGAGGGCGGAGCGCCTTGGCGAGTGCTGACGTTGCTGGGGCCCGGGTGATGTGAATTTGGGAATACTGCTACTGGACAGCAATGCATGTCAGGGAGTCAGGGTCAAGATAATATCCCGAAGCATCTAGTATAAAGTTCGCGCTGGTGGAATGTACGCATGGCGTTGGAAGATTGCTGTTGAAGATTCGAGAAAGACTGGTTTGCCTATATATTGAAGAGGAGTGCTGAGGCACAGCCTTCTTTATATCAAGCCTGGAATAACAAATGGCAACACCGCAGAATCTCGAAGCGGTAGTCCTATCGCTGTCGTTCTTCTACTACTCTCATACGGCATATTTATTTACAGCTTTTTGTTTTCATACATTACAATTACAAAGGATAATCTGCTTGGTCATCTAAATACCCAAAAATGATGCGAAGATAAAATGATAATTGAATATTAGATTCAATCTACAAATTAAAATCGGATATTCGGAATGTTCAGCAAAACCAACGGGAAGGTGCAGAGATAACGCCACACTAATTCAATATAATAAAAGTCAATGTACTTAGATATTTATTTATTTCCATCTGAGCCACTTTCCCAATTAAGTAAATATGTTTTGATATTGTATTTGCTTAATTGGAAGTTACCTATCCAATTAAGTAATAATAGTATCTACTAATAACATGTAACTTCCAGAAATTAAATTAGTACAAGCTTTTTTGCCAGGGTAGGTATGCAATTAGGCTTGGGGGGAATTTAAGTGGAGATGGTTATTGGTAGTTGGTGGTTGGAATTAGGAATCAGTTGGGTACAATAAATATAACAAATAAAAACAAAATAAATAAACAATATAAACTCTTAGTACTAAACAAAATAAAAATATCTCTATAGAAAAACAAAAGATACGAATAAATAAAATATAGATTCTATAGCTGAAACAAACAAAAATCACTCTATTTAAAACTAAATAAAAACGAAAATTATAATTCGGTAAAATAACAGAAGAATAATTTTTCCTTCTTTTAGTAAATAAACTTGAGAAATTTGACATTCATGATGATTATGTTTTTTTACCTTATTTAATTTTTTTGTAAGTATCAAGTTTCTTTATCTTGATTTTGTCACAATTCTGTTCGCGATTTTTGGATTTTTGGTTTTTTGTTTTAATCTGTTCCACAGCAAGATTATTTTGTGCTTTGACTAGCGAATATTGAACAAATATTTCTCAAAATATTACTACGATTATTATTACATACGCAGGGTTTTAGAAATTCTAAATAAAGATGATCAGAAGAGATGCTTCTTAGTGTAAGACCGCTAAGCAAATCTTTCTGGTTTTCATGACCAAGGAATATTTTTTCTAGTTCACTGTCATTGATAATAAGCTCTAAAATAGGATATATGTGGTAAATCATTAAAATGTTGTTGATCATTGAAGTTACATTGACTCTGAACTGCTCTTATTTACGAAAGACACTCAAAACAGGACAACTTTCTTTGCTATTGAATGGGCGGCATATCCCGAAATATAAATTTTAACGGCCTCGTCTACTTCACATTCGGATAAATACTGATGATAGAAACCTCTGACATTCTCCCAAAATCAACCAACGCGGGTTTCTCGTTAATTTCGAAATTTGGAGAGTCAGTTTCCGACAGTTTAAATTTTGATTTGATATCATTGAAGGAGAATCGCCTACTTGAATCTATACCACTTTTCTTAAAAATATGTTTCAACCTAAGTAATTCTCTTTTCAGCATCAAGAACTTCATCAAATGAAACATTATAATTTCAACCGCATAAAAGTCGATAAACAAAAAATCGTTTTTCTAATTTTTCTGTTGTAGGTAAATTTACCCGGAAGAATGTAGGTTGGTGAAAATGCTTTGAAGGAATACTCTATCATTTCTATTAATACAGATGTACTCTGTCGGAAAGCTGAATAAGTTTCTTTAGTTGAAATCTATTTTATACCACTCGTCAAGCCAAATACTAATTCGCTCAAGAAAATCTATTCTTGAATCGTCAATGGAATATATTGGTTTGGACCAATCATTAAGTTTTAATTGCCCTATGAAAACACTTGTCGTATGAACAATGTCCCACCAATGCTTGATTAACTCTAGAAAGTCAGCCGTGTCATTATAAGTAATTAAAATCTCGCATAGCAGCAATAGTGGAATGATGAAAAATGAAGATTTTGACGAAAAATGATCTACTGTTTTGCAGAATCTCATCTGATTTTGGTCGGTTTGCCAAAAGGTTGGCCCATCCTGGATTGTATAAGCAGTTGCGAGGAATCAGCATTGTGCATGGGGATTTGAAGAGTCTACCGCCAAAGGTAAGAGTACATAGGTAGTTACGTAAAAAATGCTATTTTTTTTCTAAACCTGACATGGACCAATTATTTGACGAGTGCTTTGTTGTAGAAGACTGAGACTATTAAGACTAAGAAGAAAATATTGCAATATAAACATATTGCGGTGTTGCCAGATCTCTGAATAGACCTGAAAACAAGATTTTAAATGCAACACCATGTTTTACTTAAAATTTACTTAAAAAGGCTTTATTTTTTACCCGATAATCCTTTTTGAAAATTGGTGCAAACATAGTATTCATCATTCTACTTCTAAAAAGCAGATGAAAGCGAATATTTATCAATGTTTCTCAATAGCAGTATAATACGGATTGTTTGGATGTTTTGCCTTACGCAAAGTATAATCGAGGGAAGCCATTTTTATAGGAAACTTTGAGATCTTTTCAATAATGATAAAAATCGTGGTGTTACCACTCAATTAAATATTATTTACTATGCAAAACGCAAAAATAAAAAAAGCAAACATTCAACCGAATTGTATACCTTTTCCTTTTTTGAAGTCGTTCAAAAATAAAGAATATAAAAGTATATTAGTAAATTTAACCTTCTATGGCTGCGGGTCTTCCAAATTGCTTTTTCCACATGTTAAACCTATTTGCTGTGTTTTTCTCACATTGTTATCAATAAATTAATTAGCTCTTTTGGATATTAAGGTGTTATCATAATGAATTAAAAGTACCTACGCTGTAAGCTTTTGGTATCAGCAATAATTAATCTTCAATATTCCTATGTTTTCTGTATCCAAGAGCAGTTTCAGAAATAGCTGTCTGATAGGTATACATAATGCTGACTCTGTTAAAAGCAATATTGAAAATGTACATTATCAGCACAAATGCTTTTATTTTTATAGTTGATATGAATCGTAAACATCTACTTTAATTATTATGTTTACGACTTATTAGCATAGTAACCTCTATCACATATTATTTTTATATATTTATGTTTCTGTTGATAATGTCTGAATTGTATTATTCATTCTGTCATATTTATATTAGGTTCGTTTGTACGTGGAACAAAATATCGACCTCTGCCAACCCAATCAAATTCACATTTGTGATGGCTCTGATACGGAAAATGGCAACCTCATCAAACTCATGCAAAAGCAAGGAACAATTACTCCACTACCAAAATACGAAAACTGGTAAGCCTGAGTCAGTTGATAGTTAAACGTTATCATGTATATGTAGTGCGCAATGTCTAGTAGCAAGTTTCATTCTTAGTTGGCTGGCTAGAACGAATCCTGCAAACACGGCTCGTGTCGACTCTAAGACATTCATCTCAACCGATAACAAAAATGATACCATTCCAACTTCAAAAGCAGGAATCAAAGGTCAACTTGGCAATTGGATGTCACCCAGTGATATGGATATTGCCATTAGAGAACGTTTTACCGGTACCATGAAAGGACGTACCATGTACATTGTCCCGTTCTCCATGGGACCTTTCAGCTCGCCATTGTCGAAAATAGGTAATATTCCATGCTAGAAAGCATATTAGACCCTTCCAAGTTAAATAAAGGGGAGTGCTTAGCTGCGGGCTAATACCGACTTCAATCATCGAAGTTAAGCAGTTGGGAACGGTTTGGACGAGTGACCGTTAATGCGGGCGCGCGTTCGTATCTCTGAATGTTTCATTGCATTCTCCTTCTCTCGCAAGGCAACAGAAAACCAGCGAGAGTATATTTCCCTAGTACAGTTCTCTGGAAGTGTGTGCCTTAAGATTTATCTTGAGACATATTGGTGGCTCGGAATCCACGTTAAACTGTAGGTCCTCTTGTCTGTTATAACACTTTCAAGGCACAGAAGCTGTCAACGATAAAACTTTTTGAGTATGCAATCTATGTTGTCGGAACACTCACATCAGCATTTGTTAAAAAACTAAATTGTTATTGAACAATGGTAGCTTAATGTTAGTTGATTCCGAGCCAACCTTCAATCACTTATAATAACTTCGTTTGTAAAGACCCTCATTACTAATTTTGGTCTTTGTTCTTAGGTATTGAGCTAACCGATTCTCCCTACGTGGTCGCCAGTATGCGTATCATGACTCGCATGGGAAGATCTGTCCTCGACAAGATGAAGTCGCACGGAGAGTTTGTCAAGTGTCTGCATTCTGTCGGTATACCAGCCAATGGTTTCATAGAAAACCCATCTTGGCCGTGTGATCCAGAAAGAACCATCATCTTGCACAAACCCAAAAATAATGAGATTGTTTCTTACGGCAATGGTTATGGTGGCAATTCCTTGTTGGGCAAGAAATGTTTTGCGTTGAATATTGGTTAGCAGAGCATATGTTGGTGAGTATCTTTATCTATTTCACATTAATTCTCATGTTTCTGTTTCGTTTTGCAAATTATAGGTTTATAATAATTTCAGTTTATTTATTTATGAATAATTCATTCAGCATTTACTTTTTTAGTCTTCTTATTTTTTGAACCTTCTTCTTTTCTGCTCCTAAGTGTTCTTTTTAGGACCTTTGAAAGCTCTTCTCTCTCTTCCATCATCTTATTTTTATCTCCATTCATTTAATTCTGCACATTTAAGTTTATTTTGCATTCCTGAGGTCACGTAGGTATTTCTTACAATTCAAATATTTTCTCAGGTACTCGACAATACAATTCTCAAAGATAAGTATTGAATTATTGCTTGACTATATTTTGTATTTACAGATTTTGGGAATCACAAATCCTGAAGGTATAAAGCGTTATATTGCAACTGCTTTTCCATCCGCCTGTGGTAAGACCAACCTGGCCATGATGACACCCAGTTTACCCGGATACAAGATTGAGTGCGTCGGTGATGATATAGCATGGATGCGTTTTGATGACAAAGGGCAGTTGAGAGCCATCAATCCAGAGAATGGTTTCTTTGGAGTAGCACCAGGTCAGTTTATAGTCAACTTTTGAATTTTTTATCTCAAAATGGCGATCAAGGCATTTATTTTAATATGATATTAAATAATGTATAGGAACATCCAGAAGTAGCAATCCAATTGCTATGGATACAATTTTCCGGAATCAAGGTAGAGTGAATTGAGATTTCTCAAATCGATCATTTACTAAAACTGGTTATTTCTGCAGATTCTGCTCTCCAGCCAATCAGTGCCCCATCATAGATCCCGCTTGGGAGGATCCAGAAGGAGTGCCAATATCAGCTATACTTTTCGGTGGACGAAGGCCAGCTGGTGTTCGTTTAGTGTATGAAGCCAGGGACTGGAAGCACGGTGTGTTCATTGGAGCTTCAATGCGTTCTGAGGCAACTGCAGCCGCTGAACATATGGTAAATACTAAGTTTGTTACAATTTTGAGCTATTACTAATTTTACGTAACTTTTAACAGGGTAAAGTTATAATGCACGATCCGTTTGCCATGAGACCATTCTTTGGCTACAATTTTGGCAAATACCTGGACCATTGGTTATCGATGGAGAAACGTTCACAAAATTTACCAAAGATCTTCCATGTGAACTGGTTTAGAAAAGACAAGAACGGCCAATTTCTATGGCCAGGATTCGGTGAGAATGCCAGAGTTCTCGATTGGATCGTCAGAAGACTGGAGAATGAAGACTGTGCTCGTGAAACCGCTATCGGTTATGTGCCAAAAATTGATGCATTGAACTACTATACCTACAATAAAGTATCTAGAATTGAAACTAGGTAGTTTGTTTTCATAGCGCTATTTAAATAACTAATTTTTCTTGATTTGTCAAAGAAGATGCTTTTGAATTGAATTGCCAGTAGCACGACTTACTGGAAAATGGCCAACAGAGTCCTAAAAAGTTGTATTGAGATTCTTAAATTCAAAATGTGTATGATTTCTTATACCTACATAAGAATGAACACCCTGAAAATTGGACATAGCAAGACGTTGGTCAGAGTTGTATGTTTATTTATTATTGTTTGTATAAATACATGTTAGATAATAATAGGTAGTTGTCTTCAGCTTTGTATTAATTTTATTTCGTTGATCCTTTTCTAGATCATTGTTTCACTATCTGAACTACCATTGCCTTTCTCAAACTAAAGTAGAACGTCAGTGACAAAGAAAAATAACGTTCAGGTCACTGAACTGGGCCAGCACTGACGATGAAAAACATTATGTACTTTGCTGAACTCATTTGTGATTGCTCTATTTTGAATTGAAGAGATGTTTATTGTGCATTCATACTCAAGCACGCTTATGGATCAGAAACACCTAATTGATAAGCTGCGCGACCATCGAATTATTTTCAACTTGAATAAAAAATGTAAGTAAAAGTAGAACTCTTACCTTGAGGGCTCCGTACATTATGTAGTTGTAGATACGAGAGTTGTATTGAATAAAATAGAGATTGTCTGTAACAGTGTCACGGCTGAGGGTGTTGGGCTTAATAATGTCTACGACCTTTGTGTTGAGTTTTCTTATTTAAGACAAACAGCTGTATTCATAATCAAACCTTAGTTCGGCTCTAGTTCAGTTTGTTTTCTACTGTGGTAACAATAATATCGAAAATGTGACAGTTTGGATATGAAACTAAACTAGTATCGTCATGGTTATTGATTTCTACATACGAGTATTGTTCTGTTTACAACTTGAATTCGCTAAAATCTGATGTTATCATGCTTTTACCAGAAGCGCCCTAAAGGGACAAGGAAGAGGTTCACCTTTCCTTAATTCTACGCCACTGGTGCGACTGTCATTATAGTATAAATTTTCAATTATATTTTTTTTATTATAAATAACCTACCCATTCTAAGTAACGACATATTTATTATTTTTCGAGATATTTTCATCTTAACATAAGAGAATATACCTATGCAGGTAATCTATCTTCTTTGTCACAAGGCTGAACAACTATTTTGATTTTATTGAGTAGAGAGCAGGATTGCGTTTGTGACGTAGATTATCATTTTTACGCAGACTTTCATTCCATGCACTGCACTTTCTGCAATGTAAGCAGTATCACAATTTATTTAAGATCTTCATAGTTTGAGTCCAAAGTTTCATTTATGAAATATTTCCAGTAATTAATGAAAAACCGTTGTTTTTCTTTGTCACTGACGTTCTACTTTAGTTTGAGAAAGGCAATGGTAGTTCAGATAGTGAAACAATGATCTAGAAAAGGATCAACGAAATAAAATTAATACAAAACTGAAGACAATTACCTATTATTATCTAACTTGTATTTATACAAACAATAATAAATAAACATACAACTCTGACCAACGTCTTGCTATGTCCAATTTTCAGGGTGGTCATTCTTATGTAGGTATAAGAAATCATACACATCTTGAATTTAAGAATCTCATTACAACTTTTTAGGACTCCGTTGGCCATTTTCCAGTAAGTCGTGCTACTGGCAATTCAATTCAAAAGCATCTTCTTTGACAAATCAAGAAAAATTAGTTATTTAAATAGCGCTATGAAAACAAACTACCTAGTTTCTATTCTAGATACTTTATTGTATAATGTTTTATTATAAAAAAACTTATCGTGATTTCTCTAAAAAAATACATAACTTATATGTAGGAAAATATAATACGACACAAATATATCAAATAATTTAATTACTCTCAAGACGTTTCTTAAGCTCGTTTAACTGCCTTGCAATCTCTTTAGGCAAATCTCGCCCAACCTGTTCCTCAAAGTATCTCTCAATGGCAAACACTTCTTCCTTCCAGAAATCTTTTGGTATGTCAAACAATTCATTCAGGTTTACATTCTCCTTCAACTCTTGCAAGTTCAATGCATCAATTTTTGGCACATAACCGATAGCGGTTTCACGAGCACAGTCTTCATTCTCCAGTCTTCTGACGATCCAATCGAGAACTCTGGCATTCTCACCAAATCCTGGCCATAGAAATTGGCCGTTCTTGTCTTTTCTAAACCAGTTCACATGGAAGATCTTTGGTAAATTTTGTGAACGTTTCTCCATCGATAACCAATGGTCCAGGTATTTGCCAAAATTGTAGCCAAAGAATGGTCTCATGGCAAACGGATCGTGCATTATAACTTTACCCTGTTAAAAGTTACGTAAAATTAGTAATAGCTCAAAATTGTAACAAACTTAGTATTTACCTTATGTTCAGCGGCTGCAGTTGCCTCAGAACGCATTGAAGCTCCAATGAACACACCGTGCTTCCAGTCCCTGGCTTCATACACTAAAGGAACACCAGCTGGCCTTCGTCCACCGAAAAGTATAGCTGATATTGGCACTCCTTCTGGATCCTCCCAAGCGGGATCTATGATGGGGCACTGATTGGCTGGAGAGCAGAATCTGCAGAAATAACCAGTTTTAGTAAATGATCGATTTGAGAAATCTCAATTCACTCTACCTTGAATTTGGATGAGCAGCGGGTGTTTTGCTTTCCTGTTTACTCCATCGGTTACCACGCCAGTCTGTAATTATTGCATCTGGGTCGACTTCATTTTCCATACCTTCCCAATAGACACCTCCATCACTTGTTGAAGCAACGTTTGTGAAAATAGTGTTCCGGAAAATTGTATCCATAGCAATTGGATTGCTACTTCTGGATGTTCCTATACATTATTTAATATCATATTAAAATAGATGCCTTGATCGCCATTTTGAGATAAAAAATTTCAAAAGTTGACTATAAACTGACCTGGTGCTACTCCAAAGAAACCATTCTCTGGATTGATGGCTCTCAACTGCCCTTTGTCATCAAAACGCATCCATGCTATATCATCACCGACGCACTCAATCTTGTATCCGGGTAAACTGGGTGTCATCATGGCCAGGTTGGTCTTACCACAGGCGGATGGAAAAGCAGCTGCAATATAACGCTTTTTACCTTCAGGATTTGTGATTCCCAAAATCTGTAAATACAAAATATAGTCAAGCAATAATTCAATACTTATCTTTGAGAATTGTATTGTCTAGTACCTGAGAAAATATTTGAATTGTAAGAAATACCTACGTGACCTCAGGAATGCAAAATAAACTTAAATGTGCAGAATTAAATGAATGGAGATAAAAATAAATTGATGGAAGAGAGAGAAGAGCTTTCAAGGGTCCTAAAAAGAACACTTAGGAGCAGAAAAGAAGAAGGTTCAAAAAATAAGAAGACTAAAAAAGTAAATGCTGAATGAATTATTCATAAATAAATAAACTGAAATTATTATAAACCTATAATTTGCAAAACGAAAAAGAGACAAGAGAATTAATGTGAGATAGATAAAGATACTCACCAACATATGCTCTGCTAACCAACCCTCTCTTTTGGCTATTATAGAACCAATCCTCAACGCAAAACATTTCTTGCCCAACAAGGAATTGCCACCATAACCACTGCCATACGAAACAATCTCATTATTTTTGGGTTTGTGCAAGATAATGGTTCTTTCTGGATCACACGGCCAAGATGGGTTTTCTATGAAACCATTGGCTGGTATACCGACAGAATGCAGACACTTGACAAACTCTCCGTGCGACTTCAACTTGTCGAGGACAGATCTTCCCATGCGAGTCATGATACGCATACTGGCGACCACGTAGGGTGAATCGGTTAGCTCAATACCTAAGAACAAAGACCAAAATTAGTAATGAGGGTCTTTACAAACGAAGTTATTATAAGTGATTGAAGGTTGGCTCGGAATCAACTAACATTAAGCTACCATTGTTCAATAACAATTTAGTTTTTTAACAAATGCTGATGTGAGTGTTCCGATAACATAGATTGCATACTCAAAAAGTTTTATCGTTGACAGCTTCTGTGCCTTGAAAGTGTTATAACAGACAAGAGGACCTACAGTTTAACGTGGATTCCGAGCCACCAATATGTCTCAAGATAAATCTTAAGGCACACACTTCCAGAGAACTGTACTAGGGAAATATACTCTCGCTGGTTTTCTGTTGCCTTGCGAGAGAAGGAGAATGCAATGAAACATTCAGAGATACGAACGCGCGCCCGCATTAACGGTCACTCGTCCAAACCGTTCCCAACTGCTTAACTTCGATGATTGAAGTCGGTATTAGCCCGCAGCTAAGCACTCCCCTTTATTTAATTTGGAAGGGTCTAATATGCTTTCTAGTCATGGAATATTACCTATTTTCGACAATGGCGAGCTGAGAGGTCCCATGGAGAACGGGACAATGTACATGGTACGTCCTTTCATGGTACCGGTAAAACGTTCTCTAATGGCAATATCCATATCACTGGGTGACATCCAATTGCCAAGTTGACCTTTGATTCCTGCTTTTGGTGTTGGAATGGTATCATTTTTGTTATCGGTTGAGATGAATGTCTTAGACTCGACACGAGCCGTGTCTGCAGGATTCGTTCTAGCCAGCCAACTAAGAATGAAACTTGTTACTAGACATTGTGCACTACATATACATGATAACGTTTAACTATCAACTGACTCAGGCTTACCAGTTTTCGTATTTTGGTAGTGGAGTAATTGTTCCTTGCTTTTGCATGAGTTTGATGAGGTTGCCATTTTCCGTATCAGAGCCATCACAAATGTGAATTTGATCGGGTTGGCAGAGGTCGATATTTTGTTCCACGTACAAACGAACCTAATATAAATACGACAGAATGAATAATACAATTCAGACATTATCAACAGAAACATAAATATATAAAAATAATACGTGATAGAGGTTATTATGCTAATAAGTCGTAAACATAATAATTAAAGTAGATGTTTACGATTCATATCAACTATAAAAATAAAAGCATTTGTGCTGATAATGTACATTTTCAATATTGCTTTTAACAGAGTCAGCATTATGTATACCTATCAGACAGCTATTTCTGAAACTGCTCTTGGATACAGAAAACATAGGAATATTGAAGATTAATTATTGCTGATACTAAAAGCTTACAGCGTAGGTACTTTTAATTCATTATGGTAACACCTTAATATGCAAAAGAGCTAATTAATTTATTGATAACAATGTGAGAAAAACACAGCAAATAGGTTTAACATGTGGAAAAAGCAATTTATTTATTTTTTATGGCTGTTCGCGCGTTTTGCATAGTAAACGTTCTCCAATTTAGACATTTTTTTGTTTCATTTGCCAGAGGAGAGTTAAGAAATGGAAATGGAACCCATATTTAGAAAAGCTCAAATCCAAAATCTCCCTCCCACCAAAAACCGCCCCCGAAAGGGGTTGAGGATGCATTTTTGCTAGAAAATCGAATATGAGAGAAAGCAGACTTTAAGATGGGACCAATCCGGAAACGTTTAAATTGAACATTTTTTCAAAAGAGTTACGGTTTCCGTATTTGTATTTCCGCTATGTGGAAGGGCAATTTTTTTTCGGAAACTGAAAATATGAGACGGCCAAATTAGAGAAGAGATTATATCTGGCAACAATTCAATTTAATTTTTTCAAATGAATTTCGGTTTTCGAGTTACAGCAGTAAAGTCTGAAATATGTATATTTGCGCCGCGATGTTTTGAGATCTCTGAATAATAAATAACAAGCTAAGCCTATACATGGGTAATAGGATAAGTACTATTCTTTGATATTAGTAAACGTTCTACAATTTTCATTACTATTCTTACACTCAAAAATGTGAAATAAATATTTTTTACAAAAAATTCGACCTACTTTATTAGTTGTTGCACTGAAAAATACAAAATAATATTTATTCTATTGGTGCTGGTAATTTTGAAGTTGAGCCGTTGTAGTTTTTTGTCGTAGGCACCAACACCAAAAGTACCAGCACCAATAGAATTAATATAATTTTGTATTTTTCCGTGCAACAACTAATAAAGTTGGTCCAATTGTTTGTAAGAAAATATTTATTTTCTACCAAGTTCGCGCAGACTATGAAGCTATACAATTCGACTCTATGTATTTATCCTTTTTCATGTAACCCGCATTTCGCAATGTAAACGTGCTTCGATTTTGGAGATTTTCTTATCAATGGAAAGACGAGTGATGAGAAGTGGTACGATAAAAAAATCTCTCCAATATCCCCTCCATGGAGGGTTGAAGTACATTTGTTTCCTAAAATAAAATAAAATGTGTCGGCAGAATTAGAGAAAATACCATTTCTGGATATCTTCAAATGGAACATTTTTCAAAAAACGGTTACAGAGCTTTCTTAGAAAAAATATTAAATCATTGTGCATATTTCTTGAAAGTTTATTCTCTTTTGACACTCAAATATATGAAATAAATTAATTTTACAAAAACTAGGACCGACTTCATTATAGTTGGTGCACTAAAAAATACGAAATAATATAAATCATATCAGTCTCTCCAGAAGCAATATAATTAAGAAATATTTTTCTCTGTCGATTAGTTTAAAAACATTTTTTTTTCAACAGTTGCAGCTGAAAAGCTTATCTTCAAATTAACAGTGTTTTTATAGCATTCATCTACAGTAATTGTGATTTATCAATCTATAATATTTATAAGGCCGCAAATCCTAGATTTGTTAATACAACATAAAATAGTTATTCATAAAGAACAATAATTTATTCATTTTTATTTTATGACGTAGACCAAGAAAAAGGGGGCTCGTCCACATATACAAAGGAAACACCCACCAAATTACGTAACCATGTTTACTGACCTTCACTGTTTATATAATTCGCATAATTTAATATATACTAGCGGAAATATGACACTCACTTACAGTGAAAAAGTTTGACCTTTGCTGTGCTTGAAATCATTTACTATCAGAACCACCAAGGCCAACATTCAAATTAAATTTTTATTGGTTAAGAGATGGACAAGAAAACCAGGTAGATTGTATTTTATTTTTTCAAGATTAATTTGTAAAAGTATGTAAGCAAAAAAGCAATAGATATATAAGGCAAAAGAAGCATTATTGATAAATAATATCCTCATATTAGGAGTAAAAACGTAGTAGAAGGTTGAATTACTTCGTTGAAATAATATTGTGAAAGCATTGGTATTTAAATTGTGTCAAAGTAATTGATATGATAACGTAATATGCAAATAAGTCAGGTTACTTCTACTTTTCCAGAAGTCTATCTACTTATAGTCATGTCTATTTAGTTTTACACCATTTTTAAGTTTATTTATTCATCAGATATCTGACGCAAGAAGGTCGATATACTTACTATCAACACATTTAGCCAAATGTACTCAAAATCTATTAGACTTTAGCAACCGCAAAATTGTGCATTTGAGATAACAGAGAACTGATCTAATATAATAACTTGTTACTCATATTACCCGTACGCCGTGCGTTAGCAGTAAATGCGAAAACGCTGTGGAATAAATCGTTACTTATGAGTATGTTATCAACTTTACAAATAATTTTTCACAAATGAAGGAGTCATCCCAATTTTTATTTTTCTATATTATTTATTTGTAACTCTATTTTATGAATAATATTAAAAATTAAAGAGAAAAATCAGCTTGACTGGGAATCAGACTACAAGCCATCGAGCTTACTACGCTTAATTAATTGAACTATTGTAAATTAAAAATATTTTTTATTTTACATATAACATTAGTCATGAAAATTGTTAAACGTTCACTAATACCAAAGAGCTTGTACTCGTTATTTATTATTCAGTTATCCCAAAACAACACGCGGCGCAGGTATACCTACATATTTTAGACTTTACTGCTGTAACTCGAGAATCGTAACTCAATTGAAAAATTGTTCAATTGAAATGTTGCTACATATAATTTCTTCTTTAATTTGGCCGTCTCACATTTTAAATTTTCCTCCTTTTTTTGAAGTCTGTCAAAAGTGGTAAACGAGAAGCATAGGTGTTATTTACATTTCTTTATTTCTGGTTAATATATGCATTGTATTCATCATGTAGTATATTATATTCTATGCTCCATGATTCTATGGATAGTCTAAGTATCTACATGACTTATTCAAAATATGTTATGTAGGTACCTATTTCATAATTTTATTACTAGAGGGATCATTTTATTTTTTCTGCAAACAAGTTATGTACCTAAACCCCAGAATTATTTTCATACACCTTGAAGCTTAATAATATACTCATTATTTTAATTATTTAAAAATTCTTCCGAAGACATGGTTGGAAACTGATAAAGAAGACGAACGATTAGTCATACCAATTGAATTTTACCTGGGATTTTAGAGTCTAATTAGCTATATAATCCTATTTTCTCAGTTTAGTTTTGAAAAAGTAAGTGCGCGTTAGAAGAAGGCAAATTTGTTGGAGACAACTACAAGATTTTTATCATTATTGAAAAGGTCTCAAAGTTTCCTATAAAAATGGCTTCCCTCGATTATACTTTGCGTAAGGCAAAACATCCAAACAATCCGCATTATACTGCTACCACTAAGAAACATTGATAAAGCAAAATTATTTATAAAAATTTACCATCTTATTCGCTTTCATCTGCTTTTTAGAAGTAGAATGATGAATACTATGTTTGCACCAATTTTCAAAAAGGATTATCGGGTAAAAAATAAAGCCTTTTTAAGGAAATTTGATATCAACTGCATAATGATTGAAAAACATGGTGTTGCATTTAAAAACTTGTTTTCAGGTCTATTCAGAGATCTGGCAACACCGCAATATGTTTATATTGCAATACTTTCTTCTTACTTCTTTCTTAGCCTTAATAGTCTCAGTCTTCTACAACATTGCACATAGTATTTAAAAGCACTCGTCAAATAATTGGTCCATGTCAGGTTTAGAAAAAAATAGCACCTTTTACGTAGCTACCTATGTACTCTTACCTTTGGCGGTAGACTCTTCAAATCCCCATGCACAATGCTGATTCCTCGCAACTGCTTATACAATCCAGGATGGGCCAACCTTTTGGCAAACCGACCAAAATCAGATGAGATTCTGCAAAACAGTAGATCATTTTTCGTCAAAATCAAAAGTAGAGGTTTCATTTTGGTCGCGAAAATAGACGCATTCCACACAGCAGGGCACTCAATTCGAAAGCACAATAACAATTGCAACTTGCAAGTAAGTACTTATATGTTAAACAAATCTAGAGACCTCTCGTAGTGGCACTCTCTCGAGCTACTTATCGAATAAAATAATAATGTTGTGTACAACAGAGTGGTAATGGTTATCAATAGGCTATTAAGGCAATAAACAAATAGGTTTTGTACGTAAGACCAACAGGAGGCAGTGTGATGATTACACTTGAATTTTACAAGCCAATAGCATTACATTTACTAACTCAATATTTCATTATCTATTTAGGAGTAAATATTTGTTTCATATAATATTGGGTAATCAGTGAGAGCTGAAAAATTTGATACGTATTTTTGTAAATTTCGAAATAGCCGACCACCGCTTAAGATTTTTATCTATTCTTTGTATTTTCATAAGTGTTTTTGGATATCATATTTGAAATAAATACAACTTACAAAAACTAGAACCGACTTTTATTTGGTGCACTGTAAAATATAAAATAAGTAATAATAATAATAATAATATTTTGGTGCTGGTGATTTTAAAGTTATGCAGTTATAGGTAGATAGAAGACTTTTAGCACCAACTTCAAAAGTATCAATAGAATCATTATCATGTATTTTTAGTGCATGAACTAACAGAAGTCCAACCTATTGAAAAAATGTTTGAAACAATTGTTTTAGGGACAAAGTATATCTATGAAATATTTTAAGTGAAATCAACAATTATTTTTTGGCTTTTTAAAGTTGCCACTTTGGAACTACTAGTCTCATAACGCCCATCTAACCGAGATATTTGTACGACTGATTTTTGTATCAAAATTTTATCGCCATAGGAATTGTACCTACTTACATGAAATGTTCCTATAACATAAACGTACAGACAATTACAATTTCGGAAAATCGGACCCAGGACAATAACTTCCTATACTAGAAAATGTATAAAATATCAAAAATTGCCACAACAAAAATACGGTACAGTAACTACTGTCCAGTAGTGAGTATTCTCAAAATAGCCTCTTTGATTATTTTCAAAATTATTGATATTTGTCAAATTCTTATTATACCTAGTTATTTCAGGTAGGTGATGATATTTTCAAAACTATTAATTTATTAATTATCAAACATAAGTAGATATGATAGTGTTTTGGATTTGCCAGTATATGTACAACGTAAAAATAAAAATATACAAGGTGTTTAACTATTACGTCGTGTCTTCTGTATCTATCTGTGTTTAGAAATAAGAATCGACTTGTCTGAGAATTTTGTATTCGTATAAATATAAAATTGGGCTTTATTTCAAAGTAAAATTTTCTTTGAAATGATCCAAAGGCAAGATCGCGATTCAGTGTTTCAAAATTATTTCGAAACAATACCTCTACCATAAATTACATTTAGTTTATTCATTCATATAATAAATAAACATCAGTGATGATTATCGTGACTTCGCAATGGCTGTGAGTAAATAGTTTTAGATAATCTGTAGACAAGTTGTTCAACTAATGAGGAATTTCTACGGATGTTATTATTTAAGCAAATGCTTTAGCTGATAATGAAATGATAATCGAAGCTATAAATTGATGATCTAATTAAATTAGTTGACAAAATATATGCGAAGAAATAAATCCACTTATCAATCTAGAATGCTGACAATAAAGTGACTCATAAGGTTCTCTAATTAAAGTCCAAAGTTTTATCATTGATTCCAATGAAGGAATTTGATATCCGGAATTACAAAACATTACTAATAAGTATATTCCTTCGAATTTTAATAGAATTCGTATTCGAAGTACAGCTGATTTTTGTTTAAAATTAATAATGTGTATCTGTATCAACATCTAGAGAAAAAACGGAACCCTTATGTCGCTTATCTGTCTGTATATCATGCCTATTTTCACTAAATTTATTGATTGAACAAGTTGAAATTTGGAACTGTATCCCAATCATAGATGAATAAAGTAAATAAACGAATTTCGAGTGTTTATGGGTTAATTTTGTGAAGCAGATTAGATAACTAAAAAAAGAGAATGAAAAATTGAAAGGTTTGTTATAAGTAGCTCAAATATGTTTTTGATTTTAAAATAAAAGATTTAGAAGAAAAACCTTTCTGAAAATCACAAGTACCTACGGAACACTCACCAAGCGAGCCCGTCTCGCTCTTTTTAGGGTGACGGGCATAGGATGAAAAAAACAAACCCCTTAAAAGACCATTCTGGTGTCCGCATAATATGCCTATTCGGTGGTCTATCCGTCTGTCACAGATATAATTATTGAAGGAAAGTAGTTCAAATTTGGTACTTATAGTGCTTATAGTGATTTTAGTGACTTCATCATAGTCGTATCGCTAATTCACCAAATTCTGATAATGGCGGTAGATTTTGTGGAAGAAATAAGAGCCTTAAAATAAGAATTATCTTCAACTGCAAAGCAACAAGGTGACATATCCAATGAAAGGGCTCTTTATAAGTAATATACCTATATTTGTGTATAGTCTAGAAGATATTGAAAATATACACTTAAAAATTTTTGAATTATTAATATAAATGTTCTATCAAGCTATTGTGAGATGTAACGATTTTGCTACCAAACATTAATTATTCAGATATAACTGCGATACAATCGTATTGTTTTAGTTTATGACACAATTATAGATGCTTATTTCAACAGAGCTTTCATAGTTGTTTTTTTTTGGTACCATATTGGTACCAAAAAAAATATTTTTAAAGTATACCTGTAGTTTTTCACTTTTGAACAATTCACCGTTATGAAAGGAATGTAGGTATAAAAATATGAAATGAAAAAGAACATCTTAGATTAAAAATTTAAGTGGTAACCGCAAGTCACATATTAAGCCTACTTGATTTATTGCAAAAATGTTGCCTTTATTAATTTTATTAACTTTGTCAGTCTAAGAAACGGCGCAACGCAGAAGAACAATCTTAAGAGCTTTTGTGTTTCAAATTGAATGAGGTAAATAATCAAATTCAAGTGGATTTACAGAACTACTAAGGTACCATGTTTTCTAAAAAATATCAATATTGGCGCTCGTACCTTCGTACGTCACTAATAAATTTAAAAAAATTGCAGCACAGTTCTTTGCAAGTGCAGAACTATCAATAATTTATAATAACAAACAGCCTGTATACTATTTAATTTAGTAATAATTTCATATAAGTACTTAAAAAGATACAGTTTGTATTGTTGAAACTTTATAATCCCTAGTTATAAAAAACATTAATTTCATAAGAAATGTGAAACTGAATACACAATTTTTATACTTAGAAAATGTACTCTGAAACAATTTTGTAATATCCTTTATAAAAGAATTAAAAAATTCTTAGAATTATTTTCAGTTGACTTGTAAATGTTAAAAGCTTACTTGACTAAATCCTATTTGGGATAATGACTGTTGGGTAAATCTCTAAGCCCTGATTCAAAAAGATATTAGAATGTTTTCAAAGAAATAATAACAATTAGTTATGGTAATTTTAGCTAATTCAACGAATATAGCGTAGCATCAAGATTATGGAATGGTAATAAACGGACCAGTTTCATCAGCCAGTCTTCGACCAAAGTAGAGCATTATACTATATGGGTAAATAAAATGCAACATTGCGAATGTTGAAAAATGTAGGTTATTCTATGTTTACACGAATCGAAATACTACCAGGAATATACTATATGAAATATTAGGTATAAGAAAATTACTTACTCATCAGTGCAGGGTTTACTGACAACTTCTGGCATTTTCAATTCGATTTAATTACACAATGAAAAAAATGTTTAAAAAATTAATTAAGTGTACGACTTATGGTACATGGAATAATGTCCAAAAATATATTTCAGATATATTTTGTCCGATTTGCTAATGAAACAGTTTCGCCTGTGGTATTTGGCGATTAGTTTTAAAAATTGATTAGCCAGGTTAAAAAAGTGAGTAAAGATAGTTTCACAAAGTCAATATTATGAAAAAAATATTACACAATTATGAGGTGTTGTAACAACACACGAACACAATCGAAGTCTCAAGTTTGAATAAGTTGTTGAGTAAACACCGAAACGCGCTTATATATATAAATACAGGAACAGAATGAGTGTGGAATTATATGGACTAGCTCTAGCTAGCATTCCCCTTCTCCAAGTTAAGTTGATAAGATTGTGGGACATAGACATATAGATAAATATACATGTCTTTTGTAATGCAATTTTTAGTAAAACTGAATTATTTTTATTCCATTTTGTAAAAAAAATCTTATAATGGAAATATTCAAAATCACAAAAGCCTCCTGATTTGAATTATTATTCTTATATCGGAAGAATGCGATATCTACCTACTAAGATTCAGATTTTCAAAGTTATTTTCAAGAAAAGGTCAAATTTAAGGAGATTTTACAGATATTTTTCAAATTGTTATAAAGATTTTATGTAGGAATATGTCAACACCAATGTAATGACTAAGTACTTTAGCCCCATTTGCTGAAGATAAATCATTTGAGTATTTTTCGTGAGAGAAACAGTTCATCGAACAATTTCAGACGTCAGTTAACATCTCTAGAATGAAAAATAACAATACCAAAGCCCATGTTTTTGGGACAGTATGCCAGGTGGCACCTTCCTGCAAATAAAGTATTATGTCGTCCCAGCTGCTACTATTCGATTTCGTTTTACTTGTATCGAGATAAATAATATGTACCTATATAATAAGGCAGAACAAACTTAAAAGCATCAATTGTCGTGGAACATCACTAACGGGAGCAGTAAATAGGGTGAGTACCCATATAAGTACAAGAATAATAATGAATAAATATGGTAAGACAGGTATAGAGCAAATGGCAAGAAATAGACCACTGTACTTTGCGAATTTACAGAAAGTTTATTAAAACATACCAATATTATAGTTATGAAATGCTACAAACAACGTGCATAAGTACACACACAATTACAGATTTACGCAAAAAAATGCAGTCAACTCTTTGGACCTTGTAACATAACTAGATAAATTATGTCAACATAAAAAATCGGACCCATTATAATAACTTATTGCTGAGAAGCATATGAGATTTTGTTTTTTAAGCGGAAAGAATATATTGATGTTAACAAAGTCCAAGTTCATTTCAAAACAAAATTTTCTTGATCAATAGGAAAGTCCTGTGACAATCATTGATTAGATATTAATCAATAATCCAATAATCCTTATTCTTTGAACTTGCAAACAAATTGAGTAATAGTTTTTCATTATCTAAATCAAATTTTATTTTCATTGTCTCCGAACAAATTTCAAGGTTTATTTTTGGATGATATCAGTATTTTCTTATTGCTACAAATACTTAATTCTATTATAATCATATTATTTTGAAATTTCTTTCGATTTGGCAAGTTCTTTTTGTTTATACATACATATCCATTATTTCCGTTGAAAAACTCGTAGGGGGTATTACAATATTAAAATATGTAGATATGTACATATTGACGCTTTTAACATTACTCAGATAACAGCATAACTAACGGCTTGATTATTGCTTACATTTATTAATAAACACGTAACCAGTCGAGAACTGCCAAGCCTCCAAGATTTGATGACGTAGATTTTGTTGAGTAGGGAGAAATGGATTTTTACTGACTGTAAATTGTTGGCAGAATCAAGTTCAATAGATAGTTGATTTGATGAAATATTAAACTGGTATTGCACAAATAATTGTTCATAAAAAATATAAGTACGTATTT
This sequence comes from Crioceris asparagi, assembly GCA_958507055.1. Lineage (NCBI taxonomy): Eukaryota > Metazoa > Arthropoda > Insecta > Coleoptera > Chrysomelidae > Crioceris > Crioceris asparagi. Next base: position 61,027,250 of record OY293829.1, on the reverse strand, counting down.
TGCAATAAGATGGAGATAAAATTGTTTTTAATATATAATTAAGAAATAAATGTTAGGCAACTGATTGGTTGAGTAGTTATGCAAAAATATGTCTAAGACATTCTTAACTTCAGGACTTGGAATATTTTGTATACTGGATGCAAGGAAATTTCTGTTACGGAACTCTAGATAGATACTAAGATACTTGTTATGAAAATTATCGTTTCCTTTTGTTCAACTTACATCTTGACACTAATATTTTTAAAAGTCTGCACCATCTACTTCTAAAGTTAATTTTTCCAGCGAAATTGTTTTATGTCAACAATCAACAACAACAACAACAGCAGGAGGCCCATTCTGTACCACAGGCCGTCAAATATCTTATGATTTAACAATAAAAGAGAGAACAGTAGGGGAGAGTGGTTACTTTACCGTTTTTCAAGAAACTGACAGCATTTCTCCTATTTTGTAATTATAGGCTCAAAGTATGAAGTATTAATCAGAGCTCAGATTATCGGGGTACCCTGGTCACTACAAAAATAATAAATCCAAATGAATGAATGATTTTGTTTTTATCTAAGAATGTGACAACCAAAATCATCATTTCTTCGGACCGACAACACTTTTCCAACGAAATTCTCAACATTTTTTCTGAAAAGTTAATCATCATCTTCCTCTTCGGGATCTAGGTCGGTCATCGTCTGAGTCAATAAACTCCAAAGATCCTCCACTTTCACTGTTACTGTCGGTGACACTGTTTTTTATTCTTCTTGTATCAGTTGCTTTGACTTTATCATTTTTCATTACTCTTTATGTTTTCTCAACTCGTGATTTGTTTTTTATACCAAAGTCTTCTTCAAGTTGTTTAAGGTGTGTGTCAAAATTGACGTAGTTTTTTTTCCTCCCATTTAGATTTGGGGTTAGGATCGGTTTCATTATGTTATCTGTAGGAGTTTTACAATCGACTTCATGATGAAATTCTTGACTGGTGCTTTCTTGATTTGTGTTTGATTTACCGATATCCAAGAGTAGAAGTATGGATGTCAATTTCCATAAGACTAGATATATGTGTATTGGGGTACAACAGCAAGATCTGTCCCTTTCAAATTTCCAAAATATCCAGCATTGCGACACATATAAATACTTAAATTAAATTAAATTAATTAAAAGTAGCAAAAGATGGAACACTAGATGAAGCAATTCGAGAGAGAAATGCTCAGGGCAGGAAAGCAATATCCATGTTAAACAGTGATTTATGGGATAGAAATATTACAAAGTAGAATAAAAAGAAAATCTATAACTCCATCGTGAAAAGTATGGTGACATAGAGCTCGGAGGTATGCCCAATAAAGGAAAGGACAGAAAATATGTTAAAAACAACAGAAATGGACTTCTGAAGAAAAGCAGCTGAAAAATCTAGTATCTACAGAATAAGTACATAATGTCACGATTAGGGAAATGGTGGGAATAACGCATGACATACATAGATTTATTCCAGTCTAGGATGACATAGTTGACGATATAATAACGAAACAGTATGGTATGGACATGTACCGGGTGATTCAATTATCGAATCACTCGGTACAAAGAATGCCAAACGATAGGATCCCAAAAAAAATTCTTCAGTGGTCAACACGAGGACGCAGAAAGGGAAGACCCCGGAAGAGCTGGAGGGAAGGTATTGACAATTAAATTAGAGAGGCAGGTCTAGAAGAAGATCTATGGAGACAGGAGTGAAGATTGAAATAGGAAGACGTCGAAGAACGTTATGAGCGGAGATATATAGGGTGGGACAGCTGGCGGTATTTGGTGGATCGTGACTGATCTATTAGAGATAGGGCAACATTGTTTTTATAAAGGTGGTACGTGGTTGAGTCGACTAAAATTTAAAAAAATAAATATATCCAAAACTATCAAAAGTGTCAATACGTATTATTAAAATCGAAAGAGAATTAAAGTCCGCATCTATCAATGGAATTTGTTTAGTACTATGCTATTTAAAAGAATCGAGTCATCTCAGATTGAAGTTTTCTAAAATCAAAATTTCATTTCAGAGGAACCCTATGTCCTAAACAAGGGGACGATTTCAACTTAATTAATTGCAAAAAACCGCACTTTAAAATCCCTCATACTTTTCATGTTATTACCATTTTTGAGGATGCTGTAATTGTCATTTTTTTTCACAAAACTGAAAATATCTTCGAAACCTTCAGACTAATGCCCTTTATTTTTCAGAAGGATCTGAAAAATCTAAAAAATATAGGGTGTTCCATTTAAAATAACGAAGTGATGGTCAGCTTAAAAATATTTTAAAAATTTAGACGATTTAATCGTGAACAACTTTTATAAAAATAATTTTGCTCTATCTCTAATAGATCAGCCACGTGGTATGGTTGGAATTTAAATTCCAACTAGATCACACACAAGACTAGGTAGAATAAAAATTAATACTAGATTACCAAATACATTAAATGTCGAAATATAATCAGTCTGAGCAAACTAATATAGTATGAGTAAATACATAATCAAGATAATTCGCGCTATTTTGTATTCGTTTTTATTTACTTAACATTTCCAGAAATTATAATAAGTGATGATTATTATTAGAAAAACATATTGCTAAACAATTCTAGAAACAATTTTTTAAATTAAGGAATAATTAAGACCAACTACTAACAACTAAACAACTAAAAATAAATACTTATGATAATAATAAAAACATTAATAAATTACAGGAGCTGTTCGAAATGCATGCCATTTGCATGCATGCCATTTGCTCCTATGCATTTACGACATCTAATCACAAGATAGAAATTGAAACAATATATTAAATTTCCAATATTATATATTTAAAAAAGAAAGGATTAAAATTAAATCTTCTAGAGTCATTAGAAATCAATAAGATCAACCGTTCAGGTAATCTCCTCAATGACCAGATCGATGGTTTGTCCAGTCCACTATTGCATTTGTAATTGTTATTTAATCACTAGCCATTAATATTTATATTGAAAATAGGAACTTAACATTAAATAATTGTTTATACTCACATTTGATAAAGGTACGGTGTGCCGAAACAATTGTTATGTTTTTAAAATATACATTGCGTTCATAAAGTATGGAAACGCTTCAATAACTACTAAAATATTATCACATAGAGAAAAAGCTTTGACAGGTCGATTTTTGATTTAGATTTTCTTATTTTATATGCAAACAGCATCATTTTATCCCCTCCACTTTCCAAGTTATGACATCATCGTTAATTTTTTAAAATGGGAATGCCAAAATTTTATATTATTAACGGAAAACTGTTTATTTTCTGTGTTCAAAAATAACAAATACATGGGTATTAACATAAAAATAAATATTAAATACAGGGTGCTGAAAATTAATATATTTTTATTTGCTGCTTTCAATTTTATACAAATTATGCATAAAAACAAGTACTTATACGTTTGAATCGGAGTTCTTAGCAACAATTAATAAGATCTTAATTACCACTGCATATTAATATTATTGTTATTATTGAAAATTGAAAGCAGCTAATGAAAATATATTAATTTTTTAGCACCTTGTATTTCATATATTTTTATAATAATACCCATGTATTTGGTATTTTTGAGCTCAGAAAATTGCCAGTTTGCCGTTTATAATATAAAATTATGGCCTTCCCGTTTTAAAAAATTAATGATGAGGTCATAATTTGGAAGGTGGAGGGGATAAAATGATGCTGTTTGCATAGAAAAGTTGAAAATCAAAATCAAAAATCGACCTGTCAGAGCATTTTCTCTATATGTTATATAAGTTATTGAAACGTTTCCATACTTTATGAACGCACTCTATAATAGTGAAAATTTGATATATTGTTTCAATTTCTATCTAGTATGGATTTTCATCAAGTATCAGCCAATAGGTACAGTTAAATCTAACCACAAGTTCTTTCATAACAGGTCGTGTTATGTATATATCTTTTATTTTTAATTTATTTTTAGTTGTTGGTATTAATTAATAATTATTTCACAAGTTATTATTATAATTTCTGGAAATGTGACGTAAATAAAAAGGAATTGAAATAGCGCGAATTATCTTTATTTAATTTGCAAACCTAAGATATTATGTGCACATGCAAACAAAAATATTTTTTTTCTCAAAAACGGTTCGTTTTGGCGAAAATACGACAGAGACCACTTTCGTTTAGAATTGATCAGGATATCTAAATTTATTTGCAAAATTGTAATAAACCATTAGCGCACATTTTTCATTTTTTTAAATAATTGAAACGGTCTCACGAACGCCACCTGTAAAACGAAAACAACTTTATCATGCTATAAATTTGTCTTTAAGTGGCAATAATACGTAATGAGTTTGAAAGCAAAATCTAGAAAAAAAATAAGAAAAAACGATTTTTTCACAATACTTCAACACCCCGTATTTCCAAAACGAAGCGTTTTTAGAGATAAGTTTATATGGACTTTTTTAATTATTTTTATCTGCTGAATACAGTTTCTGCATTATAATTCGAACCACTCTGTATATATACCGGCTCTCTCAGCGAGACCTTTCATTAGAACTGTAATGGGTTCTGGTCAAAATAAAAATTTGAAAATTGAGAGTTATATATTATATGTTCCCTTCAACTAAAATATCTATAGATTTCTGGTGGCTCCAGTTATACCAGAAGTCGGCATCTGCTTTTTTGACCGACGAACCCCGAACGGAGGAGGTATACAATTCGACTGTCTGCTTTTTTATTTTTTATTTTTTTTTTGGTTCGTGCGCGCCTTTTATTTAGTAAACGTGCTCCGATTTTGATGATTTTGGATTCATTTGAAAGAAGGGGACTGAGAAATGGTCCCATATTCAAAAAAATGCAAATCCGAAATCTCCTTCCCTCCGAAAACTGCCCCAGAAGGGGTGGTGGGGGCGAATTTTCTCGAAAATCGAAAATCTGAGTTGGTATAATTAAAGAAGAAGAAACGTTTAAATTGAACATTTTTAAGATATAATTATTTGTAGCAACATTTATAATGAACATTTTTTCCTTAGAGTTACGGTTTTCGAGTTAAATCGGTGTTAAAATGGTAACAACTAAAATATTCAAGCGTATTTCCGCAGCGATGTTCTGAGATCTCTATAATAATAACTACAAGCAAGGAATATACGTGGGTAATAGGATAAGTACTATCTTCATTGATATGGTATAGTGAACATTCAACGATTTTCGGGACTAATGTTACACTCAAAAATGTGAAATAAATAGTTTTTACAAAAAAATGGACCGACGTTAATAGTTGGTGCACTGAAAAGTATATAATAATATTAATTCTGTTGGTGGTGGTACTTGTGAAGTTGGTGCTTAAAGTTATCAATCTACCTGCAACTGCACAACTTCAAAAGTAACAGCACCAACAGAATTAATATTATTTTATACTCTTCAGTGCACCAACTATTAACGTCGGTCCAATTTTTTGTAAAAAATATTTATTATTTTAAATAGAATACTCTGTATATTTTTATAAATTTGTATTCATCTATTCTTAAGCTTTCTAAATACCTTTACTTTTTTCAATTTGTTTCAGCCGTTTTGGAGTTATTAATTTTTTTCAAAAAAAATGCGGTAGCAGACATTTATTCAGAGCACAATAGATTCTTCGGATATTAATTTAGGATTCAAACTATGTTTAAACAATGTTGGAGTATGTTTTGCGGTCAAAAACGGCTGCCTACATAGTAGATTGTTGCCATAGAGACCTATATAATTAAAGTTATGTTATGCTAAACTGAGTGGAGTCTGTTTACAATTATCTACTATAATTTTCGAGGCAGGGCATCCAAACAGTAAAATCCGACTCTAGGAAACCTCGTTACAGTCAGTTGGTCTGGTTAAAAATTCACAGAAAGCCCCTTACCACCAATAGAAAATAATTCCTATGGTTATTGCAAATGTTTGGATGGCATTTTGATACTAAATATCTCTTAAACCCATTCTAGATCCTATTCAAAATATTAATAGAATGGAATTGTAATGGGAAGCTCAGTTGGAGACTCGCCTAAGGAAGATGCGTTATTCGTACTGGGCCTGTAAAAAACGGTTCCGCAAGGACTGAGGCTCTTGGTAGGAAGTTATAAATTAATTATCCTATCAATGTCCTAGGCCCTAGGCTTACGAATACTTGAGATCATCATCGATTGAATTATGTGAATTGGTTCTGTCGATGGAACGGCTGCAATAAGTACGAAAACATGAAGAATATAGTCACGTTGAGAGAACAAGACTAAGGCTCAAAACTGGCAGGCATATAGGGTCTTTGTTTGGGTTTCTCTTGCCTGCATAGAGCAAAGTATACGCAAGATGAAGAGAAGCTGACTGAAATAGAGGTTCTTGGTAATTGGGTCACGCGACATAAATACCTGTTGATCTTCATGAAAGTGAGGGATTGTCAACCTGAAATCAGTTTTTACAATCGTTTTTATAATTCAAGGAATTACCTATAATCTTTCAAATAATTTTATCTGAAAATCATTTTCGGTGAAAAAACAAATGTCCATTGCAATGATACTCACATATGTACCTATTTTTCTATTTCACTAAATATATTACACCTAATTATTCCAAGGTTATTATATTATTCCAAACAAGTGCTAACATTATCATTCCAACTATTGATTATTACCTTAATGAGGCTGATAAAAAGAGTTCCAAACTCGTGGCATTACCCAAGTATTTCCAATCGGTCTAGTCGATAACACTCGAATGAAATATATATTTTATTAACTATTATTTCTCAACAATGTACATAGTTCATCCGAAACGAAAGAAAACGATAAGAATGTATTGAAATTCTCAATCAGTTAATTATTTGAAAAAACATAAAGTAACGTAAGTAAAAAAATAAAAAAAGTTCCCCCATCACAAAATTGATAACTACAAACTCCATAATAAGTCATTAGGAATAGTTTACGAATCAAATAATTGCTTTATCTTGGAGAAAGTATCACGGAGAAAGTAAGACTACTATTCCAATCTCCTCGGCTAATACTGCGCAAGCATCACAAATGTAAGAATTAACGTAGGGAACGAGTTTAACTTGGTAAACAAAACCAATTTTTTGAAAAATTATTGATAAGACCTTTTTGTAGAATTAACTAATATACTCATATCTGAATCATTTCCCCAATGTCCATAACAATGATAAACAGTTACCCTTTTGATAGGTATTCAGTTATGGTTCTTTCAATATTAAACTTCATATTATCGCAATATAATAGATTTCTTGTAAGTCTCGTTATTTTTTATCAATGCATTCAATTGTACTTTCTCTGTGCTTGATCTGACAATATGTAGCCCCATTCTGTTCTGCTACTTTTCTTAGGAAGTTCTAAATGACTCATATTGGAGCTATCGCTTTCCGGTAAGGATAGATTTCATGGATATGCAAAACCAAGAAAGTCAATCTCAAGTCACAAAATGGAACCACAAGGCAACCGACTGAAGTAAATACCAACTGATGATGGAATAAACATTGACACAAATCATTATTCAGGCATCGTAAACAACAAAGTGAATCTAGTTACAGTAGCAATTCTGGCTGCCAAGCAGTGTTCCAAGATTACAATAACAAAATCTCCACAAATCTATTTCATGGTAGAATGAAGAGTGTGCTGCTGCAGTGAAGGAAAGAAAACAAGCTCTCAATAGACTGTGCCTTCCTGGACATATCTGGGGCTTTTGACAACACCACACATGTGTCAATCAGGGAGGCACTCACACGGCGAGGAGTGAACAAGACCGTAATCAAATGGATGTATGAGATGTTGAAGACGAGAATAGCTGAGGCCCAAGTAGGTGATCATACCACCTCTGTTAAAGCTACTCGTGGAACACCTCAAGGAGGAGTAATATCTCCCCTCCTATGGAGCTTAGTAGTAGACGAGTTACTCCACAAACTCACGGAGCTTGACTTCACATGTATAGGCTATGCCGACGACATAGTCCTAATAGTCCGAGGAAAATTCGCGAACACCCTATGCGAATTATTGCAGGAGGGCCTCAGAACTATTGAGCAATGGTGCTTGTCAGTGGGGCTTAGCATAAACCCATCCAAGACCACAATTATTGCATTTACTAGGAAAAGGAAACTTCCAGCTATGAAACCTCTCACTTTGAGTGGAGATATAATAAGCTGGAAGGCTGAAGTCAAATATCTGGGATTAACACTAGATAGCAAGCTTCTGTGGAACAAGCATATTGAGGCTACTGCTAGCAAAGCAATAAAGGCCTTAATGGCGTGCAGAAATCTGACTGGTAAGAATTGGGGATGTAACCCAAAAATACTGCGATGGATGTACGTCATGATTGTAAGACCGATATGGGTCAATAGCCTGGCATGGCAAGGCAAGTCAGAACAATACGAGGAAAACCCTCGATAGAATACAAAGACTAGCCTGTGTCTGTATCACTGGAGTCATGAGAACTTGCCCGACCAGGGCACTAGAGATCATCACAGATCTCACACCTCTCCATCTAGTGATAGATAGTTTGGCCCATGAGGCCATTCTAAGACTATCTAGGGAAGGTTCAGACATTGTGGGAATTCGGAATCAGAGAGCTTGGTCCTCTCTGTCCAAACACATCCCATCAGCAAACCTTCCCAGTGATGTAATGACAAAGAAAATTATCATCGAGAGAACTTTCACCACGGTGCTAAGTAGCAGAGAAGATTGGGACAGGGGGCTCACAACCCAAGCTCTCAAAAAGAATACCATTAAATGGTATACTGATGGTTCTAAGACCACGACGAGGACAGGCGCTGGAGTGTTTGGGAATCGCACCAAATGCTCACTTGCGCTAGGCCGCTGCCCAAGCGTCTTTCAAGCAGAATTGCTTGCAATTGAGAGATGCGTGGAGGTGAACCTTGAAAGAAACTATCAGAAATGTGACATTGCAATACATTCTGATAGTCAAGCTGCAATTAAAGCACTGAACTCTCATACCATTGAATCTAAAATGGTATGGGAGTGCCGAAGGAAGCTCAATGAGCTAGGCAAGAACAACAGGGTCTACTTAGTCTGGGTTCCCGGCCACTTGGGAATCAAAGGCAACGAGGAGGCCAACACACTTGCCAGGAAAGGAGCACAAACTCCATTTACTGGCCCAGAACCCTTCTGTGACACAGATAAAAGCACCTACAAGAAGGAGTTTCTGGAGAGGGAAAAAACCGTAAGAGAAACACTCTTGCGGGATACCCCTGGATTGGATCATTCCAAAAAGTTTCTAAAAAACTTTGATACTGCAAGATCCAAAAGGTAATTGGATCTCAGCAAGAACAAGCTACACCTACTCACTGGATTTCTTACAGGACACTGTCGCCTCAAGAAGCATCTAATGAGATTAGGTCTAGCAGAGGATGACGAGTGCAGATTCTGCGGGGAAGAGGAGGAAACTCCGGATCACCTGGTGACGGAATGCCTCGCCATTGCTAGCCAACGCAAACAGTGCCTTGGAATAGCAACCTGCAGTAGTGAGGAAGTATCCTCCTTGAAGCCAACCCAGATACTGGAGTTCATTAGAACTCTGGAACTGGAAGACGAGTTGTAGACCGCGTATAGGCGAGTGCAACTCAGGTAGGGGGCACAATAGACCTTATGGTCGCAGTGCAATGCAACCCTCTCTTAAATCTAAATTTAAATCTAAATTTAGACTGAGACGAAGAAATGATATAAAAAAAATTGCTAAATTTCGAAAGACTGCATGCACAAGCCAGATACATCATCAAGAAGAGCAAAGACGATTCATGGAAATCATACGTATCATCAATCTATCCCAACGTTCCGATCTTACAAGTTTGGCAGACGGTCAGAAGAATAAAAGGCATTATTGCCAATATTTTTGAAGGTAAGGAAGAACAGGAGAGCCAATCATATTATCGAGTACATCCCAAGATCAAAACAACATAGATTTAATGTGGTGGAACTCAGTGATGCATTAAAATCCTGCAAAGACACTGCACCTGGACCAGATAATGTTCCCTATGCATTTCTCACAAATCTACCAGAACTTGGAAAGAAAATATTGTTGTGTTTATACAATGAAATAAGGAATGAACAGATTTTTCCAAACAGAAGCTATTATTGTATAATTTTAGAGAATATGTACGATTCCATTCCAAGATTCGAAGTTACGAAGTTTCAACTGTGGTTTTGAATCAATTCAATGCAATCCGGCCTCAACAACAATTATACAAATTTGGTTAAAAGTTAATGTCGATGAATAATCATGAGAATAATGGTTAAAATAACACAGTTCATAAGTTTGGAAATAAAAACCATTACGTATTGGTCAGCTTCTAAATTTTAAGTATTCAAATTTACCGTCAACTATCGCCCCCAAAATGGCAGCTTAATTGAGGTACTTTGAGAGATACATTGAATTTAATATGTGAGGTACAGTTTGTCACCGTATTGTCAGTTGTCTAGAACATTATTATAAGCGTATAGAAAAATCATGCAATATTTTCGAACTGGAAGATAAAGATATTGGACCAGTTATGAGGTGGAAAATAAATGAAGCAAGACCTAGTTGGCAGGAGATTTTAGATTTGTCTTCTGTGATAGAAAGAGCCTGTTCAATTTGGGAATCTTTTATAATTGATGATGAACACTCTTCATTTGCAAATAATTCTTCCACGGAAACGAATTGCACAAGTACTACAAGAGTTTCATTGTGGAGCAAGTGGTGGCCATTTAGGTATCAATAAAACTTTATCGAAGATCAGGGAAAGGTTCTACTGCTTAGGAAGTCGTGCTGACGTAGAGGACTGGTGTCGGCTGTTTTACCAGTAAAGGTCCAAATATCAGAACCCGCCATAGGGCGCAGCAGCACAATGTGGGTGCCCCATTTCAGCGAATAGTCATCGACATTACGGGGCCATTTCCAATAAGCAGTTTTGGAAATAAATATATCTTGGTCATCTTGGATTATTTCAGTAAATGGCCAAAAGTAGTCGCAATTCCAAATCAGGAAGCAGAAACTGTAGCCGATATCCTAATTGAACATTGGATAAGTCGGTTTGGTGTGCCGTTAGAGATTCATTCGGACCAAGGCCAGAATTTTGCGTCAGAAATCTTTCAGAGTGTGTGTAACCTAATGGGGCTCAAGAAAACTCGTACGCTTCAACTGCATCCACAATACGATGGAATGGTAGAGAGATTTAACAGAACACTAGAAAAATATTTAAGGTCAGCAATCAATGAACACCAAACAAACTGGGATAAGCATATACCGCTCTTCCTACTGGCCTATGTACATCTTCCACTCATGAATCGACCAAAGAATCCCCAGCTGCCATTGTGCTTGGTAGAAATCTGAAACTTTCGTCTGATATCTTGTTTGGTTCACCAAGCGAACCTCCCTCATCTATAGATGCCTACATTCAGAGTTTGAGGCGAAAATTCGAGGAAATACATGAACTTGTCAGAAAATAGTTGAAGATTTTTAGTGCCCGATATGATCTTCGTGCAGAAAAATACAAAATAATATTAATTCTATTGATTTTGGTACTTTTGAAGTTGGTGCCAAAAGTCTTTTATGTAAATACAATTGCACAACTTCAAAAGTACCAGCACCAATAGAATTAATATTATTATCAGATTTATTGGGTATAAGCTCAGCATACCAATGGAGAATTTAACCTATGAAGAAATCAGAACATTATTAAATTTACCTAAATTAGAAGATCGAAGAAAATTTTTAGATGATTTTTTTGTACAAGATTTTGAATGGTATGATCGATTCATCTGAGTTATTTATTACAGAATATATCATTCTCCATCCCACAAGTGAACCTAAGAAATCACGAGCTATTTCATGTGGAATATCATAGAAATAATTATGGCCAAAATATTCCATCTAATTGATTATGTAGGCTAGGTAATTCCTTGACTAATGATATTGATTTTTTTGTTGTCAGCTTAGGTAGGTTTAGATTTCAGATCAAATGTTTAATTTTTAATTATTAATGATTTAATTGTCTACTTCATTCACTTTGTAAATTTTTTAAATGGTTATTCCGTTAATAAACTTAACTTACTTACTTATCATTTTGTATCTTTCAGTACACCAACTAATAAAGTCGGTCCAGTTTTTGGTAAAACATATTTATTTCATACTTTTGAATGTAACATCGGTCATGGAAATCGTAGAATGTTCAATAATTGGGTACTTGACTAATTTTTTAAACAATTTTTATTTTGTCGTTAGACATTCAATCAAAGCAATAAAATACAAAAAAATATACGAGTCTATTTTGCAAATAAAAAAAAATATATTCAAAAATTGTTTTTAAATTTCCCGCTTGAATTCTAAAAACGGCTACAAGGTCACAGTCTCCCTCAGTTAGTGTCTCACTATATTAAAGAAAGGAGGAATAGAGCAGAGAACACTATCTAATCAGAGAGAAGATACAATATTGTGTGTTCTTGAGCAAGAGAGAAGATGCTGGGCGTAACAATTGCTAGTGTTGCTACCAGAAAACATGTAACAGCCTGGAAAGTGATGGACGAACCGTCACTTTCTGACCATAGGATTATCGAATTCAGGATAACTGGGGAGGTACCTCGTCGTCCTCAAGTCTAAATCCTAGAAATATAGATTGGTCTGTCTATAAGATCTATCTGAAAAAATGGGTCAAAACACCCGCAATATGATCTAGAACAAAAGGTAGAACAGGTTAGTGTGGCAATAACAGAGGCCTTTCAATCAAGTTGTCTACTCTCGAAAGTTCGAACAAGTAAGGAAGCACCTTGGTGGAACGAAAACCTGTCAAACCTTGGATTGGAAGTCCGTCGGCTCTTCAATATGGCCAAAAGAGATGGTCATTGGCAGAGGTACACTGAATAGCTTACTCAGTATAATACAGAGATCAGGATGGCTAAAAGGCTTAATTTTCAAGTCTTTTGTGAAGAAATCACTTTCACTCCAACAGCAGCCAGACTGCAAAAGGTCATGGCAAAAGGGGGTATTAACCCCACAATGTCATTCAAGTAGCTAGACGGGTCATATACTGAGGGAGAAGAGGAACGATCGATTCTTCTTCTAAAAACACACTTCCCAGGTAGTGAACCCAAGGAAGACTGGGATATTGCTAAGAAAATATTTACAAGGCAACGGTTGGAATAGGCAATTAACAACATTCAACTGTATAAAACACCAGGAGTAGATGGAATTTTCCCAGTACGTCTGTAGAAAGGAATTGAGGAGATTCTCCCCCATTTTCTGAAGATTACAAGAAGCTGTTTAGCACCTAAAATATAAACCATAAACATAAATCTCAGCATGCTTACAGGGCGGGCCGATCAACAGAGACTACTCTGTATCAGCTGACCGAAGTCATACAGAGTACTCTGAATAAAAAATAGATCGCAATGTGTGCCTTCTTAGAGATAACTGGGTCATTTGAAAACACAACACATGTATCGGTCAAAGAGGCACTCATAAGGTGAGGGGTTAATAAAACCATTATCAAATGGAGTGTGAGATGTTGAAGACGAGAATAACTGAGGCACAGGTAGGTAATCAAAACACCTCTGTTAAAGTCACTCGCGGAAAACCTCAATGACGAGTAATATCTCCCCTTCTATGGATCCTAGTAGTAATGAGCTACTCCACAAACTTACGGAGCTTGGTTTCGAATGCATAGGCTATGCTGATGACATAGTTTTAATACTTAGAGGAAAATTCGAGAGCACATTATGCGACTTAATGCAAGAGGGTCTCAGAACTATTGAGCAATGATTCTTGTCAGTGGGGCTACATATTCACCCAACCAAGACCCCAATAATCCCATTCACCTGGAGAAGTAAACTTCCAACAATAAAATACCTCTCTTTAAATGGAAACATCAAAGAATGGAAGTCTGAAGTTAAATATCTGGGAATAACCCCATATAGCAAGTAAGTAAGTGGCGTTCCACCAGTAAACTGCTGCTCTGCCTTTTTTTTCAGTCTTTCTTGGCATTGACAGTCTACAAGCATTCTCAATAAGTTGCATCGTTGCTACCACTATTCGTTCAGCATCCATTGGTGTATTCATTGGAGCTGCTGTCAGTGTCCTTGCCCCATTCTTGATATTATTCTCAAATTTTTCCCTACTCAGTTTAGCGAGATTCCACCTGGGTTTTCTCTTTTGGACGTTTTTTTTTCTCTGATTGACCTATTGAGAAAGTAATGTACAAATGGTCGCTATGGTTGTAATTTTCAATCACTTTCCAGTCATTTATAACACCGGCTATATTTTTTTGAGGCAAAGGAGATGTCTGGCACCGTCTCTCTCTGTCCATCCCTTCTAAAGGTTGTGGTGCCGTCATTGAGGACTACCATTCCTAGTCTAGATGTCATATCCAGGATCTTTTGTATTCTAGAGTTTGTCTCTGCTGATCCCCACTCTAGGGCACTGGAGTTGAAATCTCCTCCAAGAATGATATTTCCTTGGGCATTTTGTAGTGCGTCCTCTTGTTCGTCCAGATGTTCTGCGATGCTGTCTGGCTTACCAGAGGTCGGGGGCCTATAGTAGCAGCTTACGTAAGTGGTTTTGCCACTTGTAATCCAGACGAAACCAATGCCATTTTCTCTATAGGTAACTTAGTTGTATCTGGTACCCATATGGCGGCTGTTGTGACAGTTTTTATTCAGTTTATTATTAATTCAAAATTTTAGAAATTTTTGTGGTGGTGTATCAACTGTCAAATAATAGTTGAATATACTCAAGTTAATGGAGTATCAGTCCTACATAGAACGTCTCGACAATAATTTCGCGTATTCACTAAGAGGAAGTCCTCCAGGTACAGATGTTAAAAGCTAGTTAGGTAAAAGATGTGCGTGAGTAAGGGAACCAGCCTTATTCACTAGTGTCGACTACTTGGGGAACAAGCCCAAGTAAGCCCTGAAGGAAGTAGGAGTGTAAGAGAGGCGACAAGCCTTTTTCACTAGAGTCAACTACTTGGGGAACCAGCCCAAGTAAGTCCTGAAATATTAGAGTCGACTACTTGGGAAACCAGCCCAAGTAAGCCCTGAAGAAAGTGAGAGTGTAGAAGAGTGAGAAGTCTCTCCTACTAGAATCGACTACTTGGGGAACAAGCCCAAATAAGTCCTGAAAGTTAAAATTAGCGTGAGAGAATTTAGACAAGATAGCAAGACTAGTAGTGAAATAAAACTCTCGGTATATATGGAAAACCTGCAGTAGCTGACATGAGATGTTTTCGGAATGAGTCGAAGAAATTGACTGAATTTTAATGCGAAGCAGCACGCTTTTTGACCGACGAACCCCGAACGGAGGAGGTATACAATTTTACTGTCTGCTTTATTATTTTTTTTTGTTTTTTTTATTTTTTTATTTATTTTTTTTGGTTCGTGCGCCCCTTTTATATAGTAAACGTGGTCCGATTTTAATGATTTTGGATTCATTTGAAAGAAGGGGATTGAGAAATGGTCCCATATTCATAAAAACGCAAATCCGAAATCTCCTTCCCTCCGAAAACCGCCCCCGAAGGGGTGGCGGGGGCGAATTTTCTCGAAAATCGAAAATCTGAGTTGGTATAATTAAAGATAGGATAATATCCGGAAAGTTTAAATTGAACATTTTTTCAAAAGTGCTACGGTTTTTGAGATAGACGCATGTTAAATATGTATTTTTGCTATGTGGAGGGGACAATTTCTTTCGAAAATTGAAAATTATTCGATACTACATGAAAGATATAATTATTTGTAGCAACATTTATAATGAACATTTTTTCCTTAGAGTTACGGTTTTCGAGTTAAATCGGTGTTAAAATGGTAACAACTAAAATATTCAAGCGTATTTCCGCAGCGATGTTCTGAGATCTCTATAATAATAACTACAAGCAAGGAATATACGTGGGTAATAGGATATGTACTATCTTCATTGATATGGTAAGGTGAACATTCAACGATTTTCGGGACTAATGTTACACTCAAAAGTGTGAAATAAATATTTTTTACAAAAAATTGGACCGACGTTAATAGTTGGTGCACTGAAAGGTATAAAATAATATTAATTCTGTTGGTGGTGGTACTTGTGAAGTTGGTGCTAAAAGTTACCACCTGCAACTGCACAACTTCAAAAGTAACAGCACCAACAGAATTAATATTATTTTATACTTTTCAGTGCACCAACTATTAACGTCGGTCCAATTTTTTGTACAAAATATTTATTATTATACTGCTGATCTGCTTAGCTATTGGTGAAAATTTATTTATCAAAGTTACCCTTTTTGGTTGTTACGTGATTTTCACTTTATATCAGCTGGATACAGAACGACATTTATTTTTGATATTTACAGGGTGATCTTTACAACAATAAATTATGTTGAATAAAAACTAATTGTCACAGGGTGATTTCTACAATTTAGAATTAATAATAAACTGAATAAAAACTGTGTCACAACAACGGCCTTCAGAAGTTTATCTACGACCCATCCATCCTCTTGTTTTGCCACTTTCCCCGGTTCGCTGATGAGAACAATGTGCAACTTCCTTTCTTTCACTGTCTGCTCAAGGAGAGCGAAGGCCGTGGGGCTGCGTCGAGTATTTCCTTGAAGAATTCTCGTCATTTCTGTGTCTTTATCTTAGCCTTCCTCCACGCTATTCTGTAAGTCCAGTTCCAAGCCGATGTTTAGTCTGTTCCTCTGGTTCTCCTGCATCTAGACAGGCTATGCATTTTTAATCAT
The DNA here is from genome assembly GCA_958507055.1 of Crioceris asparagi. Classification (NCBI taxonomy): domain Eukaryota; kingdom Metazoa; phylum Arthropoda; class Insecta; order Coleoptera; family Chrysomelidae; genus Crioceris; species Crioceris asparagi. Next base: position 61,010,532 of record OY293829.1, on the reverse strand, counting down.
TAGTGCAGTCTTTTGCTTTATGTCCCTTCTGAGAACACTTGTAATAAGAGTCCGTCCTATCTGGTCCGGCACAGGTCTGGGAAGTGTGGACAAAACCAAGGCACTTGTAGCATCTTCTCACTTGTTCGTATTGCCTTATTCTGCAGCTGAAAGGGCCGATGGTCAGTAATTTCTCCTTCATGAAATTACTGGCATCTTTGGCTGATAAAACGACAAAGGTTATCACTTGTTCCCTTGCATTAGGGTGCGAGAGAATTACAACTGGACTTTCAGTTAAGTCGATCATCAACTTTTTCGCAGCTGTCTCGACCTGTTGTACAGTAATTTCGCTGTTCAGGTCAAATACTTTAACAGTATTCATAGCTGGTAAGCTTTTAACTTCACCTGCGTTGTCAATTGTTTTTCTAAGGACTTCCGTCGCAATTGCCTTATTGCCAGTTTTTCCTTTGAATTTAATTAACAATTCTCCTTTTTTTAGTTTTGCTGAATCTGCTAATCTTAGAACCTTCCTGGGGTATTTCTGCTCCATTGACCTTCTTGAGTATGTCTGCGAAATTGATTCCTAATCCAGGCTTTATGATCATCGCATCCTGCAAGGGTCTTGGTTTCCTCGTCTTTTTTTTTCTTTTTCTGCTTTTTATCCATTATTACCATCTCTCGCATAGCCTGACTTTGTCGTGTAGCATTCTGCTAAACTTTCCTCAAAAGCCGGTTTTTCTTGCGTTGATCTCTCGCGTTTAGCTGAAACTCGCTGCTTTCGGAGTCAGCGTCCGACGGAGATGTTGGTGTTTCGCAGTTCTCGATTTCCTTATCCTGCCGGTCAACATGAGAAGAGGTGCTCCCGGTCCTTGTCCTTGTTAATTGGAGAGATACCTGTCGCTGGCGGCCTTTATCAGTCTGCACCATCTTATCTTGTTGGGAGTCTCCGCCTGAAGGGCTAGATGGCTTCCTTTTTGTTCGGTGAGCTGTCAATTGCCCTTCATTATTAAGTATTTTGCCCGCCTGTTGCAGTATTTTATCACTCAAAGCTTCTCGCTTTTTGTAAGTTATCTGCGTATCCTTCATAATGTCTGCCAGCTTTGGCGTACCCTCTGACATTTCATTCAGATTCTCCTGTATTAACTGGTCTGCCTCCAATATCTGCTGCTGGTGACTGACTAGCAACTCAATCATTTTTCTTTGTGATGCAGCTAAAGGTAAGTGAGTTTGCCCCCCCTAAGAATCCGTAGGGGCCAATGCCGACCACCGGGGCTTCCACCCGGTCGGAATCGGCGGCGGGATTTGACCTATCGGCATTGCCCGTATGGGTAATTAGTTTACAGACTCACTACTCATTTTTGGTTTTTATTTGGGGTTCCTTCCCCTAGCTGGTTTTGGTTCACCACCCGGGGAGGCGCCCGATGCGGGACCAGCAACCCGACACGGGCTGGGAATTATAATAATAATAATAATAATAATAATAATAATAATAATAATAATAATAATAATAATAATAATAATAATAATAATAATAATAATAATAATAATAATAATAATAATAATAATAATAATAATAATAATAATAATAATAATAATAATAATAATAATAATAATAATAATAATAATAATAATAATAATAATAATAATAATAATAATAATAATAATAATAATAATAATAATAATAATAATAATAATAATAATAATAATAATAATAATAATAATAATAATAATAATAATAATAATAATAATAATAATAATAATAATAATAATAATAATAATAATAATAATAATAATAATAATAATAATAATAATAATAATAATAATAATAATGGACCGCGAGGTTGTGGATTCCTCCTGCGCCCTCCACGTGGGGCGGTCTGGTAACGTGGCGACACAAGCCAGTGTCGTCGCGGCCAGCAGGTAAATATCCACTAGGGGAGGAAACCCCGAATTATAAACCAAAAATGGATGTCGAGGTAGGAGTAGAAACTACGGTGCAGGGGGTCGGATCCCCAGTACCGGTGGCCGTCAGGGGTGTGCAAGCGGGCCCCGGGTCATCGTCATTCATTGACCGCAATGCTTTGGAGGTGGACTACTTGGCCTCCACAGCAGATATCACTACAAGCGATGATGTTTACAAACGAAGACAAGCTCTCAGGAGCTTGAGCACTGGGAGCGAAAACGCTGAAAAAATTGAACGTCCATTTTCAAGAAGCAGTAGGATCATGTGATCCCCAATTCTGAAAATACCACCACCGAATCGTTCACAGGGTACTAAGACCATGGCATACAATGAAGAGATGGTACTGAGACTAAAAGCTCAGCCAATACCGGCAACCGATATGCCCCTCGAAGCATGTAATACCGAAACTGCGGAACAGAAGTTGGACGCTGAGCTGCGGAAAATAAAAAAGTACTCTTGGACATGCGTGCATCAACCTTGAGACAAAAGAATGTATCTATGGACCTTAAAAATGGATTGGCATCACTAGAAGCTTCAATGGATATCCTTGTCTCCATGCGTAGCGCCTTTAAGGTTACAGAGGGGGTGTCTCAAACTATCCAGATGCATAAGCTCAATACCGCATTGGCGGACTGTAATAAACGACCAGCAAGCAGCCCTCCTAAAGATGCAAGGGAGGAGAAAAAGCAGAAAAACGATAAGGCTTTTACCCCAGCTGCTCTTGATATCGAACAAGGCTTTACTGAAGTGAAGTCCAAAGCTCGTGAAAAGCGAGAAAAGGCTAGGGCAAGGAGAAAGCGAGAGGCAGCTGTAAAGGCAACTTTGCCTCCCAATAATCCCGTGAAGAAGATTCGCTCAAGGCCTAAGAGGCATGTGGTTCTAATTAACCCTAATGCCGGTAAGACCTATGCTGAAGTCCTTGGAGCCATGAAGGGAGTTGTAACACTCGCGGAATCTGGAACTGTAGTGCGCCAAATTCGAAAGACCGCCAAAGGAGGTGTTCTGCTAGAACTGGCTAAGTGCGGCGATAAATCTAAACTCCAAGAAGCCATTAAAAAGTCTGTTGGCGACAAAGGTGAGGTCCGCACTATTGTCCCGATGTTGCGGATCGAGATCTTGGATCTCGATACACTAAGCACAGAGAATGAGGTTACAGAGGCGATTCGAAGGAATTACACTGATCTTAGCGGTGAGCTGAAGGTAACACTACTACCTCCCAACAATCGTGAACAGAGGAAGGCCATCGTCGAAATGGAAGAGAAGGAGGCACTCCCAATACTACAAAATGGAAGAATAAAGATTGGGTGGATGAATTGTAGAGCACCACAACGCGTGGAAGTCGAACGATGTTACCGCTGCTTGGCCTACGGCCACACAAGAAAAATCTGCTCAGGCCCAGATAGGAGTCAGAACTGCTGGAAATGTGGTGGGGGTGACCACATGGCTGCAGCTTGCACAGCAAAACCCAACTGTGCCCTATTCACCAACATCCCCGGTGCAGAAAAGCCATTTCTGCTAGAAAATGACCCAATTTCTTCAGGGTAACCTACAAAAAAGTCAAGCTGCCAACTCTATCCTTGAACAGCTTGTACGCGAGACTGGGACCCAGGTTGCAATTATCAGTGAGCCTTACCGAATCAGTGCCAGCCAATATTGGTTCTACGATCAGCTTGGCACAGCGGCTGTCTGGATCTCAGACAGCCATGGGGCTCAGGTCCTTGCTCACGGGTCTGGCAATGGATATGTCTGGGTCAGGTTGCGACAGGTCACGTGTACCTTTCGCCTAACTACACTGCTTTCGAGTATAAGGAGAGACTGGATGCACTCGAAGATAATCTTCGAAACACCCCTGGCCTAGTCATTGTGGCTGGAGATTTCAACGTCAGAGCTGTAGAGTGGGGTATGCCTATCACTAATGCCAGAGGAAGACACATCTTGGAGATGGCATCAAGACTTGATCTGGATGTTGCGAACAGGGGCTCAAGGCCGACATACATAAGACCTGGCTTTGGTGAGTCAATACCAGACATCACCCTCGCATCGAGCGCTCTCCTATGCTATCTGATTGGAAGGTGATGGACGTGTACACTGCTAGCGACCACGAATACCTCTCCTTCCTATTAAATTAAAAAGAGATTTTCCGTTGAATGAGTACCCGAAACCCAACTGGCTGGAATATAGCCAAGATGGACAGGCAAAAGTTCGTCGGGAAGTTAAGCTGTCGAGTCGAAAGTCGCCCACCTGCACACCTTGAGTCAACGGTTACAACTAATGTAGAACCACTTGTGGAATACACCATGGAGCTAATTCGTCAGGCATGCGACTCATCAGTGCCTCGGAAGCAACCTCGCCGGAGCCGCCCCCAAGCTTACTGGTGGACAGCTGAGATTGCAGAGCTCAAAAGGATGGCGCTAATGAAGAGAAGAAGGGCTCAACGTGCTCGTAACCGACCGGAGGCTGCAACTAGATCAACAGAGCACAAAGCTGCAAAGAAGGCGCTCAGCGCTGCGATCCGCCTAAGCAAAGATCGATGCTGGAAGGAGCTATGCGAGGATGTAGATTCTGATCCCTGGGGCAAAGGTTACAAACTTGTTACCAGAAAGCTCGGCGGAATCGGAAATAATAGTCATAGCTTGCCACCGGAAGTTGTTACTAAAATTGTTGATGCCCTGTTTCCAGTCCACCCTGTGAGACAGGAAGATATAGTTTCTCTGCCAGTCTCAGAAGTTCTCAGAACTGGAGATCGTGACAGCTATGCGTGCCATGAAGAATAATAAAGCTCCTGGACCAGACGGAATCCCTGCTGAAGCTTTGAAAATTATAGTTGATAGCACACCACATCTTTTATTACGCATGTTCAATACATGCCTGGTAGCAGGGGTTTTTCCGTCACGATGGAAGACAGCTACGTTGGTGCTAATCAGTAAGGGCAAGGGCAATCCAGACTCCCCGTCAGCGTACAGGCCACTGTGCTTACTAGATAGAGCGGGAAAGCTCTTCGAGAGGATGTTAAAGCCTAGATTGCAGAGAGCCATTGAAGAAGCCGGAGACTTGTCGCCCCAACAACATGGTTTCCGTAAAGGGCACTCAACTTTGACTGCCATCACAGAGGTGATCAATGCTTTCAATCGTGCTAACGAAGCTTGCCATCAAGCTCGAAACATCGTAGTGTTAGTCAACTAGATGTGAAAAACGCTTTCAACTCTGCTCGATGGGTGGATAGACTAGAGGCCTTGCAACGATCTTTCAGGTTACCCAACTACCTTCTGGCCGTTGTACAGAATTATCTGGAGAGCCGTCGATTGAATTATGAGACAAGGGAAGGCCAGATTATAAAGGAGGTAACCTCCGGTGCAGCGCAGGGCTCTGTCCTTGGCCCCGATCTCTGGAATGCTCTGTACGACGGCCTGTTACGTCTCGAGATGCCCCATGATGTGTTCCTAGTAGGATATGCCGATGACATGGCCGCTGTCATCTCTGTTAGGAATCCAGAGCTGGCCCAATTACGCCTGAATCAGGTAATGATTCGGATAAACTCATGGATGAGGAGCCATGGACTAGAGTTGGCTGCCTCAAAGACCGAGATCATTATGCTCACACGACGTAGGATCTCTACAACAATATCCATATCTATGAACAATCTCGAGGTGCAAACAAAGACTGCGGTAAAGTATCTAGGAGTAGTGCTAGACTGTCGCCTCCAGTACTGGGAACACATCCAAATTGTGTGCGACAAGGTATCAAAGGTAGTTATGACGCTAAGCAGGCTGATGGGTAACATTGGTGGCCCCAGGTCAAGCAAGAGGCGACTTCTCATGGCAACTACAAATGCTACTCTTCTGTACGGTGCAGAGGTGTGGGCAGATGCTATGGGGAAGAAGAAATATAGCAAGCGCGTGCTGGCAGTCCAACGTAGGGCGGCCTTCAGGGTGGCCTGCGCATATCGCACAGTGTCTGCTGCTGCGGTTATGGTTGTGGCCGGTGTAATACCAGTCGATCTGCTTGATATCGAGAGACATCTATCGTCTTTCCTCAGAGCATGGCAGAAGACAAGCCTCAAGAGCTGCTAGAGAAGAGACTCTGCAGACCTGGCAGAAAAGGTGGGATGAAAACAACGAGGGCCGTTGGACCTTTCACTTCATCAAAGATATTGGCCCCTGGATAGACCGTGGCCATGGAGAGATCGACTTTTACCTATGTCAGTTCCTGACGTCATGGCTATTTCAGGAAATATCTTCACAGAATGGGGAAGGTCAGCTCTCTTAAATGCAGGTATTGCCCAGAAGACGACGACGATGCTCATCACACGTTCTTCGACTGCAGTCGTTTCTTCGATGAAAGAAGGGGGCTTGTTTGCTATGCTGTCACTTCTTCCGCAGATACCATAGTGGAAGAAATGCTACGGAGTAAAGAAGCCTGGAGGGCGGTCGTTAACTATGTACATACCGTCCTTCGTGCGAAGATAGAAGAGGGATGCCTGCAAGATACTGAGGCCTCCGAATTTATGTAATATGTGATTCCACATTCAAAGGAACCAGAAGCTCTTAGGGTACAAGATAGGCGGCCAGGCATGAAGTCATCCGAAAGGGTTCCGGCCTTGGATCACCGCGGCCGTAGGGGCTTTAGTGAGTATTCCCAGCTCTCAGCTGGGCGAGGCTCACACTGCGTGCGCAAAAGCATTACCCCTACGCAAAAAAAAAAAAAAAAAAAATAATAATAATAATAATAATAATAATAATAATAATAATATAAGGATATCGAGATCCTTGATCTCGATATCATTATAACCGAAGACGATGTTAAAAACGCAATCCGCAAGGAGAACCCTGAACTATGCGAGGAGCTTAAAGTCACCCTGTTTGCGTCTAACAGTCGTGAACAAAGGAAAGCCGTTGTTCAATTGGATGAAAAAGAGGCTCTCCAGATCCTACAGAAAGGAAAAATAAAACTTGGATGGATGAACTGCAGGATTACACAGCGCGTGGAGGTAGAGCGGTGTTTTCATTGTCTAGGATACGGACATGTAAGAAGAAACTGTTCAGGCCCAGACAGAAGCAGACATTGTTGGAAATGCGGTAATATTGAACATCTAGCAGCCACGTGCACTGAAGCACCAACCTGTGTTTTACGCGTTGATATTTCTGGAGCACCTTCAGATCATGCCCCAGGCAATGTGAGCCATTTAGAAAAGCTTTGGAAGCGAAAAAAGCCAGATCATCCAATAAGCTATGATACAGTTCTTACAGGGAAATCTACAAAGGAGCCGAGCTGCGGACTCTATTATCGAGCAGCTTGCACATGAGACTGCAGCACATGTAGTGATCGTTAGTGAGCCCTTTCGGGCTAGAACCAACACATCTTGATACTTTGACACGCTTGGCACTGCAGCAGTCTGGATACCTGATAGATGCCGGACCCAAGTTCGGCTGTCCAGCGTGCTAACGAAGCCTGTCATCAGGCTCGTCCAATAGTTTTCATGGTCACGCTCGACGTTAAAAATGCATTTAACTCTGCCCGGTGGATAGACATCTTAGATTCGCTGCGGCAGAAGTTTAGTGTTCCCGACTATATCTTGGCTGTCTTGAAGACTATATAAAGAACCGCCGCTTGACATACGACACAGAAGAAGGGCGAAAAATGAAAGTGGTCACCGCCGGTGTGGCGCAGGAATCTGTTCTCGGCCCTGACCTCTGGACGATCTTGTACGATAGTCTCTTACGATCTGAAATGCCTCATGATGTGTTCTTGGTGGGTTACGCCGATGACGTAGCTGCAGTCGTCTCTGCTAGGACCCCAGAGCTGGCCCAGCTACGCTTAAATCAAGTTATGATTAGGGTCAGCTCATGGATGGAAAGTCGTGGACTGGAGCTTTGCAATCTCTCAGACAGAGTTTATTATGCTTACCAGTCGGAGGATACCCACAACGATCTCCATGACTGTGGATAACTTGGAGATCCAAACAAAGACTGCGGTGAAGTATCTAGGCGTGGAGCTTGATTGCCGCCTCCGATACTGGGAACACATCCAAGCGGTGTGTGAAAAAGCTGCGAAAATAGTGATGTCGCTCAGTACGTTAATGGGAAATGTCATTGGCCCTAAAACCAGCAAAAGAAGACTTCTCATGTCCACTGTAAACTCCGTTCTTTTGTACGAAGCAGAAGTATGGGCAGGATCCATGAAGGTAAATAAATACAGCAAGCGCATGCTTTCATTCCAACGGAGAGCAGCGCTCAGAGTTGCCTGCGCATAACGCACTGTATCGGGCCCGGCGGTCATGGTTGTGGCTGGAGTTATTCCTCTTGACCTGCTTGCCGCTGAGAGGCAGAATATATTCCTTCTAGCCTCTGAAAGGGGACGGAAAGAAGCAACAGTAACTGCCAGAGCAGAAACCATGCAAGCATGGCAACAGCGTTGGAATGAAGCAGCAGAGGGACGCTGTACCTTCCGCCTGATCCAATATCTGAGCTCCTGGATTTATCGTGGCCACGGGGATACCGATTTCTACCTCACACAGTTTTATACTGGCCATGGCTACTTCAGGGAGTATCTCCACAGGATGGGCAAAGTTAACACACCCAGATGTAGATACTGTCCAGAAAAAGACGATGACGCGTACCATACTTTCTTCATATGCGAACGCTTCAACGACGAAAGAAGAAGGCTTATTCGAAAAGCTGGCGTTGTCTCTGATGATAATGTTGTGGAGATCATGCTAAGAAGTGATGAAGCTTGGAGTGAGATTGCTTCATATGTCCATACGGTCCTCCGCATTAAGCGAGAGGAGGGGTGCTTAATGGATCAATAAAAACAGATTGACGCTGTCAGCTACAGCTACAGCTGTATATTCGGTTAGAAAATAAGTTAATATACAGCTGTATATTCAGTCAGAAGATAAACACTAACTAAATCACAAAACAAAAACAAATTTTGTACAAACAATAAACCAGAGCTGAGCAGAAACGTGCCTTAGTGAAAAAAGTGCATAAAATAAACTGCATAAAAGGCATTATCCTAGGTAGTAGGTATTTAATTGAAAGTTTGGCAAAATCTGGGAAAAGCCGTTATCGATTTAATTTCGTGTGACAGAAGATTTTACATTACAAAAGACCCTTGGGATATCAAACATCAATTAATATTCACTAAACCAGTGGGTATAAGAAGCTTAATATTAAGTATTAACAATTTTTAACAAAAAAGTCGCTTACTGCATACAAGGCTCTCTCCAGTAAGTATGATTTCAAAACCATTCGAAATTCAGGAGAAGATCTTATGGACTTGATTTTAAATGGTAGATGATGGTAGATGCATTTTTTGCATTGTACAGTATAGACTTTTAAACAACTCTGAGCGAGGGGTTGACAGATAAAGATCATGCTATGTGTTTCTAAGCGGATAGTTGTGAGACGGCCTCTCTGGAATAGAAGATACGTGCTTGCGGATTAAGGATACAGATTCAAATATGAATAGGGACGGAAGAGTTAATATTTGAAATTTTCTAAAATAATCCTGGCAGTGAGTCCTACTGCTAATTCTCAGTGAATACCGAACAGCTCTCTTCTGCAGTTTAAAAATACGTTCAAATTGAGTCGCACAACACGTACCCCAGAATGGAAGGGCGTATCGGAAGTGCGACTCAAAAATGGCATAATAGACTGTTCTAGAAGTAGACAAGTTGAGCTCCTTGGAAACTGATCTCAGCGCAAAGCAGGCAGAACTTAACCTTTTTGATAAAGCATCGATGTGCGAGTCCCACTTTAAACGGTTGTCTACAATAAGCCCCAAGAATTTCACAGATTCAACGGCCTCAATAGTGGTGTTATTAAGCACAAAATATTGCAATGTACTTTTATATGACAAAACTTTTGTTTTAGAAACGTTGAGGCATAGGAGATTTGAATCACACCAAGATTTAATCGTCACTAAGTCTCTAGATACAGTCGTATGAAGTGTCGTAATATCCGGGTTGCTCCACGTGAAACTAGTATCATCCGCAAAGAGGCAGATTTCACCGCTAATGTCCAGACTAACAATGTCGTTGATAAACAAAATAGGGCCCAGTTCTGAAACTTGAGGCACTCCATATTTAATTGGCTTCGACATCGACGTATCAACCCTCACGATCCGACTCCTGCTGTTGAGATACGACTTAACCCATTCGAGAGACACTCCTCTGAAACCGTAGTACTTCAATTTATTAGTTAATATATTATGATCTACGCAATCAAAAGCCATAGAGAAATCTCAGAAAATTATTGCTATAGAGTGATGGTTGATCAGGATTGAATATACATTAATAAAGAGGGAAAACATGGTATCATTTGTGAATTTGTAACTTAAAAATCCAAATTGATGGGTAGAGAGTATATTATATTTAAAGAGAAAAGACAGAAGCCTTTTTCAACCAATCTTTCGATGATCTTTGATAATGTGGGAAGGAGTGCAATTGGTCGATAGTTCGAAGCTTGATCTCTTCCTTTATGCAAAGGAACAATTATTGCCGTCTTAAGACAGTTTGGAAAAACTCCATTTTGGAATGATTTGTTAATTAAAGTAATAAAATAGTTCATTGTACATTCCGGCAGGTTCGAGAACATTTTCAGAGTAAGCCCATCAGCCCCAGATGAGGATTTGTTTCTAATGTTATTAATTGTACTGTTAAGCTCTGCTAATACTACGGGCGTAAAGAAGAAACTGTGTAAATGCATATTAGCCTTAGGGAGAAATGAGAGGGGGTCATCGAAAGGAGTTATGGTGTTCTTTAAATTTTTTGCTACATCTACAAAGTAATTATTTAGGTTCTTGGGTGAAATAGAGATTATGTTAGATGAAGAGGTCTTATTTCTTAAGTCATTCACAATAGACCACATTTCTTTAGCAACATTACCGGAATTGGCCAGCCTGCTATTATAATAAATGTCCTTGGCAGCTTTTATAGTCTTATGATAGATTTTTCTGTAACGTTTTACGTAATCATGGTGGAAGACGCTGTCCGATGTTTTTTCAGGTAAGCTAATGAGCGCATTTTCTTTGCAGATGTACGTAAGCCTTTAGTAGACCAGGGTTTATGTTGTTTGATTTTTAGAGGCCTAAGGGGAAAGGATTTGAATGCCAAGTTAGATAAAGTTTTTATAAATCTAGGAAATTCGATATTGACATCGTCAGAGAGGACAAACCAGTCCGTTGTGAGACATAGGTGCTTGAAATTACGAAAATTTTTATCAGAAAATATACGGCATACTTTGCGCGAAGTATTTTTGCACTTAGATTTAACCGAAAATTTTGTGAGTATTGCTTCATGATTCGAGAAACCTGAATTAAGGACAGTAGAGTCAAATTTTCGATCGAAAGATGATACGACATAGTCTATAGTACTAGAACTAGTTTTAGTTATTCTGGTTGGTGAGTCAACATGCATGATTATGCCAAAAGACTCGAAAATGGACTGAAAAGATTCTTGAGCAGCACACACATTGCAAAAGTCAATATTAAGGTCACCACATAAAATTAATTTGCTTTTTAAAGCAGGGATTCAAGCAAGCTCAGTAATTTTTGACTGAATATATGCAAGTCAGCGTCAGGTGTTCTGTAAATACAAACAATAGAAAGATCACAAGCATTATGATAGACAATGGAAAATTCAAATACCTTTTCAGACAATAGATTCTCGAATTTAGTTACAGCCGAAAAGTCGCTATTTGTAGACATTATCATAGTACCTCCATGAGATAAATTACTTCTAGAAATAGCCGAAGAGCTTTTAATAAGGAAGAGTCCCTCAGTCTAGCCAACAAATTACGACCATCAGCCGTATCCGAATTACGGGACAGCCGCACTATAGATGGAGTCATCGGGTCAATATTTAGCAAATTATCTTCCCTTGTATTTTTTTCCATGACAAAGTCCACATTTTCCTGCGCAAGAGACTTACAGGCAACTAAAGCCTCCTTGTCAGATCCAATCTCATCATATTTGATCTCCCTAGCTTTTACAGGTGTTAAGTCAGGGCGTGGTGTTGGTCTACGGATGTCTACAGAGTTTGGAATAAAAAGTCTGTGGTCGAAAAACTTGACGCTGGTGGTGAAATCTTTAAGGGTGTAAAAGATGATTTTGCGATTTCAGTGCCTAGCGGCCACATCCTTGGGTCTTTTAGCTGCTTTAGGTGACTTTTATTTTGCACACCAACTTTGAAACCGGAGTGCGAACTATCCTTATTCTTCAGCATTGGAAAGCATCGGATAAAGTCAGTAGTTCCAAGTTTTTCCTTCGCATAGTGTGCAAGAGGGGTAGCTGTATAAGTAGATGGGATTTTGGACACTACCACATAATGCCATTCTTTTTTAATGGAGGATTTGAGAGGTCTGGGAGTAATGCTTTTTGGAGAAGTAAAAATCTCTGTGTTTTGGTTATCCGTATGGTTGGTTTCAGTCGAAACGGACTTTTTCGCTATTGGCTTATCATTGGCAGCCAACTTTTCAACCGTGTTTGCCATTTGGTTTAGATTTTTCTCCATATCGGCCATTTCCTTCAATAACTCATCCTTTGATGAGTCATGAATCTAAACTTTAATAGATTCGTCTTGATTGTCCATAAAAATAGATGACAGATTAAAAATATCCTGCGTAATTTCCGCCAATCTGGTGTGTTGACTGTGAATCTCATCTATCTTTTTGTATAAAGTTTTCCATTTGGAATTATGATTATTTAAAATGTCGTACATTTCGGAAAATATTGGAAACAGGTCATTATTTTTCTTTGAGCAGGTTCCTTGAGCTTCAACATTTTCTATAGAAATTTGCTATTGTAACGGGCATATAAAAATGACTGGGATATATTTATTTTCAAGGTTTATTTATTTCTACACTAAGTATTTATATCACAGACTAAATATCCATAACGATATACAATTTATATTCACTATTTATATTTACACTGCACTATTTACAACTATGTGCAATTTATATTCAACTATTTACAATTTAAATTTACTGCCTCAGACTTACTCGTCTGCCCCGGGCGATTGCCCCTGACTGACTCACTGACTCCGCAGCACTCTCCAATATATAGGCAAGCAGATTGGCTCTCGTATTTTCCACACCCATTTCCGATGCCAAGCGAGCTCTCCCGAACTTGCGCGAAGTTACTAGAAGCTTCGGGAATATGTCTTGAACCAGGCATGCATGGCTGACCAATACCAATAGCGGTATGCAACACACCACCCGGGTGCCACCAAAGTCCGCACTCGCTAAGGTGCTCCGCCTTCCGACGAATCGCACACGCCCACCATTATGGTACAGATCACCGAAGCCAAGTTCGTTACACTATTTATGTACCTATGATATTTTGTCGTGAAGATATTTTAAGGTAGGAGAGTCACAAACGTTACAAAAAAATCTAATGTTATGGAACTTTTGGTGGTAGAGCACTTTTGTTGTTGATTTATTCAGCCCAGTACAGGTCATACAAAAAATCCGGCGACACTCTCCACTGCAGCGAAGTTTGTATTTGTCCTTTTACGAGACGATTGTTTGGCAGGAATCACACTTAAATTCAGACATTTTAATGTTAAAGTTCAATTATTGTAAATAAAAATAAAAGTCAATGACACAGCAAAAGTTTGCACGCACACGGTAGGTCTAGTTAAATACGGGTTCAATGTTAACGCTCACCAGGTCAAAATTTTTACAATAAGTAAAACACACGTACAATGATAAACAACACGCTGGTGGCTAAGTCAATAACACAAAATAGTATACACGCATCGGGTAACAAAAAAAATCAAATCAAAACAAAACAGTTCAAACCAAAGCAAAACAAAATATTCAGTACCGAGAAGCACCGAACGAGACAAAAAAACACAACCGTCTCGTACGACTGCTCGAATTGAACTGGATCGTTCACAGGCTACTAAGAAGAGATGGTACAGAAACTAAAAACTCAGCCAATACCGGTGACCGATATGCCCCTTGAAGCATGTAATACCGAAACTGCCGAACAGAAGTTGGACGCTGAGCTGCGGAAAATAAAAAAGTACTCTTGGACATGCGTGCACCAACCTTGAGACAAAAGAGTGTATCTATCTATGGACCTTAATATCGGATTGGCATCACTAGAAGCTTCAATGGATGTCCCTGTCTCCATGCGAAGCGCCTTTAAGGTGACTCATCGGTCAAACACAGAGGGGGTGTCTCAAACTATCCAGATGCCCAAGCCCAATACCGCATTGGCGGACTATAATAAGCGACCAGCAAGCAGCCCTCCTAAAGATGCAAGGGAGGAGAAGAAGCAGAAAAACGATAAGGCTTGTACCCCAGCAGTTCTTGATATTGAACAAGGCTTTACTGACGTGAAGTCCAAAGCCCGTGAAAAGCGAGAAAAGGCTAGGGCAAGGAGAAAGCGAGAGGCAGCTGTAAAGGCAACTTTTCCAATAACCCCGTAAAGAAGATTCGCTCAAGGCCTAAGAGGCATGTGATTCTAATTAACCCTAATGCCGGTAAGACATATGATGAAGTCCTTGGAGCCATGAAGGGAGTTGTAAAACTCGAGGAATCTGTAACTGTGGTGCGCCAAATTCGAAAGACCGCCAAAGGAGGTGTTCTGCAGGAACTCGCTAAGTGCGGTGATAAATCTTAACTCCAAGAGGCCATTAAAAAGTCTGTTGGCGACAAAGGTGAGGTCAGTACTATTGTTCCAAAGTTAAGGATCGAGATCTTGGATTTCGATACATTAAGCACAGAGAACGAGGTTACAGAGGCGATTCGAAGAGATTACACATATCTTAGCGGCAAACTGAAGGTAACACTGATACCTCCCATCGTCGAGATGGAAGAGAAAGAGGCACTCCCAATACTACAAAAGGGAAGAATAATGATTGGGTGGATGAATTGTAGAGCACGGCAACGCGTGGAAGTAGAACGATGTTACCGCTGCTTGGCCTACGTCCACACAAGAAAAGTCTGCTCAGGCCCAGATGGGAGTCTGGAAATGTGGTGGAGTTAACCACAAGGCTGCACCTACGCACCAACATCACCAGTGCAACCACCTTGAAGCCAGAAAAGCCAGCTCTACCAGAAAATGACCCAATTTCTTCAGGGTAACATACAAAGAATTCAAGCTGCCAACTTTATCCTTGAACAGGTTGCAAATATCAGTGAGCCTTACCGAATCAGTGCCAGCCAATATTGGTTCTACGATCAGCTTGGCACAGCGGCTGTCTGGATCTCAGATAGCCATGGGGTTCAGGTCCTTGCTCACGGGTCTGGCAATGGATATGTCTGGGTCAGGTTGCGACAGGTCACGTGTACCTTTCTCCTAACTACACTGCTTTCGATTATAAGGAGAGACTAGATGCACTCGAAGATAATCTTCGAAACACCCCTGGCCTAGTCATTGTGGCTGGAGATTTCAACGCCAGAGCTGTAGAGTGGGGTATGCCTATCACTAATGCCAGAGGAAGACACATCTTGGAGATGGCATCAAGACTTGATCTGGATGTTGCGAACAGGGGCTCAAGGCCGACATACATAAGACCTGGCTTTGGTGAGTCAATACCAGACATCACCCTCGCATCGAGCGCTCTCCTATGCTATCTGATTGGAAGGTGATGGACGTGTACACTGCTAGCGACCACGAATACCTCTCCTTCCTATTAAATTAAAAAGAGATTTTCCGTTGAATGAGTACCCGAAACCCAACTGGCTGGAATATAGCCAAGATGGACAGGGAAAAGATCGTCGGGGAGTTAAGCTGTCGCCTCGAAACTACCCCACCAGCACACCTTGAGTCAGCGGTTACAACTAATGTAGAAACACTTGTGGAATATACTATGGAGCTAATTCGTCAGGCATGTGACTCATCAATGCCTCGGAAGCAACCTCGCAGGAGCCGCCCCCAAGCTTACTGGTGGACAGCTGAGATTGCAGAGCTCAAAAGGATGGCGCTAATGAAGAGAAGAAGGGCTCAACGTGCTCGTAACCGACCGCAGGCTGCAACTAGATCAACAGAGCACAAAGCTGCAAAGAAGGCGCTCAGCGCTGCGATCCGCCTAAGCACAGATCGATGCTGGAAGGAGCTATGCCAGGATGTAGATTCTGATCCCTGGAGCAAAGGTTACGAAATTGTGACCAGAAAGCTCGGTGGAATCGTAAATAATAGTCATAGCTGCCACCGGAAGTTGTTACGAAAATCGTTGATGCCCTGTTTCCAGTTCACCCTGTGAAACAGGAAGATATAGTTTCTCTGTCAGTCTCAGATGTTCCGAAATTCTCAGAACTGGAGCTCGTGACAGCTATGCGTGCCATGAAGAATAATAAAGCTCCTGGACCAGACGTAATCCCTGCTGAAGCTTTGAACATTATAGTTGATAGCACTCCACATCTTTTATTACGCATGTTCAATGCATGTCTGGTAGCAGGAGTTTTTCCGTCACGATGGAAGATAGCTACGTTGGTGCTAATCAGTAACGGCATGGGCATCCAGACTCCCCGTCAGCGTACCGGCCACTGTGCTTACTAGATACAGCGGGAAAGCTCTTCGAGAGGATGATAAAGCCTAGATTGCAGAGAGCCATTGAACAAGCCGGAAACTTGTCGCCCCAACAGCATCGTTTCCGTAAAGGGCACTCAACTTTGACTGCCATCACAGTGCTCAGTGCTTTCAATCGTGCTAATGAAGATTGTCATCAAGCTCGAAACATCGTAGTGTTAGTCATACTAGATGTGTAAAACGCTTTCATTTCTGCTCGATGGGTGGATATACTAGAGGCCTTGCAACGATCTTTTAGATTACCAAACTACCTTCTGGCCGTTGTACAGAATTATCCAGAGAGCCGTCGGTTGAATTATGAGACAGGGGAAGGCCAGATTATAAAGGAGGTAACCTCCGGTGCAGCGCAGAGCTCTGTCCTTGGCCCTGATCTCTGGAAAGCTCTGTACGACGGCCTGTTACGTCTCGAGATGCCCCATGATGTGTTCCTAGTAGGATACGCCGATGACAACCGCTGTTATCTCTGTTAGGAATCCAGAGCTGGCCCAATTACGCCTCAATCAGGTAATGATTCTGATAAATTCGTGGATGGGGAGCAATGGATTCGGGTTGGCTGTCTCAAAGACCGAGATCATTATGCTCACACGACGTAGGATCTCTACAAATATATCCATGTCTGTGAACAATCTCGAGGCGCAAACAAAGACTGCGATAAAGTATCTAGGCGTAGTGCTAGACTGCCGCCTCCGGTACTGGGAACACATCCAAATTGTGTGCGACAAGGGATCAAAAGTAGTTATGACGCTTGGCAGGCTGATGGGTAACATTGGTGGTCCAAGGTCAAGCAAAAGGCGACTTCTCATGGCAACTACAAATGCTATTCTTCTGTACGGTGTAGAGGTGTGGGTAGATGCTATGGGAAGAAGAAATATAGTAAGCGCGTGCTGGCAGTTCAACGTAGGGCGGCCCTCAGGGTGGCCTGCGCATATCACACAGTGTCTGCTGCTGCGGTTATGGCTGTGGCCGGTGTAATACCAGTCGATCTGCTTACTATCGCGAGGCAGAACATCTATCGTCTTTCCTCAGATCATGGCAGAAGACAAGCCTCAATAGATGCTAGACAAGGGACTCTGCAAACCTGGCTGCAAAGGTGGGATGAAAACACCGAAGCCGTTGGACCTTTCGCCTCATCAAAGATATTGGTCCCTGGATAGACCGTGGCCATGGAGAGATCGAATTTTACCTATCAGTTCCTGACGTCATGGCTATTTCAGGAAATATCTTCACAGAATGGGGAAGGTCAGCTCCCCTAAATGCAGGTATTGCCCAGAAGACGACGACGATGCTCATCACATGTTCTTCGACTGCAGTCGTTTCTTCGATGAAAAAAGGGGGCTTGTTTGCTATGTTGGCACTTCTTCCGCAGATACCATAGTGGAAGCCATGCTGCGAAGTCATCTGAAAGGTTCCGTAGGGGGTTTAGTCAGTATTCTCAGCTTTCAGTTGGGCGAGTCTCACACTGCGCACACAAAAGCATTTCCCTACGAAAAAATAATAATAACAACAATAATAATAATAATAATAATAATAATAATAATAATAATAATAATCATGATAATAATAATAATATTAATAATAATAATAATATCAACAAAAAACTGGACTTGCAGGAAAAGGCTGGTGGAGATTATTTTTAAAACGAAATGTAAACTTAGCAAAACGAAAAGTACAATCCCTAAACCCAGCTCGAGCCCAGAAATTGAATAAAACTATAGTCGCTCATCATTTTAATGAAGTTCCTTAGCAGATTATGCTATTTATTACGGTCCAAGGCCTTATTTAGTTACCTTGTTTAATTAAGGCCTATCAAAATATATTTTATTTTCCAATATTTAATAATATTTTTGGGAAGATATGTTAATTTTCTGATTTTTGTTTGTATGGATACGTTTTTTTAATATTATTCTTTATTTCTGGTTAATATGCGACTTCAAGTCTGACTAACAATTTAAGCATAATATTTAGTAAAATAACTTAGAAAGTTGTTCAAGGATCTCACGGAAACACTTGATAAAAGGCTCAGAAATATATATTTTTATATAATCAATACTCTAATAACAATATTTCGATAATTTAATTACTTTTGTTAAGTCACTATGTTTTAAAAAGGCCTAGGGCTAAGGTTTCAGAATTACCTCATTTTAAGTGATTTTCAATAAAAAATTATAATATGTTTTATTAATTACTTAAAGTTTATAAGCCATTGCATGCATTGCTTTTATTTATCACCTTTTTTGCATAACTTATCAGGATATCAGAGTTTCAAATTAGATAGGCCTTATTTGTATCACTTACGTTATTTTCTCACGTAATAATCAAAATAATTTTCAGAGATAAGTAACTGTGTAGTTACAGATTTTGGGAATCATAAATCTTGAAGGTAAAAAGTTTTATATTGCAGCTGCTTTTCCATCCGTCTGTGGTAAGACCAACCTGGCCATGATGACACCCAGTTTTCCTGGATACAAAATTGAGTGCGTTGGTGATGATATAGCATGGATGCGTTGACAAAGTCCAGTTGAGAGCCATATATCCAGAAAATGGTTTCTTTGGAGTAGCGCCAGGTCAGTTTATAGACAACTTTTGAAAATTCTCATGTCAAAATGACAATTAAGGCATTTATTTCAATATTTAATATATTAATACGAGCAATTCTTGTATATACATATATGTTATATCGTCAAACACGATATTCACTTTTTTAATATTTAATAACTTTCAAATATAAACAAAATTATAAACTCAAAAATATTAACTTGTTAATAAAAAAATATAAAGTGACAATAAATAATGACATATGAATCTAATCTCACAAAAGTGAGACGCCCAAAGAGTCATTCAAAAAGTGATACTTTATCGTGAATTTATAGTATTTATACAATTCAAAATATCTACTCAGCAACAAAAATAATAAAATACGTAAAATGGTATAATAGCATTCTATATAAGACTAGAGAATCTTCAATGTCAATTTTGTTAAGCTGAAGAGGTTTTAAGTTCTCGAATTTGGATCTTCTCAGGAATGTCTTTACAACAGTTGAAACGTATCGATACTGGCTGACTTCTTTAGATAATTTCTTTATAGTTATCAATTGGAAATTGGCTATGAACTCTTGTGCTTTCAATAAAAGCGCTACACTGAGGTTGTAGTTTTAAAAGGCTATTGGTTTTGATGATTTCTGATTTCACTTCTCTGTTTCCACATATAATGGTAACTGGTAAACGATCAGAGACTATTATTTACCAAGGTTTTGGCTAATTTGATGAACATTATAATCTTTAACAAAGAGAAGATATGTTGGACGGGTTTTGGGTAGCTGGATCAATCTTCATAGTAATTATGCTTCACAGATTGCATCGTTATCAATGGGATATGGTAGAAGATCGGAACATATTTTCATCCTGGTCTGGAAAGTTTTACATTTGTCCAAGTTTCGCAGTGTAAGATACAGTAATGAATCATCGTCTCGTGCAATATATTTTGTAATCGTTGATAAAATATGATACGATTGTCGAATATTGGAATTGTATATAATCGATACAATGTATAAACTTCCGGATGAATAAGAGGAAGAAGAAGTATTACTTTAGTTTCTGACTCATGCTTGCAAATCTATAATATTTAAATAATCGGCCGAGTTAGCTGTATATGGTGGTAGAGGTAAATTATGTTTTACTAGAGACTTAGATATATCTTGCAATGAGTCAATTAAATCTGCAGTTGCTATTATTGACCTATGTAACAATCTGATTTTGGCAAAAGTTATTGAATTTGGAATAGTGGTAAAAGAATCTCCCAAAAAATATAACTTTCAATTAGTAATTCACATATGTTTAATATTGTTACTTGTGCCTCGCAAAACGCAATATTATCAGAAATATTGTACAATGAAGTATGTATGGCCTTAATAACATCATTGAAAGTTTTCTCATCAACTTAAAGTTTCTGAATGGTATTATTAAAAATTTTTACTACAGATGTGACTGAAATTTGCTTTTTGAGTAAATTTCCCAATTTATGTTTATCTTGGTACAATTTATTAATACAAGTATCAAAATATTCGACATCCGAGGCATCAAGATTTCCAGTAATCGTTTCCCAAACTGTACCAATACCATTAAAAACCAGAGTTATGAGTTTCAGTTTATCCGAGTATCTCTTTATATTTCTGACCTATATAGTTGGAAATCTGTGTTAATAAACTAATAGGTGTCTGAACTGCCCATTTAAAAGCTAAGTATCTTGTAGAATTATCCTGCAAAGTGTCTAAGATATCTATAAATATTCTGTCATTACTGTCCATTGATTTTTTAATAGGGCTCAAGTATTTGTATACCTAAAGAGTCCGTTTGTCATTAGTAATTTTGAGTGTTTTCTTCAGGGAAAAAATTCTCACGGTGTTATTGACAGGAGTGAGACTAAATTTGACAGATATAGATATCAACCACAGTAATCTGAAACTAAAAGAGACTATTCATAGTATGGTTTCAGTCTATCAAAATTTACTTTTATTTTTTGATTAGTTAGAGAAGTCAGAACTATACCGGAAGAATCAAACAACTGAATAATTTCGAAAGGACCATTGAAAAGATTTTTGAAGATTAGAGAAGCCAAACAACGCAACATATAAGAGAAATGTGAAATAGAAATGCTTGAAGATAAACACGACCACTTTAATCTACATAAGAAAGTAAAAGAAGCGGCGGAAATATATAAACATTATACCTTAGGTCCCTTAATGGACGATGATGGAATTATTATAATCGTTAAAAAACAAAAAAGTCGAAACATGGAAAGAGTAAATCTCTCTACTTTTTAAGGATAATAGACCAGAGCAAAGTATACCCGACATTTCGGAAGAAAACACAGGCCCACTCATACTGAAAGATGAGGTTGAAAAAGCTATAAAACATATGAAAGACAAGGCACTTGGCCCAGATAAATATTTTTAGCTACATATACACTACAGGAAATATACCCACTACGTGGCTGAAATCTACATTCATACCAATTCCTAAGAAGCGCCACGCTAAATAGTGTTCAGATTATCGCCTAATAAGCTTCAGTCATATCTGAAAATTTTCCTCAGGGTTATACTCCAGCTTATATTCAAGCTTTGTGAAGAGCACATTGGAAAAACACAGTTTGGTTTTAGGAATGCAATGGGGACTAGAGAAGCACTTTTCTGTATCCAAGTGCTATTTCAGAGGTGTCCTGATATGAACTGCTATGTGAAGAGATTTCCAAGAAGTCCTGGAAGATATAGAACTTGGAGTATCTATAAACAGCTAATAATTAAACAATATAAGATGTGCAAACGACACCGTCGTGTTTGCTGACGATATTAAAGCTTACAACAAAGTATAACAAGAGTTAAAGATATACGGTTTAACGCTGAACATAAATTAGACCAAATTCATGATCATCAGTAAAGGAACCATCCTACTGGGCCAACTGACTATCAACAACCAACAAATAGAAAGAGTTACTTCATGCACCTACCCGGGCATAAAAATAAACCATGAATGGGACCGTTCTCGTGAAACTAAATGACGGATTAAAAAATCCCGAGCGGCGTTTCTAAACACGTCAAATGTTTTTAAAAGACAAGACCTTAATTTAATAATAAAAATAAGAATTCTCCGTTGTTATATGTTCCCGGTGTTGTTTCATGGAGCAGAATCGTGGACGCTCATTTAATACACCACAAAAAAGCTTGATGCATTTGCAATGTGGTTGTACCGGCGATTACATAAAATACCTTGGATCGGCCACATTACAAATGTAAATGTAATAAAGATATGGACATTATAAAGACAATTAGGATTAGAAAGCTCGAGTACTAATGCCACATAATGCGGAATGAACAACGTTACGAGCTCCCACACCTGGTTCTCCAAGGGAAAGTCTTGGAACGGAGGGGACCTGGCGGAAGAAGATTCTCGTGGCTTAAAAATTTAAGAACTTCATTTAATACTACAACAATGTTCCAAAAGTCCAAATTGCCATGATGATCGCTAATATCCGTTAGTGCATGAGCGCCTAAAGAAGAAGAATTTATATAATCAAGAATAAACAAACATGCAGCTCGGACCAACGCCTTGCTATGTGCTCTTTTCAGGGTGGTCATTCTTATGTATAAGAAATGATACACATCTTGAATTTGAGAATTAAAACTCTTTAGCACTCTTTTGACCATTTTTCCGAAAGTCGTGCTACTGGCAATTCAGTTCAAAAGAATCTTCTTTGACAAACCAAGAAATATTAGTTATTTAAATAGCGCTATGGAAAAAAACAGTTTCTATTCTAAATACTTTATTGTATAGTCGTTGATTATAAAAAAACTTATCGTGACTCCTCTAAAAAATATAAGGAAAATATAATACGACAAATATATCAAATAATTTAATTATTCCCAAGGCGTTTCTCAAGTTCGTTTAACTGCCTTGCAATCTTTCTAGACAAATCTCTTGATGGCAAACACTTCTTCCTTCCAGAAAATATTCGGTATGTCAAACAATTTATTCAGGTTTACATTCTCCTTCAACTCTTGCAAGTTCAATGTGGCACATAACCAATAGCGGTTTCACGAGCACAGTCTTCCTTTTCCAGTCTTCTGATGATCCAATCGAGGACTCTCTCTAAACCAGTTCACATGGCAGGTCTTTGGTAATTTTTTTGAAATTTTCTCCATTGATAACCAATAGTTCAGGTATTTGCCAAAACTGTAGCCAAACAATGGTCTCATGGCAAAAGGATCGTACATTATAACTTTACACTGTTAAAAGTTACGTAAAATTAGTGATATCTCAAAATTGTGTCAGAATTAGTATTTACCTTATGTTCAGCGGCTGCAGTTGCCTCAGAATGTATTTAAGCTCCAATGAACACACCGTGCTTCCAGTCCCTGGCTTCATACACTAGAGAAACACTAGCTGGCCTTCGTCCACCGAAAAGTATTGCTGATATTGGTACTCCATCTGGATCCTCCCAAGCGGGATCTATGATGGGGCACTGATTGGCTAGAGAGCAGAATCTATGGAAATAACCAATTTTACTAAATGATCGATTTGAGAAATCTCAATTCATTCTCTCTCAATGGCCGAGTACTCCCAGGCTTTGGAGAATAAAATCTCTGAAAATTCCACAACTGAATGAGCCATTTGGGGGTGAGGTAGACTAGCTGAGGAATATGTCCTGACTGAACAGAACATATTCCGAATGAAGCCACCTGAGTTCTATGGTCCAACAAAGAAAAGGCAACGGCGTTGACTCTGGCCTTACGTAGTGAGGCGACGGATATTTTGCAAGCCCTTCCTCCAACAGCATATGCCAACTACGCTGAATTGGTGAGACATCTGGAGCTGAGCTATGGCTCATTAAGAACAAGTTTACCACGCCCAGCTAAAGATGTGCTACCAAGAACATAATAAAACCCTCCAGGATTTCGGATCGATGTAGCTCGTCTCGTTTGCTTGGCTTATCTTACAATTCCTAAGACATCGGAACCAGAAACTAAACAAGCACTTCTTCTAGCACATCCTGTTAATCTGATGGCTGCGGTAACACGGCAAGACTAAGATGTAAAATCCAAGGTCGTGTTCCTAGATTAGAAGACGTGAGCAGCGTCCATGAGGCAGAGGCTTATGTGCAGAATATTAAGAAACATAAAACGGCCAAAAGAGGATAGATCCGCTGTTGGAAGTTTGGGCAGCTAGACCATATAATAAATAACTGTCGGGAAAGAAGATACGAAAGAAAACCGCCATTTTATTAGAGGATACAGAGTGCTAAAAGGTATTCCAGACCAGTGCCGGCAAACTAGGTCGAGTCTAGGAGGAGAGGCAGTCGTCGACTCTTACCTGTCAAGTCAAGTCGCATAAATTAAACACCAGGCCAAAAGTGTGTTTGTGAGAGGAAAAGTAATCGGGAAACTGAAGTTCTTGCTTCTGGATATGAAGACTATTTAGATTTTAGATTTAGATTTAAGAGAGGGTTACATTGCACTGCGACCATAAGGTCTATTGTACCCCCTACCTGAGTTGCACTCACCTATACGCGGTCTGCAACTCGCCTTCCAGTTCTAATGAACTCCAGTATCTGGGTTGGCTTCAAGGAGGATTTTTCCTCACTACTGCAGGTTGCTATTCCAAGGCACTGTTTGCGTTGGCTAGCAATGGCGAGGCATTCCGTCACCAGATGATCCGGAGTTTCCTCCTCTTCACCGCAGAATCTGCACTCGTCATCCTCTGCTAGACCTAATCTCATTAGATGCTTCTTGAGGCGACAGTGTCCTGTAAGAAATCCAGTGAGTAGGTGTAGCTTGTTCTTGCTGAGATCCAAATACCTTTTGGATCTTGCAGTATCAAAGTTTTTTGGAAACTTTTTGGAATGATCCAATCTAGGGGTATCCCGCAAGAGTGTTTCTTTTACGGTTTTTTCCCTCTCCAGAAACTCCTTCTTGTAGGTGCTTTTATCTGTGCCACAGAAGGGTTCTGGGCCAGTAAATGGAGTTTGTGCTCCTTTCCTGGCAAGTGTGTTGGCCTCCTCGTTGCCTTTGATTCCCGAGTGGCCAGGAACCCAGACTAAGTAGACCCTGTTGTTATTGCCTAGCTCATTGAGCTTCCTTCGGCACTCCCATACCATTTTAGATTCAATGGTATGAGAGTTCAGTGCTTTAATTGCAGCTTGACTATCAGAATGTATTGCAATGTCACATTTCTGATAGTTTCTTTCAAGGTTCACCTCCACGCATCTCTCAATTGCAAGCAATTCTGCTTGAAAGACGCTTGGGCAGCGGCCTAGCTCAAGTGAGCATTTGGTGCGATTCCCAAACACTCCAGCGCCTGTCCCCGTCGTGGTCTTAGAACCATCAGTGTACCATTTAATGGTATTATTTTTGAGAACTTGGGTTGTGAGCCCCCTGTCCCAATCTTCTCTGCTACTTAGCACCGTGGTGAAAGTTCTCTCGATGCTAATTTTCTTTGTCATTACATCACTGGGAAGGTTTGCTGATAGGATGTGTTTGGACAGAGAGGACCAAGCTCTCTGATTCCGAATTCCCACAATGTCTGAACCTTCCCTAGATAGTCTTAGAATGGCCTCATGGGCCAATCTATCTATCACTAGATGGAGAGGTGTGAGATCTGTGATGATCTGTAGTGCCCTGGGCGGGCAAGTTCTCATGGCTCCAGTGATACAGACACAGGCTAGTCTTTGTATTCTATCGAGGGTTTTCCTCGTATTGCTCTGACTTGCCTTGCCATGCCAGGCTATTGACCCATATGATATTATCGGTCTTACAATCATGACGTACATCCATCGCAGTATTTTTGGGTTACATCCCCAAGTCTTACCAATCAGATTTCTGCACGCCATTAAGGCCTTTATTGCTTTGCTAGCAGTAGCCTCAATGTTCTTGTTCCACAGAAGCTTGCTATCTAGTGTTAATCCCAGATATTTGACTTCAGCCTTCCAGCTTATTATGTCTCCACTCAAAGTAAGTGGTTTCATAGCTGGAAGTTTCCTTTTCCTAGTAAATGGAATAATTGTGGTCTTGGATGGGTTTTTGCTAAGCCCCACTGACAAGCACCATTGCTCAATAGTTCTGAGGCCCTCCTGCAATAATTCGCATAGGGTGTTCGCGAATTTTCCTCGGACTATTAGGACTATGTCGTCGGCATAGCCTATACATGTGAAGCCAAGCTCCGTGAGTTTGTGGAGTAACTCGTCTACTACTAAGCTCCATAGGAGGGGAGATATTACTCCTCCTTGAGGTTTCCACGAGTAGCTTTAACAGAGGTGGTATGATCACCTACTTGGGCCTCAGCTATTCTCGTCTTCAACATCTCATACATCCATTTGATAACGGTCTTGTTCACTCCTCGCCGTGTGAGTGCCTCCCTGATTGACACATGTGTGGTGTTTTCAAAAGCCCCAGATATGTCCAGGAAGGCACACATTGCGATTTCTTTATTGCTCAGAGAACTCTGAATGACCTCAGTTAGCTGATACAGCGCGGTTTCTGTTGAACGCCCCGCCCTGTATGCATGCTGACATTTATGAAGTGGTTTGTCCTTCAGAATCTCTGTTCTTATGTAGTTATCCACTGTTTTCTCCATCGTTTTCAGTAGAAACGATGTTAAACAGATAGGTCGGAAAGATCGGGGATCAGTCCCATTTTTCTTCCCTATTTTCGGTATGAAGATTACTTTGACTCTTTGCCATATGCTGGGTATAAAGCCCCGTGCTAGGCAGCTTCTTGTAATCTTCAGGAGATGGGGAAGGATCTCCTCCATTCCTTTCTGTAGGAGTATTGGGAATATGCCATCTACTCTCGGCGATTTATAATGTTGAAAGGTGTTGACTGCCCATTCCAACCTTTGTCTTGTGAATATCTTCTTAGCAATACTCCAATCTTCCTTGCGAGGATTCTTGGTTTGGATTGCTACGTCAATACTACTGAGGGGTTCACTTCCTGGGAAGTGTGTTTTGAGAAGTAGAGCAGATCGCTCCTCTTCTCCCTCAGTGTATGACCCGTCTGGCTTCTTTAGCGACATTAAGGGGCTGATTGCCCCTTTTGCCATGACTTTTTGCAATCTGGCTGCAGTAGGAGTCGAAGTGATCTTTTCACAAAAAGCTTGAAAGTGAAGCCTCATGGCCTTCCTGATCTTCTTATTGTATTGTGTGAGCTTCTCGGTGTAGCCCTGCCAATTATCGTCTCTTTTGGCCCTGTTGAAGAGCCGACGGACCTCTAATCTGAGGTTTGACAGGTTTTTGTTCCACCAAGGTGCTTCCTTGCTTGGTCGAGCTTTTGAGAGTGGACAACTTGATTGGAATGCATCCGTTATCGCCACACTGACCAGTTCGACCTCTTGATCCAGATCGCGTGTGGGTGTTTGACCCCATTACTTTCGATCTGTTCCAAGTTTTGCTTCAGAAGGGTCTTATATTTAGACCAATCTGTATTTCTAGGGTTACGAGTTGGAGACAGTGAGGTTACTTCCCCCGCAATCCTAAACTCTATAATCCTATGATCGGAGAGAGAAGGTTCCTCCATCACTCTCCAATCAAATACGTTATTCCTGGCAGTAAGGCTGGCAATTGTTACGTCCAGGACCTCTTCTCTTGCTCTCGTGACAAAAGTGGGGGTTGTTCCCACATTAAGGGTTTCTAGATTATTAGCCTCAAGCCCTTAACATATATTCATACATTCTCTCTTGCGAAGTCAATAATAATTATATGTCCTCCGCGAATAGCTCTTTTAATTTATGATTTTAAATTTAAAAATATACAACGATCAAACTTTCCATTAAATTGTTTGCCGGAAACTTAACACCCTAGCTCTGGTGCTAGTGTAGTTGTATTTAGTCTAAACTTTTGTTGACCGAGTTATATTTAAAATTACTTCTCTTTTATTTCTACCTTAGACATATGTCAGATTGGTTTTTGTTTTATGTCAAGTATAATGGCCCCAACCAAAATTTATATTTTTATAAACAAACATTTTAACTATAATATTTTAATTAATTTTTAATATGTGTTCTTAGTATTGTATTCTTAAAATATTGTTTTTTGTGATGCTAATAAGCTTATATAACTATGTATGCCACTC
This sequence comes from Crioceris asparagi, assembly GCA_958507055.1. Taxonomy (NCBI): domain Eukaryota; kingdom Metazoa; phylum Arthropoda; class Insecta; order Coleoptera; family Chrysomelidae; genus Crioceris; species Crioceris asparagi. Next base: position 60,982,434 of record OY293829.1, on the reverse strand, counting down.
CATATCACCAACTATAATAGCAAACAACCTCAAAGACTGATGTAAGTAGTTTATTCTTAGGAATTAGTGTGAATTATGGAGTTATATAAATTAACAGCTTTATATTCATTGTAGCCCTGATGATGAGAAAATATATTTTCGATAGCTAGGACCTAAGTCAAAAGAGTTTACTTTGTGCTTTATGCCGAAATCCCAATTAACCAAATATTATTTATATATATATATATATATATATATATGTATATATATATATATATATATATATATATATATATATATATATAGGAATTAATATTAAGCGTCCTTCGAATTCAGGAAAGTCTTGTCAAAAAGAGAGAGAAATAACTGTGATACAAGAAGAAAACTACACGGAATAGTTAGAGACTGTGAATACTTTTATAAATACTTATATATTTTATTTATAAGAAAACCTTTGTGATATATATCGAACAGCCGTAAAAAACAAGTGGCTTCCTGAACAAATAAAATTAGCCCATGAGAACGACCCATCTTTAAAATATTCTAAACTGGATGCAAAGTACGGACTGCTTGGTTTTGGTAGATGGTCTTCTATATATAGAACCTTCTACTTGGAGAATGGTAGGTATGCAATCCAGATTGCAATTAGTTGTACCAAGAAGCAAATTGCCGGATGTATTACGCCAACTGCATGACAAAGTGGTGGATGCACTCTTTTGGAGCGGTTCTAAAAAAGTATACCCAGAGAAGACGGTAGACTGCTACTTCTTCAGCAAAGGTCTTTGATTGGAAGGTACCAGCTATAGATTCGCAATAGCATGGACAAACTACGAAATTTTACAAAAGCTGCTACTGATCGAAAGGATGAGTTATTAAAGAAGGGGTAGTGTAACGTGGGAGAACACCCAGTATAAGACCAAAAGATTTGTTGTTAAACACGCTAACAATTATTGTTATGGAAAGTTCTATTTTATTACAAAATAATTTGTTTAATGGACATGAATTAGTGCACTTCTAACTTAGCTAAAATCTCTGTAAATAAATCTCTTGAATATAAATTAAACTCAGTTAGGTATTGCAGTTCCATTACAGTACCCCTTTTTGAATACGAAAATTTTGACTATATAATGTACCTATCACTCTTTATTCGCATCAAATATAGGTATGGTTAGGTAGGTTAGGTAGGTAGGCTATTGTACCCTATTTGAGTAAAAGCTATTACTCTCGATATGTTTAATTAGAAGTGGGGAATACTGATATATATTTTCATTTTTCACTCTCTAATTTTTTTTACTTTACTTTCTGATAATATTAAAAAAAGAAAAAAACATGAATTTTCAATATACTTAGGAGAGAATCAAATTCTTCGCTGTGGAGGTCGTAGCAATATCCAAATCTTAAATAAAACTGTCATTTAACGTTATCCAATATAAGAGGAATAAGCAGACTAATTGCAAGCTCAAATCTACTGAATCGAGTAGTATAATTCTGTACCTATATAATATTTTTCATCATAAGAAATTCAACTGCATAAGTAAAGGTGATGGTGCTGGCCATTCGACCGATCCTAGCCAATTTAGATGAATCATATCTATCTTGCTGGAACAGTCCAAAAATAAGACTGAAATGGTTTTCCTTTTCTTTCTCATTATAAAGAGTTGATTAAATGGCATTTATTACTTGTTTAGCGAACTTTGTCACTCGAATGATTATTTGTTTAGTGTAATTAAAGTTGTTTATATTAAAGACTGATGTAACTTTTGTTATATTAAAAATGAGTACGCTTTGTGCGCATCACTGAATAGTTAAAGATTTGTTATTTTTTCCTTCAACTGGCAGGAATTCCTCCTGATTGTCCTACATATATAGCAGATATCGTTTTATATCCCTTGCACATTAAACATCAAAATATGCCACAATCGCCTTTTAGCAAATTCTTTCGAAGCAGTAGGAAAAAGAAAAGTGTGCGACACTAGTAAGTGCTTTTCATCTTCTTCTCAGGTTATCTTTCTATAGCATAAAATGTTATGAATTTGTTAAAGAAATATACCTCTGAAGTTTCCATTATTTGAGACTAAAAAATAGTACAATACCATATCGTATATAAATCTATCCAAAACAAATTTATCAAAGGCTCTTTTGGATAGAAGAATACAATGAGAATATATTTTTTCAGATCGACGCTTGCCTGGAAACTTCATTATACAAAGTAACATTTTTTATTTTAAAATAAACTCAAAGAGTTAGATGAGTTGCGAATACTATGGGTGATGGCTATAGGTACCCGATAACAGACAAATTCCCACATACACTATGGTTTCTTTGTAATTCTGTATCAGGGTAGCCCTAGAAGAAAAGGGAATCCGTCACACATTCAATCTACAGAAAGAGATTTTTGAAGTTTTCTTTAGAATAAAACATGTTGGATGACATCTTGCCGATCAATCTTATGAGTGCCAGATTTATTGAGGGGTACGATGTTAGCCGTTTCCAGAAGAGTATGTTGTTTTGAGTAGAAAAAAATCGTATTCGATCATACTCCAGAATCAAATCTACATTTACATTAAGTCAAATATTTCATTAAAACTATTTAGAAATATTTGAAGCTAATAGGCGGACATTGGGATCCATGTGGTACATAGTTATGCTTCCTTCGTGATTCAAAATTCACTCGAAAAAATATGTTTATTAGAAAGCGAAGTTTTTGGCATACTTAATAATTAAAATCACACTTTAAGAACACTCAAGTTGCATCATGTGCGTTTAAGTTGTCACCACGTTATACCCATTTTTAATTGCTTTAGCTTCAATGCTGTGCCAAAGATTTTGTCCCAGAACATACTACTGATACCAAAACCTGAAAATGCACAGAATCTAAGTATTAATATTATTTTTCAAACTCGATTTTGAGAAATAATTATCAATCTTGAAAATATTTCTCTAACCATTATTATGGTGGGCGAAGTGGTGCTGATTGTGATATCTTTTCAAATTGTAAAGGTAGCTGTTCTCTCGAGGAGTGCCATGGTGTAGATAAAAATGGATCATATCATATATGAGGTAACCTAGAAAAACAAAAGAGCGATCATGAAAATATGAATCTATTGATAAATAAAGAATGATTCCAGGATTTGTGATTTTGTTACCTAACGTATCTCAGCAGTAAACCATAAATACTAATTACTAAAGACTCCGGCCCTCTCCAATTACGATAAAACTGAGATAATTTTGATTTTTTCAGAATTTTATTGAAATCAAATTATTTGAGGTTTACTGACGAGATATTTTGAGGAATTTTAGACTAAAAGTTACCTGTGAGACCTCCTGCAAGAACTAAAAGTCTAGCTGATTCAGAAAAAAATAATGATAGAAGTTTGTAAAGTAGAAATGTGATAACGGCTGCTGGAAATGGTGGAAAGACCAACCTTCTTGAGTCAAATGGTACCTGTAATGTGTAAAAGAACATTATTCACAAACCCATATTTGAATATATTAGCTCACTTTGTGATGGAGTCCATGAATGGCAAAATGAAAATAAATCATAGCTTTTGATTTTCCGGATGGTTCTATGTGAAAAACCCATCTGTGTAGGGAATATTCGATTAATGTCCACAGTAGAACACCCTCTCCTATGTACCATGTTATAGACACTAATGGTGACGGATCTGCAATGACATATAGATTGTCAGTAAGATATTGTCCAAAATGCTCAAAATCTATAATCTAAAATCCTATCGTTACACTAGAACAAACAATGATCTGGAAGTTTGATAAACTGCCAAATAATCTTGCTAACAGAGCAGATCATTTGAAAAAGTTATCGACAGATTGAAAATTTTGTAGTAACAATATATTTAGACGAGAAAAATTCCCACCAGCTTTGTTAACATAGTCTTAACAAATACAAATATTTGTCTTCAAATACAATTTTAAATGCCTCACCTTTGGTTATGTCTATATATATCCTGCTTCCAGTAATTATGAGGTATATAATTACTGGCACCCATATCACTGGAACTACATACCACGGTGTAATCGTGAGGTTTTCCAATAGATTACTGTCGAACAATCTCAATTGTCTGTCAACTGGTGATATAACCCAATCCTGATATTTTTCTCCAAGATTACCAACTTGACTTAACATTGGTTTGTTCCAATTCACCAGTTTCTGAAAGAATAAAGTATCTGTTATAATAATGATGGTTGTTCTTGGTACATAATGAAATATGTAGCTTCATCATCTTTTCAGTCACTAAAATAATTTTCTTTGAGAAAATCTTATATTTATCTTGGATACCTAAGTATAATGACAATTGAAGGAAACTTTTCTAGTCACCAGACCATACCCTGCTCTCCTACAAAGGGCACAGTTGGCGTACCTAGGGCCCCTAACAAGAAATTAAGGAGCTAGGTAATTATTCAGTTACCTACGCTTCACCAGTCTGCAGAGGTTGCAAAGTAATATTAAAACTAAAACCGGATAGATTAATTACACGTCTAGTAAGGATTTCAGACAATCATTAGCTTGATTTCCTTCATATTGCAGACTAATGAGAGGCTTAAGGAACAACTCACCTAATCTCAGAGTGCTCTGCAAGGAGTCAATATGCATGCCTATCAATTGGCTACGGTTGACTCCGTCTCACAAAGTGGAATCGGGGTGCAAAAAACTACTGTCAATAAATATAACCAAGTCTAATATCTTGCTCTTTACAAAGTACTGGCCATCTAAAAAAGTGGGAGCTTCGACTAAGGCAACTTATAGATAAATAGAAAAAGACGTCTTTAATTTTTCACTTGGCGAAGGTCAGCATAGCTGTTTGCTTAACCGAGAGAGGGCGTCCAATCAGCCTCTCGAAAATAAATCAGAGGAAATTAGTCATGCTGCCAAGCACTCAAGCATCGTATAAATGGACTTCTACAACCATTAACGCATAAATGTATTATACAGATGGATCTAGGAGGAGCCACCATTATCCATCTGAGCCGGTATACTACAGTGAACCTATCTTACTCTTCAAGCAAGGCGGCTCAAGATTATTCAAGAGTATCAAAATTTTATTAACAACATTGCAAACAATCAGAATGTCAATTTACTATTGGTTTTAGGATACTGAAAATTGTGGAAATAGCCTAGATTCAAGTCACAAAACATACAAAAATGCCTACAGGCAAACCAGAATTCTTCTAAGATAGGGAACAGCTTAATTCTGGTAAAGCCATGCATCCTAAAACTGAAGATGAAGATGTATTTTAGATCATCTACGAGTGCGAGACCCTAACCCCCAATAAGAATGGCAATCATCAGATATTAAGGATTCAAGTTTTTAAGCCAAGAACAGACATTCTGGATGAAAGTTGTTTGATTGAACCATGAATGAAGGGTAATACAACATGTATAGGCATCTAGCATCAGATAGAGTCTCCGAAACAATAATAAGAATTATGAGCAAACATGTCAAGTACATCAACCTACTTCTAAGTCATCTTCGTCATATGTATCTCTCCCTCTGTTTTTGTACTCTTTGAGAAGATAGTAGGCTGCTTGTGAATGCTCATAGACTTCCATTGGTTTCGTGACATCTTTTTCTTCGTAAGGTTTGACATAATTAATACCACCTGGGTGATTATTCAAGAATTCATAAATGTTGTATTTGTTTGATTTGTACTTCACCTCGAAATTTCCATCTTCTCGCATTGTCCTTTCTGAAAATAAGAAACAAAAATAAATACTTTGCTTTATATCAAATTAATAGAAGATAGCGGTAAACTTTATTTCCTGATCACCTAAGGCTATGTGCTTTTCGTTCCACAATGTTTCATATAAAAATTCATTTTCATTTCATTCAATTTTTAGAAGTTCATACATCCGATAAAAAAACAGCGCTTATAGGACCGATCTCGAAACATATTGAACTTGGAAAAATTTGGTATTTTGCATTTTGAGAGGACAAATTAGAAGATAGCAATATGTTTAAAGGGTATGATCTAAAGTGAAATCGAGCCCAAAGTGACTGAAATTTCGAAAATGTGGCATATAGTGCCAGACATTAGCATTTTGTTTGAGGTTTTCGTAAATTTTTCAGGATACAATAACATATAAATTAAATAATACATCAGTAATTTTATAGGGCTTCTCTCAAAATGCTAATTATTTATAATTTTGATCATTGATTCGGCACCCTACGCTGGGAGATTTACAGTAACATTCTGACATGCTTTTGGGTACCGTTTAATATTTTGACCTTAGAATTGCCAATTCATCTTCATTGGTCTAATATTTGAGTTCATCCAATCAAATTTGCAATGGTGCTGAATCCTTTACCAGTATGCTAAAGCGATGCTAACTGGCCAATGCTCGCGCGCCTGGAGATGCAGGCTTTAGAGAAATTGAGATATATTATGTAGCTTTTAAATTTGTGAGTAATTTATGAATATGAGACAAAATTTGAAGAGTCTATTTCTGAAAATAATCTGTAATCCCTTATAGAGGCAAGAACATATATTGCAGGGTTGGCTCCATTACCATTATAGATCGTGTTGAATAAGTTTATGAAGATTTTGCAGGTGGACAATCGATAAAGCATACGAAACCTAATTTTATACATGTTATATTTATACACAATTGCCGTTCTTATAAACTTTAGCTATACAATTCGAAAAATTAACAGATAGATTTAAAAAATCTCCCGTTATTGAATCTTAACCTAAATGTGAGTTAATGACAGTTTATTACCTGTATACCTATTTAAGTGTGAGGAGTGTGTCACGTATGTATGATACTACGTGAAAAGTAAGTAATAAAACAATTTTATATTTATGATTTCTTGATTTAAGAATAGTTTCGTTGCTATTAGCGTTGAATGTGTACATTCATGAAATGGTCTAATAAATGTACCTACATATAGTTGAGGCGACGACAGATCCGCAATATATCATATAAGCAGAGAATGTTTTTAATAAAGGTTCATTCTCTCCTAGATGTTATAAAAACACCAAGACCAGATGTTAATGGGCAAAGCAATATATTGTTATAAAGACCGGTTAAAGATTCAATGCATCTTTATGAGATAGCTATATAAAAGACAGTAGGATTCCATCTTAAAGAATTTTGTGGTGTATTACTTTTGCTTATTGAACGTAATATCAGTCATTATATTACCCAAACCATTTTTTCAAAAGAAGTTCCTGTACGTGGCTTGCGGTAATAGTTAATTAGCTAAATATTCACGCGTTATACAACATTGTATCCCTCGATAGGAGTGCGTGTATGCGCGTGCGAGATTCGAATAGAGAAGTATCCATACAGCATCGTACGTAGCTGGTTGTATATCCTTAATAGGTACTGGATCCAACGATTATATGGGAAATAGATACAGTTCCCAACTTCACACTGAATATACGTAGAAGGTACAATTCTGAATAATTCGATACCATATCAGCAGAACATATGTTTCTGTGGTTTCATATATGCTGAGTTCTGTCCCAGAATGTACGCAACTGCATAAATATAAGCAAGAAATATATCAATACGCAGCGCCACCTAGAATCTCGAATATGAAAAAAAGTTACCAACCAAAAGCGGAAAACTTCATAAGAATTGACAATGGACTGCTTAAAACCGAATGTAATGAGGTCTCGAATACATGGCTTGATTATTTCCATCATGTACTTAACCCAGTCAACAATGAAACTGCTGGAATTCTAGATAGTGTGCAAACCTACAAAGAATTCCAAAATAAAATGCGGTGGAGAAACCCTTCATCGAGCTATCCACCAACTTATAGAAGTTATACGGACTCATCGTCCCCATATATTAGAACGGTGATAAGATGAAATGCTCTTGAGTACGGCAACAGAAAGGCAAAAATCTATGTTTCATTTTAATGGTCCTAACTTACTGTTGGCTTTTGGAGATGATATAGATGTTGTTGGAAACAGCACACTGGATGTCAAGACCACCTTCAATGAGTTCGCAAAAAGCACGAGAAGCATTTGGCTCAAAATCAATGAAGCAAAAACTGAATATATGTTTTCCACTATAAATAACCAGCACATAGACAGACTAGTTCAAAACATAACAATGGGTGACGATAACTTTGAACGCGTCAGAAACTTCAAATATCTGGGAATGATGCTAACAGAAAACTCTGAAGAAACGGCAGAAATTAACTGTAGAATCCAAGCAGGCAATACATGCCTCTAGGCACGATGTATGGTAGCGAAGTTTGGATACTAACAGTAGAAAATGAACAACGTCTCCATGTCTGTGAGAGGCGAATATTAGAGAACATATAATAATAATAATAAATCTTTATTAAAAGGAATCCTAATATAAACAAATTGAAAAGAGAAGAAAAAAAAATCAAATAGAATAATCATTACATATAAATGTACAGAGAAAGTAACCTAAGAAAAGAGACATAAAACAAATTGAATAGAATCATAGTTTACAGTAAACAGCAGGTAATGTACATAGAGATATTAATATACGCTAAGAGTGCTGTTTGGTGTCGATTTTATGAATTTTATTAAAAGATTTTTCAATTTCTTAACACTATTGGCATTCTTAATTTCACAGGGAAGATCATTAAACTTTATCAAGCCATACTGATTTTTATAGTATGCGAGTAATGAGTTCTTTGGCTATGAAAGTTATTAATTCTTCTTGTAGGATAGTTGTGAATTTCATAGTATATGATCCAATAGTAGATGCAACGACAGGACGTTACAGAATCTGTACGAACAAGGAACTCGAGGACCTATATGGAGAAACTATAATTGTTGTAGAAATAAAATCTAAGCGTCTGCGGTGGGTGGGACATGTAAAAGGACTACCAGATAGACGCACAGTCAAACTCACTTGAAAGGATGCACCGGTTGGAAAGAGAACCCTGGGACGTCCACGCCTCCGATGGAAAGATAACATTGCCAAATATATAAGGGAAATAAATATTCATGAACCACTTATAGCCAGCCATCTCACACAGACAGAAATGGAGGATTATTGTGAATTCGGCAAAGACCCAACCAGTGTTGTAAGTTGTAAGCAGAGAGAACAAAGTTCTCTCTGGTTGTAAGCCATGGAGAAGATGAAACGCCACCTAGTTGTATCTAGTGTTTACTAACGAGGATAAACAAGCCTATAAGAAACATCTATATACAATTAATAGTTTCGATCATAAACTTGTGCCAAATGTGGTTTCTCCTTCAGACTTCCCCCTATATCATGATAATGCTTAAGACATGAAGACGACAGTTACTATTTATTTAGAAATTATAGGTTGAAGGAGAACGAAAGGGTGATAGAAATACTTTAATTGGATCGAACTGCATATACAGAGAAACTTAGAATGGATCATCCCAAGTTGTATAAAAGATTACATTTGAACAAAAATTTGAACTCTTTTATTTAATAATATTAAAGTTATTCGCGAAAGTAGTTTTACTTTCCGGGTATTTTTTTGTTTTTTTACATTTTCTATGCTCAATTGATTTAATTTAATAATACAGCGATCCTATCAGCGAAGTAAGATCATAGCACATTCAGGGAATAACTTACAGTAGAATCCATGATTTAAATAACAAAAGTACCTATTCCTACGCGCATACCGGAAGTGACGTACTATAAGAAACTTTGCTTTTGTTGTTTTTTATTTCAATAACAGGAATGTTCCTTTGTGCTGAAGAAGTTTTTAAAATACTACTATTAAAAATAAAGAAAGTGTATTTCTTATTTACTTTATTTTTAACCGACGAACCCAAACACAGGAGGATATTTTTCTGGTTTGTGCGCGCGCTGTATATAGTAAACGTAATCCGATTTTGATTCATTTGAAAGGGGAGGCTTAAGAAATGGTCCCATATTTATAAGAACTCAAATCCGAAATCTCCTTCCCTCCGAAAATCAAAAATCTGAGATGGCAGAATTAAAGATAAATATCAGGAAACCATTAAATTGGACCTTTTCTCAAAAGACCTACGGTTTTCGAGTTTCAGCGATGTTAAAATTTGAAATCTGTTTATTTTCGCTATGTGGTAGGGGCAATTTCATTCGGAAATGGAAAATCTGAGAATGACTAATTAAAGGCCTAATTATTTCTAAAAACATTTATTTTGACCATCTTTTCCATAGAGTTACGGTTTTCGAGTTACAGCAGTGGTAAAGTGTGAAATATGTGTAGGTGACCCATTAAAAGACGCCGGCTATATCTCAGGATCTGGAAACTATTTATAAGTTGCTAAGTCTACTGCTAGAGGGCGTAACTCACACCGCGAAGTAAAAAACACTGTCTTATTTAAAATTATCCTAAAATATCCTGCCAAATAAAGGGTTTGGGGAGAGGCAAATGTTGGTTTGAAAAAAACTGGATAACTTTTTTAGACCTTAAAGACTTATTTGAAAATATATTTAAACCTTCATTTTTACGTCACAAAATTAGAGAGCACTTTGAGTACTTATCAGTAATTTTTATTAAAGTTATCTATGTTTTATAAGTATAACCTACTTTAACACTTTAACAATAATAAAAGATTTCTATTACCTATGTCGGTCTAGATGGGGTAATTTAAGTTAAGTGTAATTAAATGAGAAAATATTAAGAAAACTTGCTATTAAATCTGTCAAGCTAAATTAATGGAAACTGTTGAAGAGTTGTAGCCACATTTCATAATTATATCAGAATCACTTTCACAAGCAATAAATTGTTTTTCTTTGGATGGAAACCACTTCCATTCGTATTCCCATAGTTGTTCCTTTATGTAGCAATGTAACAGTTCTGCATTTTTTCAGTTTTAGATAAGGATATTAAAGCGATACCAAATGAATTGCATTCAAATTTTAACGAAATCGATTTTGCAGTCTTGGTCATGTAAGAAAGACCGTCTATCCAAGACCAAGACCCAAGACAAAGACCAATACTGCGATGCATGAGCAAAACCAAAACTAACCTTGTCTTAGTATTGCGTTTTGCTTCAAGACTTGCGAGATGTGCAAGACTCTCGTAGTTCCGTAACCAAACAGCAAATTGGTCAATGAAGAACGCTGGTAAAATACCTAATTAATTTAACCTTTGAACTCCTTGATTGTAGATCTTTGTTTTATAGATTCTAGGAATATTGACTTAACATTTGATGGATGGACAGTGGGTTCATTTTACTCTTCTAGAATTTCCTGATTTCCAAAAATTATGAAACATCCTATACAGTAATTTCAAACCTTCTAGGATTTCCTCTAACGAGTTGATTTCAGTGACTACTCATAGCTAGGGGAAGGTAAAGTACAAGTTTTTTTTATTACGATGAATGTTTTAAGCAAATGTTTTAGTTAAAAATCATCTATAAATCTGAAATATTTTTGATGACATTTATCCAATAGCCACATTTTGAGATTTTTTCAAGTTTACATTTTGTTTACAGTTGAAGATTTTTAACGTGACAACGTCCTCCTCTAAAGGCGGAATGTCTAAAAAGATGAGTATAAAATAACGCATATATCATTTTTTTTCTAAACTATAACTGATAGATAAAATATCTTTAATTTAATATGCAGAATAACACCTTAGCTAAAAAGTTCCTATATTCCATAGAAAATGAATAAATTAGGTGTTCAAAGAAAAATATTGTTTCAAAAGCATGTTGGTCCTTCGTTATACGGCGTTATGTAAACGATAAGATTGAAAAAAATATATAAATAAAATATTTTTTATAAAAAATTAGACCGACGTTATTAATTGGTGCACTGAAAAATTCAAAGTAATATTAATTCTATTGGTGCTGTTACTTTTGAAGTCGTGCAGTTAGGTTGATATCTTTTGGCACCAACTTCACAAGTACCAGCATCAATTGAATTAATATTATTCTGTATTTTTCAGTGCACCAATTAATAACGTCGGTCCAATTTTTTGTAAGAAATATTTATTTCACTCTTTTGAGTGTAACATTAACATTAGACACGAAAATTGTTGTACATTCACTAATATCTACCAATGAAGATAGTATTTATCATATTATCCACGTATATTCTTTGCTTGTATGTGTTATTATTAAGATCTCAAAACATCGCTGCGGAAATACGCATAGTATTTTTGATGTTACCATTTTAACACCGCTTTACTCGAAAACCTTTTCTGTAGTGCCAACAGATTTTCAGTTTTTGAAAGAAATTGCTCTCTCCACATGACACCAATACACATATTTGAGAATTTAACATGCATCTTACTCGAAAACCGTAACTCTTTTGAAAAAATGTGTCCGGATATTGTCGTATCTTTAATTTTACCTTTTACCAATTCAGATTTTCGATTTTCGAGAAAATTTGCCCACACCACCCCCATCGGGGACGGTTTTCGAAGGGAAGGAGATTTGGGATTTGCGATCTTATGAATATGGGACCATTTCTCAAACCTCCTCTTTCAAATGAATCAAAAAATATCCAAATCGGAGTACATTTACTATATAAAACGTGCGAACAAACAAATAAAAAAAGCAGACAGTCGAATTGTATACCTCCTCCGTTCGGGGTTCGTGGGTCAAAAAGAGATAATCGCTGCCAAAGATTCATATAAAAATGACAATCTTGCCAGAGGAGTGGAGTTAAGGAAGGGTCAACCGCTCATGTGCAGCTGTATAAAAAATGAGTTAAGAAAAAGCATTACAGATTGAAAAAGAGCACAGTAGGGGTTTGATGAAGCCGCTTCCCTGAAGTACATGGCAATGTTAAGCCTTGAAGCCGTTGAGCTATAGAAATACATTGTGCTCAACGTCGTATCGCTGATATATCAACAACCAAGTATTCCATCTATGAAGATTTTCGTTAAAATCTTTGTAGAAATCATATCATGTCGGAAAGAGATTTATATATTATTTATATAAGCCTTACAAAAATATTACGTTTTATGATGCTTTTATGTGATTCTGTTTTATTCGTTTTTGTGGTAATGACATAATGTTCATTTTTGGCCAAGATGACATGTACAAATGTATGAGATGGTTTATTACGCTTATCTTACCATGATTCGTCATCTAGAAACAACTTGGATTAATTTGGACCTGCATTGCTTATTCACAAAGTCAACGTTATTGTTTGATATAAGAACATAACTAGAAAATACTTTGTGAATAACATTCAGTTAGTATCAGATTACTCCTAATGTTAATACTAACTCAATACTTTTGTAGACAACAATAAAAAAATTTTTTCACAAATTTCAAACCATTGAGTGAGTATTATAGGGAGAGGCTGTCATGACTAAAAATTGGATTCGTTTCCACCATATTAAGAGTACTATTTTTCATGTTTCAACAAGTAATTAGCGGTGATTGCGTATTTTAGAGTTTGTGTGTACTATTTAGGTTAGGTTAGGTTAGGTTAGGTTATGTGATTGCGTATTTTAGAGTTTGTGTGTACTATTTAGGTCTAAAGACTTCATTTTGATTCAATATCAATTATTTATTTCAAATAAATAAGGGTTGTTGTGCTCTAGCGCAAAAGCAGTGTATAAAAAGGAAATACCCGGAATAACATTCCATAAGTAAGTGTAAACAAGCATCATAGTAGGGTATTTAGAAATTTTGTATGCTTTTTGAGGTAAAAAACTAGATTGTCAATGTTTTACTTATTTCTTTATAATGCTTTTTGTACAAATAATGACAAAACCTATGTAAATAGGCTTTAATTTAATTTAAAACGGATGAAGTTTTTCAACTATTTGTGAAATTCGATTGATGGGTATACTTACCTAAAATTGATTCCTCTAGATACTAGACGAATTCAATGAGGTATATTGCAATGCATTTAGAAAATACCTGCGAGTCGTTAAATGCCAAATAGTGAATATTTACTTCCTAGTTGCTTTCAGATAAATTCAAAAATAAAAATTATTTACCTCCTGTCATATGAAATTGTAATTATCATATAATTTTTTATTAAAGAAATTATAGAAAAGTACCTAGTGTATTTGAAATTTTAGGTCTTTAGCATATCGTATAAAAAAAATCATTAATGAACCTTGAAAAATCTCGAAACTATTGCTGGTAAAAAAAATCTGTCGAAACTCGGTATATTTCAATCATAGAAAGAGGCAATTAATAATAATAACAACGTGATTTTTGAATTGATGACTTCCATAACTCTCATCGAAAGTACCTTCGTGTTTAGAAATGAGATATTTGAGAAAAAACAGTATAATTTCCTTCAATAAGTGAGAGTGTACCAGAATAATAATGAAGTGAACGCGATATTGTACAGGGTGTTCCATTTTCGATACTCTTATAGTGTATTTCCGTAACTGTAGGTAATATCGAAAAAAAAGGTGATATCAAAAAAGTACGCGTAATATTTTAATTGTCGTGGGTTTCTTTTCAGGTGAAGGTGCAAAGTTTTCATCGGTCCTATGTTTGTATAAAAGATCTATTACTTTTTCAAGGGAAGTATTCGGTGTCTGGTTTTCAACAGATGGTTTCCAATTTTAGGTTCTATGATTCCCAAAAACCCACTTTTAGCCATTGGTCTTTCTGTGACAAGATTAGCTCGGGATACATCGATTTTTTTGATGTTGTAAAGTATCAATTCCGCTCGCCCGTGACACAGAATAGTCGTTCTCGCACGAGTTGCTAGGAAATATTCGAAAAAAACGGGTCGCACGAAAGCGACGACGATTTTGATGAAATCTATAAAACATCCTTCCTTCCTCAAATTAACAATAAGGTTTTCTAACTATTTATTCATATTCTGAACGGTTCCTCATATCCTCATATCTTCACAAGACTGCTGCAATATAATTGAGAATATAAACTATATTGGCTGATACTTGATGGAGATCCATTAAAAATTGGAACAAGATTATAATAAATTTCCACTTATATATTTAACATGACAATTGTTTCGGCATACTGTACCTTTTTCAAATGTTTTAGTTAAGACTCACATTTGAAAAAGGTACAGTATGTTGAAACATTTGTCATATGTTTAAATATATAAGTGGAAATTTATTATCATCTCGTTTCAATTTATAATTATTATGAATGATATGAAAACCGACCAAAGATGTCAGAAGAGCATTCAGAACAACGGTAGGTATGTATTAATCGAATATATACATTGAATTGTGGTACTTTTTCTCTATAGCTTATAAATATTTATCAACGTTTTATCCGAAATATTTATATAAGTTCTATGTATGTTCTAGGCTCTTCCGCATTAAGCTAATATAAATTTGTTGAAAACGAATTAACCGAACCATTTCTTAAAACAAACTTACCCAATCTCCCAAACCATTTATTTGAAAAAATAGAAGGCAATGTATTTTACATGAGTTGTTTAGAGTTGTTATTGGGTGAGGGTCAGTTGTCAGATCAATGTGCTATTTTTTTAAATTTTCCTCTTAATTCTTAAGCAAGCGATTTTTTTTCAAATTTTGTTTTACTTTCAAATGGTTGGTCACAGAACATCTATATTATTTTTATTATTGTTATTACTAACAATTTACCATAAAACAATATCAGAAATAAAACACCCTGTAAATACATACTTGTATGTTGTTGATGTATATCTAGGTATGTACCTACTATTGTATTGGATATGGTGCCATAACAACATCCGGTCAATATGTTTGTAATGCAGGTAATCACATAATCAATATTGAATAAAATGGAGTATTGACATGTAATGTATGCTTTACAGAGTGAAAAATACTACTACTATACTGAATATAATATATTTGTACTTCGGGAGAAATAAATAGCTTAGTAGTATAGTAATATTATTTTCTTGATTGGGGTGGTATTATGGTTTGATATGTAGGTTGCAGGAAAGCGACTATTAGTGCAAGGTATAAAAAAATTAGTTGTGCCTTCCACACGAGTTCCCTAACCCTCTCAAAGAAATTCCTTTGGATTGTAAGAATCGTGGGGCTATTAATTCTTATTCAGCATGCCAAGATAAACAAAAATGGTCATATTCAATTTTGACATAGGAGGAAAGAGTTAAAAAAATTGTGTGTAACATTTGTCATGAAAATTGTTGAACGTTCATTAATACCCAAAAAGATATAGGCTTAGCTTTTACTTGTTATTTATTATTCAGAGATCTCAAAACATCGCGGCGCAAATATACGTATTTCAGAGTTTACTGCTGTAACTAGAAAACCGTAAGTCAATTTAAATGTTGCTACATTTTTCTTTAATTTGGCGATCTCATATTTTAAATTTTCAAAAAAACTGCTCTTCCGCATAGCGGAAATATGCATATAACATATTTCAGACTTTTGAAAAAAAATTCAATAAAAAGTTTCCAGATATGGTCCTCTTTCTAATTTTCAAATCTCGAATTTTCGATTTTCGGAAAAATTTGCCCCTTTCACATAGCTAAAACACATATTTCAGACTGTAGCGCGAAAATCTATGATTATTTTTAAATATGTCCAATTTAAAAATTTCCGGTTATGGAATTTTTATAAATTCTGACGTCTCGGATTTTTAATTTTCTAGAAAAAAATAACTCTCCTCTTTCAAATGAAACAAAAATCATCTAAATTAGAGTACGTTTACTTTACAAAACGCGCGAACAGACATAAAAAAATATAAAAAAGCAAACATATAAACGAATTATACAGCTCCTCCTTTTTTGAAGTCGGTCAGAAATTAGTTGTCGACGCACATTTATTCATCTGTGTACCAAACACATCCTTCTCTGTTTATTTTGGTACACTTCTCAGTGTAAAAATTGAAACGTCGGCATCTTGAAAAATGTTTTTTGTTCATGTAATAGTCTATATCAAGGATTTTATACCAATATCAGAACTCGAATCATTGGATTTGTTAAAGTTTTTTCTTTGATACAAAGCATGTCAAAGTAAGAAATAGGATGCAGAGAAAAGGATCTACATAGTTGAAAGTTTTTCAGGAGTAGTTTTCTTAGAGTACAGTTTGAATACCTATCGAATGGGCTTTCGTGTCATACCTTGTCTATTTCTTTTTTTGTTTGTTAATTAGGTGAAATAAAATTTTAACGTTATAATCATACGTCTTCGATCAGATCGGCTTATTGTTATTTAGACGTTTGTTATTGTTCTCTTTGACGTTTAATGTCAAACATTTCAATATTTTCTTCTAAGGCTGTGTTCTGGGAGTCGCTATCTGCACTATCAATGCAAACACTACCGATGCTGTTCATGGAGCTTATTGTGTGTTAGTAATAGCAAGCTCCATGAACACTATTTTGCGTTTGCGTCCACATTCTGTCATTTGCTGTCACATTGAGGTTAAGGAATTAAGGCACAAAAATATGACTAAGAAAATTGACTTATTTTATGTCAATGAAGAGACTCGACTGAGAATATGTACAAATTGAAACTACTTAGCAGTAACTTAAGAATTGACTAGCATATCTATTTGCCATACCATGACTTTCAATTTCAAACCTGCTCAAAGATCTCTGCCTGAAGATCTGGTTTATCCTTATAATTTTCTGCATGTTTAAGCAGCCTTCAATATTGGTGAGCATCTTGTTAGTTTTTGCACAGAATGGTCACTCTAATATCATTGTTATAAATAAAAATTACCACTTCGAATGTAAACTTTTAATAAATTTTGGGTTAAATAAATAGTATTATCATTCATTTCATTATTTTTTGGTACATACTGGTATACGTGTATACTCTTGCAGAAGAATTTGGTGACCGCTGCATATTAATTGAGCAATTGAACCTGAGTTTCCCCATCACGAGAAAATACTTCAGTTAAATTATTTATTTATCTTATCCCATTGAGTAGACATTTAATCCTTCTCCGCTTTAGAAAACTGTCCGAATTATAAACGATTATCGGTTTGTTATGTTAGTGTCATTATGACGTCTATATCAGATGTACAGTATTTCTGTCATTGTGGCTTGCAAACGCAAACACTATCCATACACTACCTCGGAAGAAATGGCGTTGATAGCATTAATTTATGACGTGACATACAAAAATTAATGACGTCACGATAGCGTTTGTGGTTTTATCATTGAGTTCCGTGAACAGCTGATAGTGCGAAATAGTGCAGATAGCGACTCCCCGAACACAGCCATAATGCCCCTTAGAAATATGTCAGTGTCAGTGTTTTGGGTTTAGGTATTGAAATTTAATTCAAACTATTTATGACATGCGTAAAATGGCAGATGACGTCAGGAATCGTGACGAAACCCCATTTGATGGGTATTCAAACTATATAAACGAGCTATTTATAAATGCAATGATTCTAAGAGTAGTCTCATTTAGGTATGCGTATTTTAATATAAAATTTTATCAGAGAGGTGATTTTTTGTCGAGCAATCAACGCCTACAGTAACGCTCTCTGTGTCACATGTAACTATGCTTACTTCTAACATATTGTCAAACGTTAAATGCCTCCTTGGAGAAAAAAGAATGCACTAGAACCGGGATGGAAAAAGACTAGATATGTTTTTCATTGAGGATGATTCCATGACAGTGAATGACACTATGCGGCAGAGCTTGTGCATGCAGAAAATTAAGATTGAAGTGTTTAGTTCCTTGCTTCAGACGACGATATATCAACGAAGATCTTCATGCCATGGCTAATGAAAAACACAAGAGAAAAATATTGAGACGAGAACGACGATGACAATAAATACAAGGAACTTAAAATAAATAGAGAAAAGATTTAAAGATGAAGAATTTGAAAGGTTTAGATGCGAAACCTAATTACCTACTAGTAATTCAAGACAATCCTTTCAAAATTGTAAAAATTGAATATGTTCTAAAGTTCAGATAGATGGTTTGAATCTGTTATACTTTCTTTAACTTCAAATTATGTTACATAGATGTAGATGGACTGGCAATGCTAGTCTATACATATATCTTTATACAGTGCGTTTCAATGAAAACTATCCACCCTAAATAACTTTTGATAAATAAATGTTCACGAAAAACACAAGAACACGTCAATTAACATTTCTAGGGGACATTTTTTTGCATATTTATACTTGGTGTAACTATCATCCCCCACCGCCTAGGTCATCCCCTTCCATTTTTTTTAATGGAACACCCAACATTTTTTTGCAATTTTGAATTCTCCTGATCAAACAGATTTCAAAAATGTATAATACTTAGGGCCGATTTCATAATGAATATGAATTTTGCATTTTTCAATAACTTCTACAACGTTAGTTACCATCTCTTTCGTTTTTCAAAAGTAACTTTGAATTATATGTCCAACCAAAAAAATTATGAAATTTTTAATCTAGGATTAAAATTAATAAGAGATTAAAATTGATTATGAAATCGGCCCTTAGGGTCCAAATTAAATAGTCTATGAGCTACAGATGAATTTTAAAATGGACTTTTCACAATAGGATGGGTTGCCATAGCAAACGTAATTGATACTTTATTTTAACGTATGAACAGTTCTATTACAAAGTTTAGGTTTAGTTTCAAAGACTATTTTATTAGTTATTCAAATTGACCTCCAGCGGACTCCATGCAGTGATAAAATCTCCTCTCAAATGCCTCTGTAACATTGCGCAACACGTCTGGAGTTAATTTTCTACATTCTTGAATAATTCTTTTTAGCAAATCATCTTTCGAATCTGGTTGGGTGGCATAATCTTTTATTTTGATATACCCCCCACAAGAAAAAGTCTAACGGGGTTAGATCGGGTGACCTAGTTGGCCACTCCATCATCGGACCTCTTCTTCCTACGACCGGGAAATGCCTGATCCAAAAACTGCCTTACAGGTAAAGCATAATGTGGAGGTGCTCCATCTTGTTGAAACACAAGTAAATCTTCTGATAGAGTACCGTCTTGATCTACTATTCGAGTTATTTCTGGATTAACTGCTTCTCTAAGTAATTCTAGATAAGACTCGCCATTTAAAATCCGATCAAGGAAGAATGGTCCAACAATGTGATTTCTCAGAATCCCACACCAAACGTTCAACGACTGAGTTGTTTGAGTGCGAAATTCACGGATAATATTTGGGTCACTCTCGGCCCAATATCTGATGTTGTGTCTGTTCACTGAACCATTCAGGAAAAGCAAATGTTAGAGAGTATATCTGGATTTTTAATAAGTCTTTCACTCATTAACTCACAAACTGAAGGCGATGGTCAAAGTCAATTCTTGTACTAATTTAATTTTGTAAGGATGGAATTTGTGTTTATGTAAAATTCGAGAAATACTAGAACGTGGAACACATATTTCATCAGATATTTGTGACAGCGACTGCTGGTCTCCTAATGCGATTTGTCCTAGAACGGTCACTTCCATTGCTTCGTTGTTAACCACTCTCTCTGGCTTGCGTGTTTTGTTGGCAACTGATCCTGTGTCCATACATTTGCGCATCAAATCAATGTGTTGCGTTTTTTTCGGGTTGAGTAGTGTTAAAACGCCTAGCTACAGCTCTTGCGGAATTATCATTTTTATAGTATAGACTTACAATTATTTCAACTCTTTCTTGTATACTGTACACCATTTTAGTAATTTATTATTGCAACAGCGAGAGTTATTAGTTGAAAGTAGAACTGTCACTAATTTCGCCTTATAAACAAAACAAAAACGTCGAACTAATTCAGTTAACTATCAATACTAAAGTGACTGTATCTCCCAAAGTACCGCCATTAAGCCGCCATATTGGGGGCAAAAGGTGGCGGGAAGAAGAATAAGAATCCTCAAAATGGTTGTCTCTGCCATAAATTACCAGAACATGACAGCAACTGTAGTGTCATCGAACAGAGACGTCTATTCTCAGCAACAACTACACAGATGTCTCATCGCAAAAAAAATTGGGTGTTCCATTTAAAAAAATGGAGGAGGATGACCTAGGTGGTGGGGGATGAAAGTTACACCAAGTTTAAATATGCAAAAAATGTCCCCCTAGGAATGTTAATTGGCGTGAAAATTTATTTATGAAAAGTTATATAGGGTGGATAGTTTTCATTGAAACGCACTGTATATATAAATCTTCTGTGCGTGTGTATGTAACTAAACTCCTCCTCAACGGCTGGACCGATTGGGATGAAAATTTTTGTGTGTATTCTAGGAGATTCGAGAATGGTTCAGATTCTTAATTGGACTTGATAGATGGCGCCGTTGCTGGTATGTCAAATGGCTGGACTGATTGGTATGAAATTCTCTATGTATATTCCAATGGGTCCCTGGATAATTTAAAAACACAATTGAGCCCGGTGGGTGGCGCTGCTGTTGGCATATCGCTTGAAGCTTTTCCGGGCAGGACGACGGCTGCCGGGACAGCTGGTACCTAATAAAATTGTAACAGGCCGACGACTGTACATTATAGATATTTAAGGAAAACTTATATGGGGATCTTTATTATTTAGAAGCCAAAACAACAATTCTTAGATTTTTTTCTGTCTGTATGTATGTTTGTACGCACATCAAGCAAAATCTACCGTAAGGAATTATTGAATGTAATTTTCACCGATGTATTGCTAGAGGTCTAACTTAGACTATAGGTTCCATTTTACCGCGTCTGTCTGTCTGTATGTTTGTACACGCATCACGCAATACCTACCGCATGTAATTGAATGCTGAAAAATATTACAACTGCTTGAATTACATCATACCACACTTTGAATAGTACTTACGTTAGACAGACTAGGTACATATTTTTATCAAACATGCACAAAGCTTTGCATACATGTAATATATAAGAAAGTCTATTCCAGGTCCGAAAAAGATTTCTTATATTATTCTATGTATCAATTGAATAATCTTAATTGGATCAGTTATGCACTTTTCAGGCAGCGATATGTCTCCAATCTCGGTATGTATACGAAACTTCAAGTCTCCATTCTGAATGGTGCCGCAGGACCACTTTTTCCACCAATAGAAAGTAATAGAAACAAGATAAAAAGCAAGCATACGAGATCAAATTCTATATCCGCATTCTTTGAAGTTGGTAAAAAGACCTTACGCCAAGCAAGATTGGCTGTTGGAACATCATTTCAAACGTACTTTAAAACATTTAAAGAAATTTTAAATTTAGTAGATTGTGCCTAATACGAGATTATGCTTTCCTAAGCGGTTCACAAAATTGATAATTTAACATAAAAAAGGTCCTGAATCGTTTTGATGTTATGTGAAAACAATAAATCTAGCTAACGTGAATATGATCTGTATCCAAGATTTCTTAATTTGAAAATTAGCTATTTTCCAAGATCTTTTTAAGAAAAAAATAATAAACATAAGAAAATCATATCTTCTCCAATAACTAGGTAGGTAATTATTTGGATTCTCTTTATTTCCGAAAACCAATTGACTCTAAATTAAAAAAAAAAATTAAACACTATAATAATCATAGTCTATAGACTAGTTTAAAAGCATCTAAAAATTGGAGCATCTGATAAATAGTATACATTCTATGTGTGTTTGGATAGGGACAACATACAACATCAAAGACCTTGAGGACATTGTCACTCGATCAAAGTTCCATTCAATAGACCAGACACATTACTTATATATTATTTGTCGCGATTGAATTGTCTTGACATTGCTATATGGCTAACAATCTGACCTCATTATACAATGGCCTATTTATGACATAATAGACATAAATAGTGTGAAATTAATATCCTCAAATAATAATTGAAACGGGCATCACGAATTTATTACAGAAGCTGTTCCTATCCTCGATAGCACTATAAAGATTCTCACTCCTATTACTAATCCACAATATTGAAACCTGAACTTAATCAATATGGGTATCCTGAATATTTTTCTCATTCAAGTATGTACCTAGGTATTGACAATACAAATACCTTTGTTATTTGATCAAAGCGGGGAACGAAAGTAGCGTAGTCTTTTTTATGTGTGCATCATAAAAATCATAAATCAATATAAATTTATAGAACGTTATATATATACGTTAATTGGTTCATTCAAATGAACGTCAATGTGACCACGTATTTGAAATTGAACATTATATAAACCTTACATATACTGCCTGTTCCAAAATTCAAAACATTAGCCTGGCCAGGTTTAAATTGGCTGTCGAAAATTGACAGATATATGGACTCGATATGGGAATATGACATTGACTGATGACATAATTTAAGCCTGGCCAGGCTAATGTTTTATATTTAGGAACACACTGATAAATATACATACGTACTTACGAAATGTCAAGATCATTAACTAATTCAGAGACAACCATTCTGGTTGTCTCTGCCTAATTTTCGTTTATTGACTTCTTATCAGAATTATGGACCGTATGCACCGATCTCAAATGTACGACGCCTTCTCATTGTAATTTTGTATACAAATAAAGGTACAGAAAATAGCCGGGCGGTGGCGCTGATTGTCGCTAAGATGAATATTGAAGTTAGTTACATTGAACAACACAAAACTGATATAGATATCTTCAGCAGTCTTCAGGTACAAACAGGCGTATTCATAATCAAAACTTACGCTACTAAATTAAGTGCGGAGGTCTAACCTTAAATTAGGTTTATGAGTCTTATGTCAGTGTTATGGTAGGATAGTGTTTTGTTTTTTATTTTAATACGGTACTAGCTAGTATCGAACTAAGATTGGACCATGAATACGATTAAAAGTGTTTTGTTACATGTGAAACTTAAATTTTTAAAAGCAATTAATAAATTATTGAAAATATACATTAAAATAAGATGCTAACAAATCTGTTGTATTGCGGAATGTGTATCTGGTTTGCCAAACGATCAGGAAATACAAAAAACACTCAATTTACAACATGCAAGGATATTATTATCATTAAATTAATTAAACTTAAATAAGTAAGACATGATTTGTCAGATAGAACATTTCAAATAATTTCACGAGATCGATGGAGGCTATTACCTAATTCAGTCAACTCCGAATGCAGAAAATATGATAACGAGGCAAAAATGAACATCTTATACTTTTTATTTAAAAAAAATCAACAAATTTTAAACATTATAAACATATAGTTTCCATGATGATCAATGTTTAGTGATAAGTTGATGTCATTAATTTTCGCTTGAGCTTTTATTTTGATATGTTTGTAAAATTCAGTGTGCTTTTTTGCTAATTGAAATATGAACTAGTCTACTGTTGGAAACTCAACCTTCTATTAAACGTTCATCATTATTTTAACAGAATTCTTCAGGATTGCTGAAATAGGAACGGAAAATGAAAACTTTGATAGTAAACCTCAAGTCTCGCTTTTACAAGAAGAATCAACTGATGTTCCATCAACATTAAAACAATAATCGGGCTTTCCAAGAACTTCTTTAAATAATGAAGAGACATATACCTACCTATAGACGCGAAAGTATTTTCTAAAACAATAAATTCTGACAAGGTTTGTGATGGACTGTTATTTACATATTTATGTATTAGTATTATTATTAGCATAATGA
Organism: Crioceris asparagi; assembly: GCA_958507055.1. Classification (NCBI taxonomy): domain Eukaryota; kingdom Metazoa; phylum Arthropoda; class Insecta; order Coleoptera; family Chrysomelidae; genus Crioceris; species Crioceris asparagi. Next base: position 60,958,079 of record OY293829.1, on the reverse strand, counting down.
AATTAGCTTCATGTGAAATCTTTCACTAAGTTTTATCTATTTGATTTTTCAGAGCGGAATGATATTCGTTCATGTAGAGTCTTTAAAAAACTCAGAAAAGCTTCGTGTGTTCATAAATGACAACATGTTTGTAAAGGTAAGTAACAAAATATATAGCCCTGATTGTCATATAGCTCCAACAAACCTTATTTCGTGTGTTCGTATGTTTTATTTCATCTGTAACAGAAATTCAGCTTGAATTTAAAAATAACTTGTCCTGCTGACATTTCCAAACTTTTCAGGATTGAGCAAGCGTCTATATGCAACGGGGCAGAAATTGAAGCTATGAGGTAAAATACCGAATAAAAAATTGGTTACTGTGTGAGCAAGATATAAAATGTATGCTTCAGCGAAAATTTGAATAGAAAAGATTACTATTATTATTTTATTTATTGTCAGCACCTCTGAAAGATGATATGGTGTTATTTTTTAGATGTAGGCGCTGCTTGTCGTATTCTTCATCGCCGATTGTTAACTAAATCAGCTGAGCAACAAAGTCTCTGATAGTAGCAGTTGAAAACGATCAACAAATCTCAACAATTTGTGAAGTTTGTTAAGGCTTGAAGCACTCGAAAGCGTCAAATTTGCAGATAATTTTCTTTCTTCATTAATAGTAGCAACTTTCAATATTCAATTATGGTATTTCTCTTTTTTTATCACATTGATGCTTTCATTTAAATTTGATTAGATTACTCTATTGAAATCAAAATATGTTTTATTTTTGTTTAATGAATTACAATTTCTTACACAAAATACAAAAAGCTCTTATTTCTCTATACTTTTGTTGGGTATTTAATAAATATTTTTGTTTCATTAATATTCTGCGAATACAACTATTTCCCGCGTTTTTTAGATCTTTTTAAAAATGTTCAATTTATGACTAACAACCCTTATTTGTACCTAAAATCGGTTTTATTTTCTTAATCTAGGATATCTCTCGTTTCTGATTTCTATACCCTCCATAGTCAGAATTTAAAAATCTCAAAATGATCAAAGTTGAATTGGCATAAAAATTCAACATAACCTGTAAAAGTCATTTTTATTTATGATTTTCTAATATAAAGTTCACTTGGGAGACTATGCTACTTTCGTTAAATGACCATATTCATGAATATCACTTGAATACAAATCAAATTCTGGCTAAATACTGTTTCAGTGAGTAGAGCCACTGAATTCTTCTTTAGCGTGTACTAGCTTTTGCCCGCGACTTCGTACGCATGGAAAACTGTATTCAATTCCATTCCTTGTAGTAGTTTTATCGTGATGCGTGTAAAAACATACAGGCAGACAGACGGGATAAAATGTAGCCTATATTTTAAGTTAGACATCTAGTAATACATCGGTGAAAACTGCATTTAATTCCATGCAGTAGTTTTTGCGTGATGCGCTTACAAACATACAGACAGACAGACCAAAATTATATTTAATCCCATCGATAGGGCTTACTCTTCCCAACTAAACAAAACGGAGCTTCCCTGAAAATTTCATCTTCGTAGCTCCAGCTGTTTGGCCGTGGGAATGATTCTCGGTCAGTCAGTGAGCGAGTGGTTTTCGCTTTTATATTATACTAGCTTTTGCCCACGACTTCGTGCGCGTGGAAAACTGCATTCTATTCTATTCCTTGTAGTAGTTTTATCGTGATGCGTGTACAAACATACAGAAAGACAGACAGATGCGATAAAATGTAGCCTATATTTAAAGTTAGACCTCTTGTAATACATCGGTGAAAACTGCATTCAATTCCATGCAGTTGTTTAGATAAGAACGAAAAATGCCGATTTAAACAATATCAGCCAAATTTACAAACAAAGTTAGTGGCTACTAAGACCCTATTAGCCCATCTTACACGGTTTCTGGTAGAGTCTTGGTCTGGTCTGGAAGGCATTAATTTGTTTATGAATACGACTGTCATTTTTGAACTATTATGTATCAAAACGAAATTAACAAGATTTTATTCGCTTGCGGTTTTCCTTTGTTTGTGGTGTGTTTGAACACAAAATGAGTAGGATATGGAATTAATCGTCGGTGTGAAACAAGAGATTTTTTTTTCACATTTTGACATTCATGGTGATAATAGCCAACAAATTTTCAAAAGAAGAAATGGTTGATATGTTGGAAGTGTACTTCAAAGCCAACAAAAACTTCGAAAATTCTTTGCTCGAGATAAGCACAACGTTTTCCAGAAAGACCCCAACCGCACCGCACAATTGTCAGCAGTATTATCATAAATCTCTTGAATTTTGGAAACTTTGAACAAAATCGTGAGCATTATCAAGCAAACAATGTCGTTCGTGAAAATAACATTTTACAAACAATCCAAGTTCGTCGGTTCGTCGAGTTGCCCGAGAAACAAGAAATGCAGAATCCAGTGTTCATAAAATTTTGAAAAAAAATACCACCCTTACAAGTCAACTATTGTGCAAAACTTGAGCGTAAATGACTATAATAGAATATTTCAATTTAGAAGGTGGTATCTCCAAAAATGTGAAAATAAAGGTAATTTTTCCAGGAAAATACTTTGGACGGCTGAACCACGGTTTACCAATTGTGGGGTATTTAATAGGCACAACTACCACCATTGGTCGAAAACAAAAATCCACATTTGGTCATCCAAAAAAAATTTCAGGACTATTATCATTATCATTTTCTTATCATCGTGTCTTTTTATTTCAGATACTCACTTAATTGGTCCCTTCATCTTCGACTACAATTTAAATGGTGAGATATATAGATAGATATTTAGATTTATTGACGAACGAAATAATGCCCGTCCTGATGCAAATTTTCGACACAGAAACAGTCTGGTTTCAACGTGACGGCTGTCCTGCCCATAAAAGTCATAACGTGCAAAATTTCTTTAAAAAATTTTCGGTAAAAATATTAAATAATGGACCAGTACAATGGCCTGCGAGATCTCCTGACCTTGGGGTGCGGCCAAAAATGAAGTATTTAATTTGGAACCTCCAAAGAATTAGGAAATTTTGGAACAACGAGTTAGGGATGTTCTAAAAGCATTTAACAGAAATAGTGTGTAATGTTGTTAGAAGAAGATGCCAAAAGTGTGTGGAAGAAAATGGTCGCCAGATTGAACAGTTAATTTGAGTGAATTCTATTTTTCACTGTTATCTCCTTTAAAAATAAACTTTAGTAAGGCATGTTGTACATTTTTCAAAAGCTCTTTTTATAACTTATCTAACAAACCAAAAATCCAATATGGCCGCCATAAGAAAAACAAAAGATGGCGCTAGTAACTTAAAAACAAATGAAGATTTTTTGGTTATGTTTACACCATGAGAATTAATAAAAAAAGTGTCTTAACAATGATAAGGTTCAAAAACTGTAACATTATTCCTTAACGAGTTATTAAGCAAAACTGAAATCGGCAAAAATGAGTTTTTTCAAAATATCTTAAAAACGAAAAACGTTATAATGGATATGAAATGATATTCGTTGCGAGCATTCAATTCTGAAAAACATTGCCCATTTAACCGTTTCTCTATCTCTTATAATAACTGATACGCCAATTGTGAGCATCAAAATGTGGATAGATGGTAATATCCCACGAGTCTGCGGCCGCCTTGATCAACTAACAGAGGTATTTGTATTTTTGTATTGCCAATAGTACTCATTCAATAAAAATAATAGCGATTTGGAATTCAGAGACAACGTAGCTATTTTTTGAATTAGGCAAGAAAAATATCATGAAGCTGTGCAGGGGTTCTCGCTTTATGTAGGCAGATACGTCCAAACAAATAGATGAACAATAAAACATAATTTAATTATTATCACTAGCTAGATGCTTGTAACTTCGTTCACGCAGAGTGTGCCATCTTTGGAATCAAGAATATCGTGGAATGTGACTCATTATATAAGCTATCAATATAACCAGTTTCAAAAACCATTAAGTATTTTTAAAGAACATGAACATGGAAAAATTTCCAAAAGATTTATTATGTAATATTCCTCAAGAAAAAGATATCAGAAGCCTCCCATTTAAATGCCTACCAGAAAAACCGGCTGGTACAGCTTGGCAAATCTAGTTCTAAATGTTTAGAGACGTACGCAATGTGTGAAGCTAGAAAGTATTCGGATGAATAACTAGGACTGACTTAATTAGATGTTGCAAAAAGTATGAGCTAAAATCACATAAAGTCAGAATTAAAAAAAAATGGTGCCAAGAGATGTATCTAGCTATATATGATTCCTTAAAATTAAATTTATCACCATTGTCATTTATATTTAATTGTTCAAGTGCCAACTTTTCAACTTGACAATTATTAATTAAAATTGAGAAAATCGTCTGATCTTCCATAACACCCCCTTCTCAAATTGAATAAATCTTGAGATTCGTCGATAAGCCACAGTTTTCAACATTCGACGCACGCAGAGTGTTATAAATTTGATGTGTATTTCTGTGAGGATGTCTGTGGCATCGGATGAACGGATTTCGATAGTATTTTCTAGCTAGTTGGGTATCTGTCTATCAGTCTATGTCATCCTATCTTCCAAACGGATGAACCGATTTAGTTTTGTTTACATTTTTGACCGACGAACCCCGAACGGAGGAGGTATACAATTCGAAGAGGAGGCTTAAGAAATGGTCCCATATTCATAAAAACGCAAATCCGAAATCTCCTTCCCTCCGAAAACCGCCCCCGAAGGGGGTGGAGGGGACAAATTTTCTCGAAGATCGAAAATCTGAGGTGCTATAATTAAAGATAGGACAATTTCCGGAAACGTTTGAATTGAACATTTTTTTAAAAGAGTTACGGTTTTCGAGTAAGGGGCATGTTAATTTCTCAAATATGTATATTTTTGCTATGTGGAGAGGGCGACTTCTTTCGAAAAGTGAAAATCTGTGGGCTCTACATGATAGACCTAAGTATTTGTAGCAATATTTACAATCAACATTTTTCCCTTACAGTTACGGTTTTCGAGATAAAAGAGTGGTAAAGTTTATAATATGCGTATTTTCGGTACGATGTTCTTAGATTTTTGAATAATAGCAAATACAAGCAAAGCATACATGGATAACGGTGAACGTTCAACGATTTTCGTGACTAATGTTACACTCAAAAGTGTGAAATAAATATTTCTTAAAAAAAATTGGACCGACGTTATTAGTAGATGCACTGAAAAAAAACAAAATATTATTAATTCTATTGGTGGTGGTACTTGTGAAGTTGGTGCCAAAAGTTATCAAACTAACTGCAACTGCACAACTTCTTAGGCATCTTAACTGTCAAACGGATGAACAGCTTTTGATTCAGTTTTTGTTGTTTGAAAAGTTACTTGATTGAGAGCATTTTTAGCTAGCTTTTTCTTGAATCAAATATCATCATATATCATTTTTTTCCAAGTTGCGTTCTAGGTTATTGTTCTTGGCTCAGTACTTTTCGGTAGAAAGATCGAAGCATTTATCCAAAATACCCCATCCGACTTTCAGCTACTTCAATAAACACTGCTTAGTACCTACCATCTAAATTGCTATATTTTTAAATGGAATCTAATTTTCAAATATAATTATAATTTATTTGTTTCAAATGGAAGTTTATTAGATGCCATCTTAGTTATTTTTGACCGACTTCAAAAAAAGGAGAAGGAATACAATTCGGTTGTAAGATTGCTTTTTTTTATTTTTTTTATGGCTATTCGCGCGTTTCGCATAGTAAACGTACTCCGATTTAGACGATTTCTGTTTCATTTGAAAGAGGAGAGTTGAGAAATGGTCCCATATTGAGGAACATCAAATCCAAAATCTCCTTCCCTCCAAAAACCGCCCCCAAAGGGGGTGGAGGGGGCAATTTTTCTTAAAAATTGAAAATCCGAGACGACAGAATTAACAAAAATTTCATTTCCGGAAATTTTTAAATTGGACATTTTTACGCGCTACAGTCTGAAATATGTGTTTCAGCTATGTGGAAGGGGCAAATTTTTCTGAAAATCGAAAATTCGAGAATTGAAAATTAGAAAGGGGACCATATCCGGAAACATTTAAATCGAACATTTTTTCAAAAGAGTTACGGTTTCCGAGTTTCGCTATGGTAAAGTCTGAAATATGTCATATGCGTATTTTCGCTAGTACAAGCTAAACCTACCTATAACTTTTTGGGTATTAGTGAACGTTCAACAATTTTCTAATTTTACACTCAAAAATGTGAAATAAATATTTTTTACAAAAAAATTATCAGTTGTTGCACTGAAAAATACACAATAATATTAATTCTATTGGTGCTGGTTCTTTTGGAGTTGGTGCCTACAACTACAAACTACAACGGCACAACATCAAAATTACAAGGAACCAATAGAATTAATATTATTGTGTATTTTTCAGTGCAACAACTGACAAAGTCGGTCCCATTTTTTGCAAAAAATATTTATTATAAATAAAATATAATAGTCCGTTTTCGTAGGTAGATATTTTTAGTACCACTGCTTTTCTCTAACAGATTATAAAAATATATAATAATTTACTCACATTTCAGTTAAAATTATTATGTCTTAAATACACGAAAAGGGTTCCAAAGGTCAAATATTCGATTTCTGTTTCTGAAAACAATCAAATAAATTTATAACTTAAGACTTTTCATGCGTTATCGACAAAAGAGTGGAGTCGATATTCAATTATTGCTCTATAATGTATGTATGCATCAAGAAATTATAATATGGATAACTCTAAAAGATTTCAGCAGGCGTACCAGTAGACAGAGCCACTGTTATGCAATGTTGACGAGGTTAGAATTATTTCAATAGTAAATAAATGAGAAAATAGGTACAATGAAATTCAAAGTCGTGATAATATCAGAAGTGAAAATCTACTGTTTATATACTTCATGCAATCACATAAATGTACATAAGTATAATAAAAATCACTTCAGTTCACTTGACAAGCACGATGTAAACAAAAGCAATCAGTCAACGCGAAAATCTCAAGAGATAATACTATGCCGTCTTGCTATATCTCTTGAGTGCATTGGGTTTGCCACCAGTCATCACAACATAGTTCTTTGCTTAAAGACATATGTTACTATTTTGTCAATGTTCGCTCATGAGACAATATTGCAAAATTAAAAGTACATATATGTTTTATCGTATTTGCTGTGATGACGCGTGGGTATTCTTCGCTGTTCCAATTTTAGGTAAGTACTCGTACCTAGGTAGGTCGTTATTCAAATAGTCACTTTTATCAGTTTTGATTATATCATATTCTATTGAGTCATAGATAAAATTAACTATGTCAACAAACTTTATTGTATTTGAAATATCTTTTGATGTTAGTTTAGCTTGTCAATGAAGTAAAAATTAAATAGCAGACTTTTTACAAAAACTACAGACAGACTTTATTAGTTGCTGCACTGTAAAATACGATATAATATTAATTATATTGGTGCTGGTACTTTTGAAACGGTTCTAGTTTTTATGTAAAAAGCTATGTATCTCACATTGTTTTAGTGTCGACAAAAAATAAATCAAATATAAGACTTTCAATAAATATGTACAATAATTTCACATTTTTTCTAAAACTTCCCAATCTCTTACTCTAAAACCGTGAAAGTTTGTGAGAAATGTTCCATTTAAACTTTCCGGAAATGGTCTTTTCATTCATTCTGCCGTCCCAAATTTTGGAGGGTATTTTTGGAGCGAAAGACTTTTTTAATAGGACTATTTCTCACCACTCCACTTTCCATTGAAAAAAAAATCAAAATCGGAACGTTTATCTAAACACAAAAAGCATACATAATACATATAGTTGAATTGTTTACTTCCGTCGTCTGCGCGAAGTCGGTCAAAACACCTATCAAATATTCACAGATTCATAATTTATATATAACCTATCTAACGTAATAATATTATAATTATGAAAATTTTAGAAGATATGTATCATATAAATAATCCAAACTAGAAGAATGTAGAATATTTGAATGAAAAAATAAAAAAATGTAGACATACAAACTAATTAAAGCGTCTGCGCAGTTTATGGCAGAATATTATTCAAAATTGAAATTATTTTATTGCAAGTACATTAATTACCTTATGTTGGGCCAAAGCTATTGAGATGGTATCTTGGAGTTGTTTCAATATTGTCACTATGAAATCACAAAAAACAGAAATTATATATTCAATAACACTTTTGTCGCCCTGTGAGCAACTATTAAGACCCAATCCAGTTGGGTATACTGAATAATCTTATCAAGTGTCAATATTATTATCATTATTATCTTTATTATCCACAGCTTGGAGGAAGATTCGTTGAAGGTAATGTTGATGGAATAACTAGAAATCGAGCTAGTTTTGAATATGAACATTGACATATTAATTTTCTTCTTAATCTATGATGATAAGTAATTATATGTTTATCATGAAAGGTACAAAGATAAAGGTGATAATATGGAATTTTTGGAAATTACTCATCGATAAACTTGTCCAGTCATTCAAATAGAGTAGTTTTTGTCAATAACATAGAAAAAGTTCCCTATTACTAATCCTATATGAGGTTTGATTGAGTCAATTAAATTTGAAATAAGCAATGATAGGTTTTTCCAGTGGTCTAGGTCAAAGACTTTTTTATTCGACTGTGCTGAAAAATTCAAGGGTATAGTGGACTTCAAGGTAATTGGATTGGGCGTATGATTGAAATAAAACTACCTGAGGAAATCCCCTTGATTACGCCCATTTCTCTAGTAAATATCCTTGTTTATACTAATTTTAGTCGAGATGGCCGGACTGTGATAAATTTAGTTAGGCATAAATACATGGCAGGTAGATCTATATATTTTATTAAAACTAAATATAAATACATTTTTGTCGTAAAATTCTTGTCATTGTTTAATTCTTACGAAAAGTGTTGTATTATTTTATGTTTAAAACAGCATTATGTGGCGTCCATGGCAAGATATTGATGAAATTATCTAAGGTCCGGCCCTGTTGTGCCTCGTAGGGAACTGATAAAGCTCCACCCTAATGTTTTTGCGCTCCATCCATCTGGATGGATTCAAACCGACAGTGAACCATTTCATAGATTATGTAACACTAAGTACCGCATACCCTCGATACTTGTACTACTGATTTCGGACAAACATCACAGACACACCAGAAACTTAGATGTCATTGTTGCTACATTATAATTGGAGCTCTGAAAACCTATTACAATGAAGAAACTGGCCTATTTTTGAGAGAAACCCATCGTCCAGTATCTTATTCTAACATCAAAAATTTGCTTGGCAAACCTTATTTGAAAATTCAAACTGGCGAAAGGGCAGTTAACGGATTTCGACATCCTATGAACAGAAATATTTTCACCGAAAAAGATTTTCTAATGGAAGCACACATAAATGAAGAACTGCCTGTTGCACATGAAAATCAGCCTTGTAACCCAGAAGAAGCCCATGAGGGGGCACATGGACAACCAGTTTTACTTGAAGACAAGTAAAACGGATGTTGATGCCAAAGTAGTAAAGGAACTGACAGAGGATGACATATCTCCTGATGATTTGGATGAAAGTATCCCATCCTTGGACGACTCGACTAATGAGGAAGAATTATTGAATCAACAGTAACCTGAATAGGGATGCAAAATTTATCTTCTGTTCAGGACGTTTCACGAAAAAGTTGAAACAATGCTTAAGATTCGAGCTTTAGGCTACATTTGCAATTTTTCTCGTTAGAATTTGTCATTTTGAAAGTTTATCACCTTTATATACCTATTTCATGTTACCGTACCATTTTTTCGGATGTCAGAAAGGTACTTTTTTATTAACACAAAATATTTTCTTAAGTTTGTATTATTTTTCTTATGCGACCATAATTCGATTCAATAAACCTTTTGGCACAGTCATTACCGCCTTCTAATTTATATTTTTTTTCTACGTTTCAAAATAATTCAAATAAAGAAAATGCTATTCCATAATCCCCGACTTTATTATTAACCTCTAATACTTGAAACGGCACCTAGATTCTAAGCTCGAAATATTAGTTTTTCCATTTATCAATTCCATTTTTTTTGGTACTTTTACACTTTATATGTTAGTTTCTGTGGTCACTTCTAAGAGCATATTGTTTATTTATTTAGTTTCGCCTTCTGTTAGTTTGAGGTTTCTATGTATATTTTAAGGACATATTCATAGTCACCTATATCATTATTACCCACGTATACTTTGCTTGTATCATTTATTATTATTCAAAAATGTAAAAACATAGTTGCGGAAATACGCTTATTTAGACTTTACCACTGCTGCAACTCGACAACCGTAACTCAATGGAAAAAATGTATATAAATGTTGTTATAAATAATCTGGTCCTTAATTTTCCATTCTCAGATTTTTAATTTTCGAAAGAAATTGCCTCTTCCACATAGCGAAAATACGCATATTTCAAATTTCAACATCGCTGAAACTCGAAACCGTAGCTATTTTGGAAAAATGTTCAATTTAAACCTTTCCAGATATTTTCATATCTTTATCTCTATCTCTGCCTCAGATTTTTTATTTTCGAAAAAAAAATGCCTCTCCCACCCGCTCCGGGTGTGTTTTTGGAGGGAAGGACTTTTCGGATTTGAATTCTTATGAATATGGGACCATATCTCAAGTCTCCACTTTCAAGTAAATCAAAAATCATTAAAATCCGAGTATGTTTACTTATACAGCGCTCGCAAAAACCAAAAAAAAGCAGAGTTACCAGAATAATGGTTTTCGTTTAACGAAAATAGTTTTTAAAAAGTTTTATTACAAGCAAGAAAGCAAAGAACAGAATGAATCTTAGATCTAATTTACATATATTTATAATAGGATAAAATGACGTATTATGGGTAAACTCACGGAGTCAGCACTTCTAGTTTGAGAACGGACGATGATTTTCTGCGTTCTGGCTCCCATAACTTCAGTATTTAAAAAATAACTAATTCTCTAAATTAATGCAGTAATTGATGTTATATCTCAATATTATTCCATACATATTTTTAACTGAAAATCATTCTTTGTTGTGAGATTTTCTTATTTCTCATATTTAAATTTAAATTCTCAACATCACGTCGACGATCAATTATAGCTAAGCGTTCAGTATAATTTGACAGACCGCTATTATAATTAAAATCAATCGCAATCAGTTGTCTCTTGTGGATACATACAATATAGCATTTGTCACGGAATATAATCATAATAACTCTTTATACAAATGTCATGTACTGGTGATATAAACGTACTCATAAATAGCTTAGAAAGATTATTAACAAATATTACTAAACAAAATAAGAAGACTGTTCTGGTTAGCAACTTCAACATAAATTTCCTCTCAAATTCACAATCGCCTTTCCAATTAAAAATACTTGCTGCAATCATTTGAATTGGAAATAACTATCTCCGAACCTACAAGAATTTTAGCATTATCCGCAACATGTATCGACAATATAATTCTAAATTCGTGTGAGGGCTCCTTGATCCGTGCTTATCTGATAATAAAGATCAGTTTTTGTCATCTTCAAACCCGATTAAAAACCATAGTAAGGAAGAGGTAAATAAATTTTGCATAACAAAAAAGGACTTGACAATCTGAAAGCTTCAGTTCTTCAATTCAACTGGGACAGCCGGCTATCCGCTGATCAAGGGGTGAATAAAATAATTAGTTAATTCACAAATACTTTACAGAATATCATTTATAAGTCCTACCCTACAAAGAAAAAAGCAAAAACTCTAAATTGAAGCGGTCAAAATAATATCAAATGTGACTGGTTGCATAAGGGATATTGAGTCTTTTAAACAATTGAAAAGAAAATATCACTATGAACTATTTAAACAAAAAAAAAAAGGTCTATGATGAATACATCATTAGTTTTGAAAACGAAATACTCAAAGATATAGTTAAGATTATTGATCATAAGTTCCCTGAGGTGGGCCATAGTTATTTGGACTCGGAGAGACTTTGGACGAATCGAGAAAGAGTTACGTCTACAAGAGAATATATTTTTACCAGAAGACTATTGAAGTATTATAAGTCACTTTAACAAAATGAATCACTGGACTGATATGCATCTGTTTTTCAGGAATGTTGATGATCCGACAACCAGATTGAATTTACTTAACCATAAAAAGAACACAGTAGGTGACAACGTTTCTTTCAGGGATGGAATAAAGTAACCACTTTATTCCGTGTAACCACGTGTTTTGAATCATATACTCCATTTAAAGAGGACAACATAATACGAAACTCACGTATCCCATCAATCAACAGAAAATGTAGAAATTAAACGATTAGGAGAAAAAACTGGAGAGTTTTTAAATGAAAAAATGCAAATTTGAGGAGTAGTCAAGTGAAGCATATTAAAGAACCCTATCGATGGTCTTATAACACAGCCGACCATGAAGCGAAATAATACTTTTGTGAATAACTCAAAGTTCGTCATTCTTCGAAAATTGTTCACATAAATAAAGGAGGCAAGTGCATATTTTTTTCAAAATAAATACTTATTGATATTTTTGGAAAAACATCCTTATACTTCAAACATTTGTGAGGATTGACCAACATCAAAATACAAGTAAAAATAAATATATTCAAATTATTTTCGAAATTTTCATTCAGTTCTCTTCACTTTTACATTTTCAAGCTTACCTCTTTTATTCACTTGCATCTTCAATTCCTAAAGATCGTCTTTAAGCATATTTTGTCAAAAGGTTCTACTTTAGTGATTCACAATACGGATTCCGCCGAAACAATGCCACTACCCAGGCAGCCTTCAGTGTTGTGACTGACTTGGTCTAGGGCCTTAATCAAGGCAAGCATATCTTGCTGACTGTCTGCGACCTTACTAAGGCTTTTGATTTTTTATCGCTATTTGAATTGAAAAACTAAGTCACTATGGATTGAGAGGCACCATTTTAAATCTAATTTGTTCCTACCTCAGAAACAGATACCAATGTGTAAATTTTGATAACTTAAGATCCAGTCTGAAAAAAGTCGAACATGATGTACGTCAAGGCTCGATTCTTGGACCTTTCTTATTTATGGTGTACCGGGTGTCTCATTGAGAGAGGTACGCGGTTATATCTCCTAAACTATATATCCTGCAACTTAGGGAGAAAAAATTATAATACAAATTCTCATAGCAAAATTGCTGGAAATTATTTTCAAGTTTCCTTCTCTACCGCAAGGGGGCGTAATTTGCAAAGTAACACAAAAAAATAGTTTTCAATAAAATGTGCCCAATATTAGTACTACGAAAATTAAAATTCGTTAATTTACACATAATTTCACGTTAATAAATAACAGATGGAGGTGAGTGGGAAATTCAACTCTATAAAATCGTTTTAACTTTTGTACCGATGGATTTTGACCACTTTTTATTGTTTGAAAGGGAATCCATTGCTCAATAATCTGTCTCATTTCTGTTACATACCAAGCACTAGATGGCGTTATGTGAATAATTTTATATTTTCATCTGTCCTTCGGATTTTTCAAATACAATACTATGTTTTTGATTTTTTCATCTAAAACTGCATTAAATTTAGAAAAAAATTCAAAAACCGCATTTCAATATCTATTTTCTAAGTGAAAAAATAGGTTTGAGTGCAACTATTAATTATTATTATCATTATCTAATAGGCGTCCAAATGTCATAAATGTTGACAGTTCAAATATAAAATTAATGTATGCCAAGTGAATTTATGCAATTTCTAGTATTGATTGAAAATTTAAACGGCGGGCCGTACTTGAGATTTCTTAGAGATGACTTACTTATATTATTAGAAGATGTTCTTTAGCGATACGCCTTGATATGAGGATTCAACAGGATGGCTTTCTGGCTCATTTTACTAATAAAGTAATGCGATTTTTTAACGCAAATTATGAGTATAGGTGGAATGGAAGAGGTAGCATATTCCCGTAGTCGCCAAGTTCTCCCGAACTTACAACTGTGTTAGATTTTTATTTGTGGGACAAACTGAAAGATTTAGTTTTTCATGCAAGTAGAGAAGATCTAATTCAAAGAATATATAACGCTATTAACAGTATTCCCGGGCTGAAATAGAAGCTGCTGTCTTATCTACCAGGCAGAGAGTAAATGTCTGCATCGAAAAAAATGAAAAACATTTCGAGCGCTATTTCTAGCACCTATTGTTAGTTCATCTACTTATTTTTTCAATGTAGTTATCTTATTTTTGTTCTTTTACTTAATCAAATGTTGTTTATTGTCAACGTTATTATTTTTTAAGAAGGAGTTGATACCCTTTTTGGGCATCCTATCTTACATCCCCCTGAGTCCTAACTCCAAGCATTATGGGACCATTACACAGTCCAACTTGTTCAAGAAACTTTTCTGAACCTAGTTGATCGATACGACATCAACACATCAAAGTGGAGATTTCGGGTTGGTTCAGTACTCATCTGACGGAATGTTTGACTGTGTATGGGCCATGGCCATGAGCCACATTAGACTAAACACTCCTCCTCACGGAGTAGAATCATTCTGCGAACAGATCTATTTCACGTAAGTCGGCCTATTGGTCCTTTCCTAACCACTTTCTCAGACTATCGCCGCGCTTGGATTCTAACTCACCGACCGGCAGCCAAAGCGACTATAAGTTAGGGTCTTCTACCACTAAGCTACCCTGCCCCCATATTTTAAGTGTTAATAATGTAAATAGATTCATCGTAATATTTTCAAGATTTATAAGAAATAGCAATAGATAATATTACTATAGCTATATTTTCTCTTATTTCACTTAGAAAATAGATATTGAAATGCGGTTTGGACTATTTTTCTTTAAATTTGATGCTCTTTTAAATGAATGAATATAAAATATTGTATGTCATTTGAAAAATCCGAAGAAAAGATGAAAATATAAAATGATTCACATAACGCCATCTAGCGTGCGTTGAAAACAATGGCATGAAACAAAGAGAAAATTTGTTTTTTTGAGCAGTGGATTCCCTTTGAAACTGTCTAAAGTTTGTCAAAATCCATAGAGCGGTACAAAAGTTACAACGATTTTATTGACTTGGCTTTCCCACTCATCCCCACCTGTTATTTCACAAGATAGAAGAAAAATTATTGGAGCAAACTTACGTGAAATGATGTGTGAATTACAAATATTTAATATTCATGGTACTATTAATATTGGGCAAATTTAACAGAAAAATGAGTTTTTTGTGTTACTTCATAAATTACGACCCCTTGTGGTAGAGAAGGAAACTTGAAAAAAATGTCCAACACTTTCTCATATGCGAATTTGTATTATCATTTTTTCTGCCTAAGTTGTCGAGTATATAGTTTCGGAAATACAGCCGCGTACCTCTCTTAATCAAACACCCGCTACCTATGCTAATCCATGGCTCTCATCAAATGTTGCCGACGATACAACTCTAATCAGCGTAAACAAATCTTACTACGATCTAATCAAAACCACTCAAAACACCACGAAAATAGTCAGCACTTGGCTTTCAAAAAATCGATTGAAATTAAATGAGAGTAAAACCTAGAATTTAATCATGTCCTCAAATCCTCTTTACCATACAAGAATGAATGTATCACTTCCTGGTATACTTATTGATGACCTATTGAACTGGTGTAGCCATACAGAATATGAACTTAGTAACTTATCTAGAGTTCTGTTTGTACATAGACAACACAAACATTCTACGAATTTAAATGTAATCAAAATCGCTTACTTTTCACTATTTCACTCGATACTCTCCTACGACATTCTATTCTGGGGCAACTCGATCTATGAAAAAGCTTTATTCAGATATCAGAAAAAAGCTTTAAGATTACTGCCCAATTTAGGATCTAGAGATCATTCTCAAAAACATTTCATTCAATTTGGCATTATGCCGCTTCCAACCCTATATATTTTCAGTGTACTTCTGGAATGTCATAAAAATGCGAACAATTTCCAAAAACATTCGGATATACCTACATAGTTGCAATACAAAATGTGCGACCTATTTAATCCCCAACGACACAGATTGATTGTCACTCGCCAGAACGCTCTAGATTTGAACATATGCAATGCTTTGGATAGTTCGATAAAATCAATGGAGTTCGGAAACTTTAAGGTTATAGTTAAGAAATTCCTTCTCAAAAATTCAATTTGAACCTAGATTTATATTAAATATTGCATAATTTATATTTTTTCATAATTTATAAACCTTAGTATATACTGATCTTGTTTTTTTCAGCTGAACATGTAGCTAACTTAATTCTAATGCTTTTCTAATTTAATTTTCTATATACCTGTTAAATTTTTTTCCTGTCTGACTTGACATTAATATTCATTTTTAAAATGGTTCAATAAAACTACTACTATTACATTATGTTTTCAAAGTGTATTGCATCCTACATACAGTGTGTCTCAGCCAAATGGAATAAATTTGACAATAAATAAATGGGGGCGTGTTCAAAAAAACGGTCGTACACGTCGATTTATATTTTTAGTTGCGCATTTTTTTTAATAAAGTTTTTTATACAGGGTGTTTCATCTAACAGGGACCAATACAAACTTTGTTATTTTAAATGCAATACCCTGTATTCTAGATTCTTCAGAAAATTTTAGACATATTTCGTGTAAAGTGTCCTATACCTATCTTCAACTGTTTCAGAAATAATGGTCGTGTCCACAGCAGTGTCTGATTACCAATTGATTAGTAATCAGTAATCAAAAAGTTGACGTCTTTAATATGACAGCTATCAGAAAACCATAATGTAACCTAACGTACATTTTGTTTCAGATATTTCCCAATTCTATTATGGACAACTATCTTTTCGTTTACCACAAAATCTTATAAACATTAAACATATTGAAAGGATAATACTTTTTCTTCTTCCATTTTTAATTATTCTAATATGTGTAATTGTAGAATTGAATTATTTCAAATATTTTGACAACTGTCAGTTTGACAAATGAACTAATCAGTAATCAGTCGTGTCCACAAGATACATATTTTTGATTACTGATTACTAATCGATTGGTAATCAGACTCTGCTGTGGACATGACTAGTGAGTGTTTTCTGATTTATTGTAAAAATTACCAAAAAAAAAATATTTGATTACATAAACTCGCTACTACTACTACTACACAGTCAATACTTATATCCCAATTAGGTCTTGATAATAAGAAAATTATCAAAAAAACATTTCAGCGTATCTTTTTACTGATCTGGTCTGGCCTGTATGAAATAAAAACAAACAAATTGTTGTCTGTTTCCTTGACAGTAAATGTCAGTGTTATAATCGTTTACATTTCGTTAAGTGCATACCAGCAAAATCGTTTATTTAACAGAAAAGCACAAAATAACAATTCAGATGATTCAGATAACACACGGACACAAAGAGATGTTGCTCGCTTATTTCACGAAAAATTTCCGCCTATATCGCAAGGAACAATCAGTAAAATTGAAAACCAATTTCGCGAGCTTGGACATGTCAGGCAGATAAAAAAGCAGCCGCCGATGCAATAAGTAATAATACCAAATTGGATATTATTCTCGAGTTTGATGAAAACCCAAATACTTCTTGTCGACAAGCAGAAGTAATGTTTCATGTTAACCGTTTATCGATTAGTCGAATAATGAAAGAAATTAAAATGCATCCCTATAAACTGATTCCAACTCAGCAGCTAATGGAAGACAATTTTGATAGGAGAACGAATTTTTGTGAACAAATGATGGAAATGATAGATAACAATGTGATCCAATTAGAACATGTTTTGTTTTCTGATGAGTGCACCTTTTCACTAAACGGTCATGCCAATCGTCAAAATTGCCGCTATTGGTCTATGGAAAATCCTCACTGGATGAGAGAAGATCATATACAATACCCCGGAAAGGTTAATGTTTGGGCAGGGATTGTTGGTCCCTTTTTTATCGATGGCAATTTGAATAGTGATAATTATTTGGCACTTCTCTAAAATAATGTCGTGGCAACAATGACAAAGTTATATCCCAATCCAGCAAACCCACAAGTTCCAGCCAATATGATACGGTTTCAGCAAGATGGAGCACCAAGGTCCGGTAGTACCTCAACCAAATATTTCCAAATCGGTGGATAGGGAGGCGAGGATCGATTGAGTGGCCGGCACGATCACCTGATCTATGGGGATATGTCAAAAGTATCGTATACAAAACTAAACCCCTCGACTTAGTTGACTTAAGAAGACTAATAACGGATGCGATTAGATTTGGT
The DNA here is from genome assembly GCA_958507055.1 of Crioceris asparagi. Lineage (NCBI taxonomy): Eukaryota > Metazoa > Arthropoda > Insecta > Coleoptera > Chrysomelidae > Crioceris > Crioceris asparagi. The sequence goes on along the minus strand of OY293829.1, from coordinate 60,939,873 downwards.
CACGCCTGAGATGTTGAGTAATGTTAGAAGAAATTTCTATTCAAGGTTAGGTTTTTGCCAAGACGTTCTCGGCCAGCATTTTGAACATCTCCGACATTGACATTAATATATTTTATTTTTATTAAACATATCCGCATCAGCCAAACGGCTATTAGCGGTAAGACATTTTATATTAATGACAATTTGTTATATTTTAAACAGGATATTTGATTCCCGGAGAAATGTTATTATATTGTCTGTAGTACAGGAACTGAAAATTTCGCCAAAGTCACTGGGAATTCCATTATTTAGTCTTTCTATTTCGAATCGAGGACACTCCACTAATATGTGCTTTATGGTTAATGGCACTTCACATGCGAAACATTCTGGCTGAGGTTCCTTTTTCAGTAGGTGTTCGTGTGTGAGGCGAGTGTGTCCTAGTCGGAGTCTAGTGATGACTGTTTGACAAAAACGATTGGTTGTTGGGATTTGCAGTTTTGAGATTTTGGTTTGCCAGTATTGGGTCCATATGTTAGTTATTTTAGAACGGAAGTAAGGTTTCAAGTCCACTGCGAATGTTCTCATATAGGGAATGAGTACTGGGTTCTCTAAGGCTTTGCTCGCGTGCTTGTCAGCTAGTTCGTTTCCTCTTATTCCAGTGTGAGAGGGAACCCATATAAAAGTGACTAACTGATTTTTGCTGAGTAGGTTTAGTTCTTCTTTGATCAATTTTCCTAATGGATGATGGGTATATACTTTTGATATTGAGTATAGTGAATTTAGAGAGTCAGTGATGATTAGAAAGTTTCTTCCAGATGTGGTTTTTATGTAACATAGAGCATTGTAGATTGCATACAGTTCTCCAGTAAGGATGGAAGCAGTTTCGGGTAGTTTGTATTCTTTTGTCACGTTATCTGTCACAAATGCGCAAGCCACACCACTATTTGTCTTGGATGCATCGGTGAAGATTTGTAGATGTGAAGGATATTGGGATATTATGCTTTGATAGGTTACTTGGATAAGCTGGGTATTTGATTCTTTTTTGTTTAGTGAGAGTAATTGGGTGTTTATGGGTGGTGGGGAAATTAGCCGTGGTGGAGTCGTCTGAGTACTAGGACGTTGGATTGGTGGTATTTCTTGAAGTTGGATGAGAGCTAGGGAACGTTTGATTCTTTCATAGAACGGAAGATGTGTTTTTGCGTGCTGACTGATTGGAAAGTACCTGATTTGATGAGTGTTCTGTTCTTGTCGCTTTGCTGCATATGGTAGGCTCTTGTCTCCTCAAGTTCAATGGTAGCTCTCCGAGTTCGCAGTGTAGGCTATCAATGGGAGTTGTTCTATAAGCACCAGAAATAATGCGGAGTGCGTTGTTGTGAATTGTATCCAACGCTTTGAGTGTAGTGGTGGAAGCTGATGAATAGGATATGCAGCCGTAATCTAACTTTGAACGGATAAAACTCTGTATAATGTCAGTAGTGTTTTGCCATCTGTACCCCATTGTTTGTTTGAAAGACATCTTAGAAGGTTTAGCATCTTTTGGCATGTTACAGATAAGTATCGAATATGGGATTTCCAGGTGAGAGATTGATCGAATATCAGTCCTAAGTATTTTATTTCAGTTTTGTAGTCAAGATATGATTGTTGAGTTTCAGAATTGGTAAGTTTTGGAGTTGCATTGGCCGTTTAGAAAAAACAATACAGTTGGTTTTTTCTGGGAAGAACTTAAGTCCGCTTCGGGCTGAACAGGAATCGAGGTTTGCTAATTCTTGTTGCAACAAACTGGCCATGCTTTGAAGATTTCTTCCTTCTATGAAAATAATGAGGTCATCAGCAAATAGTCTGGCTTGAACTGGTTTTTGAAGAGTTTTCAGGATGTCGTTGATTCCTATGAGAAACAAAGTGGGACTTATCACAGAACCTTGTGGGGTACCGTTTTGTAGATGATGAATAGTTGATAGAGTGCCATTGGTTTTTATTTGAAAATTTCTATTAGAAAGAAAATTTCTTATGAAAGCCAAGATGTTGCCTTGGTATCCCCAGGACTCCAAGTTTCTGTATATTTGGTGGTGCCATGCCATGTGGAACGCCTTATATAAGTCAAAATAAATTGCCATACATTTCTGTTTATTTTCAAAGACTTCATTTATGTTGGTTTCAAAGTCAACGAGATTATCTGTTGTGGATTTTAAGGGTTGGAAACCCGTCTGTTCCTTGATCAATTGGTTGTTCTTCTCTAAGTTCCATATGACACGCTTATTGATTATTTTCTCAAGAAGTTTGCACAAAGCACATGTGAGAGCTATCGGTCGATAAGAATCAGCTTCGTTGGGTGGTTTATTCGGTTTTAATATTGGAATTATATTAGCTGAATTCCATAGTTCTGGAAATGCATGTTGTGTCCAAATTTTGTTGAAAAATTCAAGTAAAAAGTCGAGAGATTCTTCTGGCAGATGTTTAAGAAAAGAGGCAGGTATGTCATCGGGTCCAGCGGATGTATCTTTTAATGTGACAAGGGCTTCAAGTAGCTCGGTTTTAGAGATTGTTGTATTGATGGGATCATTATGTGGAATTATTTGTAATGGATTCTTTTCTTCTTTTTTTATATGATAAGAATTTCGGGTCATAATTGTGATTTGCTGATATTCTGCTGAAGCTTTTGGCCAATTCTTCCGCGATGTCAAATGGGTCGGTAATTGACACTCCCTGTACTTCTAGTTGTTGAATGCCGTGATGGGTGTTTGTACCAGTAATTCTCTTGATTTTCCTCCAAACTTTGCTGACTGGAGTATTTGTGTTAATACTTTGTACATATTTATACCAAGAATCCTTCTTAGCTTTGGTAGTTACTTGCTTAACAATCGCTCTTTTTTTCTTTAAATCAATCAGATTGTCTGTGGTGCTGTTGCGCTTGAAAGTATTCAGGGCTTTTTTACTCTGTTTTATTGCTCGATCGCAATCAGGATTCCACCATGGCACTATCTTATCCTTGTCGATATATTTGGTTTTATCTATAGCCTTTGTCGCTGAGTGTATTAAGATTTCGTTGATTTGTGACAAGATGTTATCAATGGTGTCGTTCATGGATATAGTCAATATTTTTGTTTTAATAAGATCTTGAAAGAGGTCCCAGTTGGCTGTGTCCAGTTTCCATTTTGGTTCAGGTAAGAAAGGAGTTTTGGTGCATCTATTGTTGGTTATTATAATTGGGAAATGGTCGCTTCCATATAGATCTTTAATAACTGCCCATGTATGGTCAATTAAGATAGAAGCACTGCAAAGGGAGAGATCAATGACTGACGAACTTCCTGAGGCTAGATTGAAATGTGTGTTGGAACCATTATTCAAAAGTGCAAGATTGGCACTGTTGATTATAGCTGCAATTTTTCGTCCATTAGTTGTAGTTTTTTGTGATCCCCAAATAATATTGTGTCCATTGAAATCTCCTAGGATCATTCTAGGTGAAGGAATCTGATTAATTAAGTTATGGAGATCGCTTTCATCTAGGTCATAGTTTGGAGGAATATATATATTACAAAGATGATTTTTTTTGTGTTACCAATTTCTACTGCAACGGCTTCTAAGGTTGTCTTGAGAGGGATTTGTCTTGAAATTAGATGAGACTTCAGGTAGATGGCGACTCCTCCCGAAGCGTTGTTTCTGTCTGCTCGGTTTTTGTAATATATGTTGTACGATTTCAGGTTTTGATAGTTGGAACCCTTGAAATTTGTTTCCTGTATACAGATGGCATCTGGAGAATGTTGACTCATGAGAATTTGAGTCATGGTAGTCGTGTTCGGAATCCGTTGAGATTCCATTGCATGATTGTTCTGTACATTTATTTAATTTTAGAGAGAAATACTATAGTTTAGTAAGTGGATGAGTCACTTTCGGTATCAATGGTTCCTGTAGCAATTTGTTTCAGTAGTCTTGTTTTCAGCTTGGTACATCTAGTTTTGATTTTTTTTTCTGATAGTTGGGGACGAATGTCTTCAATCATTGAAATAATTTTTAGGGGTTCATTGGTGTAATCCTTGACGAGAGCTAATAAGTTTTTAGATCCAAAGGAATTTTCGAGCTGTTGACTGTTGAGAGGATATTGTGGAGAATGTTTATCTATAAATTCTTTTATGTTATTAGGGAATCTATAGCTGTGATCCAGTTGGTTTTTCTCAGATTTGTACTTTTTTTTCTGGTTACTTGTTGGTATAGCAAAGGTTTTGTTGTTGTCCTCTGGTGTGGGTGTTAGTATATCTGAGACGATCCGTTTGTGTGACATGGTATCTGTTGGGGTAGTTTGAAAAGGATCTAGATGGATGTCATCAGCAGGGAGTTCTTCCTCGTGGATAGATGTTTGTGGTTTGTTGGCGCGATCGATTGTTTCTTGTGAGATAACTTGTGATGATTGTGAAGTATGACTAATTGCATGTGTGATATTTTTGTTGAGATTACTCTCAGGTGTTTGTTGTGGTGCTTGTGGGATGAGTTGAGATTGTTGTGTTGAAGGATTAGAGTGTTGATGTGAAGTTTGTGAATAATGCATGGGTGGAGATTCAGAGATGGGGAAGGAAGATTGGGTAGTCATGGGCTTCGCGCATTGTGATGCATTATGACCGGCTTGGTTGCATTTGAAACAGTTGTGATTTTCTCTTGAAATAAATATTCTGTATGATGTTTCATTGTAGTCCAAGTCAATATGTTGTGTTATTTGTATATTTTCGGGTGGAGAAATATATATTTGCCTTCTGAAACTGAGGATGTGACTGTATGCCGGATCAGTGGCCCCTATCTTTAGAGATGACATAGGAGACATAAGTTTTAATCCTATATTGTGGAGAGTCTCTGTGAGGATTTTATGTGGAATAGTAGGACTCACATTTGAAAGGAGAAGTCTTTCTGATGGGTTGATTAATCGACGTGCTTGGATTATTGTGCCATTGATTGTAATTGCACCGTGGTTATCCAAAAATGTATCTACTAGTTCTTTCTTGGTTAGGTATACACAAATCGGATTATTTGATATGCGTGAGCAGAAGGTTATATTTATAGGGTTAACAATGGGCCCAAGTTTCAGTAGGTAATCTTGGATTTTGAGTCCTTCTAGGGGGGTGAAAACAATGGCTTGATCTTTGCTTGGCAGTTGGTTTGATGTTTGTGTGAGAGCAGATGAGTATGATTTTGAATTTGAGGTATTGTTGATGTCATGATTCGCAACAATCGTGACTTCCATTTCAGTTGGAGTTAGACAGGTGGATTGTTCCATATTTTTGGCCAGAACTAATTTATTTCATGCGTGCTCTGAATCCGCCCCTGGCGAATCTCAGATACGCGCGATAAGGTTGTTGACAGTCTACTATAGTTGGTAATTGTTTTGAAAATTGATTCTATTTTAGCTTTATGCTTTTCTATGATGGATTGGAAAATTTACTCACTGTTTAGTGGGTATATTCAACTTCACATTGCACTATCAATAATATTTAGGAAATGTTTTGAATCGCGAGTACTTTGTGTATTTTCGGGTATGAATGTAGAGGTTATTTAGTCAACTACGTGCAGGTCCGAACCCCTGACATTAATATTCTTTTTTGTTTTTTACTTTACTTACTTATTAATATTTGAATCTCTGTAATCAAATATTTTTTTTGGTAATTTTTGCAATAAATCAGAAAACACTCATTTCCGAAACAGTTGAAGATAGGTATAGGACACTGAACACGAAATATGTCTAGAATTTTCTAAAGAATCTAGAATTTGAATAATATACAGGGTGTTGCATTCAAAATAACAAAGTTTGTATATGTCTCTGTTAGATAAAACACCCTGTATAAAAAACTTTATTAAAAAAAATGCGCAACTAAAAATATGAATCGACGTGTCTGACCGTTTTTTTGAACACGTCCCCATTTATTTATTATCGCATTTATTCCATTTGGCTGAGACACACTGTATACAGTTTGACGATGATTTTAGAAAATTCCAACTTTTAAATATCTTCTACACTTGGATTCATCGTGATATTTCGTCCCTTCAATTGGTTCTAGGATTAATTATTGTTTCTACCAACACCTCAAATGAGTTCCTAGAGTTCAGAGTTGTAGAAACAATTCTGTGTGTGTAGTTTCTACATTCTAATTACAATAGCTGCGGTATTTGCCTATTTTTGAAGTACTTCGTAAAGAAGATTTTTCCATAATGATAGTTTTAGTATTATATTTTTGGCTTGGAACGTGCTCTGAGAAGTGATCACTCATTTGAGTTTCTAAAATCCAGTATTTATTTACCTTAAAAAACTATCCCAAGGGTGAATTTCTCCTTGAAAATAGAAGGTTCTATGAAGCAGGATCAAAGTAGACATTTTAAGCATTCGTACTCAATCTGTAATATAACTATCACAAAATTTAAGGGTTTTCGAATTAGAGCATTTGGAAAGATCAAGTGAGTTGCAGCTATATTTTTGAATCACTGAACACATGGTTTCCATTACGAATAGAATGAATATTATTTCGTATAATATCACATAAACATATCGGATGGAAATGGCTAATAGAGAACGTCCTGTAGATATGTAGAACAGGTGCTATTAAAATATAACTATATATGCTTTGTTCTGTAGCGTCCTATTTTATGGAATTATTTGTTGGGGTTCAGCTTATTCAAATACATTAGGGCCGATAGTAAGAATACAAAAGCGCGCTATCAAAATTTTAACTTTTGGTAAACAACGCAACCTTTTTAGTGAGACACGATTGCTGAACATCAATCAAAAATATATTTTGGAAGCACTAATAAATAATTATTGTAATCTACGGGAAGAGTATACTATTGCTGAAGCATGTTTATTTTCTAGACACAAATCGCTTACAGTAAGTAAAACTAAATTAAATATTGGTCAAAAAACTAGTTATATCGATCCAAACTTGTCTACAATAGATTAGATAACAATCTAAAAAAATTAAACTTCTCTAGAGGGCGTATTAAATTTCATATTAAGAGTTGGATTTTAAATAATTTGAAGTTATAATATACATAGATATTGTTATATTACTTAAAAAATCTGTTTTAATATTTAATACTTCCTATACCATGTGTCTTTCTTTACATTTGCAGTTGTATTTATAGTTTTGTTGCATTTTAATTTTATTATTTGTTTATTTATTGTATATTAATATGTATATTTAGATTATGTTAAGCTTGTAGATTTTAATACATTATCAAGTTCAGGTCTACACACAGATGCTATTTGCATCTTGGTAGGGGATTGTTGGACTTTATTAAGTCAGATAATCTATTAGCATACTATTTTTTAATCAAGATTTGTATGTTAACCTGAATAAAGATTATTATTATTATTATTATTATTATTATGATCCCTGGAATCAACGAAATAGACTCTGGGCAACAGCTGTTTGTGAGGTTTGTAGAAAATCATAAAAGAATAAGAATCATCTTCTGAAAAGTTATTAAGTCTAGAGGAAGAATGAGAACTAAGATCAATAAAATATTTTTTACAAAAAATTAGACCGACTTTATCAGTTGTTGCACTGAAAAATACAAAATAATATTAATTCTATTGGTGCTGGTTCCTTTGGAGTTGGTGCCTACAACAACAAACTACAACGGCACAACTTCAAAATTACCAGCACCAATAGAATTAATATTATTTTGTATTTTTCAGTGCAACAACTGATAAAGTCGGCCCAATTTTTTGTAAAAAGTATTTATTCCACATTTTTGAGTGTAACATTAGTCATGGAAATTGTTGCACGTTCACTAATATCCAAAAAGATGTAGTAGGTTTAGCTTGTACATGCGGAAATCCGCATATCACATATTTCAGACTTTACCATTGCGAAACATGGAAACCATGACTCTTTTCAAAAAATGTTCAATTTAAAAATTTCCGGATATGGTCCCCTCTCTAATTATCAAATCTCGAATTTTCGATTTTCGGAAAAATTTGCCCCTTCCACATAGCTGAAACACATATTTCAGACTGTAGCGCGGAAGCGTATGATTATTGTTTTAAATGTCCAATTTAAACATTTCCGGATATGGAATTTTCATTTATTCTGTCGTCTTGAATTTTCAATTTTCGAGAAAAATTGCCCCCTCCACCCTCTTTGGGGGCGGTTTTTGGAGGGAAGGAGATTTTGAATTTGATTTTTCTCAATATGAGACCATTTTCCCACTCTCCTCTTTCGAATGAAATAAAAATCGTCTAAATCGGAGTACGTTTACTATGCAAAAGGCGAGAACAGCCATAAAGAAAGCAATCTTACAACCGAATTGTATAACTTCTCCTTTTTTTGAAGTCAGTCAAAAAATTATAGAAACTGCTACAAAAATACGAATGAGGAAAGTATGTACAACGTACCACGTTTGATATAGCCGTTACTCGGATACCATTAAAGTTATTATTTTGAAAATACATATACAGGCGTTTCTTGCAATTTCTAATCTGTCACAAATATTGACTATGCGAAAGCACTTCCGGTTCAACAGGAACATAACTAAGAATGGTTGAAGTTTTCAAGGAGAAAGTGTATCTTAATATTTGCATTACGAGAAAACTCTTGAAAATTGTATAGGGTGTTGTTTAAAGTCGGCCATCCAATTTCGCCAGATTAAGAACTCAATAACACACTTCCTTTAAATAGAACATCCTGCCTAATAATTTGCTTTCTCTTTGAGGTAGTTTACAACAAAAGTTATAACTATTTATTATAACGAGTCTTTCGATGTTCTGATGATTCTCATCATAAGGATACTTTTATTATTAATTGATGAATAAATGAATGGCTAAACAGAGCATTCTCGTAACAGGTATTTTTTATTGTGAGCTAGAAGTTGGTAGTTGTTATGAATGATAAATCAAGTTACAAGAAAATGGTTTTAATTTATACTTTTTCAGAATTCTATATGCAGTCAAATGACGCATGTGAATAACTGGTAAAAAGTCCACAACATTAAAAATATTTTATTTTCTAGGCAATTCAACATTAGCAAAGATTAAAAACTAATCTTTGATATTAGATTACTTTTTCAAATTTCGCGAAACATTCCATTCACAAAAAATTAATAAATATTAGTCATCTGACAATATCTTTAGATGGTCTAGATTCATCTGCATATCTCAGAAAAAATCGTATTATGTATATCACCAACAATGTGATTCGACTCCCCGTGATTGATAATCAGATTAAAGAAAATTATTAATTAATATCTTTTTTTGTGTTCTTGTTCAATATAGTAGAAATTAGTAACAAATTCATTTTGCATTAGACGGAACAATAACTTCAAACTACACAATGATTACCACTCTGTTGCATTTCTGTTAGGTTTATGTTTGATATGTAAAATCAACCAAAGCAAGCCATTATTATTGCTAATATTGAGGTTTAACAGGCAAAATTACTCTACATCAATAACAGTAACTTCGCTAAATAAATAATGACACTATACAGGATGATTCACGGTGACCGTCCATTAGAAACTTATAGAGAACCGAATAAGAGAGAACTCTGAAATTTTGTGCATAGGCATAACAGGTTAGGATCTATCCACTAAGAATATTTTCGGTTATCGGTCACTTCGTTTTATAGGAGTTTGTATCTACGTACTTTGTTATTTTAAATGGAACACCTTGTATATTTTTGCATTTTTGGATTGCCCCAATAAATACCTACTTTTTATTAAGATACCACCATACTTATCTCTTATACTTTTTGAGATAAAAAATATTTATTGAAATTTTGACAGCTAAAATGAATTTAGTGAAATAACTATAAATCCTATTTTAAAATAGTAAGATGTTTAAATTTTGATTTAAATCGAAGCTAAAGGATGCCTCTACCTCTCTACTTTAAAATTTATTAAATATCCGCATTTACTGAAAAGTGCAAAGACTTTGTTATTTTGAATGGAATTACCCTTTTTTATTGGTTTTATCCGATGGACATCGAAATTTCCAGCAAATTGATAACACCTAAATCTAATATTTATTGGTTATTTCAATAATACCGAAAATTCAATTTATTGAAGTTACGGCCAACTTGAGGAAAATCAAGACGGCCATGATTCAAACTAGGCACATTAAGATGGTTATGTTACCATGGATATGTGTCAAAAATTATTTAAAAATTTCGATCTGACACTTATAAGTTAGGCAGAAAATGAATAACAACGATTTAGTTCAGTTTTTTATTTATTTCTTATACATGGAAAATGCGACAAAATTATCAACAGAACATGTAAAATGTTTAACAAAACCTATCCACAGTTACAAAGGGCATCTTGCAGGTCCGGACCATGGTCCTTGCCTTGTTATCCACCTGTCTTCAAATATCAGAGTAAGTTCTTGGCTAACTTCCTGGGCGCAATGTGCTGGAGCTCCATTCAGCTGAAACCAGCAACTTCCTCTGACGTTTAATGGCAGGTCATCCAGGCAATCTTCTACCACAGTTCTCAGGATATTGAGATACAACTGTCCCGTCATGGTGCCATCATAAATGAAGTACCTGAACTGGTTGTCCATCAACAAACCGAAAACGTTAAAGCTGAATCTGTGTGGAAATTTCTTCTTCAAGGAGCATGGGGATTTTCAGTAGTCCACATGTGATTATTGTGTCTGGTAAATATGCCCTCATGGGAGAACTTCGATTCAACAGTCCAGATCACGCGTTTCAGAAACTGATCTTCTTCTTGGCTTCTGAGTATCTTACATAAGTTTACTCTCTCCATGGGATCTTGAAGGTGCAGATCTTGAACAATTGTGAACTTGAAATCGTGAAATTGATTTTTCTTCAAAATTCTTTGAATTGAGCTAAAACTTATGCCCAAATCCACCCCAGCTGCTCGAATAGAACTTTGTGGGTGAGCCCCAAAGTAAGCTAAGATATTTACCTCCGTATCATCGTCGCCTGTTATAGGATTTGGAAGAGTTCTCACAGCTTCAACTTTTCCAAATTGTAGAAAATTGGTTGATAGTCCTCTAAGCTTAGGCCTTGTCATCGGTGGTAACTCTGGATAGGTTTCGTTAAACATTCTGCATGTTCTACTGATAATTTTTTCGCATTTTCCATGTACAAGAAATAAATTAAAAATAACATGATTGTTGTACACATTTACTGCATTGTTGTTATTCATGTTATAAATGTTAGACCGAAATTTTTAAAAATAATTTTTGACACAAATTCATGGCAACACAACCTTCACAATGTGCTTAGTTTGAATCATGGTCTTCTTAATTTTTGGCCATTACTTCAATAAATTGAATTTCCCATATTTTTGAAATAACTAAAAAACTATTAGATTTAGATATAGGGACATGTATTATCTACTTGTAGGAATGTTTATTGTCCATTGAATGAAACCAATCAAAAAGGATATTTCCTTTTGATATAACAAAGATTTTGCACTTTCCAGTACATGCACTACATACGGACATTTAATAAATTTGGAAGTACTTGGTGAACAAAATTTAAATCAATCAGCAAGTAGAGGCATCCTTAAGCTTCAATTTGAATCAAAATTTAAACATCTTACTGTTTTAAATAGAAGTCATTTAGCTAAATGCATTTTAGCTGTCAAAATTTCAATAAGTTTGTTTTATCTCATAAAGTATAAGAGATAAGTATGGTGGTATCTGAATAAAAAGTATTCAAATTTATTGGGAAAATCCAAAAATGCAAAAATATACTCGGGTATTCCATTTAAAATAACAAAGCAGATCCCAACTACATGTATAACTCGTAGTGACAGATAACTGAAAATATTTCACGTGAACAGATCCTAACCTGTTTGCTTATGCACAAAATTTCAGATTTTTACTCGGTTTTCCATAAACTTCTAATGGACGGTCACCGTGAATCACCCTGTATAACCGCGTAGCTATGTGAGCGATTGTTCTCATCTGTGAAGCAATATCAAAATATCTTGAAATATTTGGAATTTAGGTATAGGGATTGCTAACATTGAACGACAGAGAAATAAAAAGTTCATAGATTAACATGGAAAAATAAAGTTCTATTTAGAACAAGCAAGTTATCGGGCTCTAAATCTGTCGAAATTTATTGGCCGATTTTAAGCACCCTGTACTATTTTAAAAGTTTTCTCATAATCCAAATATTGGTAGGTAGGTTTAAATGTTTTTTTTAATAATTATGAAAAATAATTATATACCTAATTTACCCTTAATCTCACAGTAGAATTCAAAAATAAAAGAAAAATAGCATGTTCCATTTCAAATGTTAATGTCGACGAACCGGAAGTGCTATAACAAAGCCAATATTTTTGCACAATTGGAAATTGCGAGAAATCAACGTAACTTGAGCCCTACTCGAGAAAAGTCTAAGTCAAACTCTAAATGGTACACACTGTTTGCAGCTATATTTTAGAAACTCAAAAATATTTGCATTAATAGAAATCTATAAATTAAGAGTCAATTGAAGATAACATTTGTATAGAAGTCAAATCGTTGCAAACGTGAATTACTGTATCAATCACTTTTATATAATTATTTATAAATTGCGCTAATATTAGGAATTTCACAGTACAAATACCACACGACGTTATAAACAGACAATGATTAAGATTGCTTCAATGAATGTAGCCTCTAAATTTCAGTTCAGTAAATTATAATTTATATTCTATACGTATTTACTTGTTCATCAATATAATATCTATTATTTATGTTCAAATTAGAATGCAGATGATGGTATTCAATTGATTTTTATTGTCGGCATCACACAATATCTTTGAATTAATAAATTTACTAAAAGCAAAAAATAGCATATTGATTCGCTATATCCTGTACAAGTTTGCTCAACTAACTGTAATGGATAAATATTTGAAAGACTTGTCATAAGAAGGAAGTTAGAGTTCGACTGTATCTTTGTTTTTGGTATGTAAGTAAACACATATTGCATAGTAAACGTGAACCGATTTTGATGATTCTTTTAGGTGAATTTCATATAGAAATGTACCTATTCCGATTGCTCACACTTGTGAATGAAATGGTGATATTTGTCAGTAAATATATTTTTTTCTCAAGTTTATATGCGTTTTTTCCACTATACTGCTCAACCAGATTGATTACCAAACGTAGCATCAGTTTTCCAGACATATACCATGATTTCAAGGTTGTTGCATCTCATCAGTATGTCACAGGGCGAAGAGCCAGATTTGATAAACAATCCTAATTTGCATGCTCCATGCTTTGGGTTTTTATAACTCATTGTCTTTTCCCACCTTCTTGAGGTCTTCTGTAACGGCATTTATCACCTTCTTCTAGGTCGGCTTATAAATCTTCTATCCTCTGATCTTTCGCAGAATATTATATTAATTAGACCGCTTCTCAGTACGTGTCCATTTTTACTGATGACGAGTCCAGGCCTTGCTGCCATATTTCACTATTGGTCTTAATATTGTTTTATTCAATTTTACCTTTGTATTTTTAATGAAGTGTTTGGACCTGACCAGATGTTGTATGACATAACAAGCACTGTTACCACCCCTAGGTATTTAAGTTGCCTTCCAACCTCGAAGTTATATCCAATAATAGAAAAAAAGTTTGTCTTGGACTCTTCTACTCCGCCATATCTATATTTAATTTTATCCTCTTGGCTCCCATTAACATTGCAGTCTCTTTAAACTGAGTAAATATATATATATATATATATATATATATATATATATTCTTTATTATATAAAAATAATCATAAAGCTAATTTTTGGATGTTCCTAACAAATTTTTAATTTTCACGCTCACATTCGCATTGTTCTATGCAACGAAAATAAGTATCTTTCCAAATCAATTCATAAATTTGGACGCTAAATACCTACCGATCGAAAACGAAAAATATATTATTTAAAAACTATTCGAATTAAGGAATGTTGCAATTGCCACTGTTGCCATATTTCATTACATTATTTAGTCTCAGTATATACTGAATCTGTATCTGACTCGGGCGCCATCTGAGCTAATAAGGTTCAAATTAGATATGTATATGTTGGAGATGTTAGATCGACTTTTAAGGCCAAATTAAAATTTGTCTAACTATGTTTTTTGCATCTCCAAACCATTCTGAACACATATCTTGGTCTGGTAACGTCGCTTTTGGTCTAGTAACGCAGTCTTTATATGTCGAAAGTGGTCTGTATAGGCGGTGATATATATATATATATATATATATATATATATATATATATATATATATATATATATATATATATATATATATATATATATATAAACTTTTGAAACAAAAGTTTGGACCCGCTTATAGACATTAACAATATGCGGTTGAATTTCTTTCCAATTTCAAAAGTGTGAACGGTCACAATCTGTACATTTCTATAAGAAATTTACCTAAGCTTCTGAAAACTTATCTAGTGACGAACCTGAAAGTGACATTCCATTTATCGAAGAAGACTTATCCCTAGATGAAGACTTTAGGTCGTCATATTCTCTAGAAAGACCACTGGAGGAAAATATATCGGCAGAAACATCCAACAACCAACTCAGAGTTGCATTACTAAATGTTGCCCAGATTGCCGATATGACTGGGGAGTCAAATCGAACAGTTGCCAAAATTGCAACAGATGTCTTCGAAGATTTTGGACTTGTTACATCAGAGAATCCTGTTAACATAGATAAAAATAAAGTTTCTCGAGGATTACAAAAAATAAGAAAACACACAAGAAAATGCTACAAAGGCAGTTAATATAATGAAGCTATTTACTTTGATGGTCGAAAAGACCAAAAAATGAAGCTAATTGAAGGCCGCCGAACTATTCAACAAGAGGAACATGTAGCCTTTATAGAGGAGTCGAGAGGGATATCACCTATCAATAAATTTACCAGTCAATGCTGCAAACAAAACAAGAAATATTTTTATTTGTATGAAAATTCCGTCGACCAAGAAAACCTCGAAGCAATAGGCTGTGTGTTGAATAAATAATGGTAAAAACGAAAATTGAAAAGTTGTAATCGCTTTTTTCAAAAGGCCAGGGGCGCGGTTGAATATATTTTTTTTTTCATTATAAGTAAGCTAATATCTTCAGTTTTATTAAATAGTTTTTATTTCTTTCGGTTCTTTCTTTAGATGGACTCCACAGCGATTTCTCAGGCCCCATACGTTCTAGAGACTTGGAATTTCGAACTCGTACTTAGATCGGAGGCATCTCGTCACCTTTTAAGCTTTACAGTGATCCAAGTGTGATGCAATATTGATTAATCATATTATCTGATTGAAGCGAGATCAAACTATTTGTTCAACATGGAACGAAAATGACAATGGCATCCGTCACTGGAATTACTCACGGACATAGAGCACCTAACCTTTAATTAATCTTTAATTGATTAATTAAATTTAAGATTTATTTTTCTGTTGTGGTAGATAAACAGTAATTTGTTATGGAATAGCTGGCAAACAGATATACATAAGTATATTTCAAATCAAGAAAAGTGGAGATAGCAGTTATACTCATCAGTACGGTTCAAATCTTAAATGCCTGATAAAATCTATTTTTAATTTTCTTTTATTTCACTTGTACTTTATCAAATAAAAAAAAATAAAAAGAATATTTCAACCCCCTGGGGCGCGGCTCTTTTTTAATAAAAACATAGTTTTCATTGTTGATTTCACAACTTTTTTTACTGTGATAACTGATATTTCGAAAATAATTTTTTCTACGTTCTTCGGCCCACCCTAATGTTTATATATGATTTTCTGCTATAGGTTATATTAAAAAAATCCAACAAAAGTTTTTGTAGAATATTAATTCTTTTTACTGACGACTTTGATTTCCAGTAGATACGCTTATTTTCGAGATATGACCTTATCGGATGTTTTTATAAAATTAATCTTAGGGTATAATATTTCGCATTTTCAGATAGTCACTTTCTCCACAATTTAAACACTTGGCTGATTAAATTAGCAAGTTTACCTAATTAAATATGTAAACGTACAAAACTGCATCAAAACCGCATAGATTGATTTTATAAGCGATTTTCAAATTGTACCTTGTGCATTCAAGATTCGAGACATTGCGCCCCTTCAAAGCAATTCTGGATATTGTGAAACTGTTTTAGAGACATTAGATGTCTCAAAATGGGAGACCTATATGAAAAATTTTATGAAAAAATGTACAATACTCTTACCGAACAACAGGAAATGAGAAATGGTAGTACTTCCTGTTGAGTACATATTTAAAATTGAAAATTACGAGTATAATATATAGTGTTTTTATTGTAGATCTAGACTAATAAACACTATTTTTTGCAAATATATAGACGGCTCAACTGATAAAGGTATTTATGTATGTTGGTTTGACATTCAGTTTAGTGATAACAATAAGTATATAAAAACAATTTTCTCGCTAATTATCCCGACATTCACATTAAAATGTCATATGTGTTTACGATGGTTGGTGGTAAAGTGTTTCAATTGCCAATTGCCATTAATATGGCAATTATATTTTAATAGGCGAAATTTTTAGATATGTTGGTATTTTGTACTAAATTAGAATATCTACTTAGCAGAATATTTTGATAATACAAGTATTGTGAATTTACTGAGTGATCACGAGCTTATTGGATTGGTTATATCTTATACTTCACAAAATGTGTTTTTAGGATAAAAGTCTTATTTGTAAATGTATCAAGTTCAAATTTGCTACAAAAGCAATCCTGTCTAGTTAGGAAATGGCAGCCAATCAAAACTAAGAATATCAAAAAATGCCCACAAAGTGAATGTGAAATATATCAAATATTTCAGAAGCACAGATATTATTTGTGAAATAAAATTTACTCATTGGCCTATTGTTGAGTTTTTTTAAACACTGAACAGCCACCATTTTGAAAGTACCTACCAGTCAGATCACGCCCACTAACGATATAGTTAGAGATATTTACGCAACTAGTATTTGTAGCAAATTTTGTGATATCCAACAACTGTTGGGGCAATACCTTCAATTTCACATTTTCACAATATTGCATAATACCACTCATCTTGATTATGTAGCAATTGAATTCATACTCGGATATATCATAAAATGACTGGTACAGGATCATCTTGAACTAAGCAATTCAGCTTGTGTTAATATCCACCCGCTATAGGTGTTCAATGCATCGCTCATATTGGTCTCTACCGTCATTGTTACGCTGAAGATTGATACTAATAAAAAAATAAGGATTAATTATCAGACACGGCTCGACGCTCTGCGGCAAACTGAAGATAGGCAACAACCTTCAAATCATGATATTTGTCTGAGTGGCGCTGCTTTAGTTGGTCATCATGCAATATGATTCAACATTTAGAGTGGTATTATGCAATATTGTGACAATGTGAAATTGTAGGTATTGGCCTAACAGTTCTTGAAGTTATTTAATGACAGAAGGGGTATGTGCCTTCGCAGTAGTTTTTGTCGGCACAGTTAGACGTCCTAGCGTAACGTAGTTATTTAACAGAAGCCGCTGATGTTATATAATCATCTTGATTATATAGCAGTTGAATTTATATTCAGAAATATCATAATATGAATGATACAGCATAATCTTGATTCCATGTATATAAAATATATATAAGAAAAGGACGATTCTGGGGGGATACAGTCATTTATTAAATAAAGTTCTTTTAGTTGCGCCGAGCTTTCATGTTTATTTTCTTCTTCCGGGAAAATTTCTTGAATTGAGAATAAATTTAAAAAATAGGAAAGATTTCATAGCCATCAATTACAAAAATTTAATTACTAGGTATATTCTGAATATAAATAATAGTAGGATATAGTGTAGATATTAATACATAGGTTATTTTTCGAGAATTTTATTTTATAAATAAAAATCAAGTTGAAAAAAATATTTTGTATCGATTCTGAAATATTTCTGTTTAGTATTTAATATGGTGCACTTCATAGAGGTTGTTCTTCTAATTTTCGCCAAAATATTTATAACTACATAATTTAATTTTCTTGTTTTTTAAATTCGGAGAAAATAGGCTATGACAGATAGACAGAGCGAGACACAAGGTTCATCTTGTAGGAGTTTTATTTTTTTTTCTGCTTTGGTTGAATAAAACCTCAAAAATAGTGAATAGTCAGATGGACCCGTGAGGTTAGTTCCATAAACTAAAGAAAGCTTCAATGAAAATAAAATGAGGTCATGTTGTTTTCTACCGTTCTCGTGATATGACATTAGGTGATAAGCCATAGAATGCTTCGATGTTTAGTCAATGTTAATTAGAACCAATAGTGCAATAGTTGAACTACGTAGGTATTTGCGAAAAATTAAAGCACACAGAGAACAATAAAAAGTAATAATTTTATGCTTGAACATTTTTTAAACGTTACGTTAAGATAAAATAAGTTCTCTTGATGAAACTTCTCATTTTTCTCAAGCTCAAAGCAGCAGGATTATTCCGATATGAAAGAAATTTTGTCATTTATCCTTTTCCATATTTATCTCACTAACATATCAAGAAAAACATATTGAAAAGTTTAAGTTTAGACAATATATAAAATTTCTGAATATGAACTATTATCTGTAACTCACTTGATTTTCAATGATTTTCCACTTTGTCGCACTTATGTACTGGACCATTAATGATTATCTGGATAAATTCAACGTAATCTGAGACGAAAACAACAATCAGGCGTAGGTATTTCAGTTAAATAAATGAAACTAAACTAAAATGTATTATTAAAGTTTGCAATCTCAAATAACTCGCGATGTATATTATATTAAAGTACTATTATTTATTAGTGTTTTTGCCGCGAAAACCATATCTCGACTGCACGTACTTGTTTTTGATGGAGAAGGATGCGCGCCACTAGCCACATAGTCAATAGAAAATCAAACGAGTCAGTCCATTAGATTTTAGAGGTGTAACGCAACCTTCGCCTAGTTTTTTTTCTGTCGCCCTGACGACAAAGTGTTCCCGGTAGCGGTAAACATTCTATATTGGATATCTTCCGGAGAAAAGGAAAAGAACACGAGAATTCACGCACTTCCCAACGTTAGCGGCTCAGTATTTTTTTTGAATAGACTTTCGGGTACGTGCACTTCGAGTAAACATACTACTTATTAAATATCCGGGAAATCAAAACATATGAGGCATTAAATATAAGGTATATTTGATGTTTTGAATTTTTGTGGCAATATTTTATCAAAGCCTATTTAGAATTTTTAATATTAATAAATCTAGACTTATCCTAAAAGTTTGCTAGAGAACGACATCGTATGAAATAACTTGTAGAATAAGAATAGGTGAAATAGACAAAACAAAATTAAGACTGAACACTAATTCATGTTTAATCTGTCGTGATCTATTTTTCTAGTGCGTTATTTTTTCCTTAAATATACCTTATTACAAATTATTGATTCACAAGAACTTTCTGCTTACCTATTGAGTTATGTTGGCGTATCTATAATAAAATATTGAGGAAAATTAAACACAAAAATATGAATCGTATTTAAAAAACACTGTCAAATTCCGAAATACAACTCAGACAATCGTTGAGTTATGGAGTTATGGAGGTCCCAAAACAATAATTGTTATACCTTTAGACATCCCATAGTTTGCCCCTGCGAACAGGGTGGGAACGTCTAGTACTTAGGTACAGGTATAATGAAGTTCTATGGTTTTGACAACTTACAAAAGACATATGGGCCTATATATATTCTAACTTACTTCAAATCTGTTTAGCTTTCACAGGGCTTTGAAGATTGAAGCAAATATATTGAATTTAGTACAGCTCTTAGATGTTTTGCTCAAGTCACTAAATTTATCCAATTGAGTTCCCTGTATGTAAAACAAATAGTTGTTGTAGAACTGACATACAAAAATAATTGAGATAAGAAATACAAAATTTGTCTCTGCAAACAAAATCATTTCTAAGTTTCATTTTAGTTTACTCCAGCGATTTGGAAATCGTTGAAACAGGTTATGGGCCCAGATCACACAGCTGCAAAAGTAAACTGAAAGTGAGGACTCTCAGCGTGCGGAGAATTTTCGGACTGAAATTGAAAACTGAATTTTTTGAGATTTAAAAGCTGATAAATTCAAAACCAAACAAATGGAGACCGAAAGAGTAAGCATTGAAAAACTAGGAGGTATCGAAAACTGGTCGATGTGAAAGTTCCAGATGCGCCAAATTATGGAAGCTGCTGAACTCTTCGACTACGTCGATGGAACAATCAACAAACCAATGGTTTCAAATGCAAATTACGCTAAGGATATTGTGACTTAGAAAAAGGCAGATGCTAAGGCGCGGCGGACGACTTCAACAGCATGTGCCAAGCAATCAATAAGGTTGATCATGAACTGTGAGACAGCGAGTCAGATGTGGACGGAGCTCACAAGTATGTATGAGCAAAAGTCGCAAAACAATGTGTACTTTTTGCAGCAAAAGTACTAAAATTTTAAGAAGGAACCGTCAGATGATATGGTGACATTTATGTCAAAATTATTAGAAATTGTACAACAGTTGAGAGATCAGAAGGAGTTCATTTCGGATTCAATGGTTATTTCAAAAAATTTTGAGCACGATGCCTGCCGAGTACAATCATTTCAACAGTGCATGGGAATCAGCGAGTGCGAATGATCGGTCGCTCAGAAATCTGAGAGCGTGATTAATGGCGGAAGAAATACGTCTCAAGTCACAGAGCCAAGTTGGTGAGGTGGAAGCGCTGATGGCCAAGCGGACTTTACCAAAGAAAAACAACAAATGGCGAAAACTGTCAAATGACAACAACAAAACGATGAATAGAAATGACAAGCCGAAAGGAAAATGCTTTAAATGCGGAAAAGGCGGCCACTAGAAGCGCGATTGCCAAGGAAAACAGAACAGCTTAAGAAAAAAGCAGGAAGAAAGTTCAAGCGACGCTTTCATGTGTTACATGGCAACAAGTGAAGATATTGATACTTGGCTTTTGGACTCAGGTGCAACTGAACACATGAGCTATCGGTCTGAGTGGTTTGAAAGTTTTTATGAGATCACTGAAGCAGTTACAGTTGGCAACGGTGAACAGATTATGGCTCGGGGTAAAGGCGATATAAGCATTCTTGCATTCAATGGAAGTGATTGGATTCGTAAACGAGTTATGGACGTCTTGTTCATCCCGGAACTGAGGGAAAATTTGTTCTCATCGGGAAAAGTAACGGATCGTGGATACAAACTGAACATGGACAACAAAAGCTGCGAACTGCTGAAGGATGGAAGCGTTGTTGCAGTGAGAGTTCGTCGAAAGGGCTTGATGCAGATGATGTTCAGAGCAATTTATCGGACCAAACTGGAGATTGCAGCAAACGTGGTAATCAAGAAAGCATCGCTTCGTTCATGGCACGAGCGACTTGTACACCAGAACGTGACAAATGTGAAGAAATTTCTTCAGGCTCGAAATATTGATTTTATTGATGGAGATTTCGAGTGTGAAGCCTGTATATATGGAAAACATCATCGTAGCAACTTCAAAAATCATGAGGAGAAGTCAAAAACTTGTGGCAATATAATTTATATAGACGTGTGATGGCCATTCCAGACGGATTCGATCGGCAGTTCAAAATATTTCTTGTTACTTAAGGATGATTACTCGCATTTTCGTTTTGTGAATTTCATGAAACAAAAATCAGAAGTGGCAGGGATTATCAGCAAATGTGTTAAGCTGATTCAGAAGGAGCATGGTCACAGCATTCGCATTATCAGATCTGACAACGGCACATAATTTGTCAACAACGAAATGAAGAAGTTCTTGGAGGAGGCTGGAATTTATCATCAGCAGACTGTACCGTACACGCCGGAACAAAATGGTTGTGCGGAAAGAGAAATGCGAACGTTCGTCGAGTCAGCAAGAACAATGCTTCATTCATAGCAGGTGGACAAAAAATTTTAGGCGGAGGCAGTGAACTTAGCTGTCCATGTGCTCAATCGTACTGGAACGAGCAAAGTTGCTTACAAAACACCGTATGAATTGTGGTATAACAAAGAGGCAGAAGTTTTCACCCATGTTCCAAAGAAAAAACGCCCGAAGCTTGATGCAAAAGCAACAAAGTGCATGTTTGTTGGCCATGACAATAAGTCGAAAGGATATAGAGTATGCAACCCGAATAATGGTAAAATTGAAATCTCAAGGGAAGTCATTTTTCTACCAGAGGAGTCGATGGTCACCCTCGATGTTGGGGCTGAGAATTGTGCTGAAAAAGAAAATGCGGATATCAACGGCAGGGACGTGAATGATGAAGGCGCAAAATGCAACATAATGATCGCGGTTCAATTTGTGATTTTGATAACAGAAATATTGTCAATCGAAGGCTGCGCAATCGAAATACCATCAGACCAGCGAAACGTTTGACATTTCAAACATCCAGTGTTAGCAATCAGCGAGAAACCGAAAACATACGAATAAGCGCTTCAATGAGATGATCACACGCAGTGGGAGCATGGAGTCGCTCATTGAAAATCATACTTGGATTTTGGTTGAGAAGCCAGTCGAACAAAAGGTGATTGATAAACGATGGGTTTTCAAGGTGGAACAAAATGCAGATAGAAGCATTGATCGCTACAAGGCACGATTGGTAGTGCGGGGCTTCACACAAGAATATGGCATCGATTACCACGAAACGTTCAGTCCTGTGTTAAAGTTCACGTCAATTAGAGCTATCCTAGCATTGGCAGCAGCGAAACAATTACGTATGACGCAGTTCGATATCAAAACGGCATTTTTGAATAGTGATTTGGAAGAAAATGTCTACATGAACCAGCCAACTGGATATGACGATGGAACTGGGAGACTGTGTAAGCTAATCAAGAGCTTATACGATCTGAAGCAGGCATCACGTTGTTGGAACCGGAAATTTGGCTTCACAGCAAGTGAATTCGATCCTTGTGTATTTGTGTGCAATGGAGACGATAGAATGCTGATCCTGGCAATTTACATAGATGATGGGCTAATTGCGGTAGAAAAGCGGGAGGCCATCGAGCCTGTTATCAGGCATTTGCAATGGGAATTCGAGATCAAGATTTTCGAACTAAAGTATTTTCATGGATTGGAAATCGAACAACGATCGAATGAATTGATTTTCATTCATCAACAGGGCTACGCAAGAAAAGTACTGGATCGTTTCAACATGACACATTGCAACGCAGTATCAACGCCAATGGATAATTCATAAAATCTTGGTGATTTTGAGGCGGACGAGGAGATCGAATTTCCATATCGTGAAGCAGTTGGAAGTTTGATGTATCTGGCCGTAGCAACCAGACCAGATATTAGCTTCTATGTTGGAAGTGTAAGCAGATACTTTGAAAAACCAGCTAGAGCTCATGTGAACGCAGTCAAGCGCATTTTGATATACATCCAAGGTACGATGGACACAGGAATTCTTTTCGAAGGTGGATATGATTTGCAGTTTAGCGGGTATAGCGATGCGGACTATGCTGGAGATATTCAAACTAGAAGGTCGACGTCAGGTTACGTATTTATGTTTAGCGGCTAAAATCAGTTGCGTTAACTACAACAGAATCAGAGGACATGGGCGGCATCATACACTGTGAAGGAACTAGTATGGTTAAAAAATCTGTTGGGAGAACTGCTACCAAAGACACTGAATACGCCAACATTTTATATGGACAACCAGAGTGCAATACGACTTGTTAAGAATCCCGAATTTCACAAAAAAACCAAACACATCGATGTGCGCTACCATTTTATTCGAGGGAAGTTTGAAGTCGGTATTTTCGAACTTAAATATGTTCAGACGGACGATCAGGTAGCGGATATAATGACGAAAGTGCGATCAAAACTTAAACATCAATATTTTTGTAAGCTGATGTGTGCCATGTCAAAATAATTTAGAGTAATTTGATTAATTTTGATAGAGTTTAGATTATCATGTTCCTGTAATTAAATTTTTATAATTTTGGTGAAGTTCGCATTGACTTGCAGCAAAAAGTGGGAGTATTGAATTTAGTACAGCTCTTAAATGTTTTGCTAAAGTCACTGAATTTATCCAATTGAGTTCTCTGTATGTAAAACAAATAGTTGTAGAACTGACGTAAATGTTGAAATAAAAATATTTGATATAAGACGTAAAAAAATTGTCTCTGCATACAAAATCATTTGTATAGTTTCATTTTAGTTTACCAGTGATTTGGAAATCGATAAAACTCAACAAAATAATATATTTTTAGGTAAATTTCTTATAGAAATGTAATATCCCATATATATATATATATATATATATATATATATATATATATATATATATATATATATATATATATATATATATATATATATATATGGGATATTACGAAATTTGTTAGCACTTAAAAGATCAATCTCTTGAATATCTCGGCCGAGTTCGTTATTGGGCAATATCGGGTAAGTAGTGTCAAAATGGCGACCGTTCAAACATTTAAAAAAATTATCAAAAAAAGCCGTAGGGTAAATATCATCAAACATAATTTTGGGTTATAGATATAATCAGTACCTACAACTTTTGTGCTTAGCAATTTTCCATAAAACGCACAGAAAAAAGAATAAAAATTAATAAAGAAAAATTAAGAAATATTGATAAAATATGAACATTCAATATAAATTTGATGAAATTGTAAATTTTCTGGAGATCTTAATATAGACCCTGATTTAAAAAAATTATAGTATATTTTTTGATAAGAAATAGACGGAAAAAAAATTCTGCCTTGAAGTGGAACGCGAACCCTGTCTGCTTTATATTCAACAGCCAAAACAAAAACCTCTAACCGCAAGACTATGATATAAACGGCAACTTATATGTGTAATGACATGTAGGTATACCAATGAAAAGGTTGTTCAAATTTCAAATCAATGAATTTTGAGAAATTTACCTTTTCGCTGGCTACAGGCCATCGGGATTTTTTTTATTTATTCAGATACGTCCTGATGAAGTTATGTCCGATACCATAGCTACTAAGTACATTACTAACTAATTTTTGTTGTCAAATGAAACTTATTAGGTATTTGATCGCCTTTCTGGAATGCCAATGAAAAATGGATACTTAAGAAATATTTTTTTTTGAGAAAACCGTTTTTTACGAAAGAGTCAAGAATGCTTTCTAATTAATTCATCTACACGACTATTTTTTGCGTTTTGATTACCCTGATGGTGTAGAAACTATGAACGATTATTTTTGTATGCCGTCATTATTTGACATTCCTTACTTTTTAATTAAATTCAATAGAGCACTGAAAAATGTAGTTTTGAAATTTTCGAGCAATGAAAAAAAGTTTTTTTGTCAATATCTGATGGTTAAACGAAGTATTTTCGAGTACAAGTAAGTTGGGCTAAATCTATCTATTTTTCGCTCAGGAGTCTGCTATTACTTGTCCAAAACGTATCTTCCGGACACCCTGTGTATAATCAATCTGAATGAAAATTTTATTGTTACGGTAAATCACAGGATGCTTATGATTTCTATGACAGCTAAATTTAATTTTTGATTATTATTTATTGAAAAGGAGAAGTGAGAATGGAGAAGAATATAAATTATAGAGTCTGGTCTGAATCTGTTAACCATATAGAGAAAGGCTAGATAGTCAGAAAACAACTAATTTTAGTCTAAATTATACGTTATTGAGAACATATCCAAACTAAACTTTTGTAGAAAATTTGCTCTTTTTAATGAGTGATTCTCAACAGCTACTCTAATTTTTGAGATATGAGGTTATCGGTGGGTTTTTAAATGGAACAGCCTCACTTGAACAACAGTTTAAATAATATAAAGTTTGATAGGTGAGGTACTTATGGTTTTTATATAAAATAATAACAATAAGTTCAGGTCTACACACAGATGCTATTTGCAACTCGGTAGGGGATTGTTGGACTTTATTAAGTCAGATAATCTATTAGCATACTATTTTTTAATCAAGATTTGTATGTTAACCTGAATAAAGATTATTATTATTATTAATAAAAACTAAATATTCATTTGTTATTGACAAATAAATTCTATCACAAAAAATGAGTGCTTCAACACTGACAAAAAAGAAATATTTTGTTTAATATTTAAAAAATCACAAGTCGTACAGCCATGAAGCCCTAAATCATTTAAATTTTGTGAAAGTGAGTACCTGGAAATTCAAAAATATATATGGTGTTCCATTTAAAAAAAAGATGCCGATGAAGTCATATATAAAAAATAAAAATAAGTCTCTGAAA
The DNA here is from genome assembly GCA_958507055.1 of Crioceris asparagi. NCBI lineage: Eukaryota > Metazoa > Arthropoda > Insecta > Coleoptera > Chrysomelidae > Crioceris > Crioceris asparagi. The sequence continues at coordinate 60,913,702 of OY293829.1, read as the reverse complement.
AGAGTTAACGTTTCACAAAAACTTTTATGAGAATATTTTGTATTATAGTTTAGCCAGAAATCACATGTTTCCAGACTTTCTTGCATACAGTATTGGCGTATTGGAAAATAATATTTTTTTTATTTAATTAAGTGCAAATCTAGAGAAGGAACATCTAATTATTAGGAGATATAGTTAGATAAAGAGATATATAGATAAGACTCTTGGCATCTACTTTAAAAGTACCGGTACCAATAGAATAAATATTATTGTTTATTTTACACTGACTCATATATTAGAGTCGATCCTAGTTTTTTTTTATATATTTATTACTCATTTTTGTGTCGAGGATTCACAAATGGAAGTTATATATTCTATTTGCTTTCAATAATTTTTCAGTTTGTATTTTTCAAACACTATTTTGTTTTGCGATTGTTTTTATCTTGCTATGGAATTATAGCTCTTTATTCGTAATAACGGTTACGTCTTGTAATAGTCCACAAATGACAAGCATAATTACAGAGCCAGCAATGTATTTGGAAACATATACAAATTTATATGAATTATTATTTCACGGCCGTGTTTCATTGGTATTAGTAGGAAAGCAGGTATATAAGTGAATTGAAAAATGGCAATGAGAATCATCACAGCAGATTATTTACGAGAAAGAAAAGACTTAGTAGTAGTAGCAGTAATTAAGCTTTCTATATCATTTCATAACTTATATTAATTCAAGGACGTCGCGGTGGACTCAACATATTAAAGTTTCAGTTTATGTTTCTCAAGCTTTAGGTACTTATTAGCATCTCGTTGACAGAAATGATTCGGGAGACTCTCGAAATGCGTGATTTTTGAGATCTAGATTTTTTTTCGATATGTTTCGATACCTATCGAAAAAATGCATGTGCTGCAATAGCTCACAGCCCTTGTTAGGTCAGAAAAGCGAAAATAGAAAACTATGTTAGGAAATAATTTTAATTTATTTTAAACATAATAAAATTAACAAAGCATAATAGTTGCAAATATAAAAAGCTAATAACATAGGTAAAAATTAATATTTCATATTCCTAAAAAAAACTTAATCTATTAAACACAAAAAATATCTTTAAAAGCTTGAAAATGAACAAAACATGCGAAAAAGTAATAACAGACAAGAAAAATAAATATAGATAACATGATTTTTAATATAAAAAAAATATCTTAACAGTAGACACTCGTAAATATATCTTTGATAGACAGCCAAGATTTCAAGCACAGTAAAAATTGAGCAAAACTCTCCAGTTAATCGGCTTCGTTTTTTTTTCTAATGGTCAGTGTTGCTCTTGAAAACAGTCTTTCTGTAGGCACTCAAATAGCTTGTAAACTTTAAAAAATATAAATAAATATATTCATATTCTTGAAAAAGACCCTCAAACTACTATGCACTGAAATTAATTTTAAGGACTTAAAAATGAACAAAACATGCGATAAATAATAATAGACATAAGAAAAGTATAGATAACATGATTTTTTAATATAAAAACAGTATCTTAACAGACTACAAAATTATTGTTTAGACAATTGTAAATATATCTGCGTGACACAGCCGAGAATTCAAACACAGTAAAATATTTTTTACAAAAAATTGGACCGACGTTATAGTTGATGCACTGAAAAGTATAAAATAATATTACTTCTATTGGTGATAGTACTTTTGAAGTTGTGCAGTTGCAGTTAGATTGATAGCTTTTGGCACCAACTTCACAAGTACCATCACCAATAGAAGTAATATTATTTTATACTTTTCAGTGCATCAAATATAACGTCGGTCCAACTTTTTGTAAAAAATATTTATTTCACACTTTTGAGTGTAACATTAGTCCCGAAAATCGTTGAACGTTCACTATACCATATCAATGAAGATAATACTTATCCTATTACCCACGTATATTCCTTGCATGTAGTGGTTATTATTGAGATCTCAGAACATCGCGGCGGAAATACGCTTGAATATTTTAGTTGTTACCATTTAACACCGATTTAACTCGAAAACCGTAATTCTAAGGAAAAAATGTTCATTATAAATGTTGCTACAAATAATTATATCTTTCATGTAGTATCGAAAAATTTTCAATTTTCGAAAGAAATTGTCCTCTCCACATAGCAATAATACATATTTAACATGCGTCTATCTCGAAAACCGTAACACTTTTGAAAAAATGTTCAATTTAAACGTTTCCGGATATTGTCCTATCTTTAATTATACCAACTCAGATTTTCGATTTTCGAGAAAATTCACCCCCACCACCCCTTCGGGGGCGGTTTTCGGAGGGAAGGAGATTTCGGATTTGCGTTTTTATGAATATGGGACCATTTCTCAATCCCCTTCTTTCAAATGAATCCAAAATCATCAAAATCGGAGATCGTCTACTATATAAAAGGCGCGCACGAACCAAAAAAATAAAAAAAAATAAAGCAGACAGTCGAATTGTATACCTCCTCCGTTCGGGGTTCGTCGGTCAAAAAGTTGAGCCGATTCTCCAGTAAATCGGCTTCGTTTTTTTCTAATGATCAGTGTTGCTCTTGAAAACAGTATTTCTGCAGGCACTCAAGTAGCTTGTAAACTTAAAAATATATTTTCGTCACATTTTCAAAGCTAAACAAACTGTCTTTTTGCATCCTGCTACTGCCGGGTGCGAATTTACATTTCCTATACCAGTTCAGTCACGACGGTGACTGAAATCGAGTAGTATTTGTTTGCAAAAAATTAGTTGCAAATTCTAATCTATTTCAGTGCAGAAATTTACCATATTGGTATAGAATTGGCAAGTTGCATATTTTTAAAAAAGCTAACCCATTTTGCTCAGTTAATGTCAACGCTCGTCGTAATCGCGCAATTTATTCTGTCGTGAGTGTAGCTCGAAGAAAAGATAGGGGACTTAAAGGTAATAATCGCATACAATCTGGAAGACCATTCAAACTCAAAGAAAAAAAAAAAGAAACCTCACAACATCAGCCCTAGTATAGAAAGAAATGAATCCAGTGCAAAAAATATTAACTTAATAATGTTTAAGAATATTAAAAAACGACACATTTTTTGCTATACGTTCTTGGTTTTCGTAATGATATAATATGTGTATATTATTTTTTTTAACAATACTTTTCCAAAATGTATGAGAAGTTTATGACATATTAATACATCTATGTAAATACTTACATATATACTACTACTATACTTACTACCAGGTACTATAACTACTAATAAAGGTGCTAGTTCGTATATGGTGGAGACATATCTGTTACAAGATATCAATTTCCCTTGTCCTTATATATAAAAATAATAAAAAAATACTAGGATAGATATATAAATAATTTTTACATTGTTGAATATTTTAGGGCAAGAGGAATCTCCATCTCAATTGCACTCTGATAGAATATAATATGTAACTAATATTCTGCAAACAAATACTAATCGATTTCAGTCATCGTCGTGACTGAATTGGTATAGGATATGTAAATTCGCCTACCGGGCTCGTTGGTTCTCGGTGCGGGGTGCGGTGGTCCTTATTTCAGTAAATTTCCGTTTTCGTTTATGTGATGACTCGTTTACCAATTTAATTTTTATTAGATTTAAACAATATTTCAATGTCTTTTACAATGCTTTTTTATGATTCCTTATTACAAATAATGAAAAGATAATTATTATTACTTAACTTAGAAATTAATTGACACTACACTGTTCGGTCAGTCTGCTGACCATAAATTTAACCTTATTGTATAATTTTCACATTTTTGAAAAATCTTTTTTTTTTCGGGACTATAGTTGGCGGTTTTTTTGCTATATACGTGGCATTTAGTTCTTAGCATATAGCTCTGTATTTTAAAGTAATTTCTTAATAAAAAAATACCCTATCTTTTAGTACATTGGACTTGTATATAAATACTATATATATAATATTTTTTAATATATAACATTTAGTTTTTAGACTCACGAAATTTCGAGAATCTCGAATCGAAATCGAGAAATTGTCTTCAAGAAAAATATCAAGACGAGAGTTTGTGAATTTCTCATCTCGATGATCGAGACGAGTCCAGAAATTTCCTTCGAGATGAGAATTCTCGTCTCTATGAAACCCTAGGCGAAATGCCCTTGTGTTTTAAAAAAGAAAAGAAGATTCTTCTTCTTCACGTGCTTATCCATTACCTACCGGATGTTAGCGATCATGTTGGCTACAATGACTCTGTTGACTGCGGCTCTGAATGGTCCCCAGGTTTATCACTCATGTAATTCGTCTTCTTCCTGGTCCTATTTTTTCATAGACCTTTCCCTGAATTATCAGTTGAAGCATCCCATACCGTTGGTCGTTTCTGATGATGTGGCCAAGTTTACTAGATTCGTTCGTGGTATATTTTGTCCATGGTATCCTCAGCATCCGTCGATACAGCCACATCTCAAATGCCTCGAGTTTCAAACAGCTATTAGCTTTTCACAAGATGAGCTGCAGATGCATTCACAGACAATATGTCCTTATTGCTGTAAGCTAGCAGAGCATCTGATATTTTTTGCGATATCCGTATTTTTATTACCATAATAATTATGTGTTTTTATGTGCTAATTTCTTGCTGCAATTAAAAATTTTGTGCTCTTCCCATTTCGGAAGAATTTGAAAACATAAAGTGCTCTGCTACCTTTCCAGTAGGCTAGTAGAGCACCTGTTGTTTTCTTGTGATATACGTATTTTAATTGCTATAATAATTATGTGCTTTTTATATTCTAATTTCTTGCTGCAATTAAAATTTTTGTGCTGTTTCAGTTTTGGAGGAATTTTAAAATTAGTGCTCTGCTACCTAACCATTAAGACCACACTGCCTTGAGCGTCATTAGCATGGCGTGTGTGGCATAGTAGATTTGTTGGTATGCATGGTGTAGAAGTTACAGGGTTCGATTTTTTCACCCAATGAATTCACTTTTTTACCTGTTTCTTTATTGTTCTAGAATTACTAAGTAACATTGATTAAGAAATATGTCTTTCAGTTGGAAATAGAATTGTTAAGAAAATAATAATTTGGTATCTGAGTGTGTGCTTGTACCTACCTACTACATATTGATGAAGGAGGAGATAAACTTCTTCGTACCTACAAGAAATTGTATTAGCATCTTGTTCTAACACCTAGCAGGTGACTACAGAGCATATTTTTTTATATTTTTGTTTCTAAGAGAGAGCTTTTGAAGATACGGGTACTTTCATTACTTTGTCAGATAGCGTCTGTTCTACTGGACCAACGCATTTCAAAGAGTTAAATCTGAAATGCATGTTTTTATAAGTGACCATCTCTTTTTTGACGTGGAAAAACATAACGTTTTTCAAAGTCGGTTAAAAATTAAATGAATTTGCAATTTACTTTTAGATCTTCAAATTTTTACCGGCTACTAGCTAAATTGAAAATATTAAAGAAGAATAAAATGTTAGTTAATCTTGTCTCCAGTTTAAAGAATTAATTGAAACGAGCCTCTTTGCAAAATCAGTACCAATTTATAATCATTAAATAATATTAAAAGGAAAACTACATTGTTTGGAGATTGTAGGCAGCGGTACATTATATATATTTTAACAAATAATAAAAAAAAAATTCTTATGCCTTATTTCTATTTTTTATCGAAATCACTGCAGTGATTCTGGAAATATTAATCTCAAGGATCGCACCTATACAACTGCTTGAGAGATGTAAAGGTGACATTTGGGATTTGGAAGCGTTGGCGTACTTAGATATAAAATATCATCAAAATAAAATCATCACGACACAACAACATTTATGTCTCTTCCCCGACAAATTTTTTGCCAACCAAGTTGGCATCTTCAGATGTAAAACTTTGGTGATAATAATTGATAGTCATGGCATAAATTAAAGAGAAGAATGAAGCATTCTGAAGCGACAAAGAAGCAGTTATCCGGTATGAATGAGATAAAAAGTATCAGTTAATAGCATACAACTAATTTTTCGGAATATGAATGTATCAATAAGTTCCACGAAACTGCTAACTGCAATTTTTATCAACATCTGATATGTCTTTCTCGAAAAAAAAAAGAGTGGACCTCGAAGGTCCCACCCATTAAAAATGAAATTATCATCAACTGTTTTCTCGATTCCGAAGACCCCTTGCTGAATAGCTAATGTTTACCTCGAGGGACATACCCATTCGCGTTTTTAGATTTACTTTTTTTAATTTTAATACAAAATTTTATCCAATTCGTCGCTATTCTCTAGATACAAGGAGCATGCAAGAATGGCTCGTTTAAATTTATAAGATTATTTTATACTTTTCACTGCATTAGATATTTTTTTTTTTTTATTTTACAATTTTGATGGCAACAAAATCAAATTATTATTTCCTTAATAATTATATTTCCTACTGTAAGAAATATTTTCTAAGCAATGTTATTTTTATATTATCGAACAATAAAGAAAGAGGTAAAAAAATGATTTCGTTGAAGAAACAAAATAACCCAGAGCGGCAATCGAACCATGAACCTTCTGCACCTTACATACGAACAATTCTGCTAGACCACACAGGCATTACTGATGGTGTCGAAGGCAGTGCTATGTTAATAGTTAATTTAATTTTCAAATTTCTCCGAAATTTAAAAAGCACATTTTTTTAATTGCAGCAAGAAATTAGTACATAAAAAATACATAATTATTATAGCAAATCAAATAATGATATCGCAAAAAAGCAACAGGTAAGGTAATATAACACTTTTTTTAAAATTCCACCTCAACTAGAAGAGCACAACATTTTTAATTGCAGCAAGAAATTAGCACATAAAAAGCACATAACTATTATGGTAATAAGAATATGGATATCGCAAAAAATAACAGATGCTCTGGTAAGCTAACAGAACACTTTTTGTTTTCAAATCCTGCTGAATTTGGAAGAGCACAAATTTTTTCATTGCAGCTTGAAATTAGCAAATAAAAAGCACATAATTCTTAGTACATATCAAATCCATTTTCGGTACATTGCTCTGCTAAATGACCAAATATATTATACATACATATTATATACAGGGTGATTCATTAAGAATGGGCAATCTCAGAACTGGGAATACTACACACCAAAATATGGGGATTGAGCTTAACATGCCTTATACAAATGTTGCAGGTTTAATAGATACAGGGTATTTAAAGTTGGAATTTTAATTTGAAATTTCTTAATAATTTTGTGATTTTAGGCAGTATCGTCTTGAAAATTGGCGACTTTATGTTTTTTTGGCTTACGAATTTTTTACTGAATTTAGCACTATTTATACAGGGCGTCACTTACACCCTGTTACTTAAATTGCAACATATATTTTTTGCTTAATGAGTTATGGCTAAAATGACTAGAAAATGTAGAAGGCAGTTCAATTTTGAATAAAAAAGGCACTTTTTTTTATTTGATGTAACTCTATCAGTTTTGGTGTTATTTGCATTTTAAACATTCAAGGAATATTGTTTATTGTAAAATGAATGTTTTCTTTTAAATTTCTACTATGCGGGGTAAGAACAGTAAAGACAACAAATAACAATCAGTAAAAATAATAAAAGAAAACTTTACAGTAAATGCTCAAAATGCGTAATGCGTCTCCTTAAAGATTTTTGAATACCTATTAAATAACATTTGTCGATTATTTCTAATAATATTAGTCGCTTCTTGAATTTTCTGTCCTGATTCTTCGATGGAATTAATTGTATCTTTGTAAAACATGTCCTTCATTTGTGACCATATTGAGAAGTCTAGTGGGTTTAAATTTGGACTTCTAGGTGGTCAAACAAATTCACTGCCACGCCCAATTCACAGGTGAGGAAAATGTTCATTTATGGCTAGTGGTACATCTTCTAGTAGTGTGCTTGACTGTTGTTCAAGGAGGGTTAAATAGAGGGGCCCGTTCAAATTAAGAGGAAGTTCAAAAGGACCAATAAAAAACAAGATATCACACCACACCAGATATTTACCTTGAATTCATGCTGAAAGTGTCGTTTCTTTAGAGCATATGAATTTTCGGAGTCCCAAAAATGATTGTTTTTCCAATTAAAGCCACCTCGTCTAGTAAACTTCGCCTAATCGGTGAAAAGGAGGTCATGGAGAAGCATATCTAGCATAAATTGGAAAAACTGTAGGCGAACTGGTAAATCTTGAGGTAGCAAATTTTGGACAGGATTATATAGAAGGAGATTCTCTTTCTTTAAAATTCTCCAAATAGACGATTGGATCACGCATTTCACTGTTCGAAAATTCATTATATCGTGGCATTTTCTTATTCTAAAATTTTTACTCCTAATTAGTAAAATTGTCAAAGTACTTGAAAAAAAGTCAATGTAATAACGGTGGCTTAGGAGTATTTACACTGAATGTTTAAAATGCAAATAACTCAAAAGCTGATAAAGTTACATGAAATAAACAAAAGTTATAACTAACGCCCTGTATAAATAGTGATAAATTCAGCATAAAATTCGTAATTTTCATGCCAAAAAACATAAAGTCGCCAATTTTCAAGACGATAATGCTTAAAATCACAAAATTATTAAGACATTTTAACCTAAAATTACAACTTTAAATACCCTGTATCTCGTAAACCTGCAACATTTGTATAAGACATGTTAAGCTCAATCGCTATATTTTGGTGTGTAGTATCTCCAGTTCAGAGATTGCCCATTCTTAATGAATCACCCTGTATACCTATTATTTTCTTGAAACATGTAAAATGATTTATCTCTATCTCTCAAATTGAACTTCCACATACAGCGCTCTATTTCCACAGCAGGTGTCGCAAAAAATATATCCTACACGTGAGCAAAGGGTGTGAAGGTTACAGTCGTGTCACACCATTCACATATATGTCGAAATCACTGAAGGACGAGCTTAAGAAAAAAACAATTCTGGAGAAATATTTATGGTTTGTTAAACTTTGTAGGCAAGATTGTTCGAAGTTTACTCGGAATAAACTTGATTATCCAGGAACTTATACTAACTTGGAAGGCGACGGATACGAATAAAAGTCATACCCCGAGGGTTCTGTACACCGTATATTTAAATTATTAACCCGATTAGATACAACGCAATGGTAGAAATCAACATATTATCAGGTTAACCTAAATAAGTCATCAAAAATAAGAGAGTCAACCTTAAAAATTTCTCAATTTCTTACCAATTTCCAAAATAGAGGAGGTTACAAATCGACTATCGGTTTTTTATGTTTGTTCGCGCGCTTTGTAGAGTAAACTTGCACCGATTTTGACGATTAATTGTTCATCCGGAAGAGCACAAATAAGAAATTGTCCCAAAGATTTGTTTTAAAATATCCATCAACTTCCTTCCCTTCCAAAATCACCTCAAAATGATGAGGAGGGGGCAAACTTTTTCGAAATTTTAAAGTTATATCTGTAATTTCTGGATTGAGTTAGTCTGTACTTGATGGAAATTGATTATTTTATCGTTGTTATCCATAATGATAAATACTAGTATCAGTTTTCCACAATATTTATTAACAAAGACAATTTTTTCGCTAACACAGTAGCTTTTTCAAGTTATATAAAGTATTTCATAGTCTAAAATATTTTACAATGGTACCTATATATATATTAGAGAAAAGTATTATAATCCAATTAGGACATAAATGATTGGGAATTCCCCTTATGCTTTACACACCCTTAAACAGTGGTGATTTATTTAAATTAGTTTGATCATTTAATATTACTTGTTTTCTATTGTATTTGTTAATTTCTAATGCTTCTAATAAATTGAGTTTGAAGCTTTTATTTTCAACATGTAAAACTTTGAAATCTTCATCGAAATTATGATTTTCTTCTAATAAATGGTTGGCATAAGTAGAATTCTGTTTTTTATGTACATAACTTTTCCAATGTTCTAATATTCTCTGTTTGAAGTTACGTCCTGTTTGGCCTATATATACTTTTTGGCAATCCATACAAGTCAACTTATAAACTCCAGATTTTTTATTTTTAATTGTTTTATCTTTGTTATATATATATATAATAGTGGAGATGCTCTACACCTTGGTGCTTTTATTTAGTTGGACACAACCACCACTAGAAGCGGATCACGTGATTTCACGTGTAGAGCATCTCCATTATTATATATTATATACTCTTTCATTTATGAAATATAGAAATCTTCATTTACATATATCCTTACGTTAAACGTAATTAGGCTCTCGATACCTAGGTGGCGCGAATTGTGTCCCACTGGTAGATCAGGTCTGGTAAATTCCGACTATCTTCCAGTTGCTTTTGTTTAGTTGGATACAGCTTCCACTTATGTGGCGCTGATGAAAGCTAACAAGCTTGAAATCACGTGATCCGCTTCTAGTGGTGGTTGTGTCCAACTAAATAAAAGCACAAAGGTGTAGAGCATCTCCATTATTATATATTATATACTCTTTCATTTATGAAATATAGAAATCTTCATTTACATATATCCTTACGTTAAACGTAATTAGGCTCTCGATACCTAGGTGGCGCGAATTGTGTCCCACTGGTAGATCAGGTCTAGTAAATTCCGACTATCTTCCAGTTGCTTTTGTTTAGTTGGATACAGCTTCCACTTATGTGGCGCTGATGAAAGCTAACAAGCTTGAAATCACGTGATCCGCTTCTAGTGGTGGTTGTGTCCAACTAAATATAAGCACAAAGGTGTAAAGCATCTCCATTATTATATATTATATACTCTTTCATTTATGAAATATAGAAATCTTCATTTATATATATACAGAGAATATTAGAACATTGGAAAAGTTATGTACATAAAAAACAGAATTCTACTTATGCGAACCATTTATTAGAAGAAAATCATAATTTCAATGAAGATTTCAAAGTTTTACATGTTGAGAATAAAAGCTTCAAACTCAATTTATTAGAAGCATTAGAAATTAACAAATACAATAGAAAACAAGTAATATTAAATGATCAAACTAATTTAAATAAATCACCACTGCTTAAGGGTTTGTAAAGCATAAGGGAAATTCCCAATCATTTATGTCCTAATTGGATTATAATACTTTTCTCTAATATATATATATATATATATATATATATATATATATATATATATATAGGTACCATTGTAAAATATTTTAGACTATGAAATACTTTATATAACTCCTGTGTTAGCGAAACAATTGTCGTTATTAATAAATATTGTGGAAAACTGATACTAGTATTTATCATTATGGATAACAACGATAATATTATATCTGTAAAGATTAAAAAAGAAGATCATTTCCAAAAACGTTTTAATTAGACATTATTCAAAAAAAAAATAAGGGTTTCTTAGTGATAGCACAAAGAATGCGAGAGATTGTTGCCTTTTCATTTTAAAATCACTCAAAGTAAGTGAACGTTCAACAATTTTGATGAATGACCTTAATGAAATATTCAATAATATGAAATAAATATTTGTTTATAAACAGTAGGACCGAGTTTATTAGAGGATGATGCTCTGCAAAATACTTTTGAAGTGGGTGTCAAACGTCTTCTATCTGATTATTCAAAATTATTACAATTTTTTATTTTCAACAAATAACGTCTGTGTTATTTTTGTGATATTTAGATATTTAGCGACATCGGAATTAAAATCTCAGAATATATCAAACAGAATAAATTTTCTGAAAAAAGAAATAACTTTCCAATTTGTCATAAATCATCAGTAATAAAAAAGAACATGCTGCTATTGTTCAGGTTTCCAATTTTCAAAATCATGAGCCCACTTGTATCCTACTGTTCATTGTTGTGGGGGACGTTGTGGTGCTCTCCAAGTTCGTTTTGATCGAAATACTTTTTTACAATTTGAGATCCTACTGATCGTCCATTGGCATGAAACAATTATCTTTGAAGCTGAGTACCTAGCACTCATTATTCGATTTCTACGAGTCAAAATATGAAAATTGCGATCTTCATCGGGGCTATTGAATCAGGACCACGTTTCTAGTATTAGACAATCGATTCCATATTAGTGGGATAACATTAGGTACTATGGTCTCATTGAACTTCTCCTGCATCATCCGAGACTAGCTGCGGAAATGGATTCTGCTATCTCTTCAACGAGATATGGAATATATGTAAAAGGAAGAGATGAAATAGAGCATATATCATATCTTGAGAATTTGCTCCCAAATACATTATCAACAAAAAGAAGGTAAACAGATTGGAATTCCAAATATCAAGATAATAATATTTTTATTTTTGTAATAATATTAGATAGATAATATCTAATATTTTAATTTTTATTATATTATGCTCGTTGAAGTTAAAATAAACAAATTAATTTATCAATAACTGTTCCGTAGTTATTTAAAAGCTTTTGTGATGTGAGTATTATAATTTCATTGGCATATGATTCTATTCTATATTAAAAATAATGTATATTGAAAATTGGAACTAAGTTATACCTGCATGATTCCAAGACTAACGTTCTACCGAATTGCCAACATATTAGTTCAGCTATCTTAAAATATTATACTAGAATTATCAAAAATAAAGAGCTTTTTTTTATAAGCTGATTAATGGTAGTCGCCATTATATTTTCTCATATTTTTACTAAAAACTTTACCACTGTACGACATCAATTTGTTTAGATTATTTTACTTCTTTCTTCGGCGATATTACATCTGCTAAATATTCCTCACTGAATAACTGGTAATTGAATCGAAACAATTATTCGTAAAATAATTATATAATTCTGTTTTTACCATTAAGCCATGAAATTGAATAAGCTGCTTGGCAAATTGACCAATAAATACATTTATAAAATATCTAAACCTTGATACATGCTTCGAATCAATGGACGCAGCACAAGGTAAGTAAACTCACAATAATTATTAGTACTTTTTACACTAAATAATAATTATTGATATAATAAATAATTTATAGCAATTTATCTGAAAATAAAAACACATATATCATTTCATTTTGTAGTTTTTATTTCTAAATAAGTACATACTGTTTTATTTTCTCTTTTCCTTTACATACTTTTTTCTTCAAAATACGTGAAGGACTTCTATCTAATCGAACAGTCTTCATCTTTTTGAAAATATTAGAATCTATCATAATTCACATGAGAATCACATATTTTTACAAGGAACAGTTAACTAATGAATGAGTTATAGAATAAAAACAAACTGCTAATGAAATTTCCAAATATTTAGCTCTATTATTCTATTAATTCAACTCTCATAAGGAAACCGTTGAACTTTTAGGCCTTTGCTATTTTATTTTGCTTTTCAAAAGCTGATTCTCTAATTGAATTCCAAATGACAGTATTTCTCAATGTTCTCCCTAGAGCTATTTGGCTGTAATTTACCTAAGAGTTTATAACATTTTTTTACAGTTAATAATGGTTTCTGTTTGTATCTTCTAAACATGTTAACAGCTGCATTATAAAGTATGATTGGGCTTTATGTTTTGATAGTGAGAATGTGCATTCAATAATTTAATTGTGACCTAAGCGCTATATTTTTCAAAATTTGAAAATATTAAAGATGGAAGCTTTTCGAGGAGGAATCTCAACTCTCATTTGATGAAAGATGATACAATACTAAAACAAAGTAAATTTTTAACCAAAGATACTTTTTTGTAATTGGATTTTTATATTTTAGGTAAAATCATTTTATTTATTACTAATTATTGTTTTGTGAATTGTCTGGAGATTTAAAAAAAATTCATTACTTTATCAATGGAAATTTTTAGAATCGAAAAAAGTATATATTCTTACAAAATAATATTCAATTCATTGGCATTAATTTTATTCTGAACTATTGATTCATATATATTTTTAAAGTGCTGGTTTCAGATAAGTATTTCTCTATTTTGATTACAAGTATTCATCAGTTCCAACAACGGTTCTGACTTACTTAATTTAAAAATGAATCACAAATTCAGATATCTATCACATAATGCAGGCATGGAAAATATTTAGATGAGATCTTCATGTCATATTTCCATTCTGTACTACTTAACTATTTGTTGAGCTAAGTATTAGAGAACATCGTAATCGTAATCGATCATGCAGGCTAAATAATTTAAGGATGCTTACACAAAGAATAAAAAAACGTAGATACTGTTTTTTGGTGATTTTACACATTGGGTGTCCAAGAACGGTATTGGGCGTTTGCTAATATAATAAAATAAAAAATATAAGCAATCAGATCGGTTGTTTAGAGTTTATTTACCGGCAATAAACTGGAGAATTCGGTATCAATAGAACATGACCAGATTCTGATAGTTGCGCTACTGGCACGCCTCCAACCTTGAACGAATATTGTTAACAACGCCTTTACACATTGCACTCAAGACTTCACAGTTTCTGATGTGATATTGTATCTATTTCAATTGTCTCAGATTTTTCGGTATAAAAACATTATTTTTTATGTGTCCCCAAAGAAAATAGTTAAATATGAAGAGAGTTCCATAGCTCAAAGTGGAAGGTGTGAAGTAGGCAAATTGGAGAAAAATCAAAGTGAAACTTCCACAAAAGGTTATTTAATATTTAAAAGGGGTTAGTACATGTTTCGACCCTTCAGGTTAACCATTAAAATAACCTTTATCAACTTACTTTTAATTGTTGTATAACATTTGTATTCGTTTTTTGTATCTATCTCGTTTTTTCTATTTTAGCTGATGATGACCTGAAGGGTCGAAACATGTACTAACCCCTTTTAAATATTAAATAACCTTTTGTGCAAGTTCCACTTTGATTTTTCTCCAATTTGCCTACTTCACACCTTCCACTTTGAGCTATGGATCTCTCTTCATATTTAACTATTTTATTTGGGGACACATAAAAAATAATGTTTTTATACCGAAAAATCTGAGACAATTGAAATAGATACAATATCACATCAGAAATTGTGGAAGTCTTGAGTGCAATGTGTAAAGGCATTGTTAACAATATTCTATTTTAGCTGATGATGACCTGAAGGGTCGAAACATGTACTCTCTTTTCAATATTAAATAACCTTTTGTGGAAGTTCGAATTTGATTTTTCTCCAATTTGCCAACTGAGATTGGGACTCCCGGGAGGTCAGTTAAAGATGTCTCGACGAGATATCACTTTGTTCGGGAATAATTCGTTTAACGCTAAGTCAAAAATATGGCAGGTTGCCCCAGCTTGCTGGAACCATGCTCTTAAGTTACAACCATGGAATTTTTTATTAAAAATGAAAAATTATTCTTTGATTTTGAGTGCTTGACTTCGTTTGCGAATGGATACTTGGATGAATTTACTTCTTCGATCGTTTCATGAGCTCTAACAGACCGCGCGGGTAACCTGTTCTTTGAATTTACAAATTTGACATTTGAATCGATCTCTAATGCTATCATCACTGGGTTCATTACGCAACGAGATGTGTAGGTGTAGCTTCCCGGGTACGATTCCATTGTTAATGAAACTCCACGAACTGGTGTGGTACTTTTTTCTATATCCTGTAACAATGCAAAGCCCTCTTAAAACGTTAGCGCAAAAACAAACAACCTATACCGATAAGAAAAAGTGTTGCATTTTTCTATAAATAAATATATGCCCTTAACATTTGTGACCACTATATAAAAACAAAAAAATAGTTTTCAGTAATTTAAGCTAACTTCTATCTCTTACTGTTTCGAAGATCACAATGGTGAGCATCCTGAACATTTAAATATTTTTCTGTAGAAACAACTATTATATTTGCTAATCTAGTTTAAATCCATCATTTAAAATGATTATAATAATATCCAATTTGTATTTGTTTGTATATAAATTATATAAAATTTATTTAAATACATTTCTCCAGATCCATAATGCCACTTAGCCTACAGACATACATATTGTCAATGGAAAACGATATAATTTGTATTCAAAAAATAAAACACTTAATTTATGGATGAGTTTCATAAAGCATCAAAAGTTATCATTTTAATGGCACTGATATATCATTTTTTGATCTAAATAATTTTTTTATAACGTTTCACGTTGATATACGATTCCAAAGAAATTAAATATTTACAATATTTACACAATATAAAATACAATGAATTGCTTACAACAACACTAATATGTACTAAAGCTAGTAACAATGAATTAGGTATATATATATATATTTATATATTATTACAAATTATTCATCGGAGATGTCTCTTTCAGGAAATTGACTTTTCATCGGCGTTAAAGAAGAGATTCAGTAGAAAGATCATGAAGTTGAGCGAGATTTTCCCATTCGATAATTTCGACACAAATGAAAATACATATTCCTAATGACAATTAGATATAGAGTAATCACTACTAATATAAATAGTTATACATTCTCTTGAATTGCAATATAAGATGATGTTATTCCTGAATTTTTCTCAAGATGTGCATTTAATTAATGACAATTATAAATAATTACGAAAGGTTTTAGAAGGCGGCTATAAAATATATAAGGGCAATAAATCTATTATTAAACTAGAAATACGTGGGTGATTGAAATATTATTTATTCACTGAATAATGTTCTAGGTACAAAAACGTTCAGTGTTTGTATGTATAGCTTCATATAGGCTGGTCAACGGTAAGATGCTTTAAGGAAATGTTTATTAAAAAATATTTTTGAGAGTGAGAAACAACTAAATGCGAACATGCACCTTGCCGCACTTTTTCTTTTCAAATCATCCCCTCCCTTCCCGTCATCATTCTTTGATGGTATACAAAACCAAAAATAGACACACGGTGACAGATCTGAACTTTAACAAGACACTTTCCCGGGACATATCCGCACTTTTTTTGTAAAAAAATATGTTTTTTTGTAAAACATATTTATTATTTGATTGTTGCAGTATTGAATAGCATAACGACAGACATATACTGTTTGATTCATATAAAAAACGTAAATGTGTAGGGTGACTCATAAAGATCCTCTATATATGTTGATTCAAGCCACACTCACCTTGGTACAAAGCCAAGTATTTTGGGCGCTACAGAGTCCAAAAGTTATAATTAATTAATTCTTTTTTCCATAAATTTAATATCATCAACTGACACTATTATAGAGTTCTATCCTAAATGAAACTAGTTAACTGCACAGTAAGTACCTTGCTAATGAAACACTGGCAGTTGTTCCCAAAATATTTGAAACTACCGCCGCAACACCAGCATAACACAATGAGCCGTTTTTACATTGCTATCGCTGCTCCCAGAAGCTTAATATATATAGGTAAGTAGTATTGTAATAGTTCAAAATTTTCGGTGTCCGGTTTTCCACAGAAGTTTACGTTTCAAAGGTCTCTGAGACTACAAAAGATATTTTCATAGGTCATAGGTCTGTATGTATGTCAATCTGTCTGTGACAGGATTATCTCAGGAACGGCAATGTTTGCTAGGCATTTATTGAAAAATGTGTTATGCTCAAGACTATGCCGCGAAAACAACTTTAACGATTTTGATTAAATCACCTACTCAAAATATCACCGTGAATAATTAATTCGATAAGTTCGCGACATGATCTTCAAATCTTTGGCTGAAGCTGGGATGCACGAGTCTGTGAACATTTACATCCTATTATATTCATTGACGATAATGATGATAATGAGAAGATGTTGACCTCTTCTTACCATAGTCAAGACGAATACTTCTTATTTTTCCTATTTAAACCCAGTTTTGTTGCTAGCCATAGGGCAACATTTCTGAATCGAATTTAATTTCAAAAGAACATGTTTCTGAAACTGCGTCTTTCTGGAGCATGCCATTTTTTCTTACACTTGTGAATAAAAAAGTCGATCATTATCAGACTATTTTCTTCAAAAAAACGTTATTGTCAAATAAACTGCTCCTCCTACGTTAATATTGAAGACCATTGTTGTTTGTCTTAATACGCTAAAAAAATGGTCACACGATCCGATCAGACGATTTTTATTTGACGGAATTTGTATGGGAATAAAGGTAGGAAAGTCGTGTGAGTGGACAAACCTGATTTTTTAATTATAAATTTAGGACAATCTAGCGCCCAAAATACACAACTTCCTACTAAAGTGAGTTTTCTTCTTCTTCTTTCTTCAACTAATTTTTATCTCAGAAATATGTCGTAGCATTTTGTAAGTACCTTCCAGAAAAAAACATAAATACCTATATTCCTATGCTGCATGTGAAATTTGATTCTAATTTGTGACTAAATCACCGTATCTAGCTATATACAGAAATGTCAACTGATGTAACGTATCTATAGTTGCATAACCGTTATTATTATATCAGAGTAATTGATAGACCTAAGTTCTACTTATACAGCCTGGAACAGCCAAACGGAATAAATTTATCATTTCAATTATTATGCGTATTTATTAGAAAGTTCTGTGACCCGTCTTTTCTTATTTCAAAGCGCCCATCGAATGAAGAATTTCAGAAGGACATGCTTTTGTGTTCGATAATTTATAGTTTTGAAAGTAACATAATTAAAAAATCATGTTTTCGTAGGGGTGAAATCAATTGAAACAACAAAATAATACAGCAGTGATACTAAATTGCAACAAAATAATTACAGTATAAATGCTCATTAAAGACCAATCAAAAATTAGCTTATCTAATTGTTTTTAATGCTAATTTCACAATTTCTTTTTTATAATTATTTCTTAAGATTAAGTGTTGCTTTTAGACTGATAATTAAAATTGTCAATTATCGAAGATAGGGATACATTTTTAAAATTGCCTTTAAATGCGAATACAAAAATAAAAAAATATATTTGGCAAAGATAAACCAATGAAGTCATATGTCAACCGTTGATGACGTCACAAACTGACGTACTACTCGATAAGATTGTCGCTTTGAAATAAAAATCGACGTGTCTCATTTTTGCCTTTTGCTTTTGTCAACAATATTCGAAAACAACTTGGAAGCCTAGTTGTTTACTCCCAGGTAAAATGTACACGAACGTTAAATACAATTTGAAAATTGTTACAGATAGCCCATGGATGTGAAAAATAGGTATCAAGAAAGACAAATTTGTAATAAACCAAATAACAAGAAAGGGCAAAATATAAGATGTGCCAGAAGCCAAAAAAATTGAGGAGAAAAGAAGAAAAACAACGTAAAAAGTGAGAAAATATAGCAACCAAAAGCTGCAATTTGTTATCATAGTTTTACTTCATATCCCTAACTTTATCCACAGATTTATTTTGAAGCCATCCAGAAAATACCTCACCTAAACTCTGTCACCTTTATTGTCACTATATTAATGTCATTCTCATAAACTTCAATGCTTATTCAATTCATTCACCCATCGAATTAATTCGAAATAAGTTTAATCAGGTAATTAATATTATTGTACTTAAGTGAACATCGAGAACATTAATGGATTTTTCTTCAAGTCTTTATAGGAGAGAAATGAAAAAGAGACATCTCCATCAGATACTGTTCACAATTTTCATGCGAATTCTGCTACCTAGATGAGTGCCCAGTTGTGGAGGGCCATCTTCTTCATCGTCATCTGAATCTGCATCGTGATATGGACCCAGTGAGGCCGCAATATCATCGTCATCGTCCATCTAAAAATATAGAAAAAAAATGAAGTGAAAGGCATGTAGAAGACATTTCGCAGGAAAGCTATTTCGGAAAAGTTTAATTTTATAGTAGATACTAAATAATATAAGTAACAATACTTACTCAAAGCGACTAAAGTGTCGAAGTGAAGAATAATTTGCAAATTGTTTTTAATGAATTTAAAACTATAGTGGTTATTATTTCAGAACGGTTCTAAATATGTCATGCAATATAAATTTAACTTGAAAACAAATTTGAGCTCGAAGAATATCTACCATGAAATATTATTTGATTATAGTACAATATTGTACGTATTTTCAACTTATACAATAAGACACAAATTTCAAAAGCCTCTTTTTAAATCAGAATTGAGCCTTTATAGCATACTAAGCATGCAAAAGCATATATTGGTATTGAGCAATTTTTGATTTTGCTCACTTACGGTTTTGAACAGGTGCAGAAATGTATGTATTGATGGGGGATACAGAGAATTACACCTTTACTTTCTGATATATATATATATATATATATATATATATATATATATATATATATATATATATATATATATATATGCTATCATTTGTTAAATCTCCAAGTTTATTAGTAGGAAAGATTTCTAATTCACTATTGATTAAAAATCAATGGTGGATCTCCAAAACTTAAAAAATATGCATAATAATTATTGCTAGGTAAATTTATAAATTTCATATAGAAATGTACCTATTGCAATCGTTCGCAATTTTAAAAATAAAACGTTTCGACCACATGAGATCTTATTCAATTGTTAAAATAAAGATCGGCTATAATAAAAAATATAAAAATTAATACCTTTTTTATACATTTAAGATTTGAATGACCTACCTAAAAGCATAATTCGAAACCAGTTATTTAAAGAAAATTAAAATATATTCTGTGTATGTTAGTTTAGCTTGTTTATGACATTTTTAGCATCTTCTCACTTTCTTTTTTCTCTTCTTCTTTTTGGGAAAATAACTTTTATATAATTGTTTTTATACGTTTTTTCTCTTACGAGGGAATAGATGATTAGCTTGGCGCACGTTGCGAAAAGTAAAATGGTGATTGCCGGAAATTTGGTACAGGACAATGAGAAATATTTGACATTTGACAATTGGTGGGGAAGAAAATTTTGTGGATATCATTCTTTTATAGATTTTGTTATTTATAGAATATTGTTGTATATGACAATCAAATTTTTAATATTCTCGTTTTTAAATTTATTGAATTTGGATTCTTTTTTATATAGATCATTTCTAATATTTTTCGTTTAAATGTGTGTTTCTCGGTGGTTAGTATTTTAGTCTCGTTGAAACTGAATTAATGTTTTTCTAGTTCTTCGTGATTTGTAAGGGCGGTTTTATTTTTCTTATCATATGTATGTCGTAATCGTTGTATGGTATCTCATAGACGGTATGTGTAATTTTGTTTCTGTCTGTTTTGGTTTTTAATTTGGTATAAGCTTTTTTCAATATGTTGTGGGCTTTGTAACTGACAGGATGGTTTTTGAATACTTTTTGTATGCTTTCTAATAGATTGTGTATGTATGGCGCGGAATATTGAATTTATAAGTATTTCTGGATAACAGTTTTGTTTTAGCACTATTTTAGCTTTATCTATGGATTTATTAAACTCTCTGACCCACAATACCGAAATAAACCCATAGATAAAACAAAAATAAAACAAAACTGTTATCCAGAAAAACATCTAAATTCAATATTCTGCGCCAAAATCCATGCAACATACAACACAAATAAACAAATCAAAACAGAAAAAGACAAAAACCAAAACTACCTCACACTCCCGTACATAGACAATCTATCAGAAAATATACAAAATGTATTCAAAAACCACAATATATCCGTCAGTTACAAAGTCCACAACCTTTTGAAAAAAGCATATACCAAAAAACCAAAACAAAATTCCATATACCGTCTATGAGATACCATGCAACGATTGCAATAGCATATACAGGGTGTCCCCATATTGCGATCTCGGTTGAAATCTTGATAACGGCTACTCATAGAAAAAAATTCAAATATAAAAGTTATTTTCATTTATACAGGGTGTCTTAACATCCGTAAAGAATCAAAGTTATGTTTTTTCTTATGCAACAACCTGTATATTTTTGCATATTTGGATTCTGCTGGTAATTCTAAATATAGTTCATGTACAACATCCTTTACCTAAATCTGATAGTTTTTCTGTTATCCGCCATTTCGAAAAAATATATGATTCTTTTCAAATGTCATATCCCATTTGCTTTTTGATACAAGATTATGATTTTTGGCAGGAATATTACTGAAACTATGGCTGAACTTTTAGCGTCAACCAAAGTTGTCTGCGTTGTACAGGGTGTCTCAGACAAGTGCCAGAAAAATTCAAAACTTCATATCTTAATTTTTTTTAAGGGGAATCACTATTTTTTTTATTTTATACTATTGGTGACTCAAAATGCTTTCTTTGGTATAAATATTTCCTATACCTATCTGACATAGTTATCAAAATTTTTACATTTTTGTTTTTATTATTTGGTTTTGAATGGAATTTGCCTTGAATTTTGTTTTATTATTGACTTAGACTTAATACACAATAGAAGATGGAAAATAGAAATAAAATAAAAGTTCATTCCATCATATGTAGGTACGTTATTTTATTATTGAAAAACCCTTAAGAAATGAAACTTCACTTTTTTCTGTAAATACTTGACACAAAGAACAATTTTTCTAACAGAAAACAAATTAAGGAACCAGTGAAATTACTAGATTAAATGTTCAATATGGCCACCATTTCTTTCAATACCGATTCTCGAAGGAACTGTTTGACTGTATTGAGCATTGCGGCATTAATACTTGCACAAGCATCTCTTATTCTGACTTTCATGTTCTCTATAGTAGTAGGTGGCGTCTGGTAAACTTGCTCTTTAAAAAAACCCCACAAGAAGAAATCTAATTTCGTGAGGTCTGGAGATCTTGCTGGCAATGATATAGGACCTCCTCTACCGATCCATTTATTTTCATAATTAGCGTCTAAGAATTTCCTCACTTGTCTGCTAAAATGTGCCGTAGCGCCGTCTAACTGTAACCACATCTGCCTCACGACAGTTAAGGGTAATTCGTCAATCAACTATTGAAAACGGTTTTGTAGAAAATCGTAAAAAATATCTCCATTAACTGTTTCTTAAAAAAGAATGGTCCAATGATGCGGTTCCCGATTATACCAGCCCACAATAACTCTAAGGTTTTCAGGGCTATAATAATGGAAGTTATGTCGGTTAACGTAGCCATTTTTGTGGAAAGTTGCTTCATCAGTGAATAAAATATAGTTAAAAAAGTCATCATTTTCTCCATATTCTTCTAATGCTCACATACAAAATTCAAGTCTTCGTTCAAAATGATTTTGTTCCAGTTCTTGAACCAATTTAATATGCTACGGGTGAAATTTATATTTCTTGGTTATTTCTTTGCAATGGATTTAGCAACACCTATCTCTTTTTCTATCTATCTAGCTGAAATACTGTGATTTTCAATTACATATATATATATATATATACCTATATATATATACATACATTAGATATGATTTTTTTTCATTCATGGTCCTTTTTTACCTTTCCAATTTTGTTCGTAATCGACGCATCCAGTTCTTTCAAATCGTCCTTTTCAGTCGAGCAAACGCTAACTTATTGGGATGACGTTCAGCATTCGGGAAAATTTGCGCATAAATTCGACTTGCTAAGAAACAATTTTGATCACTTATGCCAAAAATATAAATCATGTTAATCATTTCTTGTCTCCATTTTTCTAATTTTAACACTGTTACTACACAATTAGTTTGACACTTCGTAATGAAAACATTGATTTTTCTGTGACGGGAAAAGGGTTTGACATGTTATCACTGTTGACAGGTGACAAAGTATCACTTTTTTCCCCACGGGGTTTTTTCCCGAGTCGATATATATACACATAAATATCAATCAAAACACAGAAATAAACTGACAGATATTTGATTACTTTAAAGGTTTCCTTAGCAACGCATGTATAATGGTCGCCTACCACTTTAAAACTTCATTTTGCTTCGATAATCTTCTGACTTTAATATATTGTAATATTTTATCATCTTTTTTCCCGCCACAGAAAAAATATTGTATTATACAAGGGAAAAATATTAGATTTTAGATCACGGTTTTTTGTCTCCCTCCGCCTCGCGTCAGTCGACAACACAACCTCGGGATAAAATCTAGTACTTTTTTCGCTTGTATAATAAATAACTATTTTGACATTTGCTTTTACTTTCGGATTGTCTAGACCAACCAGTACATGTTATCATCCTTTAGGTCGCGATTTTCAATACAATACGATGGACTGAATCTTTATTTTATGTTTAATACCATCTTCTACTCCGTATTAGTTTTAAAACAAAATCCAAGGTAAATTCCATTCAAAACCAAATAATGAAAAGAAAATGAATAAATCTCGAAAATTATTACAGATAGTTATAGGACATATTTATACAAAAAGGAAGCATTTTAAGTCACCAATAGTATAAAATAAAGAAATAGTCATTCCATTGAAAAAATTAAGTGATGTTTTGATTTTTTTTATTTCTGGCACTTATCTTGGACACCCTGTACAACGGAGACGACTTTTGTTGACGCTAAAAGTTAAGGCATAGTTTCAGTGATATTCCTGCCAAAAATCATAATACTGTATCATAAAGCAAATGGGACATGACCTTTTAAAAAAACATATTTAAAAAATGGCACATAACAGAAAAACTATCAGATTTAGGTACATTGTACATAAACTACGCCTAGAATTACCAGCGGAATCCAAATATGCAGACATATACAGGTTGTTTCATAAGAAAAAACATAGCTTTGAATCTTTACAAATTTTTGAGACACTCTGTATAAATGAAAATAATTTTAGTGTATGCAGCTAATCGTGCTGAATAACTTTTATATTTGAATTTTTTCCAGTAGCTGTTATCAAGATATCAAACGAGATCGCACTATCGGGACACCCTGTACCTATATAGGGTAATCATACCAGTACATTGAAAATCGAATCAATGGACATGAATATGCTAAGAAAAATAAAACCGCCCTTACAAGTCACGAAGAACAAGAAAACATAAATTCAATTTCAACGAGACTAAAATACTACACTGAGAAACACACATTTAAACGAAAGATTTTAGAAATATATAATAAATATTTTTTACAATAAAATGGACCGACGTTGCAGATAGATTGGTAACTTTTGGCACCAACTTCTTAAGTACCATCACCAATAGAATTAATATTATTTTATACTTTTCAGTGCACCAACTAATAACGTCGGTCCTTTTTTTTCTGTAAAAAATATTTATTTCACTTTTGAGTGTAACATCAGTCACGAAAATCGTTGAACGTTCACTAATACCAATGAATATAGTATTTATCCTATTATCCATGTATATTCTTTGCTAGTAGTTGTTATTGAGATTTCAAAACATCACTGCGAAATACGCTCAAGTATTTTAGATGTTACCATTTTACCACTCGAAAACCGTAATTCTAAGGAAAAAATGTTCATTATAGCAAAAATACATATATTTGAGAATTCAACATGCCTCTATCACGGAAACCGTAACTCTTTTAAGAAAATGTTCAATTTAAAAGTTTCCGGATATTTTGGTACCTTTAATTCTGCCATCTCGGATTTTCGATATTCGAGAAAATTTGCCTTCTCCACCATTTTTGGGAGCGGTTTTCGAAGGAAAGGATATTTCGGATTTGTATTTTTATGAATATGGGACCGTTTCTTAAGCCTCCTTTTTCAAATGATCCCAATCGGAGCTTGTTTACTATATGAAACGTGCGCACGAACCAAAAAAAATAAGCAGTCGAATTACAATTCGAGGTATACAACCTCCTCCGTTCATGATTCGTCGTTCAAAAAACTGATATTAAAAATTTTGTGTGTCATATACAACAATATTCTATAAATGATAAAACCTATAAAATGATGATATCCACAAAATTTTCTCCTCCACCAATTGTCAAATATGAAAAATTAGACAATATTTCTCAATATCCTGCACCAAATTTCTGGCAATCAACATTTTACTTTTCGCAACGTGCGCCAAGCCAAACATCTATTCCCTCGTAAGAGAAAAAACATATAAAGCAATTATATAAATGTTATTTCTCCAAAAATGAACAAGAAGAAGAAAAAAGAAAGTGAGAAGATGCTAAAAATGTCATAAAAAAGCTTAACGAACAAACAAAGAATAAATTTAAATTTTCTTTTAACAACTGGACGACCCAATTAGAATTATTTTTAATTTTTAATCTTCCTTATATATCTGGTTTCGAATTATGCTTTTACGTAAATCACTTAAATCTGATATAAGAAAGGTATTAATTTGATACATAATCAAGATGATTATATAGCATAAGCCGTTACTGGTAAATAACTAGATTACGCTAGGACGTCTAACTGTGCTGACAACAACTACTGCGAATTGAATTGAATGACATCGACAACTGTTAGGACAATACATATATATATATATATATATATATATATATATATATATATATAGCACAACACAAGTGTTAAGTCACATAGGTGCTCATTTGTACACGATGAATTAATTTGTAATTGTTGTATAATAATATTAATAATAATAATAGGTGGATAATAGGATAAGTACAATCTTCATTGGTATTAGTGAAGGTTCAACGATATATATATATATATATATATATATATATATATATATATATATATATATATATATATATATAAATAAAAAGATGTTCTTGGGGATGCAGTCATATATTCAATAAAATTCTTTGACTGAAGCCGAGCTTTCGAGAATGTTTATTCTCTTCTTCAGGGCAAACTACAAATCGTTACAAAATTATTTCAACAACAAATTAATAGTATTATAAAAATACTTACAATCGTGAATTTAGAATAAATTAACCAAAAACAGGAAAGATTTCATATCCATCAATTACAAATGTCATTATTTATATTATAGCTTAAGAAGAGTAGTGATATCCTACACCATGAATGCAATGATGTATTATTGATTTGACAGTGAGTGTCACCAACACCTGACAATGCTTTTATGCAAATCTCACAGAGATTGTCATTGTTCAGATTGGTTCAGTTTGTATAAGTCATCTTTTCTGCAAATATTACGTAAACAAATATATTTCAAGTAAAATAACATATAATTTAGAATGTAGCTGCAGAAGACATATAACAGCAAAGATAGAGCAAATATCTATAGTGCGTTTGTATAGCTACTTAGTGTGTAAATTTATATTATGTTATTAATATTTTCTATTCCTATATTTCGGCCAGATCATCTCCCGTTATACAAAAAATCTTGCTGGAAATCAAAAAGCCATAAAAAATATAGTGAAATTAGATATATCAGTATCCATGCCATGAGCTTGTCGCTGAAACAACAACCAACAACGGAAACTATTCATCCAAGAGCATTCCACAACATTCCGCTATCCTATAATTTTTACTTACTTCAAACTTCAAAGTCGCCAATTGTAAATTTATTTTTGAGCGTGTTTGTGGCCGTTAAACAAGGACCATCTGGACTTGTCAATTGCTCCTGAACCATATACCAATAAGTGTTAACAAAATCTAGTATACCGTTTGCAAGAAAGATACTGTTTATAAGTTAGTTAAATCATCAAACCGAAAAATTTATTAGATTCTACTCATAAACAATACCCTCGCAAGCATATTGCTAAGATTATGCTTCAAACCAAAGAAAAAATCAAACTTACATCGACATCCGTTATCATCTCTTTAGTGGAGACGGTTGTGTCGATCCTCCTGATTGATCCCTCATGAATATTGATGTCCATCTTTAACAGCTGATACCGTCTGAGCAGGAATACAATGGGTATGGGCAGAATACCGGCTAGAATCATTGATATGGCTATGGCCATGACCCAGCTAGGGTAAGGAGTCGGTACCACATCACCCTAAAATACAAAAACTCATAAAAAGCTACATTGCATCAAAAAACCCTATAACAAACCTCATCCTTGTTCCAAGCTTGATACTTTGGATGATCGATAACCATTGATACCACCGATGATACCAAAATAATAACCATTATGACTGGCGCTAGATATCGCCAAGTTACTTGCCAGTATA
Organism: Crioceris asparagi; assembly: GCA_958507055.1. Lineage (NCBI taxonomy): Eukaryota > Metazoa > Arthropoda > Insecta > Coleoptera > Chrysomelidae > Crioceris > Crioceris asparagi. Next base: position 60,886,006 of record OY293829.1, on the reverse strand, counting down.
TACCGGGTTTGATGCCAGTCATATCTTGGATGTCCTTGGTGAATTTTTCATGTCCATAAACGTAGATTACGGAAATCATTTCCAATAATGCCACTACCACCAGACCAATGGTACCAGCAAAAGAATCAAACATACTTAGCCAGTATTCCCCAGCCCCGGTCGTGAATATTATACCGACAAGGAAACAGACCAGACATACGGTAGCTAAAAAAAGTTGAAATTAATTTTCTCAACCATATTTTGAAAATAGGTTGAAATAATGCTGATGACATTAAAGGTTAAAAACATGTTATGAGAGTGAGATGACGATGTTTCGTAGTCAATTATTATAGATTCAGTTTTAAGTTTTTGTGAAAAATTAGAAGTGTTACATATTATACCAACAATAATTAAATTACCACATTATAATGTTGGTTTTTAGCCTCGTAACTAAATCTTATGAATCATTGATACTGACAAGGGGTAGAAACTCCCCCACCATCCCGGTGGAGGACAAATCTACTTCAGGGATGCACCCCTGCCACTTGAGTATTAATTTTCCCTTTCTCTTTTAGTTTGAAAATTCATTTCTAAGCCCTTTTAAATCCATCTATAATCAGAAATATCTGGGCGACCGAGCTTTGCTCGGGTGATACAGGATTGTCTGAAGTGAATCTGAACGAAGAAAGATGATGAAGAACAAGAAAACTACGATGAAATAGATAACATCAGAAAATACAGAAGAATATAGGGCAATGGTAGCCGAAAACAGGAAATATGGAAAATATTGAGATTGAAGATATGAATAATCACATATAGGGTGTCTCAGCGAGACCGTTCATTAGAAGTTTATGGGGTTCTGGTCAAAATACAAGTTTCAAAATTGAGAGTTATTCGGTTATTAATCGATTATATGATTATGGTTTTTCAACTAAATTACTTTTAGATTTCTGGTTCTTCCGGTTATACCGGAAGTCGGCATCTACTTTGTTATTTTAAAGATAACGCACTGTGTATTTTGTATATTTGGATTGACCTATTCTTAAGCTTCATAAATACCTGTGCTTTTTTCAGTTCGATCCAGCAGCTTTGGAGTTATTCAATAAAAAAACTGCGGTAGCATGTATTCAAACAGTCAGAGAACACTAGATTTTTCGGATATCAATTTAGGATTCAAACTATGTTCAATCGATATGTTGAAGTATTTTTTTTTCGCTCAAAAATGATTATCTACATAGTAAGGTTACTTAACTATGTCATATTAGGTTTTCGAAATTTTAAGGAACAATAACTTAATTTTTTTAAATGGCACCCCCCATATTTTATTGCTTAGTCATCTTCGGCATAAAATTTTACATTTCTTATACCTCATATGTCCTAAACCTGAGATTGATAGTTTAGGAGATATATATATATATATATATATATATATATATATATATATATATATATATATATATATATATATATATATATATATATATATATATATATATAGAATATATAATTAGAAATATTATTAGGATTTGGTGCGTTATTGGGAACTATTTCATTTATTTCAAGATTAAGTTCAGGATGCATCAAACATTTGTTTATCAAATTTAGAGGAAAATCATTTTCTAGTAACATTTGTTTTAATTCAGTTAAACTTTCATTTCTATATAAATTATGTGAAAGTTTGATAACTCTACTTTTTAATGACATAATTAGTTAATTTTAATTTTTTGTGGATGATAGAAGAAAAAATTTATGTATCTATTACTGCATATAGGCTTTCTGTACCATTTTGTACGTAATATACCTGCATTATCATCCACAAAAAATGAAAATTAACTTAATTATGGCATTAAAAAGTAGAGCTATCAAACTTTCACATAATTTATATAGAAATGAAAGTTTAACTAAATTAAAACAAATGTTACTAGAAAATTCTTTTCCTCTAAAATTCATAAACATATGTTTGATGCATCCTGAACTTAATCTTGAAATAAATGAAATAGTTCCCAATAACGCACCAAATCCTAATAATATTTCTAATGCTAATAATATTTTACCTATCTATAGATCTCATCAATGAACTCACTAGTAAACTTGTTAATATTTTTAAGGGGTATAATGTTATAATTTCGAGAAAGAATGTAAAAACAGTATCTAGTTTATTTTCTACATTAAAGACTCCTTTAAAAATAACAGAAAATCTGGAGTAGTATATAAAGTAAATTGCCTAGACTGTGAATTATCTATCATATATTGGTCAAACTTCCAGAAATATTTAGGGGAAGGATTACATCTCATAAAAGTGATATTAGACGAAATAAAAAATCTTGTGCCTTGACAGAACATGCTATCAGTAAGAAACATAGTATTGATTTTGATAATACTATTGCACTATGTTCTGAGAAAAAATATTTGAAACGTGGTTTCTTAGAAATGGTGAATATTACGAAACATAATAACACTATGAATAAACGCTCAGATATAAAAGGACTTATTTCCATTTACTCTAAAATTATATAATGATAATTATAATAATTTTTCTCCAGATGTATCTCAAAATTAATATGTATAGATATTTATGTATAGTTAGGTATGTACCTAATATGTACCTATAATTGACATTTAAAAATTTATTATTTTGAAAAGAGATAAGTACCTAATAATCTGATATTTATTTTATGTTTATATATGTATTTATGTATGTATGTGTATATATATATATATATATATATATATATATATATGAAATTTATTTATTAAAAATGCTTATTTATTTTCCAATGGCACACTACTATCAATCTCAGGTATAGGACATGTGGGGTATAAAGGATGTAAAATGATACGCCAAAGACGACTAAGCATTAAAAAATGGGTGGTGCCATTTAAAAAATCAAGTTATGGTTCTTCAAAATTTCGAAATGGTAGCCCCACTATGTAGACAACCGTTTCTGAGCGCAAAACATACTTCAACATATTGTTTAAACATAGTTTGAATCCTAAATTGATATCCGAAAAATCTAGTGTTCTCTGACTGTTTGAATAAATGTCTGCTAACGCATTTTTTTTTAGAAAAAATTGAGTAACTCCAAAACAGCTGGATCAAATTGAAAAAATAAAAGTATTTATGAAGCTTGAGAATAGGTGAATCCAAATATATAAAAATATACAGGGTGTTCTATCTAAAATAACAAAGTAGATGTCAATTTCCGGTATAACCGGAAGCACCAAAAATCTAAAAATATTTTGGTTGAAGAGAACATAATTTATTAAATATAACTCTTAATTTTGAAATTTTTATTTTGACCAGAACCCAATACACTTCTAATGAACAGTCTCGTTGAAACAGCCTGTAGATCTTGACACATGCTGCTAAAAAATATAGCCCTAAAAATGATAATTATAGGATCACAAAACTTACTAAGAAATACTAAACATCTGATAAAACAGCGTGGAGAAATGAGCACTCATACACATGATAAAACAATATATCAAAGGAAATAAGGAAATGCATCAGAATCACAACACCAACAAAATAACACAACTCATTGAAAAGAGACAAGCAGTGGGAGAATACTGATTTATAAATTAAGAAATACAGAAGGACAGATGTCATCCAATAGAAGACATATGTTGAGTCTAACCTAACATTTCTATCAATACTCATAGGATAACCCAAACCATATACTACCATACCAACTGTGATGAGTCAGAGCTTGGGAGAAATCTATTATTAGGCAGGCTGGATTTAGATGGAAATGACCATCTGTTGGTTGTGAAGGCCCTAGTGGAAAGTTGTGTTGAATATGATAAACCCCTCATACTAACCTTTGACGAATTAGAAAAGGCATTCGACTCAATCGATCAACACAAACTATTAAAGCCTTAACGCAATGTCGTTTAGAATACCGTTACACCAAACTTTTGAAATATATACATGACCATGTATCGCTACATAGAAAGATAAACGAATTCCGTGTTAAAAGAGGTGTGCGAAAAGGCGCTACCATTTTCCCCGTACTGTTTATTACACTATCCGGTCCGGATGTTGTCAATCAGCATCTGTGAGGAGTGAAGTGCCAACCCGGCGCATCTCCAGGTGGCGGATAGGAGGGGGCCTCTAACGATGATTTTTATATGAGAAGGGGGCCTGCGGGGAAATAGGGCTCATTGAGACTAAAAACTCAGTTGGCAGCCACGAATACCCTGCCGCGGACCAACTTCACCTGTCCCAGCTGTAGTGTCGTGGCTAAGGGAATTGCACTCAGGTACAACGATGCCAGGTGTGCTTTCGAGCTAACCACGAAACCACCCTGTCAAACCAACGCATCCTGGTCGTCTGTGGTCATGTCTCGCGGGCCAGTGATGCGGGGGGGTCTTGGCTTAACCGCCCGGACCAAGAGGAAATAACCTCATCAAAAATTCTAAATCCAAGACGGGAAACAAGGCCGAGGGATGCATGGCTAGATAGAGGATTGGTCTCTACTGGATTCGACCTTGGAGCACAAGGGGGAACTCCATTGTATTAACCCCTTACTCCTGCATGCGGGGCTCTGCAGAAGTGGACCGGTTTGTCCCCAGCTACTCGTGGGAACTTTATGGAAATTTCATATAATCCCAAACTCACCGGAGGAGAGATGGAGAAAGCCTCCACCTTTTCATCCGGGCTCCCTGTAAAAAAGGGAAATGCCAAACGGCAAAGGAATCGTTGCCGTTTGACCTGCCGAAACTCGGACAGCCGGGCGGCAGAGACGATCCACTGAGAAAGGGTCTCAGTGGAGCAGGAGTGCGGAAGTACCTGCGACTCCTCCATCAGGGACTTGCACCTGAGGAGGCCAGAAAACAGGCTCTTCAACTCTCCATACCACCTACTGTCCCGACCCCGAAGGTAACACCGACGGGAAAAGGGACAGGAAAGAGAGGCGCGGAGCATATCACTCCTCCGGAAAGGCCTCAGCCTAAAAAGCCGAAAACAGTTGCAGCAAAAACCGGGCATGCCAAGGCCGTAAAGGCTATTCGTGTGGGTATCATACCCAAGGATTACCCTAGAGTAATCCTTGAACCACAGCGGCTCTCAACACTGGAGGATACTCTAGTGGAAGAGATGTGCAGTGGAGAGGTGAAGGGATTGCACTTCACCGGTATACATTTCCGCTGTGGAATGATGCTGGTGGACTGCGGTTCTCAGGATTCAGCGGACTGGCTCATTGGAGTAGTGCCGGCCTTGAGGTCTTGGGAAGGACCCAAGTTAGTGGCGGTGGAGGAGAAAAACATCCCCAAACCCGTCACTGTAACGGTGTACTTCCCAAGAAGCTTCGAAATGGAGACGGAGAAAATCCTCCGACTCTTCGAAGTACAGAACGCCTGGCTCAGTACCGGAGCCTGGAAAGTTCTCAACTCCAAAAAGGAGGGAACCGGTACTGTCCTCACGATTGGGATCGTTCACCAATCAGGAGAGGCCCTGAAGGCAGAAGGATGCTTCTTAAACTTTAGGTTTGGACGTGTGTCTGTCTCGGGGCTAGGACAGAAAAATAAACCTGCGGGAGGTCCAAAGGATGTGGAGATGCCCTCCACATCTACGGACTCCGGTTTGCAGGATAAAACTGCTAGCTCAGGTCTGGTCGAGGCCTCTGCTGGCTCTGCCAAAGAAGCCGGGGTGGCAGAGAAATTCTCTGCAGTCCTGGGGGAAGGGCGAACCCATGCGGGGGTCGAGGCCATAACCCGAGACCCAGATACCCGCTCGAGCTCCAAGGAGACTACCCTCCCGATGGATCTTGATGAGGGACAGCAGGAAAGAGAGGAGGGGGGAACTAGAGGCTGGACTACCCAGCCCCTACACCCCAGACTACAGCACCATCATCCCTTTCTCCAAGGTGGCGCAAGTGAACTTGCATCACGCGAAGGGAGCTTCAGCAGTGACTACAAGGCTATTTGCGAAATCCCAACTGGATTTTGTACTGATCCAGGAACCCTGGACAGGCAAAGCAGGCCAAATTAAAGGTTTGGCATCTAAAGAATTGATCTATGACCAGAGGCAGGAGTCCCCTCGTGCCTGTGTGATCATAAGAAACAACATTAATTACACATGTGTTTCAGAATTCATGACTCGGGACCTAGTTCCAATTCTAGTACACCTCAACACTGGGGGCATCAACCGAGACATAGTTATTGCATCTGCTTATTTTGCTGGAGACAATCCTGCAATACCTCCAGTCGAAGCTCAAGAGCTAGTGCAATACTGCAATAGCAGACAACTGCCTGTCATCATAGGCTGTGATGCCAATGCGCACAATGTTATTTGGGGAAGCACGAACAACAACCCTAGAGGTGAGTGCTTACTTGAATATCTCTTAGCTAATAATCTAGAAACCCTTAATGTGGGAACAACCCCCACTTTTGTCACGAGAGCAAGAGAAGAGGTCCTGGACTTAACAATTGCCAGCCTTACTGCCAGGAATAACGTATTTGATTGGAGAGTGATGGAGGAACCTTCTCTCTCCGATCATAGGATTATAGAGTTTAGGATTGCGGGGGAAGTAACCTCACTGTCTCCAACTCGTAACCCTAGAAATACAGATTGGTCTAAATATAAGACCCTTCTGAAGCAAAACTTGGAACAGATCGAAAGTAATGGGGTCAAACACCCACACTGCGATCTGGATCAAGAGGTCGAACTGGTCAGTGTGGCGATAACGGATGCATTCCAATCAAGTTGCCCACTCTCAAAAGCTCGACCAAGCAAGGAAGCACCTTGGTGGAACAAAAACCTGTCAAACCTCAGATTAGAGGTCCGTCGGCTCTTCAACAGGGCCAAAAGAGACGATAATTGGCAGGGCTACATCGAGAAGCTTACACAATACAATAAGGAGATCAGGAAGGCCAAGAGGCTTCACTTTCAAGCTTTTTGTGAAAAGATCACTTCGACTCCTACTGCAGCCAGATTGCAAAAAGTCATGGCAAAAGGGGCAATCAGCCCCTTAATGTCGCTAAAGAAGCCAGACGGGTCATACACTGAGGGAGAAGTGAAGCGATCTGCTCTACTTCTCAAAACACACTTCCCAGGAAGTGAACCCCTCAGTAGTATTGACGTAGCAATTCAAACCAAGAATCCTCGCAAGGAAGATTGGAGTATTGCTAAGAAGATATTCACAAGACAAAGGTTAGAATGGGCAGTCAACACCTTTCAACCTTATAAATCGCCGGGAGTAGATGGCATATTCCCAATACTCCTACAGAAAGGAATGGAGGAGATCCTTCCCCATCTCCTGAAGATTACAAGAAGCTGCCTAGCACGGGGCTTTATACCTAGCATATGGCAAAGAGCCAAAGTAATCTTCATACCGAAAATAGAGAAGAAAAATGGGACTGATCCCCGATCTTTCCGACCTAACTGTTTAACATCGTTTCTACTGAAAACGATGGAGTAAATAGTGGATAACTACATAAGAACAGAGATTCTGAAGGACAAACCACATAAATGTCAGCATGCATACAGGGCGGGGCGTTCAACAGAAACCGCGCTGTATCAGCTACTTGAAGTCATTCAGAGTTCTCTGAGCAATAAAGAAATCGCAATGTGTGCCTTCCTGGACATATCTGGGGCTTTTGACAACACCACACATGTGTCAATCAGGGAGGCACTCACACGGCGAGGAGTGAACAAGACCGTTATCAAATGGATGTATGAGATGTTGAAGACGAGAATAGCTGAGGCCCAAGTAGGTGATCATACCACCTCTGTTAAAGCTACTCGTGGAACACCTCAAGGATGAGTAATATCTCCCCTTCTATGGAGCTTAGTAGTAGACGAGTTACTCCACAAACTCACGGAGCTTGGCTTCACATGTATAGGCTATGCTGACGACGTAGTCCTAATAGTCCGAGGAAAATCGCGAACACCCTATGCGAATTATTGCAGGAGGGCCTCAGAACTATTGAGCAATGGTGCTTGTCAGTGGGGCTTAGCATAAACCCATCCAAGACCACAATTATTCCATTTACTAGGAAAAGGAAACTTCCAGCTATAAACCTCTCACTTTGAGTGGAGATATAATAAGCTGGAAGGCTGAAGTCAAATATATGGGATTAACACTAGATAGCAAGCTTCTGTGGAAGAAGCATATTGAGGCTACTGCTAGCAAAGCAATAAAGCCCTTAATGACGTGCAGAAATCTGACTGGTAAGACTTGGGGATGTAACCCAAAAATACTGCGATGGATGTACGTCATGATTGTAAGACCGATAATATCATATGAGTCAATAGCCTGGCATGGCAAGGCAAGTCAGAGCAATACGAGGAAAACCCTCGATAGAATACAAAGACTAGCCTGTGTCTGTATCACTGGAGCCATGAGAACTTGCCCGACCAGGGCACTAGAGATCATCACAGATCTCACACCTCTCCATCTAGTGATAGATAGATTGGCCCATGAGGCCATTCTAAGACTATCTAGGGAAGGTTCAGACATTGTGGGAATTCGGAATCAGAGAGCTTGGTCCTCTCTGTCGAAACACATCCCATCAGCAAACCTTCCCAGTGATGTAATGACAAAGAAAATTAGCATCGAGAGAACTTTCACCACGGTGCTAAGTAGCAGAGAAGATTGGGACAGGGGGCTCACAACCCAAGCTCTCAAAAAGAATACCATTAAATGGTACACTGATGGTTCTAAGACCACGACGGGGACAGGCGCTGGAGTGTTTGGGAATCGCACCAAATGCTCACTTGCGCTAGGCCGCTGCCCAAGCGTCTTTCAAGCAGAATTGCTTGCAATTGAGAGATGCGTGGAGGTGAACCTTGAAAGAAACTATCAGAAATGTGACATTGTAATACATTCTGATAGTCAAGCTACAATTAAAGCACTGAACTCTCATACCATTGAATCTAAAATGGTATGGGAGAGGAAGCTCAATGAGCTAGGCAAGAACAACTACTTAGTCTGGGTTCCCGGCCACTCGGGAATCAAAGGCAACGAGGAGGCCAACACACTTGCCAGGAAAGGAGCACAAACTCCATTTACTGGCCCAGAACCCTTCTGTGGCACAGATAAAAGCACCTACAAAAAGGAGTTTCTGGAGAGGGGAAAAACCGTAAAAGAAACACTCTTGCGGGATACCCCTGGATTGGATCATTCCAAAAAGTTTCCAAAAAACTTTGATACTGCAAGATCCAAAAGGTATTTGGATCTCAGCAAGAACAAGCTACACCTACTCACTGGATTTCTTACAGGACACTGTCGCCTCAAGAAGCATCTAATGAGATTAGGTCTAGCAGAGGATGACGAGTGCAGATTCTGCGGGGAAGAGGAGGAAACTCCGGATCACCTGGTGACGGAATGCCTCGCCATTGCTAGCCAACGTAAACAGTGCCTTGGAATAGCAACCTGCAGTAGTGAGGAAGTATCCTCCTTGAAGCCAACCCAGATACTGGAGTTCATTAGAACTCTGGAACTGGAAGGCGACTTGTAGACCGCGTATAGGCGAGTGCAACTTAGGTAGGGGGCACAATAGACCTTATGGTCGCAGTGCAATGTAACCCTCTCTTAAATCTAAATCTAAATCTAAAAATCTTATTACACTATAAGAATATAAGTACAAAAGCGTAAACTGGAGGAAATGTGTAACTGGGAGAAGCTCAAGAATGTTTTGGAGATGGCCCAGTGCTGATTATAGACAAAGTAGACGAAACAGAAAATATGTTGGAAACTCTTAATTAGGCGACACATAAATTTATTCAAGAACAAAACTGATGACGAATTTAGCTGTTAATGGAAATTTCTTGGTGGACGGAGCAAATGTCGATTGGTTCTAACAGTCATAAATATTGGATCTTAAGAAGAAACGGACGAGCATGGGCAGGATTCGGAATTGAGATACGTGTTAAAAACAGTAATACCATTATACAAAAAGTTGAAGGTGTTCCATCAGTGTGTTATGCCAGTACTTACATATGGTGCAAATTAAGTTACAATGGCAAACAAATCCATAAAAAATCCGCTTAGCTCAGCGAGCTATGTAAATATTAATTCTAGGTATATCCCTAAAGAGACAAGATACTCAATAAAATAATAAGACTACTTACAAGAATAACATACTATATATTTGATTCGAAAACTTAACTAGGACTGGGCAGGGCTTATTGCCAGAAGAAGATTCTCTCAGAATCAAGGGCAGACCTCGAGGCAGTCATGGCCAGAGGACCTGGAGAGATTTTAAGGAAACTGGATCAAAGTAACACAAGACCGAGAAAGTTGAAAAAATTTGAGGGTGGCCTAGCGGTGGACACTTGATGATTCATACTGATCTCTTACCAGTTATGTATTGCTTGCTGATCCTCTTCAATATTTCAATATCAAAGATGGTACACAGCATTCCCTCAAGAATACCAATTTGAGAGCCAATACCGAGCGACAGGAGCATCATGAAGAATATAACAGCCCAAAATGGGGCACCAGGTAATTCAACGATGGCTTGCGTGAATACGATGAAGGCCAGGCCAGTCCCCTCAGCAGCCTGAAAGAATTTAATATTTTTGTTTTGAAATGTGCTTGCAGTTTATTTGATGTAACTCACGGCGTCAAGTTCTCTGGCAAGTGAGCATTCTCTAATATCGTTAATGGTGTGGTTAGCCTGTTTTAATGCAATATCGTAACTCTCGTCAGATATCTTGTCTATATTTCCCGTCAGGAATCCACTATCGATGAGCAAATTCTTATTGCTGTAAAAAATATAAGCTCTTTGTAGACAAATTAGTAGATTACTGTCAGAGATAATATATATTTACAATAATTGCAGGATGAATCTTAAATATTTTTCAGAAGATGTTATGATATTACACACCAAGCTATTTCCAGCCTTGGCATCATGTCTCTGTCCAAAAGACTGTCGCGTACATAGATTTTGACTGACTCGTTAAAAGAAGGAGGAACACAAATCGACTATATGTTTTTAAGTGTTTACCTTCATTTGAAATTGGGCAACTGAGAGATGCTCCATAATATTAAAGTTTCAAGGATTCATAGAATATAATATTGAAAAATGAATTATTATTTCTTAAAAATTCTCTCTTCTTGGAAGGTGTCCTGCGGTTACCTTCCATTTTTCCTTTTTCTAAAATGGGACATATGATTTTTCAAGAATACTTGAGCAAAATTAGAAATTTTTTCGCCAGGACTTGAATGTTGTCATGTATTCATCTTGATACTAAATATTCCACAGAATTATCTGAAAAGGATCGAATTCATAACATCATAGAATAGAGATGCTAGGAACTTGACAGCGCTTAGATAATAGATACAGACTAGTATGCCAATAAATCTATTTGTTTGAAATATCTAATAAATAAGCATCTATTTATTTCATTATATTGAACTTGAGAGCAGAAACATTGGGCAAAAGAATGGCGAGGACAACAGAAACGAAAATTCAAACATCGATCAAAAGAGTAACTCTCAGATATCAAATTGGAGATCAGAGATAAGACGTAAACTGGAACAGGAATGGTTAGATGGATCACGCATGAGGTTTTGGGAAGACCATATAGATAGAATGCCCGAGGAAACACTGGCCAAGTGGGTAGAAACACTAACTCGCATACCATTGGGCCGTCTTCCAAAACGGAGGAAGAAGAGCAGAAGCTAACTGTCACAGGAATCAGCAAAATAAGATTTATATAGAGCAGACGGCACAAGATGTAGTCCTATAAGTATTAGGAAGAAGAAGAAGATTTTGTAAGCTATCTGCAATATTCGGGATGTCTGGAATAAATATGAGTAATTTATTATACCGCTCTTGTGCCATGATCCCGATGATCAGTATCCAACTGAAAATACTCGTCATCAAACATAAAACCATGGTTTATTTGAAAATCGATACAGTCGTTTCAATGTTAAGACACTCTTATTCGTAAACCTTTATGATTATCTATTGTGTTTCTTCTATATTGCATAGTAATGCTATACTTACTCAATGATACAGTTATCAACATTGCTAACAGCTTTGAATCCTAAAATGGCGAAAATCACAACGCTAGCATAAATGGCTGTCATTGCATTGCAGACAGAGACCAGAATCACGTCACGTACGCAATTGTTTTTTGGTGTATTGTAGGAGCCGAAGGCTATCAATGAGCCAAATGCTAGACCAAAGGAGTAGAAGACTTGAGTGGCCGCATCCAACCATACCTTTGGGTCAAGCAGTTTGCTCACCTAGTTACAAATATGCATTCATTATTGTTATTCGTATACAAGAAGGAAATTATCTCATCTTACCTTCGGTGTTAACATGTGAGTGAGTCCAGCGCCAGCACCTTTCAGCGTTATACCACGCACAAAGAATATCGTTAATACTATGTAGGGAAACATTGAAGTAAAATATACAACCTAAAATAAAAAAGAAGTTAGATTATATTCTAAATGAATAACCTTCATATCATATTAAGAACAATCAAAAAAATATTCACTTTATGAGTATTTTGATGTTATCATCCTTGATTGAGCATAATTTCAAATGCAGATTTGAGATATTGATTAAAAACTTTCATTATCGATAACACTCGAAAGATTTTGAAATACTTCAAAACTTCAAGGGCCAAAATGACTAGACAACTAATTTATTTAAAATTGTTGAAAATTTTTACTAATGACAACACAGTTATTTCATGTACATGATCTGCTACTACAACCTTGGCACGGATCAAGTAGGTAGGTATCATTTTGTATTTTGAAGAAATCTAAATGAAACCTGGTAATTAGATAAATCAGTAAATTGCATGTTAATTTTGAAGTACAAAAAAACAGTTCCAGTCAAAAATACTGACGATTTTGATATTTGCAACGAGATATCCTGTAGATTAAGTTTTGTATAAAGTATACGACTTCCAGTTAAAAAAAAGGGCGAAGGATGCTCTGAAATGTAGAAATTTGTTTTAAAACATGAGCAGAAAGAAAGTAAAATAATTTCTTAGGTAACTGATTTTGTCCTGTCCTAAGCAAAATGGTTGGCTGCTAAGTAGGTAGGTATATGCTCAATTGAAATCTTCTCATACATTTTAAGATTCACTTACTTTTCCTGAGCTTTGAATACCCTTCATGACAATAAAGAAAACTATGATCCAAGAGAGCAGAAGGCACAATACTATCCACCATCTGGGCATACCAGGATCCTCGATACTGGGAGAAGCATCTAATGTGGAGCGATACCAAAAGTATGCCGTAGCTGAAGATTTATGACATTCCATTACTATGGTACCATTCACTTTCGGGCAGAACTTCCACGGCAAAGGCGACTGAAATGAAATGAAAGCAATAACCATTACCAACTATTTAATATCTAAATTTGGAAAATTGAGATATGTATAGTACTCAGTCTTACCTGGAAACTATTGAATAAATAGTAGAAGCACCATGTTATGATGACATTGTAGTAGAGAGCAACGAAAAATGTGACAATTGTGGAAGATATACCTATACCACCTAACCAAGGATGAATGGTGTTCCAAACACCTAAGGAGCCAAGCCGCATCTTCTGCCCGATGCCCAGCTCAATGAGAAAGAGTGGGATACCCTCAAGGATCAGCATTACCGCAAACGGAATGAGAAAAGCACCTAAAACAAAATATTTATGGAGTATATGTGATAAAATGAAGATAATAATCTAAGTATAAGTATCTTTACTATATATATTTAGGTCTCACATAAAATGACTCTTGGTAACTCGACTGGGTTCCAAATAATATAAAACGGAGTCGAAGAACCATGTAAGCTATTTTTTCCGATTTCCTCCAATTTTAACTGATTTCATAAAAAGGAAGAGGAGAACAAATCGACAAATATTATATCAAATGGATGTTACCTCGTTTTGCATAGTAAATGAGTAGGGATTTGATTTGATTCCTTTTTCATTTGCAAGGCACTACTGGAATATGGTCCCATATGAATCCTTTCAAAATCTAATAATTATATTAAATATCTTTCAGAATCTTCTAAGATAAAATGTTAAATAAATAACTAAATAAATAAATAACTGAAATGGAGTCAACTTCATTTAATGATAAATAAATGATAAATAAATGTTATATTGGTACCATACCAACAAACATAAAAATATCGAAGCTAGAGCTCTTGCTCAGTTTCAGAATCTTTATGATACCTTGTCTTTAAATACGTTAATCTCGTCCCATTAACTTTATTATTCAACTGCTCTTGAGTGATTAATACTATTATTCATAAACAAACAGCGTTATAATAACTTTCTCAGTACTTGCATCTTAGTATATATTGTTATGGTCGTATAGTATAAAATTTGTGGCAGCACTCGCTTGCGGCTCGTGAGTTATAACCTACATTACGGCTCGTCCGCTCCTTAGAAAACATACTATTATTCCTCGGTTCGTATTTTTGCTAGAATTATAATTATTATTATCCTATACTTTGCAGTAAACTTCTCAATTGCTGTTTAAAGATATGTCCAAGGGTTGCAGCAATTTTGGGCTTATTCGATAGCGGTGGCTATCTTTTTCAAGGTTTGATTTGAGTATTAATTAAGTCGGTACATTGTAGGAATGTATTTATTTCTTTGGATGTCAGAACCTAAACCAAATTATTCTACTTAATTATTTAATCTTGATATTAAATGAATTAATAATAATTTTAGAACTACATTTTAGACCAAAAGAGCTAGTCATCTATAGTATAATCTTTCCTCCAGTAAGGATCCTTACTAAAACATCCGATAATATTCTTAGATACTAATTTTATAAGGTAAACTACAATTCTTGTAAATGAAAATTTACGCCATCTGCCTCTCATGTTTCTTCATGTAGATTAGAATAGATTTGTTGGAGTGGCTGCGCGCCCTAGCCCATCGCGACCAGTTTTGGTCTATTGTGGTTCTCCATTGCCTCTGTAGTTCAATATGTAGATTTATCCTTTCTAGCAGATTTACCAGTCTAGATACCGGGTCCTTCACGTAACTTTCTGCCTTCGGTTCCTCTTCCCCGAATAATTGAAACAGCACTCTTACCAGGACTTCACATTCGCAGAGTATGTGAACTGCGGTTTCCTCCTATTCCTGGCAGAATCTACATAGATCGTTCTTGTCCAGGCCCATATTATTCATGTGCTTCGTAAGTCTACAGTATTCTGTCAGCATCTTGATGTTGACTGATATGATTTCAGCGATTTTAGTGCTGCTTGGCTGTCTGAGTAAAAGACGATTCTTTGGCTATTCACCTTACATCTCAACAGTTGTTCCGCACAAAATTGTATCGCCATGACCTCTGCCTGAAAGACCGTGGCCTAAATATCTAGGAGATCATAGACCTCCCTTATACCCCGTGTATGCCGGCTCCTGTTCCTTAGTTGGTTTTAGAGCCGTCCGTGTACCAGCTGAGTCTTACCTTCAAAGGCGGTCCTGCTATCGTCTTTCCTATCTGGTACGACTACTGTATATTCTTTTTTGAAGTTATATTGTGGGGCCAGTTTATCCGTTGGCATTAGTGATGCTACGAGATTGGTCTTGGTCTTGCAGTCTTGGTCTTGTTCTTGCAATTTTGCAAGACCAAGACAGAGATCAAGACTTTCTATGCAAGACCAAGACCCAAGACCAAGACCAATACTGGGATGCAAGACCAATACCAAGATTAACCTGGCCTTGGTCTTGCTGCAAGACTTGCGAGACTTGCAAAACTCTTGCAGTTCCGTAACCAAACACCAAATTGGTAGGAAACATATTATTTTACTCAATGATTAGATAAGAAATGCTAATAACCTAATTAATTTAATTTTTGAACTCCCTTATGATCGATCTTTATTTTACATATTCTAAAAATATTGAATTAAAAGTTGTTGGTTGAAAAGCGAGTTCATTTTACCCTTCTAGGATTTCCGGATTTCAAAAAAATCTTAAATACCCTATACCTATACCGTAATTTCAACCCTTCTAGGATTTCCCTTACCGAGCTGTTTTCAAAGAATCCCGACAGTTCGTAGCCAGGGGAAGGTAAACTAAGTACACGGTTTTTTATTTTTATTATTTTTTCTATCGCGCAGAATGTTTTAAGCAAACGTTAAAAATCATCTATAAATCTGTTTTTTTTGATGACATTTATCCAGTGGCCACTTTTGGAGATATTTGAAATTTTATATTGCCCTTATTTTGAAACTATTTTCTCGATCATGCTCATTAACTAACTCAACTGAGATATCCACACGACTGACTTTTTAAATAGATACACGTTTTATAAATGTGCGTGTTAAATCTCTAACTGTTTTTAATTTTCATTTTTTGGAAAAAGCTTTCTACAAAAATTGAAGTTAGTTTTATCAGAAATACTTTTGATCGCTTTCAGAGATTCTTTCTATTTTATTAAAGAAAATGGTACAAAACCATTGTAGAATGAGCAAGAGAATGTGTTATGAAATAGAAGTATGAAGTAGAAATATGTAGTAAAATTAGTGCTCAGTTGGGACGGATGATACCAAGAAAACACAAGCAGACTAAGTCGCGCTAGTAAGATACGATTCTCATATGTGAATGGTGATTATTAATTTATAAACTTTTACGCATCTCACTGGCCCTAACTTAATTCTAGGCACCTAGTTTTATTCTCATTACTTATTCTACATTACCAGGCGTGTTTGTTCTGGACAATGACAATTTTTTCATACGGTCGATATTTAACCATTTCGAATGATAATATAATTATAGGCAATCTTATAAGATTATGAATTACATACTTCCGATACATATGCAGGGTTCTTCTTCATTTGGATTAAGCAATTACGGTTTAGAATCGCAACAACTTTTCACACTTATAGAAAGATCAAAATTTTTGCAAGAGTCTTGCAAAGTCTTGCTAGTCTTGCAGCAAGACCAAGACCAATACCAAGACCGTATATGCAAGACCAAGACCCAAGACCAAGACTATGGATTTGATGCAAGATCAAGACCAATACCAAGGGTGCAAGACCAAGACCATATCGGTCTTGGTCTTGGTCTTGCTTTGCGCATCACTAGTTGGCATTCCCAATATTGGATCGGCCTTTATCTTTACTAATATATATACGAGTAACGACTTTTCGTATGACCACAAAAATCTCGAAGACTACTTATCCGATTTCGATATTTTTTTAATTGAATTTTTCATATTTGCCCAAGTGACATAGGTTATATTTTATGTGTGTCTGGGCGTCCTAGGTTGAGGGTTCCATATATGTTATTCCCAAAGAAGTATCTCTGAGCTCTATGGCTGAATTTTCGTGAATTTTTTGGTATATATTTGTGTGCAGTATGTCAATAGACTGTTTTGTGAGAGTGAGAATCTGTCAGTGTGACTGGAATTTATAGGTGGACAAATTTTCATGCTGTTCTTTCTTGGTGCAAATGTGTGGATTGATCGGGGTTGGTGTTCGGACTGGTTCTACGTGCCAGTAGATCTCATAGAAGGGTTCCATACTCAAGACTTTTAATGATTTTATGTTTTCGTAGCACAATCTACGAAAGTATTTGCCCAGGAAGTGCCGGGTAAAACAGCTAGTTTCTTTATATAATTTTTCGTAGACATTGCCGTGTTTTAACTTATCGGTGTAATCTGTGACTGACAAATCTGGCGTTCCCATGGACTATAATATGTAGTGGAGGTAGGTTTAGTATTACCTCCATGGCGGTAGTTGAGGCAGGCCTGCCTCTGGGCTCCTCTTTGCCGTGTCCTAGGCCACGACAGTTTTGACCCATTCTTCATGTATGTATCTATGTCGTGATTCAGTCCGTGAAGATGAATGCAGGGACTTTCTTTCAAGTGTCTTTGGGGCATTACTTCATGGTATTTGTGCTACCCAAACTCAATCAGATGATGCTTTTTAGATTTCTACCATTGTTTTGTATATTTGACTCTAAATTTTTATTCTGAATATTTCTGAAACGGATACATTTGCTTATCAATCGGTTGATTTTTAAAATTGGTCTTGTGCTTTTGCTTCTTTCTAAATTAATTATAATCTATATTATGGGTACAATTACCTACTGTTACAAAATATAATTTAGGGCATCTTGGGACAATCTAATATCGTCTAAAAATTAGGTACATTATATGTAATTTCAATTAGTTCCAAGATTGTTATCTGGAGTACAAGCTTCATGTCAATGGAATGGTGAATAGACTTGTCTCATTTTGTTGGGTAATAGAAAGTGCGGTTTTCAGAAAAATTTACAATTGATGTATCAATATCACAAGTAGGCAGTTTAATGTTATCTACACATTTATCGCGGTACTTGAAACTTTTATTGATATTATCTGTCAAATATGTTGTTCACGAATCAATTGCCTGTTTTCTACGAATAAAAAATCTAGCAGAAAATTTGTCATCCAAAGACAGAGATAGAGATTAATAGATATGCGAGGTCATACATTTATGAAGTGAATGCAACAACTCAAGACATTAGCTAGAATACTAGGAAAAAGCACAGCTTTGCCAGGGCTCGCAAGATCTAGTGAATGCGGTTCATTGAGTGGTGGGTATAAGGATCACTTGCACAAAATGAGTTATTGACAGCTTCTTTCCTATGTGATCTATACATCATTGAAATGTTCTTCACCCCGAACGGAGGATGTATACAATTCCTCTTTTTTTGGTTCGTGCGCGTTTTGTTTAGTAAACGTACTCCGATTTTGATGATCTTTGATTCAATTGAAAGAGGAGATTTGAGAAATGGACCATATTCATAAAAACGCAAATCAGAAATATTCTTCCTCCGAAAACCGCCCGCGAAGGGGTGAAGGGGGCAAATTTTTTCGAAAATTGAAAATCTTAGATTGCACAATTAAAGATACCAAAATATCGGGAAACGTTTAAATTTAATTTTTTTTAAAAGAGCTACGGTTTTAGTGTTTCTGCCATGTTAAAATGTGAAATATGTGTATTTTCGCTGTGTGCAAGAGGCGATTTCATTCGAAAGTTGAAAATCTGAGAATGGAAAATAAATGAACAGATTATTTGTAGCAATATTTATATTGAGATTTTACGGTTTTCGATTTAGAAGAGCGGTAAAGTTTATAATATGCGTATTTCCTCGACGATATTCTTAGATTTCTGAATAATAGCAAATACAAGCAAAGCATATACGGACATGGTGAACTTTCAACGATTTTCGTGACAAATGTAACACTCAAAAGTGTGAAATAAATATTTTTTACAAAAAATTGGACCGACGTTATCAGTTGGTGCTCTGAAAATTACAAAATAATATTAATTCTATTTGTGCTGGTACTTGTGAATTTGGTGCCAAAAGTTTTCAATCTATTTGCAATTGCAGGTTGCTGCCTCCACATAGCGGAAAAACATATAAAAAAATACAAACATACAACCAAATTGTATAGTTCCTCCTTTTTTAAAGTCGATCAAAAAATAAGGTGGAGCGGCCTGGTGACTTAAGCTCTACTTTATCTAATTGAATAAATTGCATAATAGTTTCGTTTGCTCTGCCGAATAAAATAACCATTACTGGAAGCGTGGTCATTCTATTCATTAGATGAGTGCAACCTTCATTGGAAGAATCTATGAAAATTTTAGCATCATCGAATTAAATTTCAATAAAAAGCTTTTAGCGGTGCTCATTTTCTTTGTGTCTTCATGAGATTATTGAAAATATTAGAGAAATAGATTGCTACAAATATGAAATATTTTTCACGGCTCCTACAGGAATGACAATGCCGATGTAATTGGAAGATATCTTGGAATTGGTTGTTGTAGATACAAATATAAAAATAATTAATTTATTGAAAACAGATCTAATCAACCTTATAAATCGTTAAAATTTCGTAGAAATATTTTCTGCTTTGATTCCTTGAAACTTTTCAGAATTAGATAAATGATAGATAGGTAGACAGGCGTCTGCTTAACTTTATCTTAATGGAATCACAGAATTGCTTTTGATCTAAGAAAATTTGCTTGTCACACCACGTAAACAATTTAATTGTATTGAAGTTACCTTTTCGGTGATTCCCAGATAACTACGTGGACTAATAAAACCGTAACACGATATTCAGATATCTAAAGATTCCTATAAACTGCGTTACCGGACTAAATACCAACAATAAATAATTTAAGGGACTAGAACCCTACAAAAAATATTAAATTAATCAGACAATTTAGCAGGTTGTTTTGAATATAGATGAGATTCAACTAAATATTTTTCTCTTAATTGTCTATAGTGATATCCTATTTCAAGTAATTATAAAATACAGTATTCATTTAGAAGATATATGAGAAACCATTTGAATAATATTTATGATGAAAAGGTTTTAAAGGAAAGTCTGATGAGATCGCAAATAGAGATACCTTATTAAAGATCGATGTGAACAAACTTATCAGTATTGTAAAATATAGGTACACATCAATATCAACGATTGTATAAGATTTTAATAAAGGGTATTTGAGAAAGATCTTAAAAAAATCTTTCCACATATTCCTTAGAATAAGACAATTTACGCAAACTTATCTCACACATCAATGATTATGCAAGAGCAAATAGCTGTAGATAAACTTTAGAGAGGGTATCTTTGAAACATCGTGACAATAATCCTTAGAATAAGACAATGGGATTTTTAATATGGCAAACTCATACCAGAGTAATAATTGCAAATTAGACATTCTTACGCCAAAAGAATAAAGAGAAGGAAAAAGAAAGCCATTGACAGAATGTAACGCAAGGCTTCATTATTCTTTTCTTAAGGATACTCTGTTTTATGATGTACTTTTAAGTTACTTTCCAGATGTCATTAATAAATGGTAAGTGTGTGATAAAGGAGTTTCTAAAGATTGAATTGTTGATGACAAAATGGATCCGGGATTAGTTAACGGAAGATACTGGTGACCTTCGAAGCTCTGATGGCTGTTATGCGAGGTCTTTTGGCAATTGTAAGTGAATGGAAAATTGATTATTCTAAAATTTTGAAACTTGAAGTACTGACTGTGGTGTCCTGGCTTGTTTACGGAAAGGCATGGTCAAAACGATGAATTAATACAAAGAAAAATCAATAGAAACTATAAAAGCCGTTCGAAATGGAGTCTCAGAATAAATCTAAGTCACGTGAATATAAAGCGAAAAAATCGAACGAGAAATAACTTACTAAAAACAGTTGCCCAGGTATCATTTGTGACTTGTTGGCTGATTTCAAACAACCCAATACCTAGTTAAATGCTTTCGTTGTTCAAACATAATAAATATTTAAAAATATTGGACTGACTTTATTAGTTGGTGCACTGAAAAATACGAAATAATATTAACTCTATTGGGGCTGTTACTTTTGAAGTTGTGTAGTTGCAGTTAGATTGATAACTTTTTGCACCAACTTCACAAGTACCAGGAAGCAGAATTTATATTATTTTTCTATGCACCGACTAATAACGTCGGTCCAATTGTTTGTAAAAAATATTTATTTCACATTTTTGAGTGTTGAACGTTCACTAATACCAAAGAAGATAGTGTTTATTCTAGTACCCACGTATATTCTTTGCTTGAACTTATTATTATGTAAAGATCTCAAAACATTGCTGCGAAAATACGCATAAGTAACTTTTTCTGTTTTATGTTTTTGTAAATATCATACTGATATTAATAAAAAATTAGGAATATTTAGGTATCCTTAAGAAGTACCTATTACGTAATTTAAGAGATAAATCAACATGACATGACAAAATGTTTGGTACTTTCTGTATAATCCATAATAATTTCTCAATATGAGCCCTAAGCTAGGTACAGATGAATTATACAAAATATCAAATCAAACTCAAATAAATATATCTGCAATTCCCGAAAGTTGTCTTTTATATTGAGAATGTGATGCGTTTCTTTTCCCAATCATCTATCTTGACAGGATCGTTCATTGACACGTCATCTCCCGCTACAGCATCGATCGTTCTACGTTCATCATCAAATGTAGGTCACAACCTACGGAAATAGGTGGGTGAATATTTCATTTTAACATAAATTATACCAAGTGGCCATGTTTCCTGCTATTCTGTTGACGTAACAAGCGAGTAGAGAGTATGGGAAATACAAATGTTAGCAATAATTGCTGAAAAAAACCTCAGAAAAAGGATTGAAATTTTGTGCTGAAAATGAATTTGAATAGAATAGATCAAATTTTTGTATTTTGACGTTCAAATATAGCTTATACTTTTCAAATATCTGCCTTTCGCTTATGTGGCAATATCGGTTGTGACAAAAAAAATACTTGATTGATGAGTACAGCTCATTGAAATATACATACTTTATGCAATTTTAGATTGATCGATTATTTTTTTGCACTTTACTGTAATGGGAGGAGTATTTAGATAGTATATCAACAAATTATAATAACATACTCGTATGTGAAATGGTTTACTCAGAACGGTAAAAAATATTAGTAACTGAGTCCAAGTATTTTTCAGATACCAAATCAGGACATAACTAGTAATTTTGCAAGATGTTATTTTGACGTGTCCGATTATACTGATCTGATTTTGACATATTCCTACCTAGGTCTCTATTACTTCTCCAGAATATCTAGAGACATAATAACGATATCGATGTTGTACTACTTAACTGGAAACTGATTAAGTTTTCATCAAATTCTCTGGACCAATTTAACCAAGGGTTAAATTCGATGTAATGCTAGTTTCAAAAAAGGTGTCATCAATAAAACAAATCAACAAAAGTGTCTTTCATAAACATTGTGCATTGTGGGACATACTGATACTGTTGTTATATTTAATGGGAACCACCAGGATCAATTTATTGCCAGCAATCAGTATGATAACCCATAATTCATTATAGAGTGCTAATCTTTTCCATGACATCATTCTTTGAGTAAGTACCTATGTTATATAATAATATAATATAATAATCAATAAAACTGATATAGCAAATTCAAGCGAGGTGGCAGATAGCGATCCCACCAAAGTTATCTTTGCAAATTATTGAGATGAAATAGAAGTTAAACATAGACCAAAAAAACTTCTGTTTTCGGAGAAAAGGCATGCATCCTTTCATACGACAGCAACATTTTATTTCCACCTAATGTTTTCCAACAAAACTACTTCACTACTTTTCAAAGTTCAATTCGAACAATGAGTGTCGTTTTCAAAAGTGTTAGATATTTAAGATATAACAAAAATATTTCATTCTATCTTACTGGTGCGTAAAGCAGCTAGTTCTTTTGAATTATATTTTATTGCAACCAGTACACTTGAAGTTAAAATTTCAAGCACTGAATGACGTGACTATGTCACTAAAGTGCTTAACATCCACAGCTTTGATGAAAACCTCTCATTTTACCACAACGGTGCGTAGAGTTATTATTACTTCGAACCATGGTTTATGGTCTCTGAAATGCATATCAATGAAAACAGGACCAATTAAGACTCTCGTACTTTGAGTTCAAATCAGAATATTCAGAATATGGAATTTGTTAAATTTTATTACTATATTGAAAATCAATTATTTCTCCCAAAGAAATATAATTCGTTGTGTTTTAGGACGCTGTTGCAGCAGAGACACTGTAGACAAAAACAAAATAATCCGGAATTACATTACACAAGTAAGAGTAAACAGATATCAGAGTCGTATTTGAAAATGTTGTATGATTCTAAAAGTAGAACAAATGATATGAAAAATTTATAAGTATTGTGAATTATTTGCTGAAATGACTTTGCACCTTCTTGATGAAAAATTATTTTCACCCAAAATAAACTGTAAAACTAAAGGCGGAACCGGTATAAATACAATGAAATTATTGAATATTTTTTTAAGCATCAAATTAACTTAAGTCTGACGATGTGCAAGTCGCCATATCGATACAATCTTTATGTCACCTGCAATGATGTAATTTTTGCAAAGGATTTCCAATGAACATGTCATCTCGCCTACAATTACCAACTCAATGTTTCAGCCTGATCTTGATGAGAGGTCGTCAGTTCAGTTAACCATTAGTCTATGAGTTAACTTATTTAGGTACTCTTTGAGTTCAGTGTGTGGTACCTACGATTGTTAATAGCATGCGATCTCGGAAATCGCAACAAAATCTATTCGATCTTGAAATTTTCAACGATCGATCGCGACGGATTGATCACATATGATCGATAGAAACGATTGATCACATTTTGTGATTGGGAGGACTTAAACGCAACTGTGACGATAGTAATACTAAACATCAATCAATTGAAAATAGATAGTAGTTATTGATTATATTAATATATATATATATATATATATATATATATATATATATATATATATATATACATCTCGGTATCATTCTGGCGTCCTTTCAAAAAACAGTAATGAAGCGTCCTTGCCGTATATATTTCACTTCGCCATCAATGTGAGCTCCGTTCATTCTATAGCCGTTTGGGCGTCCAATGTATATAATAATTTCAATCTTACAAACAATAGAGCGTCCATACGGTGTATATTTATTTCATTTACCGTAAATACAGCGTCCGGCGCTATTGCCAAATGTGCAGTGGAATGGGATGATGAAATGTGATTTTAAATATATTTCTCCTATTTTGAAACTACCAGCGATTGCCTAGCATTGATTGTTTCTCCGAATAGTATTTCATCGGACTTTTTGTTCCTTAAACTTTATTATAATTACTCAATTGTCATATATTCTATAATTCAATTTATACAAAATGGAATTGTAGATGCTAATGATTTTAAAATGTAAACTCATTTTCATTTTTGTCATTATTTCTGTCTCCAACATCAAATAGAAATAGAAATATTTATTTCATGTAAACAATTAGGCATGTATACTTTTGTCCTGGATAGTGATATAGATCACATCAAATAAAATAAATTCAAATACGCTTCAGATGAAGACATAATAAACATACAAGTGACAAAGTACATATAACTTAATTCAAGACAAGGATTATGAACATGTTAAAAAATGAAAATAATAGTAATAACAATCTAGAAAAAAGGGTAAAAAAGGATTACCTACATAAATATACTTACAACATGTTCCAGATAATCATCTAAGAAGTTAAAACGGTGTTGTGTTAAATATTTACGGATCTGAATTTTGAGTGATGCACAAGACATATTATTATCTTTGAATTGTTTGGCAAAGCATTATTCAATTTTATGTCCAGAAATTTATAGGAATTATAGGTCTATGTCTGAATAATGGAGGACAGATATAGTTTTTTTTCTCTTGTATTATAAGAGTAATAATTGTGCTGGATTCTTTGGCATGTTTTTTATATGAAGCAGGCACTGCAAAATGCAGCAACATGGTAATTGCAGGATGTTCAATTTTTCTAACAATGGCTTACAGTGATCATCATATTTGCTGGATGTTATTATTCGAAAGAATTTTTTTGTGCAATGCATATTTTGGGGCTGTGACATGTGTTTCTCCAGATTATCAAGGCATACGGTCACTATTATGCTATGAAACATAACAAAATATGCCATTCTTAGATAATCTTTATCTACATTCAGCTTCAGTTACCTGAGAGTATTTCCCTTTTTATAGATAGGTGTAACTTTGGAAACCTTGAGAATATCTGGAAAAATACATGTACTCATACGAAGATTAAATAGATTCGGTAAAGAAATCGCTACATTTTCATTTATCTGCGGCTCTAGAATTTTTCAGTTTATGTACAATGTTCAATATTTCTGATTAACTTGTTGGATGTAGGTAAGAAGTCAAATGGTTTATTGCTATTTTTTGCATGCAAGAATCGAAGGGATCTGCACAAGAGTTCGCAGAATTTTGCATTAAATTGTTTATGCAATGTTCAAAAGAGTTGGCAAAGTCCTCAGCGGATAAATTGCTCTCATTCCTTAGGTTATTAGTTTTACCTAAATTTGTATTTAATATTCCCCAGACTGACTTTTGCTTATTTTTGATTCAGATATTATCTTATTATTAAACTCCACTTTTTTCGATTTGTTAATGTTAAGTAATTCGAAACTATCGAGCGTCCTGGTCACTTCGACAATAGTATGAACCTGGGTTAGTTGTGACTTAAGATTTAACATTTTTTTAATGGCTGCTTTGCTAGCTTTAGATCTAAAGCTAGCTGAGCAACCTTTAAAAATATTCATTGAGAACTTCTTTTTTAGTGCTTAAGGTCTAATTAAGTGCTGTATTCCGACATTAATTGCTCTTATGGTTCTTAGGAAAATGTATGCTTTGTTTTTAAAAATTATTTTTTTCTGGAAAATCGTAGTTGATGCTTGTAGAGCTAATTAAGTGCTAATTATTTGCTTTATTCCGAAATTAATTGCTCTTATAGTTTTTTCTAAATAATTGCTTTGCTAGCTTCAGGCTTCAGATCTAAGTCTAACAGAGCAGCCTTTAGAAATCATTTTTTCGAGAACTTCTTTTAGTGTTTATAGGGCTAATTAAGTGCTGTATTCCAAACTCAATTGTTCTTAAAGTTTTCGGAAAATGACTGCTTTGCTTCAAGAAACACTTTTTCGAGAAATATTTTTTTCGTGCTTGTAGAGCTAATTAATTGCTAATTAAATGCTGCATTCCGAAATTATCGGCTCTTTAGTTTTTTGAAAATGGCAGAAATTGTCGCTATCAGAGCAAAAACATATAATCTATACACCCGATATATAAACTATATCGGTAACGATTATTTGAGGTATTTTTTATAAAAAATCAATAAAATTTACATATTTCCTATGTTATTTAATCAAGTGCTGTATCCCGAAATTAATTTCTATAATTTCTATAATATTTCGGCCAATACAATTATATCCGTAAGAAAAGTACTTACCGACGTGGTTAGTAATGAACTTATCCACCGGTAAACCTATCTTATAGTCATAGGAACATATACGGTTAGCAATCGAAAACCGTCCGGTCCTAAATTAAGTTTTATCCCTTAGCTTTTTAGTATCAGATCTGTACATTTCTTCATTGGGAGAGATAATAAATTCAAAACCATTAAAATCTCAATTTTAAAGTGGAATTAAAAACGGATTACATAAAATTAAGTACTTTCAATTTGCCCGGTGTACCTTTAATGCTATAAATATCCCCACAATAGATAAATTGACATTTTTATTTGTTTTAAAAGAACGTTCTCTCTCAAAAAATTATTAGAGCAATTAATTTCGGAGTACCGCACTTAATAAGCCTTACAATCGCTAAAACAAAAGTTCTGAAAAATTATGATTTTCAAAGGTTGCTCTGCTAGCTTTAGATCTAAAGCTAGCAAAGCAGCAATTTTTTTAATATCAGAGCAATTTATTTCGGAATACAGCAGTTAATTAGCACTTAATTAGCTCTACAAGGACCAAATAAGATTATCCCGAAATAAAAGATTTTTAAAAGCATCCATTTTCCGAAAAACTATAAATAAGAATAAACAATTTCGGAATACAGCACTTAATTAACACTTAATTAACAATTAATTAACCCTAAAAGCACAATAAAAGAAGTTCTAAAAAAGTAAGTTTTCAAAGGATGCTGTGCTAGCTTTAGTCTGAAGCTAGCAAAGCAGCCATTTTCCAAAAAAAACTGCAAGAGCAATTAATTTCGGAACACAGCATTTAATTAGCTCTACAACAAATTTGTATTTTTGATTCTACTCACTTTGCTCTGCCAGCTTTAGGGACGTAGAAATCTCAACATTTTAAAGTTATTTTCAGGGATACATAACTTTTTTTATGGAAAACGAGATGTTTAAAGATCTGACAGAGTAAACTAAATGAGCAGCTTTTGTTTCTGGATCTAAATGGCATATATTTCAGATCATTTCATCTAATGCAGCTGTGAAACCTGAGATAGATTTTTTTGACATTGGTCGACACATGATAAAATTCTTTATGGTCGGACAAATGCGGCTCTATGACTTCAAGAATGAAAATGTTATCATCTAAATTTGTGAACAGATTATCGACTCTAGTTTCTCTAGATTTGGTTATCCGCTGATGTCAACAAAAACTTTTTCTAGCATATCATGTGATAAAAAATATGTTTGCATTCAGTTAATTTATTGTCACTGGTTTCAAGTCTTAAAGCTATAATTGAAAGTCACCGACAGCCTGTACCTTATTATTGGAGTTTTTTTTCTGATAATATTCTGTGCAGATAATATTAAAAAAAATTACTATCACCATCCGGTGATCTGTAGGCACAACAAAAACTAATTTTCATATTTTTAAGCTGTGTTAATTCTGCATCTATCTTCGCGCAAAGATCTTTTTCACAAATGTTATGGAAATCTAAATTGGTCTTAGTATAAATGCCACCATGAATACAAATCTGTCGAATATGACTTATTAGTCTATATCCTCGCGGAATACGATACGATAGAGTTTATGTCGTCCATTTTAAATGAAACGTCTGTCAGTAGTAATACGTCAATATTGTTCGTATTGTTAGTTCACTTTGTTCCCAATACATTGAATAATGATTTAAAAAAAAATTAAATATATAGTACAAATAAAAAAAATTCAAAGAATGGTTTTTATCTAGAGCGATTTTTTCTTCTATAGATTCGAATGGCACCAGGTTTATCCACATGATCACAAACGAATAATTTATAAGTGCTTCGAATATATATCAGAAGACCCTATATGAGTGTAAAAGTCGTTGAAATGAAATTCATGTGTTTCGTTGTTGCCAGATTGCCGGACGCCCAATACGCGATGGAATGAAAGTTAACGTATTCAAAATGAATATTTTAGCGCCGCGCTGCGCCAGATATATCGAACTAATTATATTCGAATATCAATCAAAAATCTCTTGGGACGTGCATGGAGCGTCCTTCCAATTTTTGTTCCATCGGTTAAGATGATCATCTTGACCAGAATTACACTGATGTGTAATAGAGCGTCCGTATACGGACGCTCAATTACCACGGACGCTCTATTAAATGCAATTCGTCAATGTACGGACGCTCTATTGATAGGAAGATATATATATATATATATATATATATATATATATATATATATATATATATATTATATATTGTAATATGAAATTTAGCTTCTAACGGAGGTGTTTCAAAAAATAATATATCCAACACGTGAGCAAAGGAGCGAAACTGACAATCGTGATACAACATTGCCTTAGTGGCAATAGTTTCTCGATATTTCTCATAAATAATAAGTACCTAGTAACTTAAAAAAGCTACTGAATTTAAATATGAGAAACAGAAAATGGATCTCATTAGAACAACTAACATCGTATCTACCTATGGATTACCCCGTGTATTAATGTTATTATTTAAGAGAACTCTCATCTAAACATAGAATATAACAATAGAACCCGGTGTGTATGTATATTAAAGGTATGTATAAAAATGGAGAATATAAGACAAGAGAAAGGTGATAGAATAAAAAAATCCCGATGGCGTGTAGTCAGCGGAAAGGTAAATTTTTCAAAATTCATTGAATTGAAATTTGAACAACCTTTTCATTGGTATACCTACATGTTATTACATAAAATGACGTATGTCTATGCCTTGCGGTTAGAGGTTTTTGTTTTGGCTGTTGAATATAAAGCAGACAGGGTTCGAGTTCCACTTCAAGGCAGATTTTTTTTTTCGTCTATTTCTTTTCAATAAATATACTATATGTTCTTTTTAATCAGGGTCTATATTAAGATCTCCAGAAAATGTACAATTACATCAAATTTATATTGAGTGTTTATGTTTTATCAATATTTGTTATTTTTCTTTATTAATTTTTATTTTTTTACCTGTGTATTTTATGATAAATTGCTTTGAACAAAAGTTGTAAGTACTGATTATATCTATAACCTAAAATTGTTTTTGATGATATTT
Organism: Crioceris asparagi; assembly: GCA_958507055.1. NCBI lineage: Eukaryota > Metazoa > Arthropoda > Insecta > Coleoptera > Chrysomelidae > Crioceris > Crioceris asparagi. Next base: position 60,856,226 of record OY293829.1, on the reverse strand, counting down.
ACATTACGGCTCTTTTTTGATAATTTTCTTAAATGTTTGAATGGTCGCCATTTTGAAACTACCTACCCGATGTTGCCCAATAACGAACTTGACCGAGATATTTGAGAGATTGATTTTTATAGCTAATTTGAACTTGATACCTTCAAAACTGCGACCTCTATCGTGTTATCAATTTTCGTAATATCCCATATAAATATAAACTTTTGAACCAAATGTTTTTTTTGGACTAACTTATAGACATATAACAACATGCCGTTGAAATTTTTTCGAAATTCAAAAGTGTGAACGATCGCAATAGGTACATTTCTATAAGAAATTTACCTAAAAGTATTTTTTGTCGGTCTGTTTGTGTGTTCGTGGTAATCTCCAAAAATATTGAATGATTTTAATGCGGGTAGATGCAGCTTGACTTCGAACAGAGCATAGGTTTTATTTCCTAAACGATTCAAAAATCGGAGGTCAGGAAAAAGTTATCCTCATATTAAGATATTATGATGAAACTATACTCCACACGGACGAAGTCGTGGGCAACAGCTAGTCCAAATATAAATATCGACTAGTCCAACAAATTTTCGCATCTTTTTTTTGTCTGATGACTAAATTTATTTATACATTGGCTGCTCATTTTATATGTAGAACTGAACACTCAATAATGTTTATACCTAAAAGTAAAACTTAATTTTTATGATTATAAAATATATAAATAATCATTAATAGGTACATTAAATATAGGTAAACTAAACCTAATTTGCTGTAATTAACTCACGGAACATGGAAGGAAACATATTTTAATAATTGTGTCCGGTTATAGATACCAATCCGGATAGATTTTGGAACGGTTACCAACGTTTGAACTACTGTGAGTCTGTATATCTTATAATAAGATAGCAAAGTTTTTTGACACATAACATTACCAAATGACTTTCTTGCTCACATCGCAGCATGCAGTAAACAACATTAGCATAGTGAAACTAGACTGGTGAATAATGTTTGCAATCAAAAATAATGGACTTCTTACCGGCACTAAACCAATATTTATGTTTTGATGTATTATGAATTGTAATCCTTTCAACAACACTTTATATGAAACCAAAAGGGCAGACACGTTTTTAACAAGAATGAGCATGACATGACAGTCGTACGTCTCACCTCCGCCATTCTGTTGACACAGGTATGGAAATCTCCAAATATTGCCAAGGCCCACCGAGTACCCGATGATTGATAAGAAGAACTGCATCTTGCCCGACCATGCTGCCCTATCGGGATCCTGATCAACGTCAGCATTGGCTCCGCTGCCTCTGGAGATGATAGAGCCGCGTGGTCCTTGCAACACAATGGTGACACCAGGTTTGGAACCTCTTTCGGCGGGGCCGTTCCTTGAATTCAAAGGCGCCAGCTCGTGTCCGTTTCTTGTCGTCGTATCGGGTGCTTTGCCCGACATGTTTGAATATTGTCGTTCTCGTTGATAAAATTGAAGCTCGTTTTGAATGGGAATAAATAAGACGTATCCCAATGGAGATCATGGAAGCTTATCCATTCCGCGATTCTTCTAAGCACGAATGATGATGGGGAGATCGATATGGTGCATGTGCTCGTCGCGGGAAATTGAGCCTTATGGTACGCACACGATTCACGTCCCAAGGAGTCTGTGTGTGATATTGAGTAAAACACCCTGCGACGGTGGTCAGGAGCAGACTGGATCGGGATATAATGTTGTTGGGGTATTCAGGAGTAACTGGGACGTTTACACGCAACATTTTGGCGACTCCAAGTTCTGTGATTGAATAGAAGGAAGGAGGAAGAAAGTTTTGTTCTTATAAAAAACATATCTACTACTTTCAGATATACTTATATTATATATCCCTCAAAATGGGTGTGTTTACAATATAAATCTTTATTGACTTGATAGAATTGAATATTCGTTGATTATTGTTGATATGCAACCATTTCAATTTGCAACAATTTATATCTATAGACTGGAGTAATTGATGTTATCACAATATAATATGAGAGATAAATGTGCGTGCCATTTTATCAACGACTAAACCTATTTTTTTTTTCTCTTCGTCGTTGATATAAATATATTGAGATAAAATTGATAAATATGTTGACTAAAGTCACAACACTTTTGTTGATAATTTTATGAAACTTATTGACAAATAAAATGTATTTATTACACATATATTGAACAGAACTTAATTTCCCTTTGTCAATTTTCCAGAGAGATCGAAAGCACTTAAAAATTTCCAGTCAAATTTTAACGACATTATAAGTTAGAGAAAACCGATCGTCTTTCTTGAGCCAACAACTCATACCTACTGTCTGGTACCTACGATTGATTACTTCTCCTATACTAGTTTTAATCAAAATTATACCAGGCTATCAAACAAAATTTAAAGAAAAATACTCAAATATATTGAACCTGCTCGCAGCAATTTGAAATATGTATACAATTTTACAATTCTTCTATTATTTCTATTTCAATATCAACATTAAAATTGAATGATTGATCTCTTTGCCATGAATTTAGAGGATTAGATATTCGCAAATATCTAAAAAATATTCAAGTCGCGAAATACTCATCAATCATACTGGTGCAAAATTATCTAATATAGGTAACTGATAAAATTAAATACCGCTGAATAACATGGAGACTTTCTTACAAAATGTAAACTCTACTATTAAATTTACCCAACCATAACATTTTTTATAGTGATCCCGACAAACTCCTAGTTGGAGTACAAATTTTCGCTATAGGTATTATCAAAATTACTTTCCAGGAGGTTATTTGGCTGTGTGATGATATAGTGTGGTCTCTTTCCTCCCTTGGAGGGCTCAACAAAAAATATCGATTGCAATTTTCGGCACAGATCGTACAAACTCGAGCTCTATGGTCTAGTCAATCAAAGAAAACAATTTCGAACTGAACTGAAATTAATATATTCTACGATCGATTACTGATTAAAGGTAAGAAGATTGTTCGTAATAGTGAGCATTGCCTACTTGTTCACTTAATGGAGCATATTAAATAAAAGTTACCAAAAAATCGACGATGTTGACTGAAAGTCTAAATGTATGTACATATATAGTAAATAGAATTCCTGAATCCCTCATTCATTAATGCCCAAACCCATGATCCTAGAATGCTTAAATTTTGCACAGAGGTTCTCTTTATGATGCACACAAAGAAATATATTATTCGACATTTTGTATGGAAAAATAATATTACAGAGATATTTCAACATGAAGCTAAGTAGGAATAGGTATCTAGCTATTACCTTTTTTGATGTTTTTGAGACATTGACTGTGAGAATGACATTTATTTTGAAGGTCAAAAATAAAGGATTACGGTACCTACGTGCAGGACTTTTACTTTGAGGATTCCGTGAAAAGAAATCTGTTAACCATTATTCTACCGGCAACTATTCAATCAGATCAAATAAATATTCCCTATCGACTGAACCACCAGATCAACATACATTGCTGCATCTTTAGAAGTACCTACCAATTTTAAATTTTCTGTAAGCTAGACTTCTACCAACACAATTTTGTTTTCACCTTGTATTTGCTCGAAAATTTCAGGGAAGTACCAACATGGTACAAACAAGCCTAAAGTCATAGCATCACCTAAATATCTTCCAAGTATGGTAGCTTATTTGAGTATTTTATTCGGTACTTAGGTTTTTGGTATCACTAAGGTTTAAATATGTACCTATCCTTATTAGAATCACTTTGGGTTAGTAGAAATTGTTCGTTTAAAGTGGCCCTTCAAAGATAAAAATCTTTCTATTCACGAAGATATAATTATTATGATACCTAATACGTATATCAATTATATCGTATATTTTCTACAGTTCGTTTTCATAAAATATAGATATCCATATATCTGTCTACCTTTTTCAAACTAGTTCTGCCTCAATCTGCAGAATCCTATAATTCATTCGATACTATTTTTTTAATAAAAAAGCACAAATCATCTTCGATATTAAATTTCTGTATAATTGACATATATTTCTTGGATCTTGATCTGACCGTACTATACCTACCCGGACCCAGACATGTATTCGGCGTTTGCGTACATTCGTACAAAGTACACAGAGTATCCGGGTTAAGGTTTCCCAATTGAACATCTGAGGGCTACGTCAATGTTGTTAGGCTATAGGTACTCAACTTCTTTTGTAGCAAGAAGAAAGAACATTCTCAAAAATTTCCGCTCACTTTGCAAAAACTTGGTCAAAGATTTTGCTGCCATGAATTTAGCTTATGCCTTCTGCATATCATTATTTTATATATTTTCAAGAAGTATAAGACAAATAACCTAGAACAGGAATTCATATTATAAGAGATGAAATTCACGATAATATTTTAAAATGGAAATATGACAAAGATATGTGTATGAGATTGCTTTTAGTCCTTAAACCATACAGCTAATTAATGATGCTTGTGCCAATACATGAATGCAAATACATAAAGTCGCACTTTGCTTTGCCTACGGGTAATCGCAAAAGCCTTAGGCCTACAGCCCACGTAGCGTATGATACATTATGTCATTTGTTTCCAGCTTGCATTCAACATGCAATCCCAATACAGTCTGGGCGATTGCACAATACATCAAGTGTATTGTAAGAATATATAAAATATAATATAAGAGTGATAAATAATTAATATACATTTAGTGCATATTTCTCTTCCCGAACCTGAAAGATCCTGGAGTATCCATGCATTACGAAATTTTTAGTTTTTTTACCAAAAATATACGGTTTATAATTTTGCTAAAAAGTAGAAACATTTATCTATTTTTTTAGGAAAATTGATCTAATTCAGTAATTGGTTTTATACAAACCGTTTGAATATTCTACTGCATACTGCATACTAAACACAGTTGCGTCATTGCACAACTGTTTTTGGGCACCATGTCATGTTTATCATTTCACTTTTCTCTCAGAACGTATTCCTTCGACTTCGACAGTTTAATCTCATTTTGTCCCTATTCCAAGGAACAAACTTATTGCGTAAAATGAACATATATTGTTTTTACTTTCCTACAGTAGAAAAGTATTGTGTCCGGTTTTCAGTAGATGTTTACGTTACCCTGAGTCCAAAAAATATATTTTCAGTTATTGGTCTGTCTGTCTGTGCAAATATTATATTGTGCACCGATAGACCAATGGTATTGCTATTTTTGTTTATGTTTATGGTCATACTGTTCGCAATCTAGTTGCTAGACAGTAGTCGAAAAACGTGTTTTGATCAGGACTAGCGCTGCAAAATTGGCTCCAACGATGCTAATGAAACTTGTGTATAACATTCTTTACAAAGCCAACATATTAATTCTAATCTTTCATAAGGAGCAGGAAAATAAGATGTGCTGAAATAAGATGTAAAATTTTCTGTTTATTCAAATTCCGACTAAACGGTTCTTCGTACATCAAATTATTGTTTGTCCTAGCACACTGAAAAAAATAATCGGCGAACGACTTGATCATTTATTGGGAATTCGGTACGAAAGTCATGTGAGTACACACACCAGATTCTTTATTCTCTCTTTTTCTGTACAAAATGCACAATATTCCCAAATCTTACACTTCAGATTTTTATATTGTTTTCAGTGATTAGGTTTAGCGGATACCATAAATAAATATGAACGAATCCTATCGACGAAAATAAACCTTAAATGAAACCTTCTATCAGAACTGAAAAATTAAATAAATGCACAAAAACATTACAACCAATTTATATTAGAATAATATTATTCTCTTATTGATCTCGAATATGTATTGGTATTTCTTATTATTTTAGGTAGATTTTTTATTTGAAATAAATAAAATGAGATTGCGATATTCTGAAAAAAAGATGATCTATAAACAAAAATCATATTGCCACAATACATTATTATCCTTGACATCTAAATGCAAACACGCGTGGTTAGTGGAAAATTCCACTCATATTGCTGTGTGTCGGTGTCAAATCCATAATGTGTATCGATCAGGCGCGGGGGCGGTCTAGCAGGTGACGTCACCGTGACGGTGCACCCCCGCCTCCAAAGTCGTACGTTTACATGATGCTCTTGAATGATGTAGATATTCGACTATACACTGTGGGCCAAATTAAAGATAAATTTTTTAATCATTATTATGATTTTCTACATGTTGCAATTACTATGTTATTAATTTTTCGATGGTTTATAGGCTGACATATTCTCGTTAATATCGTATTTACTGTTGCTACATTTTTATTTGGAAGTAAGTGTATCTGCACCATAAGTCAGTTAAAGCACATCCGAATATCGGATTTGAATATATGTCGTTGCCTTCCATATGCAACCCTTGTTAATCCAATTGTCCGCTTCAATTCGCACGTCTTTTTATTTCTGCCTCCTTTTAATTCCTTTCCCAGATATTACTTGCAGTTTCTTTTCCTTCTATTACAAGATTGCCGCTGGGAACTAGGATTGCCTTGAATTTTGTTTTGGAGATATTGATCAAGACCAAGGCGATGAGACTCAGATGACAATGTCAACAGTATCTCTGATGCTTTATCTAGTTGATCTGAGATAAAAACGATGTCAACAGCGAAGGGTAGGTGATGAGTTCTTCACAAATTAATCCTAATTCCAGTACCCTTCATTTCAACTTTCTTGAACAGGTTCTCTAGAAAAGTTGTAAAAAATGTAGGTGAGATTGTATACCCTTGACGCACTCCTCTTTTAATTCTAAACTCGGCCATGTTCTCATTTAGTCATACGATTGCCCATGCGTGTTTGTAATATAGTTGAGTATCGATGATCATACGGCAATCTGTAAGGGCTATTTCGTCATAATTGGACAGTTATAACAAAACAAAAACGGGCATTTAACATCTTTGCAAAATAATTTGGTTTTATCTTGAATTTAGTAATTAGTCTCTTTGGTAGCTTAAGTATCGGAAATACTGCTATAAACTTGATTTTAAATGACGTTTCCTACATGAAACAAAGTAATAATAATAATTTTGTTAAAATAAGAAAGGCAAGAAGTAGCTCCAAAAAGCAACGAAAACAACTAAAACTGGAAATAAATAATATAGCAATAGTTCATACGGTCGGAGGCAATTATTAATTTTAAATGAGAAAATAATATAATAATAATAATAAAATGTTCGTTTATAATTTTGAAACTGATTGTTTATTTTTATTAATAAGTGAACGTAAACATGTTCAGATAAAATTTTATCCCAAGCGGTGAGTAAAAGTTTTGTCGTTACGACTGAATTTTGTTAAAATACTACCAAAAGTACAGTAGCGTGCAGATTTAAAAGGAGACATTTTTTTTAATGAGGTACCGTGTATATTTTTATATTTTTTGAGAGATATTTTCTCCTCATTTACTAAGATATACTATATGTTACCCACACCTTATACCCTTTTTGAGTTAATAAACGTCAAATATCTTAGTTAAATTAGCTACTGTGAATATAGAGAAGTTAACATTATTGATGTATGCAATGGATATGACAATTATTATATTAATTTAATAAGTAATATTTTCTCGACCTCCATAACCTACATCAATAATGTGAACTTTTCCATATTTACAGTACTGTTTAAGCTAAGAAATTAATTTATATATATTTATATATATATATATATATATATATATATATATATATATATATATATATACATATATATATATAGAGTATCTCGTTTATAAGAATATTCAATTTGTGTAGGTATTCCCCGAAATCTGCAAGCAATTGTATTTTAGATTACCTACCTACATTTTAACAAAATTCAGTCATCACCACAGAACTTTTATCTGAATCTTTATTTCTATAGGCAAAAATAACTACGATAAGGGGTGGGTAATTTATAGGAACAAATCTGTTCTTAAAATAATCAAAAATTTTTTAATATCTTATTACGACATAATGGTCAATTTTTTGAAAATGTTTCACGTTCGCCATTTTAAAACTTTTTGGTCGATCGTGCTCATTAGAAACAAATTACCTCTATGAAAATCTTAACCTGAAAGTAGGTGAAAATCTAATTGATATAGGTCGCAATATATCAAATTCAAATTTGCTGCAAAATTTATCATACACATATCTCAGTCAAGTTAGTTACCTAACGGGCATGATTGGACCGGTAGTTTCAAAATAGAGGCCGACCAAACTTTTCGAAAGGTTTCCGAAAAGTAGCCATTGCCTAGATGTCATCAAAAATATTATTGAGACATGGATATGATTCATGACTTATTAAATTTAAGTTTGAACTGGATAAGATTTACTGAGATTTGTTCATAAGAAATAAATATTTTTTACAAAAAATTGGACCGAGTTGGTGCCTACAACAACAAACTACAACGGCACAACTTCAAAATTACCAGCACCAATAGAATTAATATTATTTTGTATTTTTCAGTGCAACAACTGAAAAAGTCGGTCCAATTTTTTGTAAAAAATATTTATTTCACACATTTGAGTGTAACATTAGTCTTGAAAATTGTTGAACGTTCACTAATACCCAAAAAGATATAGGTAGGTTTAGCTTGAACATAGAGGAAATGCGCATATCACATATTTCAGACTTTACCATTGCGAAACTCGGAAACCGTGACTCTTTTGAAAAAATATTCAATTTAAACGTTTCCGGATATGGTCCCCTTTCTAATTTTCAAATCTCGAACTTTCGATTTTCGGAAAAATTTGCCCCTTCCACATAGCTGAAACACATATTTCAGACTGTAGCGCGGAAACGTATGATTATTTTTTAAAATGTCCAATTTAAACATTTCCGGATATGGAATTTTCATTAATTCTATCGTCTCGGATTTTCAATTTTCGAGAAATATTACTTTGAAAAACGCGCGAATAGCCCTAAAAATATATAAAAAAGCAATCTTACAACCAAATTGTATACCTTCTCCTTTTTTTGAAGTCGGTCAAAAAAATGTGGTTGTCAGAAATCGAACCCGGGCAACTGTACAAAAGACGTACGTTATAATTTGAATACCCATTGAATGGTGTTTCGTCATACCTTGTCTATCTCATTTTTTTGTTTGTAAATTAAGTGAAATAAAATTTTAACGTCATAAACATATGTCTTCGATCAGATCGGCTGATTGTTATTTTGACGTTTGTTATTGTTCTCTTTGACGTTTAATGTCAAACATTTTTTCTTTTCGAAAGTGATTTAGCCCCTTAACAAATATGTCAGTATTGTCAGTGTCAGAGTTTTGGGGTTAGTATTACAATTTAATTCGAACTATTTACGACATGCGTAAAATGGCATATGACGTCAGCAATCGTGAAGAAACCCCACTACCAGGGTATTTATTTTTTTGATGTTATTGAGAAGAAGCAGTTGAAATGTAAATCTTAAGAAGAGCTCTTGAAATATCTCGAAGGAATTTTAAAAAATGTCAGTTGACAGAATTAAGACAGGAATTTCCAGCATATATAGCTATATACTTTATATAGTATATCATTGTCATCATACGCAGACGATACCGCGATCGCATCTTCATCGAAAAAACCCAAAACCTGCAAATGGTAAAGAAGCCACTGAAGACTGGAGCAGGAAATGGAAAATAAAAATCAACGGTAGCAAAAGCCAAGCGCTACTAACAAGAGAACAAAATTAACGGGGGGATGTTATATGGAGTGATAATTTAAAGTACCTAGGAGTCACAATTGACAAAAGTCTCACATGGAAAGATTACGTCAATGTCAGTCCAGAAGGCAACTGGAGCTAGGACAAAGCTTAACCCTTTAATTGGGAGACCAAGCAAAATGTCACTAAAGAATAAGCTGGCACTTATAAAAGCGCCTATTTGGACATACGCGTGTCTAGTATGGGGCTATGCATGCAAGACACAAAGAAAAAGAATACAAGCCCAAGAAAACAAAGCACTAAAATACAAATACGCCATACTACATTTCAAACAGAAGAATATACGAGGATCTGGGATGGACACCAGCCCTAGAAAAAATGAAAAGGATTGCTACGGGTAGGATGCGGAAAGCCGCCAACCATCAGAACGCGGAACTTAAAAGGCTAGTCGAATATGATGGGCGATTAGTCGTCAAGTACAAAAAATACAAGAGGCCAGGACACCAAAAAGTCAATAAAGGTTGAAGAGAGAAAAATCACCAGAGGATCCGAATAGGAATCTGGAGTAGATAAGCGCAAAGTAAGAAGAAAGTCACCATTAAAATGAAGTACAGGAGAATGCGCAGGTGACGCAACGAGGGACACCCTACTTCCAACCTTCCATAAGGAAGCGAAGAAGAAACGGAGGGGAAAAGGTTTTAGTCGGTAAAAATCCGACAGTGTTCGGATCAACGATTTCGATCGGTTTGTCTTATCGAAGATATCCTAAACCCCGCCTCAAAAAAAAGAAAAGGATCTCATATCTAAAGCCCTTGGAAAGATCAAGAGTCTTGCTAGTTTTAAGATCATTCAATACAGGAAGAACTTTGATATTTCAAGATATTTAAAAAAATAAGTATATTTATCTCTTCTTACAATCTGTTTCGAGCGACTCTACAAGAACACATTTTAGATATAAATATGTTCCTCCTTATTTTAATGAAAAATGACGAGAGATGGTCACCTATTTATTTTTATTAAAATTGAATATGCTCTTCTACCGCCAGAATTGCCTTTAATGGAAGAATAATTTTTATGCAAAAGTTGAATTTAATAGAACATACCTAACCCCAACTGACAAATTCAGCGCATTATCTAATGAACTTGATCCTCTTATTGTAAGAAAGTTGATTTTTTTAGTGACCGATTATTTTATAAAGATGCATTATCCAGTTTTTCTATTTTAATTATATAAAGGATATATATGAAAAGATTCAGAAAGATGGAAAATGTGAACATAAAAGAATATTTATCTATATAATCAATAAGTATTTTTTACAAAATTTTGGACCGACGTTATCAGTTGGTGCACTGAAAAATATAAAATATTTTTAATTCTGCTCGTACTTAAGAAGTTGTGATTGAAAACTTTTGGCATCAACTTCACAAATACCAGCACCAATAGAATTAAAATTATTCTATATTTTTCAGTGCACCAACTAATAACGTCGGTCCAATTTTCTTTTGAATATTTATTTCACACTTTTGAGTGCTACATTAGTCACGAAAATCATTGAACATTCACGTATACCATTACCCATTTATACTTTGCTTATATTTGTCATTATTCAGAAATCTAAAGACATAGTCGCGGATATATGCATATTTTAGACTTTTCCACTGCTGTAACTCGAGAACCGTAATTCTATGGAAAAAAATACAAACTATTTGTTGCTCTGGTTTTCAATTTGCCATTCTCACATTGCCTCTTTCACATGGCGAAACTACAAATATTTCAAATTTTAACATCGCTGAAACTCGAAAACCGTAGCTCTTTTGAAAATTTAAATGTTTCCGGATATTTTCTTATCTTCAATTCTGACTTCGCGTATTTTCGATTTTCGCGAAAATTTGCACACTCCATCCCCTTCGGGGGCGGTTTTCAAAGGGAAGGGGACTTCGAATATAGGACCATTTCTCAAGTCTTCTCTTTCAAATAAATCAAAAATCATCAATACAATTACAATATACAGCGCGCGCACAAACCAAAAAAGCAGCAGAAAGGTATACTTCCTCTCTTTGGTTTCATCGATCAAACATTTAACAATTGATTTCAGTACCTACTAGTAAAAACAAACTCGGACATTCAGAGGACCATAACTTATAGCCCTTGAATTAATTCTGAAATGTTAAATGAAGAAATTGCTTGATATATACATGAGATTATTATAAAAAGAATCTCCCCACCTCCTTAGGAGGGCGTATCTAAAATTGTTCACGAATCTATATTTAAGCAATATTCATTCAGTTGAAAGAATTTTGATGAATGCGCGAACATTCACACGTACAGCAAACCAGTCATCGGATTGTATTGTATGCTTTTTGTGAACAAAGTAAGAAATAATGTTTATTCTATAGCTAATAGAAAAACAGATCTTTCAACTCACATACTAGTTGGACCAGTCCTTAGATGCTAATCCAGACTTATTGCGATCACAGCTCTTATTCTATCCATAATCCATTTTCATATTTATTTAACTTCCAAAGGTCCTCTCGTCTGAGCCATTACCTGAATCCAAACTCTTCTAGCTTTCTATTTTCTACTAAAAATGCATTCATTATATTCTAAATACTTCTTTCATAAGAGCTAACGCTATGATGTTTCTGTTAACAACACATTCACATCCTTGATCTAATTAGAAAAATCAATAAGATCAAGGAATAAGTTAAACATTTCACAATGTTCAATAGAATTATTATTATTGATAACAAACCTAAGCGGCGGCTGTGGCCCATTCGACAATTATCGCATATCATCGCATCTGATCTGATTTTTGTCGTTATATTAATTTTTATCTTTTACTTATCAATATTAGGTATATATAAATATTATTTGTTGTCTCTTTTATTATCAGTTTCCATAGGCTTTCATCAAGGTGCCAATATATCCCCCACCTCGATCGAAAATGAAGCTTATTTTTGCCATTGGTTTTTGTGCATTTTTTTTTCAAACAATCCAGTATGGTATGTAAATGATGTTTTTTCAATTGCAATTCTTCTATTCCGTATTTTTTTTTGTAATGATTTGAATTGATTTAGAGTATAAGAACATTGCTGCTGAAGCATAAAAAGTGAAAATTTAATAATTTTGAGATTCTGTTAGCATATGACGAAAATTGCTCTATGATTTCCAAAATCGAAGGGTTTACAAAGTAGAGACATATAGAAGTATGACGTTGTTCTTTTGAAAGACAGATTGATTTGTGATAAGGGGAAACGCCCTAACTAACATTTTAATAGCATCTTCTAAGATTTATTAGAACAAGGTATTCATTCAATTGTATTGTAACTCACAGGATAATCAATAAATGTTTCTTATTCATGGAAAAAAATACATTTGCTTACCTAACGAATAGAATTGTTATTATTAATTTTCTTCACAATTAAACTTTTCGAGCTTCTCATTTAGAAGTCTGTAACTATTTTTTCGTTTGTGTTAGAAACACAGCTGCAATCACTTGCTTATTACTTGGCTGTTTTAATTGGTAAGAAGGAAGATTCATTTAGATTCTAGGCTTGAAAAGCCAAAATTTTTTTTTCTGAGGTATAGAGGCCCCTCCTCAATTACTGTTTTGAATAATAAATTCAAAAATAACAAAATGCAAGTTATCATTTCTAACGTTTTTGTAATAAGTACCTATAGACTTATTTGCTTATAGAAAAACTGTTATTGTTCTGACAAGAATAATAAATACATATACTTAATTTTTAAGAATATTTATTCAAAACACGCAAATGGGAAAGATGAAACTATGTAAATCAAGTTTAATGACTTTATTCATTCTTTGTGGACATCTTGGATTGAGTTAAAGTAAAGATATGAGTAAAACTAAATAAAAGTGACCATTTGAAAATATTGTTGTTGATAAGTTGATAGAGCAGCAAGTCAGCAAGTATCTCCTAAAACTTCTAAGGAAGCATCGACTGTGAATTACTCTGTATTATCACAAGTAACTGATTGCGCGCCGGGACAATACACTTGAAAATTAAATTTTTTATAGTGGTTTTGTTAGTAAAAAAAATATTGAACAAATTACTCTAAAATTCGCAAATAAAAAGTGGTCCTGGAGAATTGGAGAGTATATTATATGATAAGATAATGTGGCACCATTTGCTGATTGATGTTTACTTTTACAAATAATAATCTAGTTGACTACATATACATGTTTGTATTATATATTGGTATATATATATATATAACTATCAATAATACTGTCTGGTTATATTGATACCTTCAATTATTTATATCAATATCACAATATAGGAAGGGATGTCCTTGTCGAAAAACATTCATTAAAAACAGACATGTTAATCAGTTTTTTCAATGAATCAAAGTAAGCCCAACATATATTGGGCAGGATAGGTAGTGAGCACATTCAAAAGACTTTCGACTATCCTATCCATATTTGGACAAATCAAATATTCTATAGATCTCATCAACATACTTTTGATAAATAACCGTTAAAAAAAGAACTGAATTCATTAGACGTTACACTAAAAAAAATATAGTGCCAATAGATGATATTCACCTCCATTAGACTCTTTGTAACATCTTAAAATTTTGTATAATTTTTAAATTACATGGTGCTATGCCTAATTATTATTTTCTAAATAATTCTTCAAGAATATCTTATACCTTATGTTGGTATTAGAAACTCTAGATGTAGAAAAAAAAGAAATAAAAAAGTGATTTTGATGAAAAAAGCCCCAACGAGGAATCGATCCACGGATCCTGCTTCTGAGCTAACTTATAGCCATATCAATATCTCAATCGGCCACGGCCCCATTAAAAACTCGCAAAATAGTTTTGGACTTGAACAAAAGAATACAAAGGACTTGTGATTATACAAATAGTCTAAGATCCCACATGTAACTTCTGCATATATCTGTTTGTTAAATAAAACCTAGTTTATATGAATGATTAATGCCCAAAAATATAGGTATTATACCCGGGTAGCCTTACAAAAATTAGCCCCAACTACCTTTAAACCGCATTTTATATTACAACTAGCAGTACCCGACGCGTTGCTCCCTTAGCAGTAATAATTGTAGAGATATATGAAATTTGAAATAAATAATTATGTTGGTTATTGGCTATGGCTATTGGCTGTCCCTACCAGAAGTGCTGCGCTCTCGTCGCGAAAGGCCACACTCTTCTCAGGAAAAGGCTGATTGTTCCAGATAATATAGGATGGATAATGGTTCTTGACGTGTATGACATATCTGACACCACACTAAAAAAGCGTATGGAAAAAGTGGTGTTTTCAGTATTTTCCTCGCAATTTTTACAATTTTTTTCTCTCCTTAAGAACCTTCATTATGCCTTAACGAGAATATTAAAACAAGAATTATCCAAATTGGTCGAGCCGTTCTCTAGTTTTGCGCCTAGCAACACATTTGGCGATTCATTTTTATATGTGTAGATTTGACAATCAGACTGAAAGCCACATTTATATAAGTCTGACGTTGAATATGACGTAATTCTACATAGAACAGATTTCTCCCGTATTTATGAAAAATGGATCTGTGGGCTAGTTGTAAAGTTACCCCCTATATATCCAAAGAGCAGGGGTGCAAATCCTAAATTCGCAATTATATTTTTTATTTTTTTTCCTATTAAAGAGGAATTAATTATTATTATGAAATATATTTCCCTGAATGACCAATACCATGAGATACGATGCGACCTGATGAGAATATATGAACAAAAGAATCTAAATAGTTTCCAAAATAACATATTATTTTAGCTTAATTGCTCTTTTTGACCGATGAACCCCGAACAGAGGAGGTATACAATTCGACTGTCTGCTTTTTTTATGTTTGACCGTGCCTTCTATATAGTAAACTCCGATTTTGATGATTTTTGATTCATTTGAAAGAGGAGGATTGAAAAATGGTCCCACATTCATAAAAATGCAAATCCAAAATCCCCTTTCCTCTGAAAACCGCCCCGAAAGAGTGGAGGGGGCAAATGTTCTCGAAAATCGAAAATCTGAGGTGGCATAATTAAAGATAGGACAATATCCGGAAACGTTTAAATTGAAAATTTTTTCAAAAGAGTTATTACGTGGGTAATAGGATAAGTACAAGAACGTTCAACGATTTTCATGACTAATGTTACACTCAAAAGTGTGAAATAAATATTTTTTACAAAAAATTGGACCGAAGTTATTAGTTGGTGAACTGAAAAGTATAGAATAATATTAATTCTATTGGTGCTGGTACTTGTGAAGTTGGTGCCAAAAGTTATCAATCTAACTGCAACTGCACAGCTTCAAAAGTAACAGCACCAATAAAATTAATATTATTTTATACTTTTCAGTAACAAAAAAATGGACCGAAGTTATTAGTTGGTGCACTGAAAAGTATAGAATAATATTAATTCTATTGGTGCTGGTACTTGTGAAGTTGGTGCCAAAAGTTATCAATCTAACTGCAACTGCACAGCTTCAAAAGTAACAGCACCAATAAAATTAATATTATTTTATACTTTTCAGTATACTTTGTAAAAAAAAATAATAAAAAAAATATTAAAATGCAATTTCAGGATTTGAGTTCTTGCTCTTCGGATATATACGAGGTAATTTTACAACTAGCCCGCAGATCCTACTTCCATAACAAGGGCAATCTGGTATACCTACGTGAGATTTATATGTAAATGTGCCTGTTAGTATGATTGTCAATGTGCAATTTAAAATGCGATTTAAAGGTAGTTGCGGCTAATTTTTGTTAGGCTACCCGGGTGTAATATATTTTTTGACTTTAATCATTCATTCAAATCAGGTTTCATTTAACAAATAAATATCTGCAGAAATTAGCTGCCGAATCTTATACTAAAAAAGGTCGTTAATTAACTAATCAATGCATTAATTCAAAAGTAATTACTCCATACTTATACCATCTATTTTGATACCTAACAATATTGTGCTTATATTTCGAATTATAACCAAGTGTTTCCGAAAGAACCGTTATCAGTTTTTCTAATCATCAGCATCCTAACCACGACATTTTTATGTATAAATATTTCAAGAAATTTTTATTAAGATGAATATTATAAAATTTGGTGTGTCCACTCACACGAATTTCCTACCGCTCGCAGGAAAATTCCAATGAATAAAAATCGTCCGATCAAAACGAACAACAATGGTCATGTAATTTTTTTTCGCAATATGAAACGTTTAACCAGAATCTGAAGAAACATGTGGAAAATTTGGAATTTTATTCAAGCATAAGTTTTTTGTGTGCTTTTTCTCGGAGATGGCGCTGTATGTGGGTGGTAAATGACTCTCAGATGAATACTTTAGGCAAGTTTGATCAAAATTCTTAGAGCTGTTTTCGCGCTACAGTCTTCAGCAAATCACGTTTTTTGGCTATAGCTCAGCACCCATTGCATACAGGATTCTCATTCAGTGCCACCGGCGAGTGGTATTGGTACCAAACAAAATAAAAAAGAAAGCAACAAAATACACCGATCCGTTTTTGAGACAATGCTGACACAGACAGACATACAGTCTGACAGGCAGACAGGCCAATGGCTAAAATATGTTTATTAGACTTAGAAAACTCTGAAACGTCAATATTTATAAAAATTCTGATACCGAAAATTTCACACGATTAAAATACTCTCCTTATACAGCTACTATAGTAGCGTAGGAGAGTAAAAATGTCTCTCATTCGAGAGGTTTCTTCTAGAAACAGTCAAATTATGGAACCATCTCTCAATAGTCCTGTTTCAATTGAAAATAGAATCATCAAAATCGGCGCACGTAAACAATGCCAATCGAGTTAACATTATGTATACCTACCTACTTCTTTTGGAAAGTCTGTCAAAAACTAGTCTTCTACAATATTCTACACTATCTAGAATTCATTTGGGAAATGAAACAATAATAGAAAATTTTGAGACGCTTTGCTGATGATTATTTTCTGCTAGGTCACACCAGTATATAAGTACGAATTTTAATCTCAAAAATATTCATTAGTGATCTGTGAACTATGTTAAATGAAGGCTTTTCTCTTAAATTTTCAGAAAATTCTCTAAGCTATCTAGGCTGAAAATAAAATTCATTCATTCATGTCTCAAATCTTGGTTCTCCTTCTCGTAATATAAAAAATCTTGTAATAAAGTAAGTCATCATTTTATTAGCAGCTTATTGTGTCAAATAAAATCCTAGATTATAATTATCTGTAGGTACTTTTTCATGTTGAGTCATCGCTTTGTTGACTTTTTCTGCATGATTATTGGTGTTATCTTTCAATTCTCTTACAACAACATGATATCTCTATAAAAACTAAACAGGTTCATAATTACCTTATCAATAATGTTTAAGAGAGACAAAATTCATAGGTTCACTCGTATGAATGTGGTAACGACTAAAGAAAGGTATTCAGGGTCCAACACGTAGGACTACGATTGACCACACATATCCTAAAAGGGATTTACGATGCGACCTTTGTAGGATGATCGGAAAAGGATTACAAAGTTTCAGCAAGTCTCTCATCCCAATTCAGGATCCAACAAAATAGTTTTTTGACAAACATTGGATCGTGAATGCTTGGCTTAAAACTTAGAAGCAACCTACTTGAACGTTTTTCTTGAAAATTGACAATTATTTTGTATACAGACAACATAACACAATAACTATAAGCAAATAATGATGCTAGTATAAAGATGAATTTGATAAGAAGGCCAAATCTTCTTGTGCTGGCAAAACCTGATATCCTAGATGATACATGATACAAAGGCCGTATTTCATAAAATATTCATTATTATAAAACTTAGACTATATATTCATTTTTGTTCTATTAAGTATACTTCTATAGTTTGTAGCATTTCTCACAGTTGAAATTGCTCCATGTATAAATCTAAGCCTGTGTTTTCTATTACAGGTATGGGACAGAGATGTGTTACATGTAAAAATGACTGCGATATTGCGGAAAAACTCCAAAATTGCACAACAGATATCTCAGCCTTTCCATTGGAAATCCAAGAGTTATTAACTAGCAATTACATAGACAAGGAATACAAATGTCTACATCTGGTATTGATGGAAAAAGGTATATTCTTTTGTTATCAAATCCTATGTAAATTGGAGAGTATATATCATAATAGCGTTTTAACCAACATCATAATTATTTACATCTCCTCTTAGTCGCTTGTAGAGTAAAAGACCCCGCAGGATGAGCATTGTGTAAATCTTTTTATTTATACGTTATATCAGATTTGAGTTTCCATTCAGAATATTCGTGTAATTTATTTGGGTATGGCATATTAGTATGCTGTTTGGAAAAGTGCTTTAAGTTATGAGAGAAAAAAAACAACTTTATTGATAATCAATTGCAAGATCTTCGAATTGAATAGTTTGTCTCCAAAAATAGAGCTTACCTAGAATTGTTCTTGTTTTCACATATCTTCATTTCTTTCACCAATTGGGAAGAAAACAATCTGTAACTTCAATATAATTTATTTAATTAATTAAAAAAATAAACACACCAATTACAATTTAACAAACTAATTTGTGCGTAATAAATTGCTATACTTCAAGAGTTGACCCCTTGAAATGATACGTCGCTGCTGCCAATGATGTATACTCAATACTGAATCCTCTTACACAGTTCACTGTATATCACAGCCCACTGCTCGCGACCACTCGTGAGAAGATGTTAGTTAGTTCGACTTGACGGCCGCTCATATCGTATAGATGTAGTGCGAAGGTTCTAGACGCCCCTATTTTCTTCTTCTTCTTTCCAGCGTAAAGGAGAATATCCAAAAGTCCCATTTGCGTGTGTATGGGATTTCCTCGGCCTCGCCCAGCCCCATTCTTAACACATATCGTCCCGAGATGTGTCAGTTCCCGAGGCAGGCTGTCCCATACATGCTTTGGTCCCTAGGATGTCTATGAGATGGAGTCTATTTTTGGCAGCACAGGCGACACCCTTTCTGCACCAGTCCTTGACCTCATCTTGAACTTACTCAATGTTTTTGTGAATCCGAGGTGCCCTCTTGTTGTACCGTTGTGAATCTCTAGCAGAATTTTGGGAACCCTACTGCTTGGTGCTACTACTGGTCTGCGGTTCTCTGTTCCATCGGCACAAATTTTCAGAACTCCGTCCTCGAGGACTAGGGAGTTCCACAGCAACCAATACTTCATGACACTTGGAGAATGGCGAGGTATCTCTTCCCAAGTTGGTCTAGTTCCAACTTCCTTCCATTCCAGTACTATTTTCAAGACATGATCGGTCGGAGCTTCATTTCTTGTTTTAAATGAGCCTGACCTTACCTCAGCTCCAGGGCTTGCAAAACATCCGTCGCCTCAACACGTAAGACCAAGGTCAATGTCGTTGCCATTTCTTCGATGGACCATCCATTCGCTCTTGCAGCAGCTTCAAATTGTAGAAGACATTTGGCCCATGAGGGTTTACAATCGAACTTAGGCGGCTTTATTCGGAATCTGTTCTGTTCAGTCAGGATTTTCAAAATAGGCCTGGGAGTGCTGGGCTCTGAAGTTTGTAGAGCTTGCATTATATTCCTTAGCTAGTCTACCTCAGAGTACTGGTGTTGGAGGCGTTTTTCAAGCTCGTGCATCTCACCTTCCAATCGCTCCTCCTACCATTTATCTTGTGAATTTTCTATCATTTTAATTAAAAGAGCTGGGAAATTTTCTATTATACTAACTCCCTGTGCGAGATTTTTCTGGTTACTCTGTTATTCTCGTTTCCAGGGTTCGAGAATTTTCTTTCATCTGTGATTTTACATCCAATATCTTAGCTTTCATTCTTCGAGAATTTTCTTCTATTTTGTTGTTCAAAGTCATAGAGCTTTATTTTATTGCCATTTCCAGAGCTCTCGTCATCTTTATATTTGGATCATCGTCGTACTCAAATGAATCGATATCCTCACGGTACTCGCAACTGTTTTATCACCAGAAGGTTCTCCTCCTCTTTCTTCGATCTCAGGTCGTAGATCAGTCACTCTTAGTTCGTTAAATTACAGAGTTTTCTTATGGTTCTTGTTCCCAATTTATAAATTCCACAAGTGACACCACTTGTAAAAGGACTCTGGTTTGCCAATTAGGAAACAATCAATCGGTGTCTGGAATAGAATTTGTTCAACCAATTAAATAAGACACACCGATCTCCTTTATTCTAAAATAAATATATCATAGCATAGACTTAATTATAGAAAATTTGTTGGTCTCTTTGGTACGATTGAACTGCTTGAACTACCACATCCCTTCCTTGCCCACACAGTGCAGTTTAAATCGGTGATTGTTAAAATATGATTGCCCACAAAACGTTTCTTTGCAGACAGTGACCAAACAGAAATACCAGAAGCGGTGTTGGCATTTCAGTTAGTGGCCGAATTCGGTATCTGATCGTAACACAAAACACAAAACTTGAACAATTTAATCAATAATCATATTTTTTTATTATTTTCTTAACAGTTTTAGTATTTATTTCAGTTTCAGTTGCTTTATTTTAAAAAAAATATATATATATAATTTATATTATGGCTCCATTACTTATATGGGATTTCTGGAAGCTTAGAAGATATATTTTCCGCTTTTTGTCGCCTGTATAACCTTTTGCTACTTTTGTTATATGAAATTAATAGGAAGCAGCTTTTGTACAATTTATATAAAAGTTTCCATTTACTATTTTATTTTATATAATAGAACCAATAATTTAAAAACTGGAGAATACAACCTGTGGAATAGCTGCCATTGAAAAACTATCGTTTTCTAAGTCGTTGGCCCGTTACGGGTGTCATGCCATTATGAGTTACGTTGTGTTTTTCCGTAATATATATGATCAGTTGTGGCTAGTTGTAGTTCAGAGGCAAACTCCAACTCCGAAGCTATCAATCTGCTTCTGTGATCTACCTGCCACTTAGTTATCCAGCAAACATAACCTTTCAAAATTTGAGCCCAATTAATGTGTTTCGGATTCCGAGGTTTTTCCAAACTTCATTATGAGAACTCTTCTGCCTTCCTGGTACCACCCTCAGTTGATGTTCTAGAGAGATCGCAGAGTCGATCTCAGTTTCTTCAGTTGCCTCCATCTTATCATGACGCACATATTTCTTTTCTTAGTCTGAATATGTAAGCCAAGACTGGCTTTCCTTGTGTGATGGGGCAGCCACCCGAGCGACGTGGCTTCCTCCCACATTGTTACGCCAATGGAGAACCTTAGTTTCGAGGAGCTTTCAGCCTACAGGCGATTGAAATAATAACCAATTTCACCACAACAATTTTTCATCTTAGAGATTTAATAATTCCTGTGACATTTATGTATCCAATGTCTTGTGATGCTGTCAAAGCAATATAGAAATAAAAGCGTGCCCTTTATAGATCATAGGACTATTTAATCTTGATTCAATATTAACCAGTTAATTTTTCTTTTCAGGCAGTCCTGCTGAAATAAAGCATTGCATCCCAATTGAGACAGATCAAAACTTTTGTAATAAGCTCAGTAAATATGAGAATATAGTAGATTGTATACAAACTGATACAATAGAAAAAGCCCTTTACTTGGTAAATGATGGTGATGATAATGAAATGATATCAGAAGCATCAAGTTCCTCTTCTACTTCAAATGAATCAACATCTCCATCATCGGAATCATCAGATACATCATCTACAAAAGCATCATCTTTGATAGTATCAACAACTACGAAATTATCACCCACATCACACCACACCACAGTAACTAGTGGATCTACATCTGACAAGCCAACAACTATTCCAGCAGAAACTACAACATCTGCTGCACTAGACCATTTAGCATTAACATTAGCAGTTGTCATGACTGGGATCTTCCAATTATTATTTTAAAAAGTATATCCTATTAGACTTGAATAATTAACTTCATATATGTATCTTTTTTATCATATTTCATACACATTATAGATGTCTCCTTAAATTATTTAATTATATTCTATGAATGTTTTTTATACCTATTTTTCTAACAACGAGCTTTGGAAGCCAAAGAAATACTTTGAGGACAACTATTTATCTGATATTTAATAAATAAGTAATATTAAATTTATTATTACAGACAAAACCTGTCATATTGTCTTTGTTTGAAATATACATAGGTATGCGTATGATGTTTGCACAACCCTTTGCTACTTTTCTAATCACGAAAGCTGAGCATTAGGTACTACAAACGGTTTAGACAGAACTGATCCATTATTTTTAATTTCTGAGATAGCATTTGAAACACAAATAATTCGGAATTAGATTTATATCTTAAGCCTACATTCACTATATGAACTCGAACCAGAATTCCAATCCAATCGTGAAGTTATAGTCAAGAGCTGACTGCAAAAAGTGACCGATCAAATAACAGTAAATAATGCTTTAGAAGTTTTAGTTCTCACAGAGACCATAAGGAAAATCATGAGATGGTTGGACAGAATTTTAAAATTTTTCTTATGCCTTCTTTATGGAACATTTTTTTGTTCAGCAACAATACAAAGTAGCAGCCTGAAATTACTCTTGAAACTTAGTATTTACTGAGTAGGAAAGAAAAATATTTGGGTGCCTTTTGAAATCTTATTCTACTCTTCTAGTTTTTACTGCAACTTTTATTATTATTAGGTAATTTATTATATTCCAGCTGTATATATTCTGTATATTTTTCTTCAACTTTCTAAATAATAAACTTAATATTTAATCTAACTAAATCTAATCACTACTGCACCTACCGAGTAAAAGTATCAAATTATGACTAAATTTATGTTTATTCATTTTTATAATAAAAAAGTGCCACGTAGGTACCTGCCTGACAATTTTTTTCTAATTTCTCAAAGTATCTGTATGGCTGATAATTTTGCAGTTTGTAAAATTACCTGATTTACTCAACAAATAAACAAAATTTATAATGATAAAGCAGTAAAAATAATAGTCAGGATAGGTATAATAAAAATCTTGACTTTACTATTTTTTTTCTTTTTTTGTATAGTGATACATACATGAATGTAGATAAGAAACGACCACAAGAATCTAGAACAAAAAATAATTATAATTATATTTAAATATGGACAAAATTTACCAAAAAATACCCGGTTCTCCAGGTTCGGGGTTTTGACGTAGGGTACGCAACCCGACACTTGGAAAAATCTCTAAGTGCCAAAAATCCTAGAAGAGTAGCTGAATATTGGTACATGGAATGTAAAAGTTATTAGTGACAGATAAACAGAGTTTCTAGACAAAATAAAAAGATATCAAATGGAAATTATAGCAGTCACAAATAAAATGTGACCAAGTGCAAGTCGAACTGTTTATGAGATATAGAAAGCTGACAGATGAAGGATGGATGGATGTTTATATAGTGGTAATAGGAATTCACATTCTCTGAATATTTCAATTTTCTGCGTATTCTGGTGGCTTCCGTAAGGTGCAGAGGCTAGATTTGCTGCGTTATGTTCTCTTCAACGCCTTCAGTAGTTTTTCAAATATTTACCCCTTCGATCAGGAATCACGTAATCTTTCTTTGATAGTTATCGGGAATCTGAAGAAGAAAATAAAATAGGATTTTGAATTATTCTTACACGTAAAGAACTTCAGGGTAAGATAACATGCTATGTCATCTTAAGCCGACAATAGCTATGTCACGGAGTAAAAAAAAGAATTATCGCCTTCAGTGACTCAAAGCTCTAAAGTTATTTCAATTAATTTTCAACATTTCCAATTCAGATTAACCACAGTTTTTGTCAGAGAAGTCAAACATAGCAAAAAACTTACCTGATAAAATTTATCGGCACAAAAATTCCAACAAAATAATATTTTTCAGATATCAAATCAAAAAGTTCTCACCACATTCAAACAATACATGCGGGCGGTCATAAAATTTTTCAGTAGTAAAGGCACCTCTAAACCGATATGAAAATGTCGCTAAAGCACTTGTGAAGCATATATTTGAATGGATTTATAAGTCATATTGCATAAGTCATCTTAAGCACATTTCCCTTAAGTATCTTGAGATTTCTTAGGTAGGTATATACATATACGCAAAATGCCTTTAAATATGCTTCAAATTATTTTATAAAATTTAACAATGGAGATATTGTTTTATCTAAATAAAAGAAAAAGAACATTATAATATAACAATTTTATAAAATATAGCCTAAGCAACACTAAAAACCATCTTATTTGACTAACTTAAAAAAAATCCCGCCAGCGGAAAGGTAAATTTCTCAAAATTTATTAAATTGAAATTTGAACAACCTTTTTCATTGGTATTGGTATGTTATTACATAAAATTGCCGTATGTGTCATAGCCTTGCGGTCAGAGGTTTTTGTTATATATATAAATGAATTGTGAATTCTTGACTGTATAATTAATGATGAATTTTTAATGATTGGGGTTGCAGTCAATATGCCAATAAAATTAAAACTCTTTAATCAATGTCGAGTTTTCGGTAACGTTTGTTACCTACATCGGGACAAACTAAAATAACGAACAAATTAATTATAACGAAAAATATTAATAATATGAACTACTTACAATCGTGAGATTAATGAAATTTACCAGCAACAAACATTTATTATTATGCATTTAACTTTATGATTGACTGTTTTAATTTCATAATTACAAGTTACTAAGAAATTACGCATACTTAGCTAATAAAGATAGAACACACTTCAGAATTTAAACACAGGAAATATCGTTTAAAAAATGGATATAATACAAAAATATTATACAAGATAATGCCATATTTTTGTATTATATCCATTTTTTTAAACGATACTTCCTGTGTTTAACTTCTGAAGTGTGTTCTATCTTTATTAGCTACATACATAGATTGATAGTATGCGTAATTTCTTAGTAACTTGTAATTATGAAATTAAAACACTCAATCATAAAGTTAAATGCATAATAATAAATGTTTGTAGCTGGTAAATTTCATTAATCTCACGATTGTAAGTAGTTCATATTATTAATATTTTTCGTTATAATTAATTTGTTCGTTATTTTAGTTTGTCCCGATGAAGGTAACAAGCGTTACCGAAAGCTCGACATTGATTAAAGAGTTTTATTTTATTGGCATTTTGACTGCAACCCCAATCATTCAAAATTCATTATATATATATATATATATATATATATATATATATATATATATATAGTGAGTTAAACTAATCGTGGGGATGCAGCAGTTCCTTAAAGTTTGTTCCAAGCTTTCGGTAATTTATTACTTATTACATCTTCAGGGAAACTACAAAAACATACAAATCAATATCCTCTAAAAAATGTTATAAATGTCTAGAACTCACACTTAACTGATATTGTTCATAAAAAAGATGTTAAAAAAGTTAAAAAACATTACAAAATGACGACATAATTAAAATCATTACACATGATTTACAACATTAAATAAATAAAAAATATAATAAAAACTATGTTCAACAATCACACTTGTGTAGAGGCCATCGATGGAATGATATTTTAAAAATTTTTCTACAGGGTAACAACAACGACTTTGATAAGTGGGAGGCTACGACCTTGATCGCACGTTTGAATATTTATATATCCAAAGATACAATTAATTATTGTTTCTAAAAATCAATCACTCAGTCAGGCCTTAAAAGATATTTATATAAGATAGAAAGTTTTTTCTTGCATTAATGTAATTCTAGGCTTTGAAAATTTGAGCCATTTCCAGAAATCGTCTTGCTGGACATCTATTATTCTAATATTCTTATATATTAAATCTCCATAATAATAAATTTAATAATTTTTCTCAAAATTTAAATATCTGTGTGAATACAATATGTCTCGACAATATGTACCTAGGTCTATAGGTAGGTATAGGCTATTATATTCTCATATCATTTAGTTATATTTGTCAATATGTTTTTTTTTCTGTTTTAGCATATTATGCATAGATGGGCATATATGCGTATACAGATTATACTGATGAAGGATAATTCAAATAATTTTATAACAACTAATATTAATAATTTTCAGATCTCTAGATCAACTGATTGGTTCAACCTATAGTTAGATATAATACGATGATCTTTTTTTCTTTCCTTGTATTTCACCATTTGCTATTTTGATATCACTATTTATAATATAGTTAAATAAGTTTCTCTTAAGGTTGGATTTTTAAAAAGATAAAACTTTATTATTTAACAATTTTTTAATGTGTACAGGAACAAAGCTAATTGTAGACTAAATTATACGTTCTATCTATTCCCTATTTATATACATAAATATGCCTACTCTGCACTATATCTATTCATTACATTATTTTAAGCTACATCATCTATAATGACCATATAACTCCTCCCTCCTTAAGATTGAGAAAAGGGGGATGTCTTTTCGAGAGTTTTGAGTTCTATGCTCATTTTAGTTTTATTTCTATTTTTATAACAACAATAATAATATAACATAATTATAATTATAAGAACAATTAACAGAGACAATATAATACTAAATACTGAAACTCCTGTATTTACATCGAAATGGTGGAGTGGGTGTATACTCAGAGTTTCAATATGTTTTAAATCATTATGTATTGACTCCAAATTGAGTTCTTCCAATTGTATTGGCTCAATTTTCTGAAATAACTCCTCATTGATTTCAATAGGTGGTAACTTTAATCTCAAATTAAGTGTGTTAACTTCTTGAGAGTCAAAATGCTTATTATTTATTGACACCATACATTCTTGTGGAATTATCAGGGAAGGTTTATTGATTGTTTCAATAGATTGTTCATTGAGACATTGGAAATGTATCTTTTCATTTAGCGATGGCACTATTATAATGGAATTATCCTGTAGTTGGATGGATAAATCTTTGTGTTTTATTGGAGTTAGGGGACAATGACTTGTTAAATTTATTGTCTTAGCAACACACGGTTCATTTTTACTCAATTGACTGTCTAAACACAAGTTTATTTCTTCTACTTCTTGACATTCTCTGTTTACATTAAAATAATCATCTGAGGATATCAAGATAAAAGGATTTTTAAGGATCATTATTTTATTGTCTAAAGGGATTGGATATAATTGATACATCAGATATGGCTTATTAATTACTAATGGAATTACTATATAAAATATGATTAGATTATTTTTAATTTTAACATCGACATGTGCAACTTCATAAAACTTAATAATGTTATCAAAAGGTATCTTTTCTTCTGGCTTAATTTTGGAAATAACACTTTCTAATTCGTTATATTTAAGGATACTGTAATGCATTATGTTTATTTCTGCAAAATTTATAGCTGTTTGAATATTTGAACAAATTTCTTTTAAAATTCTAATATTGTTTCCAATATTATCAATTAGTATGATGAATTCCATAGTTGATTGGGTAAATTGAGTTAATTCATTTAATCTTTTACGTAACTTCTTTTGATTATGATTGATATTTGTTAATTGTGTATCAATTGTTTTTGTTACTTTTTTAAGAATAGTTTGAGTGGTTGAAATATCTTGTTGCAACACATCTTGATTTTCTTGTAACATTTTTATATAGTTATCATATCTTTCTCCATCATCGGCATCAAGAGTACCGAACAAATATTTATCTATTTTTCCAATAATATTCAATAATCCTCGTTTACTTCTTTTTGTAGAATAATGATTAACAAATTCTTCTATTGTTCTAACATAATCAAGCAAATTAATAGTTCTCACTATTAATAGGTCAAATAAAGGTGTTGTACGATTTGTTATTTTAGATGTGATGTTTAGTAAGGTCAATTTAGTAGTTCTGACACAATTTCTTATATTTGTTAAATTTACATGATAATATACGTGGTGGTAATTATTAACAATGTATGTCGTACCTAATTTGTATGGTAGTAGGGGATTTGTCAGTTCTTCTATCTCGTATTGGTAAGTGGCAAGAGGAAATAGAAGTTTAACTAAGAAGACGGTATTCATTGTCCTGAAAGAGAATTATTGTCGTCTTTTAATATCTTTTGGATGTCTTTGATTTTTAAATAATTTCTTCATAAATTTTGGCTTTAACTTATTTGTATTCAATTGTTGAGGGGTAGTCATAAATTGATCAGTTCCTTCAGGGATTTCTGGATCATTCTCTCTATTATCATTTAATTTTGCCAAAACATTAGCCTTCCGGGCATTTAATTTCAAATTAATATTTTCGTTTAACTCTTTCAAAGTTTGGGCTAGTTCATGAATGTAATCGGTTTGTATTTGATTCAAATTCTTTTCGAAATTAAGTTGATAATTGAGATTTCCTTTTATAATTTGGAAAGGTGTGTAATCATGTGAAGAATGAATACTATTATTGTAATTTAGAATGGCAATATCAACAAGTTCTTGATTTGTTTTCGAATAATAATTTTGTTTCAATGCTACTAAACTTTCTTTCAAGGTTGAATGGAATCTTTCAACAGGAGAGTTAGAGTTAGGATTATAGGGTGTTGTAAAGTGCAACCGAATTTGGTATAGTCTGCAAAGGTTTTGTATCAGATTACTTTTAAAATTTTGTGCGTTATCTGTTGTGATAATATTGGGGGTTCCATGTTGTGAAAAGAACTTTATTAAATTCTGACAAATTTCAATAGAATTTTCATTAAGTGGATAAGCTGCTGCAAATTTTTAAAAATTATCTATGATTGTCAAATATTTCTGTGAATTTAGGGAATAAATGTCAATATAAATATGTTCTAAAGGTTTCTGTCCAATAGGTGTTGGTTTGAAAATTACTTTGTAAGGGTGTCTGTCGTATTTTGATTTTTGACAGATCTCACAGGTATTTATATATTTTATAACGTCCTTTTCTAAACTAGGCCAATAGTAAAACTGTTTAATATTTTTGATATTCTCTGTAATACCTCTATGTGATGTTTTCACTGTGTGATATCTTTCAATGATTTCTTTTTGTTTATCTATATTAGTGATATCTTCAAGAAGTGAATTAGAGATAACAAGTTTGTAAGAGTTATGCTTAAAGGTTTCTTGGAAAATTCTAAGGATCAACGGTTCTAGTTCTTTCTGTGGAAAATGTAAACAGTAAGTATCTGGTGGTAAATAATTTCTTAGGATCTCTTAATTTTCTGTGTAACAGGATTATCATTAATAAATACGATGAATCGTTTCTTTGTTTCAATCAGTTTCTCACAAGTTACATAAGGTTGTTCTTTATGAGTCCATTTGAAGATAACTTGGTTTTTAAAGGTATTTACGGTATTGTTTATATATGCTGCACTTAGGATAGGATTTTCGTGAGAGGAATGAACTGTTTCTGTCTCCGAAGTATCACGATTGTTATCTTGTTCTTCAATTAATAAATTTCTAGAACAATTTGTTGAAATTGATTGGGGAATGATATTGGATTGTTGTTCTGTTGGAGGTTTAATCTGGATGTCTGAGATAATATTGATCTTGGGTTTTTCTGATAAATGACAGACGAGAATTTCAATGTTTTGATCTTTAAAAATATGACTACGCATGGCTTTTCCAGTTAAGCTGATCATATCCACATCCTAATTTAGGAATAGCAATTTTCTTAACATTGTTTTTCAAAGCATGATTTTTCATTTTATATAATGATTTCCATAATGTAAAATATGTTGGTTTTTGATGAAAATCTTGTTTAGTAATTAAATAGTAAATAAATCGATTAGATTTATTATCAAATAAAGTTGCAATTTTGCCTACCTTTGCTTTCTGATCAATTAAATTTTGAATGTTTTTGAACTTGTGTTTAAAAACAACAGCAATACCTTTTTTCATATGAAGGTCAGCTGATACACAATGAGCTAAAGCATATTCGTTAGATTGTTCAAATAAATTTCCGTTAATTTCTTTAATTACATTTGAATTATTGACAGGTTTCCAATTTTCATCAAATTAAATTAAATTCTTTATTATGATCCATTATTGGTTCAAAGGTCGGAAGTGGATCTTGCGTTTCGAAAAAATGTTTAATTCTGTCATGCAGTTAAATAAGTTTCTCTTAAGGTTGGATTTTTAAAAAGAGAAAACTTTATTATTTAACAATTTTTAATGTGTACAGGAACAAAGCTAATTGTAGACTGAATTATACGTTCTATCTATTCCCTATTTATATACATAAATATGCCTACTCAGCACTATATCTATTCATTACATTATTTTAAGCTACATCATCTATAATGACCATATAACTCCTCCCTCCTTAAGATTGAGAAAAGGGGGATGCCTTTTCGAGAGTTTTGAGTTCTATGCTCATTTTAGTTTTATTTCTATTTTTATAACAACAATAATAATATAACATAATTATAATTATAAGAACAATTAACAGAGACAATATAATACTAAATACTGAAACTCCTGTATTTACATCGAAATGGTGGAGTGGGTGAATACTCAGAGTTTCAATATGTTTTAAATCATTATGTATTGACTCCAAATTGAGTTCTTCCAATTGTATTGGCTCAATTTTCTGAATTAACTCCTCATTGATTTCAATAGGTGGTAACTTTAATCTCAAATTAAGTGTGTTAACTTCTTGAGAGTCAAAATGCTTATTATTTATTGACACCTTACATTCTTGTGGAATTATCAGGGAAGGTTTATTGATTGTTTCAATAGATTGTTCATTGAGACATTGGAAATTTATCTTTTCATTTAGCGATGGCACTATTATAATGGAATTATCCTGTAGTTGAGTGATGGATAAATCTCTGTGTTTTATTGGAGTTAGGGGACAATGACTTGTTAAATTTATTGTCTTAGCAACACACGGTTCATTTTTACTCAATTGACTGTCTAAACACAAGTTTATTTCTTCTACTTTTTAAAGGTGTTGTACGATTTGTTATTTTGTTCTTCAATTAATAAATTTCTGGAGCAATTTGTTGAAATTGATTGGGAAATGATATTGGATTGTTGTTCCGTTGGAGGTTCAATCTGGATGTCTGAGATAATATTGATCTTGGGTTTTTCTGATAAATGACAGACGAGAATTTCAATGTTTTGATCTTTAAAAATATGATGAAGCATGGCTTTTACTTTTTCCCAATTAAGCTGATCATATCCACATCCTAATTTAGGAATAGCAATTTTCTTAACATTGTTTTTCAAAGCATGGTTTTTAATTTTATACAATGATTTCCATAGTGTAAAATATGTTGGTTTTTGATGAAAATCTTGTTTAGTAATTAAATAGTAAATAAATCGATTAGATTTATTATCAAATAAAGTTGCAATTTCTCCTACCATTGCTTTTTGATCAATTAAATTTTGAATGTTTTTGAACTTGTGTTTAAAAACAACAGCAATACCTTTTTTCATATGAAGGTCAGCTGATACACAATGAGCTAAAGCATATTCGTTAGATTGTTCAAATAAATTTCCGTTAATTTCCTTGATTACATTTGAATTATTGACAGGTTTCCAATTTTCATCAAATTTATTAAATTCTTTATTATGATCTATTATTGGTTCAAAGGTCGGAAGTGGATCTTGCGTTTCGAAATAATGTTTAATTCTGTCATGCCATAAATATTGATCATCATCATTGATTTTCGATTTCCCACATGTTGCTGACATATGTGTTAGGAGATCTTCTTTTTCTATTGCATGGATATCAATAGGGGGTCGAGAAAGTGCGTCTGCATTGGAATTTTGTTTACCTTTTTTATAACAAATTGAATAATCGAATTCTTCCAATTTAAGTCGCCATCTTACGAGTTTTGAATTTGGTTCTTTTATTGAGAAAAGCCATTGCAAAGGCTTATGATCTGTAATGATTGTAAATTTTCTACCAAATAAATATGGTCTGAAATACTTTGTTGACCAGACTATAGCAAGTAATTCTTTTTCAATTGTGGAATAGTTACATTCCGCTGAATTGAGTGTTCTACTTGCATATGCGATAGGTAGATCATTTCCAACAGCGCCTTGAGATAAAACAGCGCCGATTGTAAAATTTGATGCGTCTGTTGTTAGTAGGAAAGGTTTTGTAAAGTCAGGATGTTGAAGAATCGGACCATTCATAAGTATATTTTTACACGTGTTGAAGGCTTCGACAAATGCTTTGTCGTGAATAACCTTGACATTTTTCTTTAAACAATTAGTAAGCGGTTTTGTTATCTTTGCAAAATTTTTAATAAATTTTCTATAATATCCAATTAAACCGAGAAAGGATTTTATTTCTTTTGGAGTATTTGGAATTTTGAAATTTTTAATTGCTGATATCTTATCAGGATTAGGCTTAATTCCGTTTGGCGTTATAACATGTCCTAAAAATTCTACAGTCTTTTTCAAAAATTCAGATTTGTCAAGTTGTATTTTCATATTAAAGGAGATAAGTCTTTCGAGAACTTTTTGAATAGAATCTAGATGTTCTTGTAAGGAAGTTGAGTAGATGATAATGTCGTCCATATAGACCAGGCAAATTTTACCTTGAAGTCCATGCAATACATTGTCCATAGTTCTTTGAAAAGTGGACGGTGCGTTTTTGAGTCCAAAGGGCATACGTTTGTATTCGTAATGTCCGTGTTCGACATTAAAAGCTGTTTTTTTGATCGAATTTGGGTCCATTTCAATTTGATGAAACCCACTAGCTAAATCGAGGGTCGTAAAATACTGTGATCTTCCAAGTTTATCTAGAATGTCCGTGATATTAGGAAGGGGGTAACGGTCTTCAATTGTCTTTTCGTTTAATTTCCTATAGTCAATTACAAGTCTCCATTTCTTTTGTCCAGAGGCGTCTAGTTTTTTGGGTACTATCCAAACCGGAGAGTTCCAAGGAGAATTGGAAGGTTGGATAATGTTATCATTTAACATCTGATCAATTTGTTTATTTACTTCATCTTTATGAACATGTGGATACCGATAACTTTTTGTATGAACTGGTATCTCATCTGTTGTTTTAATGACATGTTTTACCTGATTAGTGAAAGTTAAAGGATCACCAGGTTTATGAAGTACTTTATTACATTTCTGAATGACTTTAAATAATTTATATTTTTCTTCTGAATTTAGATGTTCGTGCCTGATAAGTGATTTTAAATCATAAATATTATTTTGTTTTTTTGTTGTTACTTGAGGTAACTCAACATGAAAAATTTCAAATTGATCTTCATCAAATGATTTCATTGGGAATATATTTTCGTCGATATTGTATGTGAAAGTGAAAGTCTTGTCAGTTATATTAGAAATACCTATAGTATAGTAGTCATTTCTAACAGTAATAATTGTTGGTCGAATTTCTATGTCTTTTGTCTTAATGTGTGGTATAAGCCAAGAAGAATTATTCGGTAATCTTGTGTAAATTTTGACATTTTGTAAAGAATGAGGTGGAATTTCCAAAGTATATTGATCAAAATTTTCTCTAAAATAAAATGGAATTTGTATAAAATCATTTCTTAGTAAGTTATTATCTAGATGTTTAAATTAAATTTTCTAAGATCTTTAATACCTAATATGCCATCAAAATAATCATGGAAAGGATAAAGGATAAATTCAATTGGTTGAGAAATGCCAAAACATAAAAAGAGAGGAACATTCGCTTTACTATTTGCTTTTTTTGTACCTGCACAAGTTTGTAATTTAGTTATGTGAGGCTTAATCAATTCGGGGTAATATTTTTCAACTAAAGAGGGTCTTAATAAAGAAGCATGTGAACCTGTGTCAATTAGTAATCGGATATTAAATTTGGGAATTTTTATATAAGGAAGTTGGTTAATTTGAAAACTGTTTAGTTGGAGGCAGGGTTTTCCGAAGCTGGTAACCGAAAATTTTCTAACAGTTCGTCAGAGAATTCAATATTTTCATCAATCATATTTTCAGGATTTTCTTGGTAATCAATGGATTCAAAATTTTCGTCATAACTTGACGAGGGGTTTTCTATTGATTGATAATTCAAACCTGATTGTTCTAATTCCTGTTCTGGAGTTTCATTCTCTAAATGAGTAAGTTCTTCAAAAATGTACTTAGGTCGAGATTGATTTCTATTGAATTGATTCGGGAATTGGTAATTTAATGGGCGTCGGGGTTGAACGCTTACACCTGACATTGGTTGAGGATATGTCTTTTGAACTGGTTGTCTTGGTTGAACAGTTACACCTGACATAGGTTGAGGATATGTCTTTTGTGGAGATTTAAAGAAGTTCTGATTTAAATTAGGTTTAGGAGTGAATTTTGGTTTATTGCCAACTACTTGTTGTGCGGACGGAAAATGATGTTTAATAGGTTGTTGATTATTAACGGGGAATTTTGGAAATTGAGGTATATTCATTGGTTTAGGAGGATTCAAAAATGTATGGTTGATTGGTTTATGCTTTACAGGCATATTCTGAATAAAGTTATTCTTGAAATCATTTTGACTTGTCAATATTTCATAATTTGAAATGATATCCATAGCTTCGTCTAAATTTTGAGGATTTCTTACAATTAGAAGAGTTTTCAATTCGTTAGATATGTTTGATAATAAATTTTGAGTTGCTGTTAATTCGTTCTGGGTTATTAATATTGTTCTAGCTTCTAAATTTTGGATTTCGATACAGATTTTGTTATTAATTTGGGTGACTAAGGCCTTAAGTTTTAGGATATAATCTTGTACTGATTCTCCTTTATTTCTAGTTAAAAATATTAGTTGTTGTTGTAGGTTACTCCTTGTAATTGGATCACTAAATTTTTGACGTAAAGCTAATTTAATTTGATCCCATGTATTAAGATCGGGTCTGGTTAATAAGAATTCTTCAGCATCATCTATTAATTTAGCTTTAATGGCTAAAATAACGTATTCCTGCTGAGAAACATCGTTAGTAAAATATCTAGTGTGGAAAGTATCGATTTGTTTTATAAATGATTCTAAACGACTAGGAGTACCATTAAATGTTTTTAATAAGGAAACAGTGGATCTTAAGGCGTCGGCCATGATATTAATATTGTCTTTTTCTTCCAAAATTGTTTCTAATAAATTAGGATATTCGACTGTTGTTGACGAATAAACTATCTTTCTAACTTTCGGACAAGTTATATCTAAAACTCTATTTCTGAATTTTTTCATAAAATTCACATAAACAATTGTATATGTATAAAAATAATAAAAATAAATAAATATAATAGAATGTAAATTTTAATAATTGATTTTATCTTTCAATAGATAATTAATAAATATTTTCTTCAAATGCTTTTCGCATAAATGATATAAATGATATATTAGTATCTCAGTACTAAATATTTCTTCAATCTTAACTGAACAGAATTACAACAATAGGAGAGATTTTAAAACTCACTGAGTCAATTAATCTTCTTCGCTGTCTTGCTTCTGCTATCGGGTAGTGGCTCTTCCTGGAAGATATACGTCTAGGCTGGCTGCTACTCATCGTGGATGCTAGTTAACACCAATACATCCGTGGTTTCCAGATATTAGTTACACCAAAGTATCTGAATCCCGAAGAAGTTACTGACTTGTTGTGGATGGTTCCAAAGGCAAATCAGGAGTCACAATCAACTTTCTGCACCAAGTTCTTTCGATACACCTTAACTTGTTAAAACAACACGGTATTCACTATTCCGATTTTCACTTGGAAAACTATTCACAAGAATCGATAATTAAAATGATACCGGGTGTATCCTACTGACTGCGCCAGTTAAATAAGTTTCTCTTAAGGTTGGATTTTTAAAAAGAGAAAACTTTATTATTTAACAATTTTTAATGTGTACAGGAACAAAGCTAATTGTAGACTAAAATATACGTTCTATCTATTCCCTATTTATATACATAAATATGCCTACTCAGCACTATATCTATTCATTACATTATTTTAAGCTACATCATCTATAATGACCATATAACTATATATTAAATAACATGGACTATGTTTACAATATCCTTACATATTTTATTATTATTATTTGCTTCATTTGAATGAATTTATGCTTTTCAAGATATTTCTTATTGTGTATCTTTCGTATTGTGAGAGAATACGATGAAGATGATATATGTTAATATTTCTCTATTACGTACATCTGCTATATTAATAAATTTCTCAGGTTAATTTGTGAGAGAAATTGACTTGCTTCTAAAGTAATTGATGCTTTCCATTATTTCATTTTAAAGTTACATAGGTCGTATTGTGAGAAAATATGATTATATATAATTAAAAAATAATCTGAATGCCTAACAAAATAGTAAATAATAGTATTGACATAATAAACTTCAATTTATACTGCAAGCCTATGATTCCAGATAGTCTAGTCTGTGTACGGGTATATATTTATTTATATTATGTTTTTCTAAGTTTGTTATAGATGTTTTTTTTAAATAATTGAATAATAACTTTTTTCTTTTTGTTGAACCTATATCTGCCTCAATATTTAGATATGCCGTTACCATGACATTTATAAATAACTAATGACATTTCTGATAGATGGGTTTCAAATCATTCCTGTTTGTAGTTAATTTTATCTAAATTCACTAATGTAAGGACATTAATTATTAATTTATTTTGTGGTTAGGATAATTGTAATGATTCTTAATTTGCCCTGACGAAGAGAATAAACAATCTCGAAAGCTTGGCATGATCCAAAGAATTTTGTTTATTAAATGACTGCATCCCCAATCTATCACATATTAAATCAGTCAAGAATTCAGAATCAAACAATATATATATATATATATATATATATATATATATATATATATATATATATATATATATATTATATAATAACGGGTTTGGCAGTCTCTGGGCACAATGAAAACTCTTTTTCTTTTATTCGAGCTTTCGAAACTTTATTGTTTTTTCATCAGGAAATCTACAAAATTAATAATATCTAGGGTATTGTACATTTTTAAGAGTAAAAAAAGATTACTTACAAGAAATGAGATTATATAAAAAATGCAGATACAGGATTCTGGAACACAATATTAGTAGTAGTAGTTCTACCACCCTAATTTATATATATATATATATATATATATATATATATATATATATATATATATATATATATATATATATATATATATATTATATAACTTTTCACAAGCTTTACTTTTTTGAAAAGATTTATTCAAAATTATAAAATTCAAATTGAAAACTAACATAGATTCGTCTAACAACTAAGATTCTTACTAACTATATCGGAGCAACAATGCTCGTTTACTTATACCTAAATTAATGCACAATTAGCACTTTTAGTCGTATGAGTTCATGTTCCCATGGCGATACTTGCACGGTGTGTTATCTGAGAACACAAGCTATGCTGCAAGTTGATATCCATGGATACTGCATGTTTTGCGGAAAGTTATTGGAATTGATGAAGGCTATTGTCAGGCGATGTACTTGGTATCTGGGAACTCCTCGGTAATCATAGAGTCCCATATAACATATAAATATATAAACTTTTGAACCAAATGTTTTTTTTGACTAACAAAAAGTGTGTACAATCGCAATAGGTACATTTCTATAAGAAATTTACCTAAATGGATGAGGTATACAGTTCGGGGGACCGGCTTCGAAGTTGAGCAGCACAATATGTTGGGAACGGTTTGGACGAGTGACCGTTGATGCGGGCGTGGGTTCGAAACGCCTACTGTCGTATTGCATTCCCCTCCTCTTGCAAGGCAACGGGAAACCAGCGAGAGTATATTTTCCTCTGGAATGGTGTGCCATGAGATTTACCTTGAGACATATTGGTGGTTCAGAATCCACGTTAAAGTGTAGGTCCCCTTGTCTTTGATAACACTTCAAAGGCAGAGAATACGAGTACGGCACTCAAAGAAAAAGATACAGTTCTGTTGTATGTGTGCTTTTTTATCGATGTTCGCGCGTTTTGTATAGTAGGTAAACGTTTTCTCCGATTTAGACCATTTTTTTTTCATCTAAAAGAGAAGTGTTGAGAAATGGTCCCATATTTAGATAAACTCAACTCCGAAATCTCCTTCCGTCCTAAAACCACCCACTAAGGAGATGATTTGGCAGTTTTTCTTGAAAATTGAAAATCTGAAACGGCAGAAGAAACCTATAAACAGAAATAGTAAGCTTAGATCCGTTTATAGATGACTCGGGTCTTCTTCGAGTCGGGGGGAAGATTGCAACACTCATTGTTGATATTCGGACAGAAGCATCCAGTCTTGCTGTCTCATAAATACCACATTACGAAACTGGTGATATAAAACGCTCATCGCAATACTCAACAATGAGGATAACAAGGAGGATAACAAGCATACCGTGGAACAACACAATAACCAGCTCAGCGAGTCATCCCTTCGCTCTCTTTAGTCGAGATTGGCGTAGATTACGCAGGTCCCATTCAGATCAGAGCTCTCAAAGGAAGAGGCCACAAAGCTTACAAAGGATACATCGCAATCTTTGTCCCCAAAGTCATCCACATAGAATTGATAAGTGACCTGATTTTTCCACTATTTCCTATAGTATTTCCTCTATAATCAAGTATTGTAATAGTTAGTGGAGTTTTTCCACCTTTGATTTTGTTAATTCTATTCATCGGTCATTGTAGTGGAACTATTCATGGCAGATACATAATTTTTCTCAGGATTCCTTTGTACTTCTTTTAATTATGAATTTTAATTGCGCTCTTAGTTTTTTAAATTCTAAGAGATTGTCTAATGTATTTTGTTTCTTCAGTCTATGGAAAGCATATTTCGTTTGTTTGCATTTTCACATTCTTTGTTCCACCAGGGGACCGGTTGTTGTTCATTTACTGTAGTTGTTTTACCAATTGATTGTGTGGCTGCTTTTATTATTGTGTGAGTGAAATGGTTGACTATTTCGTTTATATCCGCCTCATCTCCAGTTTCATTTGGTGTGTTGTTTTCTACTAAATTGGAGAAAAGTGACCAATCAGCGGTGCCGAGTTTGCATCTCTGTGGAGCAGTTGTGGGTTGGTAATACTCTATTATGTTCTATGAGAATTGGGAAGTGGTTGCTATCGTGAAGGTCCGGCATGGTACTCCGAGTCAGTAGAGAAGGGCAGGGTCACACATAGTTAGGTCGAGATCTGAATGGTTACCAGATTAAGGTTAAACCAAGTTTTCTCTAATTATCGCCCTCGGGTGTTAGTTTTAGCACTTCCCCATAACTCGTTGTGAGAGTTGAAGTCACCAAGTATGTTACGTGGTTTTGGGATCTGTTTGAATAAGTCGTTGAAGTTCTGATCATCTATATTGGTGTTTGGTGGGATATAGATGTTGTACAAGTTAATATTAACTGCAGCTTGATAGATACCGCTACAGCTTCTAAGTTTGTATTTAGTTGTATTTCCTCGGCATGTATAGACTTATCGAGATAGATTGATACTCCCCCACTGGCCTTTATAGGTTTCGTTATCCCGGAAATGCGTTTCCTGGAGACAGCAAATCAAAGGCTTTAATTCATATTTAAGCATTTGTAGCATTTTCGGATGGGTGTATAACCTATTGAAGTTCCACTGTAGAATGAACATTGTTTAAGATTTTAATAAGTTTTTTGGGAGACACTATCAGTTTCAGACTCTGAGAGGGATGTATTGGAGTTTGTCTCAAGTTCTTACTGTTGTTGGTGAATTACTTTCTTTTTTATTCCAGTTATTCTTGATTTAGTTCCTCTATCTGCAATACAGGGATGAATTTTCAAAAGCATGTCTAGTAGACCATGGATATCTTTCGTGTGTTCTTTGGCAAAAGAAAGGGGGTCCGAAACTGTTGTCGATGAAGCTGATGAGCTGATCAAAGTGAACTGGGGGTTTGATTTTTTGATAGTAATTTTTGCTGGTGATATCAACTGTTCGCATGATTTGAGAGATTCCAGAGGGGTAGTTCTGATCCTTTTTGTATTTGAGTTGGGCTTGATGAAGAAAAGTTGAGAGTTACTTGCGAGTATTTAAGTTGATGGTGTAGCTATTTCCGATGAATTGCGCTTGTTGGAGGTAGAATTTAGGGAGAGGGATTGTGCTTTTTGTTCTGTAGTATTTGACTCTCGGTTTTGGTGGCTCATTATTTCGTCTAAATTATTTGATTCTCGTGGTTTAGTTGCTTTTTTCTAGTTCAGGGCATACGGATGCCAGGTGTCCGAGTTTTTTACACCTGAAACAGCTGAGATTATTTTCGGAAAGAAATATTCGGTATTGGGTATTATCAAAATTCATGAGAATTGATTCTGGGACGGGGATGTTTTCATTGGGGTTTATATAGATTTGTCGACGGAAAATAAGTAGATGGCTATACTCTGGGTTGTTTATTCCTGCTCGCAGGAATGACATAGGTGTTAGAAGGGTTAATCTGTAGTTTTTCAACGTTTGTTCTATGATATCATGTGAGATCATTGCTGCGATACCAAAGTAGCATGACGGTACGGCTCTGTATCACTACATCTAGTGGTGCTGCTGCCTGGCCGATGATGGCTACGAGGAGCCGGGTAACCTCTATGTGTAGTTTTATTTCGAGTGTGTGTTAGTATAATGTTTTAGATGGTCCTCACAATGTATGTATGAATTCAAATATATCAGAGATAAAATATATATTTATGCGCCATCGGTAATGGGCTCATCTGGTACCGTATCACACCTTAAATGAAAATAACTGCAACTCCAACTGTTAGAATATTTTTTAAAGAAAATTGGACCGACGTTATTAGTTGGTGCACTGAAAAATAAAAAAATCATGTTAATTCAATTCGTGCCGTTACTTTTGGAGTTGTGCAGTTACAGTTACAAGGGACAAACAATAGAACAAGTAACCTCTTTAAAATATTTCGGAGCTAATATCAAAAGCCAGTGTGACCCGAAAAAAAGAAATACGATCAAGAATAGAACAAGCGAAAAAGACATTCATGAGCATGAACACGTTTTTCACAAAACCAGACCTCAGTTTGGAGCTTAGATCTCGAATGGTCAAATGTTACATTTTCTCTGTGCCTACTTTATGGATGTTAAAGTTGGACAATCGACTCACAAACGGAAAAAATAATAGATACCTTCGATATGTATACATACAGACGGATACTGCGAGTCTCATGGATACAAGGCTCACCAACGACGAGAAAAAGGAAAGAATTACTAAACACCATCAAAGAGAGAGAAATCCGAAGATGAGAAAAATGTCACGTGTTGAGAGGCGAAAGATAGAAATCACTTCGACTCATAATAGAGTGTAGAATATAGGGTACAAGATCAATAAGCAGACGCCAGAATTCATGGTTAAAGGACCTGAAAATATGGTATGCACTCATCTACAGAAATCTTTCGTGCTGTAGTTTCCAAAGCCACAGTTGCCATTTACATCGCCAACCTTCGGAAGCAGACGGCGCAATAAGAAGAAGTTACAGTTA
The DNA here is from genome assembly GCA_958507055.1 of Crioceris asparagi. NCBI lineage: Eukaryota > Metazoa > Arthropoda > Insecta > Coleoptera > Chrysomelidae > Crioceris > Crioceris asparagi. The sequence continues at coordinate 60,814,335 of OY293829.1, read as the reverse complement.
GATTGATATCTTTTGGCACCATCTTCAGAAGTACCAGCACCAATAGAATTAATATTATTTTGTATTTTTCAGTGGACCAATTAGTACCGTCGATCCATTTTTTTGTAAAAAATATTCATTCCACACTTTTGAGAGTAACATTAATCACGAAAATCGTTGAACGTTCACTAATACCAAAGAAGATATTATTTATCCTATAACGTACGTATATTCTTTGCTTATATTTGTTATTATTTAGAGATCTCAAAACATATATATATATATATACATATATATATATATACATATATATATATATATATATATATATATATATATATATATATATATATAATATATAATAATGGAGATGCTCTACACCTTTGTGCTTTTATTTAGTTGGACACAACCACCACTAGAAGCGGATCACGTGATTTCAAGCTTGTTAGCTTTCATCAGCGCCACATAAGTGGAAGCTGTATCCAACTAGATAAAAGCAACTGGAAGATAGTCGGAATTTACCAGACCAGATCTACCAGCGGGACACAATTCGCGCCACCTAGGTATCGAGAGCCTAATTACGTATAACGTAAGGATATGTGTAAATTGAAGATTTCTATTTCATAAATGAAAGAATATATAATATATAATAATGGAGATGCTCTACACCTTTATTAATCTGATTCCCCAACTGACTCAATGAACTGACTTTATAAGACTGACCCTGTCCCGTAATCGTCACGGCTTTATATATCTGGATCTTGACATGACATTCATCGAAAATGTTCTATGATTATTTAGACGCACATAATAATGTTCTAGAGGCTTGTCAAACTGACAATAATGTGACAACTGTACCTCACATATAGTTTCTGGAAGGATCGAGAATAAATCTACTATAATTCTAGAACTACATAATGAAATATATAAGCAAAAACTATTGTAAAGAATGTAGGAGAATAAATAACTAATAAACAAATAACAACTGTGAGTACATGACTCCACGTTACACTGCCCCCTTCTTAGCTTTGATCGTCTCGATCAAACATCATCCTAATACATTCTACAATCTTAAATGTTTCACAGGACTATGAATAACTCTAGGTGAACATCTTCGAACAGGTGATCTGCATCTACACAAGCTAACACGATCCTTGTTGGTCATACAATCTTCACCACTACGTGATCTTGAATTACGATCACGTAATCTAGGTATGTGGCAAGGAGACGTCAATGTACTACAGTATACTTCACTATCTTCAATATTGCGTGAACTACTGCGATTGCGCGTACTGTCTCAGTCACTGCGTCGCCTCAAGCGCTTTCTTCTATTGCGGCCAAAGCACCTTTTACCTCCTGCGCCTCTTTGTGGACTACTGCAACGTGAATTGCTTTTCCCACGACCACAACTGCCTACACATAGCCTGATACTTCTTCGACATCTCGGTATACTGCGCCTTCTAACAAGACTCTTTCTTCTACTACTTGATCTCTCTTTAGAGATACTGCGCTCCTTCGATCTAGGTATGGCATCTTCCCTCTTAACACAAGGCTCGATATTTGAGCTGTCCTTGTTCTAGCAATAATGATGTTTCTATTGGATGCTGGTGACTATCTCATACTGTTGTCTAATTCTTTCTTGATCTTCTTTATCTTGTTGACTACTTCTATCTTTATTTTGTAGGAATTGATTCATTTTTAATTGGTCTTCCTGTCTAACTCTTGTCTTTTCTTCTTCATATTTTTGTCTAATTATTTCCTCTTCTTAGAGACAGTTCTTTAGACATTCCCGATTCTTATAATATTGCTCTACTTCTTTCAACTAAACTACGATTCCTTCTATCCGCCTTGCCATTATGTTGTGGTGTACACGGTGTTGTGAAATCAATTATTATCCCCTTTTCTAAACATAACCCTAAAAAATTGCTGGTCAAATATTAAACACTCTAATATTTATATTCAATAAATCTATCGAAACGGGAATATATCCAACCAAATTCAAAAACTCCGTAGTAACTCCCGTTCACAAAAGCGATGACAAAAACAAAGTGACAAACTATAGGCCCATTTCACTAATCACGAACCTCAGCAAAATATTTGAGAAAATCTTACATACAAGATTAACAAACTATCTTGGTCAAAATAACCTACTCTCAGCCATGCAGTTTGGTTTCAAAAAGGTAAATCTACTCAGAACGCCATACTGGAACTAACATCAGAAATCTACGAAACCCTGGATCAAAGTAAGCCATGCATGACTGTTCCTAGACCTAGCAAAAGCCTTTGATACTGTAAGCCACCCTATATTATTATCAAACTTAGAAAATATAGGAGTAAGAAATGATTGCCTCAAGCTTTTCAGAACATACCTTGAAGAACGACAACAATGTTTAATGATTAATAGTGAAATGAGTAATTACAAAACCATAGAATATGGTGTACTACAGGGAACAGTACTTGGACCGATTCTTTTCTCCATATATATCAATGGATTATTTTCTTTGCCAACAAAGGGCAAAATAAATAGCTTCGCAGATGATACTGCAATATTTTATAAGGGTGATAACTGGGAAGAACTCTTATCCATCAATTTTTCGAAATCCTTCCTCTTACCCTTCACCAACAGAAAATCATCTTTATCTTCATTTTTACATATTGCTATTGGAAATAACATAAAGCTCCATTCTGTAACAAAAATAAAATATCTTGGGGTCATCCTAAATAGCCATCTCAAATGGGACCAACACATAGATTATATTTTGCGGAAATTACGCTTCCTGTTGTACAAATATCGGCAACTCAGAGATATTCTAGATCTAAAGTAGAAAAAATATCTACCACAGCCTAGTAGAGAGTCACATTACCTACGGTATCGTAGGATATCTATCTATCCTCTCGAAATCATCCAAAAGCGATTCCTAAAACTCATGTTGGATAAGGACTGGCGATATTCAAGCGACCTTCTTTACCAAGACTCTTAAATTCTCGATGTTAGACAGTTGTTTTACAAAAATTTCAATATTCGCCAACACATTAATAAAAACAGATTATTCGTACCCACCCATGAATATAATACTAGGCAAAAAAATAAATATCTCCGTCCAATTGTATTTAAGACAATAGGGCAAAAGAGTTTCACCTATGTAGGACCCAAACTCTACAATACGTTACCATCAACTATTCAAATCGAAAAATCTACCAGACTATTCAAAAAGAAAGTGATTGATTATATGAAATGTGTTTTACGGACGACTATACATGAATTGATTGATTAAAATATAATTCGGATAGTTCTTAAGATTAGTTTAATAATATATTAACATATACGTTTAGATTTCTATACTGGTAGTGTCCAGTGTCAAAGTCTGAGTGTTTTAACTTTGTTATACCAGTTTTAATATGTTAGTATTTTAATGTAGCAATAGTTTTGAGATTTGTCTTATGAATGGATCCTGTTATCGTCATAAATAGGTGTAAGCCTCTGTGAGTTTTGATGATTGAACAGATGTCCGCTGCATTTTATTTGAAATCTTATTTGAAATATTCCTTTATAAAATTAACTACTGTTCTATATGTGTATATGGTATTGAATATTGTCTTACTTTAAAATTAATATTAAGAATGTAAGTACCTATGTATTATCCTCACAAACAGGCGTAAGACTCTGTGAGTGTTGTTTATTTTGAACATATTTATTAATTTTTACATAATTAACAGATCTTTTGTTCTAATATGTGATAGGTTTATATGTGATTTAATGTATCAAAAGTTTAAAGTTATTCTCAATAATGTATCTGTTACCTTCACCAACAGGTGTAAGCCTCTGTGAGTTTTGTCTGTCATTTATTTAGTACAGATATTCCCAGCTATTTACTTGATGTATTCTTTTACAAAATAAACTTCTGTTCTATTCTATTCTAATTCATTTGAGAAGTACTCACCACCATTATCACATCTGAGCTTTGAAATCTTATGTGTAAATTTTGACTCTACCATATGAATATATTTTAAAAACCTTTCATAAATTTCTGACTAATTTTTTAAATGCAGTAAAATTGGAAAAGTTATCTACAAATGTTAGAAAATATCTACTACCATCGATTGCTTGAGGTGTAATGGGGCCACACAGGTCTCTGAGTATTATCTACAATAACCTCTTACTTTTAGTACGCAAACTAAATGGATCCGAGTCATTTACCCTTTTACACATGGTTCGCAAAAATCAACATCTTGCTATTTTATATTACTATCAATCCCCTTGACCATGTTACCTTTTATTATCTGTTTCAAACCACTAAAACCTACATGAGCATCTCCTATGATATTTTAAATAATCGGAATCATACTCTACATTATGGCACTCTAATCGATACAACCAGAAATAAATTTCATACCAACTATTTCACTCACTAATTCCTAAAATTTCATTTCTATCATTAAATAATTTGACCTGATCTTTTTCAAACAATACCTTAATATTAGACATCTCAATTTTTTACAGAAAGCAGGGTTTTCCTTAAATCTGGAGTAAAAAAACATTTTTAATAGTGCATTTTATCCCTTTGCTAAGAACTTCTATATTTCCTACTGCCATTGCTAATAAAAAAACTTCATTCTTTTGCAATTGCAATTTTTATAGGTTTCTTCAACATCAGTAAACTGGAATAAATATTTTTTACAAAAAATTGGACCGACGTTATAGTTGATGCACTGAAAAGTATAAAATAATATTACTTCTATTGGTGATAGTACTTTTGAAGTTGTGCAGTTGCAGTTAGATTGATAGCTTTTGGCACCAACTTCACAAGTACCATCACCAATAGAAGTAATATTATTTTATACTTTTCAGTGCATCAACTATAACGTCGGTCCAATTTTTTGTAAAAAATATTTATTTCACACTTTTGAGTGTAACATTAGTCCCGAAAATCGTTGAACGTTCACTATACCATATCAATGAAGATAATACTTATCCTATTACCCACGTATATTCCTTGCTTGTATTGGTTATTATTGAGATCTCAGAACATCGCGGCGGAAATACGCTTGAATATTTTAGTTGTTACCATTTAACACCGATTTAACTCGAAAACCGTAATTCTAAGGAAAAAATGTTCATTATAAATGTTGCTACAAATAATTTCATGTAGTATCGAAAAATTTTCAATTTTCGAAAGAAATTGTCCTCTCCACATAGCAAAAATACATATTTAACATGCGTCTATCTCGAAAACCGTAACACTTTTGAAAAAATGTTCAATTTAAACGTTTCCGGATATTGTCCTATCTTTAATTATACCAACTCAGATTTTCGATTTTCGAGAAAATTCGCCCCCACCACCCCTTCGGGGGCGGTTTTCGGAGGGAAGGAGATTTCGTATTTGCGTTTTTATGAATATGGGACCATTTCTCAATCCCCTTCTTTCAAATGAATCCAAAATCATCAAAATCGGAGATCGTCTACTATATAAAAGGCGCGCACGAACCAAAAAAAAAAAATAAAGCAGACAGTCGAATTGTATACCTCCTCCGTTCGGGGTTCGTCGGTCAAAAACAGCTTTTATCATTTACCATATGATCTGTATAGCCTGAATCAATGCAGAATTTAAGAATATTTTAATCTACTCTACCACTACAAGAATCAGAATTACTATCGCTCATGAAACAGACATTATTCTTATTATTACTACTACTATGACCTTCACTATTTTGAAATTTATCTTATCAGATCCTTGTTCTCCACCACGGTTTTGAGGACAGTCCTTTTTGTAATGACCCATTCGACAATATTTAAAGCAACCTCTCTGTGATGTAAATGCTGTATGTGTTTTTATCAGATCTTCTTCTCCATTACCCATTCTTCGTTTCTCGTCTTCTGCTAATAGTTTGGTTTTGACAGTTTCATAGGTTACGTCAGACAAATTTTCGATAACAGTAACAAATGTGTCATACGAAGCAGGTAAACTCAATAATAGATTACATATTAAATCTTGGCCTTCAAATTTAACATCGGCAGCTTTGAGTTGTCTGACCGTATTTTAAAATTCTTCTAGAAGTTTTATTGGGCTTTCATTTTCCTTAAATTTCATGCCATAGCCATTGATGGCTATGTTGGAAAAGGTATAATAAGATCGGCTTCTGCAGTCTTGGGTGTGGAAATATGAGTAACTATTTTTTCTATTCGAGCTTTCGAATCTTTATTGACTCTTCATCAGGATTACTAAAAGTTTACAAATTATGAATTTATAGTATAAACATGAAAAATATGGTACTTACGAAAGTGAGATTTAGTTAAACATTGAAAAATTCAGAATAGAAGGTATCATCAGAAGCAACATTAACCGTACGTATCAACGTAAATTCAACACTATCAGCGCAATTAAAAAAGGACAATAAGGCGAAATCTATCTTGGTACAATGTGGAGAGGACACAGAGATGGAAAGTCTAAGAGACTGCAAATCGACTTTTCAAATGTGGAATGTACCGGAGGGAAAATATGAGAAGAAAGAACTTCCTGGGCAATTGTATGTGAAAAAGAAACTTCTCGGCATGAAATTTAAGGAAAATGAAAGCCCAATGAAACTTCTAGAAAATTTTGAAAATACGGTGAGACAACTCAAAGCTGCAGATGTTAAATTTGAAGACTAAGATTGAATATGTAATCCATAATTGAGTTTAACTGCTTCATATGACATATTTGTTAGTGTTATCGAAAATTTGTCTGACGTAATCTATGAAACTAAACTATTAGCAGAAGACGAGAAACGAAGAATGAGTAATGGAGAAGAAGATGTGATAAAAACACATACAGCATTTACATCACAGAGAGATTGCATTAAATGTTGTCGAATGGGTCATTACAAAAGGGACTGTCCTCAAAACCGTGGTGGAGAACAAGGATATGGAAATAAAAATTTCAAACAAACAGGTTGTGGATACAGCAGAGGTAATTATAGAGGTAACCGATCAGGGTTTTGAAGAAACAGACGCACAAATATAAGACTTACAGGTGGGAGTAGATTTAATAGTAGTTATAGTAATCAGGCAGAAATGCAAGATAAATTTCAAAATAGTGAAGGTCATAGTAGTAGTAATAATAATGATAGTCTCTCGAATAATGTCTGTTTTATGAGTGATAGTAATTCTGATTCTTGTAGTGGTAGAGTAGATTAAAATATTAGCTATTTTTCCAATTTATTAATGTTGAAGAAATCTATAAAAATTGCAATTGCAAAAGAATCAAGTTTTTTTATTAGCAATGGCAGAAGGAAATATAGAAGTTCCTAGCAAAGTAGGTAGCAAAGGGATAAAATGCACTATTAAAAATGTTTTTTTTACTCCAGATTTAAGGAAAAACCTGCTTTCTGTAAAAAATTGTGATGTCCAATATTAAGGTATTGTTTGAAAAAGATCAGGTCAAATTACTTAATGATAGAAATGAAATTTTAGGAATTGGTGAGAGAAATAGTTGGTATGAAATTTGTTTCCGATTGTATCCATTGGAGTGCCACAATGTACAATATGATTCCGTTTACTTAAAATACCATAGGAGATATGCTCTTGTAGGTTTTAGTGGTTTGAAACAGATAATAGAAGGTAACATGGTCAAGGGGATTGATAGTAATATAAAACAGCAAGGATGTTGACTTTTGCGAACCATGTGTAAAAGGGAAAATGACTTGGTATCCATTTAGTTTACGTACTAAAATAAGAGGTTATTGGAGATAATGATAATACACACAGACCTATGTGGCCCCATTACACCTCAAGCAATCGATGGTAGTAGATATTTTTTAACATTAATAGATGACTTTTCCAATTTTACTCCAGTTTATATGTTAAAAATAAGTCAGAATATCTGTACAAAATAAACAACAGACAAAACAGATACATTATTGAGACTAACTTTAAACTATTGCTACAATAAATCACATATACACCTATCATACATATTAGAACAAAAGAGCAGTTAATTATGTAAAAATAAATAAATATGTTTGTGAGGATAATACATACATTCTTGAAATTAATTTTAAAGTAAGACAATATTCAATACCATATACACATATAGAATAGTGGTTAATTTTATAATGGAATATTTCAAATAAGATTTCAAATAAAATGCAGCGGACATCTGTTCACCAACAAAACTCATAGAGGCTTACACCTGTTTATGAGGATAACAGGATTCATTCATAAGACAAATCTCAAAACTATTGCTACATTAAAATACCAACATATTAAAACTGGTATAACAAAAACAAAGTTAAAACACTCAGACTTTGACACTGGACACTACCAGTATAGAAATCTAAACATACGTGTTAAAATATTATTAAACTAATCTCAAGGACTATTCGAATTATATTTTAATCAATCAATTCATGTTTAGTCGTGCGTGAGACACATTTCATATAATCAATCACTTTCTTTTGGAATAGTCTGGTAGATTTTTCGATTTGAATAACTGATGGTAACGTACTGAGTTTGGGTCCTACATAGTTGAAACTCTTTTGCCCTATTGTCTTAGATACAATTGGACGGAGATATTTATTTTTTTGCTTAGTATTATGTTCATGGGTGGGTACAATTAATTTGTTTTTATTTTAGTGTTGGCGAATATTAACATTTTTGTAAAACAACTGTCTAACATCGAGAATTTACGAGTCTTGGTAAAGAAGGTCGCTTGGATATCTCCAGTCCTTATCCAACATGAGTTTTAGGAATCGCTTTTGGATGATTTTGAGAGGATAGAGGTAAGTTTTCGCCACCCCTCCCCATCCTAAGATACCGTAGGCTGGGGTAGATAATTTTTTTACTTTAGATCTAGAATATCTCTGAGTTGCCGATATTTGTACAACAGGAAACGTAATTTCCGCAAAATATAATCTATGTGCTGGTCCCATTTCAGATGGGTATCTAGGATGACCCCAAGATATTTTATTTTTTTTACAGAATGGAGCTTTATGTTATTTTCAATAGCAATATGTAAAAAACGAGGAAAAGATGATTTTCTGTTGGTGAAGGGTAAGAGGAAGGATTTCGAAAAATTGATGGATAAGAGTTTGCTATCAAACCAGTCTTTCATAATATTAAGATCTGATTCTGTATTTTTTCTGACTTCTTCCCAGTTATCACCCTTATAAAATATTGCCATCTGTCATCTGCGAAGCTAATTATTTTGCCCTTTGTTGGCAAGGAAAATAATCCATTGATATATATGGAGAATAGAATCGGTCCAAGTACTGTTCCCTGTGGTTCACCATATCTTGTAATTACTCATTTCATCATTAATCATTACACATTGTTGTCGTTCTTCAAGGTATGTTCTGAAAAGCTTGAAACAATCATTTTTTAATCCTATATTTTCTAAGGTTAATAATAATATATGGTGGCTTACAGTATCAAAGGCTTTTGCGAGGTGTAGGAACACAGTCATGCATGGCTTACTTTGATCCAGGGTTTTGCAGACTTCTGATGTTAGTTCCAGTATGGCGTTCTGAGTAGATTTAACTTTTTTGAAACCAGACTGCATGGCTGAGAGTAGGTTATTTTAACCAAGATAGTTTGGTAATCTTGCTTTTAAGATTTTTTCAAATATTTTCCTGAGGTTCGTGATTAGTAAAATGGGCCTATAGTTTGTCAGTTTGTTTTTGTTATCGCTTTTGCGAATGGGAATTACTACGGAGTTTTTGAATTTTGTTGGATATATTCCCGTTTCGATAGATTTATTGAATATAAATGTTAGTGGGTTTAATATTTGACCTACAATTTTTGTAGGGTTATGTTTAGAAAAGGGGATTTCACAACACCGTGTAAACCACAGCATAGTGGCAAGGCGGAAAGAAAGAATCATAGTTTAGTTGAAAGAAGTAGAGCAATATTGTGAGTATCGGGAATGTCTAAAGTTCTGGCATGAGACTGTAAGAAAAGTAAATTATGTAATGAACAGAGATATTACAGCAAATGTAAATGTCACACCTGCGAAGATTTGAAATGGTAACAAACCTGCGTAATCAAAAAATGTTTGGTTGTACCGCGTTTAGTCATGTTCAGAAACAATTTAGAGATAAATTAGATCCTACTACAGAGAAGTGTGTGATGGTGGGATATGCTACTACAGGGTATAGGCTCTGGAAAGTAAATAAAGGAAAATTCATAATTGCTAGGGACGTTAAATTTAATGAAAACGAATATTGGTTTAGAAAGAAAAATATTCAGGTATGTTTAGATTCGAATGTAAATGAACAATTGACGGTTACAGAACAAAATGAAGGTTGAATTGAAGTTGAGTTTTATGATTTCATAAATACGGAAGCAAGCGATAATGAAAATTATAATGAAAGATCAAGTGATATGAGAAAAAATAAACGAACCAATAAAAATCCGGAAAAATACGAAGATTACGAACTATATATGGCATTCATATCCTGAAAGTTATATGCCAAGGTATCTTGAACTCATTTCCTGTGCGATTCAAGATTCGGTAATGTCGGGTGATACATGTCCGTCTTACTCTGACAATTTCGTAATAAAAAGTACATTTATTGTGTGTGAATTATGTCAGAAGATGTACCATTCAACCTGTGTCAGCATTAAGGATGCTGTAAGTAAAAACATAACTAATAATAATAATATTAAATGGTTTTGCGACAATTGTTTGGCTGATGTGGAACAAATTCTTCTAACTTCGAGTACATTTTCCAATCCCAGTGATCCGACCACTGGAATAATCATCAAAGAAAACGAATGTTTACATCGTGAAATTGCTTTATTGAAAAAGATAGTTTCTGATCAAGAATATGTTATTGAACTTCATAAACAAATAATACAGAATCCTATCGCTGGCAGTGTGAAAAATATTTCAAACCCATATGTGAATAAAGATAAAAATGTGTCTACTCCAACGTCTTATAGTGATGCGATAAGTAAACAATCCTAACAAAGAGAGGCAAAGATTTTCGTTAGAACAAATGATGAATATAAATCTGCAGATATAGTTAAAGAAATAAAATCTCAAGTTGATCTAAAATTACTGGACATAAATGTGAAAAATACGAGGGTCGTTCGAGATGGTGTGATTATTACTTGCAGTGATGATATTTCATCTGGTAAATTTCAGGATGATCTTAAAAAAAGTTAAGTGATATATGTTCTGTAACCGATGCTAATGCGCGGAATCCCAGGCTCAAGATCTGCAACGTGGATGAGGAAGAAACAAAAAAATGAAAAACTTTTTCGAACTACTTTGGTTCAGCAAAATATACTGAATGTCGGTCATGATGTGATTAAGATTTTGGAGAACATTAAAAGATTTAAACATCCAAAAAAGCAAGCTAATGGAATTACCCGGATATTTAAGTAATCCAACTGCAATTGATGATCACTTCACAAGTTGTTTTATAAAAACTAGAGATTGCAGCGAAAAAATATCATTATACAACAGTACTAAGTTCAATCCGAATATTTCTTTCAGTTTCTCACTTGCTAATGACGATAAAGTAGCTAAAACGCTACTTAGCATTAAGTCAAATGCAATCGGTAGTGACGGTATTTCCGCTAAAATGTTGAAACTAAGTATACCTGTAGTTATGCCATATCTCTCTCACATCATAAACTGTTGCCTAGAAGCTGGAAACTTTCCTAACATTTGGTCTGTCCAATACCCAAAGTTTCTCAGCCTACTGTGCTCACTGATTTAAGACCTATAAGCTTACTTTCCGTGTTCTCAAAACTCCTTGAAAAAATTGTCCACAAGCAGATTGGAAAATATTTTCTTGAAAACTCAATTTTCTAATCTAATATAGAGTTCTCGAAAAAGCATAATCTAAAACTTAATCCTGTAAAATCATTTTTTGTAATGTTAGAATGAGAAACCAACTCAAAGAAAATATACACATCAGTGTCCAAGGGATACATATTAAATTAGTCAACAGCATGAAATCACTTGGTGTTATACTCGATGAGAACCTATAATTCCGGGAGCATGTAATTAGAATTGTTCAGAAGTCATATGCATCATTGAAACTCCTTTATAGTACCCGGCACATACTAAAGCAGTCCATTAAGTGAATCACTTGTTGTGAGTATTGTTGGTTATTGTGATTTAGTTTACTATCCATTCCTCGATGTAGCTTCCAAAAATAGAATTCAAAAAATTCAAAATTCATGCTGTCGTTTCATATTCAATTTGAGAAAGTATGATTCTGTTTCAATACGAATTAAAGAACTTGGCTGACTCAAAATCCAATCGCTTATTGAATTTCGATACGCTATTTTTGTTCATCGACTTCTTCTTTCTCACAGTCCAATATATTTGAAAACTAAATTGGTCGTAAGGAAATCTATCCACTCTATCAACATACGTAGAAAAAATTTACTTACGATGCCTCAACATTCTACTTCTATATTTCAGTGCTCTTTCACATTTAGATCAGTGGTATTGTATAATCAAGTTACAGATAAGCTCAAACACCTGCCCATAGGCAAGTTCAAAATGATACTTAGACATGTTCTACTCGAAATATAGTTCTACTTGCTTAATTATCTTCTTTTGTATCTTTAGGTTAATTTAGATAAATTTTAGGTTAATTTGGGCTAAATGTAAGAATAGCACTGTGCTAAATTTCGCCCATTAATAAAGAAATTATTATTATTATTATTATTTAATGCAACATAATTTTTGGATGAGGTACCACAAAGTTTTTCTGAAATTAAAAACCGATCTGATAAAGATGTTTGGATAGGCGTGATAAATAAAGAATTGAATTCAATATATGAAAATGAAACTTGGGGAGAAGTAGAAATTCCGAAGTTTAGAAAAGTTAGAGAAATATAGGTATAAGGCAAGGTTGGGGTTAGAGGATTCTTAAAAGAAAAAATGTAGATTATGAGAATGTTTCTTCACCCGTGGTAAAAATGTCAACCATTCGTATACTTTTAATAGTTAGAAATCAGTTGAAATTCTATTTTAAACAATTGGATGTAAAAAAGTGCGTTCTTAAACGGTATCATTAATGATGATTTATCCTCCTGAAGGTGTTCAGTGTAAACCAAGTCAGGTATTTAAACTAAAAACATCACTGTATGGGCTGAACCAATCTAGTAGATGTTGGATTAGTAAAATTGATTCTTATTTATGGGAAATTGATTTTGAAAGATCCAGCAATGATTAATGTTTAAATATCATGAATAAAACATATTCTAAAGTTTACTTATGTATGTTTTTACCACCATCCAGCTTTAAAGATAAATATCTCCGGTTTGTTTGTTAAAGAAGCCACAAAGTCTACAATTTTAGGAAAGCGAATTTTGTGACTTTATATAATGAATTACTTGATACTGATTGGACATTTCTGTCTGATATTTCGGAAATAAATTGGGCCTTAGACCTACTTAAAACAAATTGTATGATGCATTTGACAAGCACGTTTACAGAACATTTTCTCATAAATATCCTTCATGGTATAATTCAAGTATTATAAATAATATAGAGAAGAAAGTAAAATTTCTTAGGAAATATAAAAAATACCATAATGTCGACGATCTTCATTAATATCAGCGCTTGAGAGGCAAAACACAAATATAAATAGCGTATAAGAAATATATGGAAGATGATCAAGCATCTATTAGTCAAGATCTAAAAAAAATCGGACATTCGTACATTCTACGAACAAAACTTCTAGTATTCTCGGTATGATTAAATATCAGAGCAGACAGTTGCATCAGCCTGAAGAGATTGTTGATGCTTTCGGTGAGTATTCCAGAAGTGTTTACTTGGATCCAGATGGTGCCAATAGACTCGAGAACGCTCAGTATGATGCATATAACGACTTATTAATCGGTTTACAGCCAATTGAGGAATTTCCATAAAAAAGTTTAAAGACAAAATGACCTCTGGATCAGATAGCATACCGTCATTTATAGTCAAAGATTGTGCAGTGGCTTTGGTAGGACTGCTTACTCAAATTTTTAATAACTGTTTAAGAATCAAAAAACTTCCCAACCTCTGGAAGCTAGCTAAAGTATGTCCCATTCTCAAGTCCGGGGATAAGATGCGAATCGAGAATTGTAAACCAATATCCATCTTGTGTAATTTTTTGAAGGTCTTTGAGATGGTTATGTAGAATCGCATTTATCGGCTAGTTCAGAATCGTATATCTTCACGTCAACACGGCTTCGTGAGAAATCGTTGTCCAACCTTGGACCCCTTCTGTTTCTTTTGTTTATCAACGACCTTTATGAGAGCATGAACGGCGAATGTCTGTGCTTCGCTGATGACCTAAAGATATTTGCAAAAATTAACGTTACTGACGATTGTCAGTTTCTTCAAGATCAAATCAATCTTATTGAAGTTTGGTGTGCTAAGAACAGTCTTAATTTAAATGCTAATAAATGCAAGGTTGTATCTTATTCTAGAAAATTATCCATTTGTGAATATCTATATAGGGTCCAAGCTAACCTTCACAGACCACATTTTATGTAAAACTTCCGAGACAATGAAAAGTTATGGATTTAAAGTTCGATTAAAGTAATCATTAATTATTATTTAAGTAAATTAATTTATTGCATATATTTGAGAAAATAAATTTATCCGGCGCAATTCTGTTTTATGAAGAAATATTTTCATTTTATTTTAATAAAGGTACCAGGTGGAAGAATTAAAAAAATCATTTAATATAAAAAATATTCAACTACGATTAGTTGAAGAAAATATTTTTTTCTATTTTAAACATCATAATCATCAACACAATCATTAGAATTTTCGTTATTAGCCCAATCATGATATTGTCCATTCGTGTGATCATCTTCACCATCATCAGCTATATTCTCATAACTGGCAGCTTCTTCTGTAAAAAATAAACTAGTCCAAGATCCCCAGAGCGATCTTACATAAATTATTTTCATATAGATGAAACCTTAGATTCTCAGTAGCCTCTCATGTGCTTTGAATACCTGCGTGCTTGTGGAGCTCTCTGTGTGACAACTGGGCATGTACCAGGTAAGAAAGATAACTAAAAATAAGTGTTACTTAACTTAAATTTGTATACCTGATTTTTATGTATGTTGTGTAGAATATTATTCTAAAGTTGTATCATAAGTGTCAGACACTTTCCATGGACCAGAACTTTTGTCAGACGCTTTAAAGCTCCACAAAAAATAACTGAACTTTACTTATTTTCACATGTCTGATTTTGACGTATATTATTAAGGTAACTATTACTAAGTTATATTTCATCAGTCAGACAAATTGTAGTGACCAAACATCCCCTAAACTCAAAAATTATTCAGCCGGGAGTATGAGCGCGTGAACACTATGCGCATGCGCCCAGAGTATATATTTAAATATTTTAAAAATACTTACTGCTTTCGATTCAATAATTTTGCATCTCTATTTAAATAAGACGAATTTCAACAAAAAGTAACCATTAATTAATATTTAAGTTAATTAATTTATTGCATATATTTGGAAAATAAATTTATCCGGCGCAAATCTGTTTTATATAATATATTTTTGAACCATTATATATAATTTTATTTCGGATGTATCTTGGGATTAAGGTTCGGTTTGCACAAAAGGGGTCAGATATTCATCGTAGCTTATATTTCAAAATTTAAGACGTTTCGCTTGGGGCTCCAAGCTTCATCAGTTAAAAACATATTACTGCTAAAAAATATTAATAAAATAAATGAATACATATAAAATTACCTTTCGTACCTTAAACACATATAAGAACTAGTTTATGTTAAACATAAATTAGATATTATTATTCTATGTGGAAATCAATCATTTTTCCTTATTTTATCAGGTTTGTTATGTATGGCATGTATTGATTTTTATGACAGATGTGTTTTTACGCCATATATGTTTTGAGAAAACTTATTTCCAAAAGTCAATTACAAAGACTGGTATATTATGTTTGGTGTGTATTGTTGTGTCTGTTGATAATAATATGGAGTGGCTTACAGTATCGAAGGCTTTTTCGAGGTCTAGGAACACAGTCATGCATGGCTTACTTTGATCCAGGGTTTCGTAGATTTCTGATGTTAGTTCCAGTATGGCGTCCTGAGTAGATTTACCTTCTTTGAAACCAAACTGCATGGCTGAAAGTAGGTTAATTTTACCTAGATAGTTTGTTAATCTTGCTTTTAAGATTTTCTCAAATACTTTGCTGAGGTTCGTGATTAGTGAAATGGGCCTATAGTTTGTCACTTTGTTTTTGTCATCGCTTTTATGAATGGGAAATACTACGGAATTTTTGAGTTTTGTTGGATATATTCCCGTTTCGATAGTTTTATTAAATATAAATGTTAGATGGTTTGTTATTTCATCTGCAATTTTTTTTGGATTATGTTTAGAAAAGGGGATAATAATTGATTTCACAACATCGTATACACCACAACATAATGGCAAGGCGGATAGAAGGAATCGTAGTTTAGTTGAAAAAAGTAGAGCAATATTATAAGAATCGGGAATGTCTAAAAAACTCTCTCTAAGAAAAGGAAAGAATTAGAAAAGAATATGAAGAAGAAAAGACAAGAGTGAGACAGGAAGACCAAACAAAAATGAATCAATTCCTACAAAATCAAGATAGAAGTAGTCAACAAGTTAAAGAAGATCAAGAAAGAATTAGACAACAATATGAGATAGTCAACAGCGTCCAATAGAAACATCATTATTGCTAGAACAAGGACAGCTCAAATATCGAGCCTGGTGTTAAGAAGGAAGATGCCATACCTAGTTCGAAGGAGCGCAGTATCTCTAAAGAGAGCAAGCAGTAGAAGAAAGAGTCTTGTTAGAAGGCGCAGTATACCGAGATGTCGAAGAAGTATCAGGCAATGTGTAGGCAGTAGTGGAAAAAGCAATTCACATTGCAGTAGTCCACAAAGAGGTGCAGGAGGTAAAAGGTTCTTCGGCCGCAATAGAAGAAAGCGCTTGAGGCGACGCAGTGACTGAGACAGTGGACGCAATCGCAGTAGTTCACGCAATATTGAAGATAGTGAAATGTACTTTAGCAACGTCTCCTTGCCACATACCTAGATTGTGTGATCGTAATTCAAGATCACGTAGTGGTGAAGATTGTATGGCCACCAAGGATAGTGTTAGCTTGTGTAGAAGCAGATCACCTGTTCGAGGATGTTCACCTGGGGGTATTCATAGTCCGGTGAAACATTTTGATGATCGCCGAGGAGGATCAAAAGGAACACCGACTTATATGTCTTCCTTGGAAAGTGAGGATGAGAACTGGGACAGGAGGATCCAAGGAGCTTCCCCAGATGAGATTGTAGAATGTATTGGGATGATGTTTGATCGAGACTATCAAAGCTAAGAAGGGGGCAGTGTAACGTGGATAGGTAGTCATGTAATCACAGTTGTTATTCGTTTTAGTTATTTATTCTACTACCTTGTTTATAATAGTTGTTGCTTGTATATTTCATTATGTAGCTCTAGAATGTTAGTAGATATATTCTCGATCCTTCCAGAAACTATATGTGAGGTACAGTTGTCACATTATTGTCAGTTTGACAAGCCTCTAGAACATTATCATATGCGTCTAAATAATGATAAAATATTTTCGATGAATGTCATGTCAAGATCCAGATATATAAAGCCGTGACAGGGTCAGTCTTATGAAGTCAGTCTGTGGAATCAGATGTTGATAGTAGTTCAGTCGGTAAAGACAGTGACCGTATAGATTTTCAAGGTGACAAGTGGTGACAGTTGTACTACAACAGAAGGTGGTGTACAGAGTGATAAAAATTAACCATTGGAAGCAATCTTTGAACTTTTGAGTCTTACATAAGTGAATTCACCCCACAACGTTTAGCACAGGGTTAAACGTTACAATCAAACTATAAAACCAATCCACAGTCATACCGACCTATATATAACAATAACATGTCTAAGATACTTGAAAAAATATTGAATAGACGATTACAATTTTATTTAGAAACGAACAGTTTACTCATACTCCAACAGAGTGGATTCAGTAAAGATCGTTCAACAATGGATATTTATCCTCGACTCTAGTGTTCACGAAGCTTTTGCTACAGGACGAAATGTTATCGCAATTTTTTTCGATCTATGTAGAGCATACGACATATCATGAAGATATAACATCCTGAATAAGTTGAAAAACTGGGGAATAGATGGAAACTTCCTTACATTTGTTTCCAATTTTCTGAGCAACCGTTCCTTCCGTGTGCTATCCGATGAAAAGGTACAACAAAATAGTACTCCACAAGGATCAATACTATGTGTTGTAACATCATAAGCTAATTTAGCCTATCGACTACCCAGTTCAGACGGTGGGTCGAGGTTCGTAAAATACTTAAGACCTCCTAACAATTGTTGATTGGGCGCCAGGCTGAACACAAATGACACAACAGGAAAAAAATCAAGACAATTTATTATCCTTCTATCTACAAAAAAATATAAAAAAACATTGACTATAGATGTCTCCAACTAAAATAAAAGTTTACATAGAATGGCCTGAAGGGCTGAAGCTATCAGTCCGCTATTCCCTGGAGATGCTGGATAAGGTAACCAGAATGGACTGCGCTGGCCAAGGATGGTGGGATCAATATGTTCTAGGGGCCGTAATAAATACAATATATTTATTAAAATTCCGGTAATAATAGATAAAGACTTTAAATTCTCCAACGTCCAAAAGATAACTTTTTATATAAAGATAAAGTACCTATATAGATTTTACAACGAATTTAATACAATATTCGGTAATGAAAAGAGATTCTGTAACAATATATAGCGCATTTACTTGCTGAAATGGTCAATAAGGATCATCTCAAAGGTAGGTACTAATTAATATTTAACTTGAAATGTAAAAAAATTAGTGAGTTACATGCTGCAGAACCCCTTATATGACGTAGTTATTAAGGGAACAACAGTCAGCATTATTTTAGTATAATAAGGAAATATTGTAAACGTAGATTTCACAATTAACTTGTATTTCCAGTGAGTCGTTCTAAATAATAATTTGTATACATATACATATAGAAAGGAATTCAACACATTGATTCCTCAAATTAAATCACTTGTTGAGAATATTGATACAACTAATGAAACGCAGAAAGAAATATATACTCATAATATATATGAAAATAGACATATATGTATATATTTCCTTCTGCGTTTCATTAGTTGTATCAATATTCTCAACAAGTGATTTAATTTGAGGAATCAATGTGTTGAATTCCCATATTATTATCAACAGACACAACAATACACACCAAACATAATATACCAGTCTTTGTAATTGACTTTTGGAAATAAGTTTTCTCAAAACATATATGGCGTAAAAACACATCTGTCATAAAAATCAATACATGCCATACATAACAAACCTGATAAAATAAGGAAAAATGATTGATTTCCACATATATATGGAAAATAGACATATATGTACATATATATATATATATATATATATATATATACATACCACATTGGATAAATCCTCCTCTAATAGACCAGTTACATTGAATAGGTCCTCCGGCACCGTTAGCTCCTCCGTATACGGAGGAGCTAACGCAACGCCCGTTAAATGAAACATAACGAAGTAATGATTCTTCCATACAAATTTGAGTTGGAGGACTTCTGACCGGATTTTCGATTATATGGTTATTTCAGTTCAAGCATTTGACGCAGAGGTGACGAGAGCCACTGTCGCGTGTATATTTTCAGCCTTGTATATTCTATATCGAAATCCCAGTGGATAAGTCTTCCAGCGTATACGCTAGCTAACTTGCAGGTTTTGATTCTTCCATCAAATCGGCAACAGTGTACGCTATTTCTTATATGTGTAATGAATATTGATGATATTATGAATGGTAGAGTTTAGACTCATAACAAGAGAGAGTAACATCGGGAAAATTATATTTTAAATTATTTCAAAACTCTTCAACTGAACGTTCTTGAGTCCAAAAATTTTAGTGATAAAGTACATGTGAATAAAAATAAAGATTAGAGAAATAATAGGCAGTGGAGAAAGAAAATACTATTGAATTTAAAATAAAATCTTTATTCATATCTTAACAAAAAAAAACAAAGAATTCTAAGTAAAATATTAAAAAACTACTTCCAAATATTGCTTTTGTATGGGAAAAGTTCATCCTTGCATGGAAACTTTACAGGGCTATATAAAAGCTACTTTTTTGAATATTGATTTTGGACAAAAACCTTAATTTTCAACCAGTTCTTTGTTTTCAACAATTCAACATTTTTGGAAATGAGATCCTCGCACTCAGCTTTTTTCGGAGGACGTCTATTTTTAATATGATTTTTGAAATAAGAGATAACAATTTTTTTTTTATTGCTTGTCCAGGGAACCAGATTTCTCCTTTTAGGCTTTTCTAATTTTCCTGAAATATTACCAGGTAGGGTTATGTCCTTTGGAATCTTATTCTGTACTTCAAATGGTGTCTCTGCTTCTTCATTTTCTATTTCTTTTGATTCATCTTCAATGTTTTCCAATAAATTATCTTATTATCATATTAAGATCGATTTCATCTAGAGATTTGCCCTTGAAATTTCCAGCTTCTCCCTTTTCCATCAATATAAGTAACTTAGAAATTCTGGATGTCTGGTAAATATCATCAGGAAGTCGATAAGACTTTCTATGGATACTCAAGGTGTGACCCATAAAAGAGGCTAGTTGCTCCATGTCATTCTCAGTCATACTGAATAATTGAGTCAGTGTTGCTAGATGCTTCCGCAGCCGGGTACACGTTAGTGCGTCTGGGTTCTTTGCACCACTCAGTGTAGCATATTTCCGTAAAACTTTATATCCAACGATCGGTTCGCTTGATCCGGGATTTGCGAAAAGATAGCTACTAGGTTTTTTCAAAATCTTATCTCTATGTTGTATTATAACATTCAAGTGATCTTGAACATCCCTACTCAATAGTATAGGGACTCCACGACCTCTTTTTCCTCGTATTACAATACGTTTGAAGGAATTCATCAAAATCTTCTCAGTTGCTGAGATAACTTCGTTGAATTCTTCGTAGCCTTGAGGATTTTTATTAGCAATTATGGATGTGTAAGTATCAACGCAAAGTCTCTGTAACTCCCCTGGCCTTCGCCGGTTTAGCAGTATAATCCTACAATATATGGTTTCCATCAAAATGCTGTACGATTTCTCATCTAAGTTATTTTCTTTAAGTTGCGATAGTGCATTATTTGCTTTCTTAAGGAGACAATCTTTTAGTAATTTTAAATCATTGGCCAGCGGCACTAAAGTAACCTTATTCCATTTTATCATATTGAGATCATTTGCAGCTTGACTAGAAACGTCAAATTTCCAGTTACCACTAATCAACTGTATTAGAGTTTTAAGATCTGTTTCCTGGTTCGCCGAGTAAATTGTTGATATCTCACTTGATTTTTTAAGAGTCTGAATTAAGGCTATATCACAACACTGCTTTATTAAAGTACCCATATTTAATGCATAGGTTGGAGCTTGATATGATTTGGTTTCATAGTCATATTTAGAAACTGCTTTTGTTGCACAGACTAGAGTATCATAATTGTTCGGCTTTAAGGCCTCATAAAGGCTTGTAATATCAGGATTCAGTTTCTTTACTTCTATAAGGAGCCTTGCTAGCTCTTTCATTTTTCTTGAAGCCACAAGAATGAAATGCTTCTTTCTATGAATTTTCAAATATCTAGACGCAAAGGCGCATATAAGCGTGTCTTTCTTTGCAACAAGAGAGACTTGATCAGCTCTCATTCTAGGAAAAACATCATTTTTTAGTTGAGGGTCGATTCTCATTTTGCCAAGCAGAAAATTTTGTGTTTCAGACATCGAATTTTTTGTAGATTCGCCCTTATGCGGATTAGCATCGCAAAATTTTCGATGTCGCCAAAGATTCTTGGATGAATAATATCCTAGACAGTGTATACAAGGCAGATAGTTTGTATCAGCATCTCCTCTTCGTACTGGTTTATTTGAATCGATGTTGCTTCTGAGCAAATACTCACATTTTGAGATGGCTGAAGCTGACTGTTACAAAACCACCTATCTTTTTCAATTTTTGAGTTCGCCAGGGTAACATCATACTAAAAAAAATCAAATCTGATTTGTGAGACCAGAATAATTAAATACCTCATTTGCTTACGTATTCAGATGGAAATCTGAATGGTTCACTCATTTTGAGACGAATAAGCCCTGAAATGAATATCTTTCATTATTCAAATATAGTTATGATAGACATTGTACCTAAACGGCTGAAACGATTTAAACTTACATTAGAACTACTTTTATTTAAAAGTATGAAGCAATCAAAAAATTTAATTGAGAATTCTTGAACGATTAGAAACCTATTGATATCAGCAGATAAATAAAGACTTTTAACATGTATTTTACATCAAACCATAGTCAGCGTTTGATATACCTATACCTAAGTTAAGACTAGGACCGACATCCTGAGATAACGCACTAAAAATAATAAAACAAAATAATGTAAGAGTTATAAAGATTGCGAAGTTGGTCCAGAGAATGTATTCTATTACTAATAATTATCACTTGGTCAAATTGAAAATATTTATGATTCACATATTATGAAAAAACTGGTAAAAGCCTTTACCTATGACTTCCCTCGACAAACCACCCCGCTTCGAGATGGAAACAACCTCGTCGCTTCTACCGTTCTTATATTGACACTTGGAATTTTGGACACCCTGTATATATGATTAACGAAAACCCTTACATTGCGTCGCCAGTAATCCTTCAATATGCATACCAAAATTCGTTGTCTTAGGTCAAGCCGTTATTGAGCTACCACGCCAACAGACTACAGACAGACTATAGACACACAGACAGATCGACGGACTTGAGATACCATGATTTTCTTGATATAGGAACCCCAAAACGTAAATATCAGCAAGAATCTCGAGGTCGATTTTTACGTGCATACAATACTTCCCTTATTGAGGGAAGTAAAAATTGATTTTTATTTTAAAAACCGCTAAACTAGATTTTTACCCTCATGTCATAAGCATTGAGCTTGTTTAGATGATAGGTAAATAATTCCTATCAGACTCTAGTTAAGACATATTTTCAGATTCTATGGCACACATGAAACTGAGTTTCTAGAGTCTTACTAATCTTCATTGTTCACTGTTTCCTCAAAAAACTATGGACCCATTATATAATATCCAAAAATACCACCCATACTATGAAGAACATCTAGATTCCAAGTTGTTGTTACATATGGGTATTTCTCTTGAACACTTATTAAATTTGAGTAGATTCAAAAGAACCATTTCCATTGATAATTTCACCGAAAATAACCAAATCAATAAAAATTATTTTACATTTGATTTTTTTAGTTTGTGTTCAAATAAAGTTACAAGAAAGGAGAAAAAAGATTACTCTGTAAAACAAGTGTATTCTAATACCCAGAAAAGTGAGTATTTAGTATTTAGTTTATTGACAGACATGGCTAAAACTTACAAAATGACAAAAGATATATCCAGGAATATCGTTTATCTTCCCTTCTTCAGACAATAAGCATATTGGTTGATATCAGAATCACTCAATTATGTAGAATATATAATTATGGCAAAATATCGCCAATCATTCTAGAATGCGCCGCTAATCCAAATAAAAATGTATTTTGTACGTGACTCACTGTTAACTTTGAATATATTCTATCAAAGAAGAGAAATTATTTTGAATGTTCCAATACTAATTATAAGTTCTTTATATTACTGGCAATAACTACTATTTTAGTGTAACTTCAAATGCAACTTTTATTTTTTCTATTTAAAGTCTAGCTCTAAAACATTAAGAAATAGATCACTAACTTCACCTGAATGTTTGGGCCTAAATAAAATGGAAGAATGGAAAATGAAAGAAATAAATAAATTTTTATCCGCTCTTGCTTCAATTCATCGGCTTCACGTTGCTTATGAATCGTTCCAACCATTTAAGAAATATGGCGCCAAACCTAACGAATTTTTTTTCAAGAATACTACATTTATCACTACTTTTGAAATGATCTAATCTTATATAAGTAAATAAAGTCAATTTGTAAAAAAATATTATTACTCACCTGCTATTCTATTGTTCTATCCACCTTTCTTATAAACACTATAAAATCTAATAGAAATACGTATCAAACGGTAGGTAACTACATTCGTAGACACGTCGTGAGAGTAAGTTTATGGAAGAACGATAATAAATAGAGTTAAGAAAATGGGAAAATCTTCGTAAGTTATTGATGTGGCAACGCGACCGGTTAACTGATCCACTGGAGAACATATCAAGCGGGTATTACCAGAAGACCCGTAGATCTAATTACATTTATTCCATATACACCAGGAGGATTATTCAAATGTGAAATATAAGGACGAGTTTAATATCTAAAATTACACAGAACTTCAAAAATTTCAGGAAATATTTTATGCGTGATATGACATATTGACAGCCTAATAGTTAATATACATGAAAGAAAAAGAATATATTCACACTGCATCTGGGAGAAGACCTATTGCTGCGCCACGCATGGAGGACTTATACCTGTCAGGATGTAAATATATATATATATATATATATATATATATATATATATATATATATATATATATATATATATATATATATATATATATATATATATATATATATATATATATATATATATATATATATATATATATATATATATATATATATATATATATATATATATATATATATATATATATATATATATATATATATATATATATATATATATATATATATATATATATATATATATATATATATATATATATATATATATATATATATTGAGTTTGTATTCTTGACTGGTTTTATAATAAATAAAAAGATGTTCTTGGAGATGCAGTCATATATTAAATAAAATTCTTTGACTGAAGCCGAGCTTTCGAGAATGTTTATTCTCTTCTTCAGGGCAAACTACAAATCGTTACAAAATTATTTCAACAACAACTTAATAGTATTTTAAAAATACTTACAATCGTGAATTTAGAATAAATTAACCAAAAACAGGAAAGATTTCATAGCCATCAATTACAAATGTCATTATTTATATTTGTCATGGTAACACAATAAGTAAGAAAGTACCTAGATTTTGTTGATAAAAATGAATATTACTGAATGATCTTTATATGTTTGTGGCTATTTGAACAAGGAGCACAATTAAATTAAAATTATCATTAAGGCAGATACAGGTTCAGTTAAAAAAAAATAATTTAAGAATATTGCATAAATACTTACATATATACCCATACATACACTAAATTACGTTTATTCTGGGCTTGAACTGACAGTTAAAAGAAAAAGATACATAATATTATTTAAAATTTTTATATAAGTGTAATCATATTCTCTCACAATACGAAACATATAAACATCATTATTCTGAAAGTGCACTGATACTTATTCACTCAAAAAAGGCCGATTTCTCTCACTAATCAACCTCTAAATTTTTGGGTGAAATATATGTTTTGAAATCCTAAGACACTTTTTAATGTTCTTTTAAATATTCATAAATATTCAAAATAATATATAAAATCATATTCTCTCACAATACGACATGAGAATGAAAATCATTCACTTTTGCAGAAACAAGCTGATATCTCTCACTAATCAGCATGCATATTTTCGAAAACAGTAAATGTTATGAAAATCTTTCATAAATAGATTATACATTTAATCTCAAATAAACATATAATGAATTTTAAGAGAATAATTCTCTTTGATCAACTAAATTTCTCTCACTAATAAGTTGATCTAAATATTTCTATTGTTTATGGAAACCTAAGATTCTAAAGTTAATTACTATAAAATCAGATAAGACCAGTCCTTCATCTATATATAGGTACATATATCCCATACACATTAATCCATTTATAACCAATATACATATATACACATATATATACACACACATATACATATATACACATATATACATACATACACATATATACATACACACACATACATACATACAAAAATACATATATAAACATAAAATAAATATTACATGTCAAGTATAGGTACATATTACATACCCAACTATACATAAATATCTATATATATTAATTTTGAGCTACATCTGGAGAAAAATTATTATAATTATCATTATATAATTTTAGAATATAAGAATAAATGGAACTAAGTCCTTTTATATCTGAGCGTTTATTCATAGTGTTATTATGTTTCTTTATATTCACCATTTCTAAGAAACCACGTTTAAAATAATTTTTCTCAGAACATAGTGCAATAGTATTATCAAAATCAAAACTATGTTTCTTACTGATAGCATGTTCTTTCAAGGCACAAGATTTTTTATTTCGTCTAATATCAATTTTATGAGATGTAATCCTTCCCGAAATATTTCTGGTTTGACCAATATATGATAATTCACAGTCTAGGCAATTTACTTTATATACTACTCCAGATTTTTCTGTTATTTTTAAAGGAGTCTTTAATTTAGAAAATAAACTAGATACTATTTTTACATTCTTTCTCGAAATTATAACATTATACCCCTTAAAAAAATATTAACAAGTTTACTAGTGGAGAGTCGATATCGAGCATCGTAGCAGATAGGTCGTGTTAACCATTTGTCTGTTTCGCGAGTTCCTGTACACCGTGTATGTTTTCTATTTACCAATATATTTTCTCGCGAGCCAAGGAATTCGCTCACGCCAAGGCCCCTCGGGGCGTACACCTGTTGAGTGTATTTACTACACATACTTATTAACAACAATATGGATTCACTGACTACAGAGAATTCAATCCAACTGCAAGATAAAACTACAAAGACATTCTCAAAAGCTCTCCAAACCGAAAACTTACCAACAAGAGAACAAGCCATAATTCTAGATGCAGTTGAAGGGATACCCATTCAAAATTATGCAATTGCCATCGCCGATCTATGTAGTCCAGAAGACATCCGGCACCTGTCCAGAATATCAAATAACAGGGTATGCATGTATCTATCTAGTGTTAAAGTTGCTAATGACCTCGTTCAAAAACACCGAACAATCGATATTAACGGAATGAAAATTGCAATTCGTTCACTGCTGACCAATAATAAAAGGCTGATTCTCTCTAACATTCACCCATTTATTCCCAACAGTCTACTTGAAGATAAACTTAAAGATCTGAATATAACCCTGACTTCCAAAATAACAACACTACGAGCGGGTTGTCCCCTTCAGAGATTCCAACACATAAGTAGTTTCCGCAGACAAGTCTATATTAAACCAGAAGACATCGATAAAATACCAACCGCTATAAAATTAGAATATCTTGAAACATCATACTGGATATATCCATCACCGGATAACTTAACTTGCTTCACGTGCAGAGCTGAAGGGCACCTGGCAAAATCTTGCCCAAATGTCAACACAAACACTAACAATACGGACCAATCAATTTCTGAAAGCCAACCTCCCAATACTTCTATACCAATTATTTCTAATGAATCACCTCTTGAAATCTCTCCATCATCGGAAGCAGTTAGCACAAACCAAAAACGAGATCTGTCAGAAACTCTATCTAACGCCTCATCGCAGAAAACTCAATTCAGCACCCCTGATCCACCAATACCCCGGCAGCCCCGTAAAAAAATAAAAATTACTCCAAACGAAAAGACTCCTACAAAAGAAAATACAGCAACCAAAACATGTGAAATTCCAAACATCAAGAAAATTATAGAAGACAACCCAGAAGCATTTGAATACAGCTACTCTCAATTATCCGAATTTCTTGACAAAACATTCGATAACCATAACATACGGGAAAACTTATCAAATCTTCAACTCAAACCTAATGAAATGGCTAAAATGATGAGAAAACTATATCTATCCCTACCGAATCGAAGTCTTAAAACAAAATTCACAAAGATTATAAAAAAACTTGAAAGTGAATCCGATAATTCTACATGGGAAAACTCTGACTCCTGCCACTCCGATCAAATGGACCAAGACGAACATTACACAAATATTAGCTCCCCTACTACACCTACTTTCTAGTTCTCTTCTAATATTATCATCTCAATTCAACAACTTCAACAACCTGAAGATTTTTTTCTGGAACTGTCGAAGTATTGCCCCCCGACGTCTAGAAATTCTACGTATCTGTTCAAGTTACGACATAATTGTCTGTGTTGAAACTTGGCTATCACCACATGTGCTGTTTTCCTGTCCTGGATTTCTCTCAGTTAGGAAAGACAGAACGTATGCCAGAGGTGGAGGTATTATAATGCTCGTACGTAAAAATATTGCCTTTAAAGAAATTGAGAACATAGTAAGTCACGATCAATCAGTAGAAATGAGTGGAATTCATATCTCTTCGTCGTCTACACCATTTGATTTGATAGCATGTTACAGGCAACCAGGGCAAATTTTACCTGCTAAGAAGTGGCAATCTATTGTTCGAGAAGTCAGTGCTCGAGACAATTACATTTTCTTAGGAGACTTCAACGCTCATCACACTGCTTGGAACTGTAACTACACAGATGGAAATGGAATTAAGCTCTACAGTGAGGCTGATAAGCAAGATATGTTCCTACATAACACAAACACAAGCACTCATCTAGACGCACGCACGAAACTCAAGTCCAATATTGATCTGGTATTCTCTTCTTTTAGTATTAGTGATAAAATTCAAGTAGCTACAGAAGAAGAAACGATGGGTTCCGACCACTTACCACTTTCTGTCTCTTTAACTATTGAAAAAATTAAATACCAAAAGAAATCTTTCAAAATGAAAAGCCTCCGCACTGATTGGACTAAATTCCACACGTCACTGGATATGTCATATCATGAATTTTTAAGTCACAGTTATGAGAATCTCCTGCCCACGGACCAGTACAACTTCTTCATAAAAACAGTATCTGATGCTATCTCGAATTCTACTCCAAAGAAAAAGAACATCATCCAAAAGAATCCCGTCCCATGGTGGGATGCTGAATGCAATAAAATAGTAAAATCTCGCAGGGCAGCCTTCAGAAAATGGTTCCGCTCAGGTGACTTCCAAGACTTAATAAACTACAAAAAGATATGTGCAGAAGCAGAAGCCAGAAGATTACTGAAAATGAAAAAAAAGGAAAAATTCAAACAATTCGCCAGCAGCCTCAATATCAGAACTGATCCTACATACGTTTGGAATAAGTGTAAAATATTCAAGAACAGCTGGGTCAAAGTAATTTCGCAGCACTCCAGTTGCAACCTACAGGAATTTACAAAAATTGAAGAAACCATGAACAAAATCAGTCCACCCTGGGCAGCAACTAATCCACATTGGCTCCCCAGTCATGAAGAAAATCAGCTTTTTGATGACGGATTTACATTTTTGGAACTTAATGTGGCCTTGCACCAAAAAAACAGCAAGTCAGCACCGGGAATTGATGGAATAGATTTCGAGATCCTTCAAAAAATGCCGATTAAATATAAACTCCTGTTACTTGACACATATAATAGAATGTATGCTCTCAATATGTACCCCGATGATTGGAAAAAATCGTTCTTACACTACATAAAGAAGGCTGATGGCGAGAACTTCCGACCAATTGCATTAACTTCCTGCACATGCAAGCTTCTCGAAACTATGGTGAAAAATAGATTGGAATGGTGGGTGGAATCGCGCGACCTCTTACCACGGAGCCAAAACGGTTTTAGAAAAGGCAGATCCTGTATCGACAACCTTATGAACTTATCATTAGCTGTGGAGGAAGCTTTTCTCGTTAGAAAAGAAGTACTTGCAGCGTTTCTTGATGTGCAAGGAGCTTTTGACAATGTGATCATCGACATCCTTCTTACAAAATTGGCCAACATCGGCTGCTCAAAAAATTTATTAGAATTTATAAAGTTCCTAACCAGAGAAAGAGTCCTGATATCTGAGTCCCTTGGAAGTAACTACAGGCTAACATACAAAGGAGTACCTCAAGGTGGTGTTCTCAGTCCTCTCCTTTACACACTTTACGTCAGCGATATATCAAGTAATCTGCCAAACAACGTCACCACCCAACAATTTGCAGATGACATTAGTATTCACCTAACTAGCCCTCAGGTTGACAGAAACAGGTTGGACCTTGAGGTTGCAATCGAGATAGTTCAGAATAATTTGAGCCAGCTAGGTCTAACCCTGACTCCATCGAAAACTTCTCTTATTCATTTCAACAACAAAAACATACCTCCTGGAGCAATTTCAATCACCATTGACTCACACATTATCAAGTCCAGTGATAAAGTCCGCTTTCTTGGAATCATGATGGATTATAAACATAGCTTCAAAGATCATCTCCAGATGATCACAATCAGGAGCTACAAAGCATTAAATATAGTGAAATTTCTCCGTGGCACTTGGTGGGGAGCGGACCCAGACACTCTACTTCTTTTGTACAAGTGCTTTGTGAGATCCATAATCGATTATGGATTGTTTATATATCTACCAAACCAGAATATCAACATAAAGAAACTTGAGAACATTCAACTGAGCGCAATCAGAGCTGCCTTAGGATTCAGAACAAGTACTCCCACCAACATTCTTCTTGCAGAATCCAAACTAATGTCAATAAAAAATCGAGCAAGGTTTTTATGCAACAGCTTCCTAGTCAAATCAAACACAAATACCGACTCAGACACATTCAGAGCAATTGAAAACTTCTCCCGCATTTGCAGAAAGGAACCTCGAAGGAAAAAAAGAATACTAAGGCAATGCATCATGCATATGTCGTATATAACCAAATATATCCAATCTTCTGGCAAACATCATATCAAACTCCAGAAATATGAAACTCTTTGTACTTCCATTCCATTTGACAAAGAATTAGGTGCTGCAATCAAACAGTCGCATAACCCCAACTCAGTGATAAACCAATATGTCTCCCAACATGATGCAATATCCATTTACACTGATGGTAGTAAATGTGAAGACTCGAAAAGTGTGGCCGCAGCAATAGTATCTCCCGAACTACACTACAAAGCTTTCAAATGCTATGACCAACACGCTTCAATCTTCACGGCAGAATGTTCAGCACTTTATCTGGCACTGGAACTCGCTATGGAATTCCCTAATCGCAATGTTTTCATATTCACTGACTCACTGAGCGCTCTCACCTGTCTATATAACTCAAACTTTGGAATCAGGACCAATCCAATAATCTATGACATAATCAGTAAATACAACAGCATTACTAAAGCAACGAGCGCAAGTGGCAGCATCAAACTCCATTGGATCCCAGGTCATACTGGAATTAATGGTAATGAGGAAGCTGACTATTTAGCCAAGTCCATCACGAAAACAACCGAGGCCAATTCTCTACTACTGCCTTACACTGATCTTTACTGTACTCTAAGGACAAACGCACTTCAAGACACCCTTTCCGAACTGCTAAACGATGGAAAGGTCAAAGGGAAAATATACTTCCAAAATTATTTCAGACCGTCTAGAAGAGCCTGGTTTTCTGGAAAAAATCTACCCCGAGATTTCGTTGTCACTATCAACCGACTTAGGGCCAACCACTACAACCTGGCCGCGTCCCTTCATAGGATAGGCATTATTGATAGCCCTCGATGCAGGTGCGATCTGACAGACGAGGACATAAACCATGTTTTATGGCAGTGCTCACTCTACACCACGCAAAGAGCCAAGCTTCTACATCAATTAAAAAAACTCAACTGTCAATTACCCTTTTGTATAGAAATGTTTATTGCTGGACCAGACGTAAAGAAATGCCTTATGATCTACCGCTTCATCAAGGATTGTTCCCTCCTAGTATGACCAGAATCAAGAAAATATTATAATTTTATACATTTTATTATTTATTGATACTTATGTACATTGTATGAAAAGCTTTAATAAGCCTCACATGAGGTTTCTTAGCTCAATAAAAAAAAAAAAAAAAGTTTACTAGTGAGTTCATTGATGTAATGTAGAGATCTATAGATAGGTAAAATATTATTATGGGTATATATGTAAGTATTTATGCAATATTCTTAAATTATTTATTTTTTTAACTGAACCTGTATCTGCCTTAATAATAATTTTAATTTAATTGTGCTCCTTGTTCAAATAGCCACAAACATATAAAGATCATTCAGTAATATTCATTTTTATCAACAAAATCTACTTTCTTACTTATTGTGTTACCATGACAAATATAAATAATGACATTTGTAATTGATGGCTTTGAAATCTTTCCTGTTTTTGGTTAATTTATTCTAAATTCACGATTGTAAGTATTTTTAAAATACTATTAAGTTGTTGTTGAAATAATTTTGTAACGATTTGTAGTTTGCCCTGAAGAAGAGAATAAACATTCTCGAAAGCTCGGCTTCAATCAAAGAATTTTATTTAATATATGACTGCATCCCCAAGAACATCTTTTTATTTATATATATATATATATATATATATATATATATATAATTAGATAAAATAGTGGGGACGCAACAATTGTAAAGAAAACTCTTTTAAGTTTTAATCCAAGCTTTCGGTTAATTTATTAATTGTAACCATCTTCAGGGAAAACTACAAAAGGGTACAATACAGTCAATAAAATTGAAAAAATTGGTAATGTTGATAAAAAACAGTTGACACTAAAAATATATTCTAAAAACATTGCACAGATAGGAACACTAAGAATTATATTTACATTATACACTATCACATCACATTATACATATTTTTTACATAAAAATTCCAAGTAGCTACATCATCAGGAATTCTGGTACAGATTGGAGAACACTACGAGATGAACGAGAAAACGATATTTAAAAGTTCTCCGGTTAACAACAGAATGTGACAAAATGGTGGGGGCAGTGATATGTTTATATTAATCGTTATTTCTAATTCCACTTCCCAAAACTAATGGTAGTTATGTCGGCAAAATATTTATTACAATTATACGTTCAGTACCTATCCATCCTTAATAAATATTTGTATAGTACACTATGTTTATGAATATCTTTTTTAGTATTCATGCAGTCATCCGATTTGAAAATTTCGGCCATTTCTAAAAAAAGTCTTTTGGTTAAATTCTGTTCATGACTTAATATTCTGGCAGCATCATAGTTCATGTTATGATTGGAATAAAATACGTGGTGGGCCAGTGCACATTTCTCTGGGTGCAATCTAGAGTCACTTTTGTGTGATGTTATTCGAGTTGATAGCATATTCGAAGTTTCACCAATATATGTTTTATTGCATTCGCCACAAGGTATACTAAAGACCACATTGGACGGAGATAGCACTGGGGTCCAGTCCTTCAATTTAGTATATAAGGAACCTATTTGGAATACGTTTCTATATGCAAGTTTTATGTTGTTCATCACACTGAAAATTCTTGAAAGCTTAGGAGTGATCTCTCTCATATAAGGTAAACTAACATATTTTTGATTAGTAATGGTATGGTTATTTAACAAATTTTCAGTTGAGTTAATGTTACCTTCCTGGATGTTTGCAGGTTGACACTCTACATCGCTCACATTTGATAGATTATTCTGTATATTATTCTGCAAATCGTGGCTTAAATTGAATGATGTGTTAAATAATATTCGATTGACCAGATGTATCGGGTATCCATTATTAATAAATAGATCTGCTAAAATGTGTAGATTTTTATTATGAAACGGATCTGCAATGTTCGTAACACGGCTCTTCATTTGTTGTAATAAATTGATCTTCATGCTATATCTATGGTATGACAAAAAATGTAAATAGCGACCTGAACTGCAAGTCTTCCTGTACCAGTCGACCAATAAAGTGTTATCAGGAGAGCGAACCAGTCGGGTGTCCAAAAACGGTACCGAGTTATTTATATCTTCGATTTCAAGCGTAAATTGAATATGTGGGTCGTAACTATTGAACGTAAACAATAACTCGTCAATGCCATCATTAGGTATGAAAACTATCAAATCATCTACATATTTTTTATAAAAAAGGGTCTGAAGGATAGAACCGACAATACCATATCTAACATATCATCCATTTCATAGGACGCCAAGATTGGTGAAATGCAGGCTCCCATTGGAGTGCCAAATTGTTGTTTATAGAACCTACCATCAAATGTGAAGTATGTATGCTCAAATAAAAAAGTTATAAGTTCAAAAAATTGTGCTTTTTGTAAATCACAATGAAGACTTATCTGCTACCAACTTTTGTCTAAGGCTCTAATTACTGAGTCCAACTGCACATTACTAAATAGAGAGATCACATCCAAACTCGCAATCACGTAACCAGGTGGTAACTGCATTCTATTGAATAATTTTGAGGCTGCAAAAGAGTCTTGGATATAATAATCGTTGTTATAGTCATATGCAACTGTCAGAATATTCGTCAAGAAAGAAGCAATATTGTCTGTTGGTGCACCAATAGATGCCACAATCGGTCTAACTGATAATAGTGGTTTGTGTATTTTTGGTAACGCGTAGAATTTTGGGGAAATGCCAGTGTAACAAGTTAATTTCTTCTTTTGAATCAGATCAATCTGGTCCAAATCAAATAATCCCTTTACTAGATCATTCGCCTTTCTCTGTATACTCAAAGATGGATCTCGAAGCAACACAGAATAAACTTTTGTATTGCCTAAAATTTCTAAAGTTTTTTATAATTATCTACGTTCAAAATGACAGTGGCATTAACCTTATCAAAATTTGTGACAAATATTTCTGGATGGTCTTTAAAAAATTTTTTTTTTGTTTTATATAGTTTCCTAAAGAAGGGACTCACGGTATTCGTGAGTATTCGTCAGTAATGTAAGAAGAAATGTGGTCTACATCAGACAATATCTTAGCTATGGAGATATCCTTTTTCAACAAAGGTTTCAAGCTAAATTTGGGATCCAATGACAGAAAACGGAGAACGTCCAAAGGTATATCAGTGTTACTCAAATTGTTAATCCAATTTGTTTGTGTTGTTAATTTAATTGTTCGAGATTTGTTTTTTAACACTTCTAACTTTTTAATATTGTTAGTTTTGACCTTATACAAAATTTTGTTAAATTGCCTTTGTTGTTTCGCTTCAAAATTCAGAAAAATAAATTCAGATGTGGAAGAAATAATTTCATTTTTCAGTTGATTTAACCTGAATAATTTTATGAATTTTAGATATTTCTACACTTAAAATACTTCTCATCAATTTATGTGAGTAATGCTCCATGCGTCTGTCCTGTATATGTTGTCTAGCCATAAGATTCTTACTGAACGTATAATTGTAATAAATATTTTGCCGACATAACTACTATTAGTTTCGGGAAGTGGAATTAGAAATAACAATTAATATAAACATATCACTGCCCCCACCATTTTGTCACATTCTGTTGTTAACCGGAGAATTTTTAAATACGGTTTTCTCGTTCATCTCGTTGTGTTCTCCAATCTGTACCAGAATTCCTGATGATGTAGCTACTTGGAATTTTTATGTAAAAAATATGTATAATGTGATGTGATAGTGTATAATGTAAATATAATTCTTAGTGTTCCTATCTGTGCAATGTTTTTAGAATATGTTTTTAGTGTCAACTGTTTTTTATCAATCTCACATAAGTGTATGTATACTGAGATGGTTACAATTAAAAAATTAACCGAAAGCTTGGATTAAAACTTAATCTTTACAATTGCTGCGTCCCCACTATTTTATCTAATTAACTATTAGTCAGCAACGATCAACCTCTAATATATATATATATATATATAAATAAAAAGATGTTCTTGGGGATGCAGTCATATATTCAATAAAATTCTTTGACTGAAGCCGAGCTTTCGAGAATGTTTATTCTCTTCTTCAGGGCAAAAATCGTGAATTTAGAATAAATTAACCAAAAACAGGAAAGATTTCTAAATTCACGATTTTTGCCCTGAAGAAGAGAATAAACATTCTCGAAAGCTCGGCTTCAGTCAAAGAATTTTATTGAATATATGACTGCATCCCCAAGAACATCTTTTTATTTATTATAAATCCAGTCAAGAATACAAAATCAATATATATATATATATATATATATATATATATATATATATATATATATATATATATATATATAATTAAATAAATGAGGAGCTATCCGTACCAGATGACCATATTAGAAAATGAATAATAATTTCACGCCTAGCTGGTAAATTGAACCTACATTTCGTAGGGTGCCGCAATAAGAACGAGGTTTGTCGTCTACATATTGCGTTTGTGTGCATTTTTTCCACTATACTGCTCAATCAGATTGATTACCAAACATAGCATCAGTCTCCCAGATATATATCATGATTTCGAGGTTGTTGCCTCTCATCAGTATATCGTAGGGTGAAGAGTCATATTTGATAATCAATCCTTATTTGTAACTCATACTTGTATCAATCTTCGGTATAGAACTGTCGGTGGAGACAAGTATGAGCGATATATTAAGCATGTATAATGGTGGATAATAACAATCGGCAAAGGTTAATAATTAATTAAATAAATGAGGAGCTATCCGTACCAGATGACCATATTAGAAAATGAATAATAATTTCACGCCTAGCTGGTAAATTGAACCTACATTTCGTAGGGTGCCGCAATAAGAACGAGGTTTGTCGTCTACATATTGCGTTTGTGTGCATTTTTTCCACTATACTGCTCAATCAGATTGATTACCAAACATAGCATCAGTCTCCCAGATATATATCATGATTTCGAGGTTGTTGCCTCTCATCAGTATATCGTAGGGTGAAGAGTCATATTTGATAATCAATCCTTATTTGTAACTCATACTTGTATCAATCTTCGGTATAGAACTGTCGGTGGAGACAAGTATGAGCGATATATTAAGCATGTATAATGGTGGATAATAACAATCGGCAAAGGTTAATAATTAATTAAATAAATGAGGAGCTATCCGTACCAGATGACCATATTAGAAAATGAATAATAATTTCACGCCTAGCTGGTAAATTGAACCTACATTTCGTAGGGTGCCGCAATAAGAACGAGGTTTGTCGTCTACATATTGCGTTTGTGTGCATTTTTTCCACTATACTGCTCAATCAGATTGATTACCAAACATAGCATCAGTCTCCCAGATATATATCATGATTTCGAGGTTGTTGCCTCTCATCAGTATATCGTAGGGTGAAGAGTCATATTTGATAATCAATCCTTATTTGTAACTCATACTTGTATCAATCTTCGGTATAGAACTGTCGGTGGAGACAAGTATGAGCGATATATTAAGCATGTATAATGGTGGATAATAACAATCGGCAAAGGTTAATAATTAATTAAATAAATGAGGAGCTATCCGTACCAGATGACCATATTAGAAAATGAATAATAATTTCACGCCTAGCTGGTAAATTGAACCTACATTTCGTAGGGTGCCGCAATAAGAACGAGGTTTGTCGTCTACATATTGCGTTTGTGTGCATTTTTTCCACTATACTGCTCAATCAGATTGATTACCAAACATAGCATCAGTCTCCCAGATATATATCATGATTTCGAGGTTGTTGCCTCTCATCAGTATATCGTAGGGTGAAGAGTCATATTTGATAATCAATCCTTATTTGTAACTCATACTTGTATCAATCTTCGGTATAGAACTGTCGGTGGAGACAAGTATGAGCGATATATTAAGCATGAGCAGTATAGTGGAAAAAATGCACACAAACGCAATATGTAGACGACAAACCTCGTTCTTATTGCGGCACCCTACGAAATGTAGGTTCAATTTACCAGCTAGGCGTGAAATTATTATTCATTTTCTAATATGGTCATCTGGTACGGATAGCTCCTCATTTATTTAATTAATTATTAACCTTTGCCGATTGTTATTATCCACCATTATACATGCTTAATATATCGCTCATACTTGTCTCCACCGACAGTTCTATACCGAAGATTGATACAAGTATGAGTTACAAATAAGGATTGATTATCAAATATGACTCTTCACCCTACGATATACTGATGAGAGGCAACAACCTCGAAATCATGATATATATCTGGGAGACTGATGCTATGTTTGGTAATCAATCTGATTGAGCAGTATAGTGGAAAAAATGCACACAAACGCAATATGTAGACGACAAACCTCGTTCTTATTGCGGCACCCTACGAAATGTAGGTTCAATTTACCAGCTAGGCGTGAAATTATTATTCATTTTCTAATATGGTCATCTGGTACGGATAGCTCCTCATTTATTTAATTAATTATTAACCTTTGCCGATTGTTATTATCCACCATTATACATGCTTAATATATCGCTCATACTTGTCTCCACCGACAGTTCTATACCGAAGATTGATACAAGTATGAGTTACAAATAAGGATTGATTATCAAATATGACTCTTCACCCTACGATATACTGATGAGAGGCAACAACCTCGAAATCATGATATATATCTGGGAGACTGATGCTATGTTTGGTAATCAATCTGATTGAGCAGTATAGTGGAAAAAATGCACACAAACGCAATATGTAGACGACAAACCTCGTTCTTATTGCGGCACCCTACGAAATGTAGGTTCAATTTACCAGCTAGGCGTGAAATTATTATTCATTTTCTAATATGGTCATCTGGTACGGATAGCTCCTCATTTATTTAATTAATTATTAACCTTTGCCGATTGTTATTATCCACCATTATACATGCTTAATATATCGCTCATACTTGTCTCCACCGACAGTTCTATACCGAAGATTGATACAAGTATGAGTTACAAATAAGGATTGATTATCAAATATGACTCTTCACCCTACGATATACTGATGAGAGGCAACAACCTCGAAATCATGATATATATCTGGGAGACTGATGCTATGTTTGGTAATCAATCTGATTGAGCAGTATAGTGGAAAAAATGCACACAAACGCAATATGTAGACGACAAACCTCGTTCTTATTGCGGCACCCTACGAAATGTAGGTTCAATTTACCAGCTAGGCGTGAAATTATTATTCATTTTCTAATATGGTCATCTGGTACGGATAGCTCCTCATTTATTTAATTAATTATTAACCTTTGCCGATTGTTATTATCCACCATTATACATGCTTAATATATCGCTCATACTTGTCTCCACCGACAGTTCTATACCGAAGATTGATACAAGTATGAGTTACAAATAAGGATTGATTATCAAATATGACTCTTCACCCTACGATATACTGATGAGAGGCAACAACCTCGAAATCATGATATATATCTGGGAGACTGATGCTATGTTTGGTAATCAATCTGATTGAGCAGTATAGTGGAAAAAATGCACACAAACGCAATATGTAGACGACAAACCTCGTTCTTATTGCGGCACCCTACGAAATGTAGGTTCAATTTACCAGCTAGGCGTGAAATTATTATTCATTTTCTAATATGGTCATCTGGTACGGATAGCTCCTCATTTATTTAATTAATTATTAACCTTTGCCGATTGTTATTATCCACCATTATACATGCTTAATATATCGCTCATACTTGTCTCCACCGACAGTTCTATACCGAAGATTGATACAAGTATGAGTTACAAATAAGGATTGATTATCAAATATGACTCTTCACCCTACGATATACTGATGAGAGGCAACAACCTCGAAATCATGATATATATCTGGGAGACTGATGCTATGTTTGGTAATCAATCTGATTGAGCAGTATAGTGGAAAAAATGCACACAAACGCAATATGTAGACGACAAACCTCGTTCTTATTGCGGCACCCTACGAAATGTAGGTTCAATTTACCAGCTAGGCGTGAAATTATTATTCATTTTCTAATATGGTCATCTGGTACGGATAGCTCCTCATTTATTTAATTAATTATTAACCTTTGCCGATTGTTATTATCCACCATTATAAAAATCAACTTGATATTAATGTTAAAAATAGGATTATGAGAATATGCCACAGATCCGTAAGAACTAAAAACTTGAATAAAATTGCGAAATTATTCATTGCAAACTCATACCCAAAACATATGGTTAACAAATTGATATTCTCCACCTCAAATACTACAACAAACAATGATAATATCACCAATATTACGTAGACAACAGAAAATAGATCAGAAAACACTACTAATAGGATTTTTCGCTCTCTTCCTTATATTGAACAAGTAACACAAAGAATACGCAACATACTCCGACAAGATCAAAATCTTTTCATTGCCAATAAATCAGTTAAAAAGGTCAATCACTTATTTAGCAAACTTAAAGATAAAACGGATAATAAACAAAAAACTAATGTTGTATACAGAATAGATTGCACCAGTTGCAATAAGAAATATATAGGGATCACATCTAGAGATTTACAATCAAGAATTAACTCACATAAGAGTGACATTGAGGTGAGAAAAGATGCTTGTGCCCTGGCTCAACATATCAAAGAAACAGGACATCAAGCTGACTTTGATGACACTAAAGTTCTTGAAGTGGAAAAAAACCTATTTAAAAGACAATTTTTAGAAATGGCACATATACAATGTGAACATGATTCCCTTAATAAAAAATCGGATATCCAGAATCTTAATGTTATTTATTCGAATATATTACAATTAGATAAAATACGTAGTCAAAATAGGCAACCACCTTAATTAGATATTCATGACGTATGCAACCATAATATATACGAATATGGAAAATGAAGTTTGTTTACCTTATAACATAATTTCATCAGCCCTGTTTTGTTTATTATTTACAATCTATTCATAAGTGTTTCGTGTTAAATGTTTATTTAATTAAGATACATAATAAGGATATGCTATTTGATGAACATCAGTTTCAACACCAATCTCATACATTGTAAGTCAGTTTATACTTTAATAGCAGTATAGTGGAAAAAATGCACACAAACGCAATATGTAGACGACAAACCTCGTTCTTATTGCGGCACCCTACGAAATGTAGGTTCAATTTACCAGCTAGGCGTGAAATTATTATTCATTTTCTAATATGGTCATCTGGTACGGATAGCT
The DNA here is from genome assembly GCA_958507055.1 of Crioceris asparagi. Lineage (NCBI taxonomy): Eukaryota > Metazoa > Arthropoda > Insecta > Coleoptera > Chrysomelidae > Crioceris > Crioceris asparagi. The sequence goes on along the minus strand of OY293829.1, from coordinate 60,773,402 downwards.
CCTCATTTATTTAATTAATTATTAACCTTTGCCGATTGTTATTATCCACCATTATACATGCTTAATATATCGCTCATACTTGTCTCCACCGACAGTTCTATACCGAAGATTGATACAAGTATGAGTTACAAATAAGGATTGATTATCAAATATGACTCTTCACCCTACGATATACTGATGAGAGGCAACAACCTCGAAATCATGATATATATCTGGGAGACTGATGCTATGTTTGGTAATCAATCTGATTGAGCAGTATAGTGGAAAAAATGCACACAAACGCAATATGTAGACGACAAACCTCGTTCTTATTGCGGCACCCTACGAAATGTAGGTTCAATTTACCAGCTAGGCGTGAAATTATTATTCATTTTCTAATATGGTCATCTGGTACGGATAGCTCCTCATTTATTTAATTAATTATTAACCTTTGCCGATTGTTATTATCCACCATTATACATGCTTAATATATCGCTCATACTTGTCTCCACCGACAGTTCTATACCGAAGATTGATACAAGTATGAGTTACAAATAAGGATTGATTATCAAATATGACTCTTCACCCTACGATATACTGATGAGAGGCAACAACCTCGAAATCATGATATATATCTGGGAGACTGATGCTATGTTTGGTAATCAATCTGATTGAGCAGTATAGTGGAAAAAATGCACACAAACGCAATATGTAGACGACAAACCTCGTTCTTATTGCGGCACCCTACGAAATGTAGGTTCAATTTACCAGCTAGGCGTGAAATTATTATTCATTTTCTAATATGGTCATCTGGTACGGATAGCTCCTCATTTATTTAATTAATTATTAACCTTTGCCGATTGTTATTATCCACCATTATACATGCTTAATATATCGCTCATACTTGTCTCCACCGACAGTTCTATACCGAAGATTGATACAAGTATGAGTTACAAATAAGGATTGATTATCAAATATGACTCTTCACCCTACGATATACTGATGAGAGGCAACAACCTCGAAATCATGATATATATCTGGGAGACTGATGCTATGTTTGGTAATCAATCTGATTGAGCAGTATAGTGGAAAAAATGCACACAAACGCAATATGTAGACGACAAACCTCGTTCTTATTGCGGCACCCTACGAAATGTAGGTTCAATTTACCAGCTAGGCGTGAAATTATTATTCATTTTCTAATATGGTCATCTGGTACGGATAGCTCCTCATTTATTTAATTAATTATTAACCTTTGCCGATTGTTATTATCCACCATTATACATGCTTAATATATCGCTCATACTTGTCTCCACCGACAGTTCTATACCGAAGATTGATACAAGTATGAGTTACAAATAAGGATTGATTATCAAATATGACTCTTCACCCTACGATATACTGATGAGAGGCAACAACCTCGAAATCATGATATATATCTGGGAGACTGATGCTATGTTTGGTAATCAATCTGATTGAGCAGTATAGTGGAAAAAATGCACACAAACGCAATATGTAGACGACAAACCTCGTTCTTATTGCGGCACCCTACGAAATGTAGGTTCAATTTACCAGCTAGGCGTGAAATTATTATTCATTTTCTAATATGGTCATCTGGTACGGATAGCTCCTCATTTATTTAATTAATTATTAACCTTTGCCGATTGTTATTATCCACCATTATACATGCTTAATATATCGCTCATACTTGTCTCCACCGACAGTTCTATACCGAAGATTGATACAAGTATGAGTTACAAATAAGGATTGATTATCAAATATGACTCTTCACCCTACGATATACTGATGAGAGGCAACAACCTCGAAATCATGATATATATCTGGGAGACTGATGCTATGTTTGGTAATCAATCTGATTGAGCAGTATAGTGGAAAAAATGCACACAAACGCAATATGTAGACGACAAACCTCGTTCTTATTGCGGCACCCTACGAAATGTAGGTTCAATTTACCAGCTAGGCGTGAAATTATTATTCATTTTCTAATATGGTCATCTGGTACGGATAGCTCCTCATTTATTTAATTAATTATTAACCTTTGCCGATTGTTATTATCCACCATTATACATGCTTAATATATCGCTCATACTTGTCTCCACCGACAGTTCTATACCGAAGATTGATACAAGTATGAGTTACAAATAAGGATTGATTATCAAATATGACTCTTCACCCTACGATATACTGATGAGAGGCAACAACCTCGAAATCATGATATATATCTGGGAGACTGATGCTATGTTTGGTAATCAATCTGATTGAGCAGTATAGTGGAAAAAATGCACACAAACGCAATATGTAGACGACAAACCTCGTTCTTATTGCGGCACCCTACGAAATGTAGGTTCAATTTACCAGCTAGGCGTGAAATTATTATTCATTTTCTAATATGGTCATCTGGTACGGATAGCTCCTCATTTATTTAATTAATTATTAACCTTTGCCGATTGTTATTATCCACCATTATACATGCTTAATATATCGCTCATACTTGTCTCCACCGACAGTTCTATACCGAAGATTGATACAAGTATGAGTTACAAATAAGGATTGATTATCAAATATGACTCTTCACCCTACGATATACTGATGAGAGGCAACAACCTCGAAATCATGATATATATCTGGGAGACTGATGCTATGTTTGGTAATCAATCTGATTGAGCAGTATAGTGGAAAAAATGCACACAAACGCAATATGTAGACGACAAACCTCGTTCTTATTGCGGCACCCTACGAAATGTAGGTTCAATTTACCAGCTAGGCGTGAAATTATTATTCATTTTCTAATATGGTCATCTGGTACGGATAGCTCCTCATTTATTTAATTAATTATTAACCTTTGCCGATTGTTATTATCCACCATTATACATGCTTAATATATCGCTCATACTTGTCTCCACCGACAGTTCTATACCGAAGATTGATACAAGTATGAGTTACAAATAAGGATTGATTATCAAATATGACTCTTCACCCTACGATATACTGATGAGAGGCAACAACCTCGAAATCATGATATATATCTGGGAGACTGATGCTATGTTTGGTAATCAATCTGATTGAGCAGTATAGTGGAAAAAATGCACACAAACGCAATATGTAGACGACAAACCTCGTTCTTATTGCGGCACCCTACGAAATGTAGGTTCAATTTACCAGCTAGGCGTGAAATTATTATTCATTTTCTAATATGGTCATCTGGTACGGATAGCTCCTCATTTATTTAATTAATTATTAACCTTTGCCGATTGTTATTATCCACCATTATACATGCTTAATATATCGCTCATACTTGTCTCCACCGACAGTTCTATACCGAAGATTGATACAAGTATGAGTTACAAATAAGGATTGATTATCAAATATGACTCTTCACCCTACGATATACTGATGAGAGGCAACAACCTCGAAATCATGATATATATCTGGGAGACTGATGCTATGTTTGGTAATCAATCTGATTGAGCAGTATAGTGGAAAAAATGCACACAAACGCAATATGTAGACGACAAACCTCGTTCTTATTGCGGCACCCTACGAAATGTAGGTTCAATTTACCAGCTAGGCGTGAAATTATTATTCATTTTCTAATATGGTCATCTGGTACGGATAGCTCCTCATTTATTTAATTAATTATTAACCTTTGCCGATTGTTATTATCCACCATTATACATGCTTAATATATCGCTCATACTTGTCTCCACCGACAGTTCTATACCGAAGATTGATACAAGTATGAGTTACAAATAAGGATTGATTATCAAATATGACTCTTCACCCTACGATATACTGATGAGAGGCAACAACCTCGAAATCATGATATATATCTGGGAGACTGATGCTATGTTTGGTAATCAATCTGATTGAGCAGTATAGTGGAAAAAATGCACACAAACGCAATATGTAGACGACAAACCTCGTTCTTATTGCGGCACCCTACGAAATGTAGGTTCAATTTACCAGCTAGGCGTGAAATTATTATTCATTTTCTAATATGGTCATCTGGTACGGATAGCTCCTCATTTATTTAATTAATTATTAACCTTTGCCGATTGTTATTATCCACCATTATACATGCTTAATATATCGCTCATACTTGTCTCCACCGACAGTTCTATACCGAAGATTGATACAAGTATGAGTTACAAATAAGGATTGATTATCAAATATGACTCTTCACCCTACGATATACTGATGAGAGGCAACAACCTCGAAATCATGATATATATCTGGGAGACTGATGCTATGTTTGGTAATCAATCTGATTGAGCAGTATAGTGGAAAAAATGCACACAAACGCAATATGTAGACGACAAACCTCGTTCTTATTGCGGCACCCTACGAAATGTAGGTTCAATTTACCAGCTAGGCGTGAAATTATTATTCATTTTCTAATATGGTCATCTGGTACGGATAGCTCCTCATTTATTTAATTAATTATTAACCTTTGCCGATTGTTATTATCCACCATTATACATGCTTAATATATCGCTCATACTTGTCTCCACCGACAGTTCTATACCGAAGATTGATACAAGTATGAGTTACAAATAAGGATTGATTATCAAATATGACTCTTCACCCTACGATATACTGATGAGAGGCAACAACCTCGAAATCATGATATATATCTGGGAGACTGATGCTATGTTTGGTAATCAATCTGATTGAGCAGTATAGTGGAAAAAATGCACACAAACGCAATATGTAGACGACAAACCTCGTTCTTATTGCGGCACCCTACGAAATGTAGGTTCAATTTACCAGCTAGGCGTGAAATTATTATTCATTTTCTAATATGGTCATCTGGTACGGATAGCTCCTCATTTATTTAATTAATTATTAACCTTTGCCGATTGTTATTATCCACCATTATACATGCTTAATATATCGCTCATACTTGTCTCCACCGACAGTTCTATACCGAAGATTGATACAAGTATGAGTTACAAATAAGGATTGATTATCAAATATGACTCTTCACCCTACGATATACTGATGAGAGGCAACAACCTCGAAATCATGATATATATCTGGGAGACTGATGCTATGTTTGGTAATCAATCTGATTGAGCAGTATAGTGGAAAAAATGCACACAAACGCAATATGTAGACGACAAACCTCGTTCTTATTGCGGCACCCTACGAAATGTAGGTTCAATTTACCAGCTAGGCGTGAAATTATTATTCATTTTCTAATATGGTCATCTGGTACGGATAGCTCCTCATTTATTTAATTAATTATTAACCTTTGCCGATTGTTATTATCCACCATTATACATGCTTAATATATCGCTCATACTTGTCTCCACCGACAGTTCTATACCGAAGATTGATACAAGTATGAGTTACAAATAAGGATTGATTATCAAATATGACTCTTCACCCTACGATATACTGATGAGAGGCAACAACCTCGAAATCATGATATATATCTGGGAGACTGATGCTATGTTTGGTAATCAATCTGATTGAGCAGTATAGTGGAAAAAATGCACACAAACGCAATATGTAGACGACAAACCTCGTTCTTATTGCGGCACCCTACGAAATGTAGGTTCAATTTACCAGCTAGGCGTGAAATTATTATTCATTTTCTAATATGGTCATCTGGTACGGATAGCTCCTCATTTATTTAATTAATTATTAACCTTTGCCGATTGTTATTATCCACCATTATACATGCTTAATATATCGCTCATACTTGTCTCCACCGACAGTTCTATACCGAAGATTGATACAAGTATGAGTTACAAATAAGGATTGATTATCAAATATGACTCTTCACCCTACGATATACTGATGAGAGGCAACAACCTCGAAATCATGATATATATCTGGGAGACTGATGCTATGTTTGGTAATCAATCTGATTGAGCAGTATAGTGGAAAAAATGCACACAAACGCAATATGTAGACGACAAACCTCGTTCTTATTGCGGCACCCTACGAAATGTAGGTTCAATTTACCAGCTAGGCGTGAAATTATTATTCATTTTCTAATATGGTCATCTGGTACGGATAGCTCCTCATTTATTTAATTAATTATTAACCTTTGCCGATTGTTATTATCCACCATTATACATGCTTAATATATCGCTCATACTTGTCTCCACCGACAGTTCTATACCGAAGATTGATACAAGTATGAGTTACAAATAAGGATTGATTATCAAATATGACTCTTCACCCTACGATATACTGATGAGAGGCAACAACCTCGAAATCATGATATATATCTGGGAGACTGATGCTATGTTTGGTAATCAATCTGATTGAGCAGTATAGTGGAAAAAATGCACACAAACGCAATATGTAGACGACAAACCTCGTTCTTATTGCGGCACCCTACGAAATGTAGGTTCAATTTACCAGCTAGGCGTGAAATTATTATTCATTATATATATATATATATATACTGGTGGGTATTCGTGGCTGATATGATAATGTAACTTAAAAATCGCAGGGTTGCAGCCAAAATGTGGGCGAAATAAAAGAAGACTCTTTACATTTACTTGAGAGCTTTCGGAATCGGTTTTATTCCTTCTTCAGTCAAAATCTATAAAGGTGTAATATAAAGACTAGGTAAAAGATATAAACTAAAGTATAAACTGACTTACAATGTATGAGATTGGTGTTGAAACTGATGTTCATCAAATAGCATATCCTTATTATGTATCTTAATTAAATAAACATTTAACACGAAACACTTATGAATAGATTGTAAATAATAAACAAAACAGGGCTGATGAAATTATGTTATAAGGTAAACAAACTTCATTTTCCATATTCGTATATATTATGGTTGCATACGTCATGAATATCTAATTAAGGTGGTTGCCTATTTTGACTACGTATTTTATCTAATTGTAATATATTCGAATAAATAACATTAAGATTCTGGATATCCGATTTTTTATTAAGGGAATCATGTTCACATTGTATATGTGCCATTTCTAAAAATTGTCTTTTAAATAGGTTTTTTTCCACTTCAAGAACTTTAGTGTCATCAAAGTCAGCTTGATGTCCTGTTTCTTTGATATGTTGAGCCAGGGCACAAGCATCTTTTCTCACCTCAATGTCACTCTTATGTGAGTTAATTCTTGATTGTAAATCTCTAGATGTGATCCCTATATATTTCTTATTGCAACTGGTGCAATCTATTCTGTATACAACATTAGTTTTTTGTTTATTATCCGTTTTATCTTTAAGTTTGCTAAATAAGTGATTGACCTTTTTAACTGATTTATTGGCAATGAAAAGATTTTGATCTTGTCGGAGTATGTTGCGTATTCTTTGTGTTACTTGTTCAATATAAGGAAGAGAGCGAAAAATCCTATTAGTAGTGTTTTCTGATCTATTTTCTGTTGTCTACGTAATATTGGTGATATTATCATTGTTTGTTGTAGTATTTGAGGTGGAGAATATCAATTTGTTAACCATATGTTTTGGGTATGAGTTTGCAATGAATAATTTCGCAATTTTATTCAAGTTTTTAGTTCTTACGGATCTGTGGCATATTCTCATAATCCTATTTTTAACATTAATATCAAGTTGATTTTCATTTTCATAGGATGTTTTGAGTAATAATTAATGTACCTTCCGGAACTGCATGGCTTTGTGTACCAATTTTAAATGATTTTATTTTGTTCAGAACGAATTAGTTTAGTATCAAGAAACGGAACACTTCTATCAACTTCTTTTTCGATGGTAAATTGAATATTAGAATTGTAGCTATTGAACTTTTCCAGTATTTCACAATCTGATCCAACAGTAACTGCGCAAATTATATCATCAACATATTTTTTTATAAAGGGTAAATCAAATGTAAGAAGCGGTATACAATGATCAAGTAAATCATCCATGATATATTGAGCTATGATTGGAGAGATCTTTGAGCCCATTGGAGTACCTAATACTTGCTTGTAATAATTTTTTTCAAATGAAAAATATGTGGTATTAAATATAATCTCAATAACTTCTTTGAAACTTGATTTGTCAAGTGTACAATGATTACTTGTCTGTGGCCAATGTGAATCAATACTAGATAAAACCAACTCAAGAGGAATGTTTGTAAACAGTGATATAACATCCAAACTTATAATTCTATAATTTTCCGGTAGGTGCAAATCGTTAATAAATATTGAAAATTCAAATGAGTTTGTTATATAGTATTGGTTGTCTTTATTATATGCTAATGTTAATACGTCTGTAATATATTTCGTAAGATTGATGTTGGGTGCTTCTATTGAGGAAATAATAGGCCTTAATGACAAAACAGGCTTATGTACCTTGGGTAGAGCATAAAACTTTGGGCAAATACCACCATAAAATGTAAGAGTTTTGGCGAGGTCTTCTGTGATTTGATTGTTTTTCTTTAATTTTGTAACTAACTTATTTGCTTTTTGTTGAATAGTGGATGTAGGATCTCTTGGTGGTTTCTTGTAATATATTGGATCACTGAGCAACTCATTAGATAAATTTATGTAGTGTTCTTTGTACATTATTATGGTGACATTACCTTTATCAGATTTGACGACAATTAGTTCTGGATGATCTCTCATGAAAACTTTGGTTTGGTGGAAGATTTTTCATTTGCAATGTCGACTTAATTGTTTGACTCCAAAGCATATAGCTGATCAAACACGAGGCATGATGACACTTATTGATGCAAATGATGGAAAATTAGGACGAATGGTGAACAATTTCCACTCTAGATTGAACAGTAAAATCCTAAACCTAGAAATCAAGGTAACCCTCGGAATATCAACAACTTGCTGATTCAACAACAAGATATTCAAAATCAAATTATAAACCTAATTCCCTTAATTATGTGGAATGAATTTGTTAGAAAACAAAATATTTCTTATAACAGAAAATTTCACACAGTTAAAACAACCAACAAACGAAAAATTGAAGCATTAATAAGTCAACAAATATTTAACCTTCCGTTAGTCGCGCCTGGTCTGTGAGACCGATCCTACAGTTTAGTCGCCGGTATTCAGAAAATCAGGGTAGGGGCCAACTCCCACTCCATGTATCTTCTCAAGTGAAGGCTACAGAACGGCAGTGCTAATGTGAGTGTTATAGAGAGAAGTTTTTCCGAAAATATTTGGTCCTACGGTGTGAGAGACCGACGCGACTAATTACGTTTCATTTTTAATTTTCGTGACATTTTGATTGTGAGGTGAGTTTTTTGTTTTTTTTTATGTTATATAAATATAACATCATTGTTTTATAGCCATGTGGTCTTATGAAAAGGAGCAAGCTCGACTGCAAGAAATGTTAGAAATTTTGGAAGACGAACAGAAAGAAGGAATAGCATACGACGACCATTCAGATATAGATCAGTCTGACGACGAGGAGGTGGATCATGTAGAAGAGCAACACGGCAATAGTGACTCTCAGCAAGATATCTCTGATGAAGAGAAGGTGGTGGAAGAAAGTCACACCAATACTTTGTCGTTTATCGGAAACCTAGGACTACTAAAACAAGGCAAATGAATATAATCAAACGTTTGCCGGGCTCCTCATTACCAACAAAAAACTTGTCAGGACCACTGGAAATATGGGAGTACTTTTTCGATGACGAGATATTCAATATTATAGTAGAATGTACGAACGAATACATCGAAATTATCGCAAATAAATTTTCTGTAAGAATAGATGCAAGCCCAACAAATCGTATTGAGATTCGTGCATTCTTTGGACTTATTTACATGGCTGGTATTTATCATGCAAATCGTCTCAATGCTGAAGAATTATGGGGTGTAGATGGATCTGGTATAGAGATTTTTCGCCTCACCATGAGTCTGCAAAGATTTAGATTTCTCATTCGTTGTCTAAGATTTTACAGCAAAGAGGCTCGAGTAATACGAAGGGTAACAGATAAATTGGCTCCCATACGTGATGTTTTTGACCGTTTTGTTGCTAATTGTCAGAAGGGCTTCCATCACTCGAATTTGTAACCGTGGACGAGATGCTTGCAGGATTTCGAGGAAAGTGCAATTTTCGTCAATATATACCTTCGAAGCCGAATAAATACGGGTTGAAAATTCTAGCATTGTGTGATGCCAAAATGTTTTACACGAGCAAGATGGAAATTTATGTCGGAACACAACCAGAAGGGCCATACAGAGTTTCAAATAGTCCTTTTGATGTTGTTCTTCGACTCTGTGAACACATTTTTGGTTCTGGTCGCAATGTCACGATGGACAATTGGTTCACCTCTCTATCTCTTGTACAGAAGCTACTTGACCATAACCTCACAGTTATTGGAACCATCCGAAAAAACAAGAAAGAATTGCCAGCTGCACGACCGGACCATACTAGCATGTTTGGCTTTTTGAAAGAATCCACTCTTGTGTCCTATATTCCCAAAAAAAATAAAAATGTACTGTTGCTTTCTAGTATGCATGATAGAGATGAAATAGATACAGGAAAAGATGCGAATAAACCAGTTATCATTATAGATTACAATAAAACTAAAGGAGGTGTAGATACGGTAGATAAACTGGCTGCAAGCTACAACTGTTCTAGAAAAACGCGAAGATGGCCCATGGTACTTTTCTACCAGTTCTTGAACATAGCTGGCATCAACTCACAAATTATCTATGCTTCAAATAACCCTGATAAAAACATGTTGAGAAGGTGTTTCCTGAAACAATTGGCCCATGGCTTAGTCAAGCCCCATTTGCAAGTGCGTGCTGCTATGAGCAATATTCCTCGAAGCCTGAGGTTTAGACTACAAGAACTTTCTGGGGCAAATATCGAACCGGATGTTCCACAAAATGCCTCCGTAGGATGATGTGCCTACTGTACTTCGAAAAAAAATCGCAAAACTCGATTCCAATGCCACAAATGCAATAAATACATGTGTTTAGAGCATATTATTGGTGTTTGTCAAGAGTGCCGAGAAAATGCCCTTCCAGAAGTTTGATTATATTTGTTTAGCATTTTTTTTATTGTAATGGAGTTGTGTTTTTGTTTTTACCCTGTTTAAACAGCTTCTGTCTTTTGTTTTTTGTATACCAATGATTAAAATGCATTATTGAGGAAAAAACAACTTTTTTAAACCCTGTACCCTATATTTGAAGAAATTTGCAAAATGTACTTTATTTATTCTTTTTCTGTTCATTTATTATGTTGTTGAAACATCTCCACAAGTATTTTTAGAAAGTACGATACGGACTTGATTTGAGGGTTAACTACCATATTCGGTCTGTGGGACCGACGCGACTATTCATGTTCAAAGATTTGGCGCGACTATCGGAAGGTTAATATTAAAATTAACGAGAATTGGTTAAAGAATCTGACAACTTTTGATATCCCTGATGAAGTGAAGAAATTATTGTCTCTTGGACCTAAGTTTTGTTTGTCACCTAGTAAAAAAGAAATAGATATCAAACATTTATTAGCTGACGTTGAGTTCGCTTTATGCCATATTAATAACACCAATACACGTAACATCTATAGTGCGCGGATTAGCAATGTGCTCACAAATTTTTTACATAGCGCCAGTGAAAATGTTACAATATTAGATCATTGGTATGGAAAAACCAAAGTTTTCATGAGAGATCATCCAGAACTAATTGTCGTCAAATCTGATAAAGGTAATGTCACCATAATAATGTACAAAGAACACTACATAAATTTATCTAATGAGTTGCTCAGTGATCCAATATAATACAAGAAACTACCAAGAGATCCTACATCCACTATTCAACAAAAAGCAAATAAGTTAGTTACAAAATTAAAGAAAAACAATCAAATCACAGAAGACCTCGCCAAAACTTTTACATTTTATGGTGGTATTTGCCCAAAGTTTTATGCTCTACCCAAGGTACATAAGCCTGATTTGTCATTAAGGCCTATTATTTCCTCAATAGAAGCACCCAACATCAATCTTACGAAATATATTACAGACGTATTAACATTAGCATATAATAAAGACAACCAATACTATATAACAAACTCATTTGAATTTTCAATATTTATTAACGATTTGCACCTACCGGAAAATTATAGAATTATAAGTTTGGATGTTATATCACTGTTTACAAACATTCCTCTTGAGTTGGTTTTATCTAGTATTGATTCACATTGGCCACAGACAAGTAATCATTGTACACTTGACAAAGCAAGTTTCAAAGAAGTTATTGAGTTTATATTTAATACCACATATTTTTCATTTGAAAAAAATTATTACAAGCAAGTATTAGGTACTCCAATGGGCTCAAAGATCTCTCCAATCATAGCTCAATATATCATGGATGATTTACTTGATCATTGTATACCGCTTCTTACATTTGATTTACCCTTTATAAAAAAATATGTTGATGATATAATTTGCGCAGTTACTGTTGGATCAGATTGTGAAATACTGGAAAAGTTCAATAGCTACAATTCTAATATTCAATTTACCATCGAAAAAGAAGTTGATAGAAGTGTTCCGTTCCTTGATACTAAACTAATTCGTTCTGAACAAAATAAAATCATTTTAAATTGGTACAAAAAGCCATGCAGTTCCGGAAGGTACATTAATTATTACTCAAAACATCCTATGAAAATGAAAATCAACTTGATATTAATGTTAAAAAATAGAATTATGAAAATATGCCACAGATGCCTAAGAACTAAAAACTTGAATAAAATTGCGAAATTATTCATTGCAAACTCATACCCAAAACATATGGTTAACAAATTGATATTCTCCACCTCAAATACTACAACAAACAATGATAATATCACCAATATTACGCAGACAACAGAAAATAGATCAAAAAACACTACTAATAAGATTTTTCGCTCTCTTCCTTATATTGAACAAGTAACACAAAGAATACGCAACATACTCCGACAAGAACAAAATCTTTTCATTGCCAATAAATCAGTTAAAAAGGTCAATCACTTATTTAGCAAACTCAAAGATAAAACGGATAATAAACAAAAAACTAATGTTGTATACAGAATAGATTGCACCAGTTGCAATAAGAAATATATAGGGATCACATCTAGAGATTTACAATCAAGAATTAACTCACATAAGAGTGACATTAAGGTGAGAAAAGATGCTTGTGCCCTGGCTCAACATATCAAAGAAACAGGACATCAAGCTGACTTTGATGACACTGAAGTTCTTGAAGTGGAAAAAAACCTATTTAAAAGACAATTTTTAGAAATGGCACATATACAATGTGAACATGATTCCCTTAATAAAAAATCGGATATTCAGAATCTTAATGTTATTTATTCGAATATATTACAATTAGATAAAATACGTAGTCAAAATAGTCAACCACCTTAATTAGATATTCATGACGTGTGCAACCATAATATATACGAATATGGAAAATGAAGTTTGTTTACCTTATAACATAATTTCATCAGCCCTGTTTTGTTTATTATTTACAATCTATTCATAAGTGTTTCCTGTTAAATGTTTATTTAATTAAGATACATAATAAGGATATGCTATTTGATGAACATCAGTTTCAACACCAATCTCATACATTGTAATTCAGTTTATACTTTAGTTTATATCTTTTACCTAGTCTTTATATTACACCTTTATAGATTTTGACTGAAGAAGGAATAAAACCGATTCCGAAAGCTCTCAAGTAAATGTAAAGAGTCTTCTTTTATTTCACCCACATTTTGGTTGCAACCCTGCGATTTTTGAGTTATATATATATGTATATATATATATATATATATATAATAAAATAGATTTTTGTTGGGGATGCAGTCATTTAATAAATAAAATTCTTTGGATTATGCCAAGCTTTCGAGAATGTTTATTCTCTTCGTCGGGGCAAACTAAAAATCGTTACAATTTTTTTTTAACTACATAATAGATTATTAATTAAAGTACTTACATTCGTGAATTTATATAAAATTAACCACAAACAGGAAAGATTTCATAGTCAGCAATCAGAAATGTCATTAGTTATTTATAAATGTCATGGTAACAGCATATCTAGAGTTGAAAGTGTCTAGATTCAAGTTTTCTTAGAAAAAATCCAAATAGGAGTTATCTTTGTGTTTGTAGCTCTTTTTTAACAAGTCACACATTAAACTTAAAAATATTGAGGCAGATATAAGTTTAGTAAAAAGAAAAAGTTATTATTCAATTATATATAAAAAAAAATATATATTCATAACAGACTTAGAAACACATAATATAAATAAATATATACCCGTACACAGACTAGACTATCTGAATTCGTAGGTATTGCAGTATAAATTCAAGTTTATTATGTCAATAATATTATTTACTATTTTGTTAGGCATTCAGATTATTTGTTAATTATATATAATCATATTCTCTCACAATACGACATACATAACTTTAAAATGAAATAATGGAAAGCGTCAATTACATAAAAAAAACAAAAACAAAAAAAAAACAAGTCAATCTCTCTCACAAATTAACCTGAGAAATTTATTAAAATAAGATATATCTAATAGAGAAATATTAACATATATCATCTTTATCGTATTCTCTCACAATACGATAAATACACAATATAAAATATCCTGAAAAGCATCCATTCATTCAATGAAGCTAATAATAATGATAAGCTGATTTCTCTCTCAAATCAACATGTAAGAATATTTTAAACATTTTCCATGTTATTTAATACATTTTAAATAGTGTTTCGCCATTTGCTTTTTTGATAACACTATTTAAAATGTATTAAATAACATGGAAAATGTTTAAAATATTCTTACATGTTGATTTGTGAGAGAAATCAGCTTATCATTATTATTAGCTTCATTGAATGAATGGATGCTTTTCAGGATATTTTATATTGTGTATTTATCGTATTGTGAGAGAATACGATAAAGATGATATATGTTAATATCTCTCTATTAGATATATCTTATTTTAATAAATTTCTCAGGTTAATTTGTGAGAGAGATTGACTTGTTTTTTTTTGTTTTTTTATGTAATTGACGCTTTCCATTATTTCATTTTTAAGTTATGTATGTCGTATTGTGAGAGAATATGATTATATATAATTAACAAATAATCTGAATGCCTAACAAAATAGTAAATAATATTATTGACATAATAAACTTGAATTTATACTGCAATACCTACGAATTCAGATAGTCTAGTCTGTGTACGGGTATATATTTATTTATATTATGTGTTTCTAAGTCTGTTATGAATATATATTTTTTTTTATATATAATTGAATAATAACTTTTTCTTTTTAGTAAACTTATATCTGCCTCAATATTTTTAAGTTTAATGTGTGACTTGTTAAAAAAGAGCTACAAACACAAAGATAACTCCTATTTGGATTTTTTCTAAGAAAACTTGAATCTAGACACTTTCAACTCTAGATATGCTGTTACCATGACATTTATAAATAACTAATGACATTTCTGATTGCTGACTATGAAATCTTTCCTGTTTGTGGTTAATTTTATATAAATTCACGAATGTAAGTACTTTAATTAATAATCTATTATGTAGTTAAAAAAAAATTGTAACGATTTTTAGTTTGCCCCGACGAAGAGAATAAACATTCTCGAAAGCTTGGCATAATCCAAAGAATTTTATTTATTAAATGACTGCATCTCCAACAAAAATCAATTTTATTATATATATATATATATATATATATATATATATATATATATATATATATATATATATATATATATATATATATATATATATATATTATATAAAGTTATAATTGAATTATTTTTAAAGTCATATAATAACAACAGAGTATTATTTAAATATTATTTGATACTATTATATTATATCTGCAAGACGCAGTTTTAAGAAGATAACAAAAGTGATAAGGATATTTACGTGCCAGAGATGCCGACCAGTAGTCAGCAAGTTACCATAAAGACCATTGTTAGTTGTTATCCGGTTTGGCCTCCAAAAAGACATTACTATGTATTTTATTTATAATATTTCTAGAAGTTTCGATTTAACCTTAGGAGAAAAGATCCATTGTATTAATTTACGTTTTTTTTATATTTTTGATGATTAAACATTTTTGATTGTATAAATACCAGATCTCTAGCTAACGGCATCACTTGTGAGTCGACACTTGTGAGTCTAGATTCATACAGTCATGTAAAGTTAAGTTATATTTTATTTGTACTTTAATTTTTTTGTGTTAATAAATAATTGTTTTAAAAAAAGTTAATTCCAAGTTATGTGATTTAACAAATTGGCGCAGTCGGTAGGATAACTCAACGTGATAAAACAAGGCCTACTTCAACAACAAGTTTCCCCTCATTATCACGGTGGTTTTCAAACCTTCAAGTGAAGAATCAACAGCTCTAAAAGAAGAAGAAGAATTATTAGAATTTGAAGAGTAGGATTCTTTAACGTTGGTAAAACAAGGCTTACTTCAACAACAAGTTCCCCCTCATTATCAACGGTGGTTTCCAAACCTTCAAGTGAAGAATTAACAGCTCCAAAAGAAGAAGAATTATTATTAGAATCTGAAGAAAAGGATACCGAACCGAACCGAACAAGACAAATGTACATCTTACTGTAAGTGAATTATCACTTATATTAATTTTTAAACTGTTCGATTTTCTTTTATCATATTTTTTATATATTTGATATTTTATATTTAATTAAATCAAAATGGCAAATGAAAGAAATCTAGCTCAAGAGGTTGAGCTTGAACCATATAGAATTTCGGAAATATTTTGTATCGTGCCTGAATTTGAAGGTGATCAGATATTTCTCGGAACATTTTTAAATGCATGTGATTGTGCTTATAATATGTCTACCAGAGACCAAAAAGCTCTGTTAGTGATTCACATTAAAAATAAATTAAAGGGAAAAGCGGCTCAACTAATCAGCTCGCGAAATCCTCAGACTTACGCAGAGATAAGACAGCTTTTAAATCTTCATTTTGGTGATTCAAGAGACCTTACTTCTCTTATTCATGATTTACAAAGATTAAAACAATTATCGAATGAGTCAGCTCTTACATTTTTCAATAGAGTGCAAGTCTTGAATGCTGAAATGCATGCAAATATACAAAAAACATCAAATTTATCAAATGAACAAAAGGTTGCACAAGAAATTCTTATTGATACTATGGCTCTTATTACTTTATCAACTGGACTTGAACCCCGTCTAGGACAACTTATTCGTGCTAGTCAGCCTGAAAACTTGTTAGAAGCACAAATTCGCGTACGAAGAGAATTGCAATTATCATATATTGAGAACCAAAAGTTTAATAAGCCAGCTTCTAATATTGTAAATAAACCTCAAAATATATTAAATGTTAGAAAACCCCAAATACAAACTGTAAAATGCTTTTCATGTGGTAAAAATGGTCATACTTCTAATCAATGTCGTTTCCAACAGCAAAGAGCATCAGCTCCAAGCTATAACCCAAATTTCAATAATAATTTCCAGAGACCAATGAATTTCCAAAATCAATCACAAAATACCGTGCAAAATAGACCGAATGTTCCTACTCAACAAAGACCTTTTAATTCGCAGGGACAATCCCAGATAAGACCATCCGTAATTCAAAAGAATCCAAATTTTCAACAAAGAGCTCATATTATCGGCATCAAAGGTGAAAACGATTCAGATTATTATTTCGAAAATAATCAAGATATTTTTGAAAATGAATTCCAAGAAAATTATAGTAACTATTCCGAATCATCAGACTATTCTCCGGATTTTGAAAATTGTCCACAAGATTTTGAATCTCCTGAAAACTCAAATTTCCAGGATTTTCCCATTTCTCAAATCAAAGACCATCCCCCAGATTGTCCGACAACAGAGAATTCAATTTCAGAAACAGTTACCAAAATCCAAACATTAAAATTTGAAGAGATGAACCCGAATCTAAATTTTCCCGAACAACATTTTCTTTAAATCCATTTTTGACTGTTAATTCCAAAAATCTTTATTATATTGAAGATGCTTCTAAAACATTTAAGTTGCTTATTGACACAGGTGCAGGAATTTCTATTTTTAAAGAAAATACTGTTAAGAAATTTCCTCAAAGATATACTGAATATGTAACTATTCAAGGGATAACTGATCAAAAAATTTTACTAAAAGAATCTGTTCTTATTCCATATTCTGCAAAAGATCCACATAAAGTTTTTATTTATAATCTTAATATGGATTTTGATGGAATTTTGGGTTCAGATTTCCTAGAACATTAAAATTGTATAATTGATTTGAATTCAAAACAATTGATAACTAACTTTAAAACTATACCTCTGTTTAAAGTTACCGAAACAACACACTTGTCTCAAAATAATCAAATTTGTGAACAAGATTCTGAATTCTTACAATTTGAACAAAATACTGAAAATTGTTATAAAAAAATAGCTGAGAAAAACATTGATATTTTTGACATGCCTCACGATTATTCATTAGCTCATTGCGTGGCGGAAGATATGCAAATGCAAAAAGGCATTGCCACAGAATTTAAGAAACGATTTGGAAATATAGAAAAATTATTAAGTCAAAATCAAAAACAAGGTGGTTTAGCAGGTTTGAAAATTAGGAATGCAAATACAACTAGATATATTTATTATCTTGTAACAAAAGAAACTTCAACCGGAAAACCTACTTATAAGACTTTATGGTCATCTTTAAAGAAATTGAGAGATCATGTTGGTAAAAACAATGTTCAAAAATTAGCTATGCCAAAAATAGGTTGTGGATTGGACAAGTTAGATTGGACGTATGTTAAAAAAATGATATCTTATCTTTTTAGAAATTTAGGTGTTGAAATTGTCATTTGTTTGCCAAAGATACAAAATCGAATTTTTATTGAGCCAAGAACAGAAAAAAATTTCAAATTGAAATGTAAACTAACAAACACAGATGCACTACTTTTCGGACAAGCAATAGAAAATGTTAGAATTCCAAATGCTTTGGTACATGTAAATGAAGAAGGTGAATTCTTTACTTCAATTATTAATTCGAATGCTATCCCTAAAATTGTTGAATTTCCAAATTTGAATCTAGATCCCATTCCGAATTCCGAATGTTTTTTAAATTTTAATTGCGTTAATGAAAATAAAACTAAATTTAATCAACCTGTTGATAGAAAAACTATAATTTTGGATCATTTGCGTACAGATCATCTCAACGAAGAAGAAAAAGAAATTATCACAAATTTATGTTTCGATTTTTCTGATATTTTTTATTTGGAAGGAGACCAACTGACATTTACTAATGAAATTAAACATTCAATTGAAACTGATAATGCGGGACCTATATTTACTAAATCATATAGATACCCCCAAATTCATAAAGAAGAGGTAAAAACTCAGGTGAACAAAATGTTGGAACAAGGTATTATACGTCATTCTATTTCACCATGGTAATCCCCAGTTTGGGTTGTGCCAAAGAAGCTTGATGCTTCAGGAAAACAAAAATGGCGTGTGGTTGTTGACTATCGTAAATTAAATGAAGTTACAGTAGATGATAAATATCCATTACCCAACATTTCTGATCTCCTTGATCAACTAGGAAGATGTCAATATTTTACCACTCTTGACTTAGCCTCAGGTTTCCATCAAATCGAAATTGAACCAAAAGATATCTCCAAAACAGCTTTTTCAGTTGATAACGGTCACTATGAATTCGTTCGAATGCCGTTTGGACTCAAAAATGCCCCGTCCACTTTCCAACGCGTCATGGACAACATTTTACTTGGCATTCAAAATGAAAGATGTCTTGTTTATATGGATGACACAATAATTTATTCTTCTACAATTCATGAACATGTTTCTCGTCTGACTGAAGTTTTCAACAGACTTCGGAAAGCCAACTTGAAAATTCAACCAGATAAATGTGAATTTCTTAGAAAAGAAGTCGCTTATCTTGGACATATCATTACCCAAGATGGTGTTAAAACAAATCCAGCCAAAATAGAATGTCTCAAAAATTTCCCGGAACCTAAAAATCCTAAAGATGTAAAATCTTTCCTTGGTTTAGCAGGATATTATCGTCGCTTTATACCAAATTTTGCCAAAATTTCTAAACCCCTTACAAGACTTTTACAAAAAGATGTTTCTTTTATTTTTAATAATGAATGTAAAAATTTCAACGATCTAAAAGCTGCACTTACTTCAGAGCCTATTTTGAGATATCCAAATTTTGAAGAACCATTTATTCTCACAACTGATGCTAGTGCATTTGCCATTGGCGCTATTCTATCACAAGGTCCCATTGGTAAAGATCTACCAGTAAGTTATGCTTCGAGAACAGTATGTAGTGCAGAAACAAGGTATTCGACAATAGAACGAGAACTCCTTGCTATTGTATGGGCAGTAACACATTTTCGTCCTTATTTATTTGGAAGAAAATTTACGCTAGTCACTGATCATCGTCCATTAACATGGCTTTTTTCCATTAAAGATCCCGGAAGCAGACTAGCTAGATGGCGACTCAAATTGGAAGAATATGATTACAAAATTGAGTACAAGCAAGGCAAAATTAATAAAAATGCAGATGCGCATTCAAGAATTAAAATTAATCATTTTAAAGAATGTGCAAATTTAGCTAGAACGGGCACTTCGAATTTCGAAGACTTCCTTTTGGCTTGAAGAATTCACCTCGAACATTCCAAAGGGTGATGGATAACATATTACGAGGACTTCAAAATGAAATTTGTCTTGTGTACCTTGATGGCATTGTAATATATAGTATCTCTTTACAAGAACACATCGAAAGATTACAAGTTTTCAAAAGAATTCGTGATTCAAACTTCAAAATTCAAATGGACCAATCCGAATTCTTGAGAAAAGAAGTTCAATATTTGGGTCACATCATAACACCCGAAGGAGTTAAACCGAACCCTGACAAAATTTCAGCAGTTAAGAACTTTCCAATTCCGAAGACCCGAAAAGAAATTAAGTCATTTCTTGGACTGATTGGTTACTACCGCAGATTTATCAAAGACTTACAAGACCGATGACCAGGTGTTTGAAAAAAGAATCGAAAATAGAACGTACAACAGAATTTATTGAATCATTTGAACATTGCAAGAAACTTCTAATAAATGCTCCTATTTTAACTTATCCAGATTTTGAGAAACCCTTTATATTGACAACAGATGCGTCAGATCAAGCTGTTGGAAGCGTCTTAAGCCAAGGAATTGTACCAAATGACAAACCCATCGCATATGCAAGTAGAACTCTAAATGATACCGAACACCGTTATTCAACTATTGAAAAAGAGTTATTAGCAATTGTATGGGCCTGTAAACATTTCAGACCATATCTATTCGGAAGAAAATTCAAGATTTACACTGATCACAGACCCTTAGTTTGACTTTTTAACTTGAAAGAACCTAATAGTAAACTTATAAGATGGCGTTTGAAATTGGAGAAATTCGATTGTGAGATCATTTATAAAAAAGGAAGCCAAAATACCAATGCTGATGCGTTATCAAGAGTTAAGATCAATGCTATTGAAACAAGGAGTACACATAATAACCCAGGAGATATTAATCAAGAAATTACAGACTTTCTAGAAATAATTAATTTAGATCCATCCGAGCAAAAAATAGAAGAGATAGAAGAAATTAAGCAAGACATCTTGAAAGAATTCAACAAAATTCACTCAGAACCATCAACAAGTAGAAGCAAAAATAAAAAAATCCAAATTTTACAAAACATCCAGTTAAAACCACCTAACCAAGAAATAAGCGATATTGAAATAGCACAGATAGATGAAAGCACAGAAACTGCACATTCAATTGATGCAAATGATAATATTAACGATGGTATCCCAATACTCGATGAAATAATTAATAACAAACCCCTACAAATTATTATCACAAAAAACCCACATAACAAAATAGATATTAGAGAAGAACAATTCGAAAAACACAAAATATTACATGTGAAAATTCCAAAATCAGATGATGCTATCATGGACTTTCTTCGTTGTTATACTACAGCCGATAGAACATATTATATGTATTTTAATGACGAGACACTCTATATAGATTTCAATAAAATATTCATTCAAAACTTCAATGGCAATCTATTAAAACTAGTAAAATGTACGAAATTAGTAAATTCTATTAAGGATAAGAGGAAAAGATATTAATAATGAAATATCAACATGAAGGTAAATGCAATCACAGAGGAATTAACGAAACATTGGAAAAAATCAAGAAAAATTATTATTGGCCTTCTATGAAAAAATATATCACCAAATATATCAACGATTGCGAAATTGCCAGACGTCTAAATATTCAAGAAGAACTGCATATGTACCATTAAATCTAACAAAGAGTGTAGGTAGACCTTTTCAACTACTTCACGCAGATGTATTCAAATTTGACAATCAGAACTTCCTTACAATAATTGACGCCTTCTCAAAATTAGGTCAAGCCATAAAGATTCAAGGAAAAACTTCTATAGAAATTTGCAAAAGTCTAGTTCAATATTTTTCATATTACGGTTTGCCAGAAGAAATAATATTCGATAATGGTACTGAATTTAAAAATGAAATTGTTCAAGAATTACTCAAATCAAACAAAATTAATATTCATTTCACAACACCACTTCATCATGAATCCAATTCTCCTATCGAAAGACTCCACTCTAGCTTAATAGAACATCTCAGAATTCTTAGACAGAAATATCCAAAAGATACCATCTCCGAACTTATGAATTATGCAATTATAGCCTACAATAGTAGTTTGCATTCAGCCACTAACTATTCCCCATACGAACTGACTTTTGGTCATACAGAATCTCGCGATCCATCAGAGTTAATTCAAACATCATTTTATTCAGATTATGTAGCAACACACCGAAATAAGATGAAACATTTATATCAAAATATTTCCAAAAAAGTATTGAGAAGAAAGAAAAAGTTATTGAAAAACGAAATTATAGAGGCTCAGAACAAACTCAATTTCAAGTAGGTCAAACAGTTTATAAATACAGACGGAACAAACGTGAAAACAAATTTTCAGGGCCGTACGAAATTCTTGAAATATTAGAACATCATAAAGTAAAAGTGAAAAATAAAAAGAACAATAAAATTCAAATAATCCATATGAAAGAAATGAAACCCCCAAATGTGATTTCAGGATCTTCACCCACTGCGGAGGATTAGGAACTGAATTCGCATTTCCCGAATTTCATGAATTGAAGGAAAATCCAGGTCTTCTCCCTTTCAAAATCGGTAATGCTCAAAATGCTATAGATAATTGGTCTTTCATTCAAGTTTTCGATATTTCAATTATTTTAAAACATTTCACTTATATAAGCGAACTATTTGATGAGTTCAAATTAAAGATAGAAAATTCCAAAGAACTTTCGGAAGATTTCTATAATTTCTGTAATTTGATTATATCTCTGCAAAGCAAAGTACATAATCAGATGCTGCAAATAAACCCTCTATTAAATTCTAGAAAAAGAAGAGGTTTGATAAACGGTTTAGGTAGTCTTATCAAAGTTTTCACTGGAAACTTAGATCAAGAAGATGCTATGAAATATGATGAAGCGATTAACATTCTTTTCAAAAACCAAGGAAAGATGAAAACGCTAGTTCAAGAACAAATTACTTTTCTCAATCAAACAGTCAACAATTTTGAAGATATAACTAGAAATATAACGAAGAATGAAATTTCAATACAGTCACATTTACTGCAAATAGAAAAAACATTAACCTATATGCAACTTTCAAATCTTCACAAAAACGAACATTTTGCTATGCAGACATTTCTCACACAAATACTATCATTACTTAGAGATATATACGAAATCCTAGAAAAAATAGAAATATCAATATCTTTTTCAAAATTGAATACTTTCCATAACTCTCTAATAACTCCTCACGAATTATTAGAAGAGATCAAATTAATATCTATTCATTTAACTAACGTTAAATTACCATTTGAACCCAAGCTCGAAAATATACTAAATTACGAAAAAAATACTGAAAATCAAAGGAGAAACTTTAACTCCCGCAAATTATAATATTTATGCCAGGTTCATATAAATATTCTAACAAATTACTCAGTTTATCACAAAATACTATTGGTATCGACACATGAACGATAGCAGCTCAGTATTGAAGTTTTGTTACTTGAAATTCTGCATACAATTCCACATACTTAAAATTCCCTTTCCATACAGAAATCTTTCAAATTTAAACTTATAGTATGTACTGTATTTCTACACCAAATACCAACTCAGCCACCTTTCCGACTATATCTAAAAAAGGTCGCTGCTTTGTTAAAATTTCGAAAGTTTATACAGTCAACACTGAGATCAGTACACCAAGTTTCACTCAAACAAATAAAGTCTAGACTCTCGCGAACTTCGAGAAATTCCGATGCTTTAATAGCTGTTAAGCATTGACAATTCAGTGAGAGCAATATACACTCAGATTGTTTTATAATTCTTTCATTCACGTTTTCTCTTGAGTTAGACGCCTCCTCTGGAAAAACCGTGTTATATATACCCCCTCAGGCCATGTCAATGGATCCATTACATTGTCCGGGTTCTTTAGATTTTAAAAAAAAATTGAATTATGTTTCGATTCAAGTTTTTCACATTCTGCTTCACTGAACTCCTCTTTTAGAAACGTCTTCAAGACTTCTACCATAGTACCAGGATGAAGTCTTGATAAATACAGAAAAGTCTTTTTGGGATTCACATTTAGCCTGATTGGGTTTCTTCCAGTTCCTGTGATAGTTCTTTCTTCTTATGTTGCCGTTGTCGTTTCACCACCGTCCATTCCGATGATGGATTTACAGCCTCTTTCATTTTAGAAGAATTTGTATTGTACAGGTCATTAATGACATTTCTGATTGATGGTTATGAAATCTATTCTGTTTGTGGTTAATTTTATTTAAATTCACTAATTTTGCCCTGACGAAGAGAATAAACATTCTCGAAAGCTTGGCATAATCCAAAGAATTTTATTTATTACATGACTGCATCTCCAACAAAAATCTATTTTATCAAATATTATACCAGTCAAGAATCAAGTAATCCAAGCTTTCGGTTATTTAATAAATTGTAACCATCTTCAGGGAAACTAGAAAAATATAGAGAAGTTAATGAAACTCAAAATCAATTTAGAAGACATACATACACTTAGGTGAGATTGTAGATATAATGATGGTATAAAAACCGTACCGTATTTTAAAATGTTTTTAGGTGTGCAATGTTTATTTTAAAGTGTTTTTATAAAACCATTATTTCCACAATCTCACCTAAATGTATGTATGTCTTGTAAATTGATTTTTAGTTTCATTACCTTCTCTATATTTTTATAGTTTCCCTGAAGATGGTTACAATTGATTAAATAACCGAAATCGTGAATTTAGAATAAATTAGCCAAAAACAGGAATGATTTCATAGCCATCAATTATTTATTATAAAACTATCCAAGAATACAAAATCAATATATATATATATATATATATATATATATATATATATATATATATATATATATATATATATATATATATAATGATGAATTTTTAATGATTGGGGTTGCAGTCAAAATGCCAATAAAATTAAAACTCTTTAATCAATGTCGAGCTTTCGGTAACGCTTGTTACCTTCATCGGGACAAAAATCGTGAGATTAATGAAATTTACCAGCTACAAACATTTGTTATTATGCATTTAACTTTATGATTGAACTTTTTTAGATAAAAGTTCAATCATAAATTTAAATGCATAATAACAAATGTTTGTAGCTGGTAAATTTCATTAATCTCACGATTTCTCGATATATATATATATATATATATATATATATATAAATATATATATATATATATATATATATATATATATATATATATGTTATCTTGCACCAATCACTTTTAACTTTTAAAAAAAATATTTATTTGTTACAAAAATATAGAAAATACATAAAACAAATACATAAAACAAAAATACTAACTACTGACAAAGTGACT
The DNA here is from genome assembly GCA_958507055.1 of Crioceris asparagi. Taxonomy (NCBI): domain Eukaryota; kingdom Metazoa; phylum Arthropoda; class Insecta; order Coleoptera; family Chrysomelidae; genus Crioceris; species Crioceris asparagi. Next base: position 60,747,457 of record OY293829.1, on the reverse strand, counting down.
ACATGAATCCAAATTCACAAGTGTTTTGAACAGCGTAAAGTTATTCTATTTATACAAGATAAATGTTAATTCAGCAAATATTAATAGACAGAATACAAAGGATTAATATAGAATAACTGATAAATAAAATATAAAATAATGTTGTAATATTATAGGAGACACTAAGTTGGCATATTTAGAGGACAACAAATAATTAACAATGAACAATGAAGTTCCTGATTTCAAGCAAGCATGGTTTCTATTACTCGGGAATCGTTTATGAATAGTCTTTGTTCTCATATTGCTGATGATGAAATAATAAAGGTGATTTCTAGTTGACATTCAAAAGGTTATAATTATATTTATTAATTTAATCAACAATATAGGGGATAACATATAACATATATATTATTTAAATTTCTATCTCACCGTAGTACTGAAACCGAAGGGTGGAAATTATTAATTGACTAAAATAAGAAATTTGCTTATCAAATCAAATAAGAATTATTCACCATATTTTCTACCATTATTTCAATAACCATATTTGAACAATAAATTGATCTATATGTACGTAAATATACAATTTTATAAATAACTTTTTATTAGTTCTTCTTTATTCTATATTCAAGTTAGTTATTTTAATCTTATCAGTAACACTCCCATACTGTACGAACAATTTATCGTAAATGACATATATATATGATACGATTATTATTATTATTATTATAAGCCAATTAAAAAAAAACAGTATAATAAACACTCGAAATCTTAGTAATATCCTTGAATGATATCTGCTTTCAAATGTACCTACCTTTTTTTGTCGAAGATACAAAGTGATAATTTTAGTTTTAAATTAAATGATTATGTATTATCGCTTAAAATTTAAAAAGTTGAGTGTGTCTTATATAGAAATTATATTTGAAAAAGAAATGTATACAATTATTACAGCTCTTCAACCCATAGAAATAACCCTACATGATGAAATGTGAAGAAACAAAACGAAAATTTGTAATTACTTTATTGGTGCATTTATTTGTACACAAGCTGTTATACCCGGCACTTGACGGCAAACACTTTGGTACATTTTAATACGAAAACATGAAGTCATAAAACGTCTTAAGTATGAAACCCTTCTACCTCAGAATCCTAATCGCACGTAGAACCAAAAACCGAAAACTAACCCAGCTTCATCCACCGACATGCACCAAGAGAGAACAGAATTAGAATTTCTCCTACACATGCCTTAGAGATTTTCTGGGATGGAACCCTCTACGTTTATGTCGCAGTCGTACTGACAGAATTTTACAAAACAATCCAATGACATCCTACACACAAATATAGAGAAAATTCAACCATAGGGCTCTGAGCTACTTCTTTGGGTATTACAGGTATGGAACCCTCCACCTAGGAGGCCCAGTCACACTTAGAACCACTACAAAATCATTCTTATAATATTCTACATACATACGTGGTAAAAAGACCATCAAAATTCAGTCATAAAATTCAAAGATATACAATAGAATTTCGGTTACCTACGTATCCCACCACAGTCCCACGGGCGTTATAAAATATGAAAGTCTTTTATTTAAGGTATGATAAACATGTTTGCAAAATTATAAATTGTCTAGACATTTTACAAAAGAACTGGTAGGAGTAGACAAGAATTATTATTATTCCCAATTAGAGGATTTTTATGCTGGTAAGTAATAAGACGTAACATCAAACGCGCCAGTTATTGCTTTGAATTTCAAGCAGAAATTCTCATTTATATGTATAACAAAATGTGTCATGCTCCATGCTGTAACCTTCATTTTGTAACATTTTATATCTAAAATATATTCTTTCATTTTTAAACAAAATAATGTTCAGAATAAATCATGGTCGTCCGAGAGATATAACGAGGTACTAGAAATATTATTTCAACCAAGACTGGCCATCCAAAATTCTCGATGAAGAACAAACGATTAGCATTATTTTGGAAAACAATATGATACAATTGAAAAAGGTAGACTTAGAAAGATTATTAAAAAAGGATTGACTGATGATGATCCTGTAACATTTGCAGTACCTTATGAAGAATTCTGACAGATTAATGGAATGTCACACATCTACGGGACATGGACGTAGAAACAAAATGAAATCTGCGTTAAGATCAAAGTTTTTTAGTTTTTCCAAAGAATAGAATCATCGCGGACAAGTTGATCTTATTGATTTTTGATGAACGCTGGACAGGGAATTTAAATGATTACTGAACTATCAAAATCACTTGGCGATTAATTTTCATCTAAGACCACTGAAAAGCAAACAAGCAGAAGAAGTAGCTCATGAGCTTCTTACATTTTTCTTATAATTTGGAGGCCCCGAAAATTTTTTCAAGTGACAATGGACGTGAATTCGTCAATCATATAATTAGAGAGATGATGTCAAAATGGCCGGTTTGCAAAATAATAAATGGTGACCCTAGACACTCCCAGAGTTAGGGAAGCGTTGAAAGAAGCAACCAAGATATTGAGAACATGTTGAGAGCTTGGCTTCGTGATAATAATAATCGTTTCAGAAATCATAGGGCGATCCCCATATAAAGCAATATATGATGTGGATTTTCAAGTTGGTCTTTAGTAGTTTACCACATTCAAAGTGTTTTGACACAAGAGGATGTGGAGGATTTAATGAAAGATACTTCTGTAAACAAAGGCATCGTGAAAAAATATTTTGTAAACAATAATCAAAATGAAACCGAAATACCTTCGATGATATTCCAGTCCAACTACAGGAAACTATTGATGAAATACATAGTAATGATTAGGTTAATATCGAAGAATTACAAATGGAACAGGAAAGTGTCAAATATAATGATAATCCTAGGGAAAGTGACATTTCTGAAACACAAATATCAAACCAATAGAAAACTGAATTGACGGATAGCAACTTTATAAATGCACATTTTTCAAATGCAGAAAATATTAATAAATCAACTGACAAACTACATGTACAATGTGTTATTCTGCAGTAAGTGATAAAACTGAACGGAATTGTAATCTTGAACATGAACATTTGACAATCTGGCCACGTGTAAGCCGTCTTTTTATAAATCACGTAGGCATTTTGCAATCTGACTACCCCGATTGGCAATATCATCGAAATTGTACAAAAGGAAACGGATTATACTCTATTGAAGGAAGATATCTTTTAAGCTACACTACGGAGTAAGTATTGAAAATGGCTTGTGAGTACATACGGATTTAATAATAGATTTTGAAAATAATTTGTGTAAATTAGACTTTCAGTCCCAGATTGATATTTTCTGCCAAAGAAGAAGACATAGATAAGTATCTGTCTTTGGATCTGATATTCTATGTTATAAAAGATCCTAATAAGCCATCTTAATTATTATCTGAGAATGGTACCAATCAAAAGACAGATCGAACAAGTGAGTGTTTAAATTTTACAAAAACTTTTCTTTAATATTGTAACTGCATCAAAATATATTCAAGTATCAATTGCTGACTTCCATTACTTCTAACTGTTGTTCCAAATATCGAATTATTAGAAAAAGAGAGTTTATTTTTATATTTATTCTACTAAGATCGACAATTAATTATGATTTGTTTTTAGCTTATGTGCCGAGATCTCTAACGTTAGAAGAAATCAAGCAGCTATTCATCAGAATCATCAGATGAAAAGTCTCCATCTTATTCGAAGAAAGAATAATGTCAACATGAACATTCAGATTCTTACAAAGTTGTTTGTCATCTAATAAATCCATAGCCTATTTCATATCTATATATAAATAGAGTATATCTTTGGGAGTTTTTATTAATGATTCGTGTTAACAAACTCATTTATTCCATCATAAATAATAAAAATCCATACAAGTGGTAGGTATAAAGTTTTCGGGGTTACATCAAAACGTTTCGACTTTTCAACATACCAAAATTGAATAACTATAGATATAAGATATATTCTACAAATATTGAAAAAAGAAGAAAATTAACCACTGACCTAGAACATTGAAATCTGAAATTGAAATAAAAAAATAATTCTTGATAAAAGAATATTGGTCCTTATTGCATCATAGTTTTAGTAACTTTTTTCTTCTTTTTCATAGTTTTCATATTGCCCTTTTTAAAGTAAAATTGTTGAGATGTCTTTCTTCGTGTGTTTTACATTGGATGGAGAATATTAGTTAGCGGAAGGCTTTTAAATTAGGCTAGGATAAATTTTTGACAAAAGATTTATGACATTTTGTTTTATATATTTTATAAAATATTGTTGTAGATAATATTTAGTCAATTTTTGTTGTTTTTATAGTTTACTGTGTTTTGTTTCTTCTTTATATGATCGTTTCAAAAATTACGCGTTTATATGTATTTTGTGCAGTAGTTAATATTTTGGTTTCATTATAACTAGTATGATTTTTCCTCTTCATGATTTGTTAACGCGGTTTTATTTTTTTTGTCATATTTATGATCTCTGATATGATTTATATCCTTCCATTATTTTCGATAATTTTTAGAGCTAAATCTTTAGGAATATTTATGTGAAGGGATACTACATCAGCAGCATTTTTCTAAATACAAACCATTAGCCTGGCTAGGCTTAAATTGGCTGTGGAAATTTGACAGATATACGGACTCAATATAGGAATATGACATTGACTGGTGACATTTATTATAAAGCTGTATGATATTAAATTTAAATTGACAAATATGAAATAGAAGAATCTCGAAATTAATTTGAAATTCATAGAATTAAGATAGGTATAAGTATATTTTGTTGGTCTTGATTAAACAGGGTTTTAAAAAATAATTTACATTTAAAGAATGAAATAAAGAACTACGGAAATAATTATTTTTAGTGTTATTACTATTTAATAAAGGTATTCGTTGATGATGTATTGTCCTCGACCACTACGATGACTGCCACTAGCGCTGCCTCAAAATTAAAAAATGCAGCTTCATTAGATTGGTACTTATTAAACTGAAAAATGACGATTTTATAGCTAGTTTGATTGTTTATACATGAAACAAACTCAATAACCGAAAATACCGAATTTCTAATAAATTGTTCATTACAATTGTAGGTAAAAGTCCATAATCTCAAAGTGAAGTGAAGTGTCGAAAGAAACTCTTCTCCACCATATTGTGGCGAAGACTTAGAGTTTCTTTCTTATTAATGTTGGGATTGGCCGGCTAGAAGGGGTAGAGGAGGCCACAATATTGATACAAAACTTTGATATATTCTAATCAAAATTGCTTACAAATAGGTGTTGTTTCATCTTTTATTGATGAATCGTAGTGTTTTGGCTTAATGTTAATAACAATAATGATAATAATACTAAACCCTTATACTTATAATACACATATGTACATTACATATAAACAAACTTTTCTATAAAAAATATAATATTTTAAAATTAAAACCACAAAAATAATTGAAATACCATCAAAACCGACATTTCTGGATGTCGGTTAAACTTTGCGCCAAATACTCTGGAATTGGAATGACAAAAATTTTTTAAATCAATTGAAATGCCAAGATATTCATAAATTATGAGTAACCATTACCATTCTCTGTGATAATTTAAGAAAAATTCTATAACCCATTTCAATTTATCTAAAATAACTATTTTCCTAAAAGAAAAATGAAATAAATAATTTCTTTTGAACCAATTTCCATTAAATTTGAAAAAATATTTATTCAAAAAAAAATTGATCCGACTTAGCCCAATTTTAATTAACTCCTGACTTATAACAATAATCCGTTTCTAGCTTGCTCAAGTCATGGAAATAATAAAATATGATAAGAATCTTCTTCTTTTATTTTCCTATCTGGTATGGACGTTGGCTATAATCATAGCTATGCGGATCTCATTGGCTGCGCAACAAAAAAGTTCAGTAGATGTTGTTCCAAAACATTTTCGCAAGTTAGCCAGCCAAGAAATTCTTCTTCTCCCAGGCCCTCGTCGACCGTCAACTTTGCCTTGAATTGTTTTGGAGAATTCTGTACTTGTTATTTCTCATGATATGGCCAAAATACTCTAATTTTCTACGCTTCACAGTAAGCATGATTGAGATGAAATTCTAAGAATTCTTCAGAAAATCCACATTTCAAAAGCTTGCAGTTTTCTTTCCATAGCGTCTGACAGCGTCCAAGCCTCCACACCGTACAGAAGAGTGAAGTATATTCTCTTTTTAGAGCCAGATTCAGATCTTGACATGACAGAAGCGGCCTCATTTGTATAAACAAAATTCTCGCTACTTTAATTCTATGTTTTATATCCTGTTTGTGATCCTAGTTCTCGTTCAACGTGCAGCCGAGATAAGTGAACTTTGACTTCCCCTCAACTGGATTATTGTTTATATATATATATATATATATATATATATATATATATATATATATATATATATATATAAGTTACCTGGTTGAGTTGGATTTTTACTAATCACCATATATTTGGTCTTATCTGCATTTAAGTTCAGCCCGTATTTCTCACTAGTTTGATTAACCCTGTTCAACAACTCTTGTATTCCCTCTATACTGTCTGATAACAAGACGGTGTCATCAGCATTATTGATGATTTCACCATTCACTCTGATGCCTCGATTTGTGTCTTCTAGAGCCTGTTTGAAAATTCTGTCCGAATAACGATTGAACAGGAGCGGCGACAATATGCAACCCTGCCTTACACCTCTTTTGATGTCAATGTATTCTGTCTGCCTATTTTGAACTCTGACTGTAGCTTTTTGGCCCCATTAGATGTTAGCGATAATTCTGATGTCTTTTCCCTCCAATCCAATATTTGTTAACAGATCCATCATTTTCCCATGCTGGCATCTGTCAAAAGCTTTGGTGATAAGAATGCTATGTGAAAAATTAGAGTGTGGTGCTCTGTCTTTTCTTATTAGAACATACAAGGCTGTTGTCATTGTTGAAAGGATAACTCACGAAGAACCGTTTAGCCTGAATATAAATAAACAGGTAGAAAATATGAAATTTTAGTTGAGCGTATTTTTTTCCAGAGAAGGCATTTTGGTCAAGGGTGATCAGAAAAATATTGTAAAAAAGTTTCATCAAAACTCTTTGAGCCATGAACTACAGTCTCGAGCAAAACAAGATTTACGGCTATTGCGCTGCAACGAGTGCGATCAGGATTATCATTCAGTGCCACCGGCGTGCGGTAACGAAAAAAAATAGTGCAACAAAATCCATTGATTTGTTCCCGAGATAATCATGTCACAGACAGACAGTGAAAAAAATGTACTTTTTTGCCTCAGAAAATTCTGAAATGTCAACATTTGTGGAAATCTCCACACCGATTTTTTTTACGAATACAATACTTTCCTTACATAAGTTACTATGGTAGCGGTAGGAGAGTAAAAATTGGGCCAAGTCTGAATTTTTTTCATTGATAAATATGTTTTTAAATTTATTGAAAATTGGTTCAAAAAGAATTATTTCATTCATTTTTATTATATGAAAATAGTTAGTTTAGATAAATTGAAATTGGTTATATAATTGTTCTTAAATTATCACACAGAATGGTAATGGCTACTCATAATTTATGAGTATCTTGGCATTTCATTTGATTTCAAAAATTTCAATTCCAGAGTTACTGAAAATACTTGGCGCAAAGTTTCACCGACATCCAAAAATGTCGGTTTTGATGGTATTTAGTATACTGGTTAGAATCCAATGAGTTGTAAAAATACGTTGACAGTTCGACATTGGATAAACAATCGCAGGCTCGCTCGGCTTCGAACGACAGGCGGTTTCTTACGGGGAACTATACAACCCCATTTTTACCACTTAGCCAGCTCTCGTGAATAAATTTTAAGAAATTAGTTTTCACTAGCCCTAATATTTTATTGGTATTTTTATGATAAATTGGAATTCTTTCACAGTTTGTAATTTAATTTATAATTTATAACCCTGGATCAAGCAGGTGTAAATTTAGAAAAAAATTCTAAACTGAAAATGAATTAGTCGACATTAGTTATTTGAGTTTGAAATGCAGGTTGCAAAGAAGAAGAAAAATAATATACCTATTTATGGATGAAGTAAGATATATAGCAGCGTTTTCATTCCCGACAAAACTTGCTAAACAAACCCAGTAAAAATTTAAACCAACTACTCATGAAAAATTTTATAAGCCGCCTAAAATACGTATCGTGTCAATATATGTTTAAAGTGAAAAAAGCTTTTATTTACGACTAATATAATATAAGGTTAGGTTATACTTAGTATATACTTATGGTGTTAGCAATATAATAAAATATTATATTATTCTCTTAGGGAATAAAGAAGAGGGATGAATAGTCATTATTCCCTCTTGCACGCCAATCTCAACTTCTCAAATTAAATACACAAAACAAACTAACTTAAAAGTCTCAGGGTCAGACGCATTTTGTTTGTGAAGATAAGTGTGTTGTGTGAGTTTTTGTGTATTTGTATTAAGATGGATGAAAATGAAAAAAACTTTTAGTTTTACACCTCGAGAAATTATATATTAATGGTAAATAAAGTATACTTCTCGCAATAATGGCTATTATTATTGTCGCGTGTATAATCTACTATTAATTTATTCTTTTGTGATTTTGGTTTCATTAAAGTTGTTTTTAATACATGGGGTTCCGAGTTATGCGCAAACCCACAAATGCAACTATGAGTGCAACTTTCATTTATGCAGTCCAGGGTTAAATTATATAAATGATATTTTAAAGGTGTTCAGATAACTATTGTTTTTAAAACTGTCCAGTTCAAAAGGCACTTAAATGCCCCCTTTTAGCACTGATACCTAAATTAATTTGCATCCTAGATAGAAAAAATAAGAAATCAGTAATAATAACATAGACAACCTAGACCTAACCCCAAACCTCTGAAAAAATATGATTAAACAAGACGTGAATTTATTTGTAAGTAAAAACATTCCATTTATTATGTTTTTATCTCAATTGTGGTATTACTGATTGACAAGTCACCATAGAAACTGTATGATATTTTAATTTGTTTGTCGGTTTTCATTTAATGAAGATGTTGTTGCTGAATTATTTTCTTATTGTATTTCAAATAAAGTTAATTTGTATGTATACGAAACACATTTCATGTTATTAATTTTTGAAATTAATAAAATCTGAATAAAAACTGAAAGTTGTCAGTTTATTTATAAAATATAATTGATATAGAAAATCAGGTTTCTATTAAATAAATAATTTACCATAAAAAACCGCATTACGAACAAGGTATTGACAGTTTTCTTCTCAAAATCAAGCATCCTAAAGAGGTCATGCTACCATAATTTAGTATTTCTACAAATATAGTAATTTAATGAATAAATAATAAAAAAATCTATTTTTGTGTTGAAGCTTGATTTGTAATCTCTATTTTTACTGTGAATGATTTTATTTTGATAAAAACTCTTACTAAAGGTCATTTCAAAAGCTTTTCAGCAGATTTTTAAATCAGAGTATTAGTTTTCCTAATCTTTTTTTTTTCGTTATTTAACATCGAATATTTCGTTTTTAATTATCGGATATGAACTTCCGTCCTGCATATTTCACTTTGTATTTAATTTACAGAATTTCAAATAAAACAACCTTATCATTATAAATTATTGTACTAAACATGAATAACTCAAACAGTGATTTATCGAACTAACTTTATCAAAAAATCGACGATATCTTATATTCTATACACCCCCAAAACGTATTGTCTGCTATTGTTCTGTCCCTCTGTTTCAAAATTATCTCAGGAATGGCTTGACCGGTTTTATTGCGTTATTTTTCGTTTTGTAGGGTATCCATAATGCAGGCCGGAGGCACAGACTGGGTATCCTGCTCGAACTGGTTGCTAGTTTAGTTTAGTTTATTTATTGGAAAAGTGCTTTTGCAGATCAGTAGAGTATGTATATAAACGTAAAAAGCTTGTTTGAGATGACAAGAGAATGATGGACACATTAAATTAATTTAAAATGATAGTAAATACTTAATAAATAAAAAGAACATGAAAAAAACACAGCAAAGTACATTGAATGATAAACGTTTCACACATTGCATATTAAAACAGATTAAAATGTTGTTAAATCAATCTCTACGTACTTCTCGAGAGAATAGATGGTGTATTTTAAGAGATAGTTTTTTACTCTTAATTTAAAGCTATTCAAATTTTGTTGTTTAAAGCCTATTGGTAGAGCATTAAAAAATTGTGTGCCATAATAATCAGTACCCCTTCTAGTGCGTTGCAGCCTGTGGTAGCCGGGCACTAAGTTCTTTCCCCCTCTTGTCGAATAGATAGTATAATATTACCCAATTTTTCCCATGACCTGAGACAAAACATCTAAATGTTGTAACGGGCATATAAAAATGACTGGGGTCTATTTATTTTGTAAGTTTATATATTTCTTCACTATTTAGATAGACGGATAGATAGATAGATAGTTTATTCATATTCTTACATATAAACTGTTTACATACGTCGATAAAATATACAATTCAATGAAATAATACATGTATACAATTAAAATAAAACACTAAAGTTTAAAAGTTGAAAATTATTGAAAAAAATAGAAAGCATTCCCCAATAAAATTTTCTTGATTTTGGTTTTGTATGAGTCAAAATCAAAGTTTTTATACTCTCTGGTAGAACGTTAAAAAATTTTACGGCCCAGTTTTGTCTTGTATTGTGTGCATGAACACTATGGTGGGTAGCAAATGAATTGATATTATTTCTAACATAACTAAGATTATCTAGAATATACTGAGATGGTAATGTTAGAATATCAAGTTCTGCAAAAGCCCTTCTGTAATCTTCTCTGTATTGAAGGCCTGCCAGTATCCTAATAGCCCTTCTTTGTAGTCGAAAGATTCTAGAGGCAACTGTCAAATGACCCCATGCTATAAAAGCATAGCTGAGGTGAGTGTGAAAAAGGGAGAAGTAAGCGCTTTTAAGTACACTTTCAGAAACACATGCAGACAGGTTTCTAAGAGCGAAAATGATTCAATTTAGTTTCTTGCATAGGTCCGCTGCCTGTACATTTCACTGCAGCTTTGAATCTAGTCTTATTCCTAGAAATTTGCGAGATTCTTTTAATTGATTGATACCCATATCCTTTTTTAGGGAAAAAACAACTGCTGGGTCTTATTTTCGTTCATCAATAGTCTGTTCTCCTGAAACCAATCTTCAGACCTCTTTTTAACAACATTAGCTTCTTGAATTAGTCGCTCAAGAAATTCTGCAGAGAGTGTGATTGTTGTATCATCAGCAAAGAGAATGTAGTGTGCCTGATTATCGATATTTGGCAGATCATTTATAAATATCAGGAAAATATCATACACTAAATATCGACAACTATATATCATTTATATTCACTCTTTATATAAGTTACTCTATTTATATTTAATCTACACTATTGTCTACTCTGTACAATTTATATTTATTTACTGTTTACAACGGAGCGTTATTTATTTATTTAATCACACCGTACTCTCTGTCTCCATCGTATTCGCCGTACCAGACTGAAGACTATAATCTGCTCTTTGTCTTTTAGTTCCCCGATAATATTGTCTGGTTTTAAAAGTTCACTTAAAATAACTTTATCACCGGACACATCATCGATGACATTGATGCTGCTCTCAATGGCCGAATGGTGAGAACAACACTTCACTTTTCCACCCTCCAATAACCAGAGTGCACACGAGGGATGAAATACCCCCTCAAACTTCACACACGAGATTCGCGATTTTTCGATAATTTTTTTTGCAGTATTTGCAACTTTTAACTATAGCGTCTGCTTTTTCATCTTCACCATTCATGTGGCCGAACTTCCTAGGCAATATCTGAAAAACATTTTTCTCTTAAGAATGTTGCGCAGAAACGGCTCGAAACGATTTTGACGAAACGTGTCTAAAACAGTATGCTTAAAACCCCTTACCTTCTGGTATAAAACGTAGCTCTGAAAAAAAACTGGAAATAAGTTACACTCAAATAAACTGTCAAATTTTCTTACTCCCTATTCATCCTCTGGTTAAACGGTTCATCCTTCGTCAAAATTGAGCATGATCATTGTTGTTTGTCTGTACTTGCATAGTTAATTATTATTGGACACACCAGAGATTTTTTAAGTCAGACGTATCTATACACAATGTCGATACCAGTATATATTTCTATAATAAATTACCAATTTACCTAATAGAATTTTCAAACATAAAGAATCATTGATAGTATGAAATTTACATCGACTTTCAAATCTACTACAAAATACAGCTTATTTTTATTCCCTTGATTGCATTTTTCTAAGAAGAGTTATCTGCTCAGCCTTATCAAATTGTATTGAATTGGTTGGTGTGTTCTATCGGATAATAATTGGGATACGCATTTATAAGAAATATTTAAGTATAGATATTAAATCATCTGAGACCGTTTTGCCAAATAATCGCAATAGATTATGAAACTTGTATTGACATATTTGGCTGTAATTTGCACAATTACAGGTAAGTAGTAATTTTTTGTATTTTCTTCAACATATATGATACGTCTTCATCATTCAGTAACTTCTATAATACTCCAATTTGGCAAATGCAGGCATTAAATTCCAAGAAAATTTAAACGTTTAATGGATGATGATAAGCCAGATATTTTAATACTTACTATTATTAATAATTAATAATCAATATGCAGCCATGGTCAATGAGCCAAATAGTCACCAGAAGAACCAGAATAACACTGAAACATCATTATCATTTTTGAGAATTTACTGCCTGCATTTTCCGAACTCTACCTACTAAAGCAGAAAGACCGAGAGAAAGATATTATAATCTTTGCGATATTTCAAAATTATGGTTTCAACATATATCCATGTTTTAAAGTTCCAAGATTAGGATACTTTGACTTTAAGGTGAATGTCTTTGTGTATGTGACTATGTAAGGGTGTTAATGGCAAATATTTTCTTCTCCAACCGATTATGCCATCGAGGCTAGGCTGGTGCATACTCAAATAACTAGAAATAGATCCAATATCTAATTAAACTTTTGGAGAATTCTAATATTTATAAGAATATGGGTTAACTTATCTGTATTTGCATGTTCAAATTTGATCATGTGAAAAAATGCTTTCGGGAAAAGTGCCGAAGATTAATTGAAAACTACAAGTCAAGTATTCTTTGCTATTTATTTTTGAGTTTTCCTACTATCTACTATGTTCTGATTTTCTCACTGAAATGTAACCTACTAAGATCATTCAAGCTTCTTGTTTCAAAAAAATATTAGCATTTTGGACTATCTAGTAATATAATAGGTATATACCTACCATTGATTTTTGTCTCGAAATTAAAAATGGTATCTGTGAATTTGGCACACGCTACCAAGTGGCAAAAAATATAGCTAGGTTACAAGAAAAAATAATATACCTCTTCATAACTAAATCAATCGCAATACAATTTTGCAAGAGCTGCTATTATGATTCACGTTAAATATTTGATGAATTATTGTAAACGAAGTATTATAACCAATTATTACAAGTGAATCTAATATTTCAATAATTTCCCTAAGTTCAGCATGTATTTTATGCTTCTTTAACATGACAGGTTTTATTAGATGGATACAGTTATTTAAATTTGAAATTTACCCAGTGATGAAAACAAAAAAATGTAAATGACATATTGTATCTGATCTACGTTTTACGTTCAATAAACTGAAATCACATAGACCATTTTAACCGCATAAACGTCATTAAATCGACTATGCTGACGGAAACGTCACAGCTATTTGAGGGAATTCCCGAAAAGCACTTTCTTGAACCATTTTTTAATTCACAGCCGTATCTGATCTTTTTTATACTGGTTGGAGTAATTTATCGGATGATAATTATATTGAAGATATATCTAAATTTGCTTGCAAAATAAGATATATGGCACGAGCTGTGAGGTTTTGGCAAATATTGCTAATAAGGCTGTGAGTTATCCCAGACATCAGAACGGTTGAACAAATGTTGTCAAGATAAAATGCAAGATAGATAAAATTTCGAAATTTAATAGGTACCTACATGTAAACATCCTAAAGAAAATAGCACAGATAAGTATTTATCTACTAAAATTGCGACTGCTATCAATTTTATCATCAGCTGCCATCTGCCATTAAGACGTAGTCCCTAAAAAGCCTTCGATAGAAATTATAGAAGATGAAACTCTTATTTTTCGATAAGTTATTGCACTTTTTGAGAAAATATCAAGTTTTCACAGTTTTAAAATCTGAATCTTTGATCTTGTGATAAACAAACCAAATAGTAAGCGAAAACAGTGACGTTTGAATGTTTTTTTTTGCTAGCGATATTGCTAGATAATCTTACGTTTACTGCCGCAAATAACAATAATATTATTTGGAACTGATACTATTGAAGTTGATGAAAGAAGTCTTATATCTATCTAATCTTATATGTAACTCGAAAACCAAAGGTCTTTAGATTTTTGATTTAATTTAAACGTTTCCGGGAATGGTCTTATATTCAATTCTCTCGTCTCAGATTTTATATTTTTGAGAAAAATTGCGAAGTAGTTTTTAGAGGGAAGGAGACTTCGAATTCGAGTTGTTCTAAATATTTGATCATTTCTCAACCTTCTTCTTTCACATGGATAAAAAATCATTAAAATCGGATTACGTTTACTATGCAAAACGCAAGAACAACCATACATAAAAAAGCAAGCCTACAACCTAATTGTATACCTCCTTCTTTTTTGGAATTCGGCCAATAGAAAAATGTTTCGACACTCAATGATGGAAGCGTTAATCGCCAACAAATTTGAACAAGCCGGAATGATCAGCATTATGCAAGACATGCATTCAATGAAAATTTGCAGTGTGCAAAAATGCAGCTAAACGCTGGAAACATGCAGAAAAAATGTACCTATAAATAATATTTGAACAAGGAAAATCAATAGGATCTTCCTAGACTGATGAAAAACTTGATGAGGATGTTGGATGGATACCAGCTAGTAATAAAAATAAAAAACGAAAAGCTTTCTTTTCATTAGACGCATGGATTGGACACAGAAACAACATGAGGAGAAAAAACCTAAACCTGTTAGATAAACAACGTAACAAACTACAACAACAAGAAATACTAGTGACACTGCCGTGACTAATCATCTATTTAAAATAATTAATACCGAGGAAACAACGGCTTTTCAAACCGTTCACCAATATCTTGATGAGCGTGATTTACAGTGGCACTCATATACCTACTTGAATACTGGAAAACGACATATAAAAGATATGGCTGTAGGCTAAACACGAAAAAAATTGTTGACAAGCTTGAAGTATTTTAAAAAACAGAAACAAGTAATCTTCCTCCTCAATCCATTATCCTATATAAGAATAAGGTAACACCATGACGTTTGGATGACTGTTATTCACCATTCCTCTTTATTTTGAACTTTGTGAGATGCTCCAGAAGGGTAATTCCTGTGAACATTTTTATTTGATCAGACTATCCCGAAGGAGATCAGCCCCTTGATCTTCGGCTTTGCCTTCGACGATTAGTCTCTCCATACCTTCTTTTCTCCTGGTGATATGACCAGAGTTCATGAGGATATCTGTGTTTATTTTAATTTAATTTAATTGATAATTTAAGTTAATGTATTATATTATTCACTATATAATATTAATAATAATTAATAATTTAATAAGTTAAATATATTTATAACAAATTGCACTAGCATATTACCTTTACCTATATTTTCTCTTAATTCACATTGAAAATAGAAATTGAAATGTGGTTTGGACTATTTTTCTTTAAATTTAATGCCTTTTTAGGGAATAATTGTTTTGGAAAAACAACTACTTCTTTATTTTATTAAATTAAGTTCTTCTTTCTTCTTTAGAATTTTATCTCTGATTTACTCAAATAATATACAATTATATAATTTCAACATCTATATTATTTCAAAAATAGGTAATAATAAAAATATTAAAATTATAACGAATGGCTTCGACTTTTCTTTCGGGCGTTAAACATGCAGTTTGTCCAATTGGGGACTTCTATTTCCAATCTTATTTTATTATTTAAATCTTCTACTTAATGGGTCTGTTTCTGGGACATACAATCTTTTAACGTACGCCACAGAAAGAAGTCAAAAGGAGTCAATTCAGGACTTATAGGTGGCCATGCAATATTTCCATTTGGTCCAATCCATTCTTCAAATCAAATAATTTTGGACTTATGCTGTATCAATACACGCAGGTGCATCCATTTGGTAGATAATATTTTAATTATTTTCATCTTCATTGTCTAATGAATCGCATTAAATCGAGATATCGAATCCCATTTAAATTTTGATAAAAAAAGAGGTCCTATAATATGTCCCTTGTAAATACCACACCAAACACGAGAACTTTACCTTGATTTTGGATAATTTTTTATTGTTTCGGATTTGCGCGTGACCGGAAATGATAATTCTTCTTATAAAAACACCCTGCAGTGGTGAGTATCTGAATATAGCTTCATCAGTCTAGATTCCTGCAGTCATTGTGTTGAAACTGACGATCCATCAAAGTACAACTAAATTCCAGTCGATGATCCTTAAGACTAACTTGCAAAACTTGAAGCTTTGCAAATCTGTTTATTTTCACTGATGCGTTTATATCCGTTTATTTTCGTCGATGCGTGGATCGTAGATCTAGCGTCATCCAAATACCTATTAGCATTATCTAAAGATTTAAACATTACCTAGATAGTATGATTATCTTTTTAAATTTTATATAATACTGATATTGTATATATTGTGTATTCTTAAAATGTTCTAACAAATCAAACATATCTTACTCAGAATAAATTTTCTTAAACTATAATAAAATACTGAGGTTCTACAAAACCACACTCGACTGACACTCTGACATTTAGTTGATCAAACAAGATGTCAATTTTTCCATAGCAATTACAGTTACAAATTTTCATTTCTGCTTGTTAGATTTATGATAATTAATATTTAATTTATCGTATGAATTACATTGTACTAATGATGAATCATTCATGTATTTGCAACTGTCTTTTTTCTCGAAATAGAAATAATCTCGAAAACTGTAAATGCTAGATATAGGGTTTGTTACACAAAGTTAACCTAAAGTTTTATGTAGAATCCAAAAATATAAAAATAGAGTGTTCTATTAAAAATAAAAATGTTAATACGTGTATCAGAAATTTACCCTGTGAACATGACAGCAGTAAAAATTAAAAAACTCAAAGAAATTCACGAAGATTTAATCTTTATACTTTTTTTCGTATCTCTCATAGTTTCTGAGATAGGAGAGTAGTAAATCTTATTCTGGACAGCCTGTACAACACATTCAAATTACGATTTTTCACTATTCAGTCTTCAATA
This sequence comes from Crioceris asparagi, assembly GCA_958507055.1. Lineage (NCBI taxonomy): Eukaryota > Metazoa > Arthropoda > Insecta > Coleoptera > Chrysomelidae > Crioceris > Crioceris asparagi. Next base: position 60,730,106 of record OY293829.1, on the reverse strand, counting down.
AATATTTTTTACAAAAAATTGGGCCGACATTATTAGTTACATATACAAAATAATATTGATGTTGGTACTTTTGAAGTTGCGCTGTTGCACTTAGATTGAAAACTTGAGGCACCTATTTCACAAGTACCAGCACCAATAGAATTAATATTATTTTGTATTTTTCAGTGCACCAACTAATAACGCTTTTTTTCTAAATGTATTTATACCACCAAAATCGACATTTCTGGATGTTTAAGTTACTCTGGAATTGAAGACAAAAAAATTTGAAATCAAATAAAATGCCAAGACATTCATAAAATATGAGTAACCATTACCATTGTCTGACAATTTAAGAAAAATTCTGTAACCAATTTCAATTTATCTAAAATATCTATTTTCATAAGAATAAAAACGAAATAAATGATTCCTTTTGAACCAATTTTCAATAAATTTAAAAAAATATTAATTCAGAAAAACAAATGATCAATGTGTACTTTCCTACCATAGTATGTGTAGTATGTAAAGAAAGTATTGTAATCGTGTTAAATTATCGGTTTTGAGATTTCAACTAATGTTGACGTTTCTTGAGGGAGAAACGACAAAGTACCACATTCAAATTTTTCACATAGCATTCTTATCATATTGTACTATTTCTAGAAATTGAGCAAGCTTGAAATGAATTATTGTTCTAAGTCAGACGTTAATTGAATTCATAGTTCTTTATTTCATTCTTTACAATTTATTTCTTAAAATCCTATTTAATCAAAACCAATAAAATATAATTACACCTATTTTAATTCTTTGAATTTCAATTGATTTCGTGATTCTTCTATTTCAAAGTTGAGAAAGAGCTGTATAATATATGCCATCATTCAATGTCATATTCCTGTATTGAGTCCGTATATCTGTGAATTTCCTAGGGCCAATTTAATCGTTTGTATTTGGGAACAGGCTGCTGATTTAGTATACCTTTACTTATATATTCCTACAGACGTTGACTTTAACTATAATGAATAATTCTATCAAAGAACCTATGGTTGCACCATGGATGCGTCCATCTCAAGCTGCATCGCAAAACTAGTCCTCGAAGACCTAGATAACGAAATTTTACTGAAAACAGGTTTCCCAATACTATTTTACCCTAGATACGTTGACGATTGTTTATCAACCACTCCCAAAGGTAAAGAAAACTTTATACTAGATCTTTTCCACACATATCACAATAAGATCAAATTTACAATATAAACTGAACTAAACAATTCAATTAATTTTCTAGATTTAACATAAATACACAATAAAAACAATAAACGCACAAAATCGTACACAAAATTTACTTGGCCTGGGAGATATTTGCATTTTAACTCGGAACACCCATTATCCCAAAAGAGATCAGTAATCAATAATTTTGCAGACAGATTAATCAATTTCACAGATTTAGAATATCGCAAAGAAATTAATAAAGTCTGTAACCTTCTGAAAAAAACATATATGTACTTAGTGATGAGAATCCAAAAACGAAAAGAATATGATTACCCACAGCGTGAAATACCATGGAATAACTGCAATAGCGCATATATCGGGCAAACTCGAAAATACCGTATAAATCATATCAGAGATCATAAATATGAGAAAAAAATAAAACCGCATTAACGAATCATGAAGAGAAAAAAAAACATACTTTAAATTATGATGAAACCAAAATATTAAGTACTGAACAAAATACATATTAACTCGTAATTCTGGAAAAGATCTATATAAAGAAGAAACAAAACAGAGTAAACTATAAAACGATAAAAATAGACTAAATATTATGTTCAACAATATTTCGTAAGTAAGTAAATAATATAAAACAAAATGTCATAAATCAGTTTTGTAAAAAAACTCCTAGCTTAACTATTATATATATATATATATATATATATATATATATATATATATATATATATATATATATATATATATATATATATATATAGGATATTAGGAAATTTGTTAACACTATAGAGGTCGCAGTTTTGGAGGTATCAAGTTCAAATTTGCTACAAAAATCAATCTCTCAAATATCTCGGCCAAGTTCGTTATTGGGCAATATCGGGTAGGTGGTTTCTTATCAAAAAAGAGCTGTAGTGTAAATATCATCAAAAATAATTTTAGGTTATAGATATAATCAGTACCTACAACTTTTGTTCAGAGCAATTTTTCATAAAATGCACAGATAAAAAAATAAAAATTAATAAAGAAAAGTAACAAATATTGATAAAACATGAACACTCAATATAAATTTGATGTAATTGTACATTTTCTGGAGATCTTAATATAGACCCTGATTAAAAAAATATATAGTATATTTATTGAAAAGAAATAGGCAAAAAAAAATCTGCCTTGAAGTGGAACGTGAACCCTGTCTGCTTTATATTTTACAGCCAAAACAAAAACCTCTAACCGCAAGGCTATAACACATACGACAATTTTATGTAATAACATGTAGGTATATCATGAATGAATTTTGAAAAATTTACCTTTCCGCTGACTATAGGCCATCGGGATTTTTTTTATTTGCATTATTCGATTTCAATGTTTTAGGTCAGTGGTTAATTTTATTATTTTTTCAATATTTGTAGAATATAATTAATTTTCCCGTTTTCATCTCTATGGTATATTCAAAAAAAAATGTCGGAATGTTTTGATGTAAACCCGAAAACTTTATGCCAGTGGAATAGATTTTTTTTATTTATGATGGAATATATGAGTTTCTCAACACGAATCATCAATAAATGGCAGAGCCTAAAGTCCAAGAAACTCCCAAAGGTATATTATATATATATATATATATATATATATATATATATATATATATATATTATATATATATATATATATATATATATATATATATATATATATATATATATAATAATTAAAGCAATCTATTAGTTCATTAATGAATGAGATATCTTATTTATATATATATATATATATATATATATATATATATCATTTAATAAATAAAATTCTTTGGATTATGCCAAGCTTTCGAGAATGTTTATTCTCTTCGTCGGGGCAAACTAAAAATCGTTACAAATTTTCTTAACCACATAATAGATTATTAATTTATTAATTAAAGTACTCACATTCATGAATTTACATAAAATTAACCACAAACAGGAAAGATTTCATAGTCATCAATCAGAAATGTCATTAGATATTTATAAATGTCATGGTAACGGCATATCTAGAGTTGAAAGTGTCTAGATTCAAGTTTTCTTAGAAAAGATCATATAGGAGTTATCTTTGTGTTTGTAGCTCTTTTTTAACAAGTCACACATTAAACTTGAAAATATTGAGGCAGATATAAGTTTAGTAAAAAGAAAAAGTAATTATTCAATTATTAAAAAAAATATTTATAACAGACTTAGAAACACATAATATAAATAAATATATACCCGTACACAGACTAGACTATCTGAAATCGTAGGTATTGCAATATAAATTGAAGTTTATTATGTCAATAATATTATTCACTATTTTGTTAGGCATTCAGATTATTTGTTAATTTATATAATCATATTCTCTCACAATACGACATACATAACATTAAAATGAAATAATGGAAAGCGTCACTTACATAAAAAAACAAAAAAACAAGTCAATCTCTCTCACAAATTAACCTGAGAAATTTATTAAAATAGCAGATATATCTAATAGAGAAATATTAACATATGTCATCTTCATCGTATTCTCTTAAAATACGATAGATACACAATATTTATTAAATGACTGCATCCCCAACAAAAATCTATCGTATTACATCTACAAGACGCAGTAGTATTGCACCATATCATATTACATCTAAAAGTCGCAGTTTTAAGAAAATAACAAAAGAGATAAGAATGTTTACGTGCCAGAGATGCAGACCAGTAGTCAGCAAGTTACCATAAAGACCATTGTTAGTTGTTTATCCAGTTTGGCCTCCAAAAAGACATTACTATGTATTTTATTTATAATATTCTAGAAGTTTCGATTTAGCCTTAGGAGAAAAGATCCATTGTATTAATTTACGTTTCTTTTTATATTTTTGATGATTAAACATTTTTGATTGTATAAATACTAGATCTCCAGCATTATTCACTTATTCACTTACTTGTGAGTCAGTATTCATACAGTCATGTAAAGTTAAAATATATTTTATTTGTATTTTATTTTTTGTATTAATAAATAATTGTTTTTTAAAAAGTTATCTTGGAGTTATGTGATTTAACATATATATATATATATATATATATATATATATATATATATATATATATATATATATATATATATATATATAATATATATATATTTGGAAGTACGGCAGTCTTTGTTAGAACACACTAAACTCTATGATTGGGTAATCTGCCGAAGAATTTTTATGGGGCTTAAAAAAAGAATACTCTTCTTGCTAACCAAGCTTTCGAAAAATATATTTTCATCTTCAGGGCTAAAAAAATATACAATAAGGGTGGAGTTTGATTATCATAAAGAAGAAAAAAAAGAGAAACACATTCAAATACAAAATATTATCAGTAATTGTGTAAATAGAACTAGAAAATAGAGGAGGATGATTTAATTTTAAGAAATTTTAATTTTGTCAAATGTCTTAAGTGTTAATTGTTTTCCGTCCATATGGGCGAAGGAAATCCTAACTTTGTTTTTGCTCGTTTTATTTTGTAACCTCGTTTGCAAAAGTAAGTTTTTAATATTTTGTATTTGAATGTGTTTCTCTTTTTTTTATGATAATCAAACTCCACCCTTATTGTATATTTTTTTAGCCCTGAAGATGAAAATATATTTTTCGAAAGCTTGGTTAGCAAGAAGAGTATTCTTTTTTTAAGTCCCATAAAAATTCTTCGGCAGATTACCCAATCATAGAGTTTAGTGTGTTATATATATATATATATATATATATATATATATATATATATATATTGTTTGATTCTGAATTCTTGACTGGTTTATTATTTAATAAAATAGATTTATGTTGGGGATGCAGTCATTTAATAAATAAAATTCTTTGGATTATGCCAAGCTTTCGAGAATGTTTATTCTCTTCGTCGGGGAATTTTGTTTTTTACAAAACCTTTCGACCAGTCAAAGGTCTTTTTCAATTGTATTATAATTAGTATTTGGAAACTGTAATTTAATAGAAAAAACTAAAATTAATATCCTAAGTTTATGAATCTAAAAAGGAAAAAAAGTGCAAAAATAGTTTTCTAGTTTGCTTACCTAAAACATAATTCTGGTGACCAGGTTGTAAAAACTTAAAAATTATTCTCGTAGAAAAAACAAACTTAAGGTGAAATTCTAAAATTGGTGAAAAATGCAATTATAATCACATTCTAATTATTTGATGATTTATATAAATTATTCTTCTTTTTGTATATCATGATTACAACGTTGTTTACTCTTCAGGAGACACTATTAAATTAATGTCGTTTACTACGACACGTGTGCTATTTAGAAATGGCGCAGAAGAAAATTTGGTAGAGGAAATGATGAAAATTATTATGACAAATGATGTATGATATTATTGGGTGGGATATGATAAAATTCATTATTGGAAAAACCTTGGGACATTCATAATTAAGGTGAGAATGATTATAATTGTTTTGAGGTTTAAATAATATTTTTGTTTATTAAACTAAGATTTTTGACGTCAGTTTTGGAATTAATAGCGTTTGCACTTTTGTTTATCTATATCATTTCCAAAACTTCACGTTTTAGTTGATTTCTTTCGATGGTGAGGATTTTTGTTTCATTGAAATTGAATTTGTGCTTTTCTTCACTTTCGTGGTTTGTAAGAGCGGTTTTGTTTTTTTTATCGTATTTATGTCCTTTGATTCTGTTTCCGATGTGTTGACTTGTTTGTCCTATATATGTGCTGTTGCAGTTGTTGCATGGTATTTCGTAAACGGTATGATTTATTTTATTTTTTTGGTTTTAGATTTTAGTTTAGTGTATGTTCATTTTAGAATGTTGTGTGCTTTGTAAATAACGGCTATATCGTGGTTTTTGAAAACATTATGAAATTTATTAGTTATCTATGTAGGGAAGTGTGAGGTACTTTCGATTCTTGTTTATTTTAGGGCTATTATTTCTACTTGTATTGTATGTTGCATAGATTTTTGTTGAAATTCACAATTGAAATAGAAAAAAATAATATAATAAATTTCCTTGATCTAACATTACATCACCACAACAATAATGTGCAAACAGAATGGTATACTAAAAGTACTTGGTCAGGTAGATATCTACATTTTCACTCCCAACACCATTTTCTTAAACTTCAAAAAAAGTCAGTAATTAACAGTCTCGCAGACAGAGCAATAAAACTATCAGACCCTCAACACCGAAAAACAGACATAGACTAAGCAAAATTAGTTCTGAAACAAAATCTTTATCCTAGCAAACTTTTTAATTCAATTTTCAAAACAAAAATCTATGCAACATACAATACAAGTAAAAATAATATCCCTAAAATAAACAAGAATCGAAAGTTCCTCACACTTCCCTACATAGATAACTTATCAAATAAATTTCATAATGTTTTCAAAAACCACGATATAGCCGTTAGTTACACAGCATTCTAAAACGAACAAAAGTGCAAACGCTATTAATTCCAAAACTGACGTCAAAAAACTTAGTTTAATATACAAAAATATGATTTAAACCTCAAAACAATTATAATCATTCTCACCTTAATTATGAATGTCCCAAGGTTTTTCCAATAATGAATTTTATCATATTCCACCCAATAATACCATACATACATCATTTGTCATAATAATTTTTATCATTTCCGCTACCGAATTTCCTTCTGCGCCATTTCTAAATAGCAAACGTGTCGTAGTAAAAGACATTAAGTGTTGGAACGCTGTTAATTCCAAAACTGACGTCAAAAAACTTAGTTTAATATACAAAAATATTATTTAAACCTCAAAACAATTATAATCATTCTCACCTTAATTATGAATGTCCCAAGGTTTTTCCAATAATGAATTTTATCATATTCCACCCAATAATACCATACATACATCATTTGTCATAATAATTTTTATCATTTCCGCTACCGAATTTCCTTCTGCGCCATTTCTAAATAGCACACGTGTCGTAGTAAAAGACATTAAGTGTTGGAACGCTGTTAATTCCAAAACTGACGTCAAAAAACTTAGTTTAATATACAAAAATATTATTTAAACCTCAAAACAATTATAATCATTCTCACCTTAATTATGAATGTCCCAAGGTTTTTCCAATAATGAATTTTATCATATTCCACCCAATAATACCATACATACATCATTTGTCATAATAATTTTTATCATTTCCGCTACCGAATTTCCTTCTGCGCCATTTCTAAATAGCACACGTGTCGTAGTAAACGACATTAATTTAATAGTGTCTCCTGAAGAGTAAACAACGTTGTAATCATGATATGAAAAAAAGGAAAATTTATATAAATCATCAAATAATTAGAATGTGATTATAATTGTATTTTTCACCAATTTTAGAATTTCACTTTAAGTTTGTTTTTTCTACGAGAATAATTTTTAAGTTCTTACAACCTGGTTGGCAGAATTATGTTTTAGGTAAGCAAAAAACTATTTTTGCACATTTTTTCCGATATTAATTTTAGTTTTTTCTATTAAATTACAGTTTCCAAATAATAATTATAATACAATTGAAAAAGATCATTGACTGGTCGAAACGTTTTGTAAAAAAACTGAGCTCAAATCCCAAGAAACCTTCCAGATATATATATATATATATATATATATATATATATATATATATATATATATATATATATATATATATATATAGTGAGAAAATTATAATTGCTGAATGTTGTAAATCTTAACGATGAGGGTAATTGGGAAAGGCAGCATAAATAAAAGAAGACTCTTTTAACTCAATCCGAGCTTTCGGAACTGCTCAGTTCCATTTTCAAGGATACTGAAAACATTTATTTTAAACAATACTTTGAGCAATACATAGAAAAGTTGTTCGTTTATCCAAATAGCTAGGGAATATAAATTTTATGCAAACCAAATGTCCTCCGTCAAAAGTCATATGTCTAGAAGTGTCGAGTTCATTTTTGTTTTTGTTATTGTTAATAATTTATCAGTCCTCTCTATCTGTCTATATATATTTTATTCCAATTTTATTAATTTAAAAAAAAACATTTTTTTACTCCAATGTCACTGTCTTTTTATTCTACAACAGGAACCATATACTTTTATATATTTTTTTTTTATACAACTGCCCCTTATTCCATATTAATGTCTCACAATTTTTAACATCTTTGAAAACAACCAACCTCACCTAACGTAAGTAATATATACATCTAAAGAATATGTACTAAGTATTGTTTAAAATAAATGTTTTCAGTATCCTTGAAAATGGAACTGAGCAGTTCCGAAAGCTCGGATTGAGTTAAAAGAGTCTTCTTTTATTTATGCTGCCTTTCCCAATTACCCTCATCGTTAAGATATATATATATATATATATATATATATATATATATATATATATATATTGTTAGAAACCAGCCGGCGACTCTTCTTATTTTTATATTTATAACGAAAGCCGCTGCCGGTCAACGGGAACATCAACTGATGACGTAATTCTCATATATTTTTATTGCTCAAGGTTAGAGGAGGGTGGCTAAGGAATTTATTACCTGGCCGCATGAAAAAGGGAAAAGGAAGATACGTCGTCATACTGAAATTCACCGTGCTCGGGTGGACAGGCTGCTTTCAAGCTGTTATATTTTGTGTAATAAAAATTAGAGTAAATATATGTTAGTATTTTATTTTTGTTTTTATCATCAGAAGTGAGATCGTGCTTTAACGCCGTTAGTGGACTTTGAACTGATATTGTGGTGGTGAAAAACACTTTTGTTTGTGTGACAACATTGAACTGTTAAGACTAAAATAAAAACAATTGACAATGGCGTCTAGTGATAGTGAGGCTCCAACTAACGCAATTTTACTGAAACTAGTAAGAGCCCTACAGTCCCAGAAATCAAGTGAGCAGGTAGATTTGCCATATTTTAGACCAGAAAATAATGATTCTCGCAAATGGGTAAGTCACATTGATCATATTAAAAATGAGATCGGATTATCGGATGTACAAATTTTGGCGAAAATTGGTCGCTTTTTATTAAACGACTCAAAAAGATGGTTCGAACGATGGGATGCAGATAGCAGAGACTGGGATACATTTAGAAGAGACTTTGTGGAAGCTTTTCCTTCAAAAAAAAAATCTTGGGCGGTTGTTAGAAGAAGCAGTTAATTTCGCTAGTTCAAATGTTAACACCTATGAAACTTATGTTCACGAAAAGACAAACATGCTGAAAAATATACGTGCTAAGTGGTCTGAGGCTGACCTGGTCGAACTAATAATTTACGGCATTTCTGAGCTAGATGTGAGAAACGCAGCCACGAACAGCAATTGTCAAACCATTTCCGATTTACTTATATTTTTATCATCATTCTCTAAACCCTCGAGTAGTGATAATAATGGACATCAAAAATTAAGTATGGGTGAACGCAATTTATCGAAAAGAAAATTTCTTACGACTGACAGCACTACATCTCGGAAAACAAACAAACAATGTTATCAGTGTGGCAAAACAGGGCATATTAAAGCTAATTGCCGAAGTAAGAGAAGTAAAACTGAAACTAACACGACACCTTCTAGTCATGTTTTGCCTTCAACCTCCTACAGCAATGACGAAGTTTGTGGTTTTTGTGCCAAACGGGGTCATAATGCTACGAAATGCTTTCTGAAAGCTACAATAGATAAACGTCGCAGCATTAATTTTTGCTCCACCAGCAAATCTGTTGGTGCTACCGAAATAGTTGTCAATAATCATCGATTTTGGGCTCTTGTTGACACAGGAGCAGACTTATCCTTAATGTCTGAAAAATTCCTTCATTTGTTTGAAGAAAAGGTCATTTCTTGTAAAATGATGCTTAAAGGAATTGCCAATGCGACTATTACTGCCACTAAAAAGTTTACAGATCTGACAAAGATTTCTGGGATTGAAATCCCCGTAACATACTTTTTTGTTTCTGATATGTGTTGATTATGATGTTTTGATTGGACGTGATATCCTCGAGGATCCAAGCTTGATCACTATCACCGATTATCAAGGTTCTCGAATAGAACGTCGACGATTGCGGGGAGTAAATAGGATTTTGGACACTTTTGTTTCTGATACATTTGATATTGTTGTTCCTCCAGAATTCAAAAATAAACTTGAAGAAGTGTTGGATGACTTCAGTGGTATGATTACAACTGGAAACAGGGTAGGTGCAGTTAACAATGTCACTTTGAAGATCCGTCTAGAAAAAGATGTCGTGATTAATCGTTCTCCATATCGATTGTCGGCTAGTGAAAAAGAGGTTGTTCGTGAGATAATTGATGATTTGTTAGAAAATCACATTGTACGACCTAGTGAATCTCCATTTGCCAGTCCTATCTTACTGGTGAAGAAGAGAAATGGAGCTCATCGTATGTGTGTGGATTTCCGAGAGCTAAATCGAGGGACTATTAAAGACAGAGGGTTCCACCAGATACCGATTCATGAGGAATCGATCCAGAAAACCGCATTCATTACCCCCGAAGGGCATTTCGAATATTTAAGAATGCCTTTTGGCCTCGCTAATGCCCCAGCCGTATTCCAAAGGGCAGTTAATCTTGCTCTCTGAAAGAAGGAGGAAGGCCTAGTCCATTTACGCCTTGTACTAGAAGCACTTAGTACTGCCGGGTTCTCATTGAATATTCAGAAATGTCGATTTCTTCAACCTACCTTGGAATATCTTGGAAGGGAAATTTCTGTTGACGGTATCAGACCGGGAAGATCGAAGATACAAGCACTGCTGGAGTCCCCAGTACCGGAGAATATCAAACAAGTTCGTCAGTTCATGGGCCTTGCAGGATATTTTCGAAAGTTCGTACCTGATTTTGCTAGAAAAACAGCATGCATAACGCAATTAACTAAACAGAATACGCCATTCCAGTGGAACGAAGAGCAGGAGGCTGCACGACGGTATGTCATTGAACGTCTTACGTCAAGACCTTTGTTAGCAGTCTACAATCCGGAATTGCCTACGGAGTTACACACGGACGCAAGTAGTTTGGGCTATGGTGCAATTCTTATTCAGAAACTTGAAGGCCAGCCGAGGGTGGTTTCTTATTTTAGTAAAAGGACTACAGAATGTGAATCCAAATACCATTCTTACGAATTGGAAACCTTAGCGATTGTTCAAGCTGTCAAACATTTTCGCACTTACTTGCTTGGCGTGAAATTTGTGATAATTACTGATTGTAATTCCATCAAGGCAACGATGACCAAGAAAGACTTATTGCCCCGAATCGCACGATTGTGGGTGTATTTACAGGACTTCAATTTCCAGATAGTCTATCGCAAAGGTAGCAGTTTACCCCATGTTGATTATCTCAGCAGAAATCCCATTGTTCGAAGAGTCGCGAATCACGATTGGGCCTATATGGAACAAAAAGGTAGCGAAGAAATCCAAAACCTAATTCTACAGCTTAGAAATGGTGATCTCGATGCAAATCAGTACGTCGAGAAGGACGGCATGTTGTTTCACAAACATGTCAATACCGACGGGAGAACAAACATACAGTGGTTTGTTCCTAGGCAGAGTCGCTTGGGTCTCGAATTTTTCACGATGAACAGTGCCATGTGGGCTATCAAAAGACTTATGATTCAATCGCCGAACACTTTTGGTTTCCTCGCATGCGCGCGTTTGTCAAACGATACACTAAGCATTGTGTTATATGCGCAGTTAAGAAAACCAGGACTGGACCACTCCAGGGCTTCATAAATCCAGTGGAAAAACCGAAAGAACCATTCCACACTTTGCACATGGATTGTCTAGGACCATTGCCTGTATCTAGTGATGCTGCGAGACTAGTCTTGGTCTTGCGGTCTTGGTCTTGGTCTTGCAAAATTGCAAGACCAAGACCGAGACCAAGACCGTCTATGCAAGACCAAGACCCAAGACCAAGACCAATACTGGGATGCAAGACCAATACCAAGACTAACCTGGTCTTGGTCTTGCTGCAAGACTTGCGAGACTTGCAAGACTCTCGCAGTTCCGAATAACAACAATAACTGTCCACTTCGAATACATACCGTCATATTTCCCTTTGCTCAATTCGTGAATCATAAAATTATCTTTTTTGGATTATTAAGAATTCTAATTTAATTCTCATTTAAAATTAATTCCTACTAAATTACAATAACTTACTCGGGTAGAAATAAATCTAGATTAGGTAGATATATTACTCTAGCTATAATGTTAATAGTTAAGTTACTCTGTATTTGTTTAAGGCCAAACATATTGTTATAAAACGAAATGTTTTTAGAAACAATAAACGAATATGGATGAATATATATATATATATATATATATGTTAAATCACATAACTCCAAGTAAACTTTTTAAAAAACACAATTATTTATTAACACAAAAAATATTAAAATACAAATAACTTTACATGACTGTATGAATATTGACTCACAAGTATAAGTGAACAAGTGAATGAATCTGTTAGCTGGAGATCTAGTATTTATATAATCAAAAATGTTTAATCATCAGAAATATAAAAAGAAACGTAAATTAATACAATGGATCTTTTCTCCTAAGGTTGAATCGAAACTTCTAGAATATTATAAATAAAATACATAGTAATGTCTTTTTGGAGGCCGAACTGGATAAACAATTAACAATGGTCTTTATGGTAACTTGCTGACTACTGGTCTGCATCTCTGGCACGTAAATATACTTATCACTTTTGTTATCTTCTTAAACTGCGTCTTGGAGATATAATATGATATGGTGCAATATTACTGCGTCTTGCAGATGTAATACGATATGGTGAGATACTGCGTCTTGCGGATGTAATATAATATTATGAAATAATATTTAAAATAATACTTTGTTATTGTTATTATTATTTGACTTTAAAAAATAATTCAATTATAACTTTATATAACAACTCCCCCATTTAAGAAAAGTTGGTGGAGTTTGCAACAACTTTTTAAGTTAATGATTTATTTGGATTTAATTCGATATTCTCTTCTATGGGTTCTCCGACATGGATACTTGCTCTTCTTTTCGGAAGAATTCTTCTTATACTTTGCTGGAATGAAATACTGGAACCTGGTCCTGGTGGGTAATCGTTGGTTAAAGCTATTCCAATTCGATGAAGCTTTCTTCTACATTTACAGGTCACATAAAGTATTACCAATAAAATTATTACTACAATGGTTAAAATGGTGAACCAATGTGTATATTTACTGATCGGAGATTGTTTCATCATTTTTTCTAATTCTTCTGAATACTGATTTAGTTTGTGTTGTGCAATATTCAAATCTTCGGAATCAATTTTGTTCAACTTAAGAGGTTCTAGTTCAGGAATTTGTAGTTTTTCAGGAATATCTTTGCAACAGTCAAATGGAATTGTGACTGGATGACTTCGATACTTGATTTCTTGGTATGTGTCAATTGGGTATTGAGCATGAACTCTTGTACTTCTAATAAAGGCACTACACTCAGGTTGTAATTTCAGTAAACTATTAGTTTTAATAATTTCTGATTTAATTTCCCTATTTCCACATTTAATCGTGATTGGCAAAGGGTCCGAAACAGTGATTAACCATAGATTTAAATCAATTTGGTAGACATTATAATCTTTAACAAAAAGAAGAGATGTTTGACATGTCTTGGGCATCTGAGTTAATCTTCTTAATAGTTGTGCTTCGCAAATTGCATCGTTGTCAATTGGATATGGGAGGAGATTAGAACAGATTTTTATGCTTCTTTCAAGAGTCTTGCAATTATCCAGATTTCGCAATGACAAATACAGCAGTGAATCATCATCCCGCGCAATATATTTTTGTGTAGTTGGTAAAATATGATAGATACCTGTTCGATCATCTAATATTGGTATTGGATAGAGTCGATATAGTATATAAGCTTCTTAAGATAATTAGCTATATTTGACGTATACGGTTGTAAAGGTAAATTATTTCTTATAAGATATTTTGCTATATCTTGTAAAGAATTGATTAAATCTGAAGGTGCTATTATTGAGCTATGTAATAATCTTATGCGAGCAAAAGTGATAGAATTTAAAATAGTGTTAATGGAATCTTCTAAGAAAATATAGCTTTCCATTAGTGATTCACAAATATTCAATATCCTTATTTGTGCTTCAAAAAATGCGACATCATCAGCAATATCCATCAAAGTATTTTGAATTTCTTTTATATCTTCATTATAAGTCTTCTCATCAATTTGTAATTTTTGTATAGTATTATTAAAATTTTTAATAACAGAAGTTGTAACTGAAATTTGTTTTTTAAGAAGATTTTCCAACCCATATTCATCATGAGATAATTTGTTAATACAATCATTATAATATTCTCCATCTGATGCATCTAAATTACCAGTAATAGTTTTCCAAACAGTTCCGATTCCATTAAATATACCTCGCTTTGCCCTGGAGTTATAAGATTTAGTTTCTCCTATAATTTCTTTTTACTTTTGACCTATTGAATTCGAAATTTGTGATAATAAACTTATGTGTGTTTGAACTTCAGACTTAAAAGCTATAAACCTTGGAGGCGGATCTTCTAAGGTATCCAAAATTTCTATAAGTATTTTATCATTATTTTCCATTGTTTTCTTAATTGGGGCCAGATCTTTGTAAACTAAAAGTGTCCATTTTTCATTCGTAATTTTGATAGTACATTCTTCATGGAAAAAGATTCCAACGGTGTTATTAACAGGATTAAGTGTGTATTGAGCTGATATAATATTTATCAGCACGAAGAGTCTGAAACCAAAGAAACTACTCATAGTAGGGTTTCAGTCTATCGAAATTAATTTTTGATTTTTGATTAGTTTGTGGATTTAAAACTATTGCAGAATTATCAAATAATTGCACAATTTCAAAAGGACCATTAAACAAATTTTGACTTTTATCTTTAATTTGAGATTCTTTAAGATAAACTTTATCTCCTATTTTATACTCTGGAAGCTTTCCTGAAATATTTTTATCAAATCTAATTTTTGCTTTTTCTTTCTGACTTGCTGTTTTTGCTCGTGCAATTTTATAATAATGTTGCATTCTGTTGTTAAAATCACGTATGTATTTAGTAATAAGGGCTTTCTCATTATATAAAGTTTCAGGTGGTCTACTAGACGTATGACCAAAAATCAGTTCATATGGAGTAAAACCAGTTGTTTTGTTTTTAGTATTATTATAACATATAACCGCATATGGCAAAATATTAAACGGATGTTCGTCTGGATTTTCTGTCTTATGTGCACGGATCATTTCCACAAGAGTTCCGTGAAATCTTTCTAAAGAACCATTCGATTGTGGATGGCCAACGCTAGAAAAAGTGAGCTTTATGTCATAAAGCGTACACAAATCTTTTATTAATGAATTATCAAATTCTCGACCATAATCGCAATGAATTCTCAAAGGTGTTCCGAAATGTTGAAAGAATATTAATAGTGTATTTACAACTGTTGAAGCTTTTTTATTTGAAATAGGATAAGCTTGAGTAAATTTAGTTAACTCATCTCGAATCGTTAAAGCGTAATTTCTTGTTGGATACTCAAAAATATCAATATTAATTCTTTCAAACGGAGTTTTTGGGGTTTCTGTTATTACCAGAGGAGTGCTTAAATTCTTACGACAGATTTTTACTTTTTGACAAGTTTCACAGTTTTTAATAAATTGTTCTACATCTTTTGTTAGTCCTGTCCAGTTATACTTAGATTTTATCCGTCGTATAGTTTCATTTATTCCGTGATGTAAATTACTTTTGCCTTTATGATATTGGTCCAATATGATAGGTATTTCATCTCGGTCAGGTGTTTTAACAATATTTTGACAGACTACAAATTTTAAATCAACATTAGCAAAAATAAAAGAGAATACTTCTAAAATAGGTAACTCAAGATTATTTTCTATATAATAAGTTTTTGAAAGATCAAATTTACTTTGTTCTTTAAATAATGTATAAAATAATTGTTGAACTACAAACTCTGGATCGTAAATAAGAGGTATTATAAAATACTTGCGATCTTTCACAGTTTTACTAGAAACAATATTTACTAAATTCATTTGAAAATCAAAATTTTCTTCAAAAATATCTTCAATAATTTTATAATGTAAATCTTCAAGTTTATTTTGCCAAAATAAAGTGACAATATTCTTATGAGTCTTATCCAGTAACTGGTCATTTGATGTTTCAATTTTTGAATAATCGATTATTGATTTTGTTTTGTAAAGGTCAACAAATCTATTAAATTCGTCTGTCATTAATTCATCCTGTTCCTCTATAAGTGTTTCACTTTTTTTGTGGTTCTATAGGATCATTAGGGTCTTTACTTGTTGATGGTATAACCTCATTAGTTTCATTATTTGCCAAAATTGTAATTTTAGATTGTAGATTTGCACATTCTTTAAAATGATTAATTTTAATTCTTGAAAGCGCGTCTGCATTTTTATTAATTTTGTCTGGCTTCTACTCAATTTTGTAATCATATTCTTCTTCGTTGAGATGATCTGTACGCAACTGATCCAAAATTATAGTTTTTCTATCAACAGGTTGGTTAAATTTAGCTTTATTTTCATAATCGCCATTAAAATTTAAAAAAAATTCGGAATTCGGAATAGGATCTAGATTCAAATTTGGAAATTCAACAATTTTAGGAATAGCATTCGAATTAATAATTGAAGTAAAGAATTCACCTTCTTCATTTACATGTACCAAAGCATTTGGAATTCTAACATTTTCTATTGCTTGTCCGAAAAGTAGTGCATCTGTGTTTGTTAAATTACATTTCAATTTGAAATTTTTTTCAATTCTTGGCTCAATAAAAATTCGATTTTGTATCTTTGGCAAACAAATAAAAATTTCAACACCTAAATTTCTAAAAAGATAAGATATCATTTTTTTAACATACGTCCAATCTAACTTGTCCAATCCACACCCTATTTTTGGCATAGCTAATTTTTGAACATTGTTTTTACCAACATTCAATTTCTTTAAAGATGACCATAAAGTTTGATAAGTGGGTTTTCCGGTTGAAGTTTCTTTTGTTACAAGATAATAAATATATCTAGTTGTATTTGCATTCTTAATTTTCAAACCTGCTAAACCACCTTGTTTTTGATTTTGACTTAATAATTTTTCTATATTTCCAAATCGTTTCTTAAATTCCGCGGCAATGCCTTTTTGCATTTGCATATCTTCCGCCACGCAATGAGCTAATGAATAATCATGAGGCATGTCAAAAATATCAATGTTTTTCTCAGCTATTTTTTTATAACAATTTTCAGTATTTTGTTCAAATTGTAAGAATTCAGAATCTTGTTCACAAATTTGATTATTTTGAGACAAGTGTGATGTTTCGGTAACTTTAAACAGAGGTATAGTTTTGAAATTAGTTATCAATTGTTTTGAATTCAAATCAATTATACAATTATAATGTTCTAGGAAATCTGAACCCAAAATTCCATCAAAATCAATATCAAGATTATAAATAAAAACTTTATGTGGATCTTTTGCAGAAAATGGAATAAGTACAGATTCTTTTAGTAAAATTTTTTGATCAGTTATCCCTTGAATAGTTACATATTCAGTAAATCTTTGAGGAAATTTCTTAACAGTATTTTCTTTAAAAATAGAAACTCCTGCACCTGTATCAATAGGCAACTTAAACTCTTTAGAAGCATCTTCAATATAATAAAGATTTTTGGAATTAACAGTCAAAAATGGATTTAAAGGAAATGTTGTTCGGGAAAATTTACATTCGGGTTTATCTCTTCGAATTTTAATGTTTGGATTCTGGTAACTGTTTCTGAAATTAAATTCTCTGTTGTCAGACAATCTGGGGGATGGTCTTTGATTTGAGAAATGGGAAAATCCTGGAAATTTGAGTTTTCAGGAGATTCAAAATCTTGTGGATAATTTTCAAAATCCGGAGAATAGTTTGATGATTCGGAATAGTTACTATAATTTTCTTGGAATTCATTTTCAAAAATATCTTGATTATTTTCGAAATAATAACATGAATCGTTTTCACCATTGAAGCCGACTAAATGAGCTCTTTGTTGAAAATTTTGATTCTTTTGAATTACTGATGGTCTTATCTGGGATTGTCCCTGCGAAATAAAAGGTCTTTGTTGAATAGGAACATTCGGTCTATTTTGCACAGTATTTTGTGATTGATTTTGGAAATTCATTGGTCTCTGGAAATTATTATTGAAATTTGGATTATAGCTTGGAGCTGATGCTCTTTGCTGTTGGAAACGACATTGATTAGAAGTGTGACCATTTTTACCACATGAAAAGCATTTTACAGTTTGTATTTGGGGTTTTCTAACATTTAATATATTTTGAGGTTTACTTACAATATTAGAAGCTGGCTTATTAAATTTTTGGTTCTCAAAATATGATAATTGCAATTCTCTTCGTATGCGAATTTGTGCTTCTAACAAGTTTTCAGGCTGATTAGCACGAATAAGTTGTCCTAGACGGGGTTCAAGTCCAGTTAATAAAGTATTAAGAGCCATAGTATCAATAAGAATTTCTTGTGCAACCTTTTGTTCATTTGATAAATTTGATGTTTTTTGTATATTTGCATGCATTTTAGCATTCAAGACTTGCCCTCTATTGAAAAATGTTAGAGCTGACTCATTCGATAATTGTTTTAATCTTTGTAAATCATGAATAAGAGAAGTAAGGTCTCTTGAATCACCAAAATGAAGATTTAAAATTTGTCTTATCTCTGCGTAAGTCTGAGGATTTCGCGAGCTGATTAGTTGAGCCGCTTTTCCCTTTAATTTATTTTTAATGTGAATCACTAACAGAGCTTTTTGATCTCTGGTAGACATATTACAAGCACAATCACATGCATTTAAAAATGTTCCGAGAAATATCTGATCACCTTCAAATTCAGGCACGATACAAAATATTTCCGAAATTCTATATGGTTCAAGCTCAACCCCATGAGCTAGATTTCTTTCATTTGCCATTTTGATTTAATTGAATATAAAATATCAAATATATAAAAAAAAATAAGATAAAAGAAAATCGAACAGTCCAAAAATTCAAAAATTAATATACGTGATAATTCACTTACAGTAAGATGTACATTTGTCTTGTTCGGTTCTTTTCTTCAAAAGTTAGGAAACCACCGTTGATAATGAGGGGGAACTTGTTGTTGAAGTAAGCCTTGTTTTACCAACGTTGAAGATCCTTTTCTTCAGATTGTAATAATACTTCTTCTTCTTTTGGAGCTATTTATTCTTCACTTGAAG
The DNA here is from genome assembly GCA_958507055.1 of Crioceris asparagi. NCBI lineage: Eukaryota > Metazoa > Arthropoda > Insecta > Coleoptera > Chrysomelidae > Crioceris > Crioceris asparagi. The sequence goes on along the minus strand of OY293829.1, from coordinate 60,710,702 downwards.
GTTTGGAAACCACCGTTGATAATGAGGGGGAACTTGTTGTTGAAGTAAGCCTTGTTTTACCAACGTTGAAGTATCCTTTTCTTCAAATTCTAATAATTCTTCTTCTTCTTTTGGAGCTGTTGATTCTTCACTTGAAGGTTTGGAAACCACCGTGATAATGAGGGGAAACTTGTTGTTGAAGTAGGCCTTGTTTTATCACGTTGAGTTATCCTACTGACTGCGCCAATTTGTTAAATCACATAACTCCATGTTAACTTTTTAAAAAACACAATTATTTATTAACACAAAAAATATTAAAATACAAATAACTTTACATGACTGTATGAATATTGACTCACAAGTATAAGTGAACAAGTGAATGAATCTGTTAGCTGGAGATCTAGTATTTATATAATCAAAAATGTTTAATCATCAGAAATATAAAAAGAAACGTAAATTAATACAATGGATCTCTTCTCCTAAGGTTGAATCGAAACCTCTAGAATATTATAAATAAAATACATAGAATTGTCTTTTTGGAGGCCGAACTGGATAAACAATTAACAATGGTCTTTATGGTAACTTGCTGACTACTGGTCTGCATCTCTGGCACGTAAATATACTTATCACTTTTGTTATCTTCTTAAACTGCGTCTTGGAGATATAATATGATATGGTGCAATATTACTGCGTCTTGCAGATGTAATACGATATGGTGAGATACTGCGTCTTGCGGATGTAATATAATATTATGAAATAATATTTAAAATAATACTTTAATACTATATATATATATATATATATATATATATATATATATATATATATATATATATATATATATATATATATATATGAAGACTCTCGCAGTTCCGTAACCAAACAGCAAATTGGTAGGAAATATATTTTTTTGCTCGATGATTAGATAAGAATCGCTATCTTTGAACTCCTTTATTATCGATCTTTATTTTACAGATTCCAAAAATATTGAATTAAAAGTTGTTGGGTCAAGAGCAAGTTCATTTCACCCTTCTATAGGATTTCTTGATTTCAAAAAGTTCTGAAACACCCTATACAGTAATTTCAACCTTTCTAGGATTTCCCTTAACGAACTGTTTTCAAAGAAACCCGACAGCTCGTAGCCAGGTGAAGGTAGACTACACGGTTTTTTATTTTTATTATTTTTTCTATCACGAAGAATGTTTTAAGCAAACGTAACGAATCATCTATAAATCTGATATTTTCTTATGATTTTTATTCAGTAGCCACTTTTGGAGATTTTCTAAATTTTAGATTGCCCTTATTTTGAAAAATTAACTAACTAAACTGATATATTCACACGACTAATGTTTGAAATAGATACCTAATTTTATAAATGCGCGTATTAACAAATCTCTACGTATTTTTTATTTTCATTATTTTTTTGGGAAAAGCTTTATACACAAGTTGAAGTTAGTTTTATAAACCAGAAATACTTTTAATCGCTTTCACTAATGGCCACTCTGAGATATTTTTTCTATTTTTTTCAAGAAAATGTTACAAAACCATTGTAGATTTATGAAACAGAAGCATGATGCACAAATATAAAGCAGGGAAACCATTATACCTATATGAAAATATGACTAGAAAGTAGTAAAATGAGTGCTCTGGTGCGACGGAAGATACCAAGAAAGCACAAGCAGACTAAGTAGCGCTAGTAAGATACGATTCTCATGTGTGAATGGTGAAATATATTTCTTAAACCTTATTAATTAATTTCACATCTCCCTTGCTCTAATTTAATTCTTTGGTAACATTAACATACCAGGCGTGTTTGTTCTGGACAATCTCTTTATACGGTCGATATGAATCTATTTCGAATGATAATATAATTGTAGGCAATCTTATAAGATTATCAATTATATACTTCCGATCCACATTGCAGGGTTCTTCTTCATATGAATTACGTAATTACGGTTTAGAATCGCGCAAACTTTTCACACTTATATTAAGATCAAAATTTTTGCAAGAGTCTTGCGAAGTCTTGCAAGTCTTGCAGCAAGACCAAGACCAATACCAAGACCATATATGCAAGACCAAGACCCAAGACCAAGACTAAGGATTTGATGCAAGACCAAGACCAATACCAAGGGTGCAAGACCAAGACCAATACCAAGACCATATCGGTCTTGGTCTTGGTCTTGCTTTGCGAATCACTACCTGTATCCACTGAAGGTTTTAAGCATATACTTGTCATTGTCGATGCATTTACTAAATACTGCCTCTTGTTATCTCTAAAAACGGTCACAACATCTGAAACACGTGAGAAATTGCAAAGTGTAATAGCATTATTTGGAACACCAATGAAAATAATAATGGATTGCGGCACATCTTTCAAGAATACGACGTTCCCAAAATACTTAGATCAATGGAACATCGAGCACCACTTTGTGACACCTGATATTCATAGGGGAAATGGCCAGGCAGAGCGTTATATGAGGACCATCAGAAACCTGCTTAGGATCGAAACACAGATCAAGTCAGAATGGTCGAACGGACTATGGAAAATACAACTAGTTCTAAATACTACTACGCAGAAATCTACCAATATGACTCCATTGCAACTTTTGTTGGGAATTCAACGTTCGACACCTTTGATTCAGGCCTTATTGAAAAATTTGTCAAAAGACTTGACACCTGTTCGCAATCGCAATCTGGACAGACAACGTGTAGCTGATAGGCTTGCTGCAACTTCCGTTGCGGTTACTAGGAACCAAAAGCGTAGGGATAATGTTACATATTCTCCAGGTGACTTCGTCCTAATGCTCAGGGATTCGCAGATGCATATCAGCAAGAGTGATTACGAGTTTTTGGGACCGTATGAAATTTTGCAGTGTCTAGAAAATGGACGGTATGAAATTAAGAAGCTTGGCACAAATATTATAACTAAGGCTGCAAAGGGGCAACTTAGAGCGTGGCCTCTACAGTGGACCCAGTCTTGTGATATGCAAGGGATACTGGAAGTCATGGAAAACGATGATGAAAATGATTCTAATGAAGGTCAGTTAATTTGTAATGTTTTTTGTTTGGGTCTTTGTCTCGTAAGCAGCAAAGCCAGGTGTAAGGCTGCGGTCTTCACAAACATGATTTAAAGTAATCTTTTTTTTGTTTGGTCTTTGTATCGTAAGCAGCAAAGCCAGGTGTAAGGCTGCGGTCTTCACAAATATGATTTAAATTAATCTTTTTTTGTTTGGTCTTTGTCTCGTAAGCAGCGAAGCCAGGTGTAAGGCTGCGGTCTTCACAAACATGATTTAAAGTAATCTTTTTTTGTTTGGTCTTTGTCTCGTAAGCAGCAAAGCCAGGTGTAAGGCTGCGGTCTTCAAAAATATGATTTAAATTAAACTTTTTTTTTGGTCTTTGTCTCGTAAGCAGCAAAGCCAGGTGTAAGGCTGTGGTCTTCACAAGCATGATTTAAATTATTTTTTTTGTTTGGTCTTTGTCTTATAAGTAGCAAAGCCAGGTGTAAGGCTGCGGTCTTCATAAACACGATTTAAATTAGAACAAATGTGATATAAATTAATCTTTCTATTGAGTCTTTGTCTCGGTAGTAGCAAAGCCTGGCGGAAGACTGCAGACATTGGCAGAATGATATTTGTCAGTGAGATACTTAATCATACTTTTGCAGATCTGGCCGATCAAGAGTGAGGCGTCGAGAGCGCCGCCAATGTCAGTATGGCCGTGTTAGAAACCAGCCGGCGATTCTTCTTATTTTTATATTTATAACGAAAGCCGCTGCCGGTCAACGGGAACATCAACTGACGACGTAGTTCTCATATATTTTTATTGCTCAAGGTTAGAGGAGGGTGGCTAAGGAATTTATTACCTGGCCGCATGAAAAAGGGAAAAGGAAGATACGTCGTCATACTGATATTCACCGTGCTCGGGTGTACAGGCTGCTTTCAAGCTGTTATATTTTGTGTAATAAAAATTAGAGTTAATATACGTTAGTATTTTATTTTTGTTTCTATCAATATATATATATATATATATATATATATATATATATATATATATATATATATATATATATATTATATAAAGTTATAATTGAATTATTTTTAAAGTCATATAATAATAACAAAGTATTATTTTTAAATATTATTTCATAATATTATATTACATCCGCAAGACGCAGTATCTCACCATATCGTATTACATCTACAAGACGCAGTAGTATTGCACCATATCATATTACATCTGCAAGACGCAGTTTTAAGAAGATAACAAAAGTGATAAGGATATTTACGTGCCAGAGATGCAGACCAGTAGTCAGCAAGTTACCATAAAGACCATTGTTAGTTGTTTATCCAGTTTGGCTCCAAAATGACATTACTATGTATTTTATTTATAATATTCTAGAAGTTTCGATTTAACCTTAGGAGAAAAAATCCATTAAATTAAACATTTTTGATTGTATAAATACCAGATCTCCAGCTAACAGCATCATTCACAATTCACAATTCACTTATTCACTTACTTGTGTTGTGAGTCAATATTATATTTTATTTGTACTTTAATTTTTTTGTGTTAATAAATAATTGTTTTTAAAAAGTGATCTTGGAGTTATGTGATTTAACAAATTGGCGCAGTCAGTAGGATAACTCAACGTGATAAAACAAGGCCTACTTCAACAACAAGTTTCCCCTCATTATCACGGTGGTTTCCAAACCTTCAAGTGAAGAATCAACAGCTCCAAAAGAAGAAGAAGAATTATTAGAATTTGAAGAAAAGGATACTTCAACGTTGGTAAAACAAGGCTTACTTCAACAACAAGTTCCCCCTCATTATCAACGGTAGTTTCCAAACCTTCAAGTGAAGAATAAATAGCTCCAAAAGAAGAAGAAGTATTATTAGAATCTGAAGAAAAGGATACTTCAACGTTGGTAAAACAAGGCTTACTTCAACAACAAGTATCCCCTCATTATCAACGGTGGTTTCCTAATTTTGAAGAAAAGAACAGTACAAGACAAATGTACATCTTACTGTAAGTGAATTATCACGTATATTAATTTTTAAATTTTTTATACTGTTGAATTTTCTTTTATCATATTTTTTTTATATATTTGATATTTTATATTTAATTAAATCAAAATGGCAAATGAAAGAAATCTAGCTCAAGAGGTTGAGCTTGAACCATATAGAATTTCGGAAATATTTTGTATCGTGCCTGAATTTGAAGGTGATCAGATATTTCTCGGAACATTTTTAAATGCATGTGATTGTGCTTATAATATGTCTACCAGAGATAGTGATTCGCAAAGCAAGACCAAGACCAAGACCGATATGGTCTTGGTATTGGTCTTGGTCTTGCACCCTTGGTATTGGTCTTGGTCTTGCATCAAATCCTCAGTCTTGGTCTTGGGTCTTGGTCTTGCATATATGGTCTTGGTATCGGTCTTGGTCTTGCTGCAAGACTTGCAAGACTTCGCAAGACTCTTGCAAAAATTTTGATCTTAATATAAGTGTGAAAAGTTTGCGCGATTCTAAACCGTAATTACGTAATTCATATGAAGAAGAACCCTGCAATGTGGATCGGAAGTATATAATTGATAATCTTATAAGATTGCCTACAATTATATTATCATTCGAAATGGATTCATATCGACCGTATGAAGATATTGTCCAGAACAAACACGCCTGGTATGTTAATGTTACCAAACCATTCTAGAATAAGTAATAAGAATAAAACTAGGTGCGTAGAATTAAATTAGAGCAAGGGAGATGTGAAATTAATTAATAAGGTTTAAGAAATAGATTTCACCATTCACACATGAGAATCGTATCTTACTCGCTACTTAGTCTGCTTGTGCTTTCTTGGTATCTTCCGTCGCACCTGAGCACTCATTTTACTACTTTCTAGTCATATTTTCATATAGGTATAATGGTTTCCCTGCTTTATATTTGTGCATCATACTTCTGTTTCATAAATCTACAGTGGTTTTGTAACATTTTCTTGAAAAAAATAGAAAAAATATCTCAGAGTGGCCATTAGTGAAAGTGATTAAAAGTATTTCTGGTTTATAAAACTAACTTCAACTTGTGTATGAAGCTTTTCCCAAAAAAATAATGAAAATTAAAAATACGTAGAGATTTGTTAATACGCGCATTTATAAAATTAGGTATCTATTTCAAACATCAGTCGTGTGAATATATCAGTTTAGATAGTTAATTTTTCAAAAAAGGGCAATCTAAAATTTTGAAAATCTCCAAAAGTGGCTACTGGATAAAAATCATAAGAAAATATCAGATGTATAGATGATTCGTTACGTTTGCTTAAAACATTCTTCGTGATAGAAAAAATAATAAAAATAAAAAACCGTGTAGTCTACCTTCACCTGGCTACGAGCTGTCGGGTTTCTTTGAAAACAGTTCGTTAAGGGAAATCCTAGAAAGGTTGAAACTACTGTATAGGGTGTTTCAGAACTTTTTGAAATCAAGAAATCCTATAGAAGGGTAAAATGAACTTGCTCTTGACCCAACAGCTTTTAATTCAATATTTTTGGAATCTGTAAAATAAGGATCGACAATAAAGGAGTTCAAAGATAGCGATTCTTATCTAATCATTGAGGAAAAAAATATATTTCCTACCAATTTGCTGTTTGGTAACGGAACTGCGAGAGTCTTCATATATATATATATATATATATATATATATATATATATATATATATATATATATATATATATATATATATTCATTCATATTCGTTTATTGTTTCTAAAAACATTTCGTTTTATAACAATATGTTTGGCCTTAAACAACTACAGAGTAACTTAACCATTAACATTATAGCTAGAGTAATATATCTACCTAATCTAGATTTATTTCTACCCGAGTAAGTTATTGTAATTCAGTAGGAATTAATTTTAAATGAGAATTAAATAAGAATTCTTAATAATCCAAGAATAAAAATAAGATAATTTTATGATTCACGAATTGAGCAAAGGGAAATATGTATTCGAAGTGGACAGTTATTGTTGTTATTCGGAACTGCGAGAGTCTTGTAAGTCTCGCAAGTCTTGCAGCAAGACCAAGACCAAGACCAGGTTAGTCTTGGTATTGGTCTTGCATCCCAGTATTGGTCTTGGTCTTGGGTCTTGGTCTTGCATAGACGGTCTTGGTCTCGGTCTTGGTCTTGCAATTATGCAAGACCAAGACCAAGACTGCAAGACCAAGACTAGTCTCGCAGCATCACTAACCAGAGACCAAAAAGCTCTGTTAGAGATTCACATTAAAAATAAATTAAAGGGAAAAGCGGCTCAACTAATCAGCTCGCGAAATCCTCAGACTTACGCAGAGATAAGACAACTTTTAAATCTTCATTTTGGTGATTCAAGAGACCTTACTTCTCTTATTCATGATTTACAAAGATTAAAACAATTATCGAATGAATCAGCTCTAACATTTTTCAATAGAGTGCAAGTCTTGAATGCTAAAATGCATGCAAATATACAAAAAACATCAAATTTATCAAATGAACAAAAGGTTGCACAAGAAATTCTTATTGATACTATGGCTCTTAATACTTTATTAACTGGACTTGAACCCCGTCTAGGACAACTTATTCGTGCTAGTCAGCCTGAAAACTTGTTAGAAGCACAAATTCGCATACGAAGAGAATTGCAATTATCATATTTTGAGAACCAAAAATTTAATAAGCCAGCTTCTAATATTGTAAGTAAACCTCAAAATATATTAAATGTTAGAAAACCCCAAATACAAACTGTAAAATGCTTTTCATGTGGTAAAAATGGTCATACTTCTAATCAATGTCGTTTCCAACAGCAAAAAGCATCAGCTAAGCTATAACCCAAATTTCAATAATAATTTTCAAAGACCATTAAATTTCCAAAATCAGTCACAAAATATTGTGCAAAATAGACCGAATAACAATGTTCCTATTTAACAAAGACCTTTTATTTCGCAGGGACAATCCCAGGTAAGACCAGCCGTAATTCAAAAGAATCCAAATTTTCAACAAAGAGCTCATTTAATCGGCTTCAATGGTGAAAACGATTCAGAATATTATTTCAAAAATAATCAAGATATTTTTGAAAATGAATTCCAAGAAAATTATAGTAACTATTCCGAATCATCAGACTATTCTCCGGATTTTGAAAATTATCCACAAGATTTTGAATCTCCTGAAAACTCAAATTTCCAGGATTTTCCCATTTCTCAAATCAAAGACCATCCCCCAGATTGTCCGACAACAGAGAATTCAATTTCAGAAACAGTTACCAGAATCCAAACATTAAAATTCGAAGAGATGAACCCGAATGTAAATTTTCCCGAACAAAATTTTCTTTAAATCCATTTTTGACTGTTAATTCCAAAAATCTTTTTCTTTATATTGAAGATGCTTCTAAAGAGTTTAAGTTGCTTATTGATACAGGTGCAGGAGTTTCTATTTTTAAAGAAAATACTGTTAAGAAATTTCCTCAAAGATTTACTGAATATGTAACTATTCAAGGGATAACTGATCAAAAAATTTTACTAAAAGAATCTGTTCTTATTCCATTTTCTGCAAAAGATCCACATAAAGTTTTTATTTATAATCTTAATATTGATTTTGATGGAATTTTGGGTTCAGATTTCCTAGAACATTATAATTGTATAATTGATTTGAATTCAAAACAATTGATAACTAATTTTAAAATTATACCTCTGTTTAAAGTTACCGAAACATCACACTTGTCTCAAAATAATCAAATTTGTGAACAAGATACTGAATTCTTACAATTTGAACAAAATAATGAAAATTGTTATAAAAAAATAGCTGAGAAAAACATTGATATTTTTGACATGCCTCACGATTATTCATTAGCTCATTGCGTGGCGGAAGATATGCAAATGCAACAAGGCATTGCCATAGAATTTAAGAAACGATTTGGAAATATAGAAAAATTATTAAGTCAAAATCGAAAACAAGGTGGTTTAGCAGGTTTGAAAATTAAGAATGCAAATACAACTAGATATATTTATTATCTTGTAACAAAAGAATCTTCAACCGGAAAACCCACTTATCAGACTTTATGGTCATCTTTAAAGAAATTGAGAGATCATGTTGGTAAAAACAATGTTCAAAAATTAGCTATGCCAAAAATAGGGTGTGGATTGGACGTATGTTAAAAAAATTATATCTTATCTTTTTAGAAATTTAGGTGTTGAAATTGTCATTTGTTTGCCAAAGATACAAAATCGAATTTTTATTGAGCCAAGAATTGAAAAAAATTTCAAATTGAAATGTAAATTAACAAACACAGATGCACTACTTTTCGGACAAGCAATAGAAAATGTTAGAATTCCAAATGCTTTGGTACATGTAAATGAAGAAGGTGAATTCTTTACTTCAATTATTAATTCGAATGCCATCCCCAAAATTGTTGAATTTCCAAATTTGAATCTAGATCCCATTCCGAATTCTGAATGTTTTTTAAATTTTAATTGCGTTAATGAAAATAAAACTAAATTTAATCAACCTGTTGATAGAAAAACTATAATTTTGGATCAGTTGCGTACAGATCATCTCAACGAAGAAGAAAAAGAAATTATCACAAATTTATGTTTAGATTTTTCTGATATTTTTTATTTGGAAGGAGACCAACTAACATTTACTAATGAAATTAAACATTCAATTGAAACTGATAATGCGAGACCTATATTTACTAAATCATATAGATACCCCCAAATTCATAAAGAAGAGGTAAAAACTCAGGTGAACAAAATGTTGGAACAAGGTATTATACGTCATTCTATTTCACCATGGTCATCCCCAGTTTGGGTTGTGCCAAAGAAGCTTGATGCTTCAGGAAAACAAAAATGGCGTGTGGTTGTTGACTATCGTAAATTAAATGAAGTTACGGTATATGATAAATATCCATTATCCAACATTTCTGATCTCCTTGATCAACTAGGAAGATGTTAATATTTTACCACTCTTGACTTAGCCTCAGGTTTCCATCAAATCGAAATTGAACCAAAAGATATCTCCAAAACAGCCTTTTCAGTTGATAATGGTCACTATGAATTCGTTCGAATGCCGTTTGGACTCAAAAATGCCCCGTCCACTTTCCAACGCGTCATGGACAACATTTTACTTGGCATTCAAAATGAAAGATTTCTTGTTTATATGGATGACATAATAATTAATTCTTCTACTATTCATGAACATGGTTCTCGTCTGACTGAAGTTTTCAACAGACTTCGGAAAGCCAACTTGAAAATTCAACCAGATAAATGTGAATTTCTTAGAAAAGAAGTCGCTTATCTTGGACATATCATTACTCAAGATGGTATTAAAACAAATCCAGCCAAAATAGAATGTCTCAAAAATTTCCCGGAACCTAAAAATCCTAAAGATGTAAAATCTTTCCTTGGTTTAGCAGGATATTATCGTCGCTTTATACCAAATTTTGCCAAAATTTCTAAACCCCTTACAAGACTTTTACAAAAAGATGTTTCTTTTATTTTTAATAATGAATGTAAAAATTCTTTCAACGATCTAAAAGCTGCACTTACTTCAGATCCTATTTTGAGATATCCAAATTTTGAAGAACCATTTATTCTCACAACTGATGCTAGTGCATTTGCCATTGGCGCTGTTCTATCACAAGGTCCCATTGGTAAAGATCTACCAGTAAGTTATGCTTCGAGAACATTATGTAGTGCAGAAACAAGGTATTCGACAATAGAACGAAAACTCCTTGCTATTGTATGGGCAGTAAAACATTTTCGTCCTTATTTATTTGGAAGAAAATTTACGCTAATCACTGACCATCGTCCATTAACATGGCTTTTTTCCATTAAAGATCCTGGAAGCAGACTAGCTAGATGGCGACTCAAATTGGAAGAATATGATTACAAAATTGAGTACAAGCCAGGCAAAATTAATAAAAATGCTGATGCGCTTTCAAGAATTAAAATTAATCATTTTAAAGAATGTGCAAATTTACAATCTAAAATTACAATTTTGGCAACTAATGAAACTAATGAGGTTATACCATCAACAAGTAAAGACCCTAATGATCCTATAGAACCACAAAAAAGTGAAACACTTATAGAGGAACAGGACGAATTAATGACAGACGAATTTAATAGATTTGTTGACCTTTACAAAACAAAATCAATAATCGATTATTCAAAAATTGAAACATCAAATGACCAGTTACTGGAAAAGGCTCATAAGAATATTGTCACTTTATTTTGGCAAAATAAACTTGAAGATTTACATTATAAAATTATTGAAGATAATTTTGAAGAAAATTTTGATTTCCAAATGAATTTAGTAAATATTGTTTCTAGTAAAACTGTGAAAGATCGCAAGTATTTTATAATACCTCTTATTTACGATCCAGAGTTTGTAGTTCAACAATTATTTTACACATTATTTAAAGAACAAAGTAAATTTGATCCTTCAAAAATTTATTATATAGAAAATAATCTTGAGTTACCTATTTTAAAAGTTTTCTCTTTTATTTTTGCTAATGTTGATTTAAAATTTGTAGTCTGTCAAAATATTGTTAAAACACCTGACCGTGATGAAATACCTATCATATTGGACCAATATCATAAAGGCAAAAGTAATTTACATCGCGGAATAAATTAAACTATACGACGGATAAAATCTAAGTATAACTGGACAGGACTAACAAAAGATGTAGAACAATTTATTAAAAACTGTGAAACTTGTCAAAAAGTAAAAATCTGTCGTAAGAATTTAAGCACTCCTCTGGTAATAACAGAAACACCAAAAACTCCGTTTGAAAGAATTAATATTGATATTTTTGAGTATCCAACAGGAAATTACGCCTTAACGATTCGAGATGAGTTAACTAAATTTACTCAAGCTTATCCTATTTCAAATAAAAAAGCTTCAACAGTTGTAAATACATTATTAATATTCTTTCAACATTTTGGGACACCTTTGAGAATTCATTGCGATTATGGTCGAGAATTTGATAATTCATTAATAAAAGATTTGTGTACGCTTTATGACATAAAGCTCACTTTTTCTAGCGTTGGCCATCTACAATCGAATGGTTCTTTAGAAAGATTTCACGGAACTCTTGTGGAAATGATCCGTGCACATAAGACAGAAAATCCAGACGGACATCCGCTTAATATTTTGCCATATGCGGTTATATGTTATAATAATACTAAAAACAAAACAACTGGTTTTACCCCATATGAAGTGATTTTTGGTCATACGTCTAGTAGACCATCTGAAACTTAATATAATGAGAAGGCCCTTATTACTAAATATATACGTGATTTGAACAACAGAATGCAACATTATTATAAAAATTAGATTTGATAAAAATATTTCAGGAAAGTACAAAATAGGAGATAAAGTTTATCTTAAAGAATCTCAAATTAAAGATAAAAGTCAAAATTTGTTTAATGGTCCTTTTGAAATTGTGCAATTATTTGATAATTCTGCAATAGTTTTAAATCCGCAAACTAATCAAAAATCTAAAATTAATTTCGATAGACTGAAACCCTACTATGAGTAGTTTCTTTGGTTTCAGATTCTTCGTGCTGATAAATATTATATCAGCTCAGTACACACTTACTCCTGTTAATAACACCGTTGGAATCTTTTTCCATGAAGAATGTACTATCAAAATTACGAATGAAAAATGGACACTTTTAGTTTACAAAGATCTGGCCCAATTAAGAAAACAATGGAAAATAATGATAAAATACTTATAGAAATTTTGGATACTTTAGAAGATCCGTCTCCAAGGTTTATAGCTTTTAAGTCTGAAGTTCAAACACACATAAGTTTACACAAATTTCGAATTCAATAGGTCAAAAATATAAAGAAATTATAGGAGAAACTAAATCTTATAACTCCAGGGCAAAGCGAGTATATTTAATGGAATCGGAACTGTTTGGAAAACTATTACTGGTAATTTAGATGCATCAGATGGAGAATATTATAATGATTGTATTAACAAATTATCTCATGATGAATTTGAGTTGGAAAATCTTCTTAAAAAACAAATTTCAGTTACAACTTCTGTTATTAAAAATTTTAATAATACTATACAAAAATTACAAATTGATGAGAAGACTTATAATGAAGATATAAAAGAAATTCAAAATACTTTGATGGATATTGCTGATGATGTCGCATTTTTTGAAGCACAAATAAGGATATTGAATATGTGTGAATCACTAATGGAAAGCTATATTTTCTTAGAAGATTCCCTTAATACAATTTTAAATTCTATCACTTTTGCTCGCATAAGATTATTACATAGCTCAATAATAGCACCTTCAGATTTAATCAATTCTTTACAAGATATAGCAAAATCTCTTGTGAGAAATAATTTACCTTAACAACCGTATACGTCAAATATAGCCAACTATCTTAATATTATTGAATTAGAGGCATATCAATCAGAAAGTAAACTAATATTTGTTCTCAAAATTCCTCTCACTGATCCAGAAGCTTATATACTATATCGACTTTATCCAATACCAATATTAGATGATCGAACAGGTATCTATCATATTTTACCAACTACACAAAAATATATTGCGCGGGATGATGATTCACTGCTGTATTTGTCATTGCGAAACCTGGATAATTGCAAGACTCTTGAAAGAAGCATAAAAATCTGTTCTAATCTCCTCCCATATCCAATTGACAACGATGCAATTTGCGAAGCACAACTATTAAGAAGATTAACTCGAGCTGCCCAAATTAGGACAGCCCGGCGGTAGAGACGATCCACTGAGGAAGGGCCTCAGTGGAGCAGGAGTGCGGAAGTACCTGCGACTCCTCCATCAGGGCCTTGCACCTGAGGAGGCTAGAAAACAGGCTCTTCAGCACCCCATCAAACCAATCCACTCAACCCCGGGAGTAACCCCGACGGGTAAGGGGAAAGGCAAGAGAGGTCCGGAGCACATCACACCTCCGGAACGGCCTCACTCAAAGAAGCCGAAGACAGCTGCGGCAAAAACCGGGCAAGCCACTGGATTTGCAGCAGCAGTCAAGGCAGGGAAGGCGACCAGGGTAGGAATATTACCCAAGGAATACCCGAAGGTTATCCTGGAAGCCGAGCGGCTCTCCTCACTAGAGGATATGCTAGTGGAAGAGATGTGCCGCAGCGAGGAGAGGGGGATCCACTTCACCGGCATTCATTTCCGTTGTGGAATGATGCTGGTAGACTGTGGATCCCAGAAATCGGCGGACTGGCTCATGAAGTCAGTGCCGACACTCAGTTCTTGGGAGGGACCCGAGTTGGTGGCGTTGGGAGAGAATGACATCCCTAAACCCGTCACCATAACCGTGTTCTTCCCACGAAGCCTCGACATGGAGACGGAGAAAATCCTCCGACTCGTCGAGGTTCAGAACTCTAACCTCAGCACTGGAGCTTGGAAAGTTCTAAGCTCCAAGAAAGAGGGAAGTGGCAAGGTGCTCACGATTGGGATTGACCACCAATCGGGAGAAGCCCTGAAAGCAGGGGGGTGCCTAATGAACTTTCGGTTCGGGCACATTCCTGTCTCAGGACTGGGCAAGAAACCAAACCCAGTGGTGGTTTCCAGAGATGCGGAGATACCCTCCACATCCCGGAAATCTGGGGAGCAGGGAGCTCCAGTTGACTCGGGTCGAACTGGGGCTCCGACTGACTCCAAGGAGACAACCGGGGGGACGGAGAATACCTCTGCACCCCTGGAGGTTGAGGGCCAAACCCAAGAAACTTCCTCGAATTCCGGAAAGGACACCTCCCGTATGGAATTCGAGGAAGGACAGGAAGAGAGAAGGCAGGGGGATTTATAGAGGCTGGACTACCCAGCCCATCCACCCCACACAAATAACCCTTCATCTTCACGAAGGCAGCGCAGGTGAACCTGCATCACGCGAAGGGAGCTTCAGCAGTGATTGTAAGGTTATTCGCAAAGCTAAAACTGGATATTGTACTGATCCAGGAACCCTGGATCGACAAAGTAGGCCAAATCAGAGGTTTGGCCTGTAAAGACTCAATATTGATTTATGACCAGAGGCAAGTATCCCCACGTGCCTGTGTGCTCATAAGAAACAATATTAAATATATTTGTGTTTCAGAATACATGACTCGGGATCTAACTCCAATAATGGTACACCTCAATATTGGGGGCATCGACCGAGACATTGTCATAGCATCCGCTTACTTCGCTGGAGATGGGCCAACAACACCACCAGCAGAAGTGCAGGAGCTGGTACAATACTGTAACAGCAGACAACTGCCAGTCATAATAGGCTGTGACGCCAATGCGCATAACGTTATTTGGGGAAGCACGAACAACAATTCCAGAGGGGAGTGCTTACTTGAATATCTCTTAGCTAATAACCTCGAAACCCTCAATGTGGGGACAACTCCCACTTTTGTCACGAGAGCAAGAGAAGAAGTCCTGGATGTAACAATTGCTAATGTTGCTGCGAGGAGAAATGTTATAGGTTGGAAAGTGATGAACGAACCATCACTTTCAGACCATAGGATTATCGAATTCAGGATAACGGGGGAGGTTACCTCGTCACTCAAGCAGAAATCCTAGAAATACGGATTGGTCTATCTATAAGATCCATCTGAAGCAAAACTTGGAACAGATCGACAAGAATGGGGCAAAACACCCGCACTACGATCTGGAACAAAAAGTCGAACAGGTTAGTGCGGCAATAACTGAGGCTTTTCACTCAAGTTGTCCACTCTCGAAAGTTCGAACAAGTAAGGAAGCACCTTGGTGGAACAAGAACCTGTCAAACCTCAGGCTAGAGGTCCGTCGGCTCTTTAATAGGGCCAAAAGAGATGGTAATTGGCAGGGGTACACTGAGAAGCTTACTCAGTACAATAAGGAGATCAGGAAGGCTAAAAGGCTTAATTTTCAAGCCTTTTGTGAAAAGATCACTTCCACTCCCACAGCAGCCAGACTTCAAAAAGTCATGGCAAAGGGGGGAATAATTCCCACAATGTCGCTTAAAAAGCCAGACGGGTCATACACTGAGGGAGAAGAGGAACGATCCACTCTCCTCCTCAAAACACACTTCCCAGGTAGTGAACCCTCAATCAGTATGGACATAGCAACTCAAATCAAGAATCCTCGCAGGGAAGATTGGGATATTGCTAAGAAAATATTTACAAAGCAACGGTTGGAATGGGCAATAAACACCTTTCAACCGTATAAATCACCAGGAGTAGATGGAATTTCCCCAGTACTCCTGCAGAAAGGAATGGAGGAGATTCTTCCCCATCTTCTGAGGATATCAAGAAGCTGTTTAGCACTGGGTCATATGCCTAAAATTTGGAGAAGGGCAAAGGTAACCTTCATACCAAAAATAGGTAAAAAAGATGCGACCGATCCTCGATCTTTCAGACCCATCTGCTTAACATCGTTTCTATTGAAAACAATGGAGAAAGTAGTGGATAACCACATAAGAACGGAGTATCTGGAGAATAAACCACTTCACAAATGTCAGCATGCTTACAGGGCGGGTAGATCAACAGAGACGGCCCTGTATCAGCTGACCGAAGTCATCCAGAGCACTCTGAATAACAAAGAAATCGCCATGTGTGCCTTCCTAGACATATCTGGGGCCTTTGACAACACAACTCACGTGTCGGTCGAAGAGGCACTCAAAAGGCGAGGGGTGAACAAAACCATTATTAAATGGATGTATGAGATGTTAAAGACGAGAATAGCTGAGACGCAGGTGGGCAATCAAACCACCTCCGTTAGGGCCACTCGCGGAACACCTCAAGGAGGAGTAATATCTCCCCTTTTATGGAGTCTAGTAGTGGATGAACTACTCCACAGGCTTACGGAGCTTGGCTTCGAATGTATAGGCTATGCAGATGACATAGTCCTAATAGTTAGAGGTAAATTCTGGAATACCTTATGCGACTTGATGCAAGAGGGCCTCAAAACTATTGAACAGTGGTGCTTGTCAGTAGGACTAAATATCAACCCAACCAAGACCACAGTAATTCCATTTACCAGGAAAAGGAAACTTCCAACTACGAAATATCTCTCTTTACAGGGAGACATCATAGGATGGAAGTCTGAAGTTAAATATCTGGGAGTAACCCTAGATAGCAAACTTCTGTGGAACAAACACTTCGAGATTACTGCCAATAAAGCAACAAAGGCCTTGATGGCGTGCAGAAGACTCGCTGGTAGGACTTGGGGTTGTAACCCAAAAATACTGCGATGGATGTACGTCATGATTGTGAGGCCTATAATAACTTATGGAGCAATAGTTTGGCATGTCAAGGCAAGGCAAACCTATACGAGGACTGCCCTCGATAGATTACAAAGGCTTGCCTGTGTCTGTATCACTGGAGCCTTGAGAACGTGCCCAACTAGAGCACTGGAGATCATTACAGATCTCACACCTCTACATCTGGTGATAGATAGAGTAGCCCATGAGGCCATTCTAAGACTATCCAGGGAAGGTACTGGCCATGAGGGAATTAGGAATCAAAGAGCCTGGTCCTCTCTGACGAACTATATCCTGTCAGCGAACCTTCCCAGTGACGAGATGATAAAGAAAACTAGCATCGAGAAAACGTTCACCACGATGCTAAGTAGAAAAGAAGATTGGGAAAGGGAGTCTACATCCCAAGCCCTTAAGAAAAATACCATCAAATGGTACACAGATGGTTCTAAAACCACGACGGGGACTGGCGCTGGAGTATTCGGGCCTGGCACCAAATGCTCACTACCGTTAGGCCGCTGTCCAAGCATCTTTCAGGCAGAAATACTTGCAATCGAAAGATGTGTTGAAATGAACCTAGAAAGAAACTATCAGAAATGTGATATAGCCATACACTCTGATAGTCAGGCTGCGATTAAAGCACTGAGCTCCCATATCATCGATTCTAAGATAGTATGGGAGTGCCGAAGAAAACTCAACAAAATCGGCAAGAATAACAAGGTCTATCTAATCTGGGTTCCCGGCCACTCCGGAATCAAAGGAAATGAAGAGGCCAACACACTTGCCAAAAAAGGAGCACAAGCTCCTTTTATTGGCCCAGAACCTTTCTGTGGCACAGGTAAATGTACCTACAAGAAAGAGTTCCAGGAGAAGGAAGAGACCGAAAGAGAAAACCTCTGGCGGAATCTTCCTGGGCTGGATCGTTCCAAAAAGTTTCTTGGAAACTTTGACACTGCGAGATCTAAGAAACATCTGGATCTTAGCAAGAATATGCTACACCTGCTCACTAGATTCCTTACAGGACATTGCCGCCTCAGGAAGCACCTGTCGAGATTGGGTCTAGCAGAAAACGACGAGTGCAGATTCTGCGGGGAAGAGGAGGAAACTCCGGATCACCTGGTGACGGAATGCCTCGCAATAGCCAGCCAACGCATAAAATGCTTTGGACAAGAAACTGTCAGTAGTGAGGAAGTAATCCGCTTGAAGCCATCCCAGATACTGGAGTTCATTAGAACTCTGGAACTGGAGGGCGAGCTGTAGAAATCGAAATAGCGAGAACAGCTCTGACGGGGGGCACAATAGACCTAAAGGTCGCAGTGCATTGAAACCCCCTTTCAATCTACAATCTACAATCTACAACTCAGATGCCCAAGACATGTCAAACATCTCTTCTTTTTGTTAAAGTTTATAATGTCTACCAAATTGATTTAAATCTATGGTTAATCACTGTTTCGGACCCTCTGCCAATCACGATTAAATGTGGAAATAGGGAAATTAAATCAGAAATTATTAAAACTAATAGTTTACTGAAATTACAACCTGAGTGTAGTGCCTTTATTGGAAGTACAAGAGTTCATGCTCAATACCCAATTGACACATACCAAGAAATCAAGTATCGAAGTCATCCAGTCACAATTCCATTTGACTGTTGCAAAGATATTCCTGAAAAATTACAAATTCCTGAACTAGAACCTCTTAAGTTGAACAAAATTGATTCTGAAGATTTGAACATTGCACAACACAAACTAAATCAGTATTCAGAAGAATTAGCAAAAATGATGAAACAATCTCCGATCAGTAAATATACACATTGGTTCACCATTCTAACCATTGTAATAATAATTTTATTGGTAATACTTTATGTGACCTCTAAATGTAGAAGAAAGCATCATCGAATTGGAATAGCTTTAACCAACGATTACCCACCATCACCACCAGGACCAGGTTCCAGTATTTCATTCCAGCAAAGTATAAGAAGAATTCTTCCTAAAAGAAGAGCAAGTATCTATGTCGGAGAACCCATAGATGGAAACATCGAATTAAATCCAAATAAATCATTAACTTAAAAAGTTGTTGGAAACTCCACCAACTTTTCTTAAATGGGGGAGTTGTTATATAAAGTTATAATTGAATTATTTTTAAAGTCATATAATAATAGCAAAGTATTATTTTTAAATATTATTTCATAATATTATATTACATCCGCAAGACGCAGTATCTCAGCATATCGTATTACATCTACAAGACGCAGTAGTATTACACCATATCATATTACATCTGCAAGACGCAGTTTTAAGAAGATAACAAAAGTGGTAAGGATATTTACGTGCCAGAGATGCAGACCAGTAGTCAGCAAGTTACCATAAAGACCATTGTTAGTTGTTTATCCAGTTTGGCCTCCAAAAAGACATTACTATGTATTTTATCTATAATATTCTAGAAGAAGAAACATTTTTGATTGTATAAATACCAGATCTCCAGCTAACAGCATTATTCACAATTCACAATTCACTTATTCACTTACTTGTGTTGTGAGTCAATATTATATTTTATTTGTACTTTAATTTTTTTGTGTTAATAAATAATTGTTTTTAAAAAGTGATCTTGGAGTTATGTGATTTAACATATATATATTATATTTGTATTTTAAAACTTCACTTTTTTAAAAATAATAATATTTATTATAATTTATTAGTTACAAAAATATAATAATAAAAATGAAGAAAAACAACGTGAACTGAGAGCTACTGCTTATTTGAACCAAGAACGTCGGGGAACCAGGTGCAATCGTATTTATAGTGATTTTATGCTGATTAAGCATCATGTGACTTGCGCTTGGTTCGTCCGTTACAAGTTCTAGAGCATGGGATCTGCAAGTTTGCATATTCTGATAAAACTACAATATTCTTAGAATATGGAATATTCCAGAGTATGGGAATTGCAAAGTTGCATATTCTGTGAGAATGTAAAATGTATTGAATCCTGAGAATGTTCCAGAGTGCGAAACTGCAAGTCAGCATTATCTCTGAGAACGAAAATATGAACAAACAAAAATAATAAAACACGTGTCGTTGAATATGGTGAATTATATTGGGATATAACAGCTCCCTCTTATAAAAGAAAAATTGATGTTATACAGCAATTTTTTGGTTAGAATAAAAATTAAAATAAAATGTAAAATAAGTGTATACAAAAAATATATAAAAAAATATAAAAGGTAAAATAAAATAGGTAAAAATGAGTGTCAATAAATGTTCACTTTTAAAAGAAAAGAGTTTCACTTCACTTAGAAGGTCCTTTACACTGTAGTTTCTATAGATCATGGATTTTATTCTTTGTAATGTCTCGTTGGGTTTCAAGTCCGGCTCTGGATTTGGAGATGTTTTCTTATGGAGTATAATTTTGAAAATTACATAGATGGTTGTTAGAATCACAATAGTGGAAACGGTGAACCAGGATATGTTTCTTTCGATGAAGGGTTTATTTATAAGTTCATCGAGATCTTTAGAATATTGTTCTAACTTGTACTTGGCTGATGAAAGATCGTCCATATTCATGTTATTTAGGTTGAATGGTTCCAGTTCTTGAACTAAAATCTTTTTCTGGTATATGTAAACAGCAATTATCACTGGATATGGATTGTGTGAAACTTCGATGATGTTGCGTGTTTCTGCTTGGACTTTAGTGATACCAATAAAGGCATAGCAGTTTGTAGTTAACTTGAAGTTTGAATTCTTGTTTACAATAATGGTTTTGGCCAATACCTCTTTGTAGTGAATTGTTATGTGAAGTGGCTCTGTTACTAGGATAAGCCACATGTTTTCTTCCAGTTTTTGGACGTTGTTACCTTGACCATGTATTAGAGATGTTTCGCAGTTTTCGGGAAAGTCTCTGAAGTTTCTAAAGAGCTGTGCCTCGCAGATAGCATTTGCGTCTATTGGATATGGGTAGACATTGGAACACAATTTCTTGTAGGGTGCAAGTTGTTTGCACTGGCTAGGATCTTTTATTAGTGCGTATGTCAAAGAATCATCATCTCGCGCAATGAATTTTTGAGTAAAAGATAAAATGTGATGAATACCAGTTCTGCTATCATATATTGGGATAGGATAGAGGTGGAACATTGTGAATGTTTGAGGTTCAACTAATGGAATTTTTAAAACAAAAACGATTTCTGATTCTGTTTGAAATGCTTCTAATTCAATGATTTCTAAAAATTGGGCTATACTTGAATGTTTAGCCGGTAGTGGTAAGTTATTTCTTAATAGATTTTGAGATATTTCCTTTAATGATGTAATCAGATTATCTGGTTGGATTATGGATGAATGAATTATTCTTAATCTAGCAAATGTAATAGCATTTAAAATGTCATTGAGGTTATCTTCAAGGAACAAAAAGCTTTCCATCAGTTTTTCACATATTTCGAAGAAACTCAATTTTGCTTCTATAAGTGCCAATTTGTCGGATAGCTGGTGAATAGCTTTCTCAATGCTATTCATATTTTTATTAAATTTAGTTTCATCAAATTTGAATTGATCAATAGTTGTATTGAAATCGTCAATGATTGATCTTGTTACAGAGATTTGATTCATCAAAAGGTTCTCTATTTTGTTTTGATCTAGTTTTAGCTCATTTATACATTTGACGTAGTATTCTCCGTCAGTTGCGTCCAAATTGCCTGTTATAGTCTTGAATATGATTCCTAAGCCGTTAATTATTCCTCTCTTTTGTCTTTTCGTGTCTGCAGATATTTCAGAAAAATTTTATTTTATTGATGAGTTAATTTGATATAGTAGGCTGGTATGAGTCGTAACTTCTGCACGGAAAGAATTCATGGTTGTGTAATTCTTACTGAGTTTAAAATAGATTGGAGGATTCTTTCGTTATGTTCGTATGTCTCTGATAGAATTGATATGTTCTTGTGAACTAGTAACGTCCATTTGTCGTTTGTTATTGTTAGTCTTGTTTCGTCATGGTAGTAAACTCCTATAGTGTTATTGATTGTATCAATACTGTATAGGCTTCTGGATAGTGCTGATCCGAACAACGCAATAAACCTGATATTTAATTTTCTAAATAAGGTTTCATTCTATCAAAGTTAACTTTACTTCTTTGATTTGTTCTGTTGTTAAGAACAGTGGCTGAATTTCTATAAACTTCAATAATTTCGAAGGGACCGTTAAATTTATTTTGTAATTTGTCCTTGATCTGCGATTCTTTAATGTAGACTTTGTCGCCTATATTGAATTGATATGGATTATTGGATATATGTTGATCAAAGCGGACTTTTGCCTTTTCTTTACTAGAGTTTATTCGACTTCTAGCTATTCTATAGTAATGAGAAATTCGGTTGTTTAGATCTCTAATATATTTTGTAATTAACTCTTTGTGATTGTATGTGTTTTCGGGAGGTCTACTTGAAGTGTGACCAAATACTAATTCATACGGTATAAAACCGTGTGTCTTGTTCATTGAACGGTTGTATGAAATGATGCGTATGGTAAGATGTTAAACGGGTGCTCATTTGGGTGTTCTGATACATGCGTTCGAATCATTTCTAATAGTGTGGAATGGAATCTTTCGAGGGATCCATTGGATTGTGGATGTCCTACACTGGAATTAGTTACTTTTATATCAAAGAGAGTGCACATGTCACGAAAAAGAGAGTTGTCGAATTCTCAACCAAAATCGCAATGAATTCGAGTTGGGGTACCGTAGTGTTGGAGATAAATCAAAATTGTGTTGACTACACTTTTTGCTGTCTTGTCAGGTAATCCGTATGCTTGAGAGAATTTCGTGAGTTCGTCTCGTATAGTTAGTGCGTAATGTCTTCCGGGTACTTCTAGAATGTCTATATTAATCCTTTCAAACGGGGCTCTAGGTGTTTCTGTGATAACTAGAGGGCTGTCTAAGTTTTTCCTGCAAATCTTTGTTTTTTGACAAACTTCACAAGCTTTGATATGCTTTTCTACGTCCTTAGTTATACCGGGCCAATTGTATCGTTCGCGAATTCTACGGATAGTTTCGTTAATACCGCGATGAATACTGGTTTTTCCGTTAAGGTACTGATCGAGAATGATAGGGATCTGATCCTGGTCTGGTGTTTTGAGAATATCTTGACATACTTTAAATTTAACATCTTTTTCAGAGAATATAAATGAAAGTATCTTTAATATGGGGAGATCAGGATTATTTTCAACAAAGTATGTTGTATCGGATTGTATAGTGTCTTGATTTCTAAAAATAGAAGCGAATAAGTATTCGTTGACGGAATCGGGATCGTATGGAATTGGAATAATAAAATATTTTCTATTCCTGACACTTTTGCTTGATAATACATTGATTTTACAGTTGGAAAAGTCAGCATTCTCTTCGAAAATGTCTTCTATAATCTTGTGATGATAGTCTTTTAGATTGTTTTGTTGAAAGAAAGTTAAAATATTTTTTATGTTCTCTTGCTAGAAGTTGCTGGTTTGTAAATTCTATTTTTGAATAATCAATAAGTGACCTTAACTTATACGCATTGACAAATATTTTGAATTCTTCGTATACTTGTTCGTTGCCGATTTTATTAGATTTTTCGGATTCATTGTCTGAGTCTTCGTCATCGTCATTGTGTATGGGGAGGATTGGAAAATGAGAGGAATGTGCTTTTGACTGAAATTTATTATAATCGGAAATATGGTTGATTTTAATTCGGGAAAGTGCGTCAGCATTGCGATTAATCCTTCCAGGTTTATATTCAATTTGATAATCATACTCTTCAAGCTTAAGACGCCATCTTGCTAAACGACTACCTGGGTCTTTGATAGAGAATAACCAAGTGAGAAGTCTATGATCGGTAATTAGGATACATTTTCTGCCGAAGAGGTACGGTCGAAAATGTTTCACGGACCACACAATAGCTAATAGTTCCCTTTATATAGTAGAATAATTTGTCTCAGCTTTGCAGAGTGTTCGAGAAGCATAAGCTATAGGGAGATCTTTTCCTACTGGTCCTTGAGAAAGTACGCTGCCAATTGCAAAGTTACTTGCATCGGTTGTAAGAATAAAAGGATCGTCAAAATTGGGATAATTAAGAATTGGAGATGTGACCAGGGATAGTTTTGAATTTTTGAAAGATTCTTGGCATTGTATATCGAAATTGAAAGTTGTTTTTTTTTTCAAGTAATTTGTTTAAGGGTTTAGAAAGTTTTGCAAAATTATGAATGAACCTGCGATAATATCCTGCAAGTCCTAGAAATGATTTTATTTCTTTCGGATTTGTGGGTTGAGGAAAATTTTGTATGCAATCTACTTTTGATGGATTGGGTTTTACGCCATATTTTGTTATTAAGTGGCCAAGATAAGCGACTTTCTTACGGAGACATTCGCACTTATCGGGTTGTATCTTACGATTTGAATTATGGAGACGTTGGAAAACTTCATGAAGTCTTTTGAGATGTTCATGGATAGTTGGAGAGTATACGATAATGTCGTTTATATAAACTAAACATCTCTCGTTCTGTATACCTAATAGAATATTATCCATAACTCGCTGGAAAGTTGATGGGGCATTTTTCAATCCGAATGGCATTCGAGCAAATTCGTAATGACCATTTTCAACGGAGAAAGCTGTTTTAGGAATGTCTTTCGAATCAATTTCTATTTGATGAAAGCCGGATGCCAGATCGAGGGTCGTAAAATACTCACATTTACCTAACTGGTCAAGGAGGTCGGAAATATTTGGAAGAGGGTATTTGTCTCCTACCGTCAGTTCGTTAAGTTTCCTATAGTCTATCACAACTCGCCATTTTTCTTTTCCTGATGCGTCTGATTTTTTTGGTACTACCCATACAGGAGAAGACCATGGAGAATTTGATGGTCGAATAATACCTTGCGCTAACATATTGTTGATCTGATTCTTAACTTCTTGCTTGTGTATGTGTGGGTATCTATATGATTTCGTAAAAACGGGTTTCGCATCGTTGGTATCTATAGAATGCTTGATTTCGTTTGTAAAAGTTAACTGTTCGTTTTCTAGATAGAATATATTTTCAAAATTTAAACAGAGATTGATGACTTCCTCTCTTTCTTCATCGTTTAGATGTTCTAAGCGTAATTGTTTTAATATTTCAGATTTTCTGTCCGTCTGTTCGACAATAATTTCATTATTAAAATTATTAATGTTAAAATTGTCAAACGGTTCCATGTATAATTCTGGAATTTCGATATCTTTTGAGATAGCATTTGCATTTAAAATAGTTATAAGAAATTCACCTTTATCATTAATATTTACAAGAGAGTGAGGGATACAAACCTTTTCAATTTCAAGACCGGTGACAATAGCGTCAGTATTTGTTAGTGTGGTTCTTAATTTGAAGACTTGTTCAGATCTGGGTTCTAACAATACACGGTTCTTTATTGGTATTTTAATGTTGTGTTGCTTTCTTTCAGGATGGGATAATTTTGGATTGCTTTCGGAAATTTTGTCGATAACCTTAAATAATGGGACGATTTTGAAATTTGTTTCTAACTTTTGATCTTTGAAATTAATTACTGCCTTATAATGCTGAAGCCAATCTGCTCCAACTAGTCCATCGAATTGGATATCAAGATCGCAAATGTAAATTTTATAAGGATCATTTTTTGCAAAAAGGTATCATAACAGATTCGGTAATTAGAATCTTTTGGTCTTTTATTCCTTGGAAAACAACATTTTCGGGGCTTCTATTTAAAAATGCTTCGCATGTTTTTGGTTTGAAAATTGATATGCCTGCTCCACTATCTACGAGAATTGTAAATCTTTTTGAGGAGTCTTCGAAATAGTAGAGATTTTTAGAATTTACTTTAAGTGTTGAGCTTACATGAACATTTGTTCTGGGTGCTTGGCATACGGGTGAAGGTTGTCGATAGTCATAGTTTGAATTGGGGTTGTGTGTTCTTCCAAAACTGGTTTGTTGGGATCTGGGGCTTTTAAAGTTGGGCAAAGAGGAAAATTTTGATCATAAAAATCTTCGGATGGTGATGTAGAACTTTCGCAATTGTTTTGGAAAGATTCCAACTGATAATACTCTTGCGAAAAATTGTTATAAATTTCATCTTCATAAAAATCGGGAGTATAATTAGACTGTTCATTGGTAATAAAATTGTTGTGATAATATTGATCTTCTACTGGATTATTAAAATGATGTGTATGATGTGGTTGCTGTCTTATATTTGGATTTGATTGAATGACATATGGTCTTTGAACATTGGGATTGGGTCTAGAAAATTGATTGTTATATGTACTAGGTTGTCTATTTTGGGTTTGAGAAGATGATTGATTTTGGGGATTAAAGTTGCTGAAAGATGGTCGAAAGTTTTGTTGATAATTTTGAAATGAAGGCTGTAATGATCTCTTTCTTGTAAGACAATCTTGGATCATGTGGCCTGGTCTTTTACAATATGAACATTGTGGAAGTTGGATAGGTTTTTTCATATTATTCTGAGGTCTATTCTGAAATTTTTGATTCTCAAAATAAGATAGTTGAAGTTCCTTTTTAATTATATTCAAAGCTGAAAGCATGTCGCTTGGATTACTAGCTCTAACTATTTGACCTAATTTCTGTTCAAGTCCAGTTAATGCCGTTGTCAATACCATTGCGTCTGTTAATTTAGTTTGAGCAATTTTTTCAGGTAAAGTCATGTTTTGTTTGTTGATAGCAGAGTTAATTTTCGATTCATGCGTCTGCAAACGAGCTATGAAAGTTAATGGTGATTCATTTTGTAACAGTTTCATACGTTGAAGATCCTGAATTAATGAGGTTAAATCTCGTGAAACTCCTAAGTGTGAATCTAAAAGATGTAAAATTTCTTCCCATGAATTTGGGTTTCGAGAATTGACAAGTTCGGCTGCTCGGCCTTTAAGTTTATTCTTAATGTGTAATGTAAGGATAAGCTTTTGATCTCCGGTTGCCATGTTGAATGCCATGGAACATGCGTTTGTGAATGTGGTTAAAAATATCTGATTACCATCATAATCAGGGATAATAGAAAATATCTCTGAAAGTTCGTATTGTTCTACAGAAATAATTTGTGATTCGGGGTTGACGTCAGCGTTCGCGTCGGAACTAGCTTGCCCTCTTGTAGTTGGCATTGTGTTTTCAGGGCGAAAACGTAAATATAGGGGATAAATTTTGGATAAATGTCAAAACAATATGATAACAGAAATGTTCAATCGAACTGATAAAATACGATAATAATTGTAGGTAAATTGTAAAAAAAATGTTTCAATAATTGCTAAAAATTTTAAACGAGATGATTCTTTGCACTTACTTGACTAAAATCCGCATTCCTGGCAGAAGATGAAATCTTTTATTCTCCGTGAGCGTTGCTACGACAGGGTGAGCGTTCGCGTGTTCCGTTGTCGCCGGAGAGACCGTCTTCGTTGCTGGTGATGTGGATTGGAACTTGGTTCTCCGCAGCTTCGATTCTTTCTTCTTTTAAGGTTTGGAAACCACCGTTGACACTTATAACAACGTTGAGGAATCCTACTGACTACGCCAATTTTATATTTGTATTTTAAAACTTCACTTTTTAAAAAATAATAATATTTATTATAATTTATATATTTATATATTTATATAATAATAAAAATGAAGAAAAACAACGTAAACTGAGAGCTACTGCTTATTTGAACCAAGAACGTCGGGGAACCAGGTGCAATCCTATTTATAGTGATTTTATGCTGATTAAGCATCACGTGACTTGCGCTTGGTTCGTCCGTTACAAGTTCTAGAGCATGGGATCTGCAAGTTTGCATATTCTGATAAAACTACAATATTCTTAGAATATGGAATATTCCAGAGTATGGGAATTGCAAAGTTGCATATTCTGTGAGAATGTAAAATGTATTGAATTCTGAGAATGTTCCAGAGTGCAAAACTGCAAGTCAGCATTATCTCTGAGAACGAAAATATGAACAAACAAAAATAATAAAACACGTGTCGTTGAAATATGACACCTGTGAGACTTGATCGTTATTATTGAATATGGTGAATTATAATAATATTTATTATAATTTATATATTTATATATTTATATAATAATAAAAATTAAGAAAAACAACGTGAACTGAGAGCTACTGCTTATTTGAACCAAGAACGTCGGGGAACCAGGTGCAATCCTATTTATAGTGATTTTATGCTGATTAAGCATCACGTGACTTGCGCTTGGTTCGTCCGTTACAAGTTCTAGAGCATGGGATCTGCAAGTTTGCATATTCTGATAAAACTACAATATTCTTAGAATATGGAATATTCCAGAGTATGGGAATTGCAAAGTTGCATATTCTGTGAGAATGTAAAATGTATTGAATTCTGAGAATGTTCCAGAGTGCAAAACTGCAAGTCAGCATTATCCCTGATAACGAAAATATGAACAAAGAAAAATAATAAAACACGTGTCGTTGAAATATGACACCTGTGAGACTGGATCGTTATTATTGAATATGGTGAATTATATTGGGATATAACATATATATATATATATATATATATATAATAAGAAGATATCTATTATTTAATTAGCCTCTCGATATCTAGGTGGCGCGAGTTGTGCCTCGCTGGTAGATCAGGTCAGAGAACTTTGACTATCTTCCAGTTGCTTTTGTTTAGTCGGGTACAGCTTCCACTTATGTGGCGCTTATGAAAGCTAACGAGCTTGAAATCACGTGATCCGCTTCTAGTGGGTGGCTGTATCTGACTAAATAAGAGCATAAAGGTGTAGAGTATCTCCATAATTCTATATTATATATATATATAAAGATGTTCTTGGGGTATGCAGTCATATATTCAATAAAATTCTTTGATTGAAGCCGAGCTTTTGAGAATTTTTATTCTCTTCTTCAGGGCAAACTACAAATAGTTACAAAATTATTTCAACAACAACTTAATATTATTATAAAAATACTTACAATCGTGAATTTAGAATAAATTAGCCAAAAACAGGAAAGATTTCATAGCCATCAATTACAAATGTCATTATTTATATTTGTCATGGTAACACAATAAGTTAGAAAGTATCTAGATTTAGTTGATAAAAATGAATA
Source organism: Crioceris asparagi (assembly GCA_958507055.1). Taxonomy (NCBI): domain Eukaryota; kingdom Metazoa; phylum Arthropoda; class Insecta; order Coleoptera; family Chrysomelidae; genus Crioceris; species Crioceris asparagi. The sequence continues at coordinate 60,681,407 of OY293829.1, read as the reverse complement.
TTACTGAATGATCTTTATATGTTTGTAGCTATTTGAACAAGGAGCACAATTAAATTAAAATTATTAATAAGGCAGATACAGGTTCAGTTTAAAAAAATATATGTAATTTAAGAATATTGCATAAATACATACATATATACCCATACATAGACTAAATTACTTTTATTCTGGGCTTGAACTGTTAAAAGAAAAAGATATATAATATTATTTAAAATTTCTATATAAGTGTAATCATATTCTCTCACAATATGAAACATATAAACATGATTATTCAGAAAAGTGTACTGATAATTATTCACTCAAAAAAGGCCGATTTCTCTCACTAATCAACCTCTAAATTTTTGGGTGAAATAAATGTTTTGAAATCCTCAAATACTCTTTAATGTTCTCTCAAATATTCATAAATATTCAAATTAATATATAAAATCATATTCTCTCACAATACGACATGAGAATGAAACATTTTGAAAATCACTTTTCTAGAAACAAGCTGTTATCTCTCACTAATGAACATGCATATTTTCGAAAACATTAAATGTTATGAAAATCTTTCATAAATATAATGAATTTTAAGAGAATAATTCTGTTTGATCAACTAAATTTCTCTCACTAATAAGTTGAACTAAATATTTCTATTGTTTTTGGAAACCTTAGATTCTAAAGTTAATTACTATAAAATCAGTTAAGACCAGTCCTTCATTCTAAAATTGATAAACAAATGTTTGATGCATCCTGAACTTAATCTTGAAATAAATGAAATAGTTCCCAATAACGCAACAAATCCTAATAATATTTCTAATGCAAATAATATTTTACCTATCTCTACAGATCTCTACATTACATCAATGAACTCACTAGTAAACTTGTTAATATTTTTAAGAGGTATAATGTTATAATTTCGAGAAAGAATGTAAAAAAATCCCGATGGCCTGTAGTCAGCGGAAAGGTAAATTTTTCAAAATTCATTGAATTGAAATTTGAACAACCTTTTCATTGGTATATCTACATGGTATTACATAAAATTGTCGTATGTGTCATAGCCTTGCGGTTAGAGGTTTCTGTGTTGGCTGTTGAATATAAAGCAGACAGGGTTCGAGTTCCACTTCAAGGCAGATTTTTTTGTTCGCCTATTTCTTTTCAATAAATATACTGTATATTTTTTTAATTAGGGTCTATATTAAGATCTCCAGAAAATGTACAATTACATCAAATTTATATGTAGTGTTTATGTTTTATCAATATTTGTTATTTTTCTTTATTAATTTTTATTTTCTTATCTGTGTGTATTTTATGAAAAATTGCTTTGAACAAAAGTTGTAGGTACTGATTATATCTATAACATAAAATTATTTTTGATGATATTTACACTACGGCTCTTTTTTGATAATTTTTTTAAATGTTTGAATGGTCGCCATTTTGAAACTACTCACCCGATATTGCCCAATAACTAACTCGACCGAGATATTTGAGAGATTGATTTTTGTAGCAAATTTGAACTTGATACCTTCAAAACTGCGACCTCTATCGTGTTAACAAATTTCGTAATAGCCCAAATATATATATATATATATATATATATATATATATATATATATATATATATATATATATATATATATACTATTTTCTACTATTTTCCGTTTTGGTTCCTTTGTTTCCTTCCTACAAATTCTTGGAATTTTTTCTTATAAAAACACTATAAAAAATGTTGTTAATAACCAAGATGAAAAGATCATACCCAACAATAGGTCAAGGACCAGACATTGCTGATGTGGCATGAAACCACAGGGCAGAGACCAGCCCAATTATTCCTAAAAAACCCATCAGCCAAAATGTCCCGCGAAATACTGAATCAAATTCGAAAAACGACAAGGATATTGGCAGGGATGCTCAGAGGACACTGTAGGCTTAGGAAGCATATGAACAACCTGGGCCTGGACGAAGACGACCTATATAGTTTCTGCCAGAAAGAGGAGGTAACCGCTTTTCACATACTATGCGAATATGAAGCCTTGGTAGGAGTGCGGTTTCAATTATTCGGGGAAGAGAAACCGAAGGCAGAGAGCTACGTGAAGGAATTGGTATCTAGACTGCTAAGTCTGCTACTGATTTTATATTATGGTCTATTTGACAGCATTGCGTCGTATGGTATAATCGAATGGGGCTAATAGTGTTAGCACTAATGTTGAGCCCCTGGATCTCAAGAGCAGATGTGCACTTGAGTCTATTGACAAATTTCATGAGTATCATAAAATGAAGTTTAATGTATCTACCAGTGTAACAAGGAATAATAACTTGCTAATTCCTATGATTTATAGAACAGTAAATTTCAAAAGCAGCTTTATAAGGTCCTTAAAAAATTTTAATTTGTTACCAATAGACATGAAATCTCTTAATATATCTAAAACTTCTAAAAAGAAATTATCTGAGTGGATTGGACTAAATTATAATAAAGTAAGTAACTTGCGTACAAGAAAAATATTAGTTTAAGTATATTACACTACTTTTGTTACATTTCTATTTTATGTTTTTCTTTATATTTATTTTACGTAGATTATTAAAAAAATAGTATTTTGTTATTTCTTTTTTTTGTATTATATTTAGTTATTTTTCTTTTCTACTTGGAGAAAAAGTAGAATAGCAAATTAAGAGAATATGGTACGCTAAAAAACAAAAGAACTGAAATATAAATAGATGTAAGCCCTATTAATTATTCACCTTTGCCGATTGTTCTTATCCACCATTATACATGCTTAATATATCGCTCATACTTGTCTCCTAAGAAGTATGAGTTCCAAATTAGGATTGATTATCAAATACAGCTCGTCGCCCTCTCTTCATCAGGGCAGAAATGACATTTCTGATTGATGGCTATGAAATCTTTCCTGTTTGTGGTTAATTTTATCTAAATTCACGAATTTTGCCCTGACGAAGCTTGGCATAATCCAAAGAATTTTATTTTGCATCCCCAAAAAAATCTATTTTATTATATATATATATATATATATATATATATATATATATATATATATATATATATAGATATATATATATATATATATATATATTTATATATATATATATATATATATATATATATATATATATATATGTACACGAGTAGGTCAGAGAGTTTAATTGATATATATAATCTGTTTTTGAGAATCTAATTTGTACTTACTACAATCTCAAAGTGTTTTTTTTATAATTTCCTACATACAATGGCAATCAAGGCCATATAATTCGTGGCTAGAATACATACCCCTCCATTACTGACTTCCTTACGACAAAACTAATTTAACAGTGTATCTTCTTCTCCTTCTTCTCAGCCTAAATTCATACACTGCTGGATGTAGGCCTCTTCTTTTTCTTTCCAGAGTTGGGGTCCTGGGCGAATTGGTACCAGTATTTACCAACTGCTTGTCTGATATCATCCAGCTATTTCTTATGGGGTCTGTCCACACTTCTTCTATTTTTCCAGGATCCCCATCTTAAAATTCTATGTGCCAATCTACTTTGGATCCACTCATTGTATATTTACTCATTTTCAAGAATTTTATAAAAGAGAAAATTATTTTAAGTCATATTCCATTTGGTGGTTATTATCAATATCATAGGTATAATCAAGTACAGACAAATATAACTTGATAACTAATTTCATGGAAGGAAAGAACTTATATACGTTTACTAAGAATTTGCTGAATTAAACTTGAATATGATAAAGAAAATATAAGAAATCTATAGACAAATAAACAGTAAAACATAATATTCTATTACAGCTACGACATCTATCTATAAATCTGATGATGTGACAGAAAAATCAATCAGAGACCCTCAATTGGCAAAACATATTATTCTAGACTCATCAATTACAAAGAACTCGAAGACAAAAGCAAGGAAGTTGACCTCATATGCTAAAATAGGCAATCGATTCAAATCACTAGCATTAGATTCTCCAAAATTGAGATCAAGTTCAAACGATAAGAAAAAACCGAGGGAGTCAACTATAGGTACATCAGTAGATAGTAAACTCTTATCATCTGCATCAACAGCCACAATAACCAGTGAGAAGAATAGAATAGCAAAACGGGCAAGTGTCGACCGATCATCAGAATCAACAATGAAATTCACTGACAAACTAACAAATAGAAAAACTAAAAAAAAGGAAGGAAATTAACAAAAAATGTACCCGATAAATATTTTTTAATGATGAATACTTCTACATTGAAAACTAAACCAGCAACGAATACGTCATTGTTGCCAAAATCGAATATAACTGAGGTTTCTACATCTATATCAACCACCACACTAACGGCGACTACATCATTAGTGGCAAACACGACTGTATCAGAAGTTTCTTATACTACGAGTACATCAACAACCACACCAACAACGACTACATCATTGGAGCCAAACACGACCGAAACAGAGTTTTCTGAGTCTATATCAACCACCACGTCAACAACGAATACACCTTTAGTGACAAACACGACAGTAACAGAAGTTTCTGTTACAATAAGTACAGAATTTTCTGTTACATTGAGTACATCAAAAACCACACCAACAACCACTACAACATTGGAGCCAAACACGACTTATACAGAGTTTTTTGATTCTACGTCAACCACCATGCCCACAACGACTACATCATTGGAGCCAAACACGACTGTAACAGAGGTTTCTGATTCTACATCAACCACCACGACAACAACGACTACATCATTGGAGCCAAACACGAATGAAGCAGAGGTTTCTGATTCTACATCAACCACCACGCCCACAACGACTACATATTTGGAGCCAAACACGACTGAAGCAGAGGTTTCTGATTCTACATCAACCACCATGCCCACAATGACTACATCATTGGAGCCAAACACGACTGTAACAGAGGTTTCTGATTCTACATCAACCACCATGCCCACAATGACTACATCATTGGAGCCATACACGACTGTAACAGAGGTTTCTGTTTCTACGTCAACAACCACACCAACATCGACAACGTCTTTGAAGCCAAACACGAAAGTAACAGAGATTTCTGATTCTACATCAACCACCACGCCAACAACGACTACATCATTGGAGCCAAAGACGACTGAAGCAGAGGTTTCTGATTCTACATCAACCACCACGCCCACAACGACTACATCATTGGAGCCAAACACGAATGAAGCAGAGGTTTCTGATTCTACATCAACCACCACGCCCACAACGACTACATCATTGGAGCCAAACACGACTGAAGCAGAGGTTTCTGATTCTACATCAACCACCATGCCCACAATGACTACATCATTGGAGCCAAACACGACTGTAACAGAGGTTTCTGTTTCTACGGCAACAACCACACCAACATCGACAACGTCTTTGAAGCCAAACACGAAAGTAACAGAGGTTTCTGATTCTACATCAACCACCACGCCAACAACGACTACATCATTGGAGCCAAAGACGACTGAAGCAGAGGTTTCTGATTCTACATCAACCACCATGCCAACAATGACTACATCATTGGAGCCAAAAACGACTGAAGCAGAGGTTTCTGATTCTACATCAACCACCATGCACACAATGACTACATCATTGGAGCCAAATACGACTGTAACAGAGGTTTCTGATTCTATATCAACCACCACGCCAACAACGATTACATCATTGGAGCCAAAGACGACTGTAACAGAGGTTTCTGATTCTACATCAACCACCACGCCAACAACGACTACATCATTGGAGCCAAACACGACTGAAGCAGAGGTTTCTGATTCTACATCAACCACCTTGCCCACAATGACTACATCATTGGAGCCAAACACGACTGTAACAGAGGTTTCTGATTCTACATCAACCACCATGCCCACAATGACTACATCATTGGAGCCAAACACGACTGAAACGCAGGTTTCTGATTCTACATCAACCACCATGCCCACAATGACTACATCATTGGAGCCAAACACGACTGTAACACAGGTTTCTGATTCTACATCAACCACCACGCCAACAACGAGAACATCATTGGAGCCAAACACGACTGAAGCAGAGGTTTCTGTTTCTACGTCAACAACCACACCAAGATCGACAACGTCTTTGAAGCCAATCACGAATGTAACAGAGGTTTCTGATTCTACATCAACCACCACGCCAACAACGACTACATCATTGGAGCCAAACACGACTGAAGCAGAGGTTTCTGATTCTACATCAACCACCTTGCCCACAATGACTACATCATTGGAGACAAACACGAATGAAGCAGAGTTTTCTGATTCAACATCAACCACCATGCCCACAATGACTACATCATTAGAGCCAAACACGACTGTAACACAGGTTTCTGATTCTACATCAACCACCACGCCAACAACGACAACATCATTGGAGCCAAACACGACTGAAGCAGAGGTTTCTGATTCAACATCAACCACCATGCCCACAATGACTACATCATTGGAGCCAAACATGACTGATACGGAGGTTTCTGATTCTACATCAACCACCATGCCCACAATGACTACATCATTGGAGACAAACACGACTGAAGCAGAGGTTTCTGATTCAACATCAACCACCATGCCCACAATGACTACATCATTAGAGCCAAACACGACTGTAACACAGGTTTCTGATTCTACATCAACCACCACGCCAACAACGACAACATCATTGGAGCCAAACACGACTGAAGCAGAGGTTTCTGATTCTACATCAACCACCATGCCCACAATGACTACATCATTGGAGCCAAACATGACTGATACGGAGGTTTCTGATTCTACATCAACCACCATGCCCACAATGACTACATCATTGGAGACAAACACGACTGAAGCAGAGGTTTCTGATTCTACATCAACCACCAAGCCAACAACGACAACATCATTGGAGCCAAACACGACTGAAGCAGAGGTTTCTGATTCTACATCAACCACCATGCCCACAATGACTACATCATTGGAGCCAAACACGACTGAGGCAGAGGTTTCTGATTCTACATCAACCACCATGCCCACAATGACTACATCATTGGAGACAAACACGACTGTAACACAGGTTTCTGATTCTACATCAACCACCACGCCAACAACGACAACATTATTGGAGCCAAACACGACTGAAGCAGAGGTTTCTGATTCTACATCAACCACCACGCCCACAACGACTACATCATTGGAGTCAAACACGACTGAAGCAGAGGTTTCTGATTCTACATCAACCACCATGCCCACAATGACTACATCATTGGAGCCAAACAGGACTGAAGCAGAGGTTTCTGATTCAACATCAACCACCATGCCCACAATGACTACATCATTGGAGCCAAACACGATTGTAACAGAGGTTTCTGTTTCTACGTCAACAACAACACCAACATCGACAACGTCTTTGAAGCCAAACTCGAAAGTAACAGAGGTTTCTGATTCTACATTAACCACCACACCAACAACGACTAAATCATTGGAGCCAAAGACGACTGAAGCAGAGGTTTCTGATTCTACATCAACCACCATGCCCACAATGACTACATCATTGCAGCCAAAAACGACTGAAGCAGAGGTTTCTGATTCTACATCAACTACCATGCCCACAATGACTACATCATTGGAGCCAAACACGACTGTAACAGAGGTTTCTGATTCTATATCAACCACCACGCCAACAACGATTACATCATTGGAGCTAAAGACGACTGTAACAGAGGTTTCTGATTCTACATCAACCACCACGCCAATAACGACTACATCATTGGAGCCAAACACGACTGAAGCAGAGGTTTCTGATTCTACATCAACCACCTTGCCCACAATGACTACATCATTGGAGCCAAACACGACTTAAGCAGAGGTTTCTGATTCTACATCAACCACCACGTCCACAACGACTACATCATTGGAGCCAAACAAGACTGAAGCAGAGGTTTCTGTTTCTACGTCAACAACCACACCAACATCGACAACGTCTTTGAAGCCAAACACGAATGTAACAGAGGTCTCTGATTCTACATCAACCACCACGCCCACAATGACTACATCATTGGAGCCAAACACGACTGAAGCAGAGGTTTCTGATTCTACATCAACCACCATGCCCACAATGACTACATCATTGGAGACAAACACGACTGTAACACAGGTTTCTGATTCTACATCAACCACCACGCCAACAACGACAACATCATTGGAGCCAAACACGACTGAAGCAGAGGTTTCTGATTCTACATCAACCACCATGCCCACAATGACTACATCATTGGAGCCAAACACGACTGAAGCAGAGGTTTCTGATTCTACATCAACCACCACGCCAACAACGACAACATCATTGGAGCCAAACACGACTGAAGCAGAGGTTTCTGATTCTACATCAACCACCATGTCCACAATGACTACATCATTGGAGCCAAACACGACTGAAGCAGAGGTTTCTGATTCTACATCAACCACCATGCCCACAATGACTACATCATTGGAGCCAAACACGACTGAAACGGAGGTTTCTGATTCTACATCAACCACCATGCCCACAATGACTACATCATTGGAGCCAAACACGACTGTAACACAGGTTTCTGATTCTACATCAACCACCACGCCAACAACGACAACATCATTGGAGCCAAACACGACTGAAGCAGAGGTTTCTGTTTCTACGTCAACAACCACACCAACATCGACAACGTCTTTGAAGCCAAACACGAATGTAACAGAGGTTTCTGATTCTACATCAACCACCACGCCCACAACGACTACATCATTGGAGCCAAACACGACTGAAGCAGAGGTTTCTGATTCAACATCAACCACCATGCCCACAATGACTACATCATTGGAGCCAAATACGACTGTAACAGAGGTTTCTGATTCTACATCAACCACCACGCCAACAACGACAACATCATTGGAGCCAAACACGACTGAAGCAGAGGTTTCTGTTTCTACGTCAATAACCACACCAACATCGACAACGTCTTTGAAGCCAAACACGAATGTAACAGAGGTTTCTGATTCTACATCAACCACCACGCCCACAACGACTACATCATTGGAGCCAATCACGACTGAAACAGAGGGTTCTGATTCTACATCAACCACCATGCCCACAATGACTACATCATTGGCGCCAAACACAACTGTAACACAGGTTTCTGATTCTACATCAACCACCACGCCAACAACGACTACATCATTGGAGCCAAAGACGACTGAAGCAGAGGTTTCTGATTCTACATCAACCACCATGCCCACAATGACTACATCATTGGAGCCAAACACGATTGTAACACAGGTTTCTGATTCTACATCAACCACCACGCCAACAACGACTACATCATTGGAGCCAGAGACGACTGAAGCAGAGGTTTCTGATTCTACATCAACTACCATGCCCACAATGAATACATCATTGGAGCCAAACACGACTGAAACGGAGGTTTCTGATTCTACATCAACCACCTTGCCCACAATGACTACATCATTGGAGACAAACACGACTGTAACACAGGTTTCTGATTCTACATCAACCACCACGCCAACAACGACAACATCATTGGAGCCAAACACGACTGAAGCAGAGGTTTCTGATTCTACATCAACCACCATGCCCACAATGACTACATCATTGGAGCCAAACACGACTGAAACGGAGGTTTCTGATTCTACATCAACCACCATGCCCACAATGACTACATCATTGGAGCCAAACACGACTGTAACACAGGTTTCTGATTCTACATCAACCACCACGCCAACAACGACAACATCATTGGAGCCAAACACGACTGAAGCAGAGGTTTCTGTTTCTTCGTCAACAACCACACCAACATCGACAACGTCTTTGAAGCCAAACACGAATGTAACAGAGGTTTCTGATTCTACATCAACCACCACGCCCACAACGACTACATCATTGGAGCCAAACACGACTGAAGCAGAGGTTTCTGATTCAACATCAACCACCATGCCCACAATGACGACATCATTGGAGCCAAATACGACTGTAACAGAGGTTTCTGATTCTACATCAACCACCACGCCAACAACGACAACATCATTGGAGCCAAACACGACTGAAGCAGAGGTTTCTGATTCTACATCAACCACGATGCCCACAATGACTACATCATTGGAGCCAAACACGACTGAAACAGAGGGTTCTGATTCTACATCAACCACCATGCCCACAATGACTACATCATTGGCGCCAAACACAACTGTAACACAGGTTTCTGATTCTACATCAACCACCACGCCAACAACGACTACATCATTGGAGCCAAAGACGACTGAAGCAGAGGTTTCTGATTCTACATCAACCACCATGCCCACAATGACTACATCATTGGAGCCAAACCCGACTGAAACGGAGGTTTCTGATTCTACATCAAACACCATGCCCACAATGACTACATCATTGGAGCTAAACACGACTGTAACACAGGTTTCTGATTCTACATCAACCACCACGCCAACAACGACTACATCATTGGAGCCAAAGACGACTGTAACACAGGTTTCTGATTCTACATCAACCACCATGCCCACAATGACTACATCATTGGAGCCAAACACGACTGTAACACAGGTTTCTGATTCTACATCAACCACCACGCCAACAACGACTACATCATTGGAGCCAGAGACGACTGAAGCAGAGGTTTCTGATTCTACATCAACTACCATGCCCACAATGACTACATCATTGGAGCCAAACACGACTGAAACGGAGGTTTCTGATTCTACATCAACCACCATGCCCACAATGACTACATCATTGGAGACAAACACGACTGTAACACAGGTTTCTGATTCTACATCAACCACCACGCCCACAACGACAACATCATTGGAGCCAAACACGACTGAAGCAGAGGTTTTTGATTCTACATCAACCACCATGCCCACATTGACTACATCATTGGAGCCAAACACGAGTGAAGCAGAGGTTTCTGATTCTACATCAACCACCATGCCCACAATGACTACATCATTGGAGCCAAACACGACTGAAACGGAGGTTTCTGATTCTACATCAACCACCATGCCCACAATGACTACATCATTGGAGCCAAACACGACTGTAACACAGGTTTCTGATTCTACATCAACCACCACGCCAACAACGACAACATCATTGGAGCCAAACACGACTGAAGCAGAGGTTTCTGTTTCTACGTCAACAACCACACCAACATCGACAACGTCTTTGAAGCCAAACACGAATGTAACAGAGGTTTCTGATTCTACATCAACCACCACGCCCCCAACGACTACATCATTGGAGCCAAACACGACTGAAGCAGAGGTTACAGATTCTACATCAAACACCATGCCCACAACGACAACATCGTTGGAGCCAAACACGACTGTAACAGAGGTTTCTGATTCTACATCAACCACCACGACAACAACGACTACATCATTGGAGCCAAACACGACTGAAGCAGAGGTTTCCGATTCTACATCAACCACCACGCCCACAACGACTACATCATTGGAGCCAAACACGACTGAAGCAGAGGTTTCTGATTCTACATCAACCACCATGCCCACAATGACTACATCATTGGAGCCAAACACGATTGTAACAGAGGTTTCTGTTTCTACGTCAACAACCACACCAACATCGACAACGTCTTTGAAGCCAAACACGAAAGTAACAGAGGTTTCTGATTCTACATCAACCACCATGCCAACAACGACTACATCATTGGAGCCAAAGACGACTGAAGCAGAGGTTTCTGATTCTACATCAACCACCATGCCCACAATGACTACATCATTGGAGCCAAAAACGACTGAAGCAGAGGTTTCTGATTCTACATCAACCACCATGCCCACAATGACTACATCATTGGAGCCAAATACGACTGTAACAGTGGTTTCTGATTCTATATCAACCACCACGCCAACAACGATTACATCATTGGAGCCAAAGACGACTGTAACAGAGGTTTCTGATTCTACATCAACCACCACGCCAACAACGACTACATCATTGGAGCCAAACACGACTGAAGCAGAGGTTTCTGATTCTACATCAACCACCTTGCCCACAATGACTACATCATTGGAGCCAAACACGACTGAAGCAGAGGTTACAGATTCTACATCAAACACCATGCCCACAACGACTACATCGTTGGAGCCAAACACGACTGTAACAGAGGTTTCTGATTCTACATCAACCACCACGCCCACAACGACTACATCATTGGGGCCAAACACGACTGAAGCTGAGGTTTCTGTTTCTACGTCAACAACCACACCAACATCGACAACGTCTTTGAAGCCAAACACGAATGTAACAGAGGTCTCTGATTCTACATCAACCACCACGCCCACAACGACTACATCATTGGAGCCAAACAGGACTGAAGCAGAGGTTTCTGATTCAACATCAACCACCATGCCCACAATGACTACATTATTGGAGCCAAACACGACTGTAACAGAGGTTTCTGATTCTACATCAACCACCATGCCCACAATAACTACATCATTAGAGCCAAACACGACTGTAACACAGGTTTCTGATTCTATATCAACCACCACGCCAACAACGACTACATCATTGGAGCCAAACACGACTGAAGCAGAGGTTTCTGATTCTACATCAACCACATTGCCCACAATGACTACATCATTGGAGCCAAACACGACTGTAACAGAGGTTTCTGATTCTATATCAACCACCACGCCAACAACGATTACATCATTGGAAACAAAGACGACTGTAACAGAGGTTTCTGATTCTACATCAACCATCACGCCAACAACGACTACATCATTGGAGCCAAGCACGACTGAAGCAGAGGTTTCTGATTCTACATCAACCACCTTGCCCACAATGACTACATCATTGGAGCCGAACACGACTGTAACAGATGTTTCTGATTCTACATCAACCTCCACGCCCCCAACGACTACATCATTGGAGCCAAGCACGACTGAAGCAGAGGTTACAGATTCTACATCAAACACCATGCCCACAACGACTACATCGTTGGAGCCAAACACGACTGTAACAGAGGTTTCTGATTCTACATCAACCACCACGACAACAACGACTACATCATTGGAGCCAAACACGACTGAAGCAGAGGTTTCTGATTCTACATCAACCACCACGCCCACAACGACTACATCATTGGAGCCAAACACGACTGAAGCAGAGGTTTCTGATTCTACATCAACCACCATGCCCACAATGACTACATCATTGGAGCCAAACACGATTGTAACAGAGGTTTCTGTTTCTACGTCAACAACCACACCAACATCGACAACGTCTTTGAAGCCAAACACGAAAGTAACAGAGGTTTCTGATTCTACATCAACCACCACGCCAACAACGACTACATCATTGGAGCCAAAGACGACTGAAGCAGAGGTTTCTGATTCTACATCAACCACCATGCCCACAATGACTACATCATTGGAGCCAAAAACGACTGAAGCAGAGGTTTCTGATTCTACATCAACCACCATGCCCACAATGACTACATCATTGGAGCCAAACACGACTGTAACAGAGGTTTCTGATTCTATATCAACCACCACGCCAACAACGATTACATCATTGGAGCCAAAGACGACTGTAACAGAGGTTTCTGATTCTACATCAACCACCACGCCAACAACGACTACATCATTGGAGCCAAACACGACTGAAGCAGAGGTTTCTGATTCTACATCAACCACCTTGCCCACAATGACTACATCATTGGAGCCAAACACGACTGAAGCAGAGGTTACAGATTCTACATCAAACACCATGCCCACAACGACTACATCGTTGGAGCCAAACACGACTGTAACAGAGGTTTCTGATTCTACATCAACCACCACGCCCACAACGACTACATCATTGGGGCCAAACACGACTGAAGCAGAGGTTTCTGATTCTACATCAACCACCTTGCCCACAATGACTACATCATTGGAGCCAAACACGACTGTAACAGAGGTTTCTGATTCTATATCAACCACCACGCCAACAACGATTACATCATTGGAGCCAAAGACGACTGTAACAGAGGTTTCTGATTCTACATCAACCACCTTGCCCACAATGACTACATCATTGGAGCCGAACACGACTGTAACAGATGTTTCTGATTCTACATCAACCACCACGCCCCCAACGACTACATCATTGGAGCCAAACACGACTGAAGCAGAGGTTACAGATTCTACATCAAACACCATGCCCACAACGACTACATCGTTGGAGCCAAACACGACTGTAACAGAGGTTTCTGATTCTACATCAACCACCACGACAACAACGACTACATCATTGGAGCCAAACACGACTGAAGCAGAGGTTTCTGATTCTACATCAACCACCATGCCCACAATGACTACGTCATTGGAGCCAAACACGATTGTAACTGAGGTTTCTGTTTCTACGTCAACAACCACACCAACATCGACAACGTCTTTGAAGCCAAACACGAAAGTAACAGAGGTTTCTGATTCTACATCAACCACCACGCCAACAACGACTACATCATTGGAGCCAAAGACGACTGAAGCAGAGGTTTCTGATTCTACATCAACCACCATGCCCACAATGACTACATCATTGGAGCCAAAAACGACTGAAGCAGAGGTTTCTGATTCTACATCAACCACCATGCCCACAATGACTACATCATTGGAGCCAAACACGACTGTAACAGAGGTTTCTGATTCTATATCAACCACCACGCCAACAACGATTACATCATTGGAGCCAAAGACGACTGTAACAGAGGTTTCTGATTCTACATCAACCACCACGCCAACAACGACTACATCATTGGAGCCAAACACGACTGAAGCAGAGGTTTCTGATTCTACATCAACCACCTTGCCCACAATGACTACATCATTGGAGCCAAACACGACTGAAGGAGAGGTTACAGATTCTACATCAAACACCATGCCCACAACGACTACATCGTTGGAGCCAAACACGACTGTAACAGAGGTTTCTGATTCTACATCAACCACCACGCCCACAACGACTACATCATTGGGGCCAAACACGACTGAAGCAGAGAATTCTGTTTCTACGTCAACAACCACACCAACATCGACAACGTCTTTGAAGCCAAACACGAATGTAACAGAGGTCTCTGATTCTACATCAACCACCACGCCCACAACGACTACATCATTGGAGCCAAACAGGACTGAAGCAGAGGTTTCTGATTCAACATCCACCACCATGCCCACAATGACTACATTATTGGAGCCAAACACGACTCTAACAGAGGTTTCTGATTCTACATCAACCACCATGCCCACAATAACTACATCATTAGAGCCAAACACGACTGTAACACAGGTTTCTGATTCTACATCAACCACCACGCCAACAACGACTACATCATTGGAGCCAGAGACGACTGAAGCAGAGGTTTCTGATTCTACATCAACTACCATGCCCACAATGACTACATCATTGGAGCCAAACACGACTGAAACGGAGGTTTCTGATTCTACATCAACCACCATGCCCACAATGACTACATCATTGGAGACAAACACGACTGTAACACAAGTTTCTGATTCTACATCAACCACCACGCCAACAACGACAACATCATTGGAGCCAAACACGACTGAAGCAGAGGTTTCTGATTCTACATCAACCACCACGCCAACAACGACTACATCATTGGAGCCAAAGACGACTGAAGCAGAGGTTTCTGATTCAACATCAACCACCACGCCAACAACGACTGCATCATTGGAGCCAAAGACGACTGAAGCAGAGGTTTCTGTTTCTACGTCAACAACCACACCAACATCGACAACGTCTTTGAAGCCAAACACGAAAGTAACAGAGGTTTCTGATTCTACATCAACCACCACGCCAACAACGACTACATCATTGGAGCCAAAGACGACTGAAGCAGAGGTTTCTGATTCTACATCAACCACCATGCCCACAATGACTACATCATTGGAGCCAAAAACGACTGAAGCAGAGGTTTCTGATTCTACATCAACCACCATGCCCACAATGACTACATCATTGGAGCCAAATACGATTGTAACAGAGGTTTCTGATTCTATATCAACCACCACGCCAACAACGATTACATCATTGGAGCCAAAGACGACTGTAACAGAGGTTTCTGATTCTACATCAACCACCACGCCAACAACGACTACATCATTGGAGCCAAATACGACTGAAGCAGAGGTTTCTGATTCTACATCAACCACCTTGCCCACAATGACTACATCATTGGAGCCAAACACGACTGAAGCAGAGGTTACAGATTCTACATCAAACACCATGCCCACAACGACTACATCGTTGGAGCCAAACACGACTGTAACAGAGGTTTCTGATTCTACATCAACCACCACGCCCACAACGACTACATCATTGGGGCCAAACACGACTGAAGCTGAGGTTTCTGTTTCTACGTCAACAACCACACCAACATCGACAACGTCTTTGAAGCCAAACACGAATGTAACAGAGGTCTCTGATTCTACATCAACCACCACGCCCACAACGACTACATCATTGGAGCCAAACAGGACTGAAGCAGAGGTTTCTGATTCAACATCAACCACCATGCCCACAATGACTACATTATTGGAGCCAAACACGACTGTAACAGAGGTTTCTGATTCTACATCAACCACCATGCCCACAATAACTACATCATTAGAGCCAAACACGACTGTAACACAGGTTTCTGATTCTATATCAACCACCACGCCAACAACGACTACATCATTGGAGCCAAACACGACTGAAGCAGAGGTTTCTGATTCTACATCAACCACCTTGCCCACAATGACTACATCATTGGAGCCAAACACGACTGTAACAGAGGTTTCTGATTCTATATCAACCACCACGCCAACAACGATTACATCATTGGAAACAAAGACGACTGTAACAGAGGTTTCTGATTCTACATCAACCATCACGCCAACAACGACTACATCATTGGAGCCAAGCACGACTGAAGCAGAGGTTTCTGATTCTACATCAACCACCTTGCCCACAATGACTACATCATTGGAGCCGAACACGACTGTAACAGATGTTTCTGATTCTACATCAACCACCACGCCCCCAACGACTACATCATTGGAGCCAAACACGACTGAAGCAGAGGTTACAGATTCTACATCAAACACCATGCCCACAACGACTACATCGTTGGAGCCAAACACGACTGTAACAGAGGTTTCTGATTCTACATCAACCACCACGACAACAACGACTACATCATTGGAGCCAAACACGACTGAAGCAGAGGTTTCTGATTCTAAATCAACCACCACGCCCACAACGACTACATCATTGGAGCCAAACACGACTGAAGCAGAGGTTTCTGATTCTACATCAACCACCATGCCCACAATGACTACATCATTGGAGCCAAACACGATTGTAACAGAGGTTTCTGTTTCTACGTCAACAACCACACCAACATCGACAACGTCTTTGAAGCCAAACACGAAAGTAACAGAGGTTTCTGATTCTACATCAACCACCACGCCAACAACGACTACATCATTGGAGCCAAAGACGACTGAAGCAGAGGTTTCTGATTCTACATCAACCACCATGCCCACAATGACTACATCATTGGAGCCAAAAACGACTGAAGCAGAGGTTTCTGATTCTACATCAACCACCATGCCCACAATGACTACATCATTGGAGCCAAACACGTCTGTAACAGAGGTTTCAGATTCTATATCAACCACCACGCCAACAACGATTACATCATTGGAGCCAAAGACGACTGTAACAGAGGTTTCTGATTCTACATCAACCACCACGCCAACAACGACTACATCATTGGAGCCAAACACGTCTGAAGCAGAGGTTTCTGATTCTACATCAACCACCTTGCCCACAATGACTACATCATTGGAGCCAAACACGACTGAAGCAGAGGTTACAGATTCTACATCAAACACCATGCCCACAACGACTACATCATTGGAGCCAAAGACGACTGTAACAGAGGTTTCTGATTCTACATCAACCACCACGCCAACAACGACTACATCATTGGAGCCAAACACGTCTGAAGCAGAGGTTTCTGATTCTACATCAACCACCATGCCCACAATGACTACATCATTGGGGCCAAACACGACTGAAGCAGAGGTTTCTGATTCTACATCAACCACCTTGCCCACAATGACTACATCATTGGAGCCAAACACGACTGTAACAGAGGTTTCTGATTCTATATCAACCACCACGCCAACAACGATTACATCAATGGAGCCGAACACGACTGTAACAGATGTTTCTGATTCTACATCAACCACCACGCCCCCAACGACTACATCATTGAAGCCAAACACGACTGAAGCAGAGGTTACAGATTCTACATCAAACACCATGCCCACAACGACTACATCGTTGGAGCCAAACACGACTGTAACAGAGGTTTCTGATTCTACATCAACCACCACGACAACAACGACTACATCATTGGAGCCAAACACGACTGAAGCAGAGGTTTCTGATTCTACATCAACCACCACACCCACAACGACTACATCATTGGAGCCAAACACGACTGAAGCAGAGGTTTCTGATTCTACATCAACCACCATGCCCACAATGACTACATCATTGGAGCCAAACACGATTGTAACAGAGGTTTCTGTTTCTACGTCAACAACCACACCAACATCGACAACGTCTTTGAAGCCAAACACGAAAGTAACAGAGGTTTCTGATTTTACATCAACCACCACGCCAAGAACGACTACATCATTGGAGCCAAAGACGACTGAAGCAGAGGTTTCTGATTCTACATCAACCACCATGCCCACAATGACTACATCATTGGAGCCAAAAACGACTGAAGCAGAGGTTTCTGATTCTACATCAACCACCATGCCCACAATGACTACATCATTGGAGCCAAACACGACTGTAACACAGGTTTCTGATTCTACATCAACCACCACGCCAACAACGACAACATCATTGGAGCCAAACACGACTGAAGCAGAGGTTTCTGATTCTACATCAACCACCACGCCCACAACGACTACATCATTGGAGCCAAACGCGACTGAAGCAGAGGTTTCTGATTCTACATCAACCACCATGCCCACAATGACTACATCATTGGAGCCAAACACGATTGTAACAGAGGTTTCTGTTTCTACGTCAACAACCACACCAACATCGACAACGTCTTTGAAGCCAAACACGAAAGTAACAGAGGTTTCTGATTCTACATCAACCACCACGCCAACAACGACTACATCATTGGAGCCAAAGACGACTGAAGCAGAGGTTTCTGATTCTACATCAACCACCATGCCCACAATGACTACATCATTGGAGCCAAACACGACTGAAACAGAGGGTTCTGATTCTACATCAACCACCATGCCCACAATGACTACATCATTGGCGCCAAACACAACTGTAACACAGGTTTCTGATTCTACATCAACCACCACGCCAACAACGACTACATCATTGGAGCCAAAGACGACTGAAGCAGAGGTTTCTGATTCTACATCAACCACCATGCCCACAATGACTACATCATTGGAGCCAAACCCGACTGAAACGGAGGTTTCTGATTCTACATCAACCACCATGCCCACAATGACTTCAACATTGGAGCCAAACACGACTTTAACAGAGGTTTCTGATTCTACATCAACCACCACGCCAACAACGACTACATCATTGGAGCCAAAGACGACTGAAGCAGAGGTTTCTGATTCAACATCAACCACCACGCCAACAACGACTGCATCATTGGAGCCAAAGACGACTGAAGCAGAGGTTTCTGATTCTACATCAACCACCACTCCAACAACGACTACATCATTGGAGCCAAAGACGACAGAAGCAAAGGTTTCTGATTCTACATCAACCACCATGCCCACAATGACTACATCATTGGAGCCAAACACGACTGAAGCAGAGGTTTCTGATTCTACATCAACCACCACGCCAACAACGACTGCATCATTGGAGCCAAACACGACTGAAGCAGAGGTTTCTGTTTCTACGTCAACAACCATACCAACATCGACAACGTCTTTGAAGCCAAACACGGATGTAACAGAGGTTTCTGATTCTACATCAACCACCACTCCAACAACGACTACATCATTGGAGCCAAAGACGACTGAAGCAAAGGTTTCTGTTTCTACATCAACCACCATGCCCACAATGACTACATCATTGGAGCCAAACACGATTGAAGCAGAGGTTTCTGATTCTACATCAACCACCATGCCCACAACGACTACATCATTGGAGCCAAACACGACTGAAGCAGGGGTTTCTGATTCTACATCAACCACCTTGCCCACAATGACTACATCATTGGAGCCAAACACGACTGTAACAGAGGTTTCTGATTCTACATCAATCACCACGCCCACAACGACTACATCATTGGAGCCAAACAAGACTGAAGCAGAGGTTTCTGATTCTACATCAACCACCTTGCCCACAATGACTACATCATTGGTGCCAAACACGACTGTAACAGAGTTTTCTGATTCTACATCAACCACCACGCCAACAACGACTACATCATTGGAGCCAAACAATTTTTCAACACTATCTTCCACTCCTTCATCTATTATATATTTCGTATTTGTTATGATATCATTGATTCTTATTTAATTTTTGCTTAATTCTTACTGATTATTTTCAAAGTTAGCTTGAAGTTAGCAATGCCAATAAATAAAAACGAATATTTCTAGCTGTAACATTCTCAGATAATAAAAGGCTAACTATGTGACATAATAAGAGATTAAATACTCCATGCGCTTTTCGGAAATTGACTTTTCTGTTATCTTTATCAGAACATAATGGCTGGAGGTGTCATCGTATGCATTAGTTTTGTTGATAAAGTGGCATACGCTTTCAGAGTTTTTGTGACCTCTCACGTATATTTATTAACGCATCATTTGAGTAATATTCGGAACCTACAGTTTATCGCCGGTTTTGAATACATAGCTGCGTGAAAAATCATTACGACTTATCAATATGGATCCAGATTCTCCTGTAGTGCTGCCGAACGCGTTGCTCATCACACCAAGATAACCAAAACTAAGAGGTAATGCGTTTATAGCGACAGTTTTCATTATGATAAAAAGCTATTATAAAGAATAACAAGATTTGTTGTTATGCATTCCGAACAACGTCTTTGCTTTGGGTTTTGCCGTGGTTAAACGCATAAGAGATGCCGACAACCCCTTTCATCTGCCACAAGAAGAATTCATCAACTCTTATCGCCTAACTCTAGAAATTGTATTCAGCATTGTACAAGTAATGTGTAGTTATTCAGCTGACACATCTTGATTACATCATCCATGCTGACCAATCAGTTTTTTTTCATAAATTAAGATATTACTGTAAAACTAGTTTATTCAACCTTCATTTGTAATATTAAAATTTGTATTTGTATTTAATAAATTTTCATTGAAATAATTTTTCATATTATACAATAATAATATTTATTTCGAATTTTCCTTTGAATGTTGATACAAATAGAGGAAGTATATACAATAGAAAGACATTATATATATTTACCATTTTAACTGTTCATAGGTATTGATTTTAATTGCGTTGTTTTTATTGTATCAATCAATATAGATAAAGAAGCTGAAGATTACTTTTATTTATTGTCGCAAAAAGGTTATATGTCTATGGTAAACACAGAAACGCGTGTTGTCAATAATTCCAAATCTTGTAGAGACCATATGTTATTAAAAAGCAAACTATGAGCTAAATCTGGGAAACTGATTCATAACAACAGATCACTATCCAATTTTTATTGCTTTCGATACAGATTTGAAATGTTCTTCTAAAACAAATATGTATTTTAATAAAAAGATCTTCCGCAACCTTTGTCATGAGAATTGGGATGACAAATGATTAAAAAGTCTTGATGCTAGAGTAATAAAGCTCTTATGTGTGATGGCGAGTCGATCCTGAGGAGTAAGCAAGTTATTGCCAAACCGCGTGAGGTAGCCATGTTGTGAGTTTACTGTTGGAAGAAGATTCTGTTGCTGCTTGATGAAAATAAAACATTGGTGTATGTACAGGGCAGGCAATGTCAGTATTTTGAACTCTTTAAACAACATTTTGCAACTATCCGTAGGATTGATTTTGCCTAAAATTCTCAATGCAGCCTTCTGCTTGAAAAATATTTTTGTCCAGTCAGTGGAATTTCCCCAGAACAGAAGACCATACGAAATTCTGGACTGGAATAGCCCCATGTAGGCGTCCCTAACAACGTCGAATGACACAAGTTCTGCAACTCTACGAAGCCGAAATAGAGTACTAGATAGTTTGGAAAAAAGGTCTTTAATATGACTATTCCAGCTCAATCTGGAGTCCAAGGTGACTCCCAAAAACTTGAAGGACTCCCAAATATCTTGCAATTCTTTCAATGTGAAGTTGAGTAAATGGGATTTATCCATATTAAGATACAATCCTTTAGAAGTAAAGAAATATTCGATCTTAGCTATTGCATTGTTAGTTTGTTGTATAAGATAATCAACATTGGTATGGCACTCATAAAGGGTTGTATCATCTGCATATTGGATAACGCAGTTAGGGTTCATTTGAAGAGGTAGCTCGTTAACATAAAGTACAAAAAGCAGGGGACCCAAGATTGAGCCCTGTGGTACCCCGGCCACTACCTTTAGTGTTTAGGAGCATATACCTTTGTGTTCAACCGCCTGAACTCGGTTGGACAAGTATGATTCTATTAAATCAGCTACTTTCCCCTTATTCCATACTATGAAAGTTTTTCTTGCAGAACTGTGTGTGACACACAATCGACGGCCTTTGAGAGGTCACAGAAAACGGCTGAAACCTTTCCCCCTCTCGAAAGACTCCACTATATGTCGCACCAGCTCGTTTATGGCGTGGGTAGTCGATAAGCCCGACCTAAATCCGAACTGGTGCTTTGACAGCAAATTATTGGCATCCAGAAACTTAATTATTCTGTTTTTTAAGGCCGCTTCGATAGGCTTTGATAGTATAGGGGTAATAGATATTGGTCGATAATTACTGATATCAGAGGGAATTCCCTTTTTATAGACAGGGGTTACTTTACTATATTTCAGCTTATTTGGGAAACTACCAGTTTCAAAACACTTATTGATTATTTTGGACAATGGAATCACCAAACCTTCTTTGATCAGTCTTAGAATCTTGTTACTTAGACCAAATATGTGCAAAGCTGTACTGTCGGATAGATCAGCAATGATATTCCGCACCTCCAATAGATCAACAGGTATAAGAAATACATTTTTATTGAATTTTATATTCGAAGATGTAATCTCTGAAGGACTATTTTGAGATATTTCTAAATTTTTCGATATATTAGCTGATATGTTCGTAAAATATTCATTAAATTCCTCAGCACTAATACGAGTTTCAGAATGGATAGCATTAGTGGATAGTGGTTCCTTAATTATCTTCCAAACCGTCTTTGGTCTGTTTACTGACTTTTCTAATCCATTGGAATAATACTTTCTTTTTTTATTGAGGATTTGGATTCTGTAGTGTTTTCGTGCTAACTTTATCTCATTGGAGAGATCAATGTTTCTAAAACAAAAGTATTATCATATAAAAGTACATTGCAATCTTTTGTACTTAATAACACCACTATTGAGGCCGTTGAATCTGTGAAATTCTTGGGGCTTATTGTAGACAACCGCTTAAAATGGGACTCGCACATCGATGCTTTATCAAAAAGGTTAAGTTCTGCCTGCTTTGCGCTGAGATCAGTTTCCAAGGAGCTCAACTTGTCTACTTCTATAACAGTCTATTATGCCATTTTTGAGTCGCATCTCCGATATGCCCTTCCATTCTGGGGTACGTGTTGTGCAACTCAATTTGAACGTATTTTTAAACAGCAGAAGAGAGCTGTTTGGTATTCACTGAGACTTAGCAGTAGGACTC
Organism: Crioceris asparagi; assembly: GCA_958507055.1. Taxonomy (NCBI): domain Eukaryota; kingdom Metazoa; phylum Arthropoda; class Insecta; order Coleoptera; family Chrysomelidae; genus Crioceris; species Crioceris asparagi. The sequence continues at coordinate 60,657,458 of OY293829.1, read as the reverse complement.
ACTGCCAGGATTACTTTAAAAAATTTAAAATATTAACTCTTCCGTCCCTATTCATATTTGAATCTGTATCCTTAATCCGCAAGCACGTATCTTCTATTCCAGAGAGGCCATCTCACAACTATCCGCTTAGAAACACGGAGCATGATCTTTATCTGCCAACCCCTCGCTCAGAGTTGGTTAAAAGCTCTATACTGTACAATGCAAAAAAATGCACAATTATCTACCATTTGAAATCAAATCCATAAGATCTTTTCCTGAATTTCGAAAGGTTTTGAAATCATACTTACTGGAGAGAGCCTTTTATGCAGTAAGCGACTTTTTTGTTAAAAATTGTTAATACTTAATATTAAGCTTCTTACACCCACTGGTTAGTGAATATTATTTGATATTTGATATCCTAAGGGTCTTTTGTAATGTAAAATCATCTGTCACACGAAATTAAATCTATAACGGCTTATCCCAGATTCAATTAAATACCTACTACCTAGGATAATGCCTTTTATGCAGTTAACGACTTTTTTCACTAAGGCACATTTCTGCTCAGCTCACGCACTGGTTTATTGTTTGTACAAAATTTGTTTTTGTTTTGTGATTTAGTTAGTGTTTACCTTCTGACTGAATTTACAGCTGTATATTAACTTACTTTCTAACCGAATATACAGCTGTAGGTACATTCTGATACTTATTATCTTATATTTTTACATCTTTATATTTTTATATTTTTGTTTTATATTATATAAATTTATTTAATTTTAATTTAATTTTTAGTTTTGACTTTGTTTTGTTTTTGTATTGTTTGATTTTGATATTTTTATTTTGCTTTGTCTACAAAATTTATATTTTTTCGACAATAAAGCATTTCTCTCTCTCTCTCTCTCTCTCTCAATATTTCTGTGACTACTATTTATTTGTATCAAGTGGTTGAGGTTATCTCTGCAAGTTTTCAACTCAAAATTATACCATTTTTTTGTTTGTCTTTGTGTACCGTTTTGCTCTTTTTTGGGAAGCATGTGTCAAACACCTCCAGACAAATACCTATGAAATTATTGTACATATCATCAACGTTATCAAATTCCTCCTAATCTTCCCAATTTATGCTATTTAACATTGATTTGCACTTAGTAATATTAAGCTTACAAAAGGGTCTAAATTCAATAATTTGGGTATCATTGGTCTTACAAAAGTTTTTAGTTAGGCAGTATTTATTAATTATTGCTTTATGATCAGATAAATGGATCATCACTATGGAAGCAACGCACCTACCTGGAACATTTGTTATACAGTTGTCCAAACAGCTGCTTTTACAGAATTTGGGTGTTCGAGTAGCATCGGTTATCATAAATTGGATACCATATGATTTGACTATGTAACGAAATTCCTGGGCAGCGGGAGAATTCTCAAGCAAGTCAATGTTAAAGTCACCATAAATTAAACAGGGCTTTTTTTGTTGACAAACTATTTCTAATACCTGTAGAAGATTCTCATGAAATATTTTCAGAGCACTGGTGGGTGACCTATAAATACATATAATTACAATATTCATTTGTTTTAATTCAATTGCTACGACTTCAAAATCTTTCTCTATAGACAGACTGTCGATGTTGAACAAGTTTCCTAAAATTTAATTAATTCTTGATATAAATAATAACACCACCTCCATTGTATCTCTTCCGAGTAAAGTTGTTAGCCAAGGTATAACCGTCAATGGTGCAATAGTCAGCAGTGCTTTCACTGAGCCAATGCTCACATAAACAAATAAGATCACAATTTTGACCATCAATTAAATTCTCAAGTTCATCTACCTTGTATTGTAGACTTCTGATATTTAAAAAATAAGTTGTAATGAATTTTTCCTGTATAAGAACAGGGTTCCTGCTATTTTTCTTAACTAAAAATTTTCATTATAGCCGTCTTGTTTTCGAAAATCAAATCGCTTTACACTAACTCCTCTTGGCCAAAACTGGGCCTCATACATCTTTTTTCCCAAACGGTGCTGTTACTTGAAAACATTTATTTTTTGTTGGTTTCATTGGGAGCTCATTAACATTTAATTCAACTCCTTCAAAACCAGGCTTCTTAAGAATATAATCCTTAATCTTTGTGGCTGTTGCATTTCTTTGAACTCTATACAGGTAAAGCCATAATTTTTTTTCGGCCCCGCAAAAATTTTTATCTCCATCTTGATTCGTAACTTCTACAGTACCAATATTTTTAACGTATCCTCTTTTTTTGCTTCTTTGCACTTTTGTGAATGGTTCCTCGTTGCCCGTTAGATTGCTTCTTCTCTTAGGTACATTATTTGGTTGTTTTTCCGTATTAAAGTTAATTTCATTCGTCGTGTTTTCCAGTTGTTTACTTTCTATCTGCTTTGTTTCATCTATTTTACTTGAGATTACCTCTGATTTTCGTTCTATCTGATTCCCTCTTAGATGCATGTGTTCTATGAATTACGTAAGAAGGTAAGCAAAAAACAAATGTTTATTATTTATTACGGCTTATTTCAAAGCATAGCTTCATATGGAATCTTAAGCTGGTGTGGATACCATGACACGTTCAAAGGACCGTTAGTAAGACTTCAAAATAGACTCCTTAATATTTTAGGACTGAACGCATCTGAAATAAAAATAACTTTGTCATTAAACCAAATATTCATACTCAACTCCTTAGTTTATAAATATGATGATTATAAAAGACAATTTCTATCAAGCACAGCAACAACAAGGGCTAAGTTAATTGAACTGCCTAAGTATAAAAATTGCATTGGACAAAGAAATTTTGAATACATAGCCTTACTTAATTTCATTAAATTGCCAAATATACTTAAAATTCTAAACGGGTCAAAAAAAAATATTAAAAACAAACTCAAAAAATGGGTTTGTCAAAATATTTTAAACTAAATGATCATGAAAGCTGACAAATTGTCTTGATAACACTTATAACCATATAAACTTTGAAAGATTGACACCGTCTAGTTTTACAATAAACAGATTTTGTACTTATTTTATTTTTTAGTTTCTAGATAATGCATTACTTTTATAGTATTAAGCATTATTTTACATATTTCTGTAGACATACGATATCTCGTTATATGTCTTCAAGAAATAGATTTGCCAAGATGTTATTCTTTAGTTTTAGGTTATTAATAATATCTACTTTAATCAGAATTAAATTTTATACCAATTATTTTTGTTATAAATGAGATAACTCATTTTAGTTTTAGATCTTAAGTTAGTTTCTATACCAGAACTGCGCTCAGGGAATTCTATTTCCCTTTGCAGGGCTACAGGTTGATAAGCACCTACTTGCATATTTTCTGGTGAATAAAATTATTATTACTATTATTATTATTATATTATATGTTAATAATTTTATAATTTTAAATAGTCTTCCGAACCAAAAACGCTCTTTATTCTCCTTGCCCTATGTACATACACGCGGTTCAGTGGTAGATGTAAGAGTAGATTTATTATCTAAATTTCGCACTGAAAAAGCTGATTTGTGTATTGTTAGTATCTCAATATCTCTTGTAAAACATTATTTTGTCGAAAATAAAGTGCTAAAATTGTTTATAAAAATATTTAATTTATATTTCATACAATGCTTTAACGTAAAAGAGAAGGAGATCTTGCCAGTTCTGAAACGAAGCAAAACGACGAAAATAAAAAGAACAGCGCAAAATAAATGAAGTGAAGAGCGCAAAGAACGTTAACGTTCCTAACGAACGAGAATGAGCACCTTGAGAAGCAGAAAAACTTAAGAACAACGAAATGAACGATTGAAGAATCAACTAAAGAATGCAAACGCAAGTCACCCGTCACTCTACTAGAAGCGCGGACAAGGACAAGTAAATAGTACAACCTAACAAATGAAGCATACCACTATGACCCGAAGAAAAAATATAACATTAACAAACAAAAATACGTCGTAATCGGATAAACGGATAACATCTACCAATTTTGCAACGCGAAAAAAATCAGTAGAGAAGTACCAGGAATCTGTTGCATAAATGGAAAAGTTCTATTACCACCATCGGAAGCACCTCCGTAGGAGGGGAAACTCCAGAATCAAAACACTTCAAAATATAAAAGCGTTCAGTAACTGACTAACAGAAATGAAGTCGATCATGTTTTTCCCTCCAAGGACAAATCTATCACAAAATGGGATCATTACTACCACTACTTATTGATCAAAGATGCATAAAAATCAGTGGATTGAGACGATAAATAATCCAAGATATACAGAGGATGTTACACAAATACCATCAACTTATTCTCTTATTCAAAACGTCACTAAATCGAGTTATTTCTGATAACTAAAGTTATATAATTCAAACCGATATGAGACCACCTGGAGAACACGAAAGTTGATTTAATGCACCTCAGATAGACGAGACAAGCCGCGACATAATTTTACAACGAAGAAGAGAAGGACTACAACTTATTGCAAAGACACACCTTTCATATGATGCCTTGCAATATCTATTAATATTTTATACGAAGAGGAGAGATATCATTTTAATGTAAAATAAATCCAACCTGAAACAGGCGTAGAAACAAACAAAAAGTCACTTCCAATGAGTTCCATGCTTACCGCTTAATGATCAGTGACAATGAAACATACAATAATATTCTCAACACTCGCCTTTAGACATATGCAAGAATAGAAGCGGGACGAATTTTCGGCTTTATTTCTTAATAAATTTCTATATAAATAGCACATTTACATTGCCACTTTTTTCACTCTTTCCAATGGTGTTAATAGTTTTATAACCTGACGTTTCCTCTATGTGTAACTATCATGAACTTTTTTTTCCTATGGAAGCCATATTAGCATTCCACAAATTTGAATAGCACCGAATTTAAACACATCCTGAGCTTTCAATGTCACACTTACATCGCCCCAGTGAATATAGATAAACTACCTACCTCAATATTGATAAGCCATGACCAGACTAATTACCGAATTTTCTTATCGATTGAGAAACAAGAATGTTTTACGAAAACAAGAAGGCCACATATCATCACAATGTACATCTTCAAATAATAATCAAACACAAATACCTATCTCTACAGACTCACCCACAGTAAACCCAATACAAGAACCACACCCATCCAACCTTACAATCCAAAACCCTTAACAAGCAACGCTCTGTCAGCCGACACAAACCCCACATCAAGGAAATAAATCACATACCCTGAAAAGCTACACATCCTTCTACAACAACAGGAATCATAGGGACCATGCAAGTGGTGGAGTAGCCATATATGTTCACGAATCCTATGAAACTAGGAAAATTTCCCTCAGAACCGAGCTAGAAATAATAGCTATTAATGTAAATGGACCAACAAAAGTTAATATTTGTAATATTTACATCCCTCCTGGAGTTGAACCAAGTGCTCTGGAGATCACTAATGTACTTGATCAAATGCCACACACATACGGGGATCGGAAAAACCTTAGGACGCACATTAGAACGTGTTATATCTGACACCAACTTGAATATTCTGAACGATGGTCGACCCACTAGATTTAATCCTTAAGCGATCCAGTCCTACAACCCTCACTATCTTGGGACGTAATGCCACACATACACGGAAGCGACCACTACCTGATAAAAATAACAAACACCAACCAACTAAACCTAGACGAATCATGCAACAACAAGGTGGCATCTGGAAAACGCAAACTGGAATCTATTCTCGTCCTCATATCATCCTCCATAAATCAGTTGACTCCTGTCTATGACAATAATGTCAATATAAACCATATATATACATGGTTTTGTTCAGCTGATCACAGAAGCTGCCCATGAATGCATAGGCAATACAAATAGAAGTCCTGTCCCATGGTGGAACTCAGAATGCGAAAACGCAATCAAACGATCAAAAAAAGCATTTAACAAATTCAAGAAAGACAAGACAATCGAAAATCAGCTAGAATTAAAAAAAACTAAGAGCCTATACAAGATACATCTTTAAAAGGAGCAAAAGGGCGTCATGGGAAAAATTTGTAACAACATTAAATAGTTCGACTCCAACACCTAATATATGGAAAATGATAAGCAAAATAACCGGAAAAAACAATAATCAGACTATAACAACAACAAGACACCACGGACATCAACCCAGAATAATTCCGAAGTGAACCTTAAGACTGACACTAACTCCTACCTAAATCTTAACATTACAATGGATGAACTAGATGAATCACTGTGTCTTATGCAAAACGCCAGCCCAGGTCCAGTTAACATCGCTGTTATATTCCTCAAGAACCTCTCTTTAGAAGGTAATGAATATCTCCTAAGTACTTATAATATTATCTGGACAAAACAGTTATTTCCACTAGACTGGTATGACTCAATCATCGTACCGATACTGAAATAAGGCAAAAGTAAATCAAATTCTTACAGGCCAATGTTAGCAATAAACTAATGTGGTTCCTCGAGAAGAACAACCTGATAACACCAATACAAAGTGGATTCAGAAAACATCACCCTACAACAGACATAGTGGACATAGAATCTGAGATACATGAAGCATTCGCCTGTGATCAGGTGTGCTCGTCTGTATTTTTTCATATAACCAGGGCCTACGATACAATACGACGCTCGGATATCATACGTTTTCTTAATAAATGGTAAATCCACGTCATATGTATCAATTCATAGTGAATTTTCTAAAACAAAGAAACTTCAGAGTACGTGTAAGAAACACATTATCTGATTCGAAAACCCAAATAAATGGAATACCACAAGGATCCACAATAAGCGTGATTCTATTCCTAATAGCTATTAACTCTATATTTGAATCTAATCAAAAACTAGTTAAAGCTAGATTATTGGCAGATGGCCTAGTTCTTCCTCTTTTTACCAGAGGAAAAAACAAATCTGCCATGCATAAACAGATTCAAGATGCTATCCAAGACTTAGAAAGATGGTCAAGTTCAACCGGCCTAAGGTTTTCTACATCTAAAACCAAAGCAACCCTATTTTCCAAAAATCCCAAGAGGAATGAATTACCACCAACACTCCACCTTCATAACACTCCGATAGACTATGTCGAGAGAATATCATTTCTGGGCATGAACTTTGATCAAGGGCTAACATGGAAGGACCATATTCAATATATTCGCTTAACCTCCCAAAACGGACTCAATCTAATGAAAACGGTATCTCGTAACCACTGGGGCGCCGATAGCGCAACCCTCTTATTCCTTTGAGTATGGAGCAAAAAGAAATTCTAAATGGATAATTTGACATTGTAAAATTGATAAACTACTTGCACAAAACGGGCCTAATCAGACAAATATAACATATTGCAAATAGTGTAACTGTCCAATGCTAATAACCCTGCGAGGTTGAAGCAGGACGATAAAAAAAATCAAAATTTGAATAGCCCTTATTATTACCTTTTTGATGATGATGATAAGTTGGCCTTGTTGTCCTAAAAATCCAATAAGTCAAATAAATTGCTTTTATAAAGAAGTTGGCTTTAATTTTTCCAATCGGTGACACGTAAATGACATTTTGTATTATTGTCAGTTGCTGCGTCATTGAAAATGGAGTTCTTCAATGAAGAAAAACGAGATATGATAAAGTTAAACTTAGTCAAGGAATGATAGAAACAATATGAATACATTGGATGTGTATCATCTTAACATGAAGGTATCCCGAGAGAAGACAACCCCACCGATCTTTATTCAACTTATTGGATATAAAAATAGCTGAGCATGGTTCCTTCAAAAAACCCAGACAAAAATCTGGGGATAGGATTTATCAAGAAACGAAAGAAATCATTATTAATGAGGTATATGTTTACTGATGTTATATTTGGCTCTTTAAAAGTGAATTATTTGGAATAGTAATTAAGTGCTGATAAAAATTAATTTCTTATATACTTAATAAGAAACATTTTTTTATCTGAAAAAGTATGAGAGAATCTTCTACGAAAAAAATGCCGGAACAATGTGGAGAATGTAAACAAGTTTTGGCGAGTGGGAAAAAAAGGTAAATGCGATGGGTGGTGTAAGGAAAAATATTGCATAAAATGTCTGGGAATTACAACTTATGATACTGATCAAGTAATACAGAAGAAAAATATAATGGTATTTTGTGATGGATGCATTGATTTTAGTGAGGATATAAAGCATCGATTTGAGCTGATAATCGGGGAAATCAAGGAAAATAAGGAAATAGTACAGAAGCAGGAGATGGAAATACAAAGGGTATCGAAGAAAATTGAATTGATTTCAAAACAAAAACGTGAAATATTGGATGGAGAAAAAAAGGGCATCACTAATACTCAATCATATGCCAGAGTGGCCGGAAGTTTATCAAAAATAGTGGTAAAACCAAAGGAAAAGCAAGAGGCCAGCATAACAAAGGATATAATTAAAGGTCATATTAAACCAGCAGATGATAACATTAAAATATCCAGAGTAAGAAAACTGGAAGATGGAGCGGTTGTTGTTGAGTGTGAGGATGAGGTTTGTATGGATAAAATGAAGAGTAAAGTTCAGGAAAAAATGAGTGATGGCTATGATATTGAGTTATTGAAGAAACAAAAACCTAGAATCCGCATTGACAATATAACGGAGGACATGGAACGTGAGGACATTATTAGATGTCTCCAAAAGCAAAATGAAATGTTACAAGATGCTGAGTTAAATTTTAAAATAAAATGGAAAAACAGGAAAAAAGGTTCGAGGCCTATACAGCTGTAATTGAATTAGACCTGGATAGTTACAACAAAGTGATGGAAGAGGGGAAAGTATCCGTTGGCTGGGATAGATGTGCAGTTAGAGATGGTGTATATGTGAAGAGATGCTTTAAATGCTTGGGCTTTAACCATACACGTAAAGAATGCACTTCCAAGTATGAATTATGTTCTAAGTGTGGTGGTGAACATAAGAACGAGGAATGTGATTCGGAGATGATGCAATGTGCGAACTGTAGCAGAGAAAATAAAGACTTGACTCATAAATTGAATACGAATCATCATGCTTTCAGTTCAGAGTGCAGTATGTATAAACGAAAAATAGAAGTCATAAAAGGTGGTTATAGCAAAGAAAGGACAATTCCGACAAAGTAATCATAATTTATTATTTGAATATACAAGGTTTATTAAACAATAAAGAAGAATTAGAGATGCTGATATTAGAAAAAAACCTCACATAGTAATTATAGCAGAAACCCATGTAACTGAAGATATAAGTGAATCAGAATTAAAAATCAACAACTATACCGTAATTAATTGCTTATCACATTGACGTCATACTGGAGGTGTGTCCATATATGTCAGGGAGGGAATTAAGTTTGTAATTTGCAAAGCAGTCATGAAAGAAGATGCAATATGGTTTCTTCACATTCAAATATGCTTTTCAAATTATAAATGGTCCATAATAGGTCTGTACAGATCTCCTAGTAAACCGATAACATTATTCTGTAATTATTATAGGGAGTTGTTTGCAGATGCCTTGGAAGGTGAAAATAATTTAATAATAGCAGGTGACTTTAATATAAATCTCTTGGTCAATGATAGTAATAGGAATAATTTCTTAAATCTAATTATGGATCAAGGTTTGAAGCAATTAGTGGAAAGTCCAACTAGAATTATAAAAAATTGAAGCACCCTGATAGACCATGTAATAACGCGGATCGAAGATAACTCAGTCACTGTTAAACATGAATTAAATTCCAAGATTTTGGACCACGAGACTCTAAAGATAAAAATAGTGACAAAGAGTTTAAGAGATGAAAATAACAAAATGGTGCGAATCATACAATACAGTAAGGAGAATTTCGATAATTTTGTAAACAATGCTGGAATTGAGGATCTTTATATGAGAGGTGATACTAATGTAATAGCAACAAAGTTAAATAATATAATAGAAGAGGGCAATGAAAAGATGACTATATACAAAAAAATATATTAATTGTGGGTGGTACACGAGTGAACTAAAAAAAATAAAACGAGAAAAAGTAACAGCATACTCAAGAGCAGTTTATGAAGGCGGCGAGGTTTTGTGGGACAGGTATAAAGCAGTAAACAGTCAATACAAATATGAAATAAAGAAGGCAAAAAATGATTATGTGCAACGACAACTATGTATAAATACAAAAGATAAGAAGCAGTTATGGAGAAAAATAAAACAATTTATACTGGCGACTATTAATAAGAGCATCACTGAAGTGACGTTTGGAAATAATGAAGTTTCTAATCCTCTACAGATAGCTAATATATTCAACAATTTCTTTATAGGCAGTGTTAAGGAGATAAATAGAACCGTTCCGCAAGTAGAGTATGTACCACTTACCTTAAACTTAAATACCAGCTTCAGTTCCAATATTGCGATGAGAGAACACTAACCAATATGATCAGAATGTTTAACAACAAGAAGGACGTAATAGGTTTCAACAAAGACTATCTACTCAATTCTATTGAAATAATAGGTCCAGTGCTTTTGAAAATAATGAATTTGACAATGAAAACTGGTCAATTCCCGGTAATTTGGAAAGAATCAATTGTAGTACCAGTGGAGAAGGTTGTAAATGGAACCAAATGCGAAGAATTCAGGCCAATTAACATGCTCCTTCTGATGGAAAAGATTCTCGAAACATTTGTAGCAAATCAGTTAAGGAATTATATGGAATCAAATGATTTATTTGCAAAGGAGCAATCAGGATGTAGGAATGATCATTCTTGTGAAACGGCTCTAAATTGGACAATAACCCAATGGAAGAAGGCAGCAGATATAGGTGATTCGGAGATAGCAGTTTTCCTTGACCTCAAACGAGCATTCGAAACGCTAGATATATCTATATTAATAAAGAAATTACGCAGTTATGGAATTCGTGATATTGAGTTAAAATGGTTTTAGTCATATTTGAGTGATATGAGTCAGAGTACAAAGGTGGGAAACAAAATTTCTGACAAACTAAATATCCATCTGGGAGTTCCGCAAGGATCGGTATTGGGTGTCTTACTCTTCTTAATCTATATTAATGATGTTGGGAGTATGCTAGAAAATTACAAGTTATCATTATTCGCAGATGATACTTTGATATGTATTAGTGGAAAGAAAACAGAAGGAATAATGACAAAACTTAATGAAGATCTGGGGAGAGTAAGTCAGTGGTTGAGAATCAACAAATTAAAGTTAAATCTGACTAAAACTAAATTTATAAAAATGAATTTGAACGAAGATATAAGAGTTAGTCTAGATGGAGTGGAGTGTGTCGATAGCTTCAAATATCTTGGAGTAATAATTGATAAAAAACTTAAATTTACTGAGAATGCTAATTATGTTTGCAAAAAGGTATCTAAAAAAATAGGCTTCCTGAGGAGAATAAGAAGATATGTGTCAATGGAAAATGCAATAGTAATTTTCAATGCGATAATATTACCACATTTCTCCTATTGCTCGACTCTATTATACACATGTTCAAATGAAATAAAAAACAGATTACAAGTACTGCAAAATAGAGCAATGAGGGTTATACTGAAATGCAATATATACACACCAGTGAAGTACATGTTGAACACCCTAAATTGGTTAAAAACTTATAGTACAATGGTTTTTGTCTTCAAAATCAAAAATGGATGTCTACCAAGCTAACTTAAGGAGGGGATGAACTATGTCAATAAGGCACATACATATTAAGAGATGGAGGGGACTTTAGACTAGAGAGGTTTATCTAAGTAGCACTCAACGTTCGGTGAGGTACAAGGGTCTGCAGTTTTTCAACAAGAAACATTAAAACAGAAAATAGATTTAATGTATTTAAGAAATTAATTTTACAATTCATTAGAGACAATGTACAAATATGAACAAATGTATTTATATGTATTTATAAATTTGTAAAAGTTCGAAGGAGCTAATAAATAAATAATAATAATAGTAATAATAATAATAATAATAATATATATTTTTAAAAGACAACCCTTTTGATATAGTTTGTTTCTCTGAACATTCGCTGGATCATGTAATTTTAGAGCAGATTAGCCTCAAAAAGTACTAGCTGATATCTTCATTTTGTAGAACTGGTAACTCCCATGGAGGTATTGCTATTTATCTTAAAGGTAATATTAACCTGAAAAGTGTAGATCTAACTTCTCAGAAAATTTTCATGGCGAGTTCTTTGGAGCTGAATTAGATAGCAGAAATATTTAGATATAATAAAATTATTGTCGTAGGAGACTTCAATTTAAACATTAGTGGTAACACAGGAAACGCCATTGACTTTAGAAATATATTAAATATGTATGGACTTGATTACCTTATAGAAGAACCAAATCGTATTTTTCGTGGTTTCTCAAATTGTTTAGATAATTTTAAAAATTATGGTGCTTCAGGTGCAATCGATCCTCATGTTTCGGACCATCTGGGGGTTTACCTGGAGCTGGATATTGATGATATGTCTCATACTAAACAAGTTAAATATTGTACTGAAAATTAAGGGTTTTATTCAATACCATTTAATAGTTAATTAGAAGAAACTAAAATTCCTCTATTTACAACAAACAACAAAAAGCAAGAGAAGGAATTTCACTTGGAATGAGCATGGAATGCCAAGGATCTGTCCAGATGAAATCCATATGTTACGGAGTGTGAGGAATAGCTAAATGCACTTCAAATAAGTGGAAGAAGGATGGATCAATCTAATTCCCTATATAACTGCAAATCTCATACGACGGGCAGATCATTTCTCCTAGAGACCTCGTAGAGTGAAAATCAGTGAAATTCGAAATCAAGTTATTCCCAGCTGAATTGTCAAGGAAAAAGAAGAGGACATCTGTAACCAGACCAGACTGCACGTGTCATCGATAAATTTGGTATCAAATTGTATTGCCAGTGGCGTACCAAAACAAAATTCTTTTGGGACAATAAAATTCTGAAACTGGAAAGTTGTGTTTTCTTGTTATTTTGACAAAGCCGAAAGGATCCCGAACTGCAATTCAGTTCAATATAAAATAAAAATTGATTCTGACAGGATAAATGAGTTCGCACAAAGCATAGGCACTTTTGATTGGCAAAAACTAAACCTATTCAGTCTTAATGCCAATTATTCCACCCAATTATTGATAAGTTCATTGCAAAACAAAGTTAATATTCATATCCCGTTGAGAAAAATCTCTGAGAGAAATTGTGATTTGCATTGGTTCACACAATGACTCCGAAACATGAGGAATGATGTGCAACTGGCTAAAAATATGTACATGTCCACACGCACTAATGAGGATTCGACGGTTTATACTAAGCTTTAAAAAAAACTATAGAAAGGCTATAACAGAAGACAAGAAGCTTTCTTGCACTAGCCTTACAATAAAGTCAAACAATAAAACTAAAACAGTTTGGGATATTGTTAATAGCGAAAGAAAACTCAACAAAGTGGGTAATATAAGGTCAGAACTGAAGTTCACCGACTTCAACAATTATTTCACATCAATATCAGATAACATCCTACACAAAATACCAAAAACGGATATTGATTCCGCATCTTATCTAAATAAAACTCCTAAACCATCCTCTTCACTTTTTATGTTACCTATTTTGAGGTTGATGTAAGTAAAGCTATCCTCTAGGAAACTCCATTTCTCTGGATTACTATGGACTTAAAGTGTCATGATTAAATCATCTTCAAAATCATTGATTACCATTCTAACTACACTATACAATAAATGTATGGAGGAAACGTGGCCAGAACCATTAAAGATCTCTAAAGTCATACCATGTTACAAGAAAGGGGATAAAAATGACCCTGGTAACTTTCGCCCAATAGCTATAGTTCCAATACTAAGTAAAATTCTTGAAATCATCATCAAAGAGAGGCTAATCAGTTATTGTGAAAATAAATCAATATTTTCTTCATCGCAGTATGGATTTAGAAAAGGTATTTCTACAGTAACTGCTCTGCTCGCTCTGATTGAGATAGTCGTTGGGTGCTTTGACAAGGGCACAGAAGTAGCTGTTGCACTCTGTGACCTTACCAAGGCCTTTAATTACGTTGACATGGACAATCTCTTGATGAGTTTAGAGTATTATGGTATAAGGGGAAAATTATTGGGACTCTTAAAGTTCTATCTCACAAGTAGGAAACAATATGTAAGTCACAATGGGCTTGATTCGAGTGTTTTACCTATCAACAGAGGAGTACCGCAGGGGTCCGTACTAGGCCCTCTGCTCTTCTTGTTTTTTATAAATGACTTACCTACAGCGAGCAAAGACCTCACTTGTATATCATTTGCAGATGATACTACACTGGTATCAAAATCCTCAAGTAATGTAAATCTAATGTACTTAAATGACGTAAGAGATTGGTTCTCCAGTAATAAACTCAAATTGAATGATGAAAAAAATCAATTTATCTGCTTTGGTTCAGACAAATGTCATCATAAATCAGAACCAGTCAAGCTTCTGGGAATGATACTCGACTCAAGCATTCGCATGTGTCATATATATCGGCAAAAATGTCTGCTCAGATATTTGCTTTGAAGCAGTTAAGACCTATTTTACAGAATAGCATTTTGAACACTGTATACTACTCAACAATTTATTGTAATTTATCTTATGGTATCCTACTCTAGGGAAATTTCTCTTTAACTAATAAAATATTTACTCTATAAAAGCGCGCACTTCGTATTATCGATGGAGCTGCCTTTAATTCGCCATGTGGTAATATCTTTCTAAAACACAACATTTTACCTCTCCCTTGCATTTATATTCCGGAAACAGTCACTTATGTGCACCGAAATATTCATAAGTTTGCGAGACATTCCAATATTCATAGTTACAGCACTAGATATGCAAATAATCTAATACGAGATTTCTCCAGATTAGAGACTACTAAGAAGAATAAGTTAGATCTAAATTTATACAATCAGTTAAGGAAACATTTCATAAATGTTAATATTGATTGTCTCTCTTATTTTAATTTTAAGAAATTAGCTAAATAGTTACTGCTGAGTAAGTTTATCTATTCTGTAGATGAGTTCTCAAATTATGTTGGTAATAATATCTGCATGTAAAATGTTAATTCTGACTATAAACATGTATTATAATAGGTAGTGGTCAATAAACTATCTATCTATAATAAATCTTAAGTTTTTCAAACGAGCCAAACTTCTCGCGAATTCTGTCCATTAATTTGGACAAATTTGGTTGTGGTTGTCGTCTCTCGGGATACATCTTCACCCTGTTTCTATCATTTTTGTAATAAAGTATTATCATATCTCGTTTTTCTTCATTGGAGAACTCAATTTTCAACGACTCAGCCATTGACAATAATACAGAATGTCATTTACATGTTACCGATTGAATAAATCAAAGCCAACTACTTTATAAAAGTAATTTATTTAATTTCTTGGATTTTTAGGACAACAAGGCCAACTTATGATACATCTCCAAAAAGGTAATAAAAAGGGCTATTCAAAATTGTGGAATGCCAATATGGCTTCAATAAGAAAAAAAAGTTCATGATAGTTACACTTAGAGGAAATGTCAGGTTACAAAACTATTAACACCATTGGAAAGATTGAAAAAAGTGACAATGTAGATGTGCTATTTACTTAGTAATTCACTAAGAAATAAAGCCAGGAAAAAATAAAATGATTTTCCAAAAATTCCTTTTTTCCGGATTCTCCGGAACTACTCAAAATTTTCAAACTTTCTAAACAACGTATTGTTGAGCTCATAAATACGCAACTTTGCCCAATGTAACCATTTTCGTACTCACTATAGTTTACGAGATCCCAATCCTCAATCCCAAAACATAGGTTCGTCATTCTTATTCAATAATGATAATATAAACACACACACACACACACACACACACACACACACACACACACACACACACACACACATATATATATATATATATATATATATATGTATATATATATTGTTTTTGTTTTCATCGTTCGTAGTTTATGGCTATATGTGATTATAGCCATCTATCTACTGTAAAGACCGAAGTCATTTATATATATATATATATAAATATATATATATATATATATACTAAATAAACTACCAACGATGAAAACAAATACTCGGTGGACAAAAGTCCCATCCCGCATTGAATTATATCATCGCTGGCAGGTGCAAAGGATCGAGATCTAACTTGATACCAATTGCGGTAACTCACTCTCTCTCTTTGGACACATCCTGAACCATATGTTCAGCTGATGAGATCCTAATAGGGTCGAAATCACAGTGATCCTGTTCTTGGTTCAACAGTGATGTGTTCCATAGATAATGAAACAAAAAGGTGTTAGAAGTTACCGCAATTGGCATCGAGTTAGATCTCGATCCTTTGTACCTGCAAGCGATGATATAACTCAATGCGGGATGGGGCTTTTGTCCACCGAGTAGTTGTTTTCATCGTTGGTAGTTTATGGCTATATGTGATTATAGTCATCTATCTATTGTAAAGACCGAAGTCATTTAGTACATATCTTTCAGTAGCGAAATCTTGACATCTTTTCATATATATATATATATATATATATATATATATATATATATATATATATATATATATATTCCCCGTCTATTCACGAACACATAGACCGACTTTCAGACGTTTTCAAACGACTCAGACTAGCCAATATGCAGATCAACCCAGACAAATGCGAGTTCCTTCGCAAAGAAGTGGCATACCTAGGTCATCTAGTCACTAAAGACGTAAAACCAAATCCATCTAAAGAGTATTTCAAAATGTCACACAAACCCCTGACCATGACCAGATATCATCTATTCTCGTCCAATATCATAATGGTAAAACCAACCTGCACAGAGGAATCAATGAAACTGTGAGACGCATCAAACAGAAATATAACTGTAACAGCTCAACAAAAGATGTCGAAAGATACATTAAAAATTGCGACATATGTCTGAAGAATAAATCATATCGAAGTAACCTTGATCGACTCCTTGTGATTACCGAAACACCGAAAGCACCATACTAACGGATACATATAGACATTCTCGAGATTCCTTCAAGAAATTATGCACTAACCATTAGGGATGAACTAACAAAATTCAGTCAACCATATCCCATACAGGACAAATCTTCCAAATCAGTAGTTACAACTCTTATGATTCACTTCCAGCATTACGTTAGTCCACTTAGGATCCATTGTGATTACGGAAGAGAGTTCGATAAAGTCCTTCTTAGAGATCTATGCAAACTTTACGATATAAAATTAACACATTCTAGCGTTGGACATCCCCAATCCAACGGGTCGATAGAAAGATTCCATTCAACACTAATAGAAATGATTCGGGTTCATCAGGCGGAATATCCTAAAGAACATCCCTTTAATATACTTCCTTACGTCATGATCTATTTTAATAACTCTGCTAACAAAACACACGGTTTAACACCATATGAACTTGTCTTCGTACATAGCTCAAGTAGGCTGCCTGAAAAGTTATACAACGAAGAAGAATTGATCACTAAATATGTACGAGATTTAAATAACCGCTTATCACATTTTTATAGAATAGCTAGAGCCAGAACTGACAGACAAAAAGAGAAAGCCAAGATCCGCTTTGACAAACATGTTCACGAAAACACTCAAAATTTCAATGAAGGTGACAAAGTTTATGTAAAAGAGTCACAAATAAAAAATAAATTATCAAATAAATTCAATGGTCCATTTGAAATTTTAGAAGTGCATCCAAATTCTGCAACCCTTTTAAACCCTAACATGAACCAAAAGACCAAAGTAAATTTTATATTCTGAAATCTAATTAGTTTCAGGTATCCAATGCTGGTCGGAATAGCCTTCTGCCAATACCAAATTGATCCAATAAATAACACTCTTAGAGTTTACTATCATGACAAAAACCGAATTTTTATTTCCAACGACAGATGGACACTCCTAGTACACAAAAACATTTCTGGACTATTATCAGCATTTGAAAATAATAACAAAATACTTGACACTATATATAACACACTCAAACCTGACTATCATTCCATGAAACTCTTCTACTTCGACGTAAGGACACACGTCAACTTACTGACTCAAATATCCAAGTCAATTAAAGAAAAATTTAACGAAGTTATCAATGATACTAAACGTACCAAACGAGGAATAGTAGACGGATTTGGTAGTATATTCAAGGCAATTACAGGAAACCTCTGTGCAGGTTGGTTTTAACATTATGATATTGGACGAGAATAGATGATATCTGGTCATGGTCAGGGGTTTGTGTGACATTTTGAAATACTCTAGATGGATTTGGTTTTACGTCTTTAGTGACTAGATGACCTAGGTATGCCACTTCTTTGCGAAGGAACTCGCATTTGTCTGGGTTGATCTGCATATTGGCTGGTCTAAGTCGTTTGAAAACGTCTGTAAGTTGGTCTATGTGTTCGTGAATAGACGGGGAATACACGATTATGTCGTCCATGTAAACCAATCATCGTTGGTTCTGGATTCCTAACAGAATGTTGTCCAACACTCTCTAGAACGTTGATGGGGCATTCTTTAAACCAAAGGGCATCCTAACAAATTCAAAATCACCATTTTCCATTTTCGATATCTTGGGAGTCTATTTCAATCTGGTGGAACCCAGATGCATGGTCGAGAGTAGTAAAGTATTGGCATTTGCCGAGTTGGTCTAAAAGGTCGGAGATGTATGGTAGAGGGTTTGGTTTAGTTGTTTCAACTGTTTCATTAATTTCGTTCACCTTGAATAAGGGTATCTTTTTAAAATTTGTGATAAGTTATTTATTCTTGAGATCTATGACGCACTGATAGTGATCTAGAAAATCAGTTCCTAAAAGTCAATCAAAGTCTATGTCCAAATTGCAGATATAAACCTTATGGGGATCTCTGAAATTGAAGGGAACTAGGGTAGATTCTGTGATATTTATTTTCTGGTCTGTAATACTTTGTATAATAACATTTTCTGGAAATCTTTTAGGGAAATTTTGACAAGCGTTAGGTTTAAAAATTGAAAGTCCTGCTTCTGAGTCTATGAGAAATTTAAAGGTTTTAGAAGCGTCGTTAATATAATAGAGATTATTTGATTTGAGAGCAGAGGATTTCTAAGAAGTTCTGTTCTTGGAAGTTCAAGTTGGGGTTGAAACTGTCTAGATTTATAGATTGAATTTGGGCTTGAATTTGTGTGATCTCTGGATCTTTGTTCGGAGGTTGCGTCGGAGGAAGCGAAAATTGGTGAAAATCCGGCATTACTTCATTTGATGTTCCTGAAGGGTAATTCGAGTAATAGTTTCTTGTGACGTCTGAGTTGAAAATTTGTTGTTATGATATGGTTGATTTTGAACGTCTGGTTCAGAATAATCAGGGTAATAGGGATCGTATTGTTCGTAGTTCAGGTGGTATGTTCCATTTTGTTGGTATTTGTTATGATTTGAGTTAGGTTGGACCACGGAAGGTCTGGTCTGAACTCGGATTTAGCCGTATTACAGAGGGTCGATCTCTTCTGAAATTTGGGTTTGGTTGGAAATTAGATTGAAATCGTTGTTGAGGACGTTGAAAATGATTTTGTTGCGAAATGGACTGTTGTGGATGATGTTGTTGGAAGGGTCTTATTTGTGGCTGAAAATTTGTAGGTTGAAATGGTCTTTGTCTACAGTCTGCGCTCGTATGTCCAATACGTTTGCAATCTATGCACTGTTTTTGTGGCACATGCTGATTGGGTTTTCGTGAAGGAACGTTGAGATTCTTATTAGGATTAATAAATTTTTGAGATTCGAAGTAATAAAGTTGCAATTCTCGACGAACTCGGTTTGTAGCGGTCAAAATATCAGCATGGTCGCTGGCTCTAACAATTTGTCCTAGTTTTGGGTCTTGTCCGGTTAGAAGCGTATTCACGGCCATTGTTTCATTGTCGATGTTAACGTTACCGGCATTGTGAATTTATTGTTTCTTAATAACATAAAACTTCTCGATTAAATGGGTATAACTGTGTATATTGGGTGAAAGAATTGTATATGTAATCCTTATCAATATAATATAAAGTAAACGGGATGATTCTTAAATAACTTACATAAGTTTTCCACATCTGTAGATGAAATCTGGCTCCGCCAGCGTTGCTACGTCAGGTTATTGTTCACTGTTTCCCGGCGTCGGAGGGACCGTCTACAGTAGGGCTGGCTGCTTGGTTGGGGTTGACGTGTTTTCTTCTTCTTGAGGGTTTGGAAACCACCACACTCAATTAGGATTTCCTTGTTCTGACTGTGTAGAGGAATCCCACTTCAGACAGCAATTTGAGATTTGTTGAATTAAAATTTACTTTTTAAAAATTGTTTCACACTTTATTATAATATTTTACAAAATTTGACATAGAGTACTGGTTACAAGCAATGAGTTTAACTATCTAAAGATACAAAATTAGGAGCTATTTATAATTCAATTCCATTCAAATTAATTTTTTTTCAAAATGTCACTTTTACAATTTTTGTGAGTATATTATTTATTGGATTCTCTTCTGTCTGATAGGGGGCTTTCCCCCTTGTCAGACTGTATTTATAATAAAATAGTGTCCATTAGGCAGTTTTAGTCACGTACTGACTGGAGTCCTACAATCAGGTTGTTCCACGTGTATTCTTGGGAACAGCGGACGTCGATGCTGTGTTGGTGGCGTGATGCGATGTCAGCGTCTAGGAATCGTGGCGCTGAAATCAGAGCATGGGAAGGAAATATGGAAGTCAGCTACTAAGAATTATAATAATGAAATGTCAGGTGATGTAACATGATATCCCTGAGTTCATGCACTGTCATCAAGATTTGCTATATAACATATATATATCGAATCCCGCCTGAGCCATGGTTGTTTGTAAACTGGACCCGTGCATATTTGTACTTTGATACGATACATTTTACATTTGTACAAACGGAACGTAACTTTTAATTAAGGTTAACAAATTCTTTCAGAGAATAGAATGCCCTATCATACAAAAAACTTTTTACTTTATTATTAAACTAGATGTTTTATAGCACTTCCTGGGCAAACACTTTCGTAGATTGTGCTCCCGTTCTATGAGACCTACTCGCACGTATAAACAGTCCGAAGACCAATCCAGATCAATCCACAGATATGTACCAAGAGAAAACAGCATGATAATTTTTCTTACATATGTCTTAAGGATTTTCCGGTATGGAACCATCCACATTTAAATCCCAGTCGCACTGACAGACTCTCACAAAACAGTCCTGTGACTACACACAAATATATACCGAAAAATTCACGAGAATTCAGCCATTAAGCTCAGAGATACTTCTTTCGAAATTACAGATATGAGAATTATCAACCTAGGAGACCCAGACACACATAAAATATAGCCTATGTCACCCGCACAAATATAAAAAATTAATGATTTTTTCAAAATCGAAATCAGATGAGTAGTTTTCGAGATTTTTGTGGTCATACAAAAAGTCGTTATTTTTAATGTTTTAAGGATTTTCCGGTATGGAACCCTCCACCTTTGAATTCCAATCGCAAAATTCCGCCAAAGAGCTCAGAGGTACTTCTTTGGGAATTACAGATATGGAACCCTCAACCTAGGAAGCCCAGACACACATAAAATTTAGCCTGTCATCCGCGCAAATATAAAAAATTCAATAAAAAAAAATTATCGAAATCAGAAATAGTTTTCGAGATTTTTGTGGTCATACGAAAATACGAAAAGTCGTTACTCATATAAATATATATATATATATATACATATATATATATATATATATATATATATATATATATATATATATATATATATATATATATATATATATTTGTATCGAGGGGAGTTTTCGACCATAGATGTTCTGTGGCAAGGAAATAGTGAAATATCTTTTACCTCGAGTGCTATAGTTCCCCTTTGATCTCAGAGTTTCAAAAAGTGTTCTGTGTTTGTTTACACATACATCATCATCTCCCCAAGACAATACATTGTTAGACATATGACTGTAGGCCAGCGCATAATATGCAGACATAAGGCTAGACCTAAATTATTTTTTTTTAATATAAAAGAGTAAAGTATGCAGAGTTTAATTTGGAGCAGACGTGTGCAACCTGATCAGTAAATGAAAACTGTGGATCCAACATTGTTCCTAAAATTTTTTTTTGGCCGCATCACATTTAGTTCCCTTTCTAATGCATAAGGGACTGGCATTCGATTATACATATTCATATAGATGGTCTCATCATCATTTAGGATTAGGCTATTATTTCGGCACCACACCTCCATATTGCTGCGTGCAATATTTATCCTGTCATGTAGCTGATCCAAGCTGTCTGCAGTTAACACAATGGTTGTGTCATCTGCGTAGATAGTTACAAAACCACTTCTGATATTCAAAGGCAGATCATTGATATAGAGCAAAAACAATAGCGGTCCTAACACTGAGCCCTGAGGAACACCCAGATTAACTGGCTGCAGTCTAGGTCGTGAAACAACCCACTGAAGAACTTTACCACGTATGCCCATATTGTACAACTTATTAAGTAGAAACGTTACATCTATGGTATCAAAAGCAACGGATAGATTAAAAAACAATGTCACAACGTACTTCTCTGTATCGATGTTGGTATAAACAAAGTTAAAAAAATCATAAGAAGCAGTCACAACTTCTAGAAAATCAAGAAAGAATTATACAACAAGAAAAAGAAGAACGAGAAAGAATTAGACAACAGGAGAAAGGAGAACAAGAAAGAATAAGACAAGTGTTAGAAAAACAACAAACAAGAATAAGACAAATCTTAGAAGAACAAGCTAGAGTACGATAAGAAGATAAACAGGAAATGGATCAGAAATTAGAAAAAGTCCAAGAAAACTTTTATCAAAAATTTCAATTAATAGAGAAAAAGATGTTGCAAATGAAACCTGAAGTACCTCTGAGACGATAGTCGAGTGAAATTCAAAATGGTGTAGTTGATCCAATTAAAATTGAAGACCCGAAATTCGATAGTTAGCATTCTTGGGCTACATATAAAAAGCAATTTGATGCTGCAGCTTTGGCTAGTGGTTGGTCAGATGAAGAGAAAGCCACTGCATTGATCTTGGCTCTACGTGATGATGCCTTAGAAATCTTAAATACCCTAACTGGTGGCGAACATTCCTATGAGACTTTATTGAATCAATGCGTTACGGTGACCATCTACAACAAGTTTTTCAAGCACAGTTAAAGAATAAACAACAGAAGTCTGGACAAACATTGCAACAATATGAAATTGATGTCACCCGGCTCGTTCGACTAGCATATCCTACAGCTCCAAGAGACTTTCTTGACAGGTTAACAGTACAAACATTTATCGATGGCATAAGATTAATTGAAATGCAACAAGCTCTAGGGTTGAGTAGTCCTACAAGAATTGAAGATGCCTTGGACGTGCACTTGAATATGAAGCTGCTAAACAGGCGTCCAGAACTCGTGTCAGTCTGCGAAAAACACAACCCGGTACAAGATAATTTGTATAACAATGGTAGCTCCATTAAACAAATTATTTAAATATTATAAAAACTGGATGAGCAAACAACTGAACATAGTACTCAGACTGTGTTTAGAAATTGTGGACAAGGATGACATATGAAGAAGAATTGTCTGCCAACTCAAACTAACAATGTACAGGAAAACTCCAGCTAGTTTAGAGGGGCGAAGACTGGCCTGATCCAACCAAGCCCCAATATCATCAAAAATCAAAATTTCCCGACTGAGTCATAAAGGATCTAGCTTGGTTGTGAAAGGAAAAATATGCGATCGGGATTGTAATATTGTTATTGATACTGGTTCTACCATTGTGCGAGCTGATGTTATTCTTGCTTGCAAAATTGACCATCCCAATAGAAGTTATATACTTGAAACTGCAAATGGAGTGACAATACCCATCATTGGTTCTCACGAGGAAGATATTCAACTGGGACAATCAAAATTGAGAGAAGTTTTATTTGGCCTAGACATCAAACCGAATACTCAAAATTAATGAAGAAGAATTATATATGTCAACATCTGAATCTAGAATGAGGAATATTAAGGTAAACAGAACTATCACGATTTTGGAAAATGCATTGATAAATCCATCAAGTGAGAGTTTAAAATCTATCAGAAGAACCTAAGGTTAACAAATAATGCAGTAATTGCCTGTGCGGAACGTATATTATGTGTCAAAATCTCAAGCATTCAAGGGAAAAGCTTGTGCCATAAAAGATTTTGATATTTTGTTAGTTTGCAATGGATAAATTGAAATTAGTCGACATGAATCGTCGATTTGACAAAACATTAAGAGAATTGATTTCACTCAAAGGAAAAAAATATTAAGTTTTTTAATTACGAAACTTACACATAATTGATTAAAAAGGTGAAATCTTTCAGGTCAAATAAGAAAACAGAAGATTATCAGCGTTTGCGGATATTCGATGTTATGACTATTGGAGAGGCGGAAGAATTAATTGTCTCGGTAAAAGAAGACAACATAATCAGGTATTACGTGAATGAAACCCAAATAAAAATTGGACATGGTGGAAGGAACCGGATGGAGAAAGAGTTGACTTTGCGCTATAAAAATATTACGAGAGAAATGATAGGAAAGGATTAGTAGTCAAACCTATTCTTAGCAGCGAAATGAATGGAAGATGTCAAGTCGACTTAACTGACATGCAGACCCAAGAAGATGGTCCATATAAATTTATATTGGTATACCAAGACCATCTTACGAAATTCGTTCAGCTGCGCCCGCTCAAGACCAAAAATGCCGAAGATGTAGCATATGTAATCCTTGACATTTTTACAATATTTGGTGCACCTAGCATTCTTCAAAGCGATAATGGCAGAGAGTTTGCGAATAAAATTGTCAAGGAAGCTTGTAGCATGTGGCCCGAATTAAAAATTGTACATGGTAAACCGAGGCACTCTCAAAGCCAAGGGTCGGTAGAGAGAGCCAACCAAGATATAGAGAATATCCTCAGTACGTGGTTGGAAGATAACAACACCAATAGTTGGTCCGAAGGATTAAGGTTTGTTCAATTAATGAGAAGCAAACCGCGTCACACAGGCATTAACTGTACTCCATATGAAGCCATATTTGAGAAGAAGAAGAAGAGAGAGAGAGAAGAAGTTAAAAGTAGGACTCAAAAGTTCTTCTATACCAAATGAAGCTTTGGTTGATATTAATTCAGAAAAAGAATTAGAAAAACTCTTATCCACCGAGGGTACTGCTATCGAAAATGAGCAAGTTGCGTCCAACAAAAATAATCAAGCTATACCTACTGTTCATCCCGAGAATTATATCCATCTAGATTGGAATATTGATTATCGTGATTGACGTCTTGGGATTCGGAATAATTGTAGTCGAATTGATCACTTTGACAATGATCGTCATTATAATATTCATTTTGATAATCATTATCAGTCATCATATCACTGAAGTGACCGAGTGCGCTAGATGCCTTATTTACACCTTTGATTTGTGACATCACTAACTACGTTTCGGAACTTTACAGTAAACAAAATGCAGTAGCTTTTCTGATGATTTTACATAATAAAGCTTCTAGAAGTTTTTTAATAAGCAAGTAGCAAATGCGTCTTTGATGAATTTGCAAGCTTGCGAAAAAATAACAATAGAAAAACTTGATATGAGTGTTTGTGAGACCAAAACGTAGAAGATTCTTCTGAATAAATAATAAATACAATGAATGTAAGTTAACATTAAGGACCGATAAGTACTTAAATAACAAATTTATTTATCTAACTACAAATATGATACTAACATATGGTATCAAGTCATATAGTAAACGTTAACATAATAATTAAAAGGATTTTATAATAAAAATATGCAAGCTAAGCAAGTGTTGTGATCCTCATGGATCTAATAAAGCTTTATCTCAGAATGTTTAAAGCTATTACCAGAAATAATTTATTATTATCACCGACTCTCTAAGCAATTGAAAGATTGAATCAATTATATCCTTATCACCCAAATATTCTTGAGCTTCACCAACTACAGAATGAAGAAAAAAGTTATTATGATTATATGGTTTTCTTATCACTTGGGAATAATAAGAAATAAAGAAGTGGACGGTCTCGCCTGTAAAGCATTCTCTGATAAGGATAAAACTCTTCATCATAAACTCCCAACTTCGGCCCACAAGACACTTATAAAAAAATCATATCAAACTCCTGGCAATCTAGTTGGAATCAAACAACGTCCAAATGAAAAGAATCCAAAGATCTAGTCAATGAGAAATTCTGCTTACCCACGAATAGGAGATATCAAGTCATTATCAATCGTCTCCGTCTAGGACATACCTACTCTAAATAACCCCAACACATCTTGTAGAAGGATCCAACAGCAATCAGTAATCACACTGCTATTCAACTAACAGTTAAACACATCCTGGTGGAGTGCCATATGATGAAGAAACAAGATCCAAGATCCAACTAGATGAAAACATCAGAATAATCCTCAACGATGATTTGCATAAATTACTAAACTTCTTTAAGGACATGTAAAATCTAAATGCGTAAGAATTGACTTCTGGTGCTTTTTATCATCCTGCTATCGGTTATAGTTTGTCTGTTCATAGTGTAACAAAATACAATTCATTTATTGTGATAAATGGTAGAGTCAATTCTCTCGGTCCATTTGATATGACCAATGAGATGATGATAAATCAATGTATGGCCGACCGCCACCAACGCCATTTATGAGCTATAATACATCCCTGCAAGTTAAATCCAAACTTGAAACTGATAGTCTTCCCGTTTAGGTATACTTGTCTTATCGAAATTACTGACTACCCCCTACCGACCAAGATATATTGTAGCTCACGAGCACATGCTTTGATGTATAGAACTCCATTAGAAAATCTTCTCCGCGAGTCCCTTTTGGCTTTCCGGAGTTCCTTATTATATTGTGTGAGTTTTCTTCCTTAAGTGGTAGTACTTAAGGTTAGTAACGGTACTTAGAAAGTTGGTGTCAAGTTCTATCTGTCATATAATTATTATTATTTTATATTTCTAGTGCACCAATTACTAAAGTTGGTTCTTATTGCGAAAAGCTTTTTTTATTTAGGTTTAGATATTATACATTATTCATGTTATCAAATTGAATAAATAATTAAAATGTTGCACGCTACTTGCTATAAAATTATATGAGCTCTTTATTTCAAGTGAAAAAAATTATCAAAGATAATTTTTAGCTAATTACCTCTAATCCTATCCTCATAATATTACCATATTTCAAATACCATAACATAAATCATTTTGATGTATTCAGATTAGACGTGTATGTTCCATTTAAAAAAAATCACCTAAATATACATAAATATAAATCAGATATTATTCTTATCAAAAATGACATTTATCTGTTGTTGATATATAATGATAAATAATTCGCTACTTGGAGTAAGTGAATAACAATGGGTGAGTAAAAATGTACTTTTTTCTCAAGCATCAACAATTTTACACCTTAAAACTATGAATCAGATCGGAAATGATATTGCCAATGAAATTTACCAATATAAAAACCGATAACATATAATAATATATGCCGGTTATTTCAGTAATTCTATATTTTTATTGAACTATATACACATTTGAAATGAGTAAATTAATTTTTAATATTTTCAAACGCTCCATATTCTTTATATAACACGCGTAACGGAACAGTTGTTCTATGAAGTTCGTCAAAACATTATTTATTCTCTTATAAACATATAATGTAAGTATTATTAGCTTTTCTATATTTGCTGAATATTACCTGCAATTTTTGAAATATTTTCATTTATTCCGAATGAAAGGTTGACTTTCTATACAAAATGACCGACGGTTTTCTCATGTCCTTGACCAGGAAGCTCTTTTTCCTCAAGATCTTCCGTAGTCAAACTGTGACCCGAGAAGGGTCTGGAGACTAAGACATTGAAGTATAAAATATCTTTTTTTCTCCAATAATCTACATCTGTGGTATATTTTACTTCACCAAAACTCTCTTTCTATTTATTGTCTTCAATGCCTACATCTCAACTTTGGTCCATGATGGGAAAGTATGTCCACTTTTTATTTTATTGTGCGGAAAGAATTTAGTTCATCCCCTTATTTTCAAATCAGGCAAAACAAAACCACCAGGATCTTATTCTAATAAAAATTTATACGGAAATTTATCTGCCATTAAATAGTTTACAATATATGTCTAACAACTTATCAGTGTAATGTAACTACTATTTATAAAGTATCTCAAGTTTCTTATCACACTTTTTCGATTTATCCATTAAAAATTGTTTTTGAAAAGATAAATCAAAAATCTACAAAAGTATTCGTTAAATTATGACTTAATTAAAGAATTAAGGTATTTTGTCTATCACTTGCGAAAGCTTACCTATTTGATCAAGAGATACATATATACATAGCCCAGGTGAAGAGTGGTTGAAATAATAAGTAGATGAACAACAGAAATGAATACTTATAAATAGTAGGCGCTTGTAAACGAAATAGCGGAAATCCACGAGTAATTAAAAATTTCAGCTAAACGCTGGACTTGGTGGGGACTCACGAATCAAATACACCGAGACAACAATTTCCCCACTAGGGACTTTTTGTATCGGGTACAAATAATTTAGCGGCAATGAATGGATATAATTTTCTTTAAAATTTATAAAACAGCTATTTGTTTTTTAAAAACTTATTTTACTTTTTCGTCTGCAAATATCTTAATCATAATTGTTTTTTTCTCCTCGTAGGCGCTAATGGTGCCCGTTTCTTCTATAATACCCTATTTTACCAGGTTTGTCTTTACAGGGACAACTTAACTCTTTTTCTAAACCGGTTGACAGATCTCCAGCTTTTCCTGTCCACATGATAGCCAGATGGGTGTTCTTTACTTGAATGATTGGGACTATGCTGTGATTTCAGCCGTCTGAGTGGCTCTGGATCTTCGAAGAAAGGCTATTTACCGAATATTTACCTACATTTTTGATTGTGTTTGATAGCTAGTAATCGACTTACAAGAGTTTCGATCCCGGCCACTTTACAGATATTTTTCAGTAGAGTAGCGTTCATACAGCCTGTTATGAGCCTATATGTCTCGTTAGAAACAACTTTGGTATGAGTCAATCTTTTCCAGACTGGACAAGCGTACTTTAGGTACTGCAGAGAAACATAGTTCTACGAAGTAGATCTGATCACGTAGCTCCCCACTTACTTCCCATCAATTTATTTAGTTGACTCCTGGTCGATTGTCTTTCCTAGTGTCTTTAGAAAGACAGGCATCGAACCAGTAATACCCCGAGATATTAGGGGTAGATGTCAAACTTTTATGTCTTTAAAAGTTTCACACTACTAGAAACGAAATTTGATTGAATAAGCTTACACATTTAAAACCTACTGAATATTTTCATTGTTCTAAAATCTGGAACCAATATTGTACTAAATAATTATCATGAAGTTAATTGATTTAGTAATATTTTAGTTTTAATGTATCCTACAAGTTAAATAGGATAGATATATTCTAGACAACAGGTCGAAAGTTATGTAATTCAAATCAAATCTATTCTTTGTAAAAAGTGGGTCCAACTACGTCTTATCCGATTTGAACCAAAAAATTTGTGTTATACGCCTTTTTAAAGATGCATGATTTTAGTTTTTCAGAATATTTAATAAACCGAAGTAGTGTTATTTTTAGAGGTCATTAAGCTACCAACAAAATTATCCAATACTTTATCCATTTAACGTTGTTCTATTTCAGTTTCCGAAATACCCATATAGATGTATGTATAATCAATTTTGGACACACCCTTTTGTTTCTCCATAATTATCTTGCATCCTTTTTCATGCAGAAATTAGATTGTGCTGCATATTTGGTACTATTAAGGCTTCAACAGACCTTGATATTCAAACTTAAACTTTCCAATTTGTTTTCAAATATTCACCATTTGCTATCTGAATTATTACATACTGAGGTATACATTTTATTTCCGTCATGTGTTCTTCAATAGCTTATTTCACAAACTGGTCAGGCACTCCTGAATCAACAATACACAAACAACATAGTATAACTTGTCTTTGACATCACCTAGTTAGTTTTGACTTTGTTTTGTTTGTGTATTGTTTGATTTTGATATTTTTATTTTTTTGCTTTGTCTACAAAATTTATATTTTTTCGACAATAAAGCATTTCTCTCTCTCTAAGTTTGCTACATACAACTTGATTTCAGTTCCTTTTTGTTAATCATCATCAGCATTATTAGCCGGTTGCTTATTATGTTGACTGAAACCTCTACTTCTTGTACCTTGATATCCCGGTCTTCCTCTACCTCGGCCTATAGTACCTATTATTAGGCCATTTCCCAATAGAATGATCTATACTTCCACAAATCTAGCTTCCTCTATTATTTGTTGCCTTGAAAATAGTCCCATTTTTATACTTTTAACACTTTTTTGACTATAACTTAGTTCTTTATCTAGCAATCCAGCTTTTGCAAAATCCATACGGTCTTGCCATATTTTGGAGATAATGTCAGAAACAAAAGGCATACTCTATAACTTTCATCTAAACAGTTCCATGTTCTTTCAGTTCTCGGATGACGGAGTCAAATTTCACAAAATGATCTAATTTTTCTCCATGTTCTGATTCATGTGCCTTGTCCATGTTTATAATTTTGTAATTAAGTCCGAACTGGCAAATACATCTTTTAGAGCTACTTAGATTCTTCAATGCATCTTTTGCTGTCCTACTTAGATCTGTTTCCAAAACATCCTTATATAGTTATCGTCTTAGAATTGTTTGAATCCTGAACCAAAAATTGAAATTGTTCGCCGCCAGAAGTGAATCAGGGAAGGTCAACACTCCCGCCATTTTTTGTTTTATTTCTTGTTACTGCTAGAAATACCTATGCCCACTGAATCTCTCTAGAGCTGACACGACATTGTGTCCACAACCTGTTAACCTATTATGGGGCTTTGCAATTAAGACCACTTTAGTTTATATTAAAATATATTAGTGTTGTCAACAGCATTACAAAAATTAAACACTTTTGTTGACATGCCTCTCACACAGATAAGAACATAAAAACATACATGATATGATCATGATATGTATGATTATTCTTCTAAAATAAATACACTGATTTCTATATCAGTTACTTGTCAATACCAAAACAAACACAATACAAGTTATTTTATTTTTGTCAATAGATCAGATAGGTTTCCTCGGTTTAGGTTGGATTGATCCGGGTTGAAACGCGGGATTTTGGACGAGTTGTTCATTTCGGCAACGATTTTGTTATTATCGAGAACTTTTGTCCCGGTGGCGAGGTCTCAAGCATGTGATCCACTCCACCAGCAGATATGTTTACTGAATTATGGGTGGAAATTGTAGGAGTATTCATATCTGTGGAAAATTATTTATAAGAATCTATCGTTAGCTTGGTAATTAGAGGTTTCCAGATCAATGGTAATCGTCGGTCGTCTTTTCTAATATTCAAAGAATTGAGACGATTTTCAATTTCTATGGCTTCTCTAATGGGGCTTCGGGAAGATTTTATGGGGTTCAAGGTCTTGGAATTTTCTAAATCGATTATGTGTCCAGAAGCTATGTGATGTTGTGCTAGGACTGATTTGGAGTCTAAATTTCGAATTGAGAAGCCATGCTCTTTTAGAAAACGGCGGTTGGTGTTACCTACATATGTTTTGGGGCATTGGAAACAAGGGCGTATACTCCTACCGATTTTTGATAATATCGTTCGGAGATCTGAGGATGTGGGATAATTTATTGTCAGCTTTGAAGATGGTAATGTCTTGTCTCATTAAGATTCGTGCGATTTTGTTTGTTATACCTTTGACATAGGGTAAATAGGCTCTTTTTTCCTTAGTCAGTTCATTACTTTTGAAAGATGGGGGCGGTTGATGGATCTATTAATTTGATTTTGAGAATAACCATTCCTTGATAGAGCTATACTGATCATCACCAAGTCGAGTTGATCATGTAGATAGCTGTTGGTATATGTCTGCTTATGATAGATAGTATGATTGAATAAATATATATCATTGTAATATTGGAATTTTGGAGGAAGTATTGGCTTCGCTCCTCTGAAATATAATAAGCTCTATTTGCATTTTGGTGGGTGAATACATTTCTATTTTATCTAACTTTTGCTCAATACCTATGTACATGTACATATCTATTTCTAGAAGTAAATTATGGGTTAATGTGCATATTCCTCATATTGAGCACAGCTGCTGCCTCAAATCTGTTGTCCACGACTTGTGAGCAATACTACAATCTGACCACTGGTGAAGTATATCACATCGAAAGCAAAGAATATAGTGGCGAAACAAGCTGCAAATGGATCATACGTAGCAAGCCTGGCAGCAGAATAGCTTTATCATGCGGAAGATTGAACTTAAAGATTGTAAGTATTAATGGATTATTTCCTAATAAAATATATACTTAGTGATATAAAGGATAAACTGATATTAAATTTTAGTCAGAAAATTGTTCGAGAGCTGCCTTAGCTGTATCAGTTGATGGAGATTCAAATTTGAGTGATGCTAATCATTACTGTGGTGATGAAACTGTTGAAATTATATCTGAATCAAATGCTATTGCTGTAGGTAAGTAACATTAAGACCGCCTGCAATCTGTGATGTTGCTGTAGAATTTCTCGGTTCTTTATAAAGACAGAAGTAAATAAGACAGATATTATTAGACGTAACGTCATGAATATACATAAATTAAACATCCTTAAACAGTCGACAACAAACTGCATGCTAAATCAAATTTCGATATACGGTTAACATTTTTTTCTTAACGATATACTTCTTATCTTTACCGATAACTAAGGAACCAAGTCATCATATTCAAAGAGTTAACTTTTGTTACGGGTTGTGTAATTTCAGGATATTCTTCCACATTGGGAGACCAGAATGCCCAATTTGCATGTACCCTGCAAGTTGTTGATAATGAAAAGCGCATTCTAAAGGCAGCAAACTGTGATTGCGGTTGGAGGCTAGCAAGAGATTTCAATGGTTTTGTGCAAAGTCGAAATCTCCAAGCCAAAAAGAAAACAGATAAGCCTAAGGTATAGTGAGATACAAGTGAGAAACTAAAAGATATGTCGGCCATACAAAATACAGTCTCGTCGACACTAGAAAGCTTTTATTGTCGGCGATGAGGGGAATGTTTATGGGCAAAATGAACTAGGTACCTAGATTATTTGTTTTCTGGCGTCGATGATAACTATTTGCTGTCAAATACACCCATTGTTTGTGTGTGTCTAAACAGAAACATTTTCTGAGAGCTGGGGCTTCGCGCATCTTCTCATTTATGTCAGATTATTAATAGTATATAACAAGCTACGATTCAAAAATAGTAGATTATACCACGAGTCAATAAGCTGTTATTCTCGAGGAACTAAAATTTCAGAGAGAATAATTGCCATTATTACGAGTATTACAATCAACTTTATTTACAACTAATAGGTATATAATTTTTAGAGGTGTACAACAAAGAGATTCTTCATTTTCATGCATCTCAATACAAATACACACACTCTATGAGTCTGTATTGTACGAAATTGTGATTGGGTTGCAAGAGAGAATAATGACTATTAATCCCTATTCATTATTCCCTAAGGGAATTTTACATAGTATTATACTGCTAAAATCACAAATATAATACTAACATTCTATATTAGTCGTAAATAAACATACTTATGTACACTCAAGTAATCAAGTCAGATAAAACATGAATGATTTTGAAATAGGTGCGTTGAAATCAATGGCAAAATCATAGCGTTATGAAAATAGTATCTGGAATAAATGAATAATCAATAACGATAATTATGTTTTGTAACGAGAAATTTTGTTCTTACACCACTCAGGTATTGACAAGATAATATTAAAAGGTGAAAGTTCCATATATTTATAATTTCAATATGTAGCTATTTAATAATTTAAGTCAAGGAATAAATTCTCAGTTAAATCACATCATACATTACAAATTTATAACAAAAATGTGATTTTCAGACTGTTTATTCAAAATTGTATAGCGCCCAAGCTCTGAAACTTTGTAGTAAGCTTACTTTGCTTTTGCGTTAATAAGCTTCGTAGGGGGCGCTACCAATATACATTGGTACAATAACTTTATACAGGCATCAACAACAATTTTATAATTGATATAATTTGAAGGCTAATAACGTTTTTAATTTTATTCTAATTTTTGGTCCCGGTTTGATTCTGGCTATGTCGTGAATTTAACTTAACCTAATGAGCTATGCTGTGACCATATCGTCTAATGCACTCTCAACCTACCACGATTTCTACATAGTAATGCCTATCAAATAGTGTTCTGTTTGGAACCTGCGATAAATTGCAGATCTCGTTTAGGAAATATATATACATATAACATTCTCAAAAACATACTATGTGTGTGATCCCAACTCTTTGAGGATTTGCGTCATTTTGTAGAACGTCTTTTTGTCTTGTTTTGTGCGACATAAAAAAGGAAGTCTTAATGATAGTGCACTGACTTGCCTACAACATTTTTGTACAGCGTTTTGTTGAAAATTAGATAGTTTTGGAGTAAGTTTGCTCCTATGTGTAGGTAATTTATTTATGTATGCATATTTCCACCCTGTCTTCATTTTCTGTGAAGTAACATCATTAAAATTTTGACATCTAAGGTTTAGTACAAAGAAGCTATGTTGTGAAGCAACGCATACAAATTTCAATATCAAAAGGGGCCCATCTTCCTTCCAATATTTCTTCAGTCAACTGTCGTCATTTAGTAAATAGATTCTATAAATAACTGCAATCATAAGTCGTCAACGTATGCAGAAAACATTACTGTTGTGGAGGGCAGTATAAGGAATAAATCAAAAAAATCTATTTCATCTCGCACCCTAGAGCTTGTCCTTTTGCAGGCCTCAACATGGCGAATTTTTTGCCTCCAGATTTGGATCTATAATACACGTAGAAAATTCATTAGATTCACTACCGCAAGAAAATGATCACAGATAGCGTCCAGCATACGTTGACTAAGCCTATGGAGTAATTCCATTGTTTGATAACTGACATAGAGAAGTGAATAATCATTTTTTATTTGGTATGTTAACGTTAGGAGTAGGTTTTAGTCCACGGTCACCATGTTTTGAAAAGCAAAATAAGAAATGATTAAGTCTAACTTTATGATTATTAAAAGTAGAAAAATAGCCAACATTCGTAAGGAATTTATTTCACTATAATTTTGAAAGCTCTGAACGGACGAAATTTTGGAATATCCTGATTAAAAAATCATTATTTAGGACTAGAAGATGCCCTTGACTTCGTCCATGCATATTGTTTGTAGGAGTTGTCGCAGTTGCACGAAGTTAAGTTGTCAATCTCATCAATATCATATTGATCCACTGTATATGTATGTTGTGAACGTATTAAAAATCAATGTAGTGAACGTATTCTTCAGTAGGTATGTATATATAGAAGATAGCAGCAAAAGCTCAAAAGACTGGTAGTCTATCCTCTGTAATGTTTACATGCACAACGAAGATTCGCATATTCCATTTAACATTGAGAAACATTGCCAATAAAATAACAATTGTTTTGAGTGTGTTTATGTATTTCATTTTGCTTATCAAAATATTGTTGTTCTTCAAATCTCAACTAGATATAATCAATGAAAATAAACTCTTTTTAGTTGGGTATAGTTGGAGGATATGAAACATTACCACATGAATTTCCTTCAATGGCCGGCATTATCGATTTGTTCGAAAAACAATTGTTTTGTGGTGGAGTCATCATTTCGCCACGTTATGCCTTAACAGCTGGTCATTGTATCTACCAGAAGAGCGCCAACAGTCTTGGAGTATTGGCAGGAGGACATGATATTAATAATGGTGAGACCCAAAAGTACATATTATTTCACTGAAAGATCTCCTTTCATTAAGCAGCAGAAAACAGAATTGTTAATGCTAACCCATTTTCCTACGTGAGTAATGTAGAACGGCTTGCGACACGAAGTATTCGGACGTATTACGACACAATACTACACGCGAGAAGTGTCCTATATGAACGTCGCAATTTACAAGATCATAAATATTTTTGACCGACGAACCCAAACGCAGGAGCTATATATTTCGACTGTCTGCTGTTTTGGGTTCGTGCGCGCCTTTTATATAGTAAACGTTCTCCGATTTTGATGATTTTTGATCCACTTGTAAGAGGACACTTAGGAAATGGTCCCAAATTCATGAAAACTCAAATCCGAAATATTCTTCTCTTCAAAAAACACCCCCGAATGGTGAAGAGGCAATTTTTCTCGAAAATCAAAAATATGCGATTGTAGAATTACAGACAGGGCAATATCCAGAAACGTTTATATTGAACATTTTTTCAGAATAATTACGGTTTTCCAGTTAAAGTGAAAAACTCAAATATGTGTATTTTCGCTAAATAGAAGAGGCAATTTCGGAAATTAAAAATCTGAGGGAACCACATGAAGGACCAGTTTATTTGTAGCAACATTTATCATGAACATTTTTTCCTTCGAGTTACGGTTTTCGACTTACAGCGGTTATAAAATGGTAAAATCTAAAATACTTATACCGACGCGATGACTTGAGAAGAACATAATGTTTTTTTTTCGAAAGTTTATATAGATAATCATAATACTATGATTACCTGACTACCAACGATGGAAATAACTACTCGGTGAGCAAATACTCTAGCCCGCATTGGATAACATCATTGTTGGTAGGGCAATAATATCGACATTTTATGCGATACAATATTGCAAACCTTTTAAAACTCATCAGATACACACATGACTCGGGGATTTACCCAGAGAAGCCGAATTACCCTTGAGAAGTCAATACTAGAACGATTTAAATCCAAAGGGGGGATGCTTTCATCGCATAGGTAGCCACGAGCGCAGAACGCACTAACGGTTGGCTTGGTTAGCGCCTAAACACAAAGAAGATAGCAGCTTTCTCACCAATTGAGATGGGTGCCATCGACAATAAATTTTTATCTGGAGAAAAGTTAGAAAAAAGATATACGAGTAACAGAACATAAAATTTTGTAGTATATCGCATATATCTCGGGCAGACAACGATTACTAATGCTAGAAGTAGTATCGGCTCGACATATGTTTCTGCTCGTTTGTTAGCCGAATGTTAATTTCTCCTTTAAAATATAATTTATTGTCGCCGCAAATTCATTATACAGAGCTTTCATTTCAAAACGAATCATCCTAATATCTTTTGACTGAGGGGATAATTAAAAAAACAAAAAACATGTCAGCTTAGATATACAAGGGGAAGTGTATTTTCATATTTGATAAAATTTTATCATTCACCTCCTCACCTCCAGCTAACCTGACTTTAATATGTCAAATGGCAGTTCCTATAGTGTGATACATCATTTTAAAGGGAATACAATTTTTTATGCAACGGCACCGAAAAACACGAAATTGGTGGACGTAAACGCGAATTAGAAGAAAAAATGTGTGTGAATAATTGAAGAATTGATCGAGTTGGAACCACTTGAATAATAATTCTTGATAGAATTGTCATTTCGACAACGTTAGTTTGAAAGTAAGAATATTAAATTTGAAATATCTAGCCGAGAGAACAGAAAAAAAAATCCTTTATGCGGTTTCGTGCGTAGAACCACCAGAATATGCAATGAGAGACATTCAAATAAAAGCGTGGGGCATAATAATTATGTGATAGAATTGGTGCGTAAATTTAAAGAAACTGGGTCTTTATCATAGACATCTGAACACCTAGACCACGCATAACCTCTTTCATAGCGATCCAACATCTCAAGGCCATTATTCTTCTGGTCCATAATGGTTCGTGTACGACTGATACGATTAACATATTTGCCAAGCTTCTTATTTTTCATGACAACTTTTGATTTATAGAGTAATAATCAAATACATTCAGACGTAATTGAAAGGTGGTCGTTGAAATAGTTATTACTGATTATTCAGAAACACCTGCAAATTAAATTATGTACCAAATTTATATTTTGCAACACAAAATAAAATTTTTCATTCGTTTGTTCGTTGTTCCATTCATAATTTGAGTGTTGCTACTACGTTTTACGAATTTATACGCTTCTGCACAGGTACACTGTTGCCAAAATTTCCTATAGGAAAATTTTGTCTCTCTCTTAAACATGGAAAATACCAAAACAATTCTCTAGCAATAGCAGATCGCCTTTGGATACATGTTATGAATGAAATGCTTCGTCTAGGTGTTCAGATGTCTATGGTCTTTATGCAACAAAAAAACTACAGAGGCAACAGTTCTAGACAAAGGCTGCCAGATTCTATTCCGAAAGTCGCAGAGCTCACCAATATTTCTACCGGTTCCGTACTCAAAATTTTAAGAAGTAATAAGTTTTTTCCATACAAGATTGAACTTTTACACGACTCAGCCAAGACGATTACAAAAGAAGACACATAATTTATCAAAAATATTTGCTTACTGACGAGTCAACTTTCTACCTAAATGGATTAGTTAACGTTCACAACTGCAGATACAGGGATAATGAAAACTCACATGTATTTCGGGTAGATCATACTTAACTTCCAGAAAAGATCAATTTTTGGGCAGGTATTTATGTAAACCAAATTATTGGGCCATTCTTTGTGGAAGAAAATTTCACTGGTCAACTGTACCAGTCACGATGGCTGAGTGGGCAAAGGCGCTGGAAATGCGTTCGTAGCTTGGGACAGCTCATTGTAGCCGAGGGTTTGATTCCCGCTAGAGCCATGGTTGTTTGTATTACTGGACCCGTGAACAGGTATCCTGTATTCCTGTTTGGGAAAATGTATTCCAGTTATTAAAATAAAAAATAAAATATAATACGGAATACGGAATTTACGGAACCTATTAGAAAATGCAATATACCTTTCAATCGTTCAGTCTTTGGAAAATCAAGTGGATAGCAGTTTGACAATGGTTAAATGAAAAATTTCCGGGAGAATGGATCGGCAGATAAGTAGCAGTGGAATGGCCCGCACGGTCTCCAGATTTAAGTCCTCTAGACTTTTTCCTCTGGAGTTATTTATAAAGCGAAAGGATATAACTCCACCTGCAAATATTCAAGAGCTTAAAAATAGAATAGCACTGGAATGCAGAGGTATTGCTAGAAAAGTTTGTGCTAACGTTCGAGACGAATTTTATTATTATAATATATTATAATAATGGCGCACATTTATTATTAACTATTAACACACATTTTTTCTTCTAATTCGCTTCTTCGTCCACCGATTTCATGTTTTTTTGGTACCGTTGGATAGCCAACTTTATGCCCTTTAAAATGATGTGTCACAGCTGGGGGACTGCCATTTAATATATTAAAGTTAGGTTAGCTGGAGGTTAGGAGGTGATTGATAAAATTTTATCAAATATGAAAATACACTTCCCCCTGTATATCTAAACTGACATGTTTTCTTTGTTTTTTTTCAATCTTCCTCTCAATCAAAAGATATATAGGGTGGTTCGTTTTAAAATGAAAGCACTGTATGGTAATATTTATATTTTTTTATAATATTATAGAACTGTACATCACATACTGAATTTCAGGCGAAAACCAAAGCAACTTCCTTAACCAAGTGACGGGGTCTCCACCGTCAACGAAATATAGCTCAGAATACTGAAGAAATTTCGGAATACGCGTAACAGGAGATCAAAAAATGCATGCATTATAGCGCAAAGATGACGATTGCTAGAAGCGTTCTCGGATCAAGATATGTTATGAACGTTTCTGTTCTTCTGCTACTCGTATATCGAAAACTGCTTCAAAATACACGGTCGCACCTTTGTCACTTGTTTAGGGAAGCTGCTGCATTTATTTCGCTTAATATTCATTATATACTGATTATATGTGTACAGGGTGTCCAAAATAAGATTCACTACCCCCCTATCTCAGAAAATATGAGAGATACGAAAAAACGTATGAAAATAAAATATTTGTGAATTTCTTAGTTTTATTGCTGCCATATTCACAGGGCGTTTCATATATCTGATACAGGTATCAACTCTCTTATTTTAAATGGAGCACCCTATATATTTTTTGATTTTTGGATTGTTCCTAAAATTTTAGGTGAACTTTGTCTAACAAACCCTATACCTAGTATTTATAGTTTTTGAGATT
Organism: Crioceris asparagi; assembly: GCA_958507055.1. Taxonomy (NCBI): domain Eukaryota; kingdom Metazoa; phylum Arthropoda; class Insecta; order Coleoptera; family Chrysomelidae; genus Crioceris; species Crioceris asparagi. The sequence goes on along the minus strand of OY293829.1, from coordinate 60,617,325 downwards.
TTATGTTTTTTGTGAAAAATGACAGTTGCAGGTGTATGAATAACCATTAGTAGTAATTCATACGATAAATTAAGAGTCATAAATCTAACGAGCAGAGGTGAAAATTTGTAACTAAACTAGAAACAATCTCTGGCAATATACCGGGTGAGTACGTAAACGATGAAAACTTTGAATTGAATATTATCAATTATCTCCGATTTTTTAAATGCAAACCCCACTAAGAAATCACAGTGTTGTAAAATATAAAAAGAGAAACAAATTACCTAATGTTTTGACAAAAGAAACGCAACAGAATATATCACTATGTTTTGAAGAAAATCCCGAGACTTCCTTAAATAATTCAAGCAGATATTTGGATGTCACTAGATTCACAATCCACGCATCGTTAAAAATAAACGGATATAAGTTATATAAATTTGCAAAGCTACAAGAGTTGCAGATTGGTGATTAGGATCGTCGACTGGAATTTTGTTGTACCTGGATGGACCGTCAGTTTCAACACAATGACTTTGCTGGAATCTGTTGGACTGACGCAACTGACAGTCTGACATTAGATTAAACAATCAAGATGTCATTTTTTCCATAGCAATCCCTACGTTAATGTAATGAGCCTCATATTTTACAGAGTTTTAAATTTTGGCTAATATCTCAGAAACTCTTGATATTAGGTATAGGTAAGTACTGAAAGTACCCTTATTTTTAGACTTAGAATACAGTGCAACAGAAAAAAATTGGGGTTTGCATTTAGAAAATCGGAGATAATTGATAATATTCAATTCAAAGTTTTCATCGCTTTCGTACTCGCCCTATATATTGCGAGAGATTGTTTCAAGTTTGGTTACAAATGTTGACCTCTGCTTGTTAGATTTATGATAGTGACTCTTCAATTTATCGAATGAATTACTACTAATGATGCATTATTCATACACCTGCAACATTTTTTTTCACAAAAATGATAAAATCGCTAAAACTATAAATAATAGGTATAGGGTTTGTTACACAATGTTAACGTAAAATTTTACGAAGAATCCAAAAATTAAAAAATATATAAGGTGTTCTATTTAAAATAAGAGAGTTGATACCTGTATCAGATATATGAAACACCTTGTGAATATGACAGCAATAAAAATAAAAAATTCAAAGAAATTCACAAATATTTTATCTCAATACTTTTTTCGTATCTCTCATAGTTTCTGAGATAGGCTGGTAGTGAATGTTATTCTGGACAGCCTGTACAATTCTATATAACACTTCGTTCGCGGCCTAATTGAGAAGATAAGGCAGAAGATATGTATATTGATTTTTTATTGATTATTGCGTATGAATTTTCTAGTAATAATGAACATGCTGTGTGTATTATTGTGTTGTAATATGTTGCATTGAGACGCCCTCGTGAGTCGCTCTCTTGGATAATTACATAGGACCATCGATAGCTATTCTCCGCAAAATGCACTCATTATTTAAAATATCGCTAGTATTAATTGATACTTTCCATATTCCAGAACTTTTAATCGGATCTGTTTTTCACTAAACATTACCCTCTAATTTTTTTTACTAATTCAAAATGCTATTTCAGCGGATTCCGTAGCAAAGGCTTATCAAGTTAGTGCTTATGAAATCAATCCAGGTTTCGATTATCAAACCCAAGTGAATGATATTGCCATCTTGCAAACAGCACAGACGATGTTATTTAGTTCCTATGTAGGTCCAGCTTGTCTTCCATTCCGATACGTTAATCAAGGATTTGTAGGTCAGCCAGTCATTGCTGCAGGTTAGTTAGGTTTTGTTGCTTCTTAAAACTGAAGCCAGGTTGTGATTAAAAATATACTTTTTCTAAAAACTCTCTCTTTTCAAAATTATTTTAAATATTCTTGATATTAAAATAAGTGGATTTAAGCAAATTTACTATAGTACAACGACTGAACCGAAACAAATAAACACAAAGAAGCGCTAATAGATCTGTAAGTAACACCTAAGTTCATAAAACTAACTAAGATGACAATGAACAACAACAAATCGAAAACAATGGTGATCATAGACAATAAGCTAAGCAAAATGTTCGATATAACAAATGTATTCAATCATTGGTATAAACGGACAAACCCCTACTTTCACAAGCATTAAAATATATACTTACTGGCAGACATGCCTCTTGAAAGATGAAAAAATCAAGGTTAGATCACGTTTTGTCATCCCGTGTTACCATTTGTTTTAGTCATAGACCAAAAAAAACCGAGAGAAATTTAATTGGCCTGAGAATAATTAAGTAATGTCTTCTAACGAGGTTAAGAAATACGGTGTAGAACCGATATATAGGGAGGTGTTGTATTGATGGTTCATTTGTAATTCCATTTTGTATTCAAAAGTATGCAAGATTTATTTTGAATGCTTTCTTTTGATGTTTTTAAAGTGAATAAATAATAATCATACCACACAATAGCTGCATATTCTAGGTGTGTTCTTATTAATGTGATTGGAAATAACAGGTTTTCATATAATACAACACCAAAGACCTTCAACTTTGTCCACTTGGCACAAAGACAAGTAGTTGATGGAATATTCATATTTGATAGATGTCTGTGAGCAATAGAAAATCATGGAATGAAATAAGGATTTTGGCAGTCAAGAACTTGCTATTATAGCCTTGGAATACTGGAAGAGAAAGACTCAAAATTTTACAATGATTGGGAAACAGAGAGCTGTTACATAATTCAGATACAAGCTCTGTTGATACAGAAATACTGCAGGGTTGGACTTATGGGTTACACCAACTCCTAAGGAATAAGCTAATATTGAAAAAACCCAAGCTCAAATTATATGAGACCCAAAAATATCAAGAAAGACTGAAGATTTTAGCATACGGAGAACATATGAAGTAATTAGAGTGTATGAACAGGAACGGTGTATTAGAAATAACTCAGAAATAAATAATATCCTCAAAATATATACCTACGTTGTACAATTTATAAAATCGATGCAAAAAAGGAGAAACTGAATACCGAAGAAAATAAAGCATGTCGATATATATAGTATGTAGGTATAGTTTGTTTCACGAATGATGGCTTCTGCCTTGAAAACACGAGAAACGGCTCAATTCAAGCGAGGAGATTAATCAGTGGCGTAACGATTTTGAGATAAGTGTTGGTGTTTCAATTATTTCAAAGATTTATTATTAATAATAATGTGGAAACATAAAATACAAATCTTTTATTTGAGTAATATTATTTATTTGTTATACAAGGGAAAAAATATTAGATTTTAGATCGAGGTTGTGGTTAAAAATATTATCGAAGTGAAATTTTAAGTTTGAAATTGGTATTCTGGTACTTATAGCGACAATTAGACCTGCGTTGCTAAGGAAACCTTTAAAGTAATAAAAATATCTGTCAATTTAATTATCGGTTTTCATTTATATTTAAGTGTATATATATATATATATATATATATATATATATATATATATTATATATATAATTAAAGAAATCTATTAGTTCATTAATGAATGAGATATAAAATATAAAAATAGGATGAAGCTCTACACCTTTATGCTTTTATTTAATAACTAATAGATTTCTTTAATTATTATACATATTTACGTTAAACGTAATTTTGCTCTCAATACCTAGGTGGCGCGAATTGTGTCCCACTGGTAGATAATGTCTCAAAGTTTTTGACTACTTCCAGTTGCTTTTGTATAGTTGGATACAGCTTCCACTTATGTGGCGCTGATGAAAGCTAACAAGCTTGAAATCACGTGATCCGCTTCTAGTGGGTGGTTGTATCCGACTAAATAAAAGCATAAAGGTGAAGAGCTTCATCCTATTTTTATATTTTATATCTCATTCATTAATGAACTAATAGATTTCTTTAATTATTATACATATTTACGTTAAACGTAATTTTGCTCTCAATACCTAGGTGGCGCGAATTGTGTCCCACTGGTAGATAATGTCTCAAAGTTTATGACTACTTCCAGTTGCTTTTGTATAGTTGGATACAGCTTCCACTTATGTGGCGCTGATGAAAGCTAACAAGCTTGAAATCACGTGATCCGCTTCTAGTGAGTGGTTGTATCCGACTAAATAAAAGCATAAAGGTGTAGAGCTTCATCCTATTTTTATATTTTATATCTCATTCATTAATGAACTAATAGATTTCTTTAATTATTATACATATTTACGTTAAGCGTAATTTTGCTCTCAATACCTAGGTGGCGCGAATTGTGTCCCACTGGTAGATAATGTCTCAAAGTTTTTGACTACTTCCAGTTGCTTTTGTATAGTTGGATACAGCTTCCACTTATGTGGCGCTGATGAAAGCTAACAAGCTTGAAATCACGTGATCCGCTTCTAGTGGGTGGTTGTATCCGACTAAATAAAAGCATAAAGGTGTAGAGCTTCATCCTATTTATATATATATATATATATATATATATATATATATATATATATATATATATATATATATATATACACATATACATATACATATACATATACATATACATATACATATACATATACATATATATATATATATATATACATATATATATATATATATATATATATATATTGTAAGTATTTTTATAATACTATTAAGTTGTTGTTGAAATAATTTTGTAACGATTTGTAGTTTGCTCTGAAGAAGAGAATAAACATTCTCGAAAGCTCGGCTTCAATCAAAGAATTTTATTGAATATATGGTGGAAGGTATACTTCTTTGGCTATTTGCACACAATTCTAATACAATTTTAATGCGCCTCCTAAAGTATGATAAACTAGTTATGCAAGCATAGAGAGGAAAGCTACCGAAAACCATCTTGTAGGCACACACAGACAGACAGGCAGCTGAAAATCAATCCCATACGAGGGATTACCCTTACGTATAAGTTTGGTGTCGATCGGTTAAGTATTTTCCGAGATATCTTATTGACAGACACACAGACAGATAACTCAAAATTAATCCCGTTGGAGATATTACCCTTACGTATTTGTGTACCAAGTTTGGTGTTAATCGGTTAAGTATTTTCCGAGTTATAGTGTTGACAGACAGACAGGCAGATCAAAACAATATCTACCTCAAAATAAAATCGGTAGTTAATAAGGAAATTTAATATACAATTTAATTATTAAAACTTTCTCTAAAAGCCAGAACGTACAAAAAAGTATACGAAAACGAATAATTGACTATTTTTGTCACTTTTAGCGTGACGCGGTTTCTCGACCAACACCCCATCCCAACGAGCCCAAAGAAGTATAACTTCGAAAAGGAGAGAATAGTAGGTAATTTTGATTATGCTCGGTTGTAGTAATAAACGTCATTCCCAAGAAGAAAGAAGTATGTATTTTGTTCAATAATAATTACACTGGGAGAAACCCATTGACACAGTCTACAGTCAGTAAAAGAGAGAGTAAATTTTGACAAACTGGTATAAACAATTTTTACATTTCTTGTCGGAAAATACCATAACAGCATAAAAAATTATTAAAACATGAATTTCACTCAACAAAAATTGACAGACAACAAAACATGATTTATGTTTTGGGCGAAACTAATCAGAACGCTCTTCTACCGACCAGAGTCTACAGAGCACGGTTCAGGAAGACCAGTTCCATTTCCTCCTAAATCACCTGATCTTACAGCATGTGATTTTTTCTTGTGGGACTGTCTCAATGATATTGTAGCCCCCCACTGACCGAGACAATATGAAAATTCGTATTACCAATGGATTCAGCTCAATTACACGTGTTATGCTGCAAAATATGAGACCATCATTTATTAGACGTGTCAACTTATGTATAAATGTAAATGGTAACCACATTGAACATTTATAAGACTAATTTTAGATTGTTAAATTTATGCAATTAGTTTCTGTTTTTATTTAATTTTACCATTGCTTGAGTTCAGTCGTTTAATTTATTGAATAATTTCATGTATACGATTGATTATTTAATTATCAAACTGCCAACCTAATTTTAATGAATTCAAGGCCTATTTGATTAATTTATATTATTCTATTAAATAATTACAAAATTGTATTATTCCCCAAAATTATACCGTCCTATTTGAAAAAAATGGGTTATAGCTGATTTTACCAAAACTTTATACAAATATATTTTTAGCACACCGGTATAATATTAAGGACATATAAATAAACCGTAACATATTACTCGATAGTGAGAAGTGTCCATAAAAATTTAAACAATTAATAATTCTCAAAGATATACATTTTTAAATTATGCTATTTATCTGTCGAAATTTTCAGAAAATAATAAATATCTCATGAAATATTAGCTATTGACATAAAGTCTATAACTGACATTATTTTTCCATTCTGATCTCAAAAATAAACTAAAATCATTCACATTTCATAAGAAAAAATAAAGTTGCCTATGTACAGTTCCAACTATTTAGAAAAACCCGATAAAATTAAAAAATATTTTATATTGTAGAATGTTTAAAATAAGATGTGTGTTAGTTATAAACATTTTCTCCTAATCTTTATAGAACCCCGTAACCGTCCGAATATGCACTAATCTCCCACCGTGTATAGAGTTTCGTACCAAATTGGTGAAAACAGAACATTATCTCTACCTATAGGTAGAGAGCTGAATTTTTTCAGAAGATGTGTAGGTATTGTAGGTATTTCTGTTGTTGCTACAATAACACATACAAAGTCCGTCAGTCTGTTCGTCTTTCAGCGGGCTGTATCTTATGAACCGTAATAGGACGACAGTTGACATTTTCACAAACTGTATATTTCTATTTTTACCATATCAAAAAATAATTGATACTTAAAGTATGTCCATCCTTCCGTTCGTCTGTGAGCGGGCTGTAACTCATGAACTGATGATTATTATGTTCTGGATGCTGCTATGTATTTAATTATGCTCTGTTTCGGTAAAATTACAAAATGCACCATGTGTCTCTGTGTTCTGTATATGAGCATTTTTTAAGATCGAAACTGAAATGCGCATGCTTCTGATGGTTTGAGTTTCGTTTAAACTGGTAAACACCCTTATAGTCTGTGTAAATAACCTATTATGTCACAGGTAAATGGTCATGCCGGAAATTTTCAACGTTGTGAAATTGATATTGATTAGAATCAGCCTATTACCTGTTTAATACTTTATGCTAATTTTCTGCCACACGCATCGTTCAAAATATTTGAGATAAATAAAGGAACTTGTATTGTAATTCGTTTGATAATCATTCAAAATTAAATACGAAACATAACCTTGAACGATGACAAAGGGAATAGACGTCGATAATAAAATCAATTTAAGGAATTCTGTAGAACTGCACTATTCAATCTTATCGTTTTCAAGGTTGGAAACTACCAGTTGGCTGGTTATAAAGCATGAGTTTTGATTAGTTCAAATCAAAACTCATATTTCAACTACAGCCAGATGGCTCGACTCGTTCTCGCAAACGGTAAATGATAAATTTCAAAACAAACTTTATTATCTAGGCATTCTCAATGTCGAATGATGTTGAAAGGTCAATAAAAAAAGTTACTAAAAAGCCCCAAGGTGATGATAGACTCACATTGGTCATTTATATAGAATATAGTACATTTTGAACTAACTACCATCGTCATGACAGAATAGACTATTTCATGTCTAAGTTGCAAACTGAGATTCAAAATCATTAAGCCAACCACATTTCTTAGAAGCTAGAAAAGTATATTTTTAATCGTTATTTGTAGGTTGGGGAGCTCTGGAGTTTTCCGGGGCACTTTCACCAGTTCTGCGTGAAGTAACACTGCCTGTCATATCTCGAAGTGAATGTATACAACGTAGTAATTCTCAGATATCTACTACTCAAATGTGTACATATCTAAGCGGTAAAGATACCTGCCAAGGGGACTCTGGAGGTAATTGAAATTTAATAATGTCAGCGAAATTCAACTGAAATAAATTTCTGTGTCTCCTCAGGTCCCTTATTTTGGAGGGATGCAAACACAAACCGACTAATTTTAGTTGGTATTGTATCAACAGGATATGGATGTGCATCTACAAGACCTGGTATTAGTACTCTAGTTAGTGCCTTCAATAATTGGATAGTTGCAAGGACTAGTGATGCAAGCTATTGTGTTATGTAGTATATAAATGTACTAAGAAAAATACGTTTTCCCAGCATATTATAATACTGAACTTCTCATTAGCACCATCTCGAACTACCTGTCTCATTTATGATGTACAGATGTACCTAATATATTTACTTTGTTAATATATCTTTATTCCATATAGATAAAAATTGTTTTGATTGATATTACATAATAGGAAATATTCCGTTCTGAATTATTTTGAAATTAGTTGTTATTTAGAGCAAGAAAATAATCGCATTTATCCCATATAATGAATCTACCTTTTTACTAAACTAAACGGGAAACAAGAAGTTAATCCCCTCACATACATTCACTTACGGTGAAACAGTATTTATGGGTAAGTATGGGTAGTATACAGTGCCGCATATTTACGAATTTTTAAGAGTTTACCAGAAAATAAACACAAGAACACAAAATAAAATATAGTAAATAAGGTACATTCTGTAAAGAACTGGACATGCGTACTCTTGTGCTCCATTACTTACATGAGTAAGCAAACCTTATTCGTAGCATCCTTTTTGGTTTCTTTGCATTTTTTATGTTTTCTTATTTCTAATTTCTCTAAATAAGTACCTTTCTTTTTGTTTTTTGGGCCGTTTTTTTGTTCTTTTCTTGTTCCTTTGCTTCAAGTTCCATTTGAAAGGAGTGCTTGTTAACACTTCTGATTTCTGGCTGCTGCGCCATGTTTGCTCTGTCTGGATTTTAGGATATGGTCGTAACTCAGAGGAACAACAGGTTTGATGATATTGTGAGATGTACTGTTCTTTCCTTTCCAAGCATTAACATTACATACTGCCATTATCAGCTGGCCTCTTTTTGCACATGCACCTTTTCCAACTGCTATTTTACGCAAAAACGTTTGGTGACCAATTCGGGACAGTTGACATTCCCGTTTTATCCATGTTATAAATGCATCCAGGACCTAAGCGAATGTTGTATAAAGATTCTTTAAGTTTACAAAAAAAACTACCTGCGGTTTGTTGGAACCTATTATCCTTTCCAAAGAACATGGTTGTCGGAAAGTAATTTCTTGCCTTTGGCAAAAGCCTTTAACCCACATCTTCCCAGCTTTCTTTTTTCAATAATAAGTTTATGGGCTACCCCATTAGCTTCCGCAATTTTGAATGCTGATTTCGAATCAGATGATTATATTAATTTCTCTCATAATTAGCCAGTTCTCTTTCAAGAAAAAACACACTTACAACGTCTCAGTGATTCAGGTACAGTTCCAACTTCAAAATGTTTGCGTAAAGTTGCTTCCAGGATACCTAATTCGGCTGCAATGCTCCTATTGCTAACTATTTTCAGAAAATTGGGATCTCGTCCCTTATTTTCCAACGTTCAGTTGACAGTCCAGAAAGCAGTTTTCGCGTCTGATAGAAAAACTAACGCTTGTCCTACAGACTCATTTTTACTGAACATTGAAACGTATAGTTTGAATACCCATCGAGTGGGGTTTCGTCACGATTCCGTCATCTGCCATTTTACGCATGTCGAAAATAATTTAAATTAAATTTTAATTCCTAACCCCAAAACACTGACACTGACATATTTGTAAAGGGGCTAAATCACTTTCAAAAAGAAATGTTTGACATTAAACGTCAAAGAGGACAATAACAAACTTCAAAATAACAATCAGCCGATCTGATCGACGACCTATGTTTACGACGTTAAAATTTTATTTCACCTAGTTTACAAACGAAAAAAAGAGATAGACAAAGTATGACGAAACCCCATTCGATAGGTATTCAAACTATATTTACAGATTCTAAAAGTCACACTCTCTCTCGATATTTTTAGCCCAATCTAGGTAAATTAAAAGCATCACATGCCACATTCATGATCTCCATTCTATGCCCGAATATTCGATCAACTTACTTAAAGGAGAAGATACACTAGTCGATCTTTGTTTTTTATTTATGTAGGTAACTTCGTTTCGTAAAGGTGCGTAGATTTTGATGATTCCTCTTTTTAAATTGGAAGGGGCGGCAAAGTTTCAGGGTTTTATCAAGCTTATCTCTTCGAAAAAGCCCTCCTATTTAAGTCGATTAGCAATCTGCCAATTTTTGAAGCGGCCGGCATTGGCTTGTATATGCAGGATCAAATCCCAGTAGATAGCTAAGATCTTTTCTCCATCAAAATCACATTTTTAACTATTTCTATACGACATATGTTCTAGATTCTAGAATATATAAGAACAGCATAACTTATGAGACATTTATTATGGTAGATAATAGAATTATAGAGAAAATGATGGTTTGGTAGTTCATTTAGTGAATTTATTGTTAAGAGAAGAAGATGAACAATATCTACGATATTCACGAAGTTTGTAGGATTTTACTTAATATCTATTTGTCTTCTAAGACGAGGTTTCTTTGTGAATTATTAACTACTTTTCCACTATCACGCATTTTTTTTAAATAAATATGTAACTTAAAAAGAACTAGGAACGACCCCATAAGTTGCTGCACTGAAATGTATAAAATAACAAAACATAATCTAAGAATAATAAAGATTTTGAAGTTGGTACAGAGTCTTCTATAGCTGATACATAATCTCTTGGCAAAGGACTAATTTAATAATAATAATGATTTATTTATTTTCCCAAGAAACATAACAGGAAGAGTAAATAATAATAATAATAATAATAATAATAATAGCCCCGTGGCTGTTGCTGGTCTGCTATCGGGAGCTGCCCCTGGCGATGGGGTACGCTCGTCAGCCTTGAATACGCTGAAGAGTACCAGGGAAATAAAATACCTGGAGTTGACAAAAACCAGCACCATTGTATGTGTTAGCAACTCATGCAATGTGACACTATATACGCTGTCAGAACACGACGAAATAGATATTCGGGCGTGGCAGGGAATCAGGTTGACCCTGCTCGGACACGTCAGGAGGATATACCTGACGCGGGTGTGAACGATGTGTGTAAGTTACCCCGCGGTCTGGACCCAACACACACCCCGCTACGGATCAGGAACATCAAATAGGCAACCCACAGAATCCGAACTCCGCAAGTGTTGTTGAGGCAACTCAGCCCACCCAGGAGACAGTTAATGCTAAGAAACGGTTGAAATGGACTAAAGAAATGAATGAATACCTCTACCGTTCTTACCTCAAAATCACAGAAATGGAAACAGCAAATAGGCCCTACAGCGACGAGCTTTATCAAACAATGTTAACGAAATTCCCAGAACTCGGAACGAAAACACGCCAAAACATCCTCGATCAAAGACGCCAACTCTTTATAACAAACCGTCTCGACCTTAACAAAATCAATGAAATCCGCCGAGAAGTACAAATTGAGTTAGGACTATTACAACTAGAAGAACAAGAAAACCATCTCCAAACACAAACAGAAAATGACAACTTACCCAGCGAACAACCTGAAGATCAAGAAACAACTACTTTCAAGAAAAACTTTGCCCTATATATCGGAAAGGACCCCCTATCTAGACCTAAGCTACCGAAACTAAAATTCAATAGAAACACGAACAACTTCCTTAATAGAATCAACCAAATAATAGAAGGGGAACTTGACAGCATACGAGATCTTAACAGCTGCCATGATATAATATACTGTGGTGCTCTTACTGTACTGGAACTACACCAACAAAATATACAAAGCACGAGACACACTAACAGCACAAACAGAAAACAAAAATGGCAGGTAAGACTGGAAAAGCAGATAGAGAAACTAAGAACACCAATAGGACAACTTCAACAATACACTACAAGCAGAAACCTATCCCAAAAACTAAGAAATAAAATAAACAAGAATCTACAGAAATTCTGTTACAGAAATAGTCAGAGCCCGATCGAAGTCCTTGATGAATTAAAACAAAAATTGTCGGTATACTTCAACAGATTAAGAAGATATAATGAAGCAGACTTGAGAAGAACGCACAACAAAATATTCTCCATAAACCAGAAACAATTTTACCGCCAACTATCACAAACCAATACAAAAATAGTTAATAACTTCCCCGAAAAGGAAGCAACAATTACATATTGGTCAGAAATATGGGAAAAAGAAAAAACTCATAATAGAAAAGCAGAATGGCTGTCTGAAGAAAAGAAAAATGCCGAGAAAATTCCCATGATGCTTTATAATACCATCACCTTGACAGATGTAAAAAAAGCAATCAACAGTACGCATAATTAGAAGTCAGCGGGACCAGATGGAATCCACAACTTTTGGTTTAAAAAATTCTATTCTACTCACAAAACACTAGCAAGTCTCTTCACAAACATCCTGCAAGACCCGAAAAAAGCACCAACATTCATAACCTCAGGCATAACTTACCTACTCCCAAAGACAATCCCATCGACAAATGATCCCTCAAAATATAGGCCAATCACTTGCCTCCCCACTCTCTTTAAAATACTTCCCTCTATCATCTGTAATCAAATTTATCAACACCTTGATAATAATAAATTACTTCCAAATGAACAAAAAGGATGTATAAAGGGTAGCAGAGGCTGCAAAGAACACCTCGCAATAGACATGATAGTAACTGAGGAAGCGAAACAAGGGAAAAAAGAACTCCACGTAGCATACATCGACTACAAGAAAGCTTTCGATAGTGTGCCACACTCGCTTCTTATTGAAATGCTTAATGTTTATAAGATTAGCCCAGCTATTGTCAGTCTATTGGAAAATCTAATGCCTCAGTGGAAGACTAAGCTAGTAGTGCACACCAACGAAGGACAGAAAGACATAGGCAACATACACGTAAGACGTGGTATATTCCAAGGCGACGCCCTTAGCGCTCTATGGTATTGTATTACCTTGGCACCATTATCAAGGTTACTCAATCGTCGAAGCGTGGGATACAAGCTTCAAAATGGGCAAATAATAGACCATCTCGCCTATATGGATGATATCAAATTAATGTCTGCCACAAAGGAAGGTCTAAACAAGCTACTTAAAACGACCAAGAAATACAGTGATGACACAGGCATGGAATTTGGCCTAAATAAGTGCAAAATACTCTCCCTAAAGAGGGGAGCATGGGAAGAACATCAGGGAATTCAGCTTGACACCGACGAAATAATAAAAGGGATGGACAGAAATGAGAGTTACCAATACTTGGGACTAGACCAAGCAAGAGGTCTCTGCCAAAAAATAATGAAGAAGACTCTCAGACAGAAACTAACTGATAGAACCAAAGCTGTACTGAAAACACAGTTATCTGCAATCAATAAAACCAGAGCGTTTAACACATATGCCGTACCGACAATAACTTACAGTTTTGGGGTTATCAAATGGACCGACACAGATCTTCAGGACATGAACAGAGATATAAGAGTCCTATTCACAAAAGCCAGAGCTAGACACCCTAAAAGCTCTGTAGAAAGATTTTATCTGCCACGGGACAGAGGTGGACGAGGAATAGTAGACCTCAAGGAAGCTCATCAAAAACAAATTGAAAGCCTAAGAAACTATTTCTATGAGAAAATTGAAACATCAACATACCACAGAAAACTTGTTAACGCAGACAAAGGACTCACCCCACTAAACTTAGATACCAAAAATTATCAGCCACTAAGAGACATAGAAACCACAGAGGACAGAGCAAACAAATGGAGAGCTAAGCAACTTCATGGCAGATATCCAGCCGTCTTAAGTTCGGAACATATAGACTCAAATGCATCCAATATGTGGTTAAAAACCGGTAACCTGTTTGCGGAAACTGAAGGCTTCATGATGGGAATTCAGGATCAAGTTATACCTACATTAAACTACCGGAAGTACATGACAACATTGCGAGAATAATACATCAAGAAATATGCAAAAACGCCAACATGCTTACAGAAAACATCCCTTATTATAAATACAAGCCAGGAGCCGTTAGGGAGAACGAAGATATCAAAATCTATTGGAATAAAACTATACACACAGACCACCCTGTTGATAACAACAGACCAGATATCGTGCTAAAGGACAAGAAAGAAAAAACTACCTACTTGATTTGACGTAGCAGTACCTGCCCGACATAACATTAAAGAGAAGCAAGAAGAGAAAATTCGTAAATACCTTCCTTTAGCGGCAGAATTGAAAACTATATGGCAACAGAGGAAGGTCATAGTAATTCCGCTAATTATAGGGGCAACAGGGGAAATACCGATGAAACTTGAAAAGTATATTGAGCAAATACACTTACCACAGAAGATTTTCGTCACACTCCAAAAACTAGCGATTCTGGGAACATGTCACTTAGCTCGGAAGGCCTTGAAAGTCCAAATCTAAAAGAAAAAAAAAATAGAATAATTTCAGATACTTGCCTTCTAGGAGGCCGTACCTAAAATATACTTACCTGCTACAGCAGAGATACCCAACAAAATAATAATAATAATAATAAAAACATAAATATTGGAATTATCAATGAAATCAGAAATGTAATTACAAAAGCTACATACAAATTATTTATTATATCTCATTAATAATAAATATTTTTTTAAACTATTTTTGAATCTTGTTTTGCCAATTTTTTAAAGAAAATTTGGTAAATTATTATATCTTTTTATGCCGTTATAGAGAATTGATTGTTTGCCAATTATTGTTTTATTTTTTATTGATGATTTTATTGAAAGAGGAATGAATATATAAATTTAAATTTTATATAATGAACAAATATCAAATGATTTCCTAGGTTTATATAAATTAACTGTGGGTTCTCTGTAATTCAGTTTGAATATGCACTTTATAATTCTATTCTGTATTTTCAAAGGTTTCAGTAAAGATTTTGTTGCTGAGCCCCAAACTTAAATTAAATATTGAAGCTTTGAATATACTAATCAAAAGTATATTAATTTCAGGTATTTTAAAGGTAAATAATTTCTAATTTTAAATAGAATTCCAATTACTGGAGCTATCTGTTTCATCATCATCATCATCATCATCATATATATATATATATATATATAAATTCGTTGGTAAATTTGCAATTGAGTGGATAAATAAAATGGTTTGCTGATGATAATACTATAGTGGAAGTAATTTACAAGAAATAAAAATTAGTATGATATCAGCAAAATCTCCAATTGGTTAAAATGTCACAAGCTAACATTAAATTATGAAAAATCATCTTTCACTTTTATAGTCATGAAAAACAGTAATGATAATATTAAATACTCTTCCACCGTAAAGTTTCTTGGATTATTCATAGATGAGAATCTATCATGGTCCAAACACATTGAAAAATTGAGAAACAGATAGCTCCAGTAATTGGAATTCTATTTAAAATTAGAAATTATTTACCTTTAAAATACCTGAAATTAATATACTTTTGATTAGTATATTCAAAGCTTCAATATTTAATTTAAGTTTGGGGCTCAGCAACAAAATCTTTACTGAAACCTTTGAAAATACAGAATAGAATTATAAAGTGCATATTCAAACTGAATTACAGAGAACCCACAGTTAATTTATATAAACCTAGGAAATCATTTGATATTTGTTCATTATATAAAATTTAAATTTATATATTCATTCCTCTTTCAATAAAATCATCAATAAAAAATAAAACAATAATTGGCAAACAATCAATTCTCTATAACGGCATAAAAAGATATAATAATTTACCAAATTTTCTTTAAAAAATTGGCAAAACAAGATTCAAAAATAGTTTTAAAAAATATTTATTATTAATGAGATATAATAAATAATTTGTATGTAGCTTTTGTAATTATATTTCTGATTTCATTGATAACTCCAATACTTATGTTTTTATTGTTATTATTATTATTATTTTGTTGGGTATCTCTGCTGTAGCAGGTAAGTATATTTTAGGTACGGCCTCCTAGAAGGCAAGTATCTGAAATTATTATATTTCTTTTTCTTTTAGATTTGGACGTTCAAGGCCTTCCGAGCTAAGTGACATGTTCCCAGAATCGCTAGTTTTTGGAGTGTGACGAAAATCTTCTGTGGTAAGTGTATTTGCTCAATATACTTTTCAAGTTTCATCGGTATTTCCCCTGTTGCCCCTATAATTAGCGGAATTACTATGACCTTCCTCTGTTGCCATATAGTTTTCAATTCTGCCGCTAAAGGAAGGTATTTACGAATTTTCTCTTCTTGCTTCTCTTTAATGTTATGTGGGGCAGGTACTGCTACGTCAATCAAGTAGGTAGTTTTTTCTTTCTTGTCCTTTAGCACGATATCTGGTCTGTTGTTATCCACAGGGTGGTCTGTGTGTATAGTTTTATTCCAATAGATTTTGATATCTTCGTTCTCCCTAACGGCTTCTGGCTTGTATTTATAGTAAGGGACGTTTTCTGTAAGCATGTTGGCGTTTTTGCATATTTCTTGATGCATTATTTTCGCAATGTTGTCATGTCTTTTAACATACTCTGTGGGTGCTAGTACAGAACAGCTTGATATGATATGTTCTATTGTTTCACTTTTATTATGACATAATCGACACATGTCGTTGGTTACAGCGAGATCTTTCATAATGTACTTCCGGTAGTTTAATATAGGTATAACTTGATCCTGGATTCCCATCATGAAACCTTCAGTTTCCGCAAACAGGTTACCGGTTTTTAACCACATATTGGATGCATTTGAGTCTATATGTTCCGAACTTAAGACGGCTGGATATCTGCCATGAAGTTGCTTAGCTCTCCATTTGTTTGCTCTGTCCTCTGTGGTTTCTATGTCTCTTAGTGGCTGATAATTTTTGGTATCTAAGTTTAGTGGGGTGAGTCCTTTTTCTGCGTTAACAAGTTTTCTGTGGTATGTTGATGTTTCACTTTTCTCATAGAAATAGTTTCTTAGGCTTTCAATTTGTTTTTGATGAGCTTCCTTGAGGTCCACTATTCCTCGTCCACCTCTGTCCCGTGGCAGATAAAATCTTTCTACAGAGCTTTTAGGGTGTCTAGCTCTGGATTTTGTGAATAGGACTCTTATATCTCTGTTCATGTCCTGAAGACCTGTGTCGGTCCATTTGATAACCCCAAAACTGTAAGTAATTGCCGGTACGGCATATGTGTTAAACGCTCTGGTTTTATTGATTGCAGATAATTGTGTTTTCAGTACAGCTTTGGTTCTATCAGTTAGTTTCTGTCTAAGAGTCTTCTTCATTATTTTTTGGCAGATACCTCTTACTTGGTCTAGTCCCAAGTATTGGTAACTCTCATTTCTGTCCATCCCTTCTATTATTTTGTAGGTGTCAAGCTGAAATCCCTGATGTTCTTCCCATGCTCCCCTCTTTAGGGAGAGTATTTTGCACTTATTTAGGCCAAATTCCATGCCTGTGTCATCACTGTATTTCTTGGTCGTTTTAAGTAGCTTGTTTAGACCTTCCTTTGTGGCAGACATTAATTTGATATCATCCATATAGGCGAGATGGTCTATTATTTGCCCATATTGAAGCTTGTATCCCACGCTTCGGCGATTGAGTAACCTTGATAATGGTGCCAAGGTAATACAATACCATAGAGCGCTAAGGGCGTCGCCTTGGAATATACCACGTCTTACGTGTATGTTGCCTATGTCTTTCTGTCCTTCGTTGGTGTGCACTACTAGCTTAGTCTTCCACTGAGGCATTAGATTTTCGAATAGACTGACAATAGCTGGGCTAATCTTATAAACATTAAGCATTTCAATAAGAAGCGAGTGTGGCACACTATCGAAAGCTTTCTTGTAGTCAATGTATGCTACGTGGAGGTCTTTTTTCCGTTGTTTCGCTTCCTCAGTTACTATCATGTCTATTACGAGCTGTTCTTTGCAGCCTCTGCTACCCTTTATACATCCTTTTTGTTCATTTGGAAGTAATTTATTATTATCAAGGTGTTGATAAATTTGATTACAGATGATAGAGGTAAGTATTTTAAAGAGAGTGGGGAGGCAAGTGATTGGCCTATATTTTGAGGGATCATTTGTCGATGGGATTGTCTTTGGGAATAGGTAAGTTATGCCTGAGGTTATGAATGTTGGTGCTTTTTTCGGGTCTTGCAGGATGTTTGTGAAGAGACTTGCTAGTGTTTTGTGAGTAGAATAGAATTTTTTAAACCAAAAGTTGTGGATTCCATCTGGTCCCGCTGACTTCCAATTATGCGTACTGTTGATTGCTTTTTTACATCTGTCAAGGTGATGGTATTATAAAGCATCATGGGAATTTACTCGGCATTTTTCTTTTCTTCAGACAGCCATTCTGCTTTTCTATTATGAGTTTTCTCTTTTTCCCATATTTCTGACCAATATGTAATTGTTGCTTCCTTTTCGGGGAAGTTATTAACTATTTTTGTATTGGTTTGTGTTAGTTGGCGGTAGAATTGTTTCTGGTTTATGGAGAATATTTTGTTGTAGGTTCTTCTCAAGTCTGCTTCATTATATCTTCTTAATCTGTTGGAGTATACCGACAATTTTTGTTTTAATTCATCAAGGACTTCGATCGGGCTCTGACTATTTCTGTGACAGAATTTCTGTAGAATCTTGTTTATTTTGTTTCTTAGTTTTTGGGATGGGTTTCTGGTTGTAGTGTATTGTTGAAGTTGTCCTATTGGTGTTCTTAGTTTCTCTATATGCTTTTCCAGTCTTACCTGCCATTTTTGTTTTCTGTTTGTGCTGTTAGTGTGTCTCGTGCTTTGTATATTTTGTTGGTGGAGTTCCAGTACAGTAAGAGCACCACAGTATATTATATCATGGTAGCTGTTAAGATCTCGTATGCTGTCAAGTTCCCCTTCTATTATTTGGTTGATTCTATTAATGAAGTTGTTCGTGTTTCTATTGAATTTTAGTTTCGGTAGCTTAGGTCTAGATAGGGGGTCCTTTCCGCTATTTAGGGCAAAGTTTTTCTTGAAAGTAGTTGTTTCTTGATCTTCAGGTTGTTCGCTGGGTAAGTTGTCATTTTCTGTTTGTGTTTGGAGATGGTTTTCTTGTTCTTCTAGTTGTAATAGTCCTAACTCAATTTGAACTTCTCGGCGGATTTCATTGATTTTGTTAAGGTCGAGACGGTTTGTTATAAAGAGTTGGCGTCTTTGATCGAGGATGTTTTGGCGTGTTTTCGTTCTGAGTTCTGGGAATTTCGTTAACATTTTCTGATAAAGCTCGTCGCTGTAGGGCCTATTTGCTGTTTCCATTTCTGTGATTTTGAGGTAAGAACAGTAGAGGTATTCATTCATTTCTTTAGTCCATTTCAACCGTTTCTTAGCATTAACTGTCTCCTGGGTGGGCTGAGTTGCCTCAACAACACTTGCGGAGTTCGGATTCTGTGGGTTGCCTATTTGATGTTCCTGATCCGTAGCGGGGTGTGTGTTGGGTCCAGACCGCGGGGTAACGTTACACACATCGTTCACACCCGCGTCAGGTATATCCTCCTGAGGTGTCCGAGCAGGGTCAATCTGATTCCCTGCCACGCCCGAATATCTATTCCGTCTTGTTCTGACAGCGTATATAGTGTCACATTGCATGAGTTGCTAACACATACAATGGTGCTGGTTTTTGTCAACTCCAGGTATTTTATTTCCCTGGTACTCTTCAGCGTATTCAAGGCTGACGAGCGTACCCCATCGCCAGGGGCAGCTCCCGATAGCAGACCAGCAACAGCCACGGGGCTATTATTATTATTATTATTATTATTATTATTATTATTATTTACTCTTCCTGTTATGTTTCTTGGGAAAATAAATAAATCATTATTATTATTAAATTAGTCCTTTGCCAAGAGATTATGTATCAGCTATAGAAGACTCTGTACCAACTTCAAAATCTTTATTATTCTTAGATTATGTTTTGTTATTTTATACATTTCAGTGCAGCAACTTATGGGGTCGTTCCTAGTTTTTTTTAAGTTACATATTTATTTAAAAAAATTTCGTGATAGTGGAAAAGTAGTTAATAACTCACAAAGAAACCTCGTCTTAGAAGACAAATAGATATTAAGTAAAATCCTACAAACTTCGTGAATATCGTAGATATTGTTCATCTTCTTCTCTTAATAATAAATTCACTAAATGAACGACCAAACCATCATTTTCTCTATAATTCTATTATCTACCATAATAAATGTCTCATAAGTTATGTTGTTCTTATATATTCTAGAATCTAGAACATATGTCGTATAGAAATAGTTAAAAATGTGATTTTGATGGAGAAAAAATCTTAGCTATCTACTGGGATTTGATCCTGCATATACAAGCCAATGCCGGCAGCTTCAAAAATTGGCAGATTGCTAATCGACTTAATAGGAGGGCTTTTTCGAAGATATAAGCTTGATAAAACCATGAAACTTTGCCGCCCCTTCCAATTTAAAAAGAAGAATCATCAAAATCTACGCACCTTTACGAAACGAAGTTACCTACATAAATAAAAAACAAAGATCGAATTGTGTATCTTCTCCTTTAAGTAAGTTGATCGAATATTCGGGCATAGAATGGAGATCATGAATGTGGCATGTGATGCTTTTAATTTACCTAGATTGGGCTAAAAATATCGAGAGAGAGTGTGACTATTAGAATCTGTAAATATAGTTTGAATACCTATCGAATGGGGTTTCGTCATACTTTGTCTATCTCTTTTTTTCGTTTGTAAACTAGGTGAAATAAAATTTTAACGTCGTAAACACATGTCGTCGATCAGATCGGCTGATTGTTATTTTGAAGTTTGTTATTGTCCTCTTTGACGTTTAATGTCAAACATTTCTTTTTGAAAGTGATTTAGCCCCTTTACAAATATGTCAGTGTCAGTGTTTTGGGGTTAGGAATTAAAATTTAATTTAAATTATTTACGACATGCGTAAAATGGCAGATGACGGAATCGTGACGAAACCCCACTCGATGGGTATTCAAACTATACGTTTCAATGTTCAGTAAAAATGAATCTGTAGGACAAACGTTAGTTTTTCTATCCGACGCGAAAACTGCTTTCTGGACTGTCAACTGAACGTTGGAAAATTAGGTACGAGATCCCAATTTTCTGAAAATAGTTTGAATATTTACCTTTGCGGTATTCCTGGATATTTGAGGTATGAATTGCAACATCAGTTTTTCATGTTGTGTGACGATTTCTATGAAAAATAACCTAGAATTTACATCAATGACATAACCAACAAGAGTATGCACCGTCAATTTTATAAGAGTATGCATGTGCGTACTCTTGTATCCCTATATTCCACCAACTATGTTCGC
This sequence comes from Crioceris asparagi, assembly GCA_958507055.1. NCBI lineage: Eukaryota > Metazoa > Arthropoda > Insecta > Coleoptera > Chrysomelidae > Crioceris > Crioceris asparagi. Next base: position 60,596,075 of record OY293829.1, on the reverse strand, counting down.
ACAAACGTGTAGGAAAAATGAATTACTACAAGCGGAAAAGTGACAGAAAATTTACAGCCACTTTGATGGAGGAGATACAAGAAAAAATCAATAGAAAGCAAAGCAAAAGGAGCATTGCAGCCGAATTAGGTATCCTGGAAGCAACTTTACGCAAACATTTTGAAGTTGGAACTGTACCTGAATCACTGAGACGTTGTAAGTGCGTTTTTTCTTGAAAGAGAACTGGCTAATTATGAGAGAAATTAATATAATCATCTGATTTCGATAGCATTCGAAATTGCGGAAGCTATCATTACTGTTTTTCATGACTATAAAAGTGAAAGATGATTTTTCATAATTTATTGTTAGCTTGTGACATTTTAACCAATTGGAGATTTTGCTGACATCATGCATCATACTATTTTTTATTTCTTGTAAATTACTTCCACTATAGTATTATCATCAGCAAACCATTTTATTTATCCACTCAATTGCAAATTTACCAACGAATTTTTATATATATATATATATTTTGATGATCGGCGAGGAGGATTAAAAGGAACACCTAGTTATATGACTTTCGGGAGGCGAGAGCGAGGACTGGGACCAGAGGATCCAAGGAGCTCCCCCAGATGAGATTGTAGAATGTATTGGGATGATGTTTGATCGGGACGATCAAAGATAAGAAGGGGGCAGTGTAACGTGGATAGGTAGTCGTGTACTTACGGTTGTTATTCGTTTATTCGTTATTTATTTGTACTACCTTGTTTGCTATAGTTCTTTCATGTTATAGTTCATTATTTACTTCTAGAGTTGGTAGAGTTATTCTCGATCCTTCCAGAAACTATATGTGAGGTACAATTTGTCATACTATTGCCAGCAAGGATCTAGAACATTAATTATGTGCGTCCAGATATTCATAGAACATTCTCGATGAATGACATGTCATGATTCAGGTATATAAAGCCGTGTCGATCACGGGACAGAGTCTCATTAACTTCAGTGATCGGACGAGAACTGTTGCACTCGGCGTGGTATGGCCGTTGCCGTTCAGCATTCAGAGCGAGCATCGAAACCAGACGGTCGAGATCTTACCTGCGCTGCATGTGATTCAAAGGCATCATCATTTCTGTGCTTTTCAGCACAAAACACTGTTCTTTTCAGCATAATATAACATTGTGTTTATAAACACAATCAATACATGGAACAACAAATCGGAAATAATTATTATTTCACGATTAGTTCGCCCCTGGAAGAATTCACAACTAATATTTTTATCTAGGTACAATGGATCGCGGTAAAAAGAAGAAGGGGTCCAAACCTCCAGCAACTCAAGAAGTGATTTCGGCAGCTACCCAAGAAATGAATCGACCCAGTCACGCAGAAGAGGAACAAACCTCCACATTAGGCCTACCAAAGGCACTAAACATAAAAATCAAAAAATTGACAGAATCCGACATCAAAGCCGAGAGCGCCAGAATATATGCAGAATGTTTGATGGAATGCGATCAAGAGAAGTACGAAGAATTGAGAATTCTCAGACTGGAAGTAGAAACCATGAAGCAACAAGCATTGGAGTACCAACAAATCATCGTCGATCTGCAACAAACGCTAAAGCAGAAAACAGCCAATAACGTAACGACAACCGTCGAAAACGAAACGGCAGCACCTTCACCACAAGAAACAATGGATACAGCCCCATTCAAGGAAGTCATTAGAAAGAAGAGAAAACGTGAATCTCAACAAACAAGCCAAAAACCGGAGCGTACTCCAGACATAGTCCTGCAGGACCCGAATAAATGGAAGGAACTCAGGAAGAAAATCAACGAAGAAGGGATCCAAATCTCAGGAGCCAAGATGACGAAGGAACAAGATGAGAGCAGAATGATCATCCGTACCCCAGACGCCGATGCATACAACAAATGCATCCAAATCATCAATAAACAAGAGGACGTACAACATTTCACGTACTGCTTCGCATCGCAGCGTAAGCTCAGTGTGGTTGTACGGGGAATCCCACTTGGCTTCGAATCAGAAGAAGTCAAAGAAGACTTGGAAATCCAAGGATTCAACATCTATAGATGCACCAGGATGACCAAGAAGGCAACCAACAAGGAACTACCCTTATTCCAAGTCACTGTAGGACCACAAGACAAGAAAATTTTCGATGTCAAGAGGATCCTAGGGATGAGGGTTAGCATTGAGAAACAACGACTACAAGGAGGAATAGCACAATGCCACTGCTGTCAACGGTTTGGACACAGCCAGTCAAAGTGCAAGCTGCAGCCCAGATGCTTGAAATGCGGTCTAAACCACCACACCAGCACTTGCATCAAAAGCAAGGACACGCCAGCCAAGTGCGCAAACTGTGAAGGGCCGCACCCGGCAAATTTCAGAGGATGCGTGAAAAATCCAAGACGTAAGTATAACAACAATAATAACTTTATTTTAGGTACAGGTCCATCATCCAAGGAGTCGCAACGCGCGTCGAAAGTAACAAACAAAGTGGCCCCAGAGTCAAACAACTCCAGGAAAACAACAAGCCCAGCAGCTGCACCCTACGCTCCAGCGAAGAAGGTGCAGAAAACAAGGGCTCATGAAACAGCATCCTCAAAGGATACCACTGTCACAGAGAACACGGGAGACATGCAGAAACTTATGGAGGAATTCCGAAATATGTTTCAGAAAGTGTCAGAGAAGTTCAAACAACTAGGATACAAATTCTAAAGAATACTGACCTAGAAGTCACAACGGAAAAATGGTCGGAGAAGAAAGGACCAGAAAAGCGCACCACTACAAACAAAAGTGAAGGGAGGTGCTGGAGTGAAGCACCCGCGAAGACGAAGCTTCGAAGCCTTGGACAAGGCGAAGCAGAGTAGGCAAAAGGGTTTGTGAGTTTTAGTCAGTAAGAATCTGACAGTCCCCTCATGTACGCAAACCATGAGGGACTCTCCTAGGCCAGTGGGCTATTAGGTGGTTTGGGCGGACTCTCACGAGTTAACCCAAGCTGATGTAAGATTTCTCACAGTTTCCCACGTAGAAAAAAAAAAAAAAAAAGGGACAGAGGCAGTCTCATGAAGGCAGTGAGTCCTATACAGTCAGTTGATAACAGTCAGTCTGTGGAGTCAGAGGTTAATAGTAGTTCTGTCGGTGAAGACAGTGACAGTATAGATTGTCAAGGTGACAAGTGGTGACAGTTGTACCATAATAGAAGCTCGTGTACTGAGTGTTTGAAAATAATATATATATATATATATATATATATATATATATATATATATATATATATATATATATATATATATATATATTGATTTTGTATTCTTGACTGGATTTATAATAAATAAAAAGATGTTCTTGGGGATGCAGTCATATATTCAATAAAATTCTTTGACTGAAGCCGAGCTTTCGAGAATGTTTATTCTCTTCTTCAGGGCAAACTACAAATCGTTACAAAATTATTTCAACAACAACTTAATAGTATAATAAAAATACTTACAATCGTGAATTTAGAATAAATTAACCAAAAACAGGAAAGATTTCATATCCATCAATTACAAATGTCATTATTTATATTTGTCATTGAAACACAATAAGTAAAAAAGTATCTAGATTTTGTTGATACAGATCATTCAGTAATATTCATTTGTATCAACAAAATCTAGATACTTTTTTACTTATTGTGTTACAATGACAAATATAAATAATGACATTTGTAATTAATGGATATGAAATCTTTCCTGTTTTTGGTTAATTTATTCTAAATTCGCGATTGTAAGTATTTTTATAATACTATTAAGTTGTTGTTGAAATAATTTTGTAACGATTTGTAGTTTGCCCTGAAGAAGAGAATAAACATTCTCGAAAGCTCGGCTTCAGTCAAAGAATTTTATTGAATATATGACTGCATCCCCAAGAACATCTTTTTATTTATATATATATATATATATATATATATATATATATACATATATATATATATATATATATATATATATATATATATATATATATATATATATATATATAATCAAGTTGATTACTGGGAGGATAATAGGCTCAAAAAATTATTACTGGCCATTAATTTAGTATATTCTGTTTATTAAATCTACGTTTCGAGGACCTATTCCTCTTCATCAGGAGTCTACAATGTAATAAAAATATTTTATAACATTGTCTGATTATAAAAAGATTTTAAATATTCTCTTACCAACGACTGAAATTTGTTAGAAACATCACGACAAAACATATCTTCGGAGGAAACACCATTAATTTTTCCATATTTTTGTTTGAGAAACTTTACATTAGCTGAAGGCTATACTAGATAATATGAAGATATTTAATTAAAAATCAAAAGATACATTGAATGACAATTATTTACGAGAACATACTTTAACATTGGATACAAAACCTGTACATGTTTGTAAAACTACATGCTGAACAACACGAGAAGGCACAATGATTGAGAAGACTGAAAATTCCCTACATTATTTCATTATTTTTGGTTCTCCCCCACTAGTGAAACCACACGTGTGCAGCCATCTACTGGGAGAGAGCAATTCTTTGGTATTAAATTTAATAAGAAATATAATCATTCTGCCTTATTATGAGTTTCAATTAAAAACTATATCATGTCATCTAGATGAATTTTATAGGTGTCTGCATAATCATATGAATGAATAAATGTTTTTCATTTTCAATTTTTAACGAAATAAGAGGCGACCGAATTATAGCTTGACCTTCTCAAGGACAAATTTGTTTGATAATGTTATAGATTGATAATCATTATTGAAACAAAAAATAATTATTAATAATTAATAATTAACAAATAATTACTTAAAAAATGTATTGTAAAATTATTATTACTATGTTTAGTTAAATATTATCATCTGAGATTTCGTATTGTACCAGATAAGCATAGATGTTGTTTAATTTGTTTACATCAGATTTTTGATGCATGGTGTTGGAAGTTTTATTAATATGGTACATTTCCAAAAAACACCTCTTTTCATGATGTGATTCAGTGTCTAGAATTTTAAAATTATCATAATCCATTATATGACCAGTTGATCTGCAATGTACGGCGAGAGTACATGTTTTATTAGGATTTTTTATGTCACTTTTGTGTTGGATGATCCGTTTCTTTAATTGTTGAGATGTATGACCTACATAAACATTTTCTTCCAGAATAGTTCCTAACAGCTTGTAATTCTTTGTCTTCATTGAATGATGTGAAATTTTCTCAATTATATTCTTGAGTGCTAGTATGAGATTGGTTTTCTGTTTGAAGGAATGATTGGATCTATAATGAATGTATCTATCTTATTAACTTGGTGTCTAAAAACGGAACTGACCTGTTGTTTTCTTTTTCTATGGTGAATTGTATGTGTGGATTTTACGAATTGAACACTTGTAAGGTTGATTCCATTGTTGACTCTGGTAAAGCACAGATGATGTCATCTACGTATTTCTTGATGAAAGGAATTTGAAACGAATGCTTATTACATATTTGATCCAAGGTGTAATCCATGACTAGCCGTGCGATAACTCCAAAACTATGGCAGAGATTGGAAGCATCACTTCCATTTGCTCTTTTAAATGAATTTAGAAGAAGACAAATCATTTGTTACAACAATCATTTCCAAGAAACAAAAAATAACAATATTATAAAATTTAACAAGCTTAAACAAAAACATATCACTCAACTGAAAAGTCAAAATAAATGGTTTAAAAACATCAGTAATATTTAAATTCCTAATGAAATAAAAAATTTCATGTCCCTTGGTCCCAAATTTGGTATCAATATTCCAAAAAAGAGATCTCAATTGGTAAACTTTTGGCAGATGTGGAACAAGTCATTGTTTGTCATGATAAAAACAATAGAAATTTATTAAGAGCAAAAACAACAAACATTATAACTAATTATATGAATTTCACACCAACAATTTCTAACATTCAACAAAAAATGTTCTACAATTGCAAAAAATACTTGAAACAGAATCCTGACCTTTTGATCATGCAATCAGATAAAGGTAACGTAACTGTTGCAATGAACAAACCAGAGTACAAATGGTTAGTCTCAGACATTTTAAATGACAATAGATACTATAAAATCTTAAATAGAGATCCTACATTGACCTTTCAAAATAAGTGCAACGAAATAATAAAGCAATGTGAAACAAAATCATACATTTCAAAAGAGACAGCAAAATCTCTTTATAACTATAACTCTGTTCCTGCCAGATTCTATGGCCTACCTAAAATACATAAGCCAGAACTTAGCATAAGACCGATTGTTTCATCGATTAACACACCAACTACCAATGTTTCTATTTTAGTATCAAAAATACTTAATTCTTCATTTGACAACAGCGACAGATATTTCATCAAGGACTCCTTTGATTTTGTGAAGTTTATAAAAGGATTCCAACTACCAGATGATTATGTGTTGGTTAGTTTTGATGTAGTCTCTCTATATAGCAACATACCAGTAGAATTAGTGATTGAAGTCATAGATAAAAGATGGGGCAACATATCACCTCACACACAGATTCCAAAAGAAGATCTCATTGTATTAGTGATATGTATTTTCATTTCCAACTACTTTGTTTTTGACAACACAATCTACAAACAAATTTTTGGATGTCCTATGGGCTCAAATCTCAGCCCAGTTATCGCACGGCTAGTCATGGATTACACCTTGGATCAAATATGTGATAAGCTTTCGTTTCAATTTCATTTCATCAAGAAATACGTAGATGACATCATCTGTGCTTTACCAGAGTCAACAATGGAATCAACCTTACAAGTGTTCAATTCGTAAAATCCACACATACAATTCACCATAGAAAAAGAAAACAACAGGTCAGTTCCGTGTTTAGACACCAAGTTAATAAGATAGATACATTCATTATAGATCCAATCATTCCTTCAAACAGAAAACCAATCTCATACTAGCACTCAAGAATAGAATTGAGAAAATTTCACATCATTCAATGAAGACAAAGAATTACAAGCTGTTAGAAACTATTCTGGAAGAAAATGGTTTCCCTAAAATCCTTATCAAAAAACTATTACACTCAAGCCAAAACAACATTAATGAAAACCACAACACAGGAAGTAATTCAACCATTGCTCAGGACCAAAACCCTTCACTCCAAAGAAAAAATGAGCCTGAATCAAGTCGCGTCTGATAACAACGTCGGAAAATGACAACAATCGCATAAAAAGAAGAACATTACCTCTTATAGGAGATCTTACATCAAAATTAATCAAAACTCTTGCCCATTCTAACATTCAAATCATTAAAAAAAACAATTTTCAACTCAAACGCACCTTCAGCAAACTCAAAGATAAAATCCCTCGTGAAAAATCTACCCATGTTGTATATTCAATTCCTTGCACAAATTGCATTAAGGTTTATGTAGGTCATACATCTCAACAATTAAAGAAACGGATCATCCAACACAGAAGTGATATAAAAAATCCTAATAAAAAATTCACTCTCGCCGTACATTGCAGATCAACTGGTCATATAATGGATTATGATAATTTTAAAATTCTAGACACTGAATCACATCATGAAAAGTGGTGTTTTTTGGAAATGTACCATATTCATAAAACTTCCAACACCATGAATCAAAAATCTGATGTAAACAAATTAAACAACATCTATGCTTATCTGGTACAATACGAAATCTCAGATGATAATATTTAACTATACATAGTAATAATAACTTTACAATACATTTTTAAAGTAATTATTTGTTCATTATTAATTGTTAATTATTATTTTTTGTTTCAATAATGATTATCAATCTATAACATTATCAAACTAATTTGTACTTGAGAAGGTCAAGCTATAATTCGGTCGTCTCTTATTTCGTTAAAAATTGAGAATGAAAAACATTTATTCATTCATATGATTATGCAGACACCTATAAAATTCATCTAGATGACATGATATAGTTTTTAATTGAAACTCATAATAAGGCAGAATGATTATATTTCTTATTAAATTTAATACCAAAGAATTGCTCTCTCCCAGTAGATGGCTGCACACGTGTGGTTGTACTAGTGGGGGACAACCAAAAATAATGAAATAATGTAGAGAATTTTCAGTCTTCTCAATCATTGTGCCTTCTCGTGTTGTTCAGCATGTAGTTTTACAAACATGGACAGGTTTTTTATCCAATGTTAAAGAATGTTCTCGTAAATAATTGTCATTCAATGTATCTTTTGATTTTTAATTAAATATCTTCATATTATCTAGTATAGCCTTCAGCTAATGTAAAGTTTCTCAAACAAAAATGTGGAAAAATTAGTGGTGTTTCATCCGAAGGTATGTTTTGTCGTGATGTTTGTAACAAATTTCAGTCGTTGGTAAGAGAATATTTAAAATGTTTTTATAATCAGACAATGTATTAAAATATTTTTATTACTTTGTAGAATCCTGAGGAAGAGGAACAGGTCCTCGAAACGTAGATTTAATAAACAGAATATACTAAATTATATATATATATATATATATATATATATATATATATATATATATATATATATATATATATGTGTGTGTGTCCGGTTTTACAGCTTCCTGCGCCTTCCGGTTCCTCGCTTCCACTCTCTTCTGTCTTCCCAATCTCCTGGTTGTAGGTCACGTTCTGACATGTCCTTTTGAATTCCTCCCACCTATATCACCTTTGGTCTTCCCCTTTTTCTTCTCTATGTAGGTGTCCCTTTGAGAAATTGTTTGGGGATTCGTGTGTTATCCATTCGTTCAATGTGTCCGTACCACACCAGTTGTCTTTGTTGAATTTCTTCTATTATGTTTGTTTGGACGTTCATAATATTTCCAATTCTTTCGTTTGTAATTCTTTCTGTTCGGGATTTTCCCGCTGCTCTACGCCAGAAGTCCATCTCCAGGGAAAGTAGTCGTCGCTCTAAATTTGCAGTAAGTTGCCAAGTTTCACAGCCGTACAGGACTAGACTTTTAAATATGGAGTTTTCGCTCTCGTTAGATACATTTAGACCATAAGATGGAGCTTAAGCACCCTATCGCTCTCTTTCCTTTCATGATTCTCTCCTCTATTTCTTTCTCTGTACGGCCCCCAGTTTTAATCTTTGTCCCTAGGTAAAGGTATTTCGTGCACGCCTCTACTGTTTCGTCTTCTTCTGGGTGTAGATCATCTCTGTCGTTTCCAATGCATAGGTATTTCGTTTTTGATCGATTTATCGAGAGTCCCCATTCCCTATATTCTTTAAAGAACCTTCTTGTCATAAATTCCAAGTCCTCTTTGTCTTGTGCGACCTGATCATCGGCGAAATGTAGAGTATATATGGTTGTATTTTCATTTATGTGTATTGCCATTCTGCTGCAAGCTTTCCTCCATTTTCTTAGGACTTCATTGAGGTATATCTTAAATAGGATGGGTGACAAGCAGCAGCCTTGCCTCAGACCTTTAGTGACTGGAAAGCTTTTCGAAAATTGACGTTATAGCTTAACCTTGGGTTGACTGATCATAAAGTTGTTTTGTGGCTGTTATTAGGGTATTACTTATTCGAGATCTTTGCATTACTTGCCATAGTTTTTGCCCTGGGACCGTATCATAGGCTTTCGTAAGGTCCACAAATAGAAGATATACCTCTCTATTTCTTGTGACACTCTTTTCGCTTATCTGGGTAAGGCTAAAAATATGGTCAATGCAAGAACGACGATTGCTCTCGTTTGTAAGTAGTTTTATCATCTGGGGCTTTTGTATTAAAGTATTTCTGATATACCTCTTGTTTTGTCTTCCTTTGCTGTTCTAGCTCTTCGTTCCAAGTAATGTTATTTTTATTACGTAGAGGGTTAATAACAGTACATAGAGCTTCGTTGGCCGCTGTCTTTAAGGCTTCTATAACATGCGCATAGAGGTCTTTAGTTTGGCTTCTTAAGTACTCATTATTTAGCTTTGGTTCCAAGCGATTCTGGTATAACCCTCTGATAATGGATTCATACAGACCTTTTATGTTATATTTAATCTCAGATAGTTTATTTTGAGTTGTACTGCCCGAATTTTGTACGCTATTTAATGTGTTCAATGGAATATAGATTTTTGAAGCCAGAAAGTAATGATCCGTACCACACTCCATCCCTCTATGCGCTCTAGTGTCTAATACTTGCCATTTTGAATTTTGTTTGATTATAACGTAATCAATAATTGATTTTGTCCCCTGGTGTCTTGGTGCCAGGTATATTTGTGGATATCTTTATGTTGATAGAAGTCATTTAGTATTTTTAGTTTGTGTTGTTGGCATACTTCAATTAATCTTTGTCAGTTGTTATTGAAGACTTGTTCACCAAACTGCCAATAACGTTACTATCTGTCCTACTACCAATGCGTGCGTTTAGGTTTCCAAGTACAATTTATTCGCGCTGGTCTCCCAAGCTGATAAGTGTGTCATTTAACTGGTTTTAGAGCTCTTTTTTTCTAGCTGTGGAGCATCCTCATTGGGGCCATACGTCGCTAATATAGATACACGGTGTCCATGAATATTAAAATTACCTGTTACAATTCTTTCATTAATTGCATACCAGTTAGTAAGGTTTTTATAATATTTCTTGTTTATCAGTATAGAGACAACCCTACATGCTCGTGTATTTTTGTTAACTCCGCTGTAAATGTGGATGTAGTCTGCCAATATTTCAATTCCGTTTCCTTTCTTTTTGGTCTCTGTAAGTTTGACTAAGTCTATATTCATTTACTGCATTCCCTTTATAATGCCTTCCATCTTCCCTCTCAATCCGTCTGTCATCCGAGGCTGTCTGCGAAGATTTTTGGCATTTTATTTTTTTTCCATGTAACGAGGAGCTAGCCCATTGCCATAACCCCCAACCTGGAGGGCCAGGAATTTGTCTTCCGGGTTGTCTTACCCCAGCCTTTGATGATCCAACATCCGTCCTACAAGGCAGTAGCTTCGCCGTACCCTGACAGGGTGCTTTTATCCGGGCCAGATAAACCCTGTTTTTTACAAGGTTGTTACTCCTTCCCTTCACCCTTTTTCAACCTGGCTTAGGACAGGCTTTGGCGAATTTATATACATGAGAAAAAGAACTGGTCCCAGGATCGACCCTTGTGGAACACCACATAATATGTTTTTTTCTGAACCAGATACTTCTCGCATGCATACAAACAGTTTTCTTTTAAATAAATAATTTTTACTCAGATCCAATGATAAATATCTACCATTTTTTTGGAGTCCAGATCAAGTTGAAACTGAGTTATCATATCCAAAACAGATATGACACTATATTTTCGAAATCCGTAGTGAGCGTTATATAATAATTATGATATATCAAGTTATTCCAATAAACTTGAATGTAACATTTTTTCAATAATTTTAGAAAGTACTGATAAAACTGAGATTGGTCTATAATTTGTCATCTCATATTTATTTCTTGTTTTGAAAATTGGTTTTACCTTGGCAATTTTTGTTTTATCAGGAACTATGCCCGTCAAAAAGGATACATTTATTAATTTTCTCATCAAAGGTTCCAATTCCGATTTCACTAATTTAACTATTTTGGTACTTATTTTGTCTAACCCTGTAGCTTTTTTGCATTCATTAAACTGATTATTTCTTCTATCTTTTCTGGGGTGGTAGGTCCCAAGAACATGGAAGTAGATTTTGACTCCATCGGATATTCATTTTGGTTGGGAATTTTGGCAGATAAGCTGGGACCAACATTGATGAAATAATTATTGAATTTCTCAATATATACTAGATGATCGATAGTGAAGTAGTAAAACGTTTTTCAAATTTAAAAGTTCTGCTATCTGTTAGGATGGATTATATTAAAGTAAAAGGGTATAAGAAAGTCTAGTCATGTTAATGATTTTTTATTCTATCATTGATATTGACAATTAAATTATATTTGTTTAACACGTAAGTCCTGTTAATATAATTTTTATTATGAATATAAAAATTCATTGGTAGTCAATATACCTACTATGTTTATTCGAGGATTGAGTGATCCTCCTTAGGAAGCTCCTACACTTGACTTCTACAATCTGTATATTGATCTAATATTTGTTTGTACACTTTGCACATATGCGGAATTAGACTAATTTTCTTCACGCCAAGCAACAGCTTCTCTCTTTATCAACATTTACTTCCCCTTCTGCCATTAGCTACAGTCCTAAACAATTGCTCCAAAATATCCTGATTGGCCACAAAAGCATTCTTCATATTTTTCACCGCCATTGTCAAATTTTCAATTTCCTCATTCTTCTTCTCCAACTCTTGTTCCAATCTTGCCAATGCAGCATCATTTTCTATATTTGAACGATCATCTGACTGATCTGAATTGAACCAATAGTGTAGTTCGTCCACTTCAGAGCTTGGTGAATGGGTGCAGTGTTTATTTTTAATAGCTATGCCAAATGCAGCTCGCATTATGTTTCTGGGAATGCGTTTCTCTTTAGGATTCAGTGGTTTCAAGTTCAAAACAACTTTGGATGGTCTAGGAGAGACCAGTGCCGTCCAATGTAACACTGTCAATATATACCTGGGAAATTTTCCATTAAACAGTGCTAGCTCCATTTGAGCTATCAGCTTAGTCTGTCTGATGAGCTTGGACAATTCTGCTGTCTTCTGCAGGCCTTTTATATCATCAACAGCTATACCCACCAACAGATTCATCAGAATAATGGTAACAGAAAGTACAAATAGTACGTAGGTAACTTGTGCACTAACTTCCAAAAGAAAGTGTGGATTTTCAGGATTATCATCAACCAAAATATCCAGATTTAGTTCACCTGACATCATCACAATGATGGCGATTAAAGAGATAAAAGGATTTGCAAATGTTCTGGAATCGGGAAACATTACACAAAAACTTAATGTGAATCCAATCAATACACCAGAATATGCTAGAAGAAGCTTAGCAAACTCTTTCTGCAACCTGGTATACATGGCAACGTAAGAGCCAAAGATAGGCAATTGTCCGATCATAAGCATCAGGTTTGTCCAACTGAGAAGAACAGCGAAAGCACCAATATGATTCTGCCACGTGTACGTTCTTCCAGTATATATAAACGATATGATGAAGACACTTGCAATGATTGCCCATTCGATAAGGTTCTCTGCATAAGAAAAGTATTGTCTTATGCTGGAATATCCCCACATGCCGTATATCTTCCTAGTTATCTCACAAGCTGTAATCCCCACCAATACGAACCACTGCATCTCGATCACAAAGGGATTATCTCTCAACAGTCGACCCATAATGGACTGTTTTTCGCACAGCTCAATTATCTCCTCTGGGTCCATTTCGTTGAAATTCTTGCCGTAGTTGTAACAGTGGTGTGCTAAGGCTGTAAGCACATACAGCGTGAGTGACATTACAAATATGAAGCAAAAGATCATTCGAGCTATGTAGTATTTCCGAATCTTCTCCCATTTGAGATAGAGTAATGCTGAGCACAAGGGATGCAGCAGAATTTTCTTATATCCTTCATCTACCAAAGTATTGAGAAAGTTTATTTCTTTAGGGTGGCAGTATTGAAGGATAACTCTAAAGTCCAATCTCAGCTCTACTTCATTATTTGATGACTCAGGTTGATGAAGGTTTATGGCGGAGTCGAGTTTTTTTTTGAATTTGTTGAAGGTTGCTGGTACTTTCTTGGTTATTATACTGAGAGCCGTCAAACCTACCGATTAAATTGTTGATTAGAAAACACTCAAATATTATTTATCGAAAAATCTGTATACCTGACTTTGATTTCGCTGTAACGTCAGCTCCAAAATAAATGAGTGTCTCAACACATTGAGATAGTCCCCTTGATGCAGCTATATGAAGAGGAGTATAACCATACTGATCCTTGATATTTTTACTCGCCCCATGCTTCACCAAATCCTCAATGATATCTGGTGATTTGGCTGATTTCCCTACTGCAGCATGTAGTGGTGTTCTCTTGTCACGATCCTCCACATTTGGATTTGCTTTACCTTTGTTTAGTAGAAGATGTACACAGTCATAGGACTGTGCTGTTGCTGCCAAATGCAGAGCAGTCTGCTTCATGTGGTTTTTAATGTTGGCAATGGCTCCTTTCTCCAAGAGCAGCTCCACACAGTCTTCATAGCCTCTGCGAGCTGCCAAATGTAGTGCTGTATGCTCCTTATCTTTTGTCTTTCCATTCACATTCACATCCTTAGCGTCAAGTAAGATTTGCAGGCATAAAGTGTACCCAAATTCAGCAGCCAAATGTAGAGGAGACATTCCACAGTTTTCGATTAAACCAACATCAGCACCTTCTGAGACGAAAAGCTTGACACAAGCTGCAGCGTTGGCTCTAACTGCACAATGCAGTGCACTCTCATTAGTTTGATTGAGGCTCTGGGTGAGAGAATTAAGATTGGCCCCATTTTTCAGCAATATCTTCGCCGTTTCTACACTGTTACCAAATGCGGCGCAGTGAAGGGGTGTGTAGAATCGGATGAGTGCATTGACATCACATCCACAGTTTAACAGAAACTGAGTGCCTTCAATACAACCATTAAACGATGTCAGATGCAGGGCTCCAAGTCCCTGTGATGGTTCATAGCTGTTAAGATCGGCACCCAGATTCAATAAAGACTCAAGCAGTTCCCAGCGTCTTTTGAATGCAGCCCACAAGAAGCATATATTCAACTCAGTTTGATTGCAATTCATCAACAGATCAGGAAGGTTTATTGGTTGGACGGAATTATTCAATATGCGATTCAGAACTTTCATGTTGCCCGTTGAGGTTCCCATGTAATCCAAGAGGCATTGCTCGATGGTGTTGTAACATATCTTGATGGTAAGATCGATGTTGAGCTCTTCGAAGCTGTAATCAAATACATCGGGTGTATCGTCGGCCGGTGGTGAGGGACCGCAATCAATGAATTCGTCGTATGGTAGAAGTTCGCAGTGTAGCCGAATTTTTTCATCTTCGGGAAAGTAATTATTGTTTGATAACATTCCGCTTTTCTCATCCATGTTAAAAATATGGAATACTGATACGATGTTCACATCTAAAATAAGAAATTATCATAATCATATGTCATATTGTGCAATATTGCGTTAAATTGAAATTGACAAATCAGGGCATTGGGATGTTTGGAAATGAGCTTAAATTTTGTTTTGCAAACATGCAAAAAGTAAATTGATTCTTGTTTTCATATAAATTCTGACGTAGATAACGAAGATATTTACATGGAATTACAGTAAACTGTGCATAATATCTCTTAATCCGGATAAATTAATCGTAATCATTTAATAGTAGGTATCTATTATAAAGTTTTATTAATTTATTGTTGAATTTTGAGTTATATTTTCAACAATGATCAACAATGGCTTGCCAAATTTAATGAATGATAATTTCATTATGTCTTCTTTTCATGATTTATGTGCTTTGTCATTATATAACGAGCATAATTCTTGTTCAAAATGATATATACAAATTATCAAGTGCCATAAAAACTCGTATCCATAGAAAAATCCATGTTGTTTTTTACTGTAACATTGTTAGTAACTTATTTCATAATACTTTGCATTTGTTAATTTGCGGAAATATCCATCTATTTATAAGCAACTTTTCTTCCGCTACCTGAGACATTAGGTAGCTGTTTAAGGAAAGTGTGGTGATCGGTTTAAATTCTGGTTGCCCGGATTTAAGCAGATCTTAACGTTTCATGGTTTGGTTCAATAATACGACTCACCTACCGCTATCAAACAAAATTCTACTGAATTCATTATTTTGACGAGAGAAAATACAATGGTCTTATGTGTTATTTGTTGACTAGATGAACAAACAGGTAAAAAATTGAAAACTGTATTTTACTTTAGGTATATTAGACTATGTGACGAATGTACAACATTTGTAACTGTTAATACATAACATGAAATATGCACTGTGTCCAATTTAAGTCGGAACCATACGAAAAACGTTTTTGTTATTGATTTTATGAAAAAAGTTATTCTTGATCAAAAGTTTTGCATAGTCCAAAACTTGAAATGCAACTATCAAATATCAATTTTTCTAATCCATATACGAGGTGAGTTGAATAATATGAATTTTGCTCAAGAGTAAAGTTCCTTTATTTTTGAAAATATCGGTTTTTATTGAAAAAAGTTGATCATTATTGAAAACTTTTGTCAGATATCCAATATTATACATCCGCCATGAAAAAACATATTTGATTATTTTTATCAACTTCTGTGTATTGTATAGCATTGATAATTTACGTCTACCGATAAACATTTAATCGAGGATGCACTGACTGCAAACGTCAAATAGCTAGTTCGTTTTATAAAATACAAGAAATGGTTGCTCTATTAACTACTGAGGAGAAATCTGAACTAGCTTTGATTGTCGGAGATAATTATAAAAGTCATTGAGAAACAGCAGCTATCTAATTATCTCCGACAATCGAAACTAATTCAATTTTCTCCTCACTAGTTAATAGAGCCCCATTTCTAGTATTTTATAAGACGAACTAGCGATTTTAAGTTTGCAGTCAGTGCTTCCTAGATCAAATGTCTATCGGTAAACGTAAATTATCAATGCTAATACACATAAATTAATAAAAATAATAAAATATTTTTTTCATGGCGGATGGATAATATTGGATATCTGACAATAGTTTTCAAATATGATCAATTTATTCATATAAAAACTTTCGATATCTTAAAAAATAAAGGTACTTTACTCTTGAGCAAAATTCATATTTTTCGACTCACCTCGTATACGGATTAAAAAAATGGATATCTAATGGTTGCATTGCAAATTTGGACTATGCAGAACTTTTTATCAAGAATATTTTAATAAAAAAGTTTCCATTTGGTTCCGACTTAATTGGACACAGTGTGTGTGTCTATCTAACATCATTTCTAATGACGTTAGCAGATGTAAGTGTCAAATTCAATAACTTTTCCCTACCTTGATATATGGCATTCTGATAGCACTTAATAATTTGATAAAATCATATGTTAAGTTTAGCAATAAAGTACATATACAGGGTGGTCTATGGCAGAACAGTCCAGTATGGTTTACGGCTTTATATGTGAAAATAAACAAAAATCCACGGACTTCTAAGCCTTTTTTTCAGGGAGACATATTTACACATGAATTCCTACAATGTAACATCAACCCCAACCCCTATCCATGTAAATACTAAGGAAATTCAAAACTACTACTTATTCTATAAAAAATATAATTTTTCTGTCGTTATGTCAGATCCATTAAGCTAACACAAAGGAAACGGCGCACATCAAGAAAATTAGTGTAAATTAGTGTACAAGCATATTTAGTGCTAATTTAGTAAGCAAAAATTTAATTTATAACTCTTAAATTTTTCAAATTACGGGCAATTCCGCTATCTTAATATTAAGTGAGCACACTTGAATAGAATATGATCGAATGTAAGAAAATCTACTATAAATAATTTAGTGCTAATTTTATACTCTTGGAAAATATATAAATCTTCATTTTTGAAATTTATAGGCAAGTGTGC
Source organism: Crioceris asparagi (assembly GCA_958507055.1). Taxonomy (NCBI): domain Eukaryota; kingdom Metazoa; phylum Arthropoda; class Insecta; order Coleoptera; family Chrysomelidae; genus Crioceris; species Crioceris asparagi. Next base: position 60,578,576 of record OY293829.1, on the reverse strand, counting down.
TAGCTTAATATTAAGCACGATAGTATATCGTGATATTAAGTCAGCACACTTAAATGATACATGTAAAAAATCCAAAACTATCAATTAGGAATAATTTAGTGCTAATTTAGTCCACAAGAATAACAATTATAACTATTATTTTAAAGAAATTATGAGCAAGTTTGTCATTTAGCTATTCTGTTATGTCTTGACAGACACTCTACATCGCCTGTGACCATTTCGTGATTTCAGTATGAAGTGGGTAATCCATAGCCATGGAATGAAGGTGTGGCTACTGAGAGATATAGATTAGGTTGCGATTGCGTAAACAACATTTTATTTATGATAGAACATAGAACTTGTGTTTTGTGTTACTTAAAGCAAAGATAATAGAAGTCACCATTCTCTTTGCTTAAGGCAAGTAAATTTAGAAAAAAAAGCAAAAGGAGTTTTTTGCAGTTCATGGTTATTACTGTTTAAAGAAATAAAAGTCTTTAAAGTAAAATTTATAGAGATTGATATAGAGAAGCCCTGAGCGTCTAGCTTTTTTAATTAGACATATATTCATGTACTTTACAGTTGATAATTGTATAAGATTTGATATAATTATTTCATGTGTATTAGGGCAAATAATATTGTATTTAGATAATTAATAAATTTATCCACAATGCAAAACCTCGAATCAATTAACAATATAAATTGGATAGAGAAAATTGAAATGCTCGCGCCAATTTTCTTCCGCGTTTTTAATATTTTCTTTCAAACCGCTTTCCGTTTTTCTTTTCTTGACGAGAAATATCCTATGTCTATATCTCTTATACTCGAAAAAATAAATTCTCAGTTTTGCCTAAATGTTTTTCATCATTGCAACTTAATAGTAAAATGGTTCGCCCTGAAAAACTCTAGAAAAGATGGCCGAACTGTAATAATTGTACCAGAGATATTTACAGCAGTCGTCTTAAAATACAAAGAAAATTTATTAACCGAGAAGGGCACAGTAGTTTCTCGCAAAAATAATATATGGAAGACTCTGGTTGATGAAATGGATGTCGATGTTTGTGCTGGAACCCTGTATGTCAAAGTGTATTCCACTACCTTCATTATTCTAGGAGTTATAACGCCAATAAAACATTGAAAATGAAGAACCTGTTGAGAAGTCATTGATTTGGTGTATAGTTTATTTTAAGACAAAACAGAATAACTAAATGACAAACAAACTTGTTCATAATTTCTTAAAAATAAAATAATAGTTACAATTGTTATTCTTGTGTAGTAGATTAGTTCCTAATTATGCTTAACGGATAGGTTTGGATTTTCTCCATATCTCAATTAAGTGTGCTTACTTAATATTAAGCTAGCACATTTGCCTATAAATTTCAAAAATGAAGAGTTATATTTTTTAAGTATATTAAATTTGGGTACCGGAAAATTTCCCAAAAACAAATGCCTGAATGAAAATTCCTCGAATGCAATTGCCCGAAGAGACAATTACTCGAATAGAACATTCCCCGAATGAAAAATTGCCCGAACAACCACTATTGACCGAATGGATAATTCCCCGAAAATTTTGAATAACTTGCCTCCTGCCTATTTTTGAAGAAATAAAGAATAAAAACAATGTTTCATACCCAATGGTCATATTATTATTGAAAAATATTGAATATGATGGTTAGTAAAGTATAATACTCGTAAATATTGCATAAATCATATTAAATCACAATTTTAAAGTAGAAAAATATTCTTTTATCAAGTTGTTAATATGTACACAAAAAGAATCAGCTTTTAATAGGATAAGTTGTGAGCTATACCACGCAGATATTCATAAGCCCTTTCAGGGCCCTGGTATCTTTGAGGACGACCTATCCAAGTATTTTCAAAATAGTCAATAACTGTTTGAGCTTCTGGAGGCAATACATTTTCACCACAAAGAGCCTCAAAAGTTTCGACAACATTTGCTGAAGTCATAATGATATATACGTAATTATTATTTTTTTTTTTTCGGGGAACTTCTCGTTAGGTCAATTGTTGTTCGACCAATCTTTCATTCGGTGTATTTTCTATTCGGACTATTGTCTTTTCGGGCAACGACATTCGGGGAATTTTCCTTCGGTAAATTATTTTCGGGCAATTTTCCTAGACCCATGAAATTTGCACTAAATTATTTATAATAGATTTTCTCAAACTCGATCATGTGCTCACTTAATATCAAGCTAGCTGATTTGCCCGTAATTTCAGGAATTGAAGAGTTATAAATTTTATTTTTGCGTATAAATTAGCACTTAATATGCTTGAATTTAGTAAACTAATTTTATTGATGTGTGCTACTTTTGTTGTGCTAGCTTAATGGATCTCCTTATGTCCTTGTTAAAGACGAACTGTCAAATATTTCTCGCATTGAAGCCAAACTTCACAAGTAACTTTTAAAAAATGGAGCTCTGTGATGTTTGCACCGCAAACACCATGTTTGAACACCAATCAGTTTTGTTTCGCCAATCTTCATTTGGGCCAAAAAAATCTGATTAGTATTTCTATTATATATTGATTAGAAATCGCAATCACAAAGCAAATCATTTCACCACACTTGGTTTCAAATGAATGTAATAAAAATTATTTACAAAAATTATAGAATTTAGAAATGAAATTCGACACCATACAATAAATTGTTTGACCAGGTTTCAACCTTTCAGAACTTTTCTACAGTGCTACAAAAATAATTTGTCTATAAAATTCGTGGTGGTGATGAAAACATCCACATTGCACATTACTGGAAAAATCTTTTTGGTTGTCAAACGATTTCCTTCAAGATGGCGACTCGTAATCCGAAAATATCCACATTGTTAAATAATCTTTATAGAAAATATTTTTTGTTGAACCAACTTTCAATCCTGACATTATTGACTTTGTTAAATAATTTCTCTGAATAAAAATAATTTGTGTTACACCATAAGAAAATTCTGAATGATGTTTAAACATGGTCAAACGATTAAATCGATCAATAAAGTTTGATTCAATCCCAACTACTGATCGAAATAACATGAAGTCTACTTGACATGACAAAAGTAAAGTAAAGTAAATACTACCATGGAAGTCTCCATTTTAATAGAATACTGCTTCGTTTTCAAATTATGTGTTTTCAAAAGTGTAAACGGCCCGATGATCATAAGCATATAGGTACTGTGTTTATCTATACTGTGATCATGAGAATTTTATTTTTTATACTTATGGATTGAGTAAACAATTTTCAAGTTTGAAAAGCGACATTAGCTTAATCGGCATTCATATGAATAGACTTTACAATAAATAAATACCTTATAAATAACAATTGAAAGTTCCTATTAGTAAAGAATATTTTAAGATAAATATTTTCAATTTACTTCATACCCACTATAAATATAGGATGATCAATTTGAGGAAAAAACGTAAGTATTGTAATAACTTACCTTAATCATTAGCAACACAATCAACTCCAAACTGTATATAGCCGTTATTTCCAATTGATGTAGCTACAGATTAAACGTTTACGCAAAAAGCAGATTAAGATTCCCAAGAACAATAAACTGAAGATAATGTGAATATTTTTTAGTATATTCATCGCGGAAAAACATTGTTTCAATTCCACAATGTTTGCACAGATAAAACTGTATATATATATATATATATAGGTACATATACATCACACTATTTTTATATCATTCTAGTTGATGCGCTGCCTTATCCATTCGGTTTAGATGACGTTCCAATGATGGAGATTTGATTGGTGTTTTCAATAATTATTATCTCATCCCTGTGCAAAATTGGGCATAATTGGGACGGAATTAATTGCATTCCAATGTCGAAGAGATTTATTTTAATCAATTCCAGATGGCGAAGATTGCCAAATAAAGTATTAGTCAATACAGAATGGTTTAAACGGACAAATACGTTTAATGGTCTATGTCAATGAGAAAAACGACTGGAATTGTTATTTGTTATTTTAATAATATAATATAGATAATAACAGAAGTATAATTATTTTAATATTAGTTATTCTTTTCTCAATCATGCCTGACAGTTTTAGGAATGATAAATTTAATAAATTATATTTCAAATGGATATTTCGATTCTTTCCTGATGCTATTCAAAACTGGGAAGTTGGAACGGTGTGGTTTTAAATCCCTATCATATGAGCCTTCATTGAAACAGTGACATCTATTATTATTATACAAAAGCTTACATTATAACATTATCGGTAGCTATTATCTTTCATTTACCTTCATATAGTCGCTCATAGAGGACAAATAATTCCATCTTTCAGAAATAAATCGTAATAACTGGCTGATTACACAAGAAAAAAATATTTTTTTATTAAAAAGCATAGAATAACATTTATTATTTGGTCAACGGCTGTTTTGAAAAAGACTATAAAGAATGATACATTTCCAAGATTGGAGAACTAGAACTTTTTACAAAAACCAGAACCGTATAAAATTATTTACAAACTTAGGAATGTAGTGTAAATTGAAGAACATGTATGTTGCATACAGAATGGAATAACTACATATCATTTATAGATAGCATATCTTGGGAATTTTCGAGAGAATAATAATTAGGTGCCGCCTGCCATCTATGAGGGAATCATAAAAGCTCATTAAGATAGAATAGCTACAGATCTTGTTGTAAAAAAGCTTCACAATAATCCTGGTAGATGTCCGCCTAAGCCAAGATTTTATAAAATCACTATACAGGGCCTGCAATAGTGCGTCAGGCATCTCATATACCAATTAGATTAGGAATTTCGTTAGTACGCAGACCTGTACTATACATATGAGGTATTTCAGGAAAATATTTTCCATATACAGGGCGCTCCAAAAAACTGTGACGACCAAAAATATTTTTTTAAATGGCACGCCCTGTATTTTTTGGATATTTATGTTCATTTTTGTGTGTTTTTCTTATTTCTCAAAATTTGATCTAATTTTCTTTAGAAGTTTAGGAGAAATACATTCAAAACTCAAAAAAAATCATTTCGCAAGATTGGCAATAATAATTTAAAAAGGCCTTACATTTTTTCGGGATACATAGTGAAAACTTCAATAAGTCTATTGATTCTCTGACATTAGATAGTTTATTTTTATTTTGTACAGGGTGTCTAAAATTTGGCTCCAAAAATGTCAATTTCTAAACCAATTTCCCTTAACATTTTCAAATGTATATTATTTCACTATTTAAAACAGAATTTAAGAACAAATCCTTTTTGTATTTATAAGTGTATTGAAATTCGAAGGGCCGATTTCATAATAAATCCCTAATGGGAGATTGGTTAATTCTTCAATTTGTGTAACTCATATCTTGATGACAGAATAAAAATAGAGCATTTTATAATAAGTTTTACAACGTCAGTCACCTTATCTTCCGTTCTTTTAGAGTAACATTGAATCAATCAAAAAATTTATGAAATTTTTAACGTAGGATTAAATTTGATTATGAAATCGGCCCTAAGCCGTTTATAAGATATTCATCAAAAAGCATATATATCTCCGTTTTACCAGTAAAGCAGTAAAAACATTTTAAAATAAGTAATGATACAAAAAGTGTCTATTTGCTTTTTGCTGTAAATTAAATTTTATTTATTATTTTACTTTCAAACAGCCGTAACTTTTGAATGTAAAAAGTTAGCATTATGCGTTTTCCAGTTATATTTTTAAATTGATAAGTTTTGAAAGACCAAAAGAATATACAGGTTGTCCTGTTTAAAAAAGTATATCTGGAAATTATTCTGTAGTAATGCTGCACTCGGTATGTAACGTTACTTTTTGTACCACATGTTATATGTTAAGAAATTTTTAATTATGTGACCAAAAGTGATTTCCAGATTTTGTATCAAGTTGATAATTCACATTTTTCACATGATTCAAAATGTAAATAATATCTACATACCAAATCCAAACATACCTATGGATATTGGCAACGCATCGTACTTTCTAGGAAGCCGGTGTTTATTTCAAGTTATTTCAAAATAAATATAGCCGGTTACAATATTGAGTATTTCAGTTACGGAAACCATTTTTTGACAAAAAAAGATTTATTTAAATATTGCTGAAAATGACCATTTCTTCAATCTTGCCAGATAAAATTTTTCTTTTTCGCTAAAAAGTATTCCTTCACTATTTTTGAAGGGATGTTTTAGAAGAAAGAAATGCTGGAATTTTTAACTTCATTACCCATTTTTCGAATAAAAATGAATAAAAATAACCGACTCACGTATACAATACAAATAACAGATATAAGAATAGACAAACAATATAATTATGTACCTGCGCTTTAAAAGTCAATCATAAATAATTCGAGTTTCGAATGAGATTTTTACCCTTAGAGCTCTACACTAAAATTATGTATGGTAAAATGAAAAGTCCGTAATTATCGGATTTTCGAAATAGTTGTTGTCAAAATATTTAGCGGTATATTAAATAAAGCAAAAATATATCTAATGAGGTAAACCTAACTGAATATTCACATGACAGCACTAGAAGATAAATATTTCTTACAAAAAATTGGACCGACTTTATTAGTAGTTGCACTGAAAAATACAAAGATTAATTCTATTGGTGCTGGTACTTTTGGAGTTGGTGTCTACAACAACAAACTACAACGGCACAACTTCAGAATTACCAGCACCAATAATAGAATTAATAGTATTTTGTAATTTTCGATGCAACAACTAATAAAGTCCTTTTTTTTAATATTTATTTCGAATTTTTGAGTGTAACACTAGTCATAAAAAATGTTGAACGTTCACTAATACCAAAGAAGATATTACTTATGCTATCGCCCATGTATAGGCTTAACTTGTACTTGTTATTTATTATTCAGAGATCTCAAAATATCGCGGCGCAGATATACATATTTCAGACTACTGTAACTCAAAAACCGTATAAAAAATATACAATTTAAACGTTTCCGGATATGGTCCCATGTTTAATTCTGCTTTCTCAGATCTTTGATTTCGAGAAAAATTGCCTTCTACACGAAATAAGAAACAGTGTGATTGTTAATATTAATACATTAATACGTTTCCTACTAGATGCATTGGGAGGAGGCATGCTATCGAATGGCCTGCGAGATAGCCCAATTTATCTCCTCTTGATTTATTTTTGCGGGGACATCTGAAATCGAAAATTTATTCCAGCCAGCCTGAATCCTTAGCAGATTTACGGAGCCGCATTACTAATGAATGCAAACAAATTACTCCCAATATTCTTCGCAATGTCCGGGAACACTTTGAACAGTTGCTGTACACTTGTATGGAGGGGAAGGGTGGACATTTTCAATAGTTAATACGATAACACGTAAGTACTAATCAATACAATTAAATTAATATTTCTCGGCAACCTGCATCACTAATTTAAAAAACAAGCGCCAATTGAATGAAAATTTAATGCCCTTTCAAACGATATATCACATACCAGACTCCTTCTTATTTGAAAAAATAAGGGGTTAAAATTACAGTGTTGAAATTTATGTGTAAATATGTCCCCCTGAAAACAAAAGTATACGGGTCCGAAGATTTTTTCTATTTTTCATTTACAAACCCGTAAACCTCGCTGGACTGTTTCGATGGGCCACCCTGTATGTATAAACACACTTTGTTTCATTCACACGATACACCTATGATTGTAGTTCTGGTAAAAACTTAATAAAAATATTATCACACCTCAGTTGTTTGGTGAGCTGTGATATTATCATGATCATGAACATTCCTACTTACTAAGGAAGCCAAGATCTGACTTTTAAACAAATTTATTTAGGTACGTATAATATATACGTTATCTGTAAACATATTTTATTTGAGTTTACCCCTGTATTAGTTTGTAATACGCATACTAATTAGAATAAATAATATTATTACATATTTACCTTTCTGTGCATCTTAATCTAATGAAGTAAGATGAGTTTTTCAGAAAGCTTATTTAATAAATATCTACGCCGATCCAGAAAATCACTGGATTTTGATTGAATTTTATTTAATCTGTAAGGTTCACAGATACATGAATTTTAAATAACGGTCAATGATATAATCTCCAGTGGCCCAAATCGTATTATACCACAATTTTATTCAATGTTAATTTGCAAATACGCTCTATTTAATTACCTGTTCTGGAATTTCCAACTTACCTGTATCATAACAATGCCCTTTAAATATAAGGGTAGTATATTGTTACAAGTCTTAATACAATAATATTAAAATAATCTTCTATCCTTTTTTAATATGCTGTCTATTTGCAACTCGAATTTATTCTGGGTTTTCCCGACAGTAAGATATCATTTTTGACCTCAAAGACAGGTGCTGTATAGCATATGGCTTGTTGTAGTACCTGCTAAATGCCATTTAGAAGTTATACATATAATTCACACAAGTGTTGGATTATAGGTATCTGTAGAGTAAACAGGATAGAAGTAATTGACCTGTAGTAATAATACTGTTTTTCTACTGAATTTGTAATCAGGTAATCATGTCCTTTGAACATAGAACATACTTATCAATGCTAATAAAATTTGAACAGGATTGAATGATAGATGAAATTATTCATAAAACACATAGAAAATAATCAATCACTTGTAGCTTGTAGTCTTTGAAAACATTGCAATGATTAAAAGAATTGGATATTTTGAAAGATCAAAGTAAACTCTATAAAGTAAATTCTTAATCGATATTTTGCATATTACTCAAAGATTACCAACGAGACCCTATTACCAAGCCTCTGCTGTCCGTCCGTCCTTCTGTCAGCGAAAGCTGTATCTCATTAATCGTACTTATAATAGATAGATAGTTGAAATGTTCACAGAATTTGTATTGATAATAATTTAGATTATTTATAGTTTTACGAATATTTTAAAAACAATTATTATAATGTAATATATTTATTTTTTATATGTTCTTTTTGCATTCGATATTATGTCTCAAAACAAGTGCTCTGCAATTATTGATTATTATTATGTATTTTTGTTACTAGAAATATTTACAATTATGTTCAGTGCTGTTTTTTACATAAATAAATATTATTATTATTTTGATTTCTGGGTTTCTTGGGATTAGTGCTCTTTGATATTGAAAATTAGTGGAATTGATTTAAGCTAGTAGTTTTATTTCATGTTAAAATCTTCAAAACCTTTCTACCATTCTTTGCGGTCTTATTATTATAATAAAATTAAGAATAAAATTTCATTCTAGGACATATAATCATAATTTAAAAACCATGGTTCGTAAATGAATTTAAGATTTCATTCTTTGCTTTTAAATTTAGGAAATGATATATTTGACGGACGAACCCTGAACGGAGGAGGAATACAATTTGACTGTCTGCTTTTTTTGTTTTTTCGCGCATTGTATATAGTAAACGTACTCGGATTTTGATGATTTTCGGTTCATTTGAAAGAGGATGTTTTGTAAATGGTCCCATATTCATAAGAACGCGAATCCGAAATCTCCTTCCTTCCGAAAACCGCCCTCGAATGGAATGGAGGGGCCAAATTTTCTCGAAAATCGAAAATCTGAGGTGGTATAATTAAAGATATGACAATATCCGGAAACGTTTAAATTGAACATTTTCTTAAAAGAGTTACGGTTTTCGAGCTAGATGCATGTTAATTTCTTAAATATGTGTATTTTTGCTATGTGGAGAGGGTAATTTCTTTTGAAAATTGAAATTCTGTGAGTACTACATGAAAGACTTAATGATTTATAGCAACATTTATAACAAACATTTTTTCGTTAGAGTTACGGTTTTTGAGTTACAGCGGTGGTAAAATGGAGAGATCTAAAATACTTATGCGTATTTCCGCAGCGATGTTTTGAATCTCAATGATAACAACTACAAGCAAAGAATTACATAGGTAATAGGATATCTTCATTGGTATTAGTGAAAGTTCAACGATTTTCGTGACTAATGTTCACTCAAAAGTTAGAAATAAATATTTCTTACAAAAAATTGAACCGACGTTATTAGTTGGTGCACACAAAAATACAAAATAATATTAATTCTATTGGTGCTGGTACTTGTGAAGTTGGTTGGTTATCAATCTAACCGTAACTACACAGCATCAAAAGTAAGCACCAATAGAATTAAAATTATTTTGTAATTTTTAGTGCACCAATTAATAACGTCGGTCCAATTTTTTTGTAAGAAATATTTATTTAAGTTTCTTTTTCTTCATCTTATTGTTGGATTTTTTTGGATTGCTTTAATTTGATCTATTGGTAATGTATTTTTCAATATAGTGGTGGACAACGGTAACAGTTGAAAACGATGTGGTTATTTATTCATTATTACTGCCGCAATACAAAAAAATAACAAAAATAGAATAAAATTCAAACTAAAGGGTACAATCATACAAAAAGGGGATTTTACGGCGTCTTTTGCTCGACCTTACCAATCGTTGTATCTCTTGAACCATAAAAGGGAGACACATGATATTTTCAAAAAGTAAGAGCTATAATAACCAATTTTTAAAATAAAATAAAGTTAAAAATGAAAGTGGTCCCTTTACAATAAACTTCTCTTTTTTCTTGACCCTAATAGTGAACGTTCTTGTATGATGGAAGTTCTGCAAGTTCGAGTCATTTTGCGGTGTTTTGTTTAGTAAATAGAATATTTTTAATTTTTATTGATTAAAAAAAATGTAAAGTCCAGATAGCTCTTATTTGTATTAAATATAATTAAATTCGATTTTCAAAATTAGCTCAGCCTCAGTCGAAGGGTAATATTGTTGGCTTTATCTCAATGAGAAGGCTTAATCAAATCAACATATTATTTCATTTCAATGAATAATAAGATGAATACCACATAAGCAAACTGGTTCGGAACTAGTTTGCTTTTGCTTCGCTGGACACAGCTAATCCACATATATGGCACTGATGAGAGCTAACAAGCTCGAAATCGCTGCTATTTGCTTCTAGAGGCTGGCTGTTTCCGATGAAATTGAAGCATAAAGGTTGGGGGCATCATTTTCTATCAACAGATGCTCAAAGACCGAATTCGGGCACTGACCAAAATTCCTACCCAGAACTCCACGTGGACCTACGTTTGGTTTATTTTAATAAAATAACTATGCACATATGGCCATATTGTGCTGTGAACAAGAAACATTTTCGATCAATGGCCGAATTCGGTCTTTGAGCGTAGCATATATATTTCTGTAAAAAAAATAAGGACATTTATTATTTTTATTATTACTATTATTATCAGAGTTCAAAATTTATCAGTCATATGGACTAGAAACTCACCTATTCCAGATACTCAAGTATCAAAAAGTTCTATCAAAATAAGTAGAGAACACGTTCTTAAGCTATTACCTAGAAACCAGTGCGAGCAGGAGGCCCAGTCCGTGTCACCAGTGAGCCTCATCAATACCCTACAAAAAAAAGAAATCCAACAAAATCGGTTCATCCGCTCCCAAGATAATCTTGGCACAAACAGACTGACGGACAGATACAAAGATCACTGGCTGAAAATATGTTTTCAGGGACCCCTAAATCGTAAACTTCTGTCGAAAGCCGGACGCCGAAAATTTTACACGATTACTGTACGTACTTGCCTTACTGCTATTTAGAGAGAACGGTAGGAAAGTAAAATCAATTAATTGAAATAGCTTCTAAAACTCTATAAACTGCATCATACAGAAGACAGCCTGGAGACACTCTTTCGAAAGTATTTTATTTCTGGCGAATAAAAAAAAGCTCCCAATTAGAAACGGCTATTTTATAATACTCTGCCATAAGTCAAAATGAATGCTTTATCGCGCCGACTAACGATGAGAATATCTACACATTAACAGAGAAAACGACCCAATAAATTAAACAAATTGAAAACTTATCCACTTTGAGTTCTATCCAGAAATACATGTATAACTGTATAATCTAATAATAGAAATACTATTATCTAATGTATTTTCTCGTTCTTCGGGAAACATTCTCTCCATAATGATCAACTGAAACTTAATAATTCTGTTGATTTCACAAATATTTTGATAAAGCGCATACATTTCATAATTACTTATTCAATAAAGCTGTTCTATAACTATCGTAGCGAATATAGAGAGTGTAAAATACGTATTTTTAAAAAAAATTCGAACGTTTCCTGAAATTTAACTGGAATTTTGTACTATGACATAGATGTTACAAATGAAATCATATCAAAATTTTTAAAAAATATCTCTTCTTAACGTAAAAGTTGTTCACAAATTTCTGCGTAAATAAATTAAAATAGGAATAATATAAAATTTCGATAAAGTCGTTTGTTTGCTATAAAATATAGCCGGTACTCATAAAAATAAAAAGATATTTTTGAAGCAAAGCTACTTTAAAGACGGTACCAATACTATGACGGTACCATCATGCTACACCGATGCGTTGAAAGTTTAAAATATTTTAATAAGTTTTGCCAAACTTGCCAGATGGCAATAATGGCTTCAGGGAGGAAAAATAAAACGATTTCTTTTGTAAAAGTTGAAAATACTTCGTATTTAGAAAATTCATATTTATCTAAATGTCATACAACTGGCTTAAGGCATCTACCTCCCTCTCATCTACGCTGGGGTGATCAGACATCGTTTATGAAACTCAAAAATAATAATGAAATCCGTTTGTGGCTGAGGTTAGTTTTTCGAGATAAATCAAAATTTATTTCAAAACTTGTAGGTAAATTAACTGTTTTATTTAATACCATTTGGGTATGAAATGTGAGTTCGGTAAGTGTGTATGAACTTAGACGACGTGTCAGTCGTGGAATGTTTTTGTATATCCGAGTGTCCTTTAAAATTGCTTCTAGTAGCACGTTCAAAGAAATATATAAAAAAAACATATCCCAAGCAATACCCGACATATGATTTTTTTAAAGTACCTGCTATGTTTTACCTTATTTTTAATTGAATTCACTAATTATCACATTAAATAACCCAGAGATGGTTAATAATTGCAAAAATATTGTTTGCAAATAATAATAGAAAAACAGTAGAAGTGTCATAGCTAGTGACCGGAGAATTGCAATCACGTGTGGACGTGGTGTTCGAGACCGGTATTATATAAATATATATATTTGTTTGTATTTTTTTTGAACGATTTCATTATTACATTTGAGTTTCACTAACGACTTCTGATAAAAAGAGAATGTGTAAGGTGTATTTTCAAAAATGTTGGCTAACCGGTAAAAAATATTTAATAATCTTATAACTCATTAACTATTGAGGCAACATGTTTCAATCAGTTGAGTGAATGAGTCACAAACAAAAATAAACGCGTCACAAACGTTCACAAACGATAAATAACAAGAAACATATAATATATAAATTTTTATAAATATTTCTTTCTTCTGGAATTTTAATTAATTAATTAATCATTGACTCTATACACTCTCTGCAGTACAGTAATTATTATTTTGTTATCTTAATACCTTCCTTTCTATTGCACGTAATTTTTGTTTGAACATCTAAACAATAAATTTCCCTGTCTATGTATCCATGTATCTATCCTTAAGTAAGTAGGTATATTTACTGCAGAGTAGAGGGCACGATGTAGGTATAGGATTTGTACCAAAAACATCGAATTTTGTTTATATTCATAATGTCATATCTACCGCATTCATGTGTTATTAAACTAGAAATCAAAGCAATTTTTTTTTGTATGTTCTTCCACCGAACAATGCGTGGAAGCTTTGTGTTGTGTTTTCTGTAATATTATCGTGTGTACATATGTTAGTTTCAAAATATCACCATTTAGTTTGCCTTAGAGGTCATGAAGAAGTTATGTAAAAGGTATTTGATAATTTCCGTCGTAACATAAATATTTGTATATAAGTGAATGGTGGATATTTTGATTCTATGAAATATTTTATTTATTTGTATTAATTTTCCTGTAGTTGAGTTTTCGTATAATATCCAGAGAATATAATAATCGTCTGATCACGTCACGTGATCATCTATACATTTTTTTGTTTCGTATGCATCTTTCTCATAGTAAAAGTGCTGCGATTTTAGAAAATATCAAATCCAAAAATGCAGTTTTCAAGCATTAGTAAAAATTGAAAAATATGTGTTTAATCTGAATGGAAATATCTGTTTATAAGTAAACCTTTAATGATTCTAACGAGTATGAATACACTCAAAAACTTTTTTACTGCTGTTATTCAAAGATATGCATTATAGAAGATGGTGAAGGACTTTAAGGAGGACACTTTTAACAAGTTTCATTAAAACCGTTTTCACGCCACGCTATCCTATAAAACAGAAAAGAAAGCAACAATCTTGTTATAGACAGAAAGACAGACAGACATACTGTCATACCGACAGACAGAGCAATGGCTGAAAATATGTTTCTTGGACTCAAACTAAAATTACATACGCAACTCAGTACTAAAGTAACGTTGCCTAAATACAGAATATAAGTTATTGGTTATAAGAAATATTAACTTAGAAATATCGTACGATTTAAATAGAACCTAATTATAGACATCATAGATGGTAATAAATAACCCTTCTCATGAAATAGTATAGACATTTTGATGCTGCACTGAAAATTTTCAAAACAGTACCTAATTATTCATCTTTACTAATCTCACTATCTCTTTGCTGTAGGCTGTAGACACATAATTATACAAAAAAAAATGTTATTACCAAGTTCTTATTTGATTCGTGTGATACGCCATAACCAGTAAGATTGAATAATATTTTGTATTTTTGGTATATGAACTTATAAATTTGGTATTATTTTTTGTTGTACCAACTGCCCAAAAGAAGAACGTACATAAAAAAAATACAATTTAGGTATGAATTTTGCAACGTGGATTGGTTTTGTTGTCTATTACATTATTTTGTAGGATGCATTCAAAATAAAAACATGATTCAATCAATTAACTTTATGATAGTGCTTCAATTTAGTAGGTACCAGTTTGGTTTCAGAATTTAGAACTAATTTTTGTTGTACTGAAAATGTAAATTCACATTGTGAAATTTCAACTATATACTATTCATAAGATAAGGCCCGCAGACCGACGAACGGATGGACGAACGGCAGACAGTCCTAAAAAATCAAACCAACAATCTAAATGTAGGTACCTATATCTCCTCCTCTTATGAAATCGGTCAAAAACTGTTAAATTTCGCAGCAAAATATTCAAATAACAATCATGTCTTGGAACACCCAGAGTCACCCGAAAATAATTTCTTCCCATAGCAAGAATATGAAGAGGAGGACAAAAAAGATTTATTATATGATTTGTTGAGGGAATGTGAAAGCTAAATACCTGTTTGGACAATATCAAAAATAAACCACGATCCGGTGCGAAGAAGAGGAATTAACTATGGCAGATCGTGTCAAATAGTGAACAGATCGGATTAAGGATGATGCGTACCTGACCATTTGACGATATTTTTAAACCTTTTACTTTTTACCGACAGATATTATGTATAGATATATATATATATATACGCTGCCGATGCTATTTGTCAAAAATCTAATTGTTATTTGGTGTGAGAAAAATATTCTCTAGTCTCCTTAGTAGTGTGCTCTTTTGTTGTATACCAACATAACTGTATGGTTTTTCAAATGTTTTCAAGCTGTCACAAGAACTCTATGAGGATTAGAATTAAATGAAGCAAGCTTCTCAGGATGTGCCTTAGGGTAACCTAATGTGAATGTTTTCCAATTCATGTTAATATTGGAAAAGAATGTCCTATATTATTAAATCCGATTTTTTGCGAATAAGTAACCAAGCGCTAGTTTATAATTTCCAACGACACATAAAAATTACAATTTATTCAGTTTGGCAGGAGGGAACTTGAACATGATAAATTAAAGAAAACTAGTGTATTTTAATTTGAAACGTAATGAGTAGAGTTTATTAATATTTCTCATATCACAATAACTTTTTACTGGGATGTTCAAAATATAACACTCTGTAACCAGGTTGATTTCGTAATATATATTCATAGAATTCTTTGTCCTTGTTTTTTCTCTGTTAAATTTACCGAAATGAAGTTGTAGTAATCTAGAAAGAAATAATTTGAATGAATCAAAATTACGATATATACATCAACATAAGACCCATTTCGATTTTTTTCGACTGTCTACTATTTTGAAACTACTCGATCGATCATGCATATTATTGAATTCAATCAAAGTGTTCAATGAATTGAATTTGAGAACAATTTTTTTTACAATGCTTCTATCGTGTTCACAAACAACAAAATTTATTATTTTCTCACATCCTCGTATTCACAAATGCACAGAAAATAAGAGCTTCATGGAACACTTTTGAGAGTTTTCTCAAAACTCTCAATGTCTGACATTTATAAACCCTTTGATCACACATGCTTGTCTCAAAATAGATTTTGGCATAATATATAAGATTAAAAATCCCCGACAAAAAAGTACCGCAGAACATTCTTAATCAATTTAGCTTTCAAACAAAAATAAAATAAAATCGGTTCAACCGTTTGTCAGCTAAAATGCCCCACACATCCTCACAGATAGGAATACACCTCAAACTTGTAGCACCCCTCGGTTTATGTTGGGGGTTAAAACTGGATCCTTGTACCAAACTTGGCTGATAATATGAATTTTATTATTATTCTTCGATCGTTTTTTTAGAAACGGCAAGAAATGTTTGAATTTCTTTGTTAGAATTTTGGAAAATTGAACCTTTTGTCATAACTTTTTAGTCTTCTTACTGGACAGTTAATACATACAATACATAATGAGTCGGTCTATGGAAGGAAGAATGCTTCAAATTTAAATGGGAGAGCAGAAATCTGCATAGGTTACAAGCTAAAATTACCTCGATGTACACATGGAAGAGTTTAGCATCTTGAGAATTACCTTGATGAAATAAAAATTAAAAGCATAAAAAGTGTAATAGAACAAAACAACAGAGCGGACTAGGCCATACACTTTGTACACAGAAAATTTGTCTACTTAGTAAAGCTAAGATATATGGAAAGATTCAAAACGAATAAGGTAGGACAGAAATGGAAAAACGTGTTCATAAATTAACTTTGTTGTCTTCTATACCTATAAATATACCTAAACATGTATGTTGATATATTTGTGCTCAGTGTTCTCAGACACTTTTAGACGCAATTCCTCAAGGAAAAGGTTTCTATGCTATAACGCACCGTGACGAAGACAATCACCAATGGCCATATTCAATATTGACGTACAAGAAACCGGAGCCAAAATATGAATAAAAAGTTTTCATATATTACCTTTGGTTTTTTGAAAAATCAGTTTTTTATAATTTTAACCCACAAAAACCACTCCAATCAACAAGTGGTAACGTTACCCAATGTTGTGCCTGAAATTATCTATCGTTTGTAAAAAACCCAAAAAAAATCACTCATTCCCATTCGAGATATTCGCAAAAAGCATGATTCTGTAGGCAAGCAAGCAAGAAAGTTAAAATGCACGATAACTCAAGAACGGAACCGAATTTTGACAAAATGTTCTTGTTGTTTTTTGGTATCGGCCCAAGGAAGAGCCCTATTGTTGCTGGTGAAGTTTAGATGCTCTGGTATCGAGTTACGGCCGAAAAAATCTGTTTTTTAGACCATTTTCTAAGGAAAATCGTCGAAAATCGCAAATTTCTCCACTTTTTTGGACTAAAGTCAAAATGGTATAATTTAGCTAAATATATCAAAATACGACTAGATATAACATTTCTGTAAGTTACAATTTAAAATCGTTGGTAGGTACAAGGAGTACCTATGCTAATCAGTGTGAATATGCCCAAGAAGGCTTACTGCCTTCATTACTAGTTACACTTCATTTTACCATAACTTTTTTTCGGTTGAAAACCGGACATAGAAAATTGTACACGATTACAATACTTTCCTTCCTGGGCTACTCTGACAGGAAAGTAAAAATCTAGTGTGTACACTCAAACCCTTTATCCTGAATATGAATAAATAGTTATAAAATTTGATAGTTCGTTTCTGGATTTTTCTCAAATTTTCTCTGTTTTATAGCAGGTTGTAAAGGGCTTTAAGCAAAATGTTTTAGGCAAGTTTCATCAAAACTGGTTTTGAACCATTTTCGCTTCACAGTCTTGAATGTAGCAAACTTAAAATGGATGTTGGTATATTTGTCTCAGTGTGTGCCATTGGACAAATTAACATGAAAATTGGCACATATATGTAATGCATATTGGAAAAGGTTCATAAGCTCTCCACCAGAGTGCGCTACAAAGCACCAACTTCTACACCATTTAACTGATTTCTAAGAAAATTGGTATGCATAGATAATTCAAAACTGAAAATATATTAATGCTATCGAATTTGTTGTAAACTAGCCGCTTGATGGCGCTACAGTGCATAAATATCTACACCGTTTCACTGATGACCATGAAAATTGGTATTGGAAGAGGTTTGTCCATTGAGACCATTTACCTACTTACTTTGATATAACTCGCCGCTTGATGGCACTGCAATGGATCAAGTTCTACCCTGTTTACCCGAACGCCATGGAAATTTTATACGGATTTTTTTCAGGGAAACAACTTTTGCCGGGTTTTACCAGTAACTTATAAAATATAACCTACACCTTACAGTATATCGCATCATATCAATGAGGGTAACTCGAGCTGCTGCAAGCTATTACCACCACTTCGACACATTAAAATCGATAATCGAAGTATCAATTTATATCATGCAACCAATAATAAAGATCGAATCGTAAATCCTTTGAGCTGTATGATCGCTCGACTTTCCGTGCGTCACTTTCCTATTTTCTAAGCCGCTGTAGCTCATTTTTTTAGTAGGTACTTGACTATTCAATCTTATTTGCTTACTTTCAATCTTCCTCTGAAAGGTATTTATATTATTTGACATATTATGGATATGCTAGACAGAATTGACTGGTATTATCTAATTTTCAGATAAGAAACATCGTTCTACAATGGTCATCATCAATTTTGTTGAAATCACGTCAAGCCCTAGCAGTATTCGGTAAGTTCTTAACGATAACATTTTAGCCCAACACTTCTGTAATTTGAATTTCTCTATAACTTCCGTCTTAAGTGAACTCTATATCACTATATCGTGTTAGGGTGAAGTTATCGTTGACAATGATTCAGAATTATTTTGTTATATTTATATCGACGTTATAAAAAATTATTATGAGTCTTGATAGAACCTACAGTCTGCTCGGACGAATTTATGATCTCGACAGCTCAACAAACTTTCTTGTAGAAGTCTAAATGAAGTTGTTTATTTCACTCGTTTATGTCATAAACTTCCAGGCGGGTCTATTGATCTGGATACACTAGATGAAAAAGGAGTAAAATGTTTCTGTAGACTACAGGGTGATAAGCAATTCCAGAAGATACTTCAAATAGTTATAACGTGATTTTTTTAAGTTTGTTCTATAAAATTGCTATTTCTTCAGAATCACATAAAAAGGAGTACCATATTGATGTATAAGATTCACTACTATTACAATAATGGGTTTGATTTTTGCAAGCCCTCTAGTTTATGTAATTCAATATTTTTCTATTAGCAATAATGCAGAAACATAAAATACACATGTATTGCTTGAGTTATAAAATATAAATGAATTCATCTAGATTTTCTGAAATGACACTTTGACTTTGTGACGTCTATGATTGCGTTGCCTTCTGACATACGCGTAGCGCCCTATCATGGTACTGAAGTAAATAAACTTATAATATTGATGTAGTAGTTTCATCGACAAACGTAGTAGAGAATTTCATTATAATGAGATGCAACTAGAAGTATAGCGTGATATACGTAGCTCTTGAATGAATAAATGTAAAATGTTATTAGTTGTTCACTAGCTGATATTTATACAAGTAAGGTCATTATAAAAATATTTTAAAAAACTCCCAACACTTTTTTAAAAATCAAATAAAACTCTTTATATTTCAAAGATATTTTATATCATTTTAGGTCAGATTGTTATTAAAGCGTGTTTTTTAGTTTCTTTTTAAATTATCATTTATTTTCTTATTTTTTAGTCTCGTAAAGCTAAAGTACTGTCGATATTTCTAAAATCGTTTAAATACATACAAGGGTAATATCAATATCAACAATGTGACTTAAAATATAACCTCTTGATGAGCTGTCAATCAAATTATGAATATGTAAGACTGATAATATATCTTATGTTGTGATAAGCATACAATTATTTTATTCTATCCTAATGATCCTAGTCAGGATAAAATTATTAAATTATTGTATCGTCATTGGTCCTTGATACGAGTTGAAATATTCAAGTTAATCGGACGTCTACAAGTTCTGAAAATTACGTTGAAAGATTCCGTTCCATAGATAGATAGATAGATACATACATTCACGTGAAACTAACAGAATCTTGTTAATAAATATGAATTTCTTATTTCTCCATTTCCATCTACCCTGTATTTGAAGAAGTCCAGACGCCGATGACCTTTCTCTATAAGGTCAAAGCCGCTCTGTTAATTTTCCGGGGAAGAGTGAACTTTGTCTATAGAGCAAAAAAATCCTATAAGCTTTGTACTACCAAAATAATTCAGCGTTGAAGTTACATAATACACAGTCGATGTATCTTTGGAGATACGAAAAGCACTTAATTGTCTTCAGTTCATTTGCAACGTTGCCAAGTCACGATGAAGAAATAATAATATTCAAATCATTTTTGTTGTTTTGAAACATAATGGTTTTACAATATCAACGGTGATATAAGCACTAAAAGATAAAATTAAAGCAATATAGAGGCGAATGTTGTATTACGATTGTCAGTTTCACCGGTTTGCTTACGTGAAGGATTTATTATTTATTGTGTGCAAGAGCTGCTTTGGTGTGGATTAAATTGTTTATATTACCTGTTCCAAGTTAATGATATGTTATTAAATATTATTCTATGAACTAGAAGTTGTTTTTTTAAATTGATTACATTAATTATAATAATTAGAGTGAATGCTCTCAATAAAATTGTCAAACTTTGATAGTAGATTCTTTAGATTTTGAGTACTCTGGTTTGCAAACATTTTTTGAGAGAAAACTATCAACTGAGTCAACCTATGGGCAAAGTAATTTACTTTTCACTCTAGATTAGTAAAGTAGATCATAATTCGAAAGAATTAACTAGTTTTACACAAAAGTGCTGTAAAATGTTAAGTTATCAACAAAGCTGTGGATATTGAGCACGTTCATCAGGACACTTGTAAATTAAATTTTAAGGCTCGTGTTGTAAAAACTTCCTAAGAGCTTATGGAGGAAGGCATCTTGAACTTTGCATTTAATATCGGGCCATCCAAAAAAAATATTCGCAGTAGACTATTGACAGAGGGGAATTAGCTGTCATGTCATAAACACTGGGTATGTTCGGTTGAACAGTTAAATGAGCGGACAGTCGAGGGCAACAGTGATAAACACAAGTAACAAATGAAATCTGTATGCCTCTTATTTTGAAAGATTATTTAATCCATACCAATGTAAATATAAAAAAAAATTGGACCCACGTTATTAGTTGGTCCATTGAAAAATACAAAATATTAATTCTATTGGTGCTCGTACTTTTGAATGTGTGTAGTTGCATTAGATTGAAAACTTTTGGCGCCAACTTCACTTGTACCAGCTCCAATAGAATTAATATTAGTTGGAAAAGAAGAAACTCCTAGTCATCTCCACGTTTTATTTTATTTTAAATTAAGTTGTGAGACATGTTTCGGTGTTGTACAACACCATTATCAATCACATAAAGATTATGAAATAATGTTTTTTATAATTTTAATCCATATACCAGAAATTCCTTGTTAATAAAGTGAAAAAATTTAAATTAACTTTTGTCCATAATACCCCAAAAATACCCAAATTAAGTAATTAAATAATTGAAAATAAAATAAAATTCTAAAAAACTAAAAATAAAAAATTAAAATGTGCTAATCGTCACACTACATCTTGTTGTTTTCGTTGGTGAAAATACCTTTTTCATTCATCTTCATTAATATTGAGCAGGTTTACTATGCAATAGGCGCGAAAAAAAAAACATGCAGACATACAGTCGATTTCGTACCTCCTCCGTTTGGGTTCATCAGTCAATTATAAATAAGAAATTATCTATATAAAAATACAGTAGACATTAGAGAAGTATAAGGGCTACGAAAATAAAAATCGAACTAGGGGAAATAGGGATGAAAGTTTGTATGGAGAACCCATCATTTTTCTAGAGTTAGGGATATGCATCATATACTTTTGGTAAGAAATAAAGGGTGTATAATAGTGGATGATTTGATTTTTTGTAGGTATATTTGTATTTATAGTCTATACTAGAATATTTTCGATTTGCTTGTAGTATGTACGTACAGTATACAGGTTGTAATTTGAGGTTATTGAATTGATATTTCAAATCGACTTTTAATAGTCATAACTTTCTCTACTTGGAACGGATTCTGGTAAAATATGATTTATTATATGTATGTTTGTGGTGTTATATATTTTTGCGTGAAACCGTTATAGATATACACCCTGCGAAGCGGTAGGTGCGATTCGTTTCATATAAATTAAGAATGAAAAAAAACTAAACTATATCAATGAGTAAATTGAAAATAAGGGTATTTTTTATAACCTTGTCAATATCTGACCCATCATGTCCATGTCATTATACCACAGCTCCATATTGTGTGATTTTGTGCACATTCTAATCAATACTCTGGAGTGAAGCTATCTTAAATACAAATTCAAGCTGAATCTATTAATTTTTAAAACGATTTTAAAAATAGTTCAAGAACCATTTATCTGAAAAGCCGAATAATAGACTACCCGCCTTAGCTTTAACTGGAATAATTAGACAATGAAAAGAGAAGGACTCAAATATACCAATCTAATAAATTCATGTAGATAAGTTACAGAATATTTGGACAAGCTTTGCTTGCATATGCAGTAATTTATTTCTTTATATAAGAATTTCGAATAATTTAAACGGACTAAAACTGAGTACTTATAAATGAACAGTCAGGAAATTAACAATTCAATTTAGTAATTCCCAAATAAGGTATTCAAAGGATTAAAACGTATTTGAAAGGAAATAAAGACATTTTAATTATCTATTATGAGCACTACGTATGAGGATTTCGTTCAAAGTTGATCAATAAAATATTTCTGCTCCAAAAAGTGATGTTTCAATTTCATTTGATTTAGGTAGGTAAAGACATTTTCCCATATTCGAATAACTCTTTTTGGATCGCTCGATATAAGATATATTTGGTTGAATAAATACTGTTTTGCAAATTATTTTCATGCGTCTGAAAAATAATTATGTAGATTTACGGTCTTATTAGAGATTCGACAACGTTTCGTTGGAAAAGTCTCAGGATAGTAACAACTCTATAGCAATGCTGGCGCCAGGCGGCCAACAGCGTCTCGACGCTGTTTCCATTTTCCATGGCAATTTACGACTTTTCTCCGATTATACAATGTTATCCAGAAAACGGCGCACTCTTGTATATGGCAAATCTACTTACTGCTCGCGCTGATTGGGAAGTTTTTACGACAAGCAAGAGATAAAATGTTTCTAAATGAGATTTCACGGAAAGCTCATCAGATATATTCCAACTAATGAGATTTCAAACGAGATGCTGAATATTTTGTTACTAAAATTGAATAAGAGATAAGAAGACTCAAAGAAAAAGATATTTGTTCCCAAGAGAACTTTGAAAGAATACATAAATGTATAAAATAACGGTTGGGAGGAAAGCCTTTGCATCGGCAATTTAATATCTTAAAGACTCTGAGCAAATGTAAATGTTAATAAGTGCTTCAAATCCTTCTCTATATATACCAACCTACTAAGAATATGTTTTATACATGTTTGTTCTATTAGCATTTATATTTTTTATTGGTCTATATTATTTAGTAGATTTTTATGGTTCCGTACCCAAACGGTGCCAATGAGACCCTTTTACTAAGTTTTCGCTGCCCGATATTGCCGCTAAACCAGAAATAATATAGAAATAATATAACTAGAATTTGATTTTTTCTCGGCGGTTTTTGCTCGACCTTAACAGGGCTGATTGATTTGCCATTTTGAAAAATAAAAACTAGGGTGGTTTTGACTTTTTTGTTTATTAAGGTGTCAAGATTCTATTTGCACTTCAGTAAAGCTAAATGTGAGAAAATGAATAGTTTATTACTATTAACTATTCAAAATGTTTATGCCAGTACATGTATTTTCTTACCATGTTTTAGAACAGAGAAGAGCTCTGTTCAGCAATAAATATTTTAAATAATTAATCGCATGAAACTAACAATTGCCGCAAATTTTCCTTTTTGAAGTATTAAAATTTGTAAAATGGCGATTTAAATTATTGATAGAAACAAGTTTTCTGTCTATAACTTAGAATGTTTAAAGTGCTTTGAAACACTCTGTGAATAATAATGTCAATCTTACTTAGTTATTTAGCAACTCTTTTAGACCTTTCCGAGGAACTCTATATTTTTACGATTTTTTAACGTGGTTGAATTTTTCTTAATTATGTAATTATGTATTAACATAATTCTCGGTGATTAGGGTTAAATTAACAACTGAGCAATAGGAGATGGGAGCTGAGTTCTTTATCAAAATGGATGTTGTCATATTAATGCTCAGTTCTCAAGGATTAATATGAAATTCAGCATATACCTATATATAGTAGTGCATCATGGAGACGCTTTATAAGCTATCTACTTTATTGTAGCTCACCACGAGATGGCACTAGACTGCACCAACTTCTGCACAGTTTCACCAATCACTTGCAGCCAGGTCACATTAGAGTGCTTAATATTCTACACAGTTTAACCCATCCCTATGAAAATTGGTAGGTATACGTAGGAGTTTGAGGCAGGACAACGTTAGCCAGGTTCCACAAGTAATTCATAAATATAAACTTTTTGTGACAATTATTGGCATATTAACACAAATTGGAATGGAAATTATTAGGATATATTTTTGAAGAGTAATTTTGTATTTTTCACTGACTCCTATAATAAAATCGATTCTATTCTATGTCTGTTTGGAGGATGTTTCTGGGGATATGTTGGATTTCTTTATTTTTCTTTGGCCATATTCCAGCTATCAACCATATACCACATCTCGAGTTTGAGAATATTCTCCAGCTTCTAGATTCTAGATATATGTATACTTATTTTATTTTGAGCGCTACTGGGGTTGATTTAGTTTCCAAAGAAACAGATTGCTTACGAAAACTGGCAATGTAATTTTCATAGTAGCTTTACTAAATATGTACATCACAAATCTTCAGTAAACAGTCACAAGGTGCAGTAGAAAGCTTGGGCCCCGCATACCATCGGCAATGTCCATCCATCCATCTTGTATTATGCACCCACCATCAGCCACAGCCAACGATGATAGAGTGAAAGAGAAAGAGACAGAAGTAGGAGGCTATGGAAAAAACAGTTGAAATTCATTTACCAAATAAAGAGGCGGCCGGCCAAAAGCAGCAGAAACAGCATCTCAGCTCTCAGCATCAACTGAGAGACGATGTGGTAGGGCCGCGACCAGACGAGAATCTGCACTTCCAAAAACATCATAAACGGCAATTGACCGTTATGTTATTGTTTTAGTTTTAGAGTAGAAGACAGAGAGCGAGAGGAGAAGGTTTCATCAAATTAGCAATTCAGATTGGACCGTGTTTGTCACATTATCTGATCAGCGGCGTACGGATAATTTGATTTTCTTCCGCCAATTCCTTCTGGTTCTGGTATGACTGTAAGTTCGATCAACGATGTGCAAACTCTCATATGTATATAGTTATAGGTATATGAACTCTTGGAGATTTTTAGTTTCTCGGGTAATCTGGTCTAAGGTGTAAAATACCTTTTATATATTCCACGTTTCAACGGGACAACCCTCGCCTACATCAGTAAGTTAGAAAAAAATAATCTAAAACTATAAATAAAAACAAGTAAAAACACAAATATTTCAAACAATTTAAGAACTGACAATAAAAATATTTTTTTGATGCCGTACTTAAATGAAAAAAATCATCAGGACATTGTTATGGCTCTAATTTGAAGTAAATCGCTGTGGTTTAAAAAATATGCATTCTTTTTTGCAATAAGACAATTATTTCGCGATCCGCGATATTATAAAATTAATGCCTTGTTGTTATTCGTTTTCAGCAATATGGCTGTGGCTATGATGTATGTATTTTTGCGCAGGTCTGAGTGTAAGTTTGTTATATTTTCTGATATTTCTCTTTTTTACCGTATAACTACATTTACGAAAATTCAGTGTCACTTACGTTAGGTAAATCCAGCATGAATATTAAAATTTTGGCTCCTCTTTGAGACTGAGACATTTCTACAGGGTTAGTTATAAGTATGTGGTTATGACTGGTCCAACCGCTAAAATAAAAATTAAGACAATAAGATGTGGAAAAGAATATACTTTGATAAAAATATTTTATCCAATTAGTCTGTATTTGAAGACTCCGCCTCTGTGAATATGTATTGTGTGGTGTGAAATAATGTAATTAATTATTTTTTTAGTCACTTGTAACTGATTTGCCGGCAGAGTCAAAATGTTAACAGAAGCTCTTTCCATTTCTGTGTAAAACATCTATGAAAAAAACGCCTGTGGCCATAAACGCCATAAAGTATCATTTCGGTCGGGTTCAAAGTTAATGCGAGTCTTAATCAGAAATTAAATGATTTGAGCAGCATTGGAATTCAGAAGAAAAATAACTTCAGGGTTATCGGACATTGAAATTAATAATCTTTATTCTGTTCCTCATTACCTGTAGCATAGTAAATAATACCTTAATTTTGTGAACCTAATTAGAGACTTGATAGAAAAAAAGTCTTCAAATACATCATGTTATATATCAAATGAAAGTGTGCTTATTAAATAAAAGTAAGTGTCAAACTTATCTCCAAAATAACTAAGTATAAAAAATAGAGAATATAGGCCTTCCCTGAAAGTTTACTGGAGAACCCCTCCTATAAGAACAATCATAACCCATTTCACGCAAAACCTGACATGCACCTGAACAATTTTTATTTTTATTCTACTTTTAAAACTTCAATATTACTAGTACCAATAGAATAAATATTGTTTTGAACGACATGACAACTGATTTTTTGTATTTCGTTCTTGAGTTCTTTGATACAAAAATAATTAGAAATCATTATTTGACTTAATATGTACTTTATCATTTTTTTGGACAATTCATTAACATTTATTTACTAAAAAGTTAACTATTACGGATTTTTCGAAAATGGTTTGATAAAACCGTAGAAAAATTATTATTGCCATCATCTTTTATGAAGTTATCACAAAAAATATCTTCATTCCAATTATTCCTAGAGATTTTTAATATATTAACGTAGTTTATTGCCAACTTTAATTAAATATATCAACGTCATTTAATTCCAACTATAATTATAGATTTATATTAATGTTCTACGAATTATTTGAATTACAATGTAATTGCATCAGCAGTATTCTATAGGATTAATCATCCTCTATGATGTGGTTGATGTCGGTTTAGAAATTGGACGTGACTTCTTCAATCGGAACTTCATTTATTCTCTGAAGTTCTCGCAGGACCTACTAGTCTTTTATTTACGATTGACTATCTTATTTTGAGGATTTTAACATATGATGACCATCAGCTGAGTTAAAAATGGCTGCAAAACCTTGCTGCCATAGCAGTCCTTATCGGCTGCCATGACGCATGCTAGGAAGCATAACAAAATATAAAGTAAGGCCAATTGACAATAACAAGAAAATACACATATAAAATTTAAGATTGATAACATTTAAATAGCACTGCCAGCAAGAGTGTGATTCGGCGAATATCTGAACATGGTATATGTGATTACGAGGCAAAGGTGAGTAATGATAACGACTCAAGTCCAGCTTTGGTAACCTAAAAATGCATATTACATAATCCTATTGATATCAGTGGGGACTTGGAGTTTGATGCCAAAAGTCTTTATTCTACCTAATGTACATATTTTTGAGTGGTTCAATATTCATTAAAATTGTTAAGCGCTTACATATACCTATCTAGTGACTTCCAAGTATAGCAGCAACAAGTTTGCACTCTCCTATTGCTTCGAAACCCTTGAATTTTTCTAAAATCCAATGCAACTATTGCAAGAATTGATCTTTTGTTCTACCATTTACCACTTTTAGATCTCAAAATTGAACCCTCCGCCTCTTTTGCAGGATATTTTAAAGGAAGGAATTATTGAGTTTTGTTTGTATTGCCCCTACACTATGCTATACCAAAGACGATAAATAAATACTTTCAAAAAACAGGACCGACTTCAGAAGATTATGCACTAAAAATAATAAAATAACAAAAACAAACATAAAGATTTTGAAGAAGACTTGATTTTTGATCTTAAAAAATATAGATTTTTATAAGAAAAATAGGCAGTTTATCTTTTTCCCGAAATGAAAAAGGAAGAAATTTACAACAGTGAAAATATTTGAAATGCAACTGAATTTCAACAAATAATAAATAATATAGTATCTTGTCTCCTTTCCCTAATGTCTGCTGTCATGCGATGTGGCACTGAGGCTTTAAAAACACTTACATGTGACAAGCCTCTATAATCTATAATATGTGCCACATATACTCGATCCGGTTTAGGTCAGGGCTTCGTGGAGGCCAGTACGTTCGCTGAATGTCTGTTTCATATCTTGCAATATGAGGCATGGCATTATCGTGCATTTAAGAAAAATCTCACCAACAAATAGTGTGACAGGAATGTTATGGTCCACAAAGCATTCTTCGATATAACGGTTGAGGGTAAGTGTACCACTTTCAATTAAACCAAAGTGTATCTTCTGTTATTATTGTAGACTGCATAATTAAATAAACACTATATTTCCCTTAAAATTTATTATGGATATCAATTAAAAACCGAAATGATGATAAAAGACGGTTAAAAAAGGCTTAAAATTGTAGTACGATGATGTATAATAGTGCCATTAAATTGTACATACTTTTATTTCTACCCTGTATAACACCAGGTCCATTCGATAATTTCCATAAGCTCAGTAGGTATTTGGCACGATTCAAGATATTATTGCCTATATCTATATAGCGTTTCCATGCTTTGTGTTTTATTCAATCGATTAAATACTTTTATTAGTATTTTTTTGCTCCGTTGAGTCTAAAATAACGTTGTGAAATAAATGGAATGGTTTTGTATGGCTCCTCTTTCTAGAAATATCACACGGCATACTATTGATACCTATTATTATTGTCACCTGTTCTAATCCAAATGGAAAATATTCATCCCCATTTAGACACGAAATGTCGTTGAGCACGTTGTGTCACCACTTATTCAAAGTGGTCTGGAAAGAGAGAGTAAGTATAGTGTGATAGTGAAGATACAAAAATAATATAACGTTAAAATATAAATGTGTTTGCATAGGAAGAGCTATAAGAGGCGTGAGAATTTCAATGGACATTATTCTCATTCTATATAAAAGATTTGTACTAAATACAAACGATTTATGCGTTAAATGTGTCATGAAAAATATGTATAAATCCCTTGAACTCTTAGGAAGCAAACTGTCTAGGCCCACAATAATAATAAAGTTATAATAAATAATAAGTCACTTGATAGTATCCACAGTCTTAACGATAACTTATCTTCCTATCACTCTAGAGTGTACATAAAATGTAATTATTCCGAGCCATAATTTCCTTTAACGCACTAGTACGATAAGTGAATGAATTTACGCACATTCCGACTAAAGTATCACTCACCAATACTTATAGTTTTATTAAAGGTAGGGAGAAAATCATTCAGTTCAAATTGACTATATGTTCCGTGCCAAGAAAATAAGGTGGTCTTGGACAGGCAAATTAAGATCTAGTAGCTGAATGTCCTGTTAAAGTTCAAAATTTATGAATGTTTCAAAAATGATGGAAAAATCATTGAAATGTTATTAACACACATAAAGATTTAATTATAAAATTACAAAATCAATCAAGTCATAACGAACCTTTAGATATCTCTATAACGGTTTAAGGAATCTCCTCCCAAAAATTACGATATCGTAATAGAAAGTTTTCTCATCGCATAGGGTTTGTAAGATTCTTATTAATCTTTCAATTTTCATCTTTCAGAAATTACAGATCGTATTAGGAAACTCATAAAAATACTGAATAATTAGAGATAGCTGAGCAAAGATATTTCTAAATAACTAGCAAACCACTAATTAGATCTTAGAATTGAAGAAAAAAGGGCATTAAGGACTTCTTCAGCGATTCTACCTATAAAGTAGTGAATGCCAATTTACCTAAAATTAAAGATCAGTATAACTTCCAGAAATGACATTAGTTAATCTACAAGTAGTTTTGCAAAAAATGAAGGAAAATAAAACTGCACTGAAGACCAAATTGAGATCGAAGAAATCAAGCTAGGGAGTACTACATCACATAAAGCTATCTGTAAACTATTTAATGCCTTACTAATAAATAGCTCAATGCCTTTGCCATAGAATCTTGCGATGATAATAATTGGGCATCAAAAATGGAAACTGCTAAAGTATAAACCTATAAATCGGCTATTTTATTTAGCAATATTGAAAGAAATATACAAGCCTGACCCAATGTGATTTAAAATCCATCCAAATATTTATGAGCTTCCATTATAAGATTTTGGAAATAACTGAAGTGGTTTGTTAAGTTACATTCGTTTATTGAATTCTCAATTTTAGGTCTTTTGAATCTTTTGTATATTCTTGTTCTTCAAAATCATAGGGAAGGCTTTTGCCGGCGGATGTTAGAATTAAAAATGAATGACAACGAAATCTTTAAAAAAAGATTTTGTGGAGCGATGAGACATTTAATACGGCAAGACTCTTCAAAAGAAAAAATAGTCATATATGGGCTTCTGCGTTCCCTCATGGGCATATGGAAATAAAATTCCAGGGCCGAAGATCTGTTATAGTTTGATACGGCATTCTTAATGACAAAGTAATCTGCCCAATTTTTTATCAGGGTTCTTTGAGTGGTAAAGGATATTTGAATTTTCTTGGGAACGGATATCGAAAATCTTTTGGACAATTTACCTCTTAGACAATATAATGAGCTCATTTGGCATCAAGATGGGGCACCACAGCACAATGTAGTTCATGTCCGTAATTTTTTAAACAACCCCTATCCCCTATGGATTGGAAGGAATGGAGGTATTGAATAACCATTCCCGATTTAACGCCTCTCGATGCTTTCTTATGGGGCTACTTGAAAGCTGAAGTAAATAAACAGAGAATTGGGGCACTGGAAGACTTAATAAATAAAATGACTAGTGGCATAAATATCTTTAATCAGGAGAAATCCCAATTTATTGTTAACTCTATTAATAAATTGGATGATGATTATAGAAAATGCATTAACAATGGTGGTTATATAGAGCATTTATAATTTTATGGTTACTTTTGTTACCAGATTATAACCATTTTTTGACAATAGTCTATTTGTTTGTTTGTGTGTTTTATAGAGTTCTGGATAATGCGATATACTAATATTTTAAAATAGAAAAAAATAATTATTATTGGCTTTAATACTGAATAGGTAAATCAAAAACTAGTGTAGAAAATATGGTCAAACTATATATATTCGAAGGGAGGATTTTAAGCGCTATCATCCTAGAACATAATATACAGGATGTTCCATAAAAAAGGCTTATTTGGTTCACCAGATGTATGTGATTCACCCTATATATGCAATAACTATTTTTCCTGATGGTTCAGAATAAACCCTACAACTTTCGTATTGAAAGTTTTTTCCACCTCGTATAATAAAAATAGCAGAAGCTGTTTAATTATGAGGATAGACCCAGTACATATTCAACTTAACAATTCGGAGAGTGCAGATAATGTTTTTAATAATATAATAATAGATAAATTCATGTTGCATAAAATAACTTGGACGCTAACTCTTGGACTATGATGTTGTGATGCTTTCTTCTTCTACTACTGCTTGGTCTCTTGTTCCTCTTTTCCACCGCTCCCTAGAAGAAACACATAATATACAGACCCTCTCACATGATGTGACGATGTGGCGACAGAAACTAAACACTGTCAATGTTATGTTAAAAATGTAACCAGAATTAGAGTAAAACTCTCAAGAGAAGAGACATTTCCATTCAGTAACCTCGAAAATAGAATATCTATGTTTAGATAATGCAGTGGCGTTTCTCATTACAATTATTGTACTTATTGAAACGTTAGACTTGTGCACATATCTAACTTTTGGCCAATAATGCAATGTTTAAAAAGTAAGCTTTGATTGATACTTAACACTAGAGTTGATTTAGTGAAATTATTTTCAAAGCCAAGAGATATTTTTTGTTACATTTGGTGTAGGTATCATTGGTATACAAATCAATAATATGTAAGTAAAAAGTATTCGACCGATTGAGCTAAAATTAGCATATCCATAGCCTTTAAGAATGTCGTGTCAAATAATTGATCCATTGATGGTCTATTTTTCTTGTTTCACAATTATTAGTTGACATCAATTTTCAATCTCCTTGGACCTATAGTGATTGAAAATTCCAGTGATTATTTAAATATTCTAGACAGGTTTTTGCAGACAATTATGAATGCAATCTTTGATACTTATTAAGAAAGAAATGCACTAATACATACATGTCTATAAAAAAATCTTCCGACCTTTCCTAGCCATCTTTCACCAAAAATGAAAATTGTTCGACTGACTCTTGAGGAAATAAGATGGAAAATATGTATTCAAGGTATAACTTTTCTTTATTTTTTTCAAAAATGCGCCCGGCCAAGGGTTTCTAGATGAATACTTCTACTAGGCAAGTATCATCGAAATTCTTAGAGTGGTTTTCCTGCCACAGACTTGCGCAAAATACGTTTTCCTGCTATTGCAAGCATGGTGCCCATATTGCATCACATACGAGTGATCTCGATACCCTTCAGAACAAGAAACATCCACAAAACTTTAGCACCGTGATATAGAAAACCAGACAAAGCAATGCCTGAAAATATGTTGTTTTTTTGTTTACTAGGGAGTCTCGTACACCAAAAATTTTACACGATTACAACACATAATTTCCATAAATAGCTACTTGGGGTAGCGATAGAAAAATCAACGTTTGAAATTTTTAACCGACTTTCCGAAATAATTCAAATGTATGTTGACGAGTTTTGCATAAATAAATATTTAAAAAAACGGATACTCGTTATTAGTTGGTGCACTGAAAAATACAAAATAATATTAATTTTATTGCTGCTGGTACTTTTGAGGTTGTGCAGTTGCAGTTAGATTGGAAACTTTTGGCACCAACTTCACAAGTACCAGCACCAATAGAATTAATTTTATTTTTCAGTGCACCAATAACGTCGGTCCAATTTTTTGTAAAAAATATTTATATCACACTTTTGAGTGTAATATTAGTAACGAAAATCGTTGAACGTTCACTTATAACTTATACCATTACCCATGTAAATGATTTGCTTGTACTTGTTATTATTCCGTAATCTATAAACTTTGTCGTGGAAATACGCATAGGTATTTTAGATTTTACCACCGCAGTCGAAAACGATAACTCAATGTAAAAAATTCAATATAAATGTTGCTGCAAATAATCTGGTCTTTAATTTTGGCATTCTCAAATTTTCAATTTTCGTAAGAAATCGCCCCTTCCACCTAGCGAAAATACACATAAATATTTCAAATTTCAACATCGCTGAAACTTGAAAACCGTAGGTCTGTTGAAAAAATGTTCAATCGAAACGTTTCCGGATATTTTATTATCTTTCATTCTGGCGGCTCGGATTATCAAATTTCGAGAAAAACTTTTCCTCTTTCAAATGAATCAAAAATAATCAAAATCGGAATACGTTTACTATATAATAGAGTGCTGAGAGATGGCCCCATTTTGAGCTTTTCCCAATATGTCCTTTTTCCCAGTTTTTTTAGGAAGCTGTGATCTCATCATTATGCTATTTTATTTAGAATTAAAGAAAAGATCATTTCATGCATTTGACATTTAGTTGGTTCTCTGAAGTTGGCTAGCTCTGAAGCTTGTCATGCATATGGCTTTATTATCAGAAATTACAAAAACTTTACTATGGCAACTTGGCAACTTTCAGCCTAGTCAGGTTCAGATTTAAATATGGATCAGTCCTTTTTACGTTGATATTACTCGAACATATCCTCAACGAGAGTGTAGCTAACTCGACATACTTAATAGATTTAATTTTATATCCATGAAGAAGGGTAGAAATCAAGCATATGTATGTGGTATTTCTACATAAACTACTAAATAGTAGAGTTGTGAGTTTGTTGAAGACTTTCAGCACCATCTTCAAAAGTATCAGCACAAATAGAACCTTGCTTTGAATTTTTCAGTGCAGTTTGGAGTAGTTTATTAGGCATGAAAATGGTTGTTTCGTAACAAATGTAGTTTATGCATGATGCTGCCCCGGCTCATTTCAGAATTTTAGCTTGTCAATTCCTAGATGAAGCTTATGAAAATCGCTGGATAGGTCGTGGAGAACCTCATGGGGTCATCTAAAAACATTAGTGTATTCTATACTCCAGTTCAGAATCAAGAAGAAAAAAAATAAAATAATTGAGGGGTGTAATACCATACGGAACACACCAGGAATTTTTGAAAGAGTTTGTAGATCAATGAGTAGACGAGCAGAAGCCCACATACAAGCACAGGGGGACATATTCACATTTGCTTTAGTACCTAAAATGTAGTCTTATTTATGAAATTAGATAGTTTTTGGTAAAAATTAAATTTCACATAACAATGTAACAACTTCAGATTTTAATTATTTCCTTTAAAATGATAAGTTCTACGGCAAAAACACAAGAAACTTTTTTGTTTAAAATTAAATGGTTATCAATAATGTTTAAAGGAAAAATAGTGGCGTACTACTTTTTTGGTTAATATTGTACCAAGATATACCCATATCAACGCCAATGGTTAAATACAAAAATATTTTCAGTCATACTTATATCACAATATTTCATCCGGGAATTTAATTTAATATCGCAAACTGTCTTATTGCAAACCTAGATAAAAATAAAATTTTACAACCCTATAGGTATATCGGAAATCAAGCTTCTGAGGACAGACCTTTATATGAACTTTTCAACTCAAAATTAGCCCAAAAATCACCCATTAAAATAAGTACATGACATTAATTAACACCCTGTATAGTGATCTGAAAATAAGGCTGTAAGAATTTTACACTTTCGTAGTGCTGTAACTCGGAAACCTGTCATTATTTTGAATGTACAATTTTAACGTTTCGGAAAATAATATTTTCTTTAATTCTGTCACTGAAAGTTTTCAGTTTTCCGAAAATTTAGCCCCCTCCAACACATTTGAGGACCGTTATCAGAGGATAAAGATGTATTATCCTCTCCTCTAGCCAAGGAAAAAAGAAGCATCTATAAATCGTGGCATGTTTACTATGAACTATTTGAAATAGACCTCTATTTTTCCCACATGGTTTAATTGGCTTTCTAATTCTTATTTAAACCAATATCGTATCTATCACCAAAGACATATGTCATATGTGAAAGTCTAAGCTAAATTTTGATTGTCCCGTTTTGTACCATATGGGAGCTGACGACTTGAAAGATTTTTGATTAACTTCCCAAATAATGGAGAAGTACATACAGTTCGACTTTATACTTTATGTATGTTTTTTATGTATGCAAAATCGTTTCTCACCGTGCACCGATTGATTATTTTTTCATCTGAAGGAGGATGTGTTGGTCTCATATTCAAATACCAAGCATTTAATCATGTTTATTCCTTCAAAAAATTCCATGAAATGCTAAAGAAAAAAAATCGAAAGTTTAAATTTCCTTTTGTTCATCTTATAAGGTAAAAAAACATACCTATTTCGGAATCACGTGGCTGTATTTCAAAATATTGGCATAACAATGTTGTGTATCATTATAAAAGGTATGCATCTCAACTGCCTGGACAAAGCAAGAGTATGGTGGGCAGAATTAAAACTAAACTAACAGAGGTAACATGTGATATTTCATTATTTTCTCATTGCATTATCCGCCAAGAAGCCTTTTATTGACAATTTCTAGCATGGACAAAATTAATGGACATCGTGATATCCACTGTAAACTACATCAGAAAAAATGGGTTGAAGCAGATCACCGAAATGTTTTGTATTCTTCAGAATTGAAATGGTTAAGCAGACATGCAGTACTGAAAATAATTTTTGATCTTAGAAAGGAAATCAACTCTTTTATAAACAAAAATGATAAATCTGTTACAGAAATTACAGATCCTCAAAGATAAACAGATCTAGTATCTTTGACGGATATAACTTCTTCTTCTGGTGCCGTCTTCAAAAGCAGGTAGGCGATAACTTCTGCAAAGTGGTTCCTGTCTCTGGCTTTCTTTATTAACGTCTGTGAATCTAAGTCGGTCCATTCTCGAATATTCTTCAGACAGGATGCCTGTCGACCAGGGTCATGTTTTTCCTCGATGTCCCCTTCAATTACAAGTTGCAGTAGTTGCTATTTTTTATTTGTTATATTTGTTATCTGTTCTCTTCCGATGCCAACTCTCTGTAAAACTTCTTCATTCCGGGTATGAGCAGTCCAGGGAATTCCCAGCATTCTCCGAAAAACACACATCTCAAAACTTTCCAAACCTCGCAATGTGTTCACCTTAAGGGTCCAGGCTGATATAACATTTCACCGTTCGGTATCGAATTTTGAAGTTAAGTGCTTGGGAGGTAAACAATTGCCTCATTTTTAGAAAGACATTTCTTTTCTGTTCGATGCGTGATGTTATCTCCACGTCTGGGTTTATATCTTTCGTTATCCAACAGCCCAGGTATTTAAATTTCTCGACGTTTCCTATGATATCCCCATTCTTGTTAATAGACATGGGCGGATGGTTAGATGTTTTGGAAATCAGCATTGTTTTGGTTTTTTTGGCGTGATGTAAAGGCCATACTGCCCCATCCAATATTGTGGCAAAGACTTCTTCTGAATATATATTGAATAGCAGAAGAACCCAATATGCACCCCTGGCGAACACCTCGTTTGATACTGTATGGCTCTGTGTCGCCGGCTTTTGTTCAGACTAACGCCGTTTGATTTCTGTAAAGTGTCTGGATGATTTTAAGATAATTTTTGCCCATTCCCTTTTCGTATTGGCAGTCCACAAGGATGCTGCATCTCACCCACCCTATTCAAAATCTATGTTGCAGCAGCATTAAAACAGTGGACGAGAAAAGTGCAGGGAATGGGTATAGAACTAGGAGATATGTATCTGTCTATACACTACAATTTGCAGATGACCAAGTGGTGACAGTAAACGACATTAAAGACATGGAATATATGGTGAGAAAGTTGGTTGAGGAATCCAACAAATGTGTTCTCAAAGTAAATATTGATAAGACAAAGTATATCTGCATAAATGGAGAACAAAGCAACCTTAACCTAGATGACAATAAACAAATATTTCAATGTCAAGAATATATCTGATTAGGAGTAACGTTCGACCAAAGAGGAACCGACTACAAAGAAATCGAGAAAAGAATCGAAAAGGCAAAGAGAGTTATCGGATGTCTAAACGGCATACTCTGGAGTAAAGATATATCAAAAAGAAGAAAATTTTACATTTACGAAACAATGATAAAAAGTACACTCTTATATGAGTTATGGGAGCCACAACGCTGACGGTATGAAAATCATCGTCCGTTCTCATACTAGAAGTGCTGACTCCGTGAGACCGTCCGAAGAACCTTTTCACATGCATTTACCCATAATACGTCATTTTATCCTATTATAAATATATGTAAATTAGATCTAAGATTCATTCTGTTCTTTGCTTTCTTGCTTATAATAAAACTTTTTAAAAACTATTTTCGTTAACCGAAAACGATTATTGGCGCAGTCAGTCGTATTTGTGCAGTTTTTGGCTAAACTACGGTAGAATACGTATTTTTGGACACTAACGCGGATATTCATCCCTTGGCACTACAGAACCTCCCCAGTTCCACAAGTGTTTGGTACACCTGAGGACAACGCAAGGACCCAAAGCAGAATCGCTCAACAGAGAAACAACGACAAAGTAAGTCCAAGTTCCTGGTATTTCCTTATTTTCTCCGTATAAGAAAATTTGATACTTCTAGAATAATATACATAACCAACCTTAAAGGAGTAATAATTTATGATTAATATTGACGATTTAATAAATAATTTTTCAACAACACTTAAAGTTAGTAACAAAATGCCAGATAGTAATAACGAACAAATCATTAGCGGCTTAAATATGCTTAAAATTTTTGTTGATACTATACCTAATTACGATGGCGATATTAATTTACTTAATAATTTTATACATGCTTGTAACTTCCTTTTTGATAATTTTTCAAATATAACAGATATAAGGGTAAAAAAATATTTAATTAGAGTTATTCAAACTAAACTAGTAGGTAGGGCACAAATTCTAGTTGGATCACGCCCAGAACTAACTAGTTGGCCGTTGATAAAAGCGGCTCTTAAGCAATGTTTTGGTGACAATAGAAATTTAGAACGTTTAGAGCAAGATCTGTTCATGGCTAGGCCTAATAGAAACGAGAGTTCTCTTGACTTCGACAAACGCTTGCAAGTTTTAAGAAGCAACCTTGCACAGAAAATTGCTAATCAATCCATGAATGCTGCTACTAAAGAGATACATCTGAGACAATACGACCAATTATCCCTTAGAACTTCGTGGTTTGCCTGCTCATTTGCAATTGTTTGTTAGAATGAAAGATCCTAAATCTCTAGAAAAGGCCATTACAATTATTATCGAAGAACAAAATTTTCAATATACCCAGAATCTATTTAGAATGCCTATGAATAATCATAAACTTACCGCTCCTCAACCACCACAATATTATCAATCCCCTATGCAAAGAATTCAATCAAGCTATTCACCCCAACATCGCTTCCACCCACCACAAAATTTCATTCAAACCCAAAATTTACAAAGTCCAGGACCATCTCAATTTCCTGAACCACATTTTCAATCCCAACCTATTCAACAAAAATTTTTCACTAATAGAGAAGTTATCGGACCTCCTAAAGACGTATTCAAACCAACCGGGAAAACTCCAACCAATAAACCAGAACCAATGTCTACCAGAACCAGCTATACACTTCCTAATATGAAGAAACATACAAATTCTAGAAATTATTTCAAATCCTCTGGTCCACGTAATTTTATTTCAGAAGAGCTTTATCAAATTGACGGGGAAACCGTCGAGAATCCTGAAATAACATACGATCAACCAGAGATTTTAGGAAACTACCTCGAAGGGTACGATAATTCCGTTACAGAAAATCAAAACCCAAATTATGTCAAACACTCCGAAAATTTTCTAATAGATGCCCATGAAACACCTCCCCATTAACAATAACATCCGAAATGTACACTGAAATTAATAACAACTTACCTTACATAAAAATTCAAAACCCTCCAATGAAATTATTGATAGAGAAGAAGTCCGTTTTATAGCTGATATTCCAGCAATGCCCGAATTGAAAAGCGATAAACAAATAACTTTTATTCTCTTCGATTTTCGTAATTTCTTCGATGGTATTATTGGATTAAAAGAGCTTCAAAACCTTAAATTTTCGATTGACTTGGTAAATAAACAGCTTTCCAATAATAAATTAAATATCCCAATTATTTTTAGGAAGCCTGAAACAGAAAAATATAAGATTACCCTGAACTCTTTTGAAATTGCTTCCCTCTATGTGCCTGTATCCGAATGTGATGGTGACATTATAGTTCCTGAATGTAAAATTAAGAACTTACATATTCCCGAAACATTAACAATTGCAAAAAACGGATTCGCAAAAATAGAAATTTTTAACAATAGCGATGAAATTATACAACATACTTTCGATAACCCTATAAATGTGTTGCCCTTCCCCGATTCCGACAAAAGGAACTTCGATTGAACATACTCCCGAGTTTATACAAACTTTTGAATTATGCAAGAATATTTTATGTAATGATCCGATCCTGCAATACCCAGATTTCAGCCGTCCATTCAACCTTACAACAGACGCCTCGAATTTTGCAATCAGTGCAGTCTTGAGTCAAGGTAAGGTAGGTCAAGATTTGCCTATTGCTTATGCTTTACGTACCTTGAACCCAGCTGAGATTAATTACAGCACGATCGAGAAAGAGCTCCTTGCGATTGTATGGGCCACTCAGCATTTTCGCCCATATTTATTCGGTAGAAAGTTCACAATAGTTACGTATCATAAACCTCTTCAGTGGCTATTCAGTTTAAAAGAGCCAAATTCTCGACAAGTAAGATGGCCCTTCGGATGGAGGAATATGACTATCAAATACTATATAAAAAATGAATCCAGAACACCAACGCAGACGTGCTTTCAAGGATAGAAATTCATGCCATTAAAAACGAATCTCTCATAGGTAATCCTGGCGATATATCAATAGATATAAACGAATTCCTTTCTCCACAACCACCGCATAATAACGATAATCTTAACGATTTCGATGATATTCCCGTTCCAATAAATGCTAATGTGACCATAGACGATCTCGAAAAAATTGATAATATCTTCATTCAAAATGCTCACCCGCCACCACTAGAACCGAAGATAATTATACACTCAAATATACAAGTGCGCCCTCCAGACTCCGATAGCGAAACGACACATTCAGCTGTCGAAGACCCCATATTAGAAATACCTTTCACCGAAAATTGTGTGAACATTACTCTAACCAAATTATTTTTAATCCGAATGCTAATACATCATACCATATCATCAGAAGCAAACTTTTTGAGACCAAAACCAGGCAGACAGTTCACCTCTCAGAAAATTATGATTATGTGATTTTCAAATTCTTCAAGGAAAATGTTGACCCAAAGAAGTTGTACTGTATTTATGTTTGCAAATCAGAAATCGATTTCATTCCAGCAATAACCATAACGTTGCAAAAAACCTTCCAAAACCATGCCTATAACTTGGTAATATCCAACCAATTTCTCAAGTATATTACTGAAACAAAGGGAAATTATTTCACACCACCATGAAACAACATACCATAGAGGAATAAACGAATCCGCCTCAGCTCTGAAGAAAATTTATTATTGACCAAATCAAAAAAAGAACATAACCGAATTTATTAATAATTGCGATATTTGTCAACAAGCCAAGTACGATAGACATTCCCCGAAAATCAAGTTCGAACTCACTGCAACTCCAACTCAACTACTCGATTCGATCCATATGGACACTTTCCAAATCGCTAACACGAAATTTTTAACCATAATCGATGTATTTTCTAGATAGGCTCAAGCTTATATCCTAGAACCTACCTGCAATGCCCTCGTAGTCTTTGACAATTTATTAAACTTTGTATCACATTTCGGTATTCCAAAACTCATAACCTGTGACAACGGAACAGAATTCAAAACATCAATTCTACTAGATTTCTGTAAATTACACCGTATACAGTTACATTTTACTACTCCAGGAAATTCCAACAGCAATAGCCCTATTGAGAGAGCACACTCAACCTTCATCGAACTCTTCAGAGTTCTCAAATTGAAAGATCCAAACGCATCTATAAAACAATTGATGCATTTCGCTGTCATCGGTTATAATTCATCTGTTCATAGCGTAACGAAACAAAAACCGTTTGACGTAATAAACGGCAGAATTAATGCACTCGATCCATTCGATATGACTGATCATTTTAAACCAATTTATGACCGACCGGCGACAACGACTAAAATTTATTTACGAAAAAATATACAACACATCATTACAAGCCAAATCTAAACTAATTGAAAAACAAAATATCAAAAGAGAAGACCCTCCGGAATTTCTACCCAATACTAAGGTATTTATTAAAAACAAGAGTGCCCTTAGAAGCAAGACCAAACCACGTCATATTATTACAACTGTCGTTAGAGATATTGGCAATAAAATCCAAACCAGTAAAGACAAATTCATACACAAATCACAGATTCAAAAGCCTAAAGCTTTTCATTCTTATTCGCAGGGCAATGAAGTGGACAATGATACTCCTTCTCATAGCTATACATCGAGTACAAGCAGCCATCCCTAACGTCAAAATAAATCCCATAAATAGTCCATTACTTCCCTTCCATATTGGACAAACTTGAGTGATAAGCTCAAAACATACTTTTATTCACTACTTCGAACTTAAACCTTTACAAGATCAATTGATAAACTTAGACAATTTCTTCTCCAATATAGAAAAATCCCTAAACCTTACGCACAATCACCCTGGTTTATTCTTAGGCCTTTATACTAGTATATTAAACCGTGCAAAATATCTAATAACTGAAGCAAATACCAAATTGAATAATTTAACACCGCATATGCGATCTAAGCGAGGTTTAGTCGATCTAGTTGGAAAAACCTCCAAATGGCTATTCGGCACTCTCGACTCAGAAGATGGATTAAAATATGACAAAGCAATTGTAGATCTCCAAACAAATGAAAACACAATGGCAAAAGAACTCTCGTTACTAATATCTCTCTCAAGAAAACTTATAATTCAACAATAACTATTTTGAGCGAAAACCAAAAACTGATCAAGATGCGCTTAGAATATCTCCAAGGCTATGTTGATAAAACTATTGACGATATTGTAATTTATTTAAAAACTCAAAACATTCTAGGCCAGATTATTCTTAATTGTCAAAGTCTCATAAATTTTCTCGATAACTTAGAAAACGCAATATCATTTGCCAAAATTAACCCACTTCATAGCTCCGTAATTTCAGCACAAGAATTAAATAACGTAATAGATCATCTAGTAAAAATATATGGACAATCGAGATTCCTTATTTTTAAGAATACTATGGATTATTAATCCCTAGCTAGCCTTCAAATGTTGTTCTCTGGAAGTAAAATAATTTTCGCTATACATTTACCAATTTTCTCCCCAGAAACCTTTGAAAGCTTCCATCTTTTTCCAATCCCGATAAAACAGTCAATAATCATACCTAAACTACCCTACCTTACACTTGGTAAAGCTGAAGAACAATACTCAGAAGAATCCTGTCCTACGATCAACAATATCCAAATGTCCTAATCATCTCGAGCCATTAACTGAAAGCTGCATAGCCAACCTGATCAAAGAAGCAGAAGCTCGAAACTGCCAAACTGTTACTGCCCATGTACAAGAACCCATTCTGGAATCAATAACTGACGAGTATTTAATAGCCATTCAAGGAATTCAACCTCATAGACAAACCAAGCTTAATCCAAATCCCTTTTAATTGCGGCATTAAAATCAATAACTTGGAATTTTGGAACAAACAAGAATTATCCAAAACGAAACCACTACGATTACCAAAGATTGACATTGGGAAATTGTCTGTGTCTAGTGTTGACCAACCAATAACACTACAGACTCTGTCATAATTCTTCATTAATTCCTTAATTTCCTGACTCATCTCTGTCAGTCAGATTTCCTTCACTTTGACTATTTCTTCCCTTATTTGGCGATATTAGTCAGTGTTTTTTTTTGTAGAGTCTTCTGATATCCATCATTTCTAGAATCCTGTTTGTCATCCAGGTTTTGCGTTTTTCTCTGGAGTTAGTATTCTTTATATGTTTCTCGGCATTGATGAATGCATTTTTGAGTTCCGTCCATAAGGCTTCCGTGGTTGGTAATGTTTTTTCATTGAGTTTTTCACATATATCACATGAGTTGAATACACTGTTCAAGGAAATAAATTAATTTCTGATATCCTCACAGAAGTAAAAGCATTCCAAATAAAATAAAAAAATCCCGATGGCCTGTAGTCAGCGGAAAGGTAAATTTTTCAAAATTCATTGAATTGAAATTTTAACAACCTTTTCATTGGTATACCTACATGTTATTAAATAAAATTGTCATAGCCTTGCGGTTAGAGGTTTTTGTTTTGGCTGTTGAATATAAAGCAGACAGGGTTCGAGTCCACTTCAAGACAGATTTTTTTTCGTCTATTTCTTTTAAATAAATATACTATATATTTTTTTAATCAGGGTCTATTTTAAGATCTCCAGAAAATGTACAATTACATCAAATTTATATTGAGTGTTCATGTTTTATCAATATTTGTTATTTTTCGTTATTAATTTTTATTTTTTTACCTGTGTATTTTATGAAAAATTGTTCTGAACAAAAGTTGTAGGTACTGATTATATCTATAACCTAAAATTATTTTTGATGATATTTACAGTACGGCTCTTTTTTGATAATTTTTTTGAATGTTTGAATGGTCGCCATTTTGAAACTACTTACCCGATATTGCCCAATAACGAACTCGACCGAGATATTTGAGAGATTGATTTTTGTAGCAAATTTGAACTTGATACCTTCAAAACTGCGACCTCTATCGTGTTAACAAATTTCGTAATATCCCATATATATATATATATATATAAACTTTTGAACCAAATGTTTTTTTTGGACTAACTTATAGACATATAACAACATGCCGTTGACATTTTTTCGAAATTCAAAAGTGTGAACGATCGCAATAGGTATATTTCTATAAGAAATTTCCCTAATATTTCTATAAGAAATTTACCTAAAAGTTCCGATGGTTTGTAGCCAGCGAATAGGTTTTTAATTTTGTTTGAAACAAAAGCTGTAGGTACAGATCATATTTATAACTCAAAGATATTTCTAATGCGACTGGGTTGATCATAACATTCTCTTAGATAAACTATTCCTTTACGGCATACGGGGTATACCGTTAGCATGGATAACAGACTATCTTTCTTACAGAAAACATTACATCGCC
This sequence comes from Crioceris asparagi, assembly GCA_958507055.1. Classification (NCBI taxonomy): domain Eukaryota; kingdom Metazoa; phylum Arthropoda; class Insecta; order Coleoptera; family Chrysomelidae; genus Crioceris; species Crioceris asparagi. Next base: position 60,533,776 of record OY293829.1, on the reverse strand, counting down.
ATTAACAATGCTACTTCCAGCATGGTCTTCTCTGAATTAGGAGTACCTTAAGGGTCGATATTGGGTCCCATATTAACGATCTGGTATATTCAATACCTGGAACATCCATATCGTAAGTTTCAGAGCCAATGATAATTCTGACACTGTAACAACAGAGGTTAGGTCTTCACATTGATAAATATTTGAACTGTCAGAATCACTGTAATATCCTAATCAAAAAAATTGCTCTAATTCATATCAGTTCAGAAATACAAGGAAAGTTATAAATATTGATCAGCTGCTGAAGCTGTACTATGCTCGGGTGGATTCCAGAGTGAGATATGGAGGGAGCTTCTGGGGTCTTTTCTGTAGCTGAGCTGATGTATATGACAAATTTATTCAGTGTTTAAACCAAAATGGTGTTCATAGAGAGCAATTATTTATTATTTCTTATTATTCTTCCTGTTATGTTTTCATGTTCTAATTAAAGTGAAGCTTTGTCTGTCATGTTTATTTTGTTTCGCAAAACAAAAAATGTTCCGGTTTCCACGAGTAATTACAATAAAATAGAAAATATGGATTAGTAAGAAAACCATTGAAAATAGATATAGGGAAAGGCACAGCAAATAGATGGAGAATTAAATTCTGCTTCGGACTGTAATAATATACAGCGTATTACGGTTGAAAAAACCAACTTTGGAAATGATGGAACTCCTCATCACACCCTGTATGATAAATCATTTTTCAACGTGGAAATCGAAAGTATTGTTTTTGTGCTTCCGTCTACTTCAGGAGCGTCTACCACCAATCGAAAATGGGTAGAAGGCGCAATGTTGAAAATAATCGTACATTTTTAAAAAAATTCAAAATAATAAAGAGATCTAATACTACGAACATAGTGGAGCATCGAGCAAAGAGTGGAGCCGAGTGGCGAGTCATGCAGTGAGAAGGGCGGCGAGTGTTAATGCACATAGCTGAGCGTCGAGCAAAGCTTCGAACCGAGCGGCAACGCTAGTATGAAACAGGCTCGCATAGACGAAAGTATGAATTCCAGAAATTTGGTGAATTTACACCTATGTTGAGAAAGTTCAACAGTGAAATACTTGTGTTTGAAAAGGAATATACGAAGAAGGAACGTTCACAAAATAAATAAGAAAAGGCGAAAGTTGAGCGAGTCACAATTTATCGGGAGCATATTGTGGTATTCTTTTTTCTGTTTGGTCCCATATTATCTTCCTTCGAAAACAAGTTTTATTAGTTGCACCACATTCATTTTTCAGTCGGAAATGCACTCACGAACAGCAACGATTTTCTATTCTTGATATAAATTGCAGAAGTGCAGAACGAGCCGAATAGGTTTGATTTCGCCGCTTCACTCACTGCTCACAAAAAATGCGCAGCTCTTATTCTCGCTCCACTATGTACATCTGTATTGTATTGTATAACTATTGGTATGAACGCCCTACTTGTCTAGCCGCTCGGGTCGACGTTCCTTTATGTTCGTAGCCAGAAACTACTGAAGATAGGTATAGGATAAATACTTTTTTACAAAAAACCTGACCGACATTATTAGTTGGTGCACTGAAAATTACGAAATAATATTAATTCTATTGGTGCTGTTACTTTTGAAGTTGTGCAGTTTCAGTTAGATTGATAACTTTTGGCACCAACTTCACAAGTACCAGCACCAATAGAATTAATATTATTTCGTAATTTGCAGTGCACCAACAAATAACGTCGGTCCAGTTTTTTGTAAGAAAGTATTTATTTCAGACTTTTGAGTGTAACATTGGTAACAAAAATCGTTGAACGTTCACCACTAATATCTTATTACCCACGTATATACTTTGCTTGTCCTTGTTATTATGTAGAGATCTCAGAACATCTTCTTCACTTTTCCTCATAAGGCGATTAAAACCCTTATTACACCATACATCAGTACTTAATGCCTATCACTCCTTGTTTCACGCACATCTATCCTATGGTATTGTTCTCTGGGGAAACTGTTCCAACGCCATTACAATTTTTCGATTACAGAAAAAAGCTGTTCGAACAATCGCCGGGATTGGTCATTGCGATCATTGCAGGCCTTATTTTATCAATTTTAAAATTCTAACAGTACCAGCCATGTATATTTGGCATCAACTGATAGAAATTCATGGAAGTAAAGACAGTCTAAAGCTAAACTCAGACTACCATCTGTATGGCACCAGATCGGCAAACCTAATTAGAAGAAAAAGGTTTAAATATAAAGTGTGCTCAAAAAACTCACTGGATATCGAGCTGTTTAATGTTCTTCCTCAGGCTGTTAAAGACCTTGAACTTAAAAATTTTAAAAATGTTTGTAAGAAATTATTGCTCAAATATGCCTTTTATTCACGTTCCGAGTACTTAGAAACTGTAAGTCCTAGTTTGTTAGTTTATAAGTAGTCTACACACCATTCTAGTATTAAATTTTAATTGTATAATCTATTAGTTATTTTAATCTGTTGACTTGCTACAATTGTAATTTCACAAAACGTAGTTAAATAAAGATTATTATTATTATTATAAGGCGCAAACAAAGCAAAAAAAAAGTAAGGCAGACAGTCGAATTGTATACCTCCTCCGTTCGGGGTTCGTCGGTCAAAAATCTAATAAAACATATCATGAAATTTTATCGGGAACCTAAAAATGAAATAATATATTGAGTGTTAAAATAAGAACATTAATGGTGACTTCTGGTATAACCGGTACGGTAAGTGTTGCAACCTTGAAAATATTTTAAAATAAAAGAGAATTGAGAATTCCAAGTATTTGCTAACCTGCAAAACTTCTAACGAACGGCTACCAAGCTTACCAATAGTGTCACGAGTAAAGTTCCCACGATTATAAATTAATTCTATTAATTTTGGGAAAAGTTTTTGGATACATTACAAGAGTTCAACCATTAGTGGTAATGGAGATAATCAAATCACTTACATCCTGGTGACTCTCTGCTTAGGCAACAGGTAATTTTTTGCGAGGAATCAATATCAAATACAAGAGCATGCTAGAGAAACGGAAGCAGAAAATATAATCTAGAGTGGTGACTTGAGTTTTGTCTAAAAATGGACATTTTTATGTTGCTCGGGATTGAAAATCCGGAACAATTTCTAGTGAATATGTTTGGTGATGCCGCAAAAGGCAAGCTGTTTTATTATGTACGATGGAATTTTAAATAGTGGCAAAATACTTTTGACAGTCTAAATCCCAACAAAAACAGGAATTCTACGTAGGTAATGTAATGCAAATGTTTAAACCAAAATGGTCGTCATATTGAATATTTACGTTAGAGTTCAGTCAACATAAGTTAGTTCTTCTAACAATGTCACTAAACAAGAATCTCTCGACAGAATAAGACATCTCCACTGAATAACTCGACATAATTTGAATTAAAGTATAGGTATTGCTCATCTAACATCTCAAAATTAAATTTTCTTTTGAATTTTCTCTAAATTAATATAAGTCGTAATTCAAAAAACAAAACAATGTTTACCTCTTCTTTTTTGACCAACGTCAAATTGGAGAAGTTATAATAGTTTGATCATGTTTGCTTATTTATGATGACATCACTAAATTTTGAAATCCAAAATTTAATTCTCTCCAAAAAAAACTCTTCGAAGGGGGTGAAGAGGGAACTTGAAGGAGATATAATATATTGAAAAGAGTGTGCTCGAAAATTGAACAATTACTGGTTGGGAAAACTTCTCCGAGAATACAAGCACACTTCTGAATGTTTGAGAGCTATCACTCATTCATTATTTGACTTATTAACCTTATTACTTCGAAGAAACTTATGATTTGGATTCTGGCGCCACTAAGAGTCAGCTCCAATCAAAATAAAATTTTATTTATACCATCAGTGTGAAAAACACTAAGCTTTCATACTCGCACTGCCGGGAAAGGCCGACAGATATACATCTTTCCACCTGAAACTGCTTTACCCATCCAGATATCTACGCAACACAAGTTGTTTGTTTTAGGCAAATTTCTACAAACGAAATGTGTTTACTTGCCGTGCTTACTTCGCCGACAGACGAATCTGCATTGAATGTTCCCTATCCAGGTCATGTTTTCCAAAGTGTTCAGCATTTCGAAGAAATGACAGACATACTAATTGAAGCAGATCACCGATCAAAGTTGATACATCATTGCTGAAGCACGAGAAATCTGTAATAGCTGTATTATTTTTTTTGTATTCAAATCCAGGTCGAATTTTTTGACGATATCTATACTAATAGATGGATGATGTCTTATTTTAGGATAGATATTATTTTAAATAACTTTAAAGAAAAAACTAGTTCACTAATACATATAAATTTAAAAAAATGGACCGACTTTATTAGTTGGTGCACTGAAAAATACAAAATAATATCAATTCTATTAGTAGTGGTAACTTTGAAGCAATAACATATAATTACACAACTTCAATCATTAATGCAATGATATGAAGATAGACATGAGGAAATGTCAATCTATTGAAAATATGTGTTTTCTATATTTCTAGAGATAAACTTGAACATACAAACGAATTACAAGCTCCTTCTTTTGAGAAATCGGTCAAAGAAGTTAATTCATTGTACAGTAATTTACGATCTATCGATATTCTATTCTCTTCTACAGATACTTAAGGTATGCCTTACAATCTACTTCCCAGTAAGAAGATTGCGATGAGGCCGATTATCTAAAATCTAATTTGGACACATTTTCAAAATTGAAGAGGATGTCTTTATATGTGAAAGTGTATGGGTATCTGTGGCGAGGTTATACGGTACCAAAAAAAGCCACGTTTTAAAAATAGTAGAATATAGCACAGGCTATTGCATCTTTCCGTAATATCAAAACATTTTTTTTAGATAGAACAACTAGTCATTGTGACGGTCCCCCGATTTCCTAATCAGCCCTATTTTTTTTTTCGCCACAATTAGTGATGCTGCGAGACTGGTCTTGGTCTTGCAGTCTTGGTCTTGGTCTTGCAAAATTGCAAGACCAAGACCGAGACCAAGACCGTCTATGCAAGACCAAGACCCAAGACCAAGACTAATACTGGGATGCAAGACCAATACCAAGACTAACCTGGTCTTGGTCTTGGTCTTGCTGCAAGACTTGCGAGACTTGCAAGACTATTGCAGTTCCGTAACCAAACACCAAATTGGTAGGAAACATATTATTTTGCTCAATGATAAGTTAAGAAACGCTAATAAATAACCTAATCAATTTAATCTTTGAACTCCCTTATTATCGATCTTTATTTTAGAAAATTAGAAACTATTGAATTAAAAGTTGTTGGGTGAAAAGCTAGTTCATTAAACGCTTCTAGGATTTCCGGATTTCAAAAAATTCTGAAACACCCTATACCTATACCGTACTTTCAATCCTTCTATCCCTTCTATTCCCTTACCGAGCTGTTTTCAAAGAATCCCGATAGTTCGTACCCAGGGGAAGGTAAACTACACGGTTTTTTATTTTTATTATTTTTTCTATCGCGCAGAATGTTTTAAGCAAACGTTAACGTTTTTGATGACATTTATCCAGTGGCCACTTTTGGAGATATTTGAAATTTTAGATTGCCCTTATTTTGAAACTATTTTTTCGATCATGCTTATTAAATAACTCAACTAAGATATTCTTACGACTGACTTTTTAAATAGATCCCTAGTTTTATAAATGCGCGTATTAACAAATCTCTACCTGTTTTTAATTTTCATTTTTTGGAAAAAGCTTTCTAAAAAAATTTAAGTTAGTTTTATAAACCAGAAATACTTTTGATCGCTTTCAGAGATTCTTTCTATTTTATTAAAGAAAATGGTACAAAACCATTGTAGAATGAGCAAGAGCATGAGTTATGAAATAGAAGTATAAAGTAGAAGTATGTAGTAAAATGAGTGCTCAGTTGGGACGGATGATACCAAGAAAACACAAGCAGACTAAGTCGCGCAAGTAAGATACGATTCTCATATGTGAATGGTGATTATTAATTTATAAACTTTATCAATTAATTACGCATCTCACTTGCCCTAACTTAATTCTACAAGCCTAGTTTTATTCTCATTACTTATTCTACAATGGTTTGGTACCATTACAATACCAGGCGTGTTTGTTCTGGACTATGACAATTTTTTATACGGTCGATATTTATCCATTTCGAATGATAATATAATTACAGGCAATCTTATAAGATTATGAGTTACATACTTCCCATACATATGCAGGGTTCTTCTTCATTTAAATTAAGCAATTACGGTTTAGAATCGCTACAACTTTTCACACTTATAAAAAGATCAAAATTTTTGCAAGAGTCTTGCGAAGTCTTGCAAGTCTTGCAGCAAGACCAAGACCAATACCAAGACCGTATATGCAAGACCAAGACCCAAGACCAAGACTAAGGATTTGATGCAAGACCAAGACCAATACCAAGGGTGCAAGACCAAGACCAATACCAAGACCATGTAAGTCTTGGTCTTGGTCTTGCTTTGCGAATCACTAGCCACAATGTGCGAAGTTATTCTTTTTTTCGAAATAATTGGAGTAATGCAGGTTCTGAATTAAACAACTGTGATTAAGCTTTTTCTTCAAAAATCTGAATTTTGCTTAGTGTAGTGATGTAGACGACACGAAAGTAGCGTTTATTGCTCTGATCATTTATTCTCATCACAGGGTGCTTCAAATGTTACTGTCATTTTCGTTGACTTCGATTTAAGCTCGAGATTTTTTAAATGGAACATCCTGAATATTAGTTTGTTTTCGCATTCTACCATAAATTCATGGATACCAAAATTTTATGTAATTCCTAACAGTTCTTAGATTATTCGTGTTTTTCAAATTGTTTTTACAGATTTGGAGAAATATTCGCTTAATTTTCTAAATTGAAAAAAACGAACGACAATAGTTACACTTATAATATATGTTCAAAGTGTCTTCCACCCTGTTCAATACATTTTCTCAATCTCTCTACGAAGTTTGCTCTCTCTGCTCAAATGGAAAGGCATTATTCATTGAAATGCTTCATGAATTCTTATTTTCATGTCCTCTCGTGGTACGATAAACCTCCCATTTTACTGTACCCCAAAGATAAAAATCCATTGATGTTAGGTCTGGCGATCTCAGCGCCAGCGGAATAGGTCATTGACGTCCTATCCACTTATCAGGAAATCCAACTCCTCTCGTACTTCTCCCAAAAAGTGTGCTGGTGCACCATCCAGCTGAAACCACATTTCATTTTTAATGTGATCAAGCAGGTGTTCGATCAACCTAGAAAAGAAATCGAAAAAACTCTTGTCCATTCAATTTTCTTTCGAAAAAATATGGACCGACAAAATAATTATCCAAAATACCACCTATACATTAATGCACTTATATTAGTATTTAATTGTTAACATGAAGAATATGTGGATTTTCGGTACTATAGTAATGATAGTTGTGCATATTAAGGAATTCGTTCCTGAGGAAGGTACTTTCGTCGATGAACATTTTTGAACATATTTTGCATCTTCCAACAAAACTGCACTATCTTATCTATAGCTCTTCTTATTTCCCTAACACTCAACTCTGTATTTTCTACCACTGCAAGACTAATAGCTAATTGGTTCTCATGAGTTAATACTGTTTTAGCCGGACTCCCTTTTTCATACTTCTCGTGGCCTGTTCTCTCACATCATAATAATAATAATGGATTTTATTGTTCTAAACTTCAATAATATAATATAGTAGAATATAATTTTAGGTCCAAGAACAAAAGACAGAGTTCGGTTTCATCAGTAAATCGTGTTACCAATGAGACGCGTGGTTAGAATGGTCTTGAATATTAACAATTATGCTAGCGTATGAAGGATATTCCCATCACTGGTCCAGTTTGACTGGTATAAATCACCGTGTTTTAAGGAGATCAGTTATAGACTTCTTAAAAGCTCCAATCGACAGATTTTTAAAGTTATTAGGAATGTAATTGTAAATTTTATCAAGGTTGTAAGAGAAGGAAGACTTGAAAAGAGATGTTGTGTGGCGGGGTATGGTCAATTGATTTTTATGGCGAATATTAATATCGCGAATTTGTGAGCGAAACTTAGCTTTTTTATAAAGATAGTATGGTTTTTTTGTTGACATTATTTTGTGGATTAGAGTACAAAAGTGAAGTAACCGCCGTTTCTTCATGTCCAACCAACAAATATCCGTTATTGCACGGGATACATGATCACGTCTTCTAAGACCACATATTAATCTAACACATGAGTATTGTCTAAGTTGAAGTCTACGGCAGTCAGATTGTCTTAATGCGCGGCCATAAATGCAATCTGCATAATTGAGGTAAGAGAGAACAAGAGAGTTACTTACAAAGGGTTATTTTGCAATTTCTAGAGAGAATCTGCCTGTAGGATTAGATCAGTTTAAGACTACTGAAAGCTCGTTCAATCGCAAGTGAAACATGCCGAGTAAATTTCAATTCATCGTCATGAATAAGTCCTAAATTGTTTTCTTATTTGGATAAAGTTAGCGGAACATTATCCAAAGACAATTTCAGATTATGTGAGTTTCTTTCGCGAGCTGCCTTACGTCCAAATAAGATGACTTTAGATTTTGAAGGATTAATTGATAGACAGAATTTGTTAGATAGTGAGTTCAAAGTTTCAAGATCCGAGTTCATTCGAGTACATGCATCATGAATGTTATTTTCTCCGAAGGACATGTACAATTGGATATCGTCGGCATAATAATGAGAGGAAAAGTGCTTCAGATGTTTGTGAAATTGAGAGGTATATACATTGTAGAGTAGGGGGGCCAAAATTGATTCTTGCGGTACACCTTTTTGATAAGAGTAGAATTAGAAGACTTCCCCATGAATAAAACCGTGCGAACTCTATCAGTTAGGTAATGGTTCATCATTTTCAAAGCATTTTCAGAAAAACCAATAAAGTGCAGAATAGCCAATAGTAATTGGTGATTAATTCTATCGAACGCTTTGGAATAATCAATCAATACCAATGCGCAGAGTTCGTTATGATCTACAGAACTATAGATGTCATCCGTGACTGCCGATAAAGCAGTGGCACAGCTCAATCCTTTGCGGAAACCTGATTGGGTGCTCGGAAAAATGGCGGGCGCATCTAAATAATTACGGATTTGTATTTCGATAGTGTTTTCGAAACATTTTGAGAGAGTACATAAAATGCTTATTGGACGTAGATCGTTCAAACTATCAGGGTGGGGAGATTTTGCCAGGGGAATTACATAGGCCTTTTTCCATATTTCTGGGTAAACATCATTTTTTATGCAGTAGTTGAAAATGTGTGCCCATGTAGGGCAAAATGGATGGACAGCAATGTAAAATTATTTTCACGCTAATCCCATCAACCCCTACTGCATTAGACTTGATTGAGAGTAATTTTTCATACATTTCGTTTACACTAATAAAATTAAAAGCGAATCCCCTCACCCCGTCTAACATACTGTTCGAATGTAGTTCGAGCGTTTCCTTGTGTCATGAATCAGCATTCGAAGTTGACTCACAGAAATGGTTGTTGATTTGATTGGAATCACCTAAGTTGAGAAGAAAATAAGTTGAAGAATATTTAGACTGTTCAATTCTTTCCACATGTTGTTATTATTTTTGAGTCTATGTTGCATATACGCCTTTTTTCCCGCTTCAAGGCATTATTGACTTCATTGAGAAGGGATTTATAATAATTCCAGTCACCAATAAGATTCGTTTTCCCATACTTAATCAAGGCTTTGTCCCGTAACCTCATCATTAATTTAAAAGTATGAGTTACCCAGGAACTTTTCCTTCTAGTAATCTTCACCGTTTTCAGAGGAGCATGATACTCAAACAGGTCTAATATGAGTTGATTCAACAAAAGTATTTTTGAGTCGACATCATTACATAGAAAAATGGCTTGTAAATTGCAAAGCTGTAGATCTGCCATGAAATGTTCAGAAGAGAATTTTTTGAAGTTTCGATAAGTGTGTAAGAATGAAACAAATTTCTTTTTCAAATATTTTAGTTCACATGTTGTTAAGCAGTGGTCATCAGGACAATTTATAACTTTTAGATTCTGAATATCCAAGTCATGAGAACACATTATTAGATCTAGTAATTTCTGAGACGTTGCTGAATATCGGGTAGGCTGATCAACTATTTGTGGCAAATTTTTATAGACATATTTTCCAATATGTTAGTAGAGAAACTCAATTTAAATTATTAACTAAATCTTAAAATATTAATAACATAAAAAAATTATTGGAAATAATGAAAAGAATATATAAATATATATATGATATAGAATAAAATTATTACTTGGTTTGAGAATCAGTTTATATTATTTTTAGTTGAGGAGGATGCACTATTCTGACGGGTTCTCCTTTCACATATTTCAACTGTTCCAGTTGCAATCTTCTTCACTTTCTTAAAATGTGGAATTATTGTCTGGTTCAGGTCACCTTCTTCAGGTTCTTCTGTATTAGTGATGTTTTCACTTGACGTGGTTGGTGTAGTCGGGGCGCTTATTGAATTTCTTTCTGTTTTTTCACTATTTAGTGTGACTTCATTTACTTCTGTTCCGTGGTTTACAAATTCTTGCATCTTCAGTTGCTCCGCTGAGTATGGTTCTCCATTAACTACTAATTTATTACCTCTAATTTTAGCTAGTATATTCCTTGATCTTGCTTCCTTCAAGTGATTCAGGAGTACTTTATTTTCGATTCGATCTTCATAGCACATGTCGTTAAATATTGACACGTTAGTTCCTTTCAGATAATGTATGTTTTTGAATAGTAATTTTTTTCACAAGTGTGACAGGAACTCAATTTCAATTGTTGTTTTAGTGGAGTTTGTATTTTTTCTTGTTCTTTTTTCCAGAGAGATGCATTTTTCTTGCAATTTCTCACACTTACTTTCAAGTTCTTTAATTTTTACAATCTGATGTTCGATGACATTCAATAGTTTGGCATTCTCAGTCTCAATATGCGATATTATTTCTCTTTTGTTTTTTTATTTTCACATTTTATCGACTCTAATAACTTGGAGGTCATTATTTGATAACTGTGTAGTTTCGTTCATTCCTGAATGAATTAAAAATTAACCGTTGGTGCGATAGATTTTATCATTTTATTTCAAGGTTATTTGGTAGGAATTTGTTAGTTCTTATCAATTTTCCTAATGTAAACATGTATCTAATTTGGAAATAAGGCTGACTTACAATCTGATAACACTTGTTAACACTCAGGAATAGCTTCGTATTCAGTAGTTTCACGTTCTTGTATTTTTAATTTGATCTTTTCAATGTTTTTCCAGTCTATATTATATTACTAATACTTGAGGTTGCTTTTCGTTCCTTCAATATTTCACAACTTTTCAATTGTGTACCTTCTATTAGGATATTTTGCAGCATTCACACGAGAAGCCAACAAACAATTTTCTTCACCAGCGTCCAACGCATACACCATTCCAATAAACTCTTCCTTTGTATAATTCTTTATGGATAAACACAGTTTTTAACCAAATTTTACAACAAGCTCTCAACATTTGTCAAAATTTATTACTTCGTTTCGTTTTCGGTGATATTTAAAATCATAACCAAGTTCAGTTTTCAGTTTGGTAAAAAAATATATAAAAAGCTGAAGATTAAAGATCTCTTACAGTTTAGATCAGAAAATGTGTTAAATAGTGTATAAGATATTTAAAAGCGATTATTTTCTTCCCTTTTATTTCTATCTTGGAAAATTATGCAAATATTTCTTTAATTCTGTAAAAACAATTTGAAAAATACGAATAATCGAAGAACTATTAGGAATAGCATATGTTGATATCCTCAGATAGGTAATTTATGTGTTCAATTTAAAAAAATCGCATAAACTTAAATCGAAGTCGACAAAAATTAAATTAACATTTGAAACACCATGTGTGAAGAGCCTGTATCACTCATTTTTTTGAAAAAATTAATAACTTTGCATCAGCACAGAGTGGCGAGAAAAAAATAGTGCTGAGTAGGAAATGAAGGGACCATCACAATGACAAAAAATAAAAAAAAGATTCGCGTTCAGCGGAAATATAGCTATAATCGGCGCTGGAAAAGAAACTTGTTGGCAGATAGCACTCTCGATCTCGATATGGTTATTTATCTAACTATTCATTATTTAATATCGAGTAATACAAATTAGCATCAGTCTAACAGATTAATGTGAATGTGAACGTGGGCATATTTTATTGTTTATATGAAATAAACATAGTTTTGTACTAGATCATGTACTTTAACCACCAGCTTCCAAACTTTATTATTATTTGATTGTTTCATCCAAAATCCCAAGCAGAGTTGTTGCTGTTTATTAGAAAAATAATAAAACTTTATTCGATACTATTGCCTACTACTTCGCCAGCGGAAATTCATGTACCTATTCGTATAATTTGCTATATATCTTATCTTCAAGGTTTAGTCAGCGAAAGCCATAAAAGGTACCGAAAATAGATTTTCTTAAGACTTGATTGAAACACATCGTATTTTCTCTACGATAAAACATTTTATTAGAATGTATTGTACATATAAACCATCTGAATGACAAAACCGCATCAAAATCTGTTGCGAGGTTTAGAAGAAGTAGCCGAGAAAAAAATTAGCACTGTCAGAAAACGGATACCAACTTTATTTTATACTATGCACAGGGTGGGCAAATTTCGGCACTTTTATAGTCTCTCTCTCTATGTCACTGGATTCTAATATAGAATGTGTCAGAAGAATGTCAAAATAAATTTTCAATAACTTCAAAAATGAATAAGATTTAGTCATCCATCAACTAAGCACAAATTTGGTTATAAGTCGAAAACATACTATGATAGCTAATTTTTGTTTTCATCTTTAAGTTAAGCTTAAAAACAGATATCAAGGCTGAACGATAGATTTTTTTCTATTTCTAATAATCACCAAGTTAACATATAAAATCATCGAAATTTGCTCTGTAGATGGTGGGCATATTTCGATGCTTTTATTGGGTAACTTGAAAGTTAAGAAGCAAATTTAAAATCCAGCTAAGCCATTGGATGCTACTCTAAGGTGTCTGAAGAATGTCAAAATAAATTTTCGATATTTTACAAATAAATAAGATATAGGCATTTAACAAGTACGCACATTTTAGGTTATAACTCGAGAACAACAGACTATAGCTAATTTTTGCTTTCACCATTCCGTTCGTATCAAAACATGAAATCGAGCGTGCGCCGTTGATTTTATTCTTTTCCTAATAATTACCAAGTTACCGTATAAAAGCATCGAAATTTGCCCAACCTGTACAGTAGGATTCTCCAACCTTTTTTGCGTCGAACTTCCCCTGATTATGAATAATGTCTTCAGAATTGAAAATGCAAAGCTTGCCGCACCCCTTTCCTATTTTTTCACGGCCTCTTAGGGAAGCCCACGGCACTGCTTTTAATTTTAATATTAATACATAAGACACTACATTTTTTAAATAAAATGAATGTTTATTAAAAAGGCACTAAAATTGCTCTTATCATTCACACACATGTGATAATAATAGCTAAAATGGAATATTTTAGTTCGACTGAAAGCTAAATGGACAATACTTTGTTCAGATTCTCCATATTAATTCTGTGATTCTTGTAAATTTGCGAATAGAGATATAATTCATGATACCAATATGGATTTTTCCCTCATCCTTTCTAATCTTTATTATCATTAAATAGTTGAGCATTAAAATAGAACTGCAAGTTTGGAAGACAGTCTTGATGATACTCAAAAATAAATGTCTCCCTGATATCCAGAAGTAGGTGAAATTTAATTGCAAAATTCCATTACATACTTACACGCAAGTGACGCTAATACGAAGCGTGCATTAAAAACAAATAAACTTCAATTCCAAAAGGATAATGCTGCGACGGAAAATACATAAGTAATTTCATAATTGATTAATTTTCTCATGTCCTAAAAAAAATGCATATTATGCCTATGTATATGTATATATAGTTGATTCTGTCCTGCAAAAGCCGCTACCCGAAGCCATCAGTTTTGATGTTATCATATTTTCTCAACAGCACTATATTTAAGCGTAATAAATGTAACATTCATTTACATACTGATTGTCTACCCGGTTTCATTCAGCACAAAATGTCCGGAATTTCTCGACCCAGCCATCTCTACATACATAAGGCGGCTTCAACAATTTTGAGAGTATGATTCAATTATGATTTTGTATTTTTCTGATACCGATTATTGGTAACCCCAAGTACCGAGAACAATGTAGAAAAGTTATACTGAAATGGTGCGCTAGCAAGGAAAGTATCATGCGAGTCATAAATCAGTAATGATTTTTTTCTAACAGAACTGCAAACCATCTATTAGAACTCGAAGTATGTGAATCTTTACGAGAGAAAAAAACATCCAACAGTAGAATTGTATACCTCCTCCATTTGTTTTGTTGGTCAAAAAATGAGGACTTTGGTAAATTGAAGTCATGTGTCTTTATTACAACTAAATTTAAAGTATTTACTTTCGACATGGAGAAAATGGTCTGGGACAGACGGACAGTTATATTTCATATTGATTTTTTAGGGGCTGCGAACATCGCATAAAAAACATAACACCCAATTGAAAATTGCTTTCTTCATTTCGTTTAAAGTTTCAAACTCCAATGGTCCCATATATAGAAAATCAAATCAAAAATCTCCTTCCCTCCAAAAATCGCCCCCAGAGAGAGGGGGGAGGGGGCAATTTTTCTCGAACATTAAAAATCCGAGACGGGAGAATTAATGAAAATTCCATATCCGGAAATGTTTCAATAGGATTTTTTTTAAATAATCATAGGTTTGCGCGTTACAGTCTGAAATATGTGTTTCAGCTATGTGGAAGGGGCAAATTTTTCCGAAAATCGAAAATTCGAGATTTGAAAATTAGAGAGGGGGCCACATCAGGAAACTTTTAAAATGAACATTTTTTCAAAAGAGTTAATGTTTCCGAGTTTCGCAATGGTAAAATCTGAAATATGTGATATGCGTATTTCCGCTATGTGGAAGAACAATTTTTTTCGAAAATTGCAAATATGAGACGACCAAATTAAAGAAAAGATTTTATGTAGCTACATTTAAATTCAGTTGCGGTTTTTGAGTTACAGCAGTAAAGTCTGAAATATGTATATTTGCGCCGCGATGTTTTGAGATCTCTGAATAATAAATAACAATTACAAGCTAAGCCTATATCTTTTTGGGTATTAGTGAACGTTCAACATTTTTCATGACTATTACACCCAAAAATATAAAATAAATATTTTTGCCAAAAATTTTACCTATAAGTTGTTGCTCTAAAAAATACAAAATACCTATTATTTTTTTTGGTGGTGGTAATTTTGAAGTTGTGCCGTTGTAGTTTGTTGTAGGCACCAACTCCAAAAGAACCAATAGAATTAATATTATTTTGTGTTTTTCAGTGAACTAATAAAGTCCGTCCAATTTTTTGTAAAAAATATTTATATTTAAAATGTTCAAGTGTAACATTGTCTTGTTTTTATTATTATCTAATATCTACTTATTAGGTATCTTTCAGTTATTTGCAGCAAAACCTACGCTATTCTTTAGCACATTAATAAGTAATAAACTAAAATAGGATTACTCATAATTATAGATATTTAATAGTTATAATAATAACGTACAGGGTGGAAAAATGAGCGGATCTTCCGTATCTTAGGAAACGTTTACGTATGTAAATCTTCGAAAAAAATGTCAAATTATAGTAGGTCCTATAGGAAACTAAAATAAAGCCTAAATTCTGAACAAATTTTGTTCAACACTTTTTTCTATTTTTTCAAAAAAGGTCGTGGAGAATGGGAACGTAATGCCTGTAACTTTCCTAAGACCTACTCTAATTGGGCAACTAGTATTGGCTCACACTGTAACATAAATCAGAATCAAAAAATATAAATATATTACTACTTCTTCATTTCATTTTTCTTCTTCGAAATTATCGACTAAAAATAGAAATGGAAAATGTTAATATGTAATTAGGGACTTCACCAAATAAAACAACTAATCCAGTAATTATCCAGTAATTATATCCAAAAACATTTGGCAGATTATATTAATTAACTTGTAAGGAAAAACAGTGGCAGAAAGATCAGTTTCTGGCACTAAAATATACGAGTATTCTCGACCGACATTTTTGCCCCCAAAACTGACAAACGACAGCCAACAGAAACACAGTTTTTTTTAATTTTTAAATACCTTTAATGGTTTTGTTTATTTGACCTGTCTAGCTCACCCTGTTTGGGATCTTTAAGGGTAGAAATGCAACAGAAATCGTTAAAAATAGAATTTCTAAATGAACCTCCGGTATATAACTAAAAATACAGTTAATTTGAATTGATAAATTTATTGAAAATTATGAATTTATTAAACATAAAAGCAGATTTTATGTTAGAGAAATCTGTTTATAAAATTTTATATTTTAAGATTCATTCATAATCGTTATCGGAAAGGGACCAATCGGGGAACTTTCGTCGTTTCCTACGTTTATAATCAGTGGTTTGATCGTTTCGTCTATACGGTGATCTAGACCCCACATTTTTTCTTCAATTTTTATTACATGTGCAATACATTTAGACCACTTTTCTCCATCTATTTCATTTCACAGCCTTTTCGAACAGTACCTGAACATCATTCATTCTGGATGTGGTATTATGTCTCGCCACGTAATCTTCTAGTTGCGCACAGTGGTATAGGGGCAGTCTAATTGCATTTTGTGCCATTTCATTAATAACGTGTTTGGCAAAGCTGTACTTATGAGCCTGGACTATTGCAAGAAGTTATTTTTTACCATATTGACTACAAAGTTTATTTCTTTTTCCAAAAGCTACCGGATATTATCTGCTTTTCTCCATGAACTAGTCGGTATTTTTATCGCATTTTCTTGTATGATAGCTAGTGTTGTCTATAACGATTACATAACCTGAGGGAATTAAATTCAGCAAAGCCGTAAGTATTTTTTCCTCCAACAGAAAATTTTAGTCCTCTCAATCAGCAGCGATTTCCTATTTTGTTTTTCCCACATAAAGTTAATTTCCCGTAGAAATTTCCTTATCTCTTACAATCTTATGCATATTTATATACTTTATCCAAGGACGAGATTTCCTTATTAAAATTAAACGCATGCAATTTCTTTCTTATTTCGTTTTTGGCCAATTTGTCGAAAATCACACTAAGGCTTCCTGAAGCCGGTTTCGGTTCCTTCAAATTACCACACTTTTTCACGTAAAAGTCAATATATAGTAGATTTTCCAATCCCTTTCATGTTTGAAGTAATTTCCAATAATTTTCAACACTACTTGTTTTACATGTTTCACTCATTTAAGAGCCCTGTATGCGTTTAGTATTATATTTTTCTCGTTGATGGATCAAACACACTTACTCGTCCTTTTAGGTGGGGAGAAATTTTAAATATTTTCCATTTTTGACAATTTTGGAAATATCTTGATGATGATAAAACCCCTTTCAAACTTGCTTAGAAGACAATGGATATAAGCAATAAAAACTATTCAGCAGGTGAGAATTAAGAGGACAGGTTCTATGAAATATCAGGCTAGTAGCAAGTCAAAATAAATGTTTATAGAATTCTTAAATAAATCATACATATATGGAGCTACAAAATATTTTACAATTTTAGAACAAATAGATATTTACTGCAGGCCTCTGGAACGAGCAGTCGAAAATTATTCATTACTCTCTCTCCTTTTCAAATAGACTATAGTTAATTTCTTCTGAAAATTTGCAAACAAAAAGTATTAAATTGACATTTTTGACGCTTGTTTGACTTTTATTCCTTTTTTTATTATTTTCTTATGCAATCATGGCCCACTTCTTCCACAACTTTAAAGATGTCTAGCCTTATTACATATAGAAAAATGAAAAATTGGCAATTATTTAGAAAAATATTGAAAACCTTACACAAAGTTCCCTTTACTTTTCCTGTTTCATACAAAAAAATAATAAAAACGTGGGTTTCCATTTAAAAGAATACTTTTGACTTTTTTTATCTAGTTTTCAAGCTTCTTTTTTGATCGTTCTTATTATTATCAAAATATCATAAAGATGCTGATAAAGTAGATCTTCTTCTACAAGAAAAATTTGGTAATATACATTGTATTCTATTAAAAATAACAAAGCTAGCATCTGCTTCCAGTATAACCGGAAATACGACTAACATGAAAATATTTTAGACATGTTAATATTTTTATACGGATGTACCCTCTATACCCGACAATCGGAACTAAATGTAATTGTTATATATAATGTGTGATTCGCTGATCCACGCTCTTCCGCCTGTCTAATTTTGTTAATATGTATCAGTTAAACCATACCGAAGTTATAGGAATTTCTTCCTAAGATTTTACAATTTAGGCTTTGTTGTAAGTTTACTTATCTATGACCTTTCTTTCCTGAAAGATTACGCCTTCTATCGGTAATGCTAGAGACCCAAAAGTTATTTCCTCAGTAATTTATGTAAAAACTGTTGAATCTAGTTGATGTTCCAATTGAATAATTATTCCTCCAGTGAAATAATCAGTCCGCTATTTTGTATCAATATTTATTCTCTAGATATTCTAGATGAAGATTGGACACTAATGATTGATAATTAAGTATTATTTTTTTTTTCATGGCTCAATAAATGGTGCTGCTTTGCCTGTGTCTTTAAAATAGTGCAGGAAACATGTATAGTTTATTAATAAACCATACAAATAGGTTAACAAATAACAAATCCCGTCGTCATAAACACAATATAAAGTTTCATCAGTCTATTTATAAAAGAGTGCGAAATGAGTTTCCTGAGATAGAGCTCGAAACAACCTGTATCTTCCAACAAAAATACATATATTGGATGCAAATTTATCTAGGTTACTCATAAATAATATTTCACCAGCATTTTATATTTTTATTTTCATGTATTGATGTACTGATTCTGATATACATTTCTTGTGACCCTTATAAAAAAAAAATAACGGCATTATTTTGCCACTGGTTCCTGGTGTTGAATTAATTTTTGGATTGAAAAATATATAAATGTACATATATGCTGTACCTACCGGAAATTTATACACACCCAAAAACGGAAACTACAACGGTCAAATAGTGACTTGCGTTTTACAAGTTAACCCATAATGTTATTGTTGTTGAAAATCCACTCCGATTTCATTGATGCTTGATGCTTGATGATATTACACACCTGCCGAACTCGACAGGGGGTTTTATAGACAAGAAGTAAATATGATATTATAGAAATTTTAGTGTTATATCTACAACAAACTTTCCTTTGAGTTGAATCACATAATTTAGTGTTCATCATTATAACGAGTAACAACTAATATTGAAAACATTTACATGGCCCTTTGGTTAGAATGGAAATAAACAGTTTAACAAAAAAAACTACCTACATGTGAAAGATAATAGGAAGATTTATGAAAGAACCTAGAGAAAATGGATGCGATGAATTCAATGGATTCACAAGACATCAAGAAAAAACAGCATGAAAAGTGGATTTAAGAAGTACAGGAATCCTTATTCGGTGTCTCATACGTTATTAGTATTACAAATTAACAAATCATTGTAAATATTTGTAATAGCTTCTGTGTTAGTCAGCTAGAATTTCCTGGAGCCCACTCTATAAAATCAATTGGTCAGCTTTACAGCAACATTTTAATGTAAGCATACCAGTTATATCAGACATGATACGTTTTTCGACATACAAATTATGTATGGACGTCTATTTTTCCTGATCCGATGTAGATCGAAGTCGGACGACTTTAAATGAAAAATAAAACCTCAGGTTACCTACTACAGTCCAGTCCAGTAATATTACGTTTCTACCGCTACCCAAGTAGCTATTTGTTCCACGTTACAATTGTACAATAATTTAAGAAGAACGCTGATCTCTAACCTCCATTAAAAAAATATTGTCAGAGATGTTAGAGAGTCACTCATGGTACCGATTAGAGATGAAATAGATATCCGGTAACTATCCTGTATCCAGTCAAAGATTAAGTTTCAAAGAGGTAAATTGACGTCCGAGAAATCACAGCTGATGATTCAAGTTGTGCAAAATATATTATTAAAAGTATTTAATATCAAAATGCAAATCCATTTTCGATTTACTATTTCAAATGCAAAATAAAAATACTTTCTCCTTTAGTATTTTCAATACTAAATGCAAACCATATTTGCAAACTAATTCTTGTAAAATATTATTTAGGTTTCCCCCAAAGGGTACCATAGGGAAATAGGCTTCCTCTATCCGTCCGTACGTTGGTTTGTAAGCGGGCTTTATCTCATGAGCCCTAATTACTGACAGTTGAAATTTTCACCGAATATGATTGCCATTCTCACTGTAATAAAAAATAATAAAAATATGATAAAATTAAAAATAATGATGGCTTGACCTTAACAATCAGTGAAATTCTCAAAAGTAAGTACCCATTAATATAGCTGCTATAATAACAAATACTAAAATTAATAAATTATTAATAAAAAACATTTCTTAAGATCTATAAAATCCCTTCATTATTGTTGCCATGATAGACATGATTTTGATACATTTGGATATTTTGAATGCTAAGTTCCTGCCAACTTTTGAAGTTGGTGTCAAAAATCTTTTATCTAAGTATAATTGCATAACTCCAAAATTACCAGAGGCAGTGAAATTCAAATTATTTTGTATTTTTCAGCGCACCATCTAATAAATTATGTCCTAGTGTTTTTAGAAAAGATTTTTATTGCATCGATTGCCAAATCGATATAACCTAACCTAACCCAACCTAAATTTCAAGAAAATGTTAGAGTTTATATAGTATATAAATAATTGTTCTTAAAATTAAAGTTTAAATGCTAAACTTGTTTTTTTTTTTCAAGTGGAAATATCAAAAAGTTCATATTGCAAATTCCGTGAGATAGCAAACGATGCACAAAATACTTCGGCTGACGCTGATATTGCAAAATGTCAAAATCAAATTCACCGAAGGACGAATTAGAATTTGACATGTGGCTAGAATCTTATATTGTACAACTACTGTCAGATTCACTCCTTTGGTCACGTGTGGGATAAAATATTCTTTCCACACCTCCTTTAGAAGATCTGAGATGAACAGAGAACCTGTTGCCTGTGCGAAGTTAACAACATTATATCACTATTCTACTATTCTATGGCATTCGAATAATTAGATAAAAGCAGTCATGGCTGAGTGGGTAGGGTACTCGCGATATCAATTCCGGACAGTTCTCTCAATCCTGGGATTTTAGATATTTGTGCGAGTAATCCCGGGATTAAATGTATCGAATAAAAAAACGAATAATATTCAACAACTTTTAAGGTATTATATAGTATAATAAGAAAATTAACAAAACAACCGTCAAACGAACTTAATGTTAAGGTTTATAAATTTTATATTTTTTTAAATACCGCAAAAATATTAGTGCATCTAAAGTATCATCTCCCAGCCTCGAACGTATTTTATTACATAAAAACCCTGCGGAAGAAAAACATATTTCAGATTCTACGCTTGTGCGCTGCATTGTTAATAAATATTCAAAGGATTTTGAAGAGTGCGCTCCCGACTTCCACCATTTGCGTATATCAATTTCTGAACGTTGTTCTTACTTCTCCATTTTAACAATTACGGGCTCATTTTCTGCTCTTCTCAGAACGTTCGCAATGGAAATCTCATCCTCGTCGCTATCGTTGCTAGTTTCAAGTAGTTTCTCTTCCGTATGTCTCTTCATTATCTAGCCGGATTAAAAGTTTTACAGATTTAATTAGAGAAATATCAGGTATTCTACAGCAATCAACTGGTTCAGAGTTTATATAGACGGGATTTGTGAGATAGCAGAGAATGAGAAAAAATAATTCTGCGTTGCTTAATCCTCTTTCTTAATGAGTCCTGTAGATCTGTGCTGAGTGGTGCGTTAATTTTGAAAAGTTCTGTTGAATTTTTAATGCAGCATCTGTGTCATATATATCTATGTCGCGTCGGCATATGTATTTTACTATTTCAGTAGGTATTACAAATAAAACCATCATTACCTTCTTCTTTCTCAGCCTATTGGCATTTGGGTCCATTTCTAAGAATAATCAACAAATTTAAACTTAAAATAACTTCTTGAAAGTCTTCAAATAAAATAATAACTAGAAAATCTATTCACAGCCGCCGATTCTACAATCAAAGCGTGCAGAATCTGTTATATTATTACAGTGCCGCGGTGATTCTCCGAATTCCGAGGCCGGCTGATCGAGTATCGGTTCAACTGTCCGTCATGTTTTTGGGTTGCCAATTGCAACGGTGTGGGCTGTCGCGTTTCCCGTTAACTACGCCTTATTATTTTTGAAATAGCGAGATGAAGAAAATTAATATATACATAAAAATCGATATTTATCCCGAGACTAGGTCTATCTAATCCCGGTATTTTCGAGACAGGTTTTCCTCCGGGACCCCGGAGCTGACAACCCTAGTACTGGCCTACCATTCAATAGACCTGCACGCTTATAATTGTGCAATCGTCGCTGTCAGACGTCAATTTTGGAGAGCTACGACTACGACTAAACTGCAACTGAAAACAGTGCTACCTCTACCGAACAAACAGTGAGCTATAATTACATTGAATTCAGCATAATATTAATCGGCGACTACTTAGTAACCAAACCCTTTACGTAATTCGATTTCTCCTTGCGATCAGCAACCAGTTACAACTACGTACATAATAAGCGTGCCGGGTTCGATTCCCGGCAATACAAATAAAAATTTTCCGTTACTCATACTGCTCCGTGCTCCAGAAGGAACATCACGCCTTTAGCCTTAGCTACATGAGTAATCGTTAAGTCTTGTCAGAGGCACTTGTGCGACCTGAAAACTCTGGAAAAACAGACCTTGGTCAGAAAGTCATACGAGTTTTTAGGATTCCCTACCAAAGAGGTGATAATGGGACCCTATTACTATCAAACAGGTGATAAATTGAAGCCGGTGTAGCATAAGGTACAGTCCTGTCTCCCCTGCTCACATTATACGCATATGACACCACGATCGCATCTTCATCGGAAAAACCAGAGATTATTACCAAAAAACATGCAAATTGCAGCAGAACCCATTGAAGACTGGAGCAGAGAAATGAAATTCAACGGTAGGTAAAGCCAATCACTAATTATAAGAGGCAGGAAGAGCATCAAACTGGTCGGGAAATATCAAAATTAACCGGGGAGATGTTATATGGAGTGATAAATTAAAGTATCTAGGAGTAATAATTGACAAAGGTCTCACATGGAAAGATCATATCAATGCAACCGTCAAGAGGGCAATTGGAGCCAGGACAAAGCTAAACCTTGCAATTGGGAGACGAAGCAAAATATCAGTAAAGATAAAGCTGGCACTTATAAAAGCGATCATCACTCCTATATTGACATACCCCCTAGAAAAATGAAAAAGATTGCTACGGGTAGAATGGTAAGAGCCGCCAACCATCAAAACGCGGATCTTAAAAGGCTAGACGACTGCGACTAGTCGAAAAATAGAAAAAGAGGCCGAGATACCAAATAAGTCAATAAAGGGTGAAGAGAGAAAGATCATCGGAGGATTCGAATAGGAATCCAGAGTGGACAAGCGCAAAGCAAGAAGAAAGTCTCCATAAAAATGTACTACAGGAGAATGCGCATGTGACGCACAGAGGAACACTAAACTTTCAAGCGTCCATGAAGAGGCGAAATAGAAACGCGTACTAAAATAATTAAGTCCCATTTAATATAATCTGCCGAAATTCACGAAACAATGTAGGTACATGACCCATATGAAAACCTAAATTTTATCTTAAAGCTAAAAAAAAATGTTCAGCATAAATAAGGTTTCGTCTTATCGACCCTATTAGTGACTCTGTTGTCCATCCATCGATATGTCAATGGGTTCTATCTCATGAACAGTAATAAATAGAGAGGTGACATTTTTCAGAGAATGTGTATTTCTGTTGCTGCTATAACAACAAAGAGTAAGTCCATCCATCGTGCGCCAGTCAGTCATCTGTATCTCTTGACCAGTAATGGTAGTCAGTGGATTTTTTCTTTTACAATGGTATGCGAGTTCGACTCGCACTTGGCCTGAATTTTTATGTATCGTGAACATCGATTATTCTTCCACAGATATGACTATGTTATCACTGCCATTTCATTTACAGAATTCACCTCTTCACAATTCTATTATATGTATAGATATCTAACAAATTTTACAATTTAATTTTGAAAAAAATAATCTTTGGGTCATCAGTCATCAACATTACCTTTTTAGAGGCGCCACTGTTAGTATTTTATGTCATTCCACCTAATCAACACATTATTGTTTCTCTACTTCTTCTTTCATCAACATCTATGTTTATACTATCTTCAAATTAATTTTGGAGCAGTTAATAAATTTCTTATTGAAATTTTAAATATTTATATTACACATAGAACGCGAACGGGAAAATGATTTGGTTCCAGAAACGGGATGGATCGATTGGGCTTTTGACGCGTAAACAAAAAGTAAACTGTACACGTATTTATAATTATTGACGGTGCCCGCTATATTTGACCTTCTGGTGATATATACAGGTTTGCTAATATGTATAGAATTGATTGGTAATTTAATTTGGTCTCTTTAAATCGAGCACCCTACATATCATTCGAATCATAAGGTCTTAATAATTGTTTTGTAGAAAGCGTGTAATTTTTTTCGCGAAAACTGCAGGTTTAAATGAAACCAAGATTATTGAAATTTTATTCTAAACAGAATATGGTAAAAAAATCCTTAATTTTTTAATTAACTGTTTCAAAAACATTGCTGCGTACTCATGCATATGGAGGTGTTAGAAACAAAAAAAAGGGAGACAAAAATGAGGATTTTTTTGAAACATCAACAAATAGTCGAAAAGCCCATAATATGTAAATTCTTTGAATAAGATTCATGTTCGACTTTCTGTTAGTGAATAAGGTCATTGACCTAGAAGAAGTCATCTTTGAAAATGGTCAATTTTGCGAGCATGATAAAATATGACGCCACTTGTTATGCCAAATTATTATGAGGAATCAAATATCGTTTGCCTAATTCACTTTCACTTTGTAGTAAGAAAGCTCAAAAGCTGTTAATTAAAAAACGGGGGGTGGCTGTGTTGTGGATACGGCCGTGTACTATTAAATCATCCTGTTACATAAGCTCGGTCTCTCTAGCTGCAGATGTACTGGTGCCGTCGTTGATCCGCTCGGACGCTTTCATCGTTTTACGTTCCCGGCACCTCTTCACTCGTCATATATGATGTTTTATGAGTATCACTGGACTGCTCTTGAAAATCCTTTTCCAGCAATAAATGATCACTACATTTGGAGTTAGCTTTTTTGACAGTTATAGGCCGACTTTGCATTATTTATCATTTTTTTAAATTTAAGACGCAAAGTATTGGCGTTCCCTAAATTTGAAACAGGATGATGCCACACTGCATTCTTAGTTTGGAATGCTCAATAGTACCTATATTGAAATATATAAGGTATTTAATATGGTAACATTTCCTCAAGAACTATTTATAAGAACTTAAATATCTTTTACAGAGTGTTTTGGTAAAATTGTTCCCCCTATTTTTTGGCAGATCCTATATAATTGGTGTTTACTTATTATAAACAAGGAAACGCAGTATTTAACATTTTGTCTGTAGTTATCTTAGTACCGTAGATATTAGACTTTTTCCATACATATCAACCACCCTGTATGTATAATTATGTTGGACTGTCTGCAATCAACGAAGCTTGAAACATATTCATCGTTCGAGGTGGGGATTGATTAGGTTAATGAAAAATTGGTTATGTCTCCACCGTCACCGTCTAGTCGAAATTACATTGTTAGAGGTCGAAGGCTTTTTGATGAATTTCAAATTGATTAAGCACATGTTCCAATGAAAAGATCGACCAGAACATATTTCAAGATAAATTTATTTTATAAATACACTTAACTACTGTGATGACTTTTGAATTGCTATTATTGTTATACAGGGAGTTTCAGAATAGTATCTCCAATGAATGAGATAAATCAATGGCTTGTTCCGTGAATGGATGCTCATAATACAGGGTGGCTAAATAAGTGTGCAAACTACTAGATCTCGGAAACTGTTCGTTGTAGACACTAGCTGTAAAACATAAAATGTATAGTATTTTGTATTTATTTTACACTTTAGAGTGTTTCATTAGTTATCAAATTTGTTGAACTTTCACTTATATTCAGCGATTTCAGAATACAGTGGTAGCAATCTTCCTCTTTCAAATAAAAAAGAATCATCAAATTCGGAGCACTATTACCTACTTACGCCAAATGCAAGAAACAGATATAAAAAAGCAGACAGTCGAAACTGTAGACCTCCTCTGTCAATCAAAACTCCAATGACCTCACATATGTTGGTACACATAAAATTGGACATAGACACTTTCCTAAAAAATCATTTTATATGAGCCTGAGTACAAAATTACACTTTCAGAAAACCCAACCTTTACAATAACTTCCTACTAGGAAGTTAAAAAGAACGCCTAGATAAAATGATCTGTCAAAACATTTATCTACCATATACATACTTTCAAGTTATAGACTTTTTTATTTACAAATATGACAAGAATCATAGCTCGTCTCTGGGTTCCCCGGTAGAAACGGGTATAGATATTTTATTACCGTGGTTTGCTACCCTGTGAAGCAGGTAGGCCTGTCTCGTACTAAAATAATTAAGTCCCATTTAATATAATCTAAGCCAATCTGCCGAAATTCACGAAACAATGTAGGTACATGACCCATATGAAAACCTAAATTTTATCTTAAAGCTAAAAAAATATTCAGCATAAATAAGGCTAAGTATTTAACTTTTATCTTCTATAAATTAGCCAAATTCATGGATAACAAAACTTTATTGGTAATATACCATGCGTTTTTCCAGCGCATTTCAAGATAAGGAATAATTGCTTCAGGTGGTACCAATAATGTTAGTTTATTACAAACATTTTAAAATAGAATAATGAAGAGTATTAATAAGAATACTTTTGCTGTCAATCCTCCATTAACACTTGAACAAGCTTTCTGCATGAAGTCAATTATATACCATAATAATGAACATAAAAAATAATTTGAAAAATCCACTACTAAAACTAGACATAAAGCCAATAAAATGCTATATTGTTGCAAATAAATTGTTTAAATAGTTGCCTAATGACCATGAAATGATAAAAGTGTCTAAAAAGTAAAATAAAGATTTGGACAAAGGCTAATATTTAATCGAATCTCACAAAAAATCATTTCCTTTTCACTCTTTAAATATTTGAATCCATAGAAAAATACAAAAAAAAATATTGGGAATTTATTTATTATTATTATTATTATTGTTCATTATATTAATAATATAATATTATTTATTGTATTGAGAATTATTCTTTATTTTGAAGTAATTTATTGTTTATTTGAGATTTAGAATTCTCATAGATTGATTGTTAAGTTTATTTTTTAGTTTTTAGTTTGTTAGTTTATATTGATGTAAGATATACCAGATACTGCGCACAGATATTAATTTATATCTGCAGGAATTACTGATGTATTGCAATTTCCTAATGCAAATGTAATATTGTGCTGGTTTGAATAAATAAATAAATAAATAAATGATCCATATATTATCATCAAAGTGCGCCAAAATTCCTGCATTTTGATTTTGTGAATTCAAGGTTATAAACAACCTATAAACAAATATCAAATAAATATTTTTATAATTCCTATACACCTTTCATATTTCGGAGAATCGCGATAAAGCAATAAAGATTTTTGTCAAAAAAATTCATCTGAACTTGAAAGATACTATGATTTATCAAAATTGATAAAGTAATACCGATCACAGGCGCCAAAATTCCTGCAATAAATTCGATAACAATACCTTTGAAAATATATAAATGACAAATCTCAATTAGCATATTAGTTCAGACATTTCTTGCATTAGTAGGAGCACATCAAAAATATTTCTATTCTCTAAAAGCATGTTATAATTAATTAAGTAAGCACCATCAAGTACAATTACAACAAATAAACACAGCAACAATGTTGCACTGTTTTCCAACCAATATTTATGTGACATACTGTTTACATTATTTGACCATTTATAAATTAACTTTGCTCTCCTATCATACCGACCGCGAAGGATTTTTCAGATTGTGTTGCTGATGTGGCAACGCCGGCGACTACTCGAGCGACGTCGAACGAAAGCTGAGATTGTGTGAGAATTTCCCCGACGACGACGTCCAAGGAAACCGGCGACGCGACCGTCGAGAGTACAGCGGCGTTCAAGGCGTCGTGACACCGATATGCTCGCGGGTCTCTGTTGCGTGCGTTTGGTAGAAGACGGCAGAGATTTCAGGGGGAGCTTCAATGCTCAACACCATTCATTTGATTGTTTGGTGGACGGACAAAAGATAGACCAAGATGATTTGATTGTTGCTGCGATAGATCTATAGTTTAAAATAGGTGCGATAGCGAATTGATTGATCTCGACAAATGCGCAATAAAAAAATGGAAAAGGTGTAAAAAAGTTAAGATAAAAAAGAAGTATAGTTAATTACGAATTTCTCAGAAATTATTGACGATAGAAAAATTTAAAAAACTCAAACACGCGGAAATTTCCAATATAGATAATGACTCAAAAAACTTTATTTCTCTGCTACTTTTTTTCAATAATAAACATAGAGTTCCGCGTATTGATCCCTAGGCTGTCTGGGAATCGGCAATTGTAGATGAAATTATGTATTGATACATTTAAATATGGATTTAAAAATATTATTATCAAGACAATTGAGAGGAAAAGATAACTTAGGAAACAAACATTTTCCTCTGATTTTCAATAGCTTATATCTTTTGAATCCTCGCACTTTTTTTAAGATTTCATTTTAAATCTAGTTAATGAGTTATCGTAAGAATTTTAATATGCAGTAGCCAGAATTAATTCGTTTTTTAACTTCTGGACAAGACTAATATTAGAAAAGTACTTTATGACATTCTAAATTATCTTTTTTACCATAGTGATAGATTATTGTTGCAATATTGAAATTGTTTGTAATGAGAGTTTCTATTATCTGTGCCTTTCCCAAATGATTATCAAAGTAAATTGATCGGTACTTCACCGTTGTTATCGAAGATGATTTGTAATATTTTATAAAGCAATTTTTACAGATTTTCCATCAATAAAAAGAATTAAATTATTATTATCATATTATTATATTAGGTTTGGAGGTAGGTAGAATTATTTCTTATGCAACAAAATTGAATTATCCATGTTATTACTATTATTTAGCAGTTACCAGAAATATCCATGACGTACTTCATAAAAAGGAGGAGGTATGTCCACGGTGGGAAAAGGACTGCTATGAAATGACCCTTCACGAAAAATTCTAGAAATGCAACTTTGGCTCTCTCCAAAAATCTCATCCAAAGGAGTATACGAGGATTTTTTATGACAAAATTGAAAATGTTATCATTTCCACTTAGAATTGGTGCTTTGTAAATCATTTTACATGTTTACTGAAAGTATTGTTTTTTTTATTTTCTTGCCAATGAAAAATACGAAATATATAATTTTCACGAAAATTATCATCAATTTTATCAGACGATGCCCTCAAGAATTCAAAATGATGTTAATTGCTATTCGTAATTTTGAATTAGATTGAAAGAGTCTTCTATTACCTATTCTGATACTACTTCTCTTGCAAAATTTCAAAATTACCAATACCAAAATACGTAATAAATATTATTTGTATTTTTCTGTGTACGAATAGACCCGTCTATCTAATAAAAGGATTGTGCAGTTTCAGTTAGATTGATAACTTGGTAATATTATTTTGTATTTTTCAGTGCACCAACTAATAACGTCGGTCCAATTTTTTGTTAAAAATATTTATTTCGCGCTTTTGAGTGTAACATTAGTCACGAAAATCGTTGAACGTTCACTAATACCAAAGAAGATAGTAATTATCCTATTAACCACGTATATTCTTTACTTGTACTTGACAGTACTTGTTATAACTTAGGGATCTCAAAATATCGCGGCGGGAATAGGCATAAGTTTTTTAGATTTTACCATTTTAACATTGCTCTAACTCGAAGACCGTAACAGTAAGGGAAAAAATTTCATTATAAATGTTGCTTTCATGTGGTTGCCTCAGATTTTAAATTTTCAAAAGAAATTGCCCTCTCTACATTGCGAAAATACTCATATTTGAGATTTTAACATCGTTGTAACTCGAAAACCGTAACTATTTTGAAAAAATGTTAAATTTAAACGTTTCCGGACATTGACGTCGTATCTTTAGTTCTGCCACAACTGATTTTTTTGAATGGAAAGAGATTTTGGATTAGAGTTTTTACAGATATGTGACCATTTCTCAAGTCTCCTCTCTCAAATGAATCAGTCAATCAAAAAAAAACTCCTCCGTTTGGGTTCGTCGGTCAAAAAAGTTATTCTTAATTATTCAAGGCATTGTAGAAATGCAATTAGTTGTCAGTTTAATTATTTCCATGTTCTAGAATAAGAAAGGTATTGCTGATTAGTTTTTCTTAGATTATTGGAGGGACAATTGTACTGATTGTTTAATGCGGCTTAGCCGAGTTCCGCCTGGCTGTCACAAATGTTTGATTTTTGGTTTAAAGAGCCTTTTTCTTTATTTATTTATAAGATATTTCAATGAAAGCTCCTTCATATCCTAGTTACATTATGGTGCATCGATTGAAACCAATTTGACATCAATATCATAATTAGTTTTTGAGATACCTATTTCAAACGAAAATAAATCACAAACTCACATACATTATGATGATTATGATGATAAAAGAAATGGAATTACATCGAGAGTTCGTATTTCAGGGATTCCTCCTAGGACCATATCAAAATTGAATCTTTGCAAAATCGAACTTATTATTACAGCTCAACTGGGAAGTTAATAATTAATAATTGTTATATGATGTGATAATGATGATAATATTTATTGTATTATGATATGAGGATATGAAGAATCACGATGTATGTCCACTATGTCTGAAAGTTCTTCGTATAGTGGCCAAAAGGGGAATATGATATTTTTCTGTCATCTCGGTCTACTTCTGGTTTATTTCAAATATACATTTAATGGTACCTGAAAATCATCAGAAAAATAATATGAAGTGTTTGGAATGCTTCCTATGCCAATGAAAATTATTTAATCTCTCTATATATAAAATAAAGTGGTTGACACACATCAACGCACCGCTGAAACTACTGAAGCTAGAAGCATGAAATTTGGACAGTATTCTTTTTGTGGCGTGGACTGTTCATTTGTCGATATGTCACTAACTCTTCGCACTCACCAGCTGGTAACATCTGAAAGGAAATTGGTTAAATGTGATATGCTTGTGAATAAAATTAAGCAAAGGAAAACTCGTCAAAAATGTGATATCTAATGCAAAGTTAAAAAAAAATCCTCTGAATCAAGCAAAAGCACTACTGTTGACCAAAAATTCCATTTTAAAGAGTCACCGTATATTATCCATTAATGATTATAATAATATCATTATTATTAATTCCGTGTTGAGTGGATGATAGGTAGATAAGTTATACGGTGAAATCACTGGTGCATCACCGGGTAGCGCGAGCTTGGACGTTGTTAGCCCGGCAACGCCGCTTCAGGCGAGACTCCGCTTCAGTGCAACTTGGAGCGATCCAACGTCCACATCTCTCACAGTCAGTTCAGTAGGCTTCCGATACCCTTTGCCGTATAGTAGTGCGGAAAACGTAGTTAGTTGTGGCTGTCATACTATATTTGTAGTAATAGTAGAGTGGCGACGCGCTCTTCGATCCCGATTCCGTCTCCTCACCTATTCAAAGTGTAGCGTTCTTAGTGCCTGTTCACACGAGCGACGACATGAAGTGTAGTGCGGTGTAAAGGTAATAGCAGTAAAAGTGGTGAATCGCACGTGTGTTGTGTTTTATTTACATATATATTTATATCTATGCGACAACAACTAAAGATGAGGCTGCACTTAGAGGTGAAGCTGTGGTGGCAGCCGGATGGTGGTAGCACGGTACCCTAGACCTTATACCAAGGTTATGATCCACCCACCTACTACCCCTGTTGTACATCATCACCTCGAAATATACCTTCGAACCCGAATCATAGAAATCGCGCCCGACCCACGACTTAGACGACATGTATAAAATATCACAAGAAAAATGCGTATGTTTCATATTACTGATGATATTGGCCGTGTTGAGTTGTACCGGGTTCCGCATAGATAATTTGACAATGACGGACGTTAGCAAAAGAAACAATCACTACCAACAACAATTGCATCCATTATCGCCGCCCAACATCGACAACAAGCTACTCCTTCTGCACAGGATACGCCATCAACACAGACTGATGCGGCATCAGCAACCTCATCAGCAACAACAACATCATCATCAATTGCGGCCACACGTGGAGGCGCTAGTTTTCCCACCGACGACACAGCCGAGCGAGCATTTGGCCCAGGTGCCTTCCACAGACCATCAACAACACCAGCTCCAGCCCATTCCCACCAGGCCGGTGATGTCGCGTCGGCCACAGCGCTCACCAGAAAAGAGGCGGCATGGCGGTGGCGGTAACGGCGGCAAGTGGGCCCGTCACCAAGAGGACGACATTTCAGTGCGCGCCTACAAGGCCGAAATTGTCATCTTGGCCGTAGCGCAGTCATGCAACAAGACCTACAGTTGTGTGTTCAAAGTCAAGCACTCGTACAAAAACAACACCAAATTCAAATTGAACAATAGGATAATGTTCCAGTTGAAAAATGTCGAATTGAACAAGGAATATGTGTTGTTTTTGAATGCCTCATCGACGAGTCATTTTAAGTCTGTGGGAGTACCCAAGCTGGTCAAGCAAAGGAAGAAAGCCAGAATCGAGAAGATAATCAAGCATGCTAGTTCACCCAAACTCGGTAAGTGACATGGCATTCTCATCTCAATTGTGTATTGTATTGTGACAAAAATGATGCTTTTGAAAATAAAGCAAAATTATCTACTTTCTAGTCGTTATATGAGAAAAAATTGAGGAAAAAATATTCCAATACCTTTTCTACTTTGACTGACTTAAGGAAAATGTAACAGTTACAATTTACTTATATTCATGCAAAATTTTAGATATCAGCTCTATTTATTGATCTATCCGCTGATACTTTTCAAAATCCTAATCGTATAACTCGTTGAATAATTAATAGATTAATGCATGTATCCACTTTTCTGGAGTTGAGGCTTCTTGTTTAAGATATTTAAATATATTTCTATTTTTTCACAAATAAATATTCATTAAATCCAAAATTACTTACATAATGTGTTCTTGAATATTAATATTATCTGCTATTTAATAACTCAATAATTGAACTATTTGAGAAATATTTGCAAAAGTCTAACAATTTTGAATCACCCTGTACCTATCTAAGTAAATAGCAAAGTACGTAACAGTAGCCAAATTGAAATATCTCTTGAATGAAATAATTAAATTAAATTACTTATTTTCTACATAAACATGAACAATGAGTAATCTCAGCAATATTTTTGAAAATCTACGAGAATTGTCTACTCTTTTAACAATGCCTTATTTATCATACCGTGTGCTGAGGAACAAAATATGCATTAATAATTTTCTGACGCTCAGTATTCGATGTGAAATTGGCGTAAATGTAGAATTAAGGTTGAGGCACCATAATTACTTTTTTTAATTATATTTACGCAAATTGAATGTCCATAATCTTTTTTCAATAAATGGCTAAGCTTTTTTCACTCTGTGTTATTTAATTTACTTTCAATCCATAGTAATATGGAAATATCAAAGCTTTCATTTTCATACATTGATAGGTATATTTTCTAAAATAACACCCTGTATATTAATAAAGTAACTTTTGCTCCGCCTAATCACAGTCTCTCTCACTCTGTCTGCATGGGCACTTCTTTGTGATCTACATAAATATTTTAAATACCTCATACCTCTACTCTTACTAGAGAGTCTTATAGATATAGAATACTATAACTTGTGGGTGTGGGTATGCAAAATCTCAGACGCCGCCGCGAATGACAAACGCACGTCAACTGTCACATATTGAAACAATTGACGAAGCGAGTCGCATTTTATATTATTACCATTACCTTTTAAATATACTATTTTCTTTTTTTATCTACGGATCAATGTATGAGTTATGCCGACAACTTTTGTCGCAATAATTGCAAATTTTAATCGAGTTATAGACAAACATTATTATCCATTTAAAGAATACTTAATAATAATAATCTACAAACGATGAAGTGCAATAGTAATAATAAACCGATGGCGCCTTCAATAATATATATAATATAATATACATAATCGATAGATTATATCAATTTATTTTTGCCGAATGTAACTATATGATTGATTAGTATCTCTATAAAACCTTTTGGGTTGGATACAGGTGTTCATTTCGTAATTAAAGATCAAAACTTTGAATTTTATAAAACGGTGTCATACTAACAAAAATTTATCTTATCTGTTTTCTTCAATAATAATAATTTATATACTTACTTATATTTTTTGATGCTTCTTGTGTATTAATTATTCAAATTTATCTATCGATTATGGTAACAAAATTATGAATGAAATACGTTCTCGTAGTAATAAATTATCATTAACAATTTATTAATTAACAACAGAATGAACAACATCAAAGTTATTTAGTATGCAAGTACTGTGAGGTACTTTGCATTTAATTATACAGTTAATACTAATCAATAGCGATAATAATGATTCTTATTCAGAGATTCCACATTACACGAAATAATATTATCGATATATTATATACTATGATTATCGATTAATGATACGGCGACTTGTTAAAGCCTGCCTTGATGACCTAATCTACAAATTAAATGGCAATTTAAATATGGTTCGCCTTTAAGCAAAAATCTTTCTGAAATGTATAATATTACGACGGCTCACTCTTTCGAATAAAAATAACAAAAGGTTTGGTAAGATAAATAATTTAGAACGATTCAAATCTTACTAACATACAATCTAGAAAATTTGAAATTAAGTACTTCAAAAAGATTATTCAGTCACTCGTAACGAAGATTATGTTGGATTCAATAAAATTACAGTTAATAAGCCGTATTCACTAGGTACTAATTTTGTTTGTTATATCATAATAACATTTTTTGTATCAAACTAAACCAATACCGAACTATTGGATTCGGCTGAAAAAGGTTCAGTTTGAGAAATTATCGTAGCATTGGCGTGATAGCATTATGATGCTTTTGCTCTATTAGAATAAAATTCGTATTGCAAGTCCTTCCAGTTTCACCACATCTATTCATACTTGATAGTATTTTAGTTTCCCAAAAATACTAAAAGGTCACCAAAATTGAGACCATAAAAATAATCTTACAGTGATTATCAGATATTGATATCATGATAGTGGGGGAACGTTTAGTATAAATATTTTTTACGAAAAATTGGACCGACGTTATTAGTTGGTGTAGGGGAGACCCATGTCAATTGTAACATTTCTTCGTTTTTATTTAATACGCGGTAACGTGGAGGAATCAGAATGCTCGTTTATTTATTTTTAATTTGTTCCGACTATGGTAAATGACAGTTTAATTTTTATATTGGAAAAATTGCGTTCAGTCGGCGTAGAAAAAAAGAAATATTCAAGCATGACATATGTGACAATTGAAACCGGGTAGGTTTCATTTGTTACAGTAGACGGTGTCAGTTGTAACAACAATCAAATACAAAAAAAGAAAAGTTTTATTTCTAATAAATATAACAACATTAGTAAATATTCATTTGAGGATACAAAAATAAATAAATATACCTTAAAAACAAAACATTAAAGTATTCTGGTCTTAGAATAATAAGAAATAACAATACATTATATTATTCTGCCTAATCTGATTTACAATTGCTGCAAAGGAACAAAGGGTCATTATTCGCACAAGTGGAATGTGCCCATTTCTTGCATAGGCGGCGCTGTAGCCAGTCCTCCTTACTGTTCCTGTAGGTTCCGCAACATTTGAGACAAATTGTTTCCTCTTCATCCGATGAAGAATCGTTTGCAGTTTCGTGTGTCTTCCTCCGGTTCTTAGTTTGCTTGATCCTTTGAACCCTTTCCTTAGTAGCGATTTGTTTCTTTGCCAGTAAGATCTGCTTTTTGTTATATTTTTCAACGATCTCGTCTTTCTCAGGGGTGTCGGCAAGGATGGCAGTTCTTCCTTTATTCCGATTCGTCTTTGGCTTAGAAAAATCTGCTCGAGGGAAGGGCCTGATGTCTGCCGGAGATGAAGTTGCACTCCTCTGCGGTAAAGGTGGAAAATGGTTAATTTTAACGGAAACTGGTGGTGTGGTGTCGTTGAAAGCGATTTTAATCTGACTTCTGCAGGATCATTTCCCGACGCATTTTCTTCTTCTGTGACATTTGGATCTGTATTAGCTAACGTTTCAGTGGTCAGAGGCCGGTCTGTGAGAATTCGTGCATGAGAATCCTGCCATAATATTTTTTGGAGTTATTGCTGAAGGAAGTGCCTGTCTAACAATTTGCGGTATATTATAAACAACTATGCGCTTTTCTCGGTTGTTTTTTATCCATTATTCACAAGCGGCATTATAATATCGTTTAAATGGTCCGAAAACCCTCTATCAAGAGGTTGCAATTTGTGTGAAGTATGAGGTGGGAAGGTCAACAACGTTATGTGGTTATCTTTGCAATATTGAATCGTTGGTAAGTATAAATGAGAGCTATGATTATCCAGGATAAGTAGCACCTTGTTCTCTTCGCTTGGTTTAGCATACTTTACATCCAGCCGCTTTTATTCCCACCAATACAGTTTTCGGGACCATCTCGTACAAAATGTTCCTTGTACCTTTTCAGGGGAAATATAAACATTGGAGGAATGGCATTCGCTATAGCATTCACAGCTACGCAGAGGGTCACCAATGTTCCTCTTTCCTGGGAAGTAATAGCCCCGATTTGCTTTACACCTTGAGGAATTAGTCCTCTTGCTGTTTTCCGAACTCTTGGTTTGACCATTTCTGTAAAGATTTGAACTATATTGCCACAAAAATTTTGAATCAAATGCTTAAAATAATTTAAAGACGTGGTGGGTATCAATTGTAACATGTTACAATTGAGACCCACATTGAGTGTTACAAACGTGACCACCCGCCGAAATTAGCCGTTCACCGCGAATGAAATAACATAACCCCACATTTTGAGATCGATTTATATCACGGTTGGAAGCTTAAAAGATGCTCTTTCGCACAATACGAACAAAGCAGAAAAAAGTGCAGCATCAATTGAGTTATTACATATTTAATATAATAGTTGAAACTTACCGGAGACAGTAGAATCTACAATTTAGATGATAACTTTGTAAATAGCCAACCAATCGCGCTGAACTTCTGCCGTATTTTAGAATGGAACCAATGGAACCTACTCTGAAAGTCACTTCGAATTTGGCCCATAGATGGTGCGGAAAAGAGTTATGTTACATTTGATACCCTGTTACAATTGATATGGGTCTCCCCTACTGAAAAATACAAAATAATATTAATTCTATTTGTGCAGTTACTTTTAAAGTTGTGCAGTTGCAGATAGATTGATAACTTTTAGCATGATCTTCACCAGTATCTACCAGCACCAATAGAATTAATAATATTTTGTATTTTTAAATGCACCAACTAATAACGTCGGTCCAATTTTTATGTAAGAAATATTTATTTCACACCTTTGAGAGTAACATTAGTCACGAAAATCTTCTGAACGTTCACTTATACCAAAGAAGATAGTACCTCTTACCCACGTATATTCTTAGCTTTTACTTGTTATTATTTAGAAATCTCAAAACATCTCGGCGGAAATACACATACGTATTTTAGATTTTACCATTTTACCACCGCTGTAACTCGAAAACCGTAACTCTAATGAAAAAATGTTCCTTATAAATGTTGCTACAAAAAATCTGGTATTTAATTTGTCATTCTCAGATTTTCAATTTTCGAAAGAAATTGCCTCTTCCACATAGCGAAAATTGAAAAAATGTTCAATTTAATGTTTCCGGATATTTTCTAATTGTTGATTCTGCTACCTCAGATTTTCGATTTGCATCAAAAATTGCTACTTTCACCCCTTTCGATGGTTTTTTTTGAAGGGAATGAGAAGGGAACCTCTACCGTTTGAGTTCGTCGGTCAAAAATTGATCGTCATATACGATGTAAACTGGAAGCAACTAAAACAATACCCAACATACCTAATTCGGCCACGCTTTTCTCATTTTCCGATGTACATAGAATAATTTGGTACCTACCCAATTAGGATATTTGACGTAATCTAATTTTCGGGTGGACAGCTCTAGGATTAATTTGGTTATATCTATCAGTATTATTTGATCCCAATCTATTTATACCGGATTATCAACTATTGAAGGTTACACAATATAAATTATTGTCTTAACAGGTCTGATTGAAATTGATTTAACCATTATGAATAATATGACGATAAGAAATTCAATTCATTATAATTATAAATCTTAGCTTTCCGTATTAAAAACTAATTATTATTTTCAGTACATGAATATCAAAAAAATAATTACATCTATTTTCAATAAATCTACATCTATATGTTTCACTTCGACATGTGTCAAAGGTGACTAGATATCTCTACCAAAATTTCCATATGGACATTATTATCACTTCTGGTATACATTATTCTTCTCGATGCCCATTCAAAGATTGAACAAACATAAATGAAAACTTCATAAATTATCAAAATTTCTAGAATGACATTTTGGTTTCATGAGTTTCTTTCACGCATTTGTTTTATATAGGTAAATTTCATATAAAAATGTAGGTATACCTAATGCCATCTTTTTTACTTTCGAATTTAGAAAAAATGTCAACGGCATGTTGTATCTGTAGAATATACTGAATATTACGAATTTATACACGATAGAGGTCTCATTTTTGAAGATATCAAGTTAAAATTTGGTATAAAAATCAGTCGTCCAAATATCTCGGTGAGTTTTGTAAATGGACATGATCGAACTATTAGTTTCGAAATGGCGACCGACCAAACTTTTGAAAAAATTCTCAAAAAATAACCATTTTATTTGGTCGTTTGTAGATACCTATCAGTATAATATTAGTACGTTTCTCGAAAAATCCCCTGCATTTAGTAAAGTTATATTATACATAGGAATTGTGATAAATCAGCGCTGGTGGGCCACGTAAAGGCAGGATGTACGAAAACAAATCAATTTGTCTCTCTATAAAAGACAAAATGTCACAATTAAACGTACACACAAATATATTTCTCTATACAGAGTCAGACAATAATGGGACTGTGTCGCGGTTGAATGCCTAGGTCAAATGATCTTTGTGTTCGAAATGCGTATGAAGAAGAACGACTTGTGACGACAAAATTCGATGACATACATTTTGTCATACCATAATGCACACATTGCCATTGTTTTATTCGAAACGACTAAGTATAGGCAGACGTATTCACATGATCATTAAAATAAAAATCAGCTATCTAATAATAATCAATGTTAAGTTAAAATGTAGAACTAGACGCGCCTCAAGATATCGCGTTGCTGGAGTGTGAAAAGTCCTTTGAAGTTGGCAACCGAATTTGCGAAAAGTATTTCATCGGAGTTCCTGGTAGATATTAGATAGTTCGAGAATACTTTCCATGATATTTAAATAGTTCTATGGAATTACGTGAAAAAAAAAATCCATAAGAGGGTAGCAACCACTTTTGCAAAAACTAAATATTTCATCGGAAAATATGGAATAGTTCTAGAATTCTTTTCAAAAAAATTTAATAGTTGTATGGAATTTCTAAAAAAAATTGAAACTACCAAAATGAGGATAACAACCACTTTTGCGAAAAACACTGGAAAAATAAAAAATCTCACAGCAGTTCTGTTCGGCGTTCTCTTTAGTATCCTAAGACTTCTATTGAAAATACCTATAACTTATATATTCGATATTCGAAAAAAACTAAATTGTTGTAAATACCTTGGAGTTATCTTTGACTTTAACATGAAATGGGACAAACATATAAACTAAATAATAAAAAAAACTAAATATCTTGTATATATTTTCTATAAAATAGCAAAAACAATGTCTACAAAAACTCTAATGATGATATATAATGCATTTTTTCACAGTATAATAAACTATGGCATAATAACATGGGGCGGAGCTTATAAAAGTAGTATGATATTATTACAAAAACTACAAAATAAATTATTAAGAATTATAAATAAAAATACATTGATAACTGAAAATTATCCGCTCAACTTGGACCAACGATTTAAATTAGAAGCACTTCATTATCATTACACAGAACTTAAAAATAAATTCGAAAACTCAGATAATATAACTAGGAAAAAAAGTATACAGCTACCAAAATGCTCGAAAAATGTTAGTGATAAAAGTAGCTATATAATTGCAATTAAAATATATAATCAGCTGCCTAATTCTCTAAAGAATTTATCTAGCAAAATGATCACTGTTAAACATAAATTGAAAAAATGGATAAGAGATAATAATACAACTTGAAAAACAGTGAATGAATATAGTGGAAATAAAACAATATTTTATTAATTTTCTGTCTTTTCACTTAAACTAATTAATTATAAATTAAACAAATGTACTTTAACTATGTGAATAGTAGGTATACGCCTTAGGTTTAATTATTTTTCTTAATACATTTCAGTAAGTAAGTATTTCCAGGCCTACGAACAGGTAATATTGTTACCTCTGTAGGAATTACATTTGCTCTCTTGTAATTATTATCTGGATAGAATAAATAAATAAATAAATAAATAAATAAATAAATAAATAAATAAAAAAACACAATAGTTCTGTTTGTAGTTCTCGCTAGAACTCTCAGAGTTCGATCGAAAACCCCAATAACATTTTCCTGTAAATTTATTAATCCATCAGATATACGAAAAAAAAAACTAAATTAAAACTTGTCTCTAAATTTGATCATTTATAGAAATTGAAAGAAAAAAATCTTAGGTACCTACATGGGCTAGAAATTGCTTACTTCTGTTTGGAGCTGTCGTTAAAACTCTTTCAAAATTCCATATGAAAATTTTCTCTTCTCTTTCTCTTTATTGTAATGAAAGAAACCACGAAAGTCCATTGAAAAACTTTCAGAGACCAACAAAACGTAAGTGTAAACATTCTTAAAAAATGTAGGAAAAGACAAAAATTAATAAGAAAGTTGACAAAAATATTGAAAGAAAGAAATTAAATATTTGCTTATAAGATCATAATCATTTTGGAAACTCTGTCACAATCTCTTAAGGAAGAGTGTTTCACTGTAAAGATTCTGTTCGAGACGTAATTTTGATGTACCTACAGTTAGTTGTTTTAAAAGATACCTCTCAATTTCAATGAATGGCTTCGCAACCTATAATCATCTTGTAGAATACTTTGGTAAGATCTACGGAGTAGTCATCGTGTTGTTAATATTCGATATGTTAAGATCACATCTCC
The DNA here is from genome assembly GCA_958507055.1 of Crioceris asparagi. Taxonomy (NCBI): domain Eukaryota; kingdom Metazoa; phylum Arthropoda; class Insecta; order Coleoptera; family Chrysomelidae; genus Crioceris; species Crioceris asparagi. Next base: position 60,492,179 of record OY293829.1, on the reverse strand, counting down.
TCAAACACACATCAAATTTCGTTTATTTTACCAATACATTCGTGTTGCATTCACTAACTCTGTATCAGTATTAAATTTAACTATCTTCGTTTTCTATATTCGGAGACAATAGGCAGTGACAGACGGACAGACAGACGTCACAGTAATCTATAATGGTTGCGTTTCTCCATCAGATGTGCGAAACTCTAAAACTCATAACAATAGTTTGTCTGCGATACGATAAACTTTTCGGCTTAATTTTGTATCTTGATAATTATTTGCTTTTGCTTATAGAACCTTAGTCGTAATCATAATCATAATTGTTATCGATTAGGTTGTCTTTAAACTATTTAACGCCTATTCATCATAGATATAGGGAGATGTTTAGTTTGCCTATATTTTCTTTAACTACCTATGAAATTCGTATTTTAGAATTGTATAAAATGTCATATTTAGATATAAGTACATAAATGTGCCTTGTAACAAAATGAAATATCACAAAATGCTTAAACCTTATTCTCGTAAGCTTCCAAGTCACGCTCTAAAAGTACTCTTCAGAATTAAAATTTGTTTATTTATACTAGGTACTTAGCTACATGTATCAAATTTCATCTGTTATTTTACCCATTTATCAAAGTATCAGATAAACTTGTTTCAAGTATATTGTATCTGTTTCTATAAATCCATCTATGACTAACGAAATATTTGATTATTTTGTTTTATTATGTGAATTATATTGATTATTTGACTTTTTTTATTTTTTCACTATTGAAAAAATGTTAAAGGTGTCTTGCATTAATGACATTACAAAAGGGAACAGAATTGTTCATATTTTTTTTTTAAATGTTCATTAGTTGAGCAACTAAAAATTACAAAATAATATTAATTCCATTGGAGCATATCCAGCTCCTCGTCTTCTAAATCAAATGAAATAGCAATTATTGCAATTGCAGTTAGTCAGAATACTTTTGACAACCAACTTGAAAAGTACCAGCACCAATAGAATTAATATTATTTTGTATTTTTCAGTGCATTTACTATTGAAGTCGGTCCAGTTTTTTGTAAAAAATGATAAATTAGATATATCTACCTAATTGTAAAAAATCTGCATTTTTTTCATTTTCATAGTCTACCAGTTGATAATATTTCCCGTGTAACCACAAAAGTAATTGTACTGCAACTATGTAGGCCACCTAAGGTCTTCCTCAGCAGTTCCACCGCACCAAATTGTGCTTTCCCAAAGTAACTGTACGACTCACTATACAAAATACCTTAATCGCTTCAAATGTGCCTATAAAATTTGAAGAATTTCCTCGATTTTTCCAGGATCTCCTGATCAGATGCTGTCCTGATGACCGTGGGACCACCCAAACAAAAAAATAATTTTCCAAATCGGTCCAGAGTCCAGGCGTCTTGGAGTAATCGGTTAACATACATAAAAAAAGATTCCGACTAATTGAGAACCTCCCTCCTTTTTTGAAGTTGGTTAAAAATTTATAACAAATTCAATTGCTTTTAAGGTCTCAATTACAGTTCAGTGATACCACTGAACGATTTTGTGGTCCTGTCTTACAGCAAGTAATAAATGCAATCAATGTTCGAGAATAAATATCACCGAGTCTTTGAATAGTAATTAATACGCAACTCCATGGACAGATATAAGGAATTTCTACTTATATTAAATTCAACCACTATGCCCACAAGATAGATAATGCATAATAAATCTGATTAAATCATTCAATACGTTCTCTGTTGTATACCTTTATTACTGAGTTATTTTTACAGCATTTCAATAAAAATAAATAAATGATTCCAAATTCCAATAAACAGTTTCACTTATATATAGATATATGTTTTCAGGTTTTGTTGAAAATTTGCTGAATAGGTGTATACTAGCTACACCTACGTTTCGTTAATTTTTATGAACACCATGATGTAATTCAAACTCTCTACATGTATTCTTCAAATTATTGAACTTATCGAAATATGTTGCTATAAAATTGACTGCTATACACATTCCAATGATCATGGATACACATAAATGCTCAAAAAATAACTACATGAGGTATATACCTACGTTTTAATTTGCCGTAATTGACATTCTTCAAATAGTTTAAATTATAGGTATTATGGAAAATTGTAGTTTGAAAAAAAGTCTCACTTTATTTCTGATACATTTGATCATTGGTGAGTGTCTCAACACTTTTCTGTCCAAACAGTTCCTACAGCGAACAATGTTCTTTTCAAAAAAACACTGCTGTATGTTAAATGAATACTTCTGGGACTTACTCATATTGTTATGTTCACAATTTTATCGAAAACTGCTGAGTTTAGGTATGAAACATATTTAAAATTTAAAACAAGATTTAAAAAGGAATTAAATAATATACTTATGTTTTATTTGAAAAAATAAAGTTGATGGTCGTAGCTTAGTTCTGGGTTGCCCTTTATATACAAATTTACCATCAAAAGAAAGACATTAAGAAAATAGAAATCTTGGTCCGTTTCTATGAAAAACACACGACTGGCTTTTAAATGAATTATAAAGACTTTTTGAACTCACTTTATATAGGGTGGCTAGAAAATCAGGAAAGAAGTGAATTCTGACTAAACTGTACGTTTTATGAAAGAAATATCCTAACAAAGGTTTTTGAAGAACATTTACTCTTTTCAGTGACTTTATTTTATTTATAACAGCTATGATATTTTTCGGGATTAGACGTCATCGGTGGTTCTTTTGAATGGATCATCATAAATATCTTGTCATTTTCAGATAGTCACTTTTATATAATAAATTTAAAAAATGATACTGAAGGAGTAATCATTATTATTTATTGATGAAAAACCAATTTTCTCACAAAAAATGAGTAGGTACTTCACTGAGAAACAAGGAAATATTTTATTTAATACTTAAAAAATCACAGGTTGTATACGTACTCACCAAACCCAATAGCATTTAAACTGTTGAGAGAGTGACAATCTTAAAATGTAAAAATATATAGGGTGATCTATTTAAAAAACACCGTTGACATTATATCCCGGAAAATAGCATTGCAGTTGAATGAATATCAAAGTAAGTCTCTGAGATGAGCTAAAAACTTTTTTTGGAATATTTTTTAAATATTTATAATGTATATTTTAGTCACAAATCAGGTCTTTTCAGACTATCTCGCCACCTTGTATATACCTAATCAGACATAGGTTATTTCTAAAAACCCTTGAAGGCCCATTTTATCTTCTTATAGTTTCTTATATTTTGCGAAAACTATCTGTTGGACATCGAAGATGCCGTGAATAAACAATCTCTGTGACCCCTTAGCAGCTTCTGTCTATCCTGGAAGTTTAGTAAAGATTCTTAATTCCAGTTGAGCAAAAAAATATTAGCTATACTTTAGTATCTAAGATAAGACAATCCAGATATATTTAAATAACAGGTGTAATCGATAGAATGGTTTGAAATCAGAGAGCTAGAGAACAGATTGTCGTTTTATGAGAAAATTTTAGGATGGAAAATTGAAATGAATGTGCAGAAATTTAAAGATAAGCTTCAAAAACGTAGAGAAGAATCCTTGAGAATATTCAAAATCAAGGAACAGCTTGTGAACTGTGGAATATATCCTCTAGATATAACTAGGTCGGTTTTTGGACCATGAAAATTTCGACATAAACATGACGTCCGGGCATTTCAACAGGGATCTGACGAAGAAAAGAAAAGAGGAAGGTATCTTTAAAATGAGATAGAAGATAGAGGGTGGTGCTTTGTTGTTGAACAAGAAAGGAATACCCCACTTGATCATCTATTAACTACTACATTTCATCTCAGTTGCGCCTATGGCTACGAACAAATTGGAGCGTCGAGCAAAGCGTCGAGATGAGCGGAGAGTCATCCGGTGAGCAGAGCAGCGAGTCTTAATGCACACTTTTGCGTCGAACCGGGCGGTGGCGCTAGTATGAGACAGGCGCGCTAGACGACTGTATAAATTCCAGAAATTGGGTGAATTTACAATTATACTGTGAAAGTTCGACAGTGAAATACGTGTATTTGAAAAGGAATATACGGCGATGGAACCTTCACAAAATAAACAAGAAAGGCGAGAGTTGTTGGTGTTTTTTTTCTGTTTGGTCACTTATCAATCGTCTCTTGAAAACAACTATTATTAGTTGCTTCACATGAATTTTTAGTCGAAAATGCACTCACGTACAGCACCGACCTTTTAATTCGTGATATAAAATGGGTGCAGAGCGAGCCGACCGGCAAAATTCATGCAGGGTTGATTTCGCCGCTTGACTCGCTGCTCACAAAAAACCCGCAGTTTTTATCCCCACTCCACTATGTTCATCTGTATTTTTGAAACTATTGGTTTGAACGCGCCGCTTGACTCGCCGCTCGACTCGATGCTTTGCTCTACGCTCAACTATGTTCGTAGCCTAAGACAATCCTACTCTACTATTGAGATAGTTAGTTTTCCACAAAATATTTAATTTTATACAAATAAGTGTACAAATAGTATTTCAGTTTATCTGTCAAAGATGCCTAAGAGAAAATTTTAAAATTTATTATTTATAAATCATCCTATGCATTAGTTCTAGCCACTCTGCAGCATTTAGTGTTATATGAATTAGTAGTTGTCAACTTATAAATGGAAAATTGTGATATTGGAGGTGAAATAAAAAACTTGGCTCACTTAGTTCATTTATTAGTGTGTGGAGTTTAAAAAGCAAATAGTAGTCGGCTGTACGCTCTTGCTCTCCGGTTATTTTCCAGGTTATTTTTGTGTTGATATAGTTCTCAGGATAAGGAGCAGCTTTCTTCAAATATTCTCGCCAGAGAATCATGTAAGAGAAATAGTAATCCTCGAGGAAAGTGACTCCTTAGAAATGTTTCAAGCACTGGCGAAGAACGAGGCAATACTGCCAGAGACTCGCCCATATCCTTACTATATTACATTATTACTATTATTCTTATTATTATTATATGCGTTGCCTCTTCGCGCTTCATCAGTCGGCAGCTCAGACAGTTTGGTGTACCTATAATGTACATATATATATATATATATATATATATATATATATATATATATATATATATACGATATTGCGAGCAGAGCGATGCTATTTCTGGTGCGTCTGGTTGATGGCCTGCCAAACTAGCGTCGCGTCCGTTCCTGCAGCTCCTGCTTCTCTGTCCCTCCATTCCTGTCGCTTTCTATTTCTCTGTTCAACTTCCACACGTATTATGAAAACTCCACCAAAGAAGATAGGGCCGTTCGTGACACATTTCATCGCGACGCCGGCCAAAGACGCCGTGTGGCGCTGAAGAAGCAATGAAAGCGATCAGATTAAAGTCAAGCCAGCAAGTAGTAGTAGGAGGGTATTGGGATTGGGTTCAATTTATATTTCAATGTTATTATGGTTATAAGAACTCTGCATAAAGCTCGAAGAAAGCATAATTTGAAATCCTGATTTCAAGTAAAATCAATGCCTAAACAAAGTGATCCAGAAATATTGAATTACACTATTTCGGAGGCCAATTTTCCATTATGAAAAATAAGGAGCCGATCGAATGTCTCCTTGCATGGACATTTGGTAGTGTCTAGCCCGAAAGTAAAAATGCATGATGAACAAAATTCTACTTCATGTCCACGATGGTGAACTAATATGTTAAATCGAATCGAATTCAGTTCTCAACCTCACAGTAGCTAAAGCTTCTTTCATAAGTACCGTTCGAGGTTTTTGGCGATCTTTATTCTCAACTAGACTATGCTTGATTCTATCCGTAGTTATTCAAATAACTTGTTTATCTGGGAGATTATGTAATCCCTTAAAAATAAAAGTAAATCTTGTTGAATTTTTTAAACTGAATCAGGAATCTTGTGATAAAATTACATGATTTCAAGGCATTGTTTTTCATTTATTTCAGCCTAATAAATATCTTATAAGACATATAAAATAATATAACATTGCATTCAAATCAATATTTTGTTTCAATGAAAAAAATTAAGTTGATCTTCTTTAAATACTTAATTTTTGAATTAAGGATTCAGCTAGCTTACAGTGGTTAGCTCTACAACGATTAATAGTCATTATTAGTTTTCTAGATAGATTTTTGTCAGAAAACCTTGGCTTGGAATGTTTAATATAATGCAATTCTTTTAGATTCTTCTATTTCTAACAGTATTTTGGGTATTATTTCTTGCTTTGTATTAGATTTTCGTTCTTCTTGCTTGTTAAATTTATAATTGAATCTCCAACAAAAAGTAATCTTCTAAGAAACACACACTAACTATCTCATATGTTTTTTTTCTCTAATGTGAATCAATGAGGAAGTCAATAATTGTTTAAGCAATGAGACATTTAGAAACATAGTCTCGATTTAAAAAGACTTTTAAATTTGAGACCTTTAAAAGAAGACTATGGAGTAAAAATAATACCGAGCTCAGAATTATCAAACCTAAGAAGTGAATTATCCAGAAAACCTTATAAAAGATAGAAGACCAATATATCTTGGCAGAAGTTGCAATCATCTCAAGAAAATACAAGTTCAACCCATTCCATTGGGGTATTTATTTCTATAGCTAAAACTTTTAGGAAGTAGTTGGCCTCTAGATTTTAGATATAAGTCTGAAAACGGTCCCAGAATTTCCAGCAATCATTGCCATATCATTGTACATAAAAAAGCTTTGGCTTATAACTTAAAACCTCTATTTTCTGAATGCAATATATAAGAAAACACGAAAATGATACCATTATTCATTGTGGATATTCCGTATCAGGGAATGGGCATAATTTAAAGTTTTTTAATTGGTTGACTTCTTAGAATGTATAAGTCGTCAGCTGATATTTTTGATTCTCTTAAATTTTGTAAATGCACAAAAAATATTAATGGGAGAAACAGAACTCAATTTTATAAGAAAACTGACATTTGAGAACTGCCACACCTCATATGTCTTACGAATGTACCAAATATATGGATCTAATCCAATTACCTATTATTTGTCGTTGAAGGACACTGACGGATTCACTGATAATTGACGTTTCTACTCTCTATTAGTCACTTTTCGTTACATTTCTTAAAAGAACCTTAGAAATTTATATGCACAATAGTATAAGTGGTTGAGCAAATATGTGGAAATAATTATTGATATCTGGCTAAACCAGGCGTTATAATAAAGAAAATATAACAAAAGTCTTCATAACCTACCTATTTTAATTCTCTTCATTTACGTATTTTGATTTTCAACTTTGACACTTCTTTTCGAGATATGTCTTGTGGTCCTAAGTTCCATAAATTCTTGAAACTGGTTAGTGCAATGTATTGAATTTAGGAACACAAGCATGTTATCATCTGTAGTTTAATAAAATTGATCAACCTTTATATTTTTGCATTTTCAGATAGTCGCTTTCTGATTAATTTAAATGATATTAATGATAAATAAATAAATTTCCATTTCCATTTGACAACCCGTCCAAAACGACAAATATCAAGAATAAGTTTAGTTGTTGAAAATCATAACTGCACTTTTTATTTTTAAAGAGCCCTCTCTCTTAGAATATTGGCGACCTCTCTCGTATATTTGTCAAACACGTACTTATACTTAAATATACAGGGCCTACATTTTATGCCGGTTCCGAACAGCAGCACACGTTGAGATGCTTTACTAGGCAAGCATTACTCGTGGTATGTTGCCAGTTATTTTCATGAGGAGTGCATTAAAGGATATGTTTCTACGTAGATACCTATATTTTTACACATGAACCCAGTGCATCCACACATAGTAAAAGGCTACCAATCCACTTGGAAAATGTAGCCGCTATGCTGCAATGACTTTCTGAGTGATTTAAATAACGGTACGTCACTCCACTTCGCCCTTCGTTTTGTTATTGTTGTTTTATCTAAAGAATTGCCTACAATTACAATTTCCGATACTTTGGAACAGTTTCATTTCTAATCTATATTTGAATATTACTCGTCTCAGGAAACACTTTGACATTTCAATTCCAACCACTACACCATCACCCGACATTTATGAACTAACACCTTCAGTCTCTTCCCTTATTTTTCATCTGCTTTTGACGATTTGTCACACGCGGAAGATGTGTGTGTGGTGGCCCATATTGAAGATTGATGGGTGCCTGAAGTGTGGGTCCTTAGTAGTTCCCCTCGCCTATCTATATACTTCTTATTCGTGGGTATATATAAATATATGATTTTACAGCTTCTAATTATATATCATTCAGATACTGTAAATACTGATGCGGCACGTGCTACGTCTGTGTTTATGTGTAGGTGTCTCTTAAGTGTGGGGGTGAAAAGAAGTGCTTCCTGGAGAAAGAACTAACTTTGTATATTAACTGATGCTGAAGCGTCGCACGCACTCTTGTTTGCTGATGATAAGTTGCATGACAGAAGTTCAGACAAATGATAAATATCATATATGACCTTTTTCTCAGGTAGATCAAACTATGGTTGTAGAAGAACTCTCTTGGGAGTACATAGCTCAAAAATCAAATAAAGCCATCCATTGTAGAATGATTTCGTTGCCTGTCTCTCTGTCGAGCAATTGAAAAGTATGGGAACCATTATATTTGATTGGACAAATCTACCCAAAATCCAAAACAATAATACCTAAGACTTTCTATCCTCGTTTCATAATTCAACTAATAAAGTTGATCAAATTTTTTGTAAACCTAAACCACTGAAATGATTTTGGTGAAATTTGGTACAAAGATAGACTAGACCTTGTGAAAGGACAAAGGCTTCGTTTTATTGCCCGTGGGACTCTATGTGGTGGGTTCAAATTGAATATTTGTCTACTGATGGATTTTGATGTCTTTTTACCATGTATGTTTGTAGAATTTATTTGAATGATTTGGTAGTGGCTGTAAGTGTAACTGGGCGTACTAGGTGGAGGGTTCTATACCTGTAATACCGAAAGAAATATATCTAAGCTCTTCGCCTGAATATTCATAGATTTTTCGCTATATTTATGTGTATGTACTGGACGGTTTTGTGAGAGTCTGTCAGTACGACTGGGTCTTAAAGGTGGAGGGTTCTATACCGGAAAATTCCTAAGGCATAAGTAGGAGAAACTCTCATGCTGTTCTCTCTTGGTGGATGGATTTGGGTTGGTGTTCGGACTGGTTCGACGTGCGAGTAGGACTCTGAGGTAGAACAGTTCCATACTCAAGACTTTTTATAACTTTATGTTTTCGTACCACAATCTACCAAAGTGTTTGCCCGGGAAGTGCCGGGTAAAACGGCTAGTTTGAAATAAGTAACAAATAGTTCTTAGAAACTATTAGTATTATCCTGTCTCATACTTGGCAGGAAGTGAAGGTACTTACACTATATGTACTAAATTATGCTACTACTAGAGGCACAGTACAAATAGTTTCTAAGAACTAGACACAAATCAATTTTGAATTTTCGAATAAAATACCAAATATTTAAAATATGAACTTTTTTTCTTCTGTGTGATTCGAGTTAGATCTTCATATTTGGAGCCCTAAATTATCCATTTAAAATATATCCCATTGTTAATGATACACCCTGTATATAAAGTCAAATGAAGGCTTCTTAGTCATCCAAAATGTATTTTTTTCCATGACAACAAAGAAATAATGGTAATTAATCAAATGAAAATTGTGTGCACCTGTTGTTTCAATTTTCCTTCACATTTTTTTTGTTTCTGATTTGTTACGAAATCATTGAACCAATATTGTCCAACACGAGAATGATTTGCTCTGGCCATCACCTTATTATGGTCAATAGTGCATGAATCCTGAAAAGACTGTGTACCTTTATCTCTCTGTGGTCGATTTTATAAGCCGTCTGGCGGCGCGCACACCATTTATTTATTGTGCGACAATGTGGAACACGACGACGCGATATAGATGGCCGAAGTGTTGTTATTGTTGTTATATGGTCATAGAATAACGAGTAAGATAACTCATTCTCATCGTCGGCAGTGCCCAGAAAAAATAAGTTTGAATACTACGACTCATACCTAATACCTAAGTCCACACTCATAGAAAACTCTATATGGAAATGAATTTCTTCAATTATAAACAAATAACAGCTTAGAAACACTTATTTAAGTGTGAGTTAGGATCACTTAAAAAGGGTTCCGTACATGATTTTCCTATTAGTTTCATTGTAAGCTTTGAGTGAAAGACTTATATTCGGTTTTTTAATTTGACGCTTAGTAGTTCCGGTAATAATGGGGAAACGGTAAAGTTTCGTGCTCAATATCTTCTAAGCCGTTCGTTGTAATTTACTAATTGGATCTACATAAGATATAAGGTCATACGCGTACCTTCAGGTAAGGGCAGTGAATAATGAATTTATTTAATTTTTGGGATTAAATTGCTAAATAAACTTCCAAAATAAAATTAAAACTACAATTAATTTGAATTGATAAATTGTTTATAAATTATAAATTTATTAAAAATAAAAGTAGATCTCATGTTAGATACATATATAAGTATTTAAAAAATATTATATTAAATTTTGTACACATTGAAAGATCAATCGAAGAAACTTTCGTCGTTCTCTACATTTATAATCATATAGATGTGGTGAGGGGTGGAGGATTTCTCAAAAATACTAGAATATAATGGAAGAAAAACATATATCTTTCATTTATAACTGGATATTTGTCATAAAATGCAAAATATTTTTTTATGGAGTAGAGAATTAAAGAAGGGGAAAATATATCAAGAAATGAAATATTCCTAAACTATTATTTTGTCAAAAAATTATTATAATTACGTAAAATAAAATATCTACAGAATCGTACCTACATCTCGTATGAACAGATAGCTCATAAAGTAAAACCGCGAATTTTTTAATGTTGATGACAATGGCAAATATTAAGTACCTACTTATTATACGCGAGATCGGAAATTGTAGGAACTAAATTCAATGAAATATTAAAGCCTTAAAAGGACGATGATGATCCTAGATATTTTATTATTTGCTATTTTTGACCCACTTCCAAACGGAGAAGGTGAGCAATTCGACTGTTTGTCTTATCTATATCCGCCTGTTTCGCATAGTACGAGTGCTCCGATTTTGATGATTCTTTTTTCAATTGTTGGAAGAGGACCGTTGAGAGTTGGTCTCATTGAAAAAAAGGATGGAGGGGGCGTTTTTTTAATTTAAAATCTGGGACGGCAATGTTTAGATTAGATATTTTTCAAAAACTTCAACGGTTTTCGAGTTGCAGCATTACGGATGAGAAAATATCTAATTAACAAATATGATTTCTTATGGAACCCCCAAAAATATGAATTAAATATTTCTAGAAAAAACTGGTACCGACTTTTGGTAGGTAGATACTGGTAATTTTGAAGTTGTGCTGTTAGAGATCGATTATTATTATTGCCTACAGTTTCCAAACTCGACTTTTTTCATAGTTTGAACATATTCGAAATATCCTTGAGAAATATAAATCACAATCCTAACGACTTCTAGCCAACAGAAAGGTCAATCTCATGAAATACAATGAGTGAATAAGTATTTTGTATACTAGAAGGAACTCACGACTTCTTTCTGGAAAAAAATCTAGAAGCTATGTAAAACTTCCAATATTTCAGGCAATTAAAAAATATGGCATCACCACACAATCCGACACGTGATTTTCTAAAATAAATGGGAATAGGACACCGCTGATGAATTCAATTTGGTTGGCGAAACACAAAAAAATTAGTCTATATTTTTCTCTGAAGTTCCTTATCCATGTTAATGAAAGTCCCGTCAAAATCGGTTCTGCCGATTCGGATATTAGCCCAGATCAAGAAGAGTTTAGTCTTCTTGTCCCAGATAAAAAAAACAGGCAGACGAATAAATATTTCTTACAAAAAATTGCACAGACTTTATTTGTTGGTGCACTGAAAAATACAAAATAATATTAATTCTATTGGTAGGTACTAATAATTTTGATGTTGTGCAGTTGTAGTTAAAAGAAGACTCTTTGCACCAACTTCACAAGTACTAGCACCAATAGAATTAATATTATTATATCTTTTTCAGTGCACCAACAAATAAAGTCGGTCCAGTTTTTCTTGAAAAATATTTATTTCACACTTTTGAGGGTAACATTAGTCATGAAAATCGTTGAACGTTCACTAATAGTCAAGAAGATAGTACTTATCCTATCTCAAAACACGCGACAGAAATACGCATATTTCAGATTTTGCCACTACTCCAACTCGAAAACCGTAACTCTCTGATAAAAATGTTCAATTTAAATGTTGCTACATATAATCTGGTCTTCAATTTGATCATCTTTCGTTCTTTTTCAATTTTCGAAAGAGATTGCCTCCTCCACATAAAATACGAATATTTCAGATTTTAACATCGCTATAACGCGAAAACCGTAACTCTTTTGAAAGAAACGTTCAATTTAAACGTTTCCGGATATTGACTTATGTTTAATTGTACCGTATCAGATTATAGATTTTCGAGAGAAATTGCCCCCTCGACTCCTTTGGGGGAGGGGGAGGGAAGTAGATTTTGGATTGGAGTTTTTATGAATATGGGACCATTTCATCAAAAATCATCAAGAACGGAGTACGTTCACGCGCGCACAAACTAGAAAAAGCTGACAGACGAATTGTATACCTCCTCCGTTTGGGTTCATCGATCAAAAAAAAGATAAAAACGCTTGTGGTTCGGTTTTGTTAACATCCACATAACGTTATGAACTTAAGAAAAATTCTTGAAGCTTATTTATAGATATGTTCTGATGTATATAGATATCTATTCAAAGAGGTGTATGTGACGGAAACTACCTATCTTCGGCTATGCTGAGTATAGAGTATAGAAAAAGATAATACTGACCGTCTTTCTTAATTAGATCAACATTTCTTGTTAAAGATTGTCGATATTGTGAAAAACAAAGGCTTTTCACTCTTAACCAAATTTGCATTTTTCTGTAAACCTCGTATACGAATGCAAAAAATTGTTATCTGATTATTTACATTGCGTTTTAATCCATGCTAAACTTTTTATCAAGAAAACATTTTTTTCATTACACGAATTATAGAAAAGCTTTCCATATAGTGCCGATTTAATTAAATAAACCAACTTTACAAAATCTCATTAAAATCGGTTGAGTATTTTCAGAGATTAGCGTGAACAAACATCGTGACACAGGATTTTTGACCGACTTTCAAACGGAGGAGGTATACAATTTGACTTGCTTTTTTTATGTTTGTACGAGCATTGCGTATAGTAAACTTAATCTGATTTTGGTGATTTTTCATGTGAAAGAAGAAAGATGAGAAATTGTTCCAATCAAACAACTTCTCCTTCCCCCAAAAAACTGCTCCAGAAAAGGATGGAGGCTCGGATGGAGGGGACATTTTTTTAAATCGAAAATTTGAGAGGGAAATATTAAAGAAGATACAATATCCGGTAGCTTTTAAAGGGGAAATTTTTTCAACAAATTTACGGCTTTTGAGTGACAGCTTTGGTAAAGTATGAAATATGTGTGTTTCCGCTATGTGGAGAGATATTTTTTTTGTAAACCGAAAATATGCAAATAATATATAATATGACTAATATTACTATCAACATTACCAGCACCAGCAGAATTAACATAATTTTGTATTTTTGACCGACTTCCCAAACGGAGGAGGTATACAATTCAACTGCATGTTCGCGCATCTTACTTTGTAAACGTGGTCCGATTTTGATGATTTTTTTTTTTCATTTGAGAGAGGATTATTGAGAATTGGTCCCATTGAAAAAAAAACAAAATTAGACATGCCTTCTCCCCGAGATTCCCCTCAAAAACTACCCCCAAAGGGGTTGGTGAGGAACAAGTTTTCTGGAAAAGTGAGAATCTGAGACGGCAGAATTAGAAAAAATTCCATACCTATCTGGAAAACTTTGAATTGGACATTTAAAAAAATAATCATAGGTCCTAGATTGGTGGGAAGCAATTTTTCTCGAAAAGTGAAAATCTGAGGAGGCAGAATTAAAGAGAAATCCATATCCGGAAACGTTTAAATTGGACATTTAAAAAAATAATCATAGGTGCTAGATTGGTGGAGAGCAATTTTTCCCGAAAAGTGAAAAGCTGAGGAGGCAGAATTAAAGAGAATTCCATATCCGGAAACGTTTAAATTGGACATTTTAAAAAATAATCATAGGTCATAGTTTTTGTAAGAAAGTTTTGTGATATATATTAAATAATTTTTTTCAAGGACTTATAGACTTCAAACAAAAGTCATATCTATTGCTTAGGACTTTTTAAAGCCACCATTTTTAAGCCAACAGAGATCTGTTTTTTGTTCAAAATGTGTTACAGAGCTGATTGTTTGGGGTAAGATTGTCCAAAATCCTTGACGTCTGCCCGGACGAAGGGAATAAACATTCCCTAATTTTTTTGGTTCAAAACAGAAATAATAATTCTCCTGCAACCCCCTCGGATTTTCTCTGTGATTAAATATGACAGTCAACAAACATATTCATTTAGGTAAATCTAACCTAAAGATCATCAAACAATAAAAATCAGAATACCAGCCAATTAATATCTCAATTTAAATGAAAGAATGTCTATGTAAGCCCAGACACATAGGAATGGAAATTAAATTATAGATCATATGGCCGCTTTTATGTATACTTACATTTTCATTTATATGAAATATTCATATTGTTAATTACTCTTTCATTTACTTATAAAAATTAATTACTATCCATCCAGGCAGCAAGCACATTCAAAGCCACACATAAATATCTAATGAATTAACTATACACATATATGTGTCGTGACCCGATTGTAGAATTGCCCATATCATGAAGCGATCGAGTATTTAATGAAATTCATGGAATTCTGGAATCATGATGTGATTTGGTAAGATCGAAGAATGGAAATTATTTGTCGATAGGGCCAACTTTATGTACGAGTATTTTATGATACCTATGGCTGAATATAAATGATCATATGAATAAAAAATCATAATGAATGAAAGAAGCTTCTCGCTGAAGTCAGCCATTTAAAATTAAGAAGTTAAATAACTTTAACAAATATCTTTAACAACTTTCTGAGGGCTCTAACTCAAAGACACATTATCTGTTTTGATAAATCTCCTGTTTTTGAAAATTTCTGATAATGATTATTAGCCATTGTCATAATCAATCTTAGTTCGGAACTTATTTATATGGATACTAAAATTGTCCCGTTTGTCATTATCGTTACCATAGAGAGAAAACTACCTTCATTACCATAGCACCTAACTTAAGTAAGGCATATCAGGAATCTGTATTCTCAAATTTGCTTTTAACAGAAATAGGTGTGCCGCAAGGCTCTATTTTAGGACCAGTACTATTTATTCTCTATGTTAAAGATATCACAGAAAACATTGATGCTACGGCAAGTAAAAAACAACGCGCAAAATAGTCTGAGTGTTCTATGTAATTGATTTGTATAAATGCATTACATCTCAATTTGAATAAAACAGTCTATATGGTATTTCACAACTAATAAGAACTATAATATAAAATTAACTAACTAACAAGAAATAACCAGAGTGGAGAATACAAGATTTCTTGTTAAAGAATATCGATGGGCATCTTAATAATTGTATTGGAGATGTCATTTCGAGAGTAAGAAACTTAGTTTTAGTTTGTTTCCTTTTCAGAAACTTGAAGAATGTTTTGACGCTGGAACAGTTAGTTCAGTTATATAATGCGCAGGTAACGTCCCGATTATGATATGGTGTAGCTTTTTGGGTACCTCTTCCGGTGTTAAAACTGTTTTTGTAAGTCAGAAGAGGGTGGCTGGCATTAAACAGTGAGAGTCTTGTAGGCAAATTTTTAAATCTCCGAACATCCTTACTTTACCTTCAATTCTCAAATTGGAGTTAGCTATATTGGTTCATGACTGTAAGAGTACTTTTCACGAAAACAGTGATTATAACCAGAATTTCACACATAACAATAATGATTTCATTATTAATGCATTTAAATATAAGATAGGACCACAATCACCTATGAATTTGGGGATGAAGGTTTATAATAAATTGAGTAGCGAAATAAAGAACTCCCATAACAAGTTTTTATTAAAAAAAATGTTGAAATCCTTTTTAATTTATAGATATCTCTATTGCATAGCCGAATTTTTATACTAAGGTTTTATTTTTAGAATTTTAGTAAGTAAGTAAAGTAAAGTATTGTTTTTCTTTCTTTAAAATGAAGAAATTCCTATAGTTGGGAGCCAAATAAGAACATTGATAGAAAAAAGTTATTTCGACACTGTCTTGATATTATCGTTATCATAGTGACTAACAAACAAACTAAGCTATTATCGTACTTAGATTTATTTATAAATACGGCTGTACAACTGAATGAATTTTGAATATAGGTCTTTACTAAAGTTATCATGGAAAATTCAAGCAAAATCTATTAGTATGGAATCCTCTGCTAAAAGCGTCCTTATCAACTATTTTGAGATAGGTATTTTTGTTAGGAAATCGATGCATGTTCACAAAGCTGTAATTCTATGATCGGGCAACGATATATTCTTATACACTGGAGTAGGCACAATGTTGAGTAGCGGAAATAAAACAATTCTCATGTTCAATGTATACAAATGTGAGAATTTGTGTATATTAATCATTATAAGTTTAACCAACTATATAATAAAAAGAGGAGGTAAACGATTCGACTGTGATTTGTTTTAGGTAAACCCTATTCTTTCGAGTGTATGATTTGGAATTTGGTAGAAATTAAACTAGTGCATATAAAACGGGCTTTTCAAGATCTTTCATACAATATACCTATATCAGATGGAAGTATTACATAATATGCAATTTTTTTATAGATTTTCCAATCCACCTTGAAGCTAAAAATTTTGGGAAAGATTAATTAGAGCAACTAGAACCCACTCCTCAAGAATTCATTAGTTACCAAAACATTTTTTTGTTTCAAGTCTTGAAAGCCTATTCTAGTGGAGAATGGTAATCCCTTTATTTGTTATTCACGGCAAACGATTCAAATACAAAAAAATATGATTTTTATTACATCCTAACTAAATACTGAGCTTGGAATGGGATCCAGAAGCATGCAGAAGCCTACGTTTTCCAAGAAAGATCTCACATTTTTTTACAGTGGCATAATATCGAAAGGACGAAGTTGTAGTATTGCAATTGAAAATGATCAGTCATCAATTTAAATGATTATTTCGAATATCATCGGTTATTTTCTGCTTAAAATGTGACGAAAATAGTATTTCCAATGATTGGTAACACGCAAATATGGCCTTACAGAGAAACCACACGACAAATATGTGTATCTTAGAACATCAAATTAATTAGCATGAGAACGTGTATGTGGGAACGAACTTTTTAAATGGTTTTATTTAGTTTCACTTTCCAATTGTATGAATCTCGCAATAAAAAAAAGAATAATTATTGTAGGGAAATTTTGCTAGCGATACTTCTGACAAAATGACCGAACAAGGATAGTTTTTTGCTTTTTTTATGTTACAAATTTTAAACAATTATAGATCTGTTGATTGATTCTTTTTTGATGCCGAAATCAACTAATCAAACTGTATGTAAGATGTTTTCATTATCTCGAAAGAAAGGTGATATCGACTGCAAGAGTTTCTTTAACAACAAAAGACTTAAGCCATCTTCACACAATGAATAATTGCATAAATAGAAGCCTTACAGGTTTGCAAAATTATGAATTGGTGGTTTTTGTTATAAAAAAGATGTCAAACGCTTTTCGTCTCAATTTTCATGAGACAAATTTGAAATGTACACTTTTCGTTTTGTTATGTTTCGCATCATATGTAACATGTGATAGGTATCGATTCTAATTTTTAAGTACACCAAAAGAGAAGTTCTTAGTTTGAAATTGAAACCATTACGATTTAAAATTTGACACCTTAGGTATTCATGGACTGTAGAAAAAATTCAACCTAACATAATTCTATTCTAATTGCCGAAGCTATTTCTTATTTTTCTATTTTGTCGTGTAAGGTTTACATATACATACTTCATCTGTAACCAATGTGACACAGTATACATTCAATTTCTTTTAAAAACGGACATAATACTAGAACTCTTTTCTTCACAACGATTTATCGAAGGAAAGATTTTGACAGGTGATCAAAAAAATTGGAAAGCTACATAACTTCGATATTTCCCATCAAATTAAAATTGAACCCCATTCTTATGGCGGATTGGTAAAATTTCTTATTGTCACCTTCTCCACAACTGAAACAAACCAATTCTAGGAGGTTCCAATAAAAAGAGATTAGCTACGTTAGAGTTGATCCTTTTGCTCTGTACCTACTGACTAAGATGGGGATTCTTTTGTTCATATAGGTATCTTAGTTTGTCTTACTATAAGGCACATTTATTTGATTCACCGTGATGTACTGATGTCATTGTACATGTTATATGGACATATTATATATACGGAAAGAAGCAACTATCTTAGACTCCAAAGGATTTTGAACATGAAACCGACTTGTCTTCTCAAGTATATCATTTGGTTTATACCTATTCTTTTCAGAAAATCATCATTTACAAAATTTTAGTAGCTAAAATGGAGGCGGTTCTGTCCACTACGACATTATCCACGACGTTGCTATTTACTTTTGTTGTTGTATTCGAAATTAAGAAATGCGGCAGAAAGAATTATAGAATTGCGACCTTACAAGGTCCACGGCTCGAAACTGCTTTCCCAATGATGCACATTTGGACACACAGAGTTCTTCTTCTTCTGTAAAAAGAATAAAGATCAAGTATATCATATATGGAAACAATCACTGTAAATGGAGAACCGGGTAATGCTGGCTGTTGCGTGGACATGGCAGTCTATACTAGTATGTAAGTATGTATGTACGAACACAGACATTCCAATATTTCGAATAACGAAGACACATACACACACACACACATACCCGGCTGCTGCACACTGGCTCAAGCAGCCGGCTGTGAGAAGGCCCTTTAACAGTTATAAAACCACGCAGCTTAGCAAGCAAGCGGCGGACCAACCTGCAGCCTGGGAAAATTGTGAGAGCGCGCTACGAAGAGGTCTGCGCCAATAATGTTGTTTTGTTTTCCATGACCGGCAGACGCTCTTGGAAGCATTTTTCTCATATACTCATTTCGAAATCTATTCAACAATTAGAAACTGACCCATAGAAGGTAAATTGTTCAGGACTGATGGACATTCTTGTGAAAAACACATTGGCGACGTGATTCGATCCTTGATGCATAATTGATTATCAAATATGAGAATGAGGAATAGAAATATTTGAAATTTCATATAGTTTGAAAGATGTGTATCTCTACGATAAGAAATTGAGTTGGCAAACAAAACTAATTGAAAAAGTATCCTACAGTATACAGGGTGTTTCATTGATAATTCGAAATATTTGAATAGTAAGGCTTGTGCTCCAGCAAATACATTTTATCATGACCAGTATTTTTGTCGAACAGTTATTAAACTTGGCAGGCAGTGTATTGTACCCAAATAATCATTTTGTTTAATTTATGCGATAAAAGCAATCTTATGACGAAAAAAAAAATACGGACGTCATTAATACACATTCAAATCAACATAATTGTGCGCAGCCTTATATTGAACTTGATTTATCTCGAAAAATAAAGAATATGTCGTTACCTAGAAAGAGAAGATTGAATAGAGAAATTAATACTAAAATGAAAATTTCGCCAGTGGCGAAAGAGCAACCACTTCCTTAACCTATCGTGCGCCTCTATTAGTAGACAAAAACTTGTGTTTAACATAATATAGTGTGGAGTACAGTACCTACACTTCTTGCCCAGTTCTTGCCCAGTATGGAAGGGATATCAATGATGGTTTTAAATGAATTGAGATAAATAAATTTATAATTTTCAAATAAAACACCCTGTAACTCAGCTATGAGCCATATTTTCTGAATGTGATTTGAGTTAAAACTTCATATTTCGAGCCCAAGATATACCAACTGAAATATTTCCCATTATAAATTTACACCCTATATATCGGAATTGAGGTATCCCTCCGTACAATTGATATTTCAATGCAATAAACATAGGCCATCCACCACATTTGAGAAAACTACTAGAGTTGCTTATGCCTAACACAATTAGGTTAACTGGGTTCCCTGAAATGAACTAAACTTTTTACTGGTACCTATTCAAATATCAATACATTTTCCAGACTGTTGCAAATTACGAATCACTAATTCATCTCAACCGAAATTTGGTCTTCGTTATGAAAGTACAGGACGTACACTAGTGCCTGCAGTAATTAGTTTTTGGCTCCACCATGATTTAAATACCGTAACAGTAACTTTACTTACTCATGCTCTGAAATATATGTTTCCAACCAAAGCTAACATATCCTACAGATGGGATTTAATTGAAAACTCAGTATCATTAACATTATCTTTGGATACCTGAGAGATCGATAATTTCACTTTCTTAGGTATATTTCTTTTGGAAAACCTGTCTTGAAATTGTATTGTGGCGAAGGTGCTATATATCCACGATAATTTCTCATGTTATCCAAACAGCTAATTCTTCTCAAACTTGATTTACTTTACTGCTTTAGTGCAGAAAATAGAAAAATTATACACGCAAGCTCTGGCTTTACTGTCTGTCAGTCACTGAATCAATTTAGAGAGGATTTGAATATTTGTTTCAAATTATACTTTCAAACTAAAGTATTCGAAAGCTCAAGGCAACCTAACAATATAATACAAAAAAAAACTATTTTTTAGTTATGTCACGCTCCCTGACAGGAGTAAATTATAAATGGAAATCACTGAGATGCATTTCACGAAATAACTTTTATAGTTCGTACTTAAGTTCAAATTGAGTTTCCCAAACAGGTGTTGCAAAAAGTATTAACTCTACACGTGAATAAACGGGCGAGAATGACAATGAGGGATTTTCAATATTTGCTTCTAAATGACAAAGTAGCATTTGGGCTCATGTGGATTTTGCTAGTCGCCTGTAACTTTTCCTTCTGTGAATTTGATTCATAAGTAACCTCCTGTTGACGATTGTCAGATGATATTCCGCACTTCCTTCATTCTTTCACTAAAAACTACATTGCAAATAACCTCTATGGAATAATATCAGAATCCTTGTCCCAAAATTCTCATCAAAGTTTTCTATTTTGCGATACTGACTAGACTATAATCTATGAATGTCAAATGTACCTACTTAAAGAAAAGCTGTTAAAATCGAGAATTTACCCATTACATTTGCTACTAAATAGGAGAAATTACTGCAAAATTTATTACATCAACAAGGTCGCGCTAATTTATTACCCTGTTAATTTTGATAGTTCACAAAGTTATAATATATGCTCGTCTGTAATATTTACAACATCGTAAGTAATACTATTTCCTAGGTAAAACTACACAGTTCAATCTATATATCTTTCTTAGTGGTCTCATTCCACCTTCTCTTTAATCTGTTTGATTTAAGACATTTAAAATTAGAGCTCCATCCGGACGTAGTACTTATAAACTTGGTACATTACCAAAATGTCTTCTGGAATAAACATTCACAAGTTAAGCTGTCGGACAAATAACAACTTGCTTGGATATTTATCAATATAATCTTCAGGTCTATATTGCTGAATGAATGTCTTACATTGAGGTTTTTCATTAAAGCGGTTTTTCTAAAAATATAAATTTGAAGTTTGAATGGCACAGAATTAATCAAAAAATATTTGTTCCTTAGATAAAAATATAAACAAAAGGTATTGTAGATTTTGAGTGGGCTACTTTTTAGCTTATTATTTTGGAAATACATGGTATTATTGCCAAAATGTCTAACAGTCACTTTAACTAAGTTAGATTGGCATTACTATTCAAAGTATTTGAAATTTAATTTAATGGTAAACTTATTCGAAGCACTTTATTTTTGACCGACTTCCCAGTGGAGCGCATAGCTGTGCGTTAACACTGACCGACTTCGACCATCGAAGTTAAGCAGCGCATTACGATGGAAACGGCTTGGACGAGTGATCGTTGATGCGGGCCTTTTCAAGGCAGAGAAGCCGTCAACGCTCGAATACTAGTATGGCACTCACAGAAAAAGACTTCCCAAACGGAGGAGGTATACAGTTCGACAGTATGTCTCCTTGTTCTTTAACTACTCACTAGGAAGTTATTGTAATGGGTTCATTTTAAGATACCCAAAGTCATATAAGATGGTTGTTAAGAAAATGTCTTTGTGTCCGGTTTTGTGTGTACGTATGTATGGTGTATGTCGTGATTTTTCTACTACATTATGTCGAGAACGAAAAATGATAGCGACATGGTAATACCTTTGATCGATACATACTCACATAGCAACAAGCTGATTACTTGTTGGCCAAAATCTCTAGGACATTTTTTTGTTAATATAACAAATGGACGAATTTTAAAAATTAAATTTTGTACTATCGTAATCAAACTTGTCACAAAAATCAGTCGTTGAGTATGAAAAATTTAGATTATGATTGACTTTGTAATTTCAGTATGGTGGCCTTCAAAAACCTAAAGAAATCAAAAAAATTGTCCATGGCTTAAATGATCTTGAAAATAACTTTGATTGACACATGCGACTTCAAGCTACATTTTTGGAATACCTACGTAGAGTTACGATCATTCTACTGTTTTTTTTTTTATTTCACGTTTGTAGAAATATAACTTATAGCTTTTACAGGTTCTATTTTCTGAACAACACTGTTCCAGATAATGATCTGCGTAAACTCGACTTGTCAAGAAAGTGATCTGACATTAATGATAATCAACTAAATTTTTTGCAACTTATTCTCTACTGAAGAGCATTTATAGAATCTTGACAGTTTAGTAAACACTTAGGTCATTAAGAGGTATCAAAATCAGCAACAAAATGTATGGCATTTAATTTAAATAAATATTTTTTACAAAAAATTGGACCGACTTTATTAGTTGGTGCACTGAAAAGTATAAAATAATATTAATTCTATTGGTGCTGTTACTTTTGAAGTTGTGCGGTTGCAGGTAGATTGGTAACTTTTGGCACCAACTTCACAAGTACCAGCCCCAATAGAATTAATATTATTTTATACTTTTCAGTGCACCAACTAATAAAGTCGGTCCAATTTTTTGTAAAAAATATTTATTTCACACTTTTGAGTGTAACATTAGTCACGAAAATCGTTGAACGTTCACTAATACCAAAGAAGATAGTACTTATCCTATTACCCACGTATATTCCTTGCTTGTAGTTGTTATTATTGAGATCCCAGAACATCGCTGCGGAAATACGCTTGAATATTTTAGTTGTTACCATTTTAACACCGATTTTACTCGAAAACCGTAACTCTAAGGGAAAAATGTTCAGTATAAATGTTGCTACAAATAATTATGTCTTTCATGTACTGCAAACAGATTTTCAATTTTCGACAGAAATCGCCCTCTCCACATAGCGAAAATAGGTATATTTGAGAATTTAAAATGTCTCTATGTCGAAAACCGTTACTCTTTTGAAAAAATGTTCCATTTAAACGTTTCCGGATATTGTCCTATCTGTAATTATATCAACGCAGATTTTCAATTTTCGACAAAATTTGCCCCCTCCATCCCCTTCGGGGGCGGTTTTCGGAGGGAACGAGATGTCGGATTCTCTTTTTTATGAATATGGGACCATTTCTCAAGCCTCCTCTTTCAAATGAATCAAAAATCATCAAAATCGGAGTACGTTTACTATATGAAAGGCGCGCACAAACCCAAAAAAAAAAAAAAAAGCACACAATCGAATTGTATACCTCCTCCTTTTGGGAAGTCGGTCAAAAAATAAACAGCATACCCTCAAAACATTTTTGGGTCACTGTATAGTTCAAAATAATTTGGGTATAGGCCTTACATTACACATAGAGTTTGCAGAAAGTGAAATTCATAAATTGACTATCAACAGTGCTATAGCACACGAGAGCTGAGATGGAGGATACTGTACACTTTAGGGGATACAATAGAAAACATTGGTAGATACACCCTGTATAGTATATGTTTTCCTTCTCGGAGTCTTAAAGTTTGTGAAATTTTCTTTACCGCTTAGGATATGTTTTATTTCATGTACCCATCTACCTTCGCTCTGTGGCATTATTATTGGAATTACGCCCTCCATTTAAGTCAAGAATCAATCTCATAGCGCTTTAATGACATATTTACTCTATTATTACAAGAAGCTTTCCTCTGCGAATGCGTGTGTGTGTGTGTGTGTGGGCCTTAATCTCCGCAAAGGATTTTAACAGGAGTATTTTGCATTTGAAATTCGATATTCCAAGAAATTATAAGTAGCTTCTGAATTGCTTAATAACAACTGCAACTACAATGTGTTAAATGTATGCATATTTACATACCAACTTTATTGAGTAATTTTAGGTTGAAAAAAAGGCAAATCAACATACATGAGATTATAAAAGGTATTTTCATCGAGGATTTTTTCACACAAATGCTTGTAACACCAAGATGGTTGTGTCATACATGTCTACTACTATATGTATCTATATATACTACTGCTACATAGGTAAGTTTTATTTAGATGAAGAGCCAGTAGGATTATTTGTCATTCCAAAGGTATTTGTAACTCGCATACAGTAATGGATGAATCCAAGTATCTTTGGAATGTCAAATAGTTCAAAACCATGTTAATCATGCTACTGCAAATTAAAATATGCCTGACAGCTCCTTAGATTCATAATAATAGCTAGAAAAATGAACGAAAGTGCCAAACAGCACACAAAAGATTGTAAAAATTTATAAACAATTGAAGAGCTCCGAGACATTTTTACCTGGTAATTTCCTCCTCTTTAAGGATCTTTTCTTTTTTGTGATTACGAATTTTAATTTTAATTCACAGTAGCTAGTATAAGTACAACACGATTCTGAATCCTCTTCTAATGAAATGTTTGCAAATTACGCTTTATATCCATTATATACCACCCCCTATCGTGGGTATTTCCATGCCCTCGAAGAATTAACTTTCTTTAAAATCTCGGTTGGCCTTCAGATAAAGCAAATATTACACTAGATCTAGAATAAGTACGTATTCTCGACCGCAATTTTGGCCTTCATCACTCCCAGAGAACACTATCTCCAAATCACTCCATATACTTCAACAAAACTTTCAACAGAAATCTGACTGGAAAGAAATAATTTCAGTTGGCTGTCATTTGACAGTTCTTGGCAGTCGAGAATACTCGCTGATATTCAGAGTGATTCATTAAAGAGTTTTGCAGAGGTTGAATCAATGTTTTAAGATATTTATCATGTCAAACACATGTCCACAACCTGCTACATTTACTTGAAGATTTTGACAAAATTAAACAAAAAACTGCAAAATAATTTTAGGTTTGTAGAAAGTTATCATGGGAATATTGCTTCCGATAATAGTTTCTATCTTTATAAATCCTATATCACAAAGAGTCAAACACTCTTCTATCCAAACGCATGAAAGATACTGGACGTAGTTAACTTTTGTAAACAAAAACTATAACTTATAACAAACTTTCAAGCCTATTATGAGCTGCACAGGAAAACTTTATTTCATATATTCCATACAGGAAGTCAACGGATTCGAATGAGAAAATATCTGTTGTTATGATTTTAATCGCTAACTCAAGCTGCAAATCTCTTCTCACAATTTGGAATTATTGGTATTCACTTTGCATTCACCGTAAAATAACATGATATCTTATAGATTATTATCGGATATCTAAATACGTCACCAATGCCTCTAAAGTTATTTGAATAATAATGAAGATAGATTCACAGAATCACTGATAGCTTTTCGCGTTATAAATCTGGAAACTAATTCAAAAATTTTGCTCTCTTTTGTTCAAAAGATGTTATGAATCATTTGAGTTTGTGTTTCTAAGCCAAAGAAAGCGATGATAATTGCAATAAAAATTAGTAAAGATTAACCACTCAAATTGAAGATGTAATGTTACTGTAATTACCTTTGCATAGGTACTTCGCTTGAACCATGAATATCAACTGCTTAAACAAACTTCTAAAAGTTGAAATAAACTCCCACAGACCTGTGCGTTTCCCTTTCTTATTTAGGAAAAATTGCGATAAACAGTTTCAGAGAACATAGGAACTGGGCACCGTTTTTATCTACGGATTAACACAGATTTGGAATAGCAATTATAGTAAGTAGTACTAGTCGGTCATAAGGACTTGGTCATATGAGGCAGTCAAAATGAAAACAATCTTGAACTACGGCAGTCACTCTTGCGGAACTTGTATGGCGTTTATATTTAGCTTGCTATGTACTGGCCATATACCTAAGTCTGCCAAAATTATTATCTATTGTTTAGCTGGGTATGAGATTCAGTATTTAAGTTTTCTCATTCTTTAAGATAACAAATTAGAAAATACATTACTGGTTCCTGGTCTAATAAGTGTTACCAACGGTGCAAAGATGTGACCGTCATAATGCGACCACGAATGGGAAAATACCAGAGAAAGATAGAGATGCGTTTCGCCGTTTGTTATGGACGTGTTAATCTCCTCAGCTATCGATTGATTATTGATGTGTGTGAAGATATTTTTATATTATAAGGGTATTTTCTATGATTAGAATAGGTGACATTCTTTCAAATTTATGCACTCATCTCAAAATCTTCTTGTAAGTAAATCGAAATTTTGAGATTTTAGTTGATTATGAAAAAACGGATCCATACAATGACTTCCCTTGGGTGTTGGAAAGTCAATAACATTCAGCTTGCAGTTGAAACACATTGAAAAAAGTGTGAATACTTACGGAACATACCATATGAAATAAATACTTGTATACAGATATAGCAGTCCATAAAAACAATTTTGGGGAGCTTACATGAAAAAAATAATGATGTCCTTAAAGTTAGCACTACCATTATCGAATTTCGATTCAGCGAATAGTGGATTAATTTGCGCTTATTTGTTATGGAAAATGAAAATTTGTGGCACTTTTAGTTTTTCTTTTTTTGGGTGGTGATGCTAATTTGATATTAAAGTTAGCACTACCACCCCCCAAAAACATAATTTTTGTTTGAAGGATGGTAATGCTAACTTTAACCTGCTCCAAGTGAAAAAATGTAACTTTGAAGACTGTTACAAAACGGAAACGTTCAGATTGTAATTTGTTGCGAATTAGTTATGACTCAGAAACGGATGAGAAAAATAAAGATCGATTATGATTTCGATCAGAACTGATCAGCGAAAAAAATAGATTTAACTTTTGGAAAACGGGAAAAAACGTTTTCTACAAGGCGGTAGTGCTCAGTTAGTTCGAGTTAGCACTACCACGTTATATTTTTACAAAAAAAGTAAAAACAGTTCTCATCCTTTTTTGCGTCATAACTAAATAGCAACAAATTAATTCTGAACGTCTCCGCTTTGCAACAATCGCCAAAGTTGCATTTGCTCATTTTAATAATTTAATATCGAAAAAAAAACGTGACTAATTGAAACTCGGCACAGTTCAATTAGTTATGCATTGTATATCGAGAAAATTCATCTCACATTTAGTGCGAAACTAGAATAGATTTGTCGTGTTGTTTGCTTTTTTTCATGTTTATAATAGCCGGTGGTAGTGCTAAATTGAGTTCAGAGATAAAAAACGAAATTAAGGTTTTTTTAGTCCTTTCACATTATAACTAATTTGAGACAAATAATAATACCCAATAATACCCACAATACAGTCGAAAACGGACAAAATTTTAAGTTTTTAGGGGGTGGTAGTGCAAACTTTAATATCAACTTAGCATCACCACCCAAAAAAAAACTAAAAGCGCGACAATTTTTTAGTTTCCATAACAAATTTGCGACAAATAAGCCACAATTAATCCACTTCTCGCTGAATTGAAATTCGATAATGGTAGTGCTCACTTTTAGGTCATAGAATAATGAATACAATTGATCATGAATAAGGAAAAAACAATTTCATATCAACCCTGAAGGCTCCCGAGATACTAGGGTAATACCTATTTCGGGAAACTAAATTTCACTTAACATATCAAATGTATATTTCCTCATTTCTCAAGAAGAAGTAAGTAACAGACTGTTAGCCATTAGTTTGAGTATATGTCTGTCCGTCTGTTCCCTCGAACGTTTCTAAAGTATTCTTCTAGACATCCTTGTCCATCTTTTCGGTGCACATGCAACTTGAGCTATTAGGATGAAATTCAGTAAAATCTAGCAGATATTTTTTTGAAACAAACTTATAAAAATGCAGGTGCGTACCTTCCTCCTATTACGATAATCAGATGATTTGTCCTGCACAGCTTTCAACCAACCACATAGCAGATTAATCTTCAAAGATTTATGTTATATTTTTTGGTTGGAAATTTTGACCGTTAATTTTCTAACTAACAAGTGTTGTACGTGAGTGTTGTGCATCATCGTAATATCAACTAGGAATTATATTTATATCAAGTGGGTAATAGGGGAATTCATGTGTTCATAAATACATCTATGTGTAACGGTGCTAATTTGAGTTGTCGGAATACAGCAGCAGATATATGGTTTCACTTGCTTTTTTCATATTTATGGAATTTCAAAATAATTTATGTTTAATAAACGGAGAATATATGGATTTTATTGTGAACTTACGATTCACCACAAGGCGTCCATATAAAACAATTTTCCAACAAGGCGCTTATAACGTCTGATCTAAAATTGATATATAAAAGTTTACATCACAAAATACAAGATATTTTGAAATTGAACAGTAGATTTAGACACCATATTGGTTCAAAATTAGCGAATTTTCCATACACTTGGCAAATTTAAGTCTACGTTAAACATTAGTGGCGGATTTAGATGATAATTATTTTAAATTTTACATAAATTTTTCCACCACCTCAGAAAATGAGTCTTAGGGCCGATTTCATAATCAAATTTAATCTCCTATTAAATTTAATCCTACATTAAAAAGTTCATAATTTTTTGATTGGACATATATGTAATTCAAAGCAACTTTTAAGAAACGGAATATAAGGTGACTGACATTATAAAAGTTATTATAAAATGCACTATTTTCATTCTGTCAGAAATAATATGCACGATTCAGTAAAAAAAAATCAAAGACGTTTAGGTAGATAAAGGGCAATAAAAAAAATTCTTCCGCTTTGCATCTAATTATCTAATAGATTGAGCATGCTTAATAACGGAATTCACCTAGATCTTCACACGACTGTAGAGAGGAGAAGGTAGGTATACAATTCGGCAGTAAGGTTTTTTATTTTTTTATTTTTTTTATGGCTGTTCGCGCTCTTTGCATAGTAAACGTACTGCGATTTAGAAGAATTATGGTTTCCGAGTTTCGCAATGGTAAAGTCCGAAATATGTTATCTGCGTATTTCCGCTATGTAGAAGAGCAATTTTTTTCGAAAATTGAAAATATGACACGGCCAAATCAAAGAAAAGATTATATGTAGCAAGATTTAAATTGAGTTACGGTTTTCGAGTCACAGCAGTCTGAAATATGTATATTTGCGCCGTGATGTTTTCAAATTTCTGAATAATAAATAACAAGTACAAGCTAAACCTACCCATAACTTTTTGGGGTTAGTGAACGTCCAACAATTTTCATAACAACTAATGTTACACTCAAAAATGTGAAATAAATATTTTTTACAAAAAAATTGGACCGACTTTATCAGTTGTTGCATTGAAAAATACAAAATAATATTAATTCTATTGGTGCTAGTAATTTTGGAGTTGTAGCTTTTTTTATCACGAATGTCCAGAGCCTTAAAAAAATGTATTCAACAGAAAAATCGATACAGAATTTGATGAAAACTTGAGCAATTAATAGACTGTTTATATAACAATCCCAGTAGCCATTATTTTTTGTTATATGTCAGTATATTTGACACATATTCCCAATTATTGATGCCATCAAAACACTATCAAAAGTTACCGTAATCTTCTTCTCTGTCTCTATTTTCTAAAAAGATGATATGGGCTGTTATTAGTGCCATATTTAGAACTACTAACTCCGCTCACTCACTATCTATGACTAATGCACACGCTAAATTTGATATCGATAGTTTTCCATTGCAATTGTAAATCTTATCATTTTGTCATTCACAATACCAATATTAAAATTGTAGCTGTGCCAGAAGAAATTTTCACAATGATCTCATCCTAGAATATAAACTCGTCAACATGATATGTAAAAAGGACATGAGTCGAAAACGAATACCGTATAGTAATCCCTATTAATAGTTACTATTGATTCAAAATACTTTTTTCAAGGTATGTTAAGTTATTCGAGCCTGATTCAATTGTTCCTCGGGCCTTGTATTAAAATTTAGGGCTCTCGACTGTAAAATAATATGTGAAGCGAGCCACACCCCGTAAAATTATGTGCTATTTATTTTCCAACATACTTAATTAATTTTGTGCTCGAAAATTTACAAATGTTAAAAATAATTCAAAATGTGAGGTGCAGCTCGATATCGATCTGCACCCCGCATTGAATTAACAATTTCCTCTAGGAAAAATTACTTACTTATGGATCAGGAATTAAGTGCCCTTTAAGTTCACGAAGATAGGATGGTGCAGGAATTTCGTGCTCCTTTTTTTTTAATTACGCGCACCCCGGAGTGATGCGCGACCACTGCTCACTGCCTAGATCCAGTATACCTAAGTCATTCCAAGCTACTAACAGGCAATTTGCATATTCCTAAATTATGTGCTTTTTATGTCCCAACATGATAAATTTTGTGCTCGAAAACTTACCCATTTCTTTAAAAATTGCAAATGCGGGGTGCAGCTCGAATTTTATCTGCACCCCGCATAGTTTTTAGTCGGTCACTCATTATATGTCACGAAATAGAAGAAAGTTCAAGATTTTAAATGCATATTTGTACATTAAGGCATAGCCATCACTGCACTGTTAAGCTGAATTTATCGCATTGATGTAGATAAACTAAAAAGAAATTCAATACGCATTAGTTTTCAGAGTGTTTTCTGATTCTTGATGCCTACTCGGAAGAGACCAACTTACGATAAATTAAAGTTACAAAGATTCCAAAGAAATTGCATCTTCAAAACCCTGAAAAAATCTTTGAACTTGTAGGATTTGTTTCCTACAAAGTCCCGTGCTAGGAAACAAAGGAATCGGGAAGAGGGAGCGACCCTGAAAACGCAGAAGAGGGGAATTTCTTGCGATATAGATCCTGCGTATTCCATTATAGGACTATGTTCCAGAAATCGACGATTTGACGGTCAAAGAAGTGCCTCTAAACAATAAAAATGTTGTTCCTCACTTAGTTTTGTATGTAAACAATAATAATAAATAATTTTCAGGATTCTTTGTTAGATTTTAAGTTGTATTCCCATTAAGTTGTCCAATTGTATATCCAATAGGATTTATAGTTTTATGTCCAATCAGGTTTCTAAATGTGCTTTGAATAAAACTAGTATTCCAAATCAGATTTCCAATTGTATTTTTGTTAGAAATTCCAGTTGGAATCCTATTGTGTTTCCAGTCTGAGTCCCAATCGAATTTCCAGATGAATTTCGAAATGGGTTTTCGTTCCATCCAACTCGGTTCTCACATGAATTTACTATTAGTTATTCAAATTTGTTTTGGTAGGATTTCCAATGAAGTTTTATATCTACATTTAAATTTATTAAGAGTCGATTTTCAAAATATTATTAAATTTTAAACTACAGACCCAGTCGAGATCTCACAGGTAAATAAATTAGTGACCTACTCAACGTTACCATTACAAGATTACAAGTCCAATAGAAGTTATTCAGTTCCTGTCGATCACTTTTGAATTTTTGATCCCCCCAAAAAAAACATTGACATGAATAAGATACACAGATTTGAAAAAATACTCATTAAATGTATTATCAAAAAGTAACAAGCTGAAATAGCATCTCCTAATCCCAAAAGTCCCATCATCATAGGTGTATTATTACACCCTGCCTGGCCAAAAAATCCAGGCCTGGAAATACATATAGCTACGAAATTTCGCCCGGAATTTTTTTATGGCAAAAAAGCGGGACGGAAAATTGGAGCTGAAATATTGTACCATGCTTGACTAAAAAATACAAGCCAGGATGTACTTTAAGTCGGGAAAATCCGATCAGGGAAAAAAATTCCGGCCGGAAAAGTAGGCAATTGTTGAGCAACAATGCTTGGTGCAGATCAAATTTGAGCTGCACCCCTGTACCACCATGGGTAAGATTTTAGTTATTTCGAAATACATGATCATTAAACTAGTTCAGGTTCGTGTAATTATTTCATTGTTGATCAATAAAATATTTCTGATTCAAAAAGTGATAAATATTGTGTAATTTTACTTCATTTAATTAAAGACATGCGAAGGTATATTTCCGGATTTACTTGGCGTGATATTAAAATAAATGTCAAAGAGAGTTAAAATGCATCTGGAAGTGGGTCAATATTGAATCCAAAGATGGAGATTCACCCACTTGCAGAAAAGCTACACATCACGCGCTACTTGCCAAAGTACCATTTTAGGTTGTAGGTGTAAAAGAATTACGTGGTCAAGTAGGTACTTCCCAACAGTTGCCGGTAAACGATCAAAAGATCAGAGTACCCCTTCCACTGAAAAAGTTACTGTAGCCGAGCAGGAGTAGGTACTTTGACTTGAAATTGACACTTGTCAATTGTGTAGTCTGCTTTAGTAAGAGAACCGATCATAATAAAATAATTTCACGACTATATATCGATTAAAGTCAAATATATTAATTTTTTAGGTGTATCAGATGATTGACAAAGAAATAGCTGTTTATGTTAGTTTATGCCTTACAAAAAACCCTTCGAATGTTGGAATCACATAATTTCTTAAAATATCTGTACTTGAAAATTTCTCGATAAATAGTAGTAGTAGTTAGAGCTCTGAGAAGATAGAAAATATTTCAAAAACATGTGCCTATACTTCAAAACATTAGCACAATAATGGTAAGTATCAAAATAAAAGCTATGAATCAAATAATTGCTTTCGCAGTAGAGCAATGCTCGATGAATTAAATATTTTTTTGTATAAACACAACTGATTTGTAACCTTCTGTTTAAGTCAAAGTGATTCGCGCAATCCTTTGCCGAGGCCGGTCTTGATGGTGATAATTTCGCTAGTAAGCAGGATCCGTGGATCGAATCCCCTTGGTAGTATAACTGTTTTTCTCTTCGAAATCACTTTTTGATTATTTTCTTAGGTTTTATATTCTAGAGTATCTAATAACAACATAACTTATACAATATTCTTTCTTGGTGACTTATAAATAATAATAATAATTCATTGATAAGCCGTTTAAAATGTGAGTTATTCACCTGAGTCACTAAAAATTGTGAAATAAATAACTAACTAAACTCTATGCCCACAATACCCTCCACTGATGCAAGCATATAAGCCGAGAAACATCCCACTGTAGTCTATTTTTTTCCATAGATTATAGGACCGAATTCATTAGATTTTGCATATTAAACAATGAAAAATTAAATAACAAAACATTATGTAAGAATTATAAATATTTAGAAGTTGGTGCAAAGAGTCTTCTTTAACTGATACATCCTTCATAATTTTTACTAATCTAATGAATTCGGTCCCAATTAGTGATTTAATAATTAAATATATCAAAAATATTTGATGCAATTTATGCATGTGACAGTATAAACAGTGAGTAATAGGACATCTTTAAGCTATTGTTCATAGCGCCAAGTTTACAATATATATGTGTCACTATGCTGTTATGCAAAAATAAACAGGACCTTCTCTCTATAATGTTACGCATTTCGTGCCAGATTTTTTTTATCCACCAACAATATCATCACATCACCATCAATCTATCTCTGTCTGCTGTGGCTCTATTGCTTGTTAACCTGTATACTATTTGTTGATTGGTTGCAAGAATAGAGATACATATTTTGACAGCCTATCAAGAGTCACGTAATCGTCATATTTTCTATGTGTATGAGTTTTCCGCACAGAAGATTAATGGTAGATACTCTTAAATAAATATACCTTCTCATAAAAAAAAGAACTATCTCATCGGGAAAACACAGATGATGAATGATATATTTTTTGAGTTTGTCGATATTTTCCTGGTAGGAAAGCAGATATTATGTGGGTGGAATTAAAGGTTTTGAGTTATGATGGAAATATTTTGGTTTGAATAAATCCTCACGTATGAGGAGTTAAGTTCTACGATTTTGTACATATAAAAAAGTATAAATCTTAATGATTTATTTTGTATATTTATCTGATTTGCAAATTGTTGTATAAATAAAATGGTAGACTGCAGGTATTATAGAAAAAACTTTAATTTATTTTATTTTTGTTTATTTATTTATTTGTTGAGCGCAAAGACCGGTCACTGACAAAAATTTCAACCCTGAACACTACGAGAAAAAGTCAAAATAACCACATCGTCTTTGGGGTATTTCTGTTCGGTCACCATCCGAAATAAAATATCCAGAACGCACACTCATTTTCTAAATCAACGACTAAAGGTTGCATCCTCTTTGAAGTTGGCATGGCAAATTTGGCAAGCAAACAAACAAAGTATTGAATAATTAGCCGTTAATTAGCCGTAAATTAACCGTGAAAATAAAAAATTAACCGCATGCAAAGAAACCAGGATATTGGTTTGCATGCTAGCTTCAAGTGAAGTTGGCATGCAAAAACCGTAAAATCGGTTAGGATCGTCCCAGCCAATTCCACCCTGGCTCATAATTTGCCGCTAATTAACCGCTGACGATACAGCCTCACACTTAAGGCCAATGAATTTTTTTTTCAAAAACATCGCTTGTTTTTCAAAACATCGCATGTTTTTCATACGTACAATAAAACGAACGTTCTAAAATCCAACGGGATATTTCTAGCTAGCTGTAAATGGGCCGAAATGTTACTCCAACTATAGCACTAATTAACCGTGAAAGAGAAAAATTAACCGCAAGCTAAGAAACCCGAAATTTGGTTTGCATGCTAGCTTCAAGTAAATTTGGCATTTAAAAACCGTAAAATCGGTTAGGATCGTCCCAGCCAATTCCACCCTGGCTCATAATTTGCCGCTAATTAACCGCTGACGATACAGCCTCACACTTAAGGCCAATGAAATTTTTTTCAAAAACATCGCATGTTTTTCATACGTACAATAAAACGAACGTTCTAAAATCTGACGGGATCGTTCTGGCTACCTGTAGATGGACCAAAATGTTACTCC
Source organism: Crioceris asparagi (assembly GCA_958507055.1). Taxonomy (NCBI): domain Eukaryota; kingdom Metazoa; phylum Arthropoda; class Insecta; order Coleoptera; family Chrysomelidae; genus Crioceris; species Crioceris asparagi. The sequence continues at coordinate 60,456,990 of OY293829.1, read as the reverse complement.
TAATATCGCACTAATTAACCGTGAATGATAAAAATTATAATTATATTATATTTCACGGTTAATTAGTGCTATAGTTGGAGTAACATTTCGGCCCATTTACAGGTAGCTAGAACGATCCCGTTGGCTTTTAGAACGTTCGTTTTATTGTACATATGAAAAACATGCGATGTTTTGAAAAACAAGCGATGTTTTCGAAAAAAAAAATTCATTGGCCTTAAGTGTGAGGCTGTATCGTCAGCGGTTAATTATCGGCAAATTATGAGCCAGGGTGGAATTGGCTGGGACGATCCTAACCGATTCTACGGTTTTTAAATGCCAACTTTACTTGAAGCTAGCTTGCAAATCAAATTTCGGGTTTCTAAGCTTGCGGTTAATTTTTCTCTTTCACGGTTAATTAGTGCTATAGTTGGAGTAACATTTCGGCCCATTTACAGGTAGCTAGAGCGATCCCGTTGGATTTTAGAACGTTCGTCTTATTGTACGTATGAAAAAGAAGCGATGTTTTCGAAAAAAAAATCATTGGCCTTAAGTGTGTGGCTGTATCGTCAGCGGTTAATTAGCGGCAAATTATAAGCCAGGGTGGAATTGGCTGGGACGATCCTAACCGATTTAACGGTTTTTAAATGCCAACTTTACTTGAAGCTAGCATGCAAACAAAATTTCGGGTTTCTTAGCTTACGGTTAATTTCTCTCTTTCACGGTTAATTAGTGCGATAGTTGGAATAACATTTCGGCCCATTTACAGGTAGCTAGAACGATCCCGTTAGATTTTAGAACGTTCGTTTTATTGTACGTATGAAAAACATGTGATGTTTTGAAAAACAAGCGATGTTTTTGAAATAAAATTTCATTGGCCTTAAGTGTGAGGCTGTACCGTCAGCGGTTAATTAGCGGCAAATTATGAGCCAGGGTGGAATTGGCTGGGACGATCCTAACCGATTTTACGGTGTAGTATTCTTCAAAATAACATTATTATTCATTCTATCATACAAATATCAAGAATCAATTTATAGAACTTTGGAATTAAATTTACCTTTTTAATTATATCTATTTATATTAGGCTTTATATTTATATACAATGAAGTGCATAAATTTTCTGCACGAGGCATTGTTAGCATGTTTGACATCGAATTTTTGACGGACTTCAGAAGACGGAGGAGGTATATTTGCTTTTTGACCAACTTCCTGAAAAGGATATAAAAGAGAAATGGTCCCATATTTGGAAAAACTCAAATACGAAATCTCCTTCTTCCCTTTCAAAACTGAAGTAGTGGAGGGGGCGATTTTTCTTGAAAATCGAAAATCTGAGACGGCAGAATTATAGAAGAGGCCATATTCGGAAACGTTTCAATTGAATTTTTTACAGAAGAGCTACGGTTTTCAAGTAACAGCAATGGTTAAGACTGAAATAGGTATACTTCCGCTAGGTGATGTGGTTTTTCTTCGAAAATTGAAAATATGAGACGGCCAAATTAAAGAAGAAATTAGATGTAGCAACTTTTGAATTGGACATTTTTTTAATGTTACGGTTTTCTAGTTACAGCTGTATTCAAGTCTGAAATATGTGTATTTCCGCCGCTATGTTTTGAAATATCTGAATAATAACAAGTACAAGCAAAGAATATACATGGATAGTAGGAGAAGTACTATCTTCTTTGGTATTAGTGAACGTTGCAGTCAAAAGTGTGAAATAAATATTTTTTACCAGAAATTGGACCGACTTTATTATTTGGTGCACTGAAAAATACAAAATAATATTAATTCTATTGGTGCTGGGACTTGTAGAGTTGTGCAGTTGTAGTTTGTAGTTAGATAGAAGACTTTTGGCATCAAGCAACAACATCAAACGTACCAGCACCAATTGAATTATTATTTTGTATTTTTCAGTGCAACAACTAATAAAGTCGGTCCAATTTTTGGTAAAAAATATTTGTAGTTACCATACAGCTCTTCTCACAGGTTTTAATATTGTCGCTAGTATAGTATTGACGAAATTAATGCTCAATATGATATCAATAGTGAAGGAAATCAATCTAACAATGTGTACATGCTTTCAGTATCATAAATATTATATCAATTATTATGCCAACTAGGTATCAGTATGAATCTCATTATATCCAGACTGCTGCTGTACCACAAACCAGAAAATAAACTTTGTGTGCTTTACCCGCTCCGAAAAACGCTGTTTGCACGATCTTTATATCCCTATATCATATTTATTTGTGATGTTATCGAAAATGTATCTGAAATTCTACAGACACTTTTTTGAATTTCAAGTCCAACCTGTATAATAAGGATTACTTTTTTTTGATCACTCGATACCTTCAATTTTTTTGTATTTATGTGTCATTATTCTATTGAAATGATCTCTCTTATCAACAATAATAATTATATGTCTCCATACTCTCAGCTCAGCATATCACAAGACTGCTTGTGCATATTTCTAAATACAAACGCTGTGCCAAGCATTTTCCCACCTATATATTACTTATACCTACATGTATAATATGTATTTCTAAAGATATCGGGACACAGCAAAACAAACAATAATTATCATTCAGTCTTTATAATACGATGAAACAAGCGACTGTATTATTCGACTCTCTTGAATGGCGACCCGACATACTATTTCATCGAGAATGATGATCCAAACTAATTTTGAAGGTGATTAAAAAAACACATTCCCAAGGCAATTGGTAAGGGCCTGTGTACTGTAATGTATGTAGTCTGGCTATACAGAGTGATGCCATCGACATAAACAATAGGGCATAGAAGAATCTAATTTATATTCTTAGTAAAAATTTCTTACTTAAATGAGATTCATTTGGTTCAAAGATGCTTTAGAAAATAAATACATTTTACTATATAGCCCCAACATCTTGCATATTCATAGTGCTATAAATCGGAAACCGATGAAGTTTTCAAAAAAATACCCATTTAAACGTTGCCGGATATGGTCTGTTCTTTAATTTTGCAGTCTCAAATTTTCGCAAAAGTTGTCCCCTCCACGAACTTGGATTTCTACTTTTTTTCTATGGGACCAACTCTCTACAGTCTTCATGCAAAATAATTCAAAATCAGAGAGCGTTTATAATGCAAATCGCGTCAATATATATAAAAAAAGATCCCGTTGGCACGTAGTCAGTTGATACGTAAATTTCCCGGTTTTTAATTTGTATTATTTTTTCTATCAATTTTAGGGAAAAAAGTCTTAAACAAAAGTTGTAGAGAAATAACAATCTATAACTTGAAAATATTTTTGATGGAATTTAGTCAACGGCTATTTTTTGTTTTTTTAACAGTTGGTCAACCGTCATTTTGTATCTACTGGTTTGATGCCCATTTACGAACTCTAAAATGCCCGGCTAGCTTCTCATCTAGCAGGGCATCTGTTATTTCTGCGTCATTCGCATTTTAATTAATATAATATTTAATTGATTTCCAAATTTCTAAAAGTTAGATCGGTAAGCTTTTTATATCCTCAAAAAATAACCCGCCCAAGATGCATGCTGCCCTTGAAAATAATAAAAGTATCGCAAGAACAGTTTATTTTCTTAACAGATGTTAGCTTTGGGCTTATAGGGGGTAGTGTTTAGTGAAATTAGAAAATTGGTGGTTTTTGCTTTGATATTTTGATTTTATGATAGCGCATAAATAGCCAGAATATACTCTTTTTGACCGACTTCAATAAAAGGAGAAGGTATACAATTCGGTTGTATGTTTGCTTTTCTTATGGCTGTTCGCGCGTTTTGCGTAGTAAACGTACTCCGATTTAGACATTTTTTGTTTCATTTGAAAGAGAAGAGTTGAGAAATGGTCTCATATTTAGAAAAAATCAAATCCGATATCTCTTTCCTTCCAAATGGGGTGTAGGGGGCAATTTTTCTCGAAAATTGAAAATCCGAGACGGCAAAATTGAAGAAAGTTCTATATCCGGAAACGTTTAAATTGCAGATATATTTTAAAAAATAATCGTAGGCTTCCGCGTTACAGTCTGAAATATGTGTTTCAGCTATGTGAAAGGGGCAAATTTTTCCGAGAATCGAAAATTCCAGATTTGAAAATTAGAAAAGGGGACCATATCCGGAAACGTTTAAATTGAACATTTAGAGTTACGGCTTCCGAGTTTCGCAATGGTAAAGTCTGATATATGTGATATTCTGCTATGTGGCCAAATTAAAGAAAAGATTATAAGTAGTTAAAGTTGGAGATATGTATATCTCTGAATAATATGAATATCTTTCTGGGTATTAGTGAACGTTCAACAATTTTCATGAATAATGTTACACTCAAAAATGTTAAATAAATATTTTAAAAAAATTGGACCGATTTTACCAGTTAGTGAACTAAAAAATACAAAATAATATTAATTTTATTGATGCTGGAACTTTTGAAGTTGTGCAATTCTAGGTAGATAGAAGACTTTTGGCACAATCTTCAAAAGTACCAGCATCAATAAAATTAATATTATGTTGTGTTGTTCAGTGCATTAACTGATAAAGTCGGTCCAATTTGTTGTAAAAAACATTTCATCTCGATAGACCAGTTACTGCAAAAATCGAGCAAGGAAGACAATATATGGAAGTTATTTTGGAGTTTGTATATTCGAAATATTGGATATTGAAGCTGTTTTGCCTCGCTGCCTTGCTCGCTGCTTTCCATAAATATACAGAGTATTCCAAGAAAGGCATAGCTACTATAATAATAGTTTAATTGTCACATTATATGCGTACGTGTTTGCAACACAATTGCCCCCTGTAGTATCGGGTTCGGAAATTTTAATGAGCTTGTTTGAATTTTCAACACTAATGAAGTGCTAAGATTTAAAATTAGAATAGAGTTGTTGTTTCTACGAGGGGAGATGTGTTTCTTTTCTCTAACGGTATTTCAAATAAATAGAAATAGCCATCCATGTTTGAAAATAACATTCTCTGAAATGACTCAAAAGTACCTATATTAAATAGATGTATAAAACTTAATTCTTATTTATTTTCACTGAAAATAACGAATCGTATGCTGTAAGAATTATAAGACACTATCAGTAATGTGTTTGTATGGACCATGTCAAATTTAACAATTAATATCAAAAGACAGCATGTAAAAACAACGAATAACATGGACATGGACATCATCATGTCAAACAAATAACAGAATTACATTGAACTAACTTTTGGGTTACAACATGTAGCGCGATCCCTGCACGTCAGAGATAATTTGGTAATCAATTCCAGTCAACGTAAAATATGCCCTTAAAACCAACGTTTTGTTCCCTGAGGTGAATCAAAATATACTACCTATGTTTCAGCTTCATCTACAATCGATTTTCCTCTAGCCCTCAAACATAACTTAATATGTGTGTATAAGATACATAGGAATATCTCAGTTAAACTAGAGCACCTTAATTAATTGTTGCACCTACGTAACAAAAATAAATAGAATCTATTTTCATCTTCACGGGGATTTTCGCTAACACCTATAAGCTATAATGCTTTCACATTTAGAAGGACTTTTATAAATAACGATTGGCGTTCGATGAACTTTCTCGATTGATATTGGTAGTGATTGATATATTATAATGTGTACGAGTAAGTTTGATTATATTAAAAGAAGTTTTTTTTAAAAAAAAAGGTCGACGTCAGGTAAATTCCATACGTTACTATATTTGTTAGGTTACACAACTTCCAATTAGATGATGATAATCTTTAATTTTTCCTAAGTTTTTTTAAAATTTATAGATGATTTTTAATATACTCATATCATTATTCATTCATATATATTTATATTGATCGAAACTTTACAATTTCCAAGAAAATACAGAATAAAGGCCTTGACTCAAAGTTTACATGAAAAACTATACGAAAATCTTGAGTACGAAATACTTTCCATTTTTTTTTTGTTCTCTCCATAGTATTTTAGTATTTTTCTCACCTTTCTTAGTTTTTATTCCTAAACTCATCAATCTTGTTATGATTTCTTTGTTTTCTTCTTCTTCTTTGAGTGCCGTACTCGTATCCGAGCATTGGCGGCTTCTCTGCCTTGAAAGTGTTGCCACAGTCAAGGGGACCTACAGTTTAACGTGGATTCCGAACCACCGATGTGTCTCAAGATAAATCTTAAGGGCACACCCTTCCAGAGAACTGTACTAGGGAATATATACTCTCACTGGTTTCCCGTTGCCTTGCGAGAGGAGGAGAATGCAATGCGACAGAGACTCGAACGCGCGCTCGCATCAACGGTCACTCGTCCAAGCCGTTTCCATCGTATAGCGCTGCTTAACTTCGAAGATCGAAGTCGGTCAGTGTTAACCCGCAGCTACGCGCTTTGTTTTCTAGTTACACCTAAATGATTATTTTAATCTCCAAGTATTGATTTGTTTACATTTACTACAATCCTGTACTTTCCATTCTCCGTATTTTTTTAAATCTTTCAGTCATGTATTCTGAGAATTGTTTTTTGTTTATACATGTTACTTTGCATTACTTTTCTCACGTTGTTAAAAGCTTTTACAATATAATATTTTGAGAAGTGTTGAGGTATGTGCAACTATTTTTTCTTCCGTTTCTTTTGCATGTGCAAGTGTTCTAATACTCACTACCAATTTGTATGAGCGTTGAACAGCTTGCCATACCTTACATGATAATTTTATGAATAATGTGTGAATTTCTAAAAAAAAAGTTTCAAATAAGGAAGAAACATTATTTATTCATCCCAAACTAGGAACGGACTTGTCATCGAATCCAAATTAAGATTATTATGTTTTAATAAGTATATCTAAACGGGGTATATGCTCTAAGTTGAAGTTTGCATGAATCTTAGAAAATTGTTTGGGAGAATTTCTGAGAACTGACAGAATTTAAAACAAATATCAAAATATAAACATTTTTTTTACAGTTCACCTGATATTTTCCATATTTTCATAATTATCTACTAAAACGTATTATACACTTAATAAAATTCTGCTTACATCAAAGAATATTTATTTTATAAATCCTACCTATAAATTAGATAGCGCTCGTAGCTTCCTCTAATTTTTTCATGTTTTCTTTGAAAATATTGGGCAGCGGGAGATCGCTTTGGGTCTGTGGAGGGCGTTCGGTGAGGACTTATAACTTTCCTCTTTCTTCCAAATACCGCTACCAAACAAATATTGTATAAATATTTACAAATGTGTCGTTCTTAATATATATAAAGAATAATGTGTATTATACACAAACTACTTTTTCTCTGTTATATATACGCACCCAATGTTGTCGCGCGGAGCTTATCAAATCCAAACATTGTGTACAAAAGTGTAGTTATTTATACAATAAGTTTATTTGGTTAGATTGTTTTGGTTGTTGTTCCATATTCAAATGCTTTGACTATGTAATAATATAGAGAACGTAAGTCAGTGTTTGCTATGGTATCTTACAAGCCGCAAGTCATAAAACATGTTAATATACTAAATACTACTACAGGGTTTTTAAGATTTTCAAACAAGATGAACCATCAGTCTTTTATTTTGTTCTTGAAGAGTATTTCAAGTATTTTATGAACACTTATGAAAATACCTCAGTAACTGTAAATATTTTTTTATATAAGGGATAAGTTCTATAATTATTGTAGAATAGATATAACGAGTGCTTATAATAAGTAAGAATTCAAGAATATCCGGATACGATCGGCCAGGAATATATATTACAAAGAAGATGAGCAGATTTAAAACCAAGTAATAGATAATGAAATAATGTTGATACGTGTAAAGAAGATTAATATACTAATATCAAAATTAGGAGAGTGCTTCAAAATACCAACAACCCCACAAGAGCTGCCCCCAAATCCATAGTGTCACGAAATCTGTATTGAAACTGGGAAATATAGAATTATCCTCAAAAGTCAAATAGATCTTAAAAGGTTGTAATGGGATAAGATTAAAAAAGGAACTCCATCTACAATCTACACTTAATAGTCAGCAAAGGCCGCTAAAGCTTGCAACGGATGAGCATTGAATCGATTATATTTTTAATAGCTCTGCAGTTCGCAAATGATCAAATTATACATGAATAGTAGAAAACAGTAATTTTTAATTATTATGTATTTGAAATACGTATGAAGTTCATATGTTATGACATGACATATTCTAATCCCGTCAAATGATGATATAGTGTGTCCAAATGTCAAAAATCTGAGCTGCAGAGTAAGTTAAATGTGCAAAGTTATTTTCAATTTAGAGAGAAACAATCATTATTTATTATATAAGGGAAAAAAGTATAAGATTTTAGCTCGAGAGCTAAAATCTAATATTCTCCCCATGTACATACAATACACTATATTTTTTCTGTGACGGGAAAAACTATGATTTAATATTGAAAAAATATTACAATGTATTAAAGTCAGAAAATTATCGAAGTGAAATTTGAATTTTTAAACTGGTAGGCTGTTGCACTTAAATACTTATAGCGACAATTAGACCTGCGTTGCTAAGAGAACCTTTAAAGTAATCAAAAATCTGTCAATTTATTTTTTTCCCGCCACAGAAAAAATATTTTTTTTCGAAAATAATCTATTTCTTATGATCGCCATGTTCGAATTTTCAATTGATATATACTACTTCATAAAACCTTTTCGATTATATAAAACAATACACACTTTTTATTTTAAAGATGTCGATTTCCAGAGCCTGCTATGTCAAAAACAATTTTATTTCAATTCAAGCCAAAACTGGTGAAACAAACCTCAACATCACTGAAAAAGCTCTTTCAAATCAGTATTTATCTCATGAAAAAATTTACCTAGTAGCCATGAGAATTACTAACGTTACGTGGTGTAATTTAATAACAAAAGACAATACAAGTTTTCTGAATGCATTATTGCATTAGTATAAAATATGTTTAGTGTGAATTTTAGTTGGTAAACTGGAAAATATATAAATACAACTTTTTATATTTTCATAGTTTTGTAAATAAAACCTAGGTTATTTTTGAGAAATTGTATCTCTAGTAGGTGTAAATAAGGTTGTCTAAGATTCATTCATCTCTGATTTGCGACACGCTGTATAATTAACTAACAAGAATGGGATGAATCAAATAATCTTGGAAGTTGATGTGAATTTAAAATCTGGAATAAAAAACTTAGGTAGGTATGCATTTAAAAAGGAAAAATTTGACATTGTATGTTGTATGTAGATCTTCTTATACTTACAAATTATTTCTGAACAAATGCTAATCAAAATTAAAAACTCTCGATGAATTTTCTTGAAACTTGTTTCCTAATTTTTAAATCGCATTTGTTCCATAGATTTTTCCCCCACTGTATGTGCAAAAGATGGGGAATCAAGATCACGGGAAAACGTTGAAAATTATAGTTGAGGATATAACTCATACATCTACAATGAAAAAAGCGAAGTAACCAGGAGATGCGTGAATTATTAATATCGAGGAATCTATATATTATTACGTGAAAAGAATACTTTGGACACAATTTTAAGAAAAATGCGGTCACATAGGAATATGAGATTTGGCATCGTTGCTTATATGGTGAAAAAATAATTGATAATATTTGTTACAAATATATTTAAGTAAATTTACGTTTACAAGCCGTTTTTATGTTTCGATGTACTGGTAACGTACGTTATTTTTGTACAGCTGACCCGGATCGGTTTTTGGCCACCTCATTTTTATCCAGTATGTAATTATAGAGGAATAGTCTTTGACAGAAGAACCTCAATAGTGTTCAAACTTAAATGTATGAATTACGGTGCAATTTAGACAACTTCCAATTTTGATTTAAATGAAGCACAAACAATAATTGAATCAACTACTGAACAGGTTTCTAAGACAATGAATTACAGTGTAAACAAATAAAAGCATGCGTGCCCACAGTAAAGCAAGTAGCATATCAAATGGATATGAAGGAAACAATTGTAGAACACATTGTATCAAATTTGGAACCTTTAAGTGGCTGAATGATGTGATCACAGCATAACAGGACAAATTAAAGCACCGGAATAACTTGAAGAAAAGAAATAACGAATTTAAAAATACTAGTTTGGGCTTTTTAACATTTTAAAACATTGATTACACCTCTGTTAACCTGGCAAACCCAACCCATCTGAATTGAATTTGATTAATGGTGTCATAGTTAGGTGCATTTTAAGTGCTATCTAGTTACACGAATAATAAATTAGGTGCACTAAAGATTATGAGAAACAATGGGTCTGCCATTGTTTTTCATCAATTTTCCGTCGTTTGTGCACCTAATTTATTATTTTGCGCACCTAAAATGCACTTAATTTTGAAATCATGCAAGCTCAATTCTTTTGAAAAATATCAAGCTGGCTGACCTAGCCAAGATTTGTTAACCTGGCAGACCCAAAATAAAATTTTAATAAATCTCTCCCCGAAAATTCTTGACACAATAAGCCTTCAAATGATATTTCGGGCATTCGTCTCGGAAAAATTCGCTTTTCAACTTAACCACTGAGAAATTTGACATTGGCAGGCACCTTGATAAAAAAAATATGGTTTTTGATTTCTGTTATATTCAAATAATTTATGAAGTATTTCAAAAGCACTTAATTAGCACTTAATTCTTATACCATAATTAAAACAATTCAAATATATAGAGATAGACAGGTCTGCTAGCTTTTAAAAACCTAGCAGACCCATTGATTTTCATACCTAAAATACACCTAATTATGACACCATTCAAATTCAATTCCGATGAGTTGGGTTTGCCAGGTTTATAGAGGTATTGAGTACCTACATAGACCTAGCTTGTAGGTACCCCAAATGCCCAACTAAGAACACTTCTGTAGGTTCTATTTCATTACTATATGAGATTTTTCAATAGTTTCTGATGATTATTGCAATGAAGTTATCTGTATTCTATCAAATGACGCGTATTCCTCCTTGACCACTTAATGCTCCCTGTGCTCTTTATTATATATCCAATCAATAGAATGAGACAGCTTTCACACATAAAGAGTAGAGCGTTGATATAAAAACCGCGAGAGTGTGCATTTATTTAATGTACTGTTGCAATGCAACAACCTTCGCCAATTTATATAATAATATACACAAACACATATGTGCTTTGCGTTTCGCGTGAAAAAAATAAATAATGATTTCAATATTTGCCAAGAAGGTTCTCTCAACACACGCACCGTTTAGTAGTTGTTGAGATTAATCGTTTATGCCATCAATAACTTAAGTGGATGGATATGATTATTGAAAGGCGCCGAATTTGATCAGATTCGTTTATAGAAATACTGATGGTTAGGGACGCTAATTGACGGTCTAGCTAACTAGAGGCATTTATCCACTTCGTTGTAGGGTTTAAAAAACAAATGAAAAAGTTTCTGACTATTTGCTATAAGGAACATCAATTAATTATGATTCACCATTGCTCTCAATGTCAAAAATTAAGAAAAGGACATGGACTTTTCAAAAACAATCGGAATATTTTTTTACATAAAAAATTCATTTGCATCTTACTAGAATATTTACGAGAAAAAACAATTTAGGAAATTCAAATGACCTTTAGGAATATGTTCATCGATATGAATTTTTTTATTAAAATAGACCCAAGTAAGTATAACCGCATTAAATGAGAGCATTTTATTGAAAAACACCTCTATATTCTAGGAGATAAATAAAACTATCAACTATGAAAGGTAATCACTTCATTCTAATAGCATTTGATAATGTCCATTTCGGTATTACATCAAGGTATATTTGTAACATATATGAACTAGTTATTTTTATATACGGTAGGTACTCTATATTTCACAATCCACCCACTTAACCAATTGAACTTGTAAGAATATTGAACAATTAATAATTTTAAAACAGAAAATAACCAAATGAGGAATTTATCATATTAGCAGAATGACAAGGAAATGTATATTTCCAATTTAAATATAGGTAAAGTCTGCAAACTCTGAAAATGTGAATATACAAACTGCAAATCTAAAAATGTATTAATTAGTTGGAGATGTTCCTACGTAACATTAGTTTCTTCCAACTCCCAGAAACAGTTTCTCACAGTCAGGATTAGTTTATGCTCCACATAACATTTCTGACAGTTTAGAAGTTATCATATCTGTTTGTGGAAAAAAACCTTGATATGTTGCGACATTTTTTTCTTAAATATTCAAGTCTTGACAGCATATTCCTTCTTCCAGACTGAGTCATAGGTATGGCATAAAAAAAAATTTAATAGGTACTCACAAGGACCCAGATTATCAGTACGAATACCTCAGAGTCAAAGTGTTTTCTCCTCCACACATATTATATCCCATAAAATTTACCTTTCTGCTGACTACAACATCAATATTTTATTTGGTTATCATTCTAATATTTTTATGAGGTATACATCAGTTTTAAAAATGTAAACAAAAACAGTACAATCTGTTCAATGTAATATTTTGGCTATTTTTTTATAAATATTCGCTTATACCAATTATTCCACATACTTACGAGCATATTCAAACAAAACTGACAGTTCTTTGATCGTTTTTGACATCGATACTTTCGCAAAAACACTTCAATCGTTTCAATTCCGTCAGTTTTTTTTTTCGGATAAAAACAGCCAGAACCATAAATCAAAACGAATCACCTTAAGACATCAACAAACTCAATCGGTTGTAGCAACCCCTCCTCTATATATCTCTTCAACAGTGACATCTGGAAGTCTTCATTAGGGTCGTTACCACTTAGCACGGTGGTAAAATACGTCGGGGGACTATTAACGCCTCTTAAGAAGGGCTGGTGCTTCAAAGAGTAATTTTTAGCTGTATTTATGTTTACTTTTCAGGTCAGACATATACAGTGAGTGGAAGGAAAATATATTATGGAACAGATTTAATAAAAATTCAGGTGAAGATTTTTTTTGAACACTTGAACCACTCGATGATTATTGTTCTATGGGTATAGATGTCTTTGCTAGAGTCAAATGTGAATTAGTCTTAATCAATTGCCATGTTATAATGAGGGTGTTCGGTTTGAATCAGCAAGAAGTCAATGGCAGCAACAATAATATCTCATAATAAATAAAACTGTGCCTCTTATGTTGAAAGATTGTTCTTGTGAAGTCACTGATTACTAATCGATTAGCAGTCAGTAATCATTGATCATACGTTTGACTGATGCATCGCTGAGCTCATTTGTCAAATAGACATTTGTCAAAAGAATTGAAATAATTTAAACTCGAAAATACATACATTGAAAAAAAATTAAAGAAGAAACATTATTTTCTGTTATAGGAAAAATATTATGTAAACGAAATGATAGATATCCATAATAGAATTGGATGATAGCAGAAACAAAAGATAGGTTATGTTACACAAATGTTTACTGATTAGCTGACAACTTTCTGAATACCAAAAGATTACTAATCAGTCACTTCTATCGACATAGCCATTCTTTTATTTTATAGAAAATCATCATAAAAAAAATAGCTGCACAATATATATAGGTATATAGACAATAATTGATATATTTTCATAATCTGTTCTAACATCATACATTATATTGTTCTTCAGGGTGGGAAGATGTTTTAGATCATGCTAGATTCAACCCAAGCTGAATCTACCTATTTATTTTTAATGCGATTTTGTATATATTTCAAACATAACTCAGAAAGACCAAGTGATAGATCACCTGGTTCAATTGAAATTAAAACTGTTAGACAATTAAGTGAAAAGGATGACATCATGAAATTCACGTAAGATACAGATAAGCGAGCAGATAAGCTTTGCTTACACATATACCTATAGAAATTTACCTATTCTAAACAAAGATAATATTAACCACAATAAAATCATCACTCTATCTGTCAAACCCGAAAGGTTCCACCAAGAAAGTTGACCTCTTCAGGGATAAACATGTAACTGACTTGTCAAATGAATGATTTTTTTGAGATCAAATAATAAACTTTGATTACATCAAATGGTTAGCTTGTCATTCATCTGGGTGAAAATGCTCAAAGATATTGAGCTATGTTCTATTGTTTCATAATGAAAAATTGGAGTAATTAATCTTTGTCAAACTCAAGCTGATAATAGTGCCAAGTGAAAAAATCGAAACTGCTTAAAACTTGCCTATCGTATTCATCTCTCTTATAAATAAAAGGAATGCGAAAAATAAGGAAAAAAATTAATGTACTATTAGAAATAAAAGTACTGCTACTACTTTATGAATCAATTACGTAACTTGATGAAATCTAATAATATTTATAGACTTCATAAAGCTTAAAAAACTACTATCATTATGTCATGTCTTCATATGCTTAGGTCCTTAAACCATAACTCAGATTCTAGAACATCCCCTATACATTTCTAAATTGCCAAATAACACTTCAGAAAAATGGGACCATTATTCAAATTTCCTTTCTCGCAATATATTTTCTGTCTAGACTGATCCCAACTCAAACTTTTGCATCGTCTGAAAATGAATGAATCTTTACGAAAACTCTGGTTATTGATTTTGATATAAAAAACAAGAAATGTTGAGCAGTCTGAATAGTGTCAAACAAAATATCACCGGCTATAGGAGACTTCATAAAAATGAGGAGGTATTTAAATTGATTATTTTACTCCAGATTACCTCAAATGAGGTTGGGAAATTGAAAATTTTATACGGCAAAATCAAAGAAGATATAATTTTCAGCATTTGTAAAAAAACTTCAACAGTTAGAACTCACCAAAGAAGTGGGAAAACTGGAAAACCAATTTTCATTACCTATTGAAATAATTCTATCAGCTTTTCCACTTGTTATTTTTACAAGTAAGGTTACGTTTGAAGTATATGACCACTGGAAGACGCGAAATTACTTTCACGAAATTGAATTCATTCATAGTTTCTTGTATGGAGTTTATGTTTCATATGATTTTGTTGCCATGGTATCCACCTATCCTATTTGAAAATTATCAAATCAGGAACTCGAATAAATGTTGGATTATAAACTTTAAGGAAAAGATAACACTCTCTTCGTCTTCATTAGATAATGCTTTAGAAATAATAAGGACTTTGAAGTTAGTTCGAATTTGCTCTTATCATTTTGTTTGTTCTTTTTTTGCTTTTCTTTGCATTATTGAATTAGGCCACAACCTTCTAAAAATATTGCTTATTCGATTTCGACTTCAGTTTTCAAAGCTGTGAAAAATACTTTCACTTCAATATAGGTGTCACTGAAGAGCATTTTCAAAAACTGTTTCCCATCAGGTAAGTATTTCCCTCTACCTACCTTTTGAGAAAATTTGGGAACTGCTTAATGATGAAGTCTACGTTGGAATTTGCTTATAAATTCTTGTCCCTCGCATTTATAAGATAAAACAAGAAATGAATCCATCATTTTAGGAACATCCCTGTAAAATGACGACATAAAGTATTCCACTGCCCAAACAAACTATTTGTTTTTAAACTTAAGTGAGTTTTTTCAAAAATAATGGTATGTCTCTATAAGATTGCATTATTAGTTTATTATTATTATGTGATAAAATAATTGCAAACTTCAGCTTCAGAAATAGTTGAATTATTTCGTACAAAAATTGAGAAAGTGAGCGATACACAACCATTGCCTTCGTATTTTTTCGCTCTTCAATATTATATGTGAAATTGAAATCTGGCTATTATGAAACTCGATTTTCCTTGTTGTAACGTGAAACATAAACCCGAAGGCTACTAGTGTGTACCGTCTGGTGTGTGCTGCTGTGAGCACCCAACCCTATTTTTAGATTTCTGGAAATAATCACACACAAGACAGAGTATATATATGCGTGTATATAATGTTCTAATATACTTGCGAGAGAGCTGGTTGTTCGATGCTGCACATTATTTTCCTCGTCTTTTTCGTCTTCGTAGCGCGACGATCACAGGACGCCGTCGACGACGCGACTTCCCTTTTCCTTTTTCCTTCCACTTGCGCTAGAGCGAGCCGACGTCGGCCAGGTGCTCGAGGAAATTCCTTCGACGCAGACTTCTACCATCAATAGTCTCGATGGTATGTATCAGTAGACGCTGTTGAATTGAATTTCAGATTATGACTATTCAATGGAAGATAATCAGTCGTAATTGTAATTAAAGTTAAAACGCTGGTTTCAATTTTCAGTGGTATTCTGAAATAAGAAGCAAAATACTAGCATGTATATTGGATTTTTTTCTGACGTTAACCCCCATTTTTCAATGAAGAACTTGAAAGGGTACATTTCTTACGTATGATAAGGTATATCTGGATGTTTATTACGTCAGAAAACATTTAAGAAAACTTGAAAAATATATCTAAAATAAATGAATGATTTATTTATTTATTATTATTATTTATTCTTTACAAACACTATCTATACAGTAATTATATGTAAATTTAACACAGTTAACTAACATAAACATCCTAAAACTAAAAAAAAGAAAGAAGAGAAAAACATTTAACATAAAAAGTTTAAATCAAAAAACAGAACATAAATCTAGATCACAGCCTTTAAGTTTTGGAGACTAGTAGGTATTAAGCATATGAACCTCATCAAGAATTTCATTTGTTATCTTCAACATTTTAAGGAGATATACTATTTGGATCTAAACCAAACATTTTTTTATTATTTGGAATTCTTAAATTAATCTTAAGATATATCACAACTTGTTGTCATCTTCTTTGTAAAAGAGATTTAAAATTAAAATCATCTAACATAGATATATTTGAAACTTTTAATGGATTGTGATGTTATCTAAAACAGAGGTAACATAAAAATCTTTTTTGAAACTCAATATTATCAATCAATATGTGTGGCTTCCGATGGGATCCAAATTATACAACCTGATTACCGTGGAGATATTGAAAATTTTTGTATTTCTAATCAAGAAGCCCACAGCTTTTATAAATTTATATAAATCTAAAATCCGCTTTCAAGTTTCACTATGACATCACAAATTTTATAGTTGTGGAAAAGTGGGTTCTTTCTAGAGAACAAAACAATTGTACATTTTTTTATAATCAAGTATATTTTGTTATCGAAAAACCATTTACTTACTTTATTGATATCAAGTTGGAGCAAACCGCAAGTGGTCTTTGTTTTCATAATTCTATAAAGTTTGAAATCGTCTGCAAAAAGTAATTCCGTGGAGTTTGACTGTTTTTCCAGAGGTGTATTAATAAAGTATAAAAAAGTAATGAACCTAGATTGCTCCCCTGCGGTATGCCTGAAGTAGCAATGAAGGGTTCTGATTCATAAGCACCAACTTTCACACACTGTATCATGTTCGAGAGATATGATTCCAAAAAAATGATAAGATAAGGCGATCAAGAAATGCTTAACGGGAAAGGAGAAGTTATTTTTTTCTAATATGCTATTATCCCTCAAAACTTCTACACCTTTACTATGAAGTTTTTTGTCAAATGGACCAGTGGGTCTTCAATATTTGTATTAGCATTCTATTAAGAAACACAACCTAGAAGATTACGGATTTCCTATGGAAATGGGTATAGATATTTGATTTTCCTGGTTTGTTCCCCGAGTGAAGCAGATAGTTGCATCTGGTTATACATAATATGTTGGACTGTCAAGTTTAGTGTTACAATTTTGAAAAAATCATGTTGAAGTCGTATAATGAATTCAGCATTTTTTCTTTGGTTTCAAATTTGACAGTATCACTATGTAGTTTATAACAACGTAGACCAGCTAAATCATTCCTAATTATATGTACAGGGTGAATCAATAAGCCTACCCACCGACTGTATTTCAGGAAGTAGGCATCGTAAAACTTTGAGGAAACGAATTCCTTGGCAAAAACGTCCAAAAGAAATCGCTGGAAATAACTTTAGAGTCTCTAGCTTCACCGATAGAGGGCGTAATCTTTAAAGGAAAATTGAAAAAACACTTTTCTTTAAAATATGCCCAATTTTAAGAGGTCTTAGAAGAGTGAACCAGAATGAGGCCTAACATAAATTTTGCTGAATACTTTTCTTCTGGTCTAGAAACATGAAGGGTGAGAGTGTGGAGAAGTGTTTCCAGAGGAATAGGCTTAAGCTGTAATAACGATTAATCAATTATAACTTTGTTAAACTGTAATAGGTACGATCTACTTTAATATTTTCAAAATAATTTATGAGAGTGTTATCAAAACCACCCTGGATTGTGAAGTAGATTCATTATGGTTCTGGATACACTTAAATCTAGACTGCTATATGAAAATATTATCTATATATACTATACCTAGGAATTAAATTTGATTCTTATGTAGCTGAAACCCATCTCAAGTTTTTTCATAAACAATAAATTAATAAGGTTATAAAAACAATGTAATTTCAAATATCTAACAGATATGTGCGCGAAGAATAATATCAACAGCCGAAAATGTACCAGGAAGTATATATGCAACATGCACTATCATTTCGCAGAATGATGATCTCGATCAACTTCCCGAAAATCCTACGCAAAAATATCTAGCAAGAGTGGCATATCCAACTTCCCATTCTCGTAAATCAATCATCAATCATTTTTGCCGTTTTTATTTTCTTAAAAAAATATTCCTAGTGGAACGGAACATCCGGATATATCATATTTATAAATATATACAGGATGTGCCATAGGGAATTTTCATAATGTTCTTTGCAACCACCGGACAACTCCACTGCTCGATAGTGAAATAATTATTGTGTTTGAACGGTTTAGTTCATGGATTCTTAATTTCCTTGTTTTGTCTGATCGATTTATGAAAATTTGTCAATTCAAACATTCTTTGAATAATTCAGAAAGATGTAGCAATGCACAAGTGACCATTTAGATAATCGATGATATATTTTTTGTGAAACGGTCAAATATATAATAATTTTCCTTGATTTAATCAGTATTGATGTGTTCATCTCGGTCTTGATAATACATATTTTTCATTTTCGAGTTTCAGTTTATTTGATTTATTTGGATAATTTAGATGTGAAAGATTTTGAACAAACATAGATTGGTACGTAAAATACATAATAATAATCTAACATAGTCAGACACATAAACTTTCGTTAATTCTCAACATGCTATCATTAATCCAATTAAAGCTTAAACTGAACCAATAGATTTCATTTTTCAAGTTAAATTTGCTAATGTATAAGTTGTAGGCTTTCTACATAAGCATTCTTATGAGCATTCTTAATATGATTGTATATAGGTATATGTGATTATATTTTTTGTAATAGCAGAATGAAATAGCGACATACCTACGGTGATGTTACAATACGGTTCAGTACAAATGTTTTTTTGAATCTCTCGAAACAAACGATATTTTTGTTCTAACACGAGAAAATGTACATAAGATCTTAAACATACTTTATCTTGTGTATTAAATAATTTGATCCTGCGTTATTTGGCAAAATTTTCCTGACTTCATTATATGACTCACCCTGTAGATATATGATGTTTCTATAACACTCAAATATTTTTTTTAAATAAAACATTCAGCATTCGGCCAAACCACGAAACGAGCAGGTACTTAACTTTTCAACGCGACATTTGAGTCAAGTCACATGTGGTAACCGCGTAGAAAACCACTTAAGATTTGAAAGAATATTGTAGATCTATATATACATGGGGCTACTGGTGGAAAAATAAACTGATAAAATTTGTTTTTGATTGTTAATTCACGTTCTATGCGACACATTAGAACTAATTGTGTTGCAAATAACTATAAAATAATTAGATATGGTTTGAAAGAAAATATTAAATTTCAATCAGACTAAATATCTATCTATAGAAAGTTTAAAGCAGTCAAAAATGTTTTGATCAATGTTCAATTTGAAAATGACAATGCTTCAAATATTTACACAATAAAGAACTCAAGAAAATGAAATCGGTCTAAAATACGATCATTTCAAGTTAACGTGGAAGGTTTCCGAAAGATCAAAGTATAAAAACAATTCAGTGAAGGCTATTTTTATACTTTTTCTATTTCATACAAACTCTTCGATTCTCAATTCAGTTAAGAAACATGTGTGTATTTCATATTAGATATCACTCGGGATAGCAATAGGTATAAATTTTGAACTATTAACTAAAAACAATATTTATTTCTATTCTAATTATTAAAGAATGTGGACTAGTAAAAAAATATCTAAATAATTATGTACATTATACGAAATAAATAATACGATTTGTATTAAAGAGCAAAATTTCAGATTTATTGATATCAATATTAAATCATAGGTATTCCTTAATTTCTCTTTAAAAAAATAAACCAATACACCCAAAAACATGAAACAAAAATATAAAATATAGGAAAGAAATGCTTCTAAACAAAATATGGTACTTTGTTCACTAAATTACTCCACAGGTTGTTTTAAAAATAAGGAAAAATATCAACTTTTCAGTCCCCCTCTGTTAACTAAAACTATAGGAATTTACCAAAGACTACCATTTGCTAAAAAATGTGAAAATTGGAACAAAAATAAAAAAGTTATTAAGCAAATATTGACTTGTTGCGTTTTTTGAACCTGAGTGTAGTGGATGGGAAATTAGTACAAATTACAACTCGTATAGGCAAATGAAGTCTCTTGGTCAAAAAAACTGTGTTCAAAATTACTCTCTATCTTTCGCTGTCTATCGCTATTAATTACTTTCCAACTATGTCATTTCTACTTCGGGCGCATATACCACAAAATGGAATAACTGATGATGGATGACACCAAATCATCATCGTCGAGATGATGATTATTTTTTTACGACGGCCCCGTATTACGTCACACACCGCACGTTGGCCTATTTCCATATGTCTGGAAGCTGCTGGTGTGTTTCCATAAAAAATGATGTAATTCTTTACTCCTTAGCCAGTTCCTACCTATGTAATATTCTGTTGATGGTGGATTTATGGTTTTTGTGTTATTGACGTCGTGTGATGACTCAATCTCTGTAAAAAAATTATTATGAGATTATTTTATTAAAGTGTTCTGTAAGTGTGTTCAGGATGTACTTAGAATGCTAATATTCTAATATAATTCTTCTTTAAGAAACTACCTTGTGCTATTGAGATTCGGAATAATAATTTAGACTGTAGTAATGAAAATTTAGTTTTGCCAAGTCCAGAGTCAGGTAAAGTGGTTTTTATAGAAATGAACTTTTTTTCATAAAATCGTCGAAAAATGCAAAATAGAAACTATGAATTCCATGAAATTCCACTTTACTATTTTACCTAATACTGAACCAGTACTACTGGAAGTTGATTGTAAGCCTCGAGGATCCTGAAGTATTAAGTTTCTTAATAATTCCTCCTAAAATTCGGTTAGATCCCTGAATTATCATGGTTATGCCTAGCTTAGTGTGAAAGAAATCCATTCTTCAATTAATTGAAGATAAAATGTATTCATATAACTCAGACTCAGATTTAATCCCTGCCAGCTAGGCAGTTATAAAAGCTAGTGATAAAGCATATACTGAAAAACAATGTTTTCTAATTTCTCTTTATTGTTTTGAAAAAAATCCAAATCCAAAAGTAGTCATCGATAAGATTCATGACAATCTTTTTATTATTTTGTCAAATTCGGCGACGGCTGTTGCTGTATTCAGTTTTTGTTATGATTCCACTGAGCTTTCTTATATTATGTACCTAACTAGCTCTGAAGCAGCCAAAAAAAGGTTTGTAGAATTTATGTGAAGAATATGTTTTTGATTTCACATTTGAGTTCAACCAGATTTAACACTGCTCTCATTTTCTTTCTCATTATCATATAATATTTGTTCTTATTATGCCGCCTCCATCTCTTTAGGAAGATTTCATTCATATAAGTATGTATGTACTTGATTTTGAACACATTCGAAAATATTCATCAAAACAGGGCAAGTTTGCTTTATAAAATGCGTTAATGCGAATTGTATTGAGAAATAAGACATGCATGAAAACATTTTCTGATACCCCTGTACCCTCATTACACTGGCAATGATCATAATGAAAATTATCAGTTGTAGCTCCTTTGTCTTAAACATTTTTTCCCACACAATTACGAAAAGCGATAAAGCCTTAATAGAATTAAGCGACAGATAAATAAGCCATTTTTTTTCTTTTATTCTTTTCATGTCTTCCTCACTTGGAACAATTACACATAATATCTATCTATCATCAGTTGACCTCGTCGTGTTGTTTTATATCGAGATTATTTGGTACCAATCCAAGTAGACAACCGGTAAACGATGATCGGGGTTTCTTGTATGTTTCTAATACCTACTACTACAACAAGTAGTGCTGTGATCATCTGGCCGAGAAGCGAATCCGGCAGCTTTCTCACGCCGCAGTATAAAATAGGTACCCATACTACAAGAAGAAGATTAGCGAGCTGCTATCGCTTTATTTGGACAATTTAAAACTGCACTCACATATTCAATTGATTCAATCGAGAATTAACGTTAGAGGGAATTTGTAATATTTGCTATTGAATTCTCACATAACAGTCTATTGAGTATCTGCGTATCTGCTGCTAGTGTTGGAATAAGTCTAGTTCTCTTCTAATTTCATAAAAAAAATCTGTTTATTTTAATGGATATTTTACGATTATTTCATTTGTTATTTTCTATGATTTTTTTTCCATAGAAATACAGTGTGCCTACTCATTGGTTTTGGATGGGTATGCTACAATTAATTAGGAAATTGAATCATGTGACTAAGCTCATTCAAATTCAATTGAATGTTGTTGATATGTAGCAGCCATAACTGGCTTCATCTGCTACATGGCTGCATGTATCTTCAGATGACTGAATGGTGCCATGCAGTTTACTGGCTGAATGATATCTTGCCCAAATGTTTAATACCTACAACATTCAAGAAATTCAAGAACGCTGAAGATCAATCATTAGACATTTCTAAAAATCCGCATCTATAGCTATCAGGGTAATGTTTCAGGGTTCTCGTCCTTATCTGATCAGATAACGGATATTCCAAAATACGGCAATTTCCTAAAATCTACTGCACCTCATATTTTTTAATTATGACGGCTTTTATTAAAATCTAAAAAATAAGTCACGTACACTCTTCTATAGAGCTAAATTACGTTCTGCGAAATTATAGTTGACAATGAATAGCAAATATCCGACATAATCACCTCATAGAGTGTCAAAAACTTAAATTATTGATATGAATGACAAATCTAAATAATATAAGAAATCTGAAAGCTTTCTAGAAGAAGACTTGGACATGTAACTTCATATCTATTTTAACCTAATGTTATACAAGATGTATTCGACTAGTCATCATATCGTATTGATCAACTCTAGACATTATAACTTTGTTATTTCAAAACAAACACTGTATTTTTGATATGAGGAGAATGATCATTCAAATAATAAGGAAATGACATTTTACATTATTTTAAAAGTTCTTATAAGTTTACAGTATTTTGATAAATTTTCGTACAATTAGTTTTTATACTTTTGATTATGCAATAATTAAAAAATATGGAAAGACCTTCACAATTAGCAATCAATGAATATAATGAAGTTTTTTGGTCGGCAACATCCGAAAATTCAGTGTTTTTCCCCCCTACCGAACGCCATAGTTTTCATATTGGTGTATGTTATCTCTATTTTGCAGCAGATGAAGTTATGGGGCACTAGAACATTTGTTCCCAAAAATGGTGTTTAATGGTCAAATTACAAACAATGTCTTGTAGGAATCTATCTATAACTGGGCTCTATTATTCTACAACTTTCACAAGCACACATATCACAATTTATCCTTTGACACTCAGTTCCTTGTTATTTATGCCTTTGTTTTTGTGCATTCATTCTACAATTTATTGAGATATCTTCACAATGCATCAAATTCCTCGTCAATTTTATCGTTGTTTATACAATTTAAGTGTCTATTTCGTCATAGCAGATTAGTAGCACCTCACTGACAAACATAATCCGAATTAATAAATATAACATAAATTATTTTAAAGCTTTTGACTGAATAACTGAAAAACATTTTCTCGAACAGTTATTCCATAGAATATATCCACAAACCTAAAAACTTGAGTATTATCATCAAATAAGTGTTTTGTCAATAAATTTGGCATTCTCTATAATAGAAACATTTCCACTAGTTTGGTACCGGAACTGTTGCTATAATAAATTCGCGATTAATTTCTGAGAATCATATGGTCTATAAAATTGTTCTAATAATAATGCGATTTGAAGAGCATATGCGAGTGTATCTAGCTTTCTGGATTTTTCCAAGATCTATCGAAACTAAAACACCATGACTTAACACGCCCGCACTTTAAGTGCCATGACTTTGGACGACGCTTGCTCGATCCTCTACCCATAAAACCCCTTTGATGATTTCCTATTTCCTCATTACAAAATTTCCACAGATGTGAGATGTGACCTCTCCCCTTCTCCTCTTCTGTCTGTCTATACTCTCTCTAATTCTGTGTCAATATCGCTACTAGTGGAAGGGGGCTAATAGTTTCAGTACACATAATATTATTTGACAAGGCATCCCATTCTGTGAGTTTTTATGACCCAACTTTTGCGTGCGCTATAAGACGATGTAAACATACATTTCGGCAAATGAGGACATTGTTGATTGGTTTATGCTGGTGATAATTGCAGTATACATAGTAGTCAAACAGTTTATACAAAAGTGAGCAGAAAAGTTTATTTTGTTTTTCTTCAATTATTTACTGATTCGATATTTTTGCTGGCGCTAACCACTTTAAATATTGGTAAACAATATCTTTTTGCAGTTGAAACCACAAAAATGAAGGCATTACCGAGCGACCAAAGATTTTTCTTTAGCGAGCATTCGAAAGAGATAACTTGTCTGAGTCAGGTAATAATTAGCTGTAATTACTACATTATGAATTAGGCATATTGAGCGTGTTCAGATGGACGGCAAAATGACAGCGTGTATTTTGACAGTTTATTGGTTTTACATATACAGTGTGTGAAGGAAATAACTCCTGTAACCGAACTGTAGACTGAATTACACTTGCCGAACAAAAAGTGAACAAAACTGAGATTTTTTTGATAATGCGTTCACACATAATATGCGATTTGGCGTAGTTAAAACTTATATGGCGGAAGAGTACACCAAGTTAAAATTAATTAATAAATTGTTTTACAAATACATTAAATAAAATAAAATATATCTACGTTGATCAGCCTTTTATATTTATCGATGTATAGGATCTTGAAAATAAATGCTCTGGTGCTGTATTTGTAACGTACTTGCCTTGCGTACAGCTGAATCGGGCTCGATTTTTGGCCTCCGCATTTTTTCACTTTTTTTTCATAAACAAACATTAAAAAAATATATTAAATAATTAAAGAAAAATACTCTTTAGAAGATGAGCCCCAATAGAGTACAAGCTTAAATTTAATGAATTACGGTTGAATTTGGACCACTGGGCAAACTCGTACATATAAATGCTTTGAAATTTTCGCATGGATAACGTCAAGAAATAAAACATACGGAACATGTTTTTGTTGAAATGAGAAGTAAAAAGTTGAAAGATAATTTTTACAGATTGACGTAATTAAAAAATAATATTTAAGAAAAGCTTTGTGTGATTGTTATCATTTGTGATTTTATTTCACTAAATGCTATTCGTGAAAGTATGAAAATGTAAGGATAGAGCACGCCAGGCTATTCTTACATTGACTTTTCACATCACTCCCAGTTTGCAAAAGATTATTTTTCTAGACTCTAGGTCTATGATATAAGGTATTCAAATTCTAATACGGTTTATACAAAACAATAAATTGAGACATTTGTAGCTAGTAAAGGCATGCCATCTCTGGACATTTATTCAATCAGAAGGGCTAGAAGGACTCTGCAAACTCATTTGATATCCTCTAGAACCTCCCTTGCGAATGTCTTTAAATAATGTTGCCGAATATAGATGAAAACATTTTTTCAATAAGTTAATTTAAGGTAAAGTCGAAGGATTCATTTGGTACAGAGTCTCTGCATACAGTAGAACCCTACCACGCGTGTATTCCAACAAGCACTTGGCGACTATTTTTGTTTTTCTACATGTTTGATTTTAGTTGAGATTTACAGAAAATCAGATTCACTGAATGCACCAAAGCGCCAGACGTTAACTTACCTAGTTTTTCGTTTTTAAAAGTGTTTCCAACAGGATCTAAAACGATATTGGCTGCCAGCCAGATTGTCTCAACTTTTTAGTATGTATAGTATAATAGTAAAGTGACTAAACATTCAACCGGGTAACACCTATATAACCACTCATCATAATATAGACTGTTGTTATGTTGGATCTTTACATATTCAGGGTCAGATTAGAAATGAAATTGCATGCTTTAAAATATATATTACAGGATATTATATCATTATCTAGTTCAACTGTGGATTAGAAATTTTTAATTTAATTCTGACACTTCTAAAGTACTGGTAAAAATATTATGTGGTCAAGTGCCAAGTTTTATTTCCCATTAAGTACCTATCTTAATAATGAAAAACTTAATGAGTTTTTGTTGAAGATTAATGTAAGATTTGTTTAATTCTCCTCATCTTTTTATGTATTTCTCAAATTTTAATCTTCTCATAAGAATAGAAATAGAAAAATTCACTTAAAAAGACTTGAAGAAAAATGTAAAATAACAAATCAGCATGGATATCTTTTTAAATCTAACCTTTATGTCTTTTTATATACTTTCATATTCCTAGATCAACAGCTAGTTGATTTATATATTCATTTAAATTCCGTAACTATTGAATTCAAATTATTGTTACAATATTTGCAAAAGAATATCATTTTTTGCTCATTCTATTACCTTGAGATGTCAACACATATATTGTATTTTGTTTGATATAACACGAATAATATTTTTTATATTTTTTCTTGCAGATAAAAACATATTTGTTTTCGAATGTATGAACAAACCTATAGGGCGTTACATTATTAAGAAATTTCAAAGAGCAAAAATTATAGTTATGGCTCTAACTCATTTATAATCAATCGTTTTTTTTTTTGAAAATGCTTCATAATATATCGTTTGTTTTAATCCACTTTCTTGTATTTTCTATTTTTTCCTATATTTTTAACTTTCTGCTGAGCATTCTATTGTGAAAACAATGATTTATAGATATTATTTTGCAATATAAGTAGGTATGTGATATTTTTCCGAATTAGGACTTTTGCATTCCATTTTGGTAACAAATTTCGACTACTATTAGTTATTAAAGGTATATAATATTGAAAATAAATTCGCTCTAATATAAAGCATGATTACTTTAAGTATGAAAATATGAACAAAAGTATAATGAAGTGATTAATATTGCGGTTTCTTAGATAAATTACCGAACACTGATAAATATTCTCTATCAAGTTAATTCATAGAATTAATTGCATTGTATTATAAAAGATAATTATCATTTTAGTTTTTTCAATGTAATGACGACGCTCGTAACTGCTTTTAACTTTAAGCTACATTTAAGTCAATATATTCAACATTTAATTGATACTTACTTTTACCGAAAATAGGTAATCCCAATAGTACACGATGAAGACAAACACAAAATAATGCTTAGGAACTTTCCGTGAAGTGTTTTCTCAGTCGTTTCTTAAAAAATTGCAATAATTCTTCATCAGGACCCTTTTGAATTTTTATTTAAAACAATAATTTTTTGGATAAAAATGTAAATATTCAAAAATATAAACTAATTTTCTTCTAATGAATACCATAAGTGAATCATCAGTAATGATCCTATTTCGAATTACCCAAAAATTTACAAATATAATCCTGATGAAACCTTATTAACTCCGTAGACAGATCCATATAAAATCCATAAAAGCTGAAAGACGCGTCCCCGGACGATACCTATATGCAATGCCATATAAGAGCTGGATTGCAACCAAATAACAAAAGGTCGATTTAACCTATAAGGGTAGTCCGCGATTTCAAATAAAACTGAAATCTGAATCAGGAATTATTGTATATTTATAGCCATACCTACTCAAGACGCATTAGGCCATTGCAGCTTTGTCCAGTGCAGTGCTGTAACACTTTTGTTATGTATTCTGCTGCCTCCTACTTCTAATATATAATAAAAGACTACTACTACTCAGGTTAGAGTGACCTGTATCCTTGACTATATTCTCAACCTACATCCAGAAAACGGAAAATTGAGATATAAACAAATTTTTTCAATGCAAATGCGACCGAGTAAAGATGCAGAAGAACAAACCTATCAAGCTTTTTGATTTCTAAAAATCTCAGAATTTTGTAGAAAGTATATCATTTATGTGAATTTCATGTAAAGCTCTATTATAATAATAAGCATAACGAGAATATACCGATTGATTACGTTTGAAATTAGCACCCTGGTAATTTTCTAATTTTAATAAAAAAAAACTTAATTTCTCACCAAATTTTATCGTATGCAGCCAACAAATGACTGAATAATGATTTTGTTCTTGATTTTTGTAGCCCTCTTCTCTATTCCATATTGATCTATCTAAAAATAGTTTACACTTTATCTGAAAAAAATAATGAAATAATGAGAAAATTAAAACAGGATAAAATCTAATGGATTAATTTATCTCTTATTAATGATTTTTGACTAGAGTTGTTTTATTAAGTTGCTAAATTCAAGTAATTTATTGAACTATTTTAGTAAAATATAAATGATAACAACCTAATAATACTATTATATTTTATTGATTTTCTCATTTTTTTCGATAAAATGAATTCTATTGCTACATTACTGAATGTCATTTGACAAATGAGGACGGTCGCTGTTTTGACATAATATGTCATCGTAGAGATAATTTAGAGTGTTTAATAGACCAACGATGCAGCTCTTACACGATCGCCGGGACAGTTACTTACCTGGGTTGCACTCTAAATGAGGACTGGGACCATTCTCGGGAAATAAGTTGCCGAATCGAAAAAACAAGAGCTGCGTTCAGCAGGATGTGAAACATGCTATGCAACTCAGTATCCGTAATAAGGTCAAAGTCTTGTAGTGTTATGTACTCTCAACCCTCAAGCCTGGACGCTTATTGAAGCCTCATACAAACGCTTAGATGCATTTGACATGTGGTGCTATCGCCGCCTGCTACGGATATCATGGATAGGTACATCACGTGGCAAACGAGACAGTCTTACAATGTATCAATGGAGAGCTAGAATACCTAGCATATGTCAAAGACAGGAAACTTGGAGTACTTCGGACTTATCATGCCCAACGAAAAATTCCATCTGCTGCAACTCATCCTGCAGGAAAAAATAGAGGGCCGAAGATCAGCAGGACACAGATGAGTATCTTGCCTGCGGAATTTATGGACATGGACCGAAATTACATCAACGGCTTTATTCAGGACGGTTGTGATTAGAGTGATTTGTACCAATGTTATAGCTAACATCCACAGAGGATAAGCACTTTAAGAAGAAGGAGAATAGAGCTTGAGGAGCAATTAAAAAATGTATAGAGTTTATTATTTTATAAAAAAAATTAAGTTACATAACACTTACACAAACATCACTTGTCACTTTTACTGTTATTTATAAACAGTTAAAGAAATGCACAAACATGCACAAATGTTATAAACATAACAAATATTAGAATGTCTAGATGTTAATCCGGATATTTTAGAGTTTCACTTTTCATACGTGAAAACATTTGATCATTGTTGAAATGAGTCGTTAATCTCCTCTCGGTGTTTTTCAATTCCCAAGTTCAGTTCGTCTGAATCATTTGGATAATCTTGTTCTCCAAGTTCCAAAACAGAAATAAATTGATGTTGATCCTGAAATTCAATTAGTTAAGGATTCTTTATTGGCCTTCTCTGTATTTATTTGAAATGTTTACAAAATATTTTCAAATAAATAGATTCACTTCTAAATATGAAACTAAATGTCAAGGGTAACATTGACTTGACCAATAAACCAAAAGTAAACGGGCAGATAAATAAAATTTATTTCAATTATGCATTTCTAGGTATTGGCAATTAACTTTACAATGTGGTATCATAACAAATTCAACAGTCTTTCAACACAAGAAACTCACTTTAATTCCGATTTTTGTGGAACAAATTGAAGCAGATGAAACCAACCATATTCATTTCTATGGCATACTGCAAACGATTTTTGTTTATGTTGCTCAATACAAATCAAAACGACAGAATTTAACTGACGATTCGAAAATCAGTGTTTTCGAAACAATTTGAAGCGGAGTATTTGTGGTACCAGAAACACCCACAATCCTTAGAGACTGTATTACAAGCAATATGCGAAATTACACATTTTCAAATTTAGAACAGTATAGATACAGCTTTACTATGAAAGCCCATCTTGGTCGTTGCAGCGGGTAGGTACGAACCGTAAACAGCCGGTTCCAGCATTCCAACTTTGATGCATTCGCTCTGCGACTGGCTCCTCTACGTCTGTCTTCTTTTAATATGGTCCGCGGATTCTGCGTGATCTGAATCCTATTATATTATTGTTTTCATCTCCTTTTATATCAAAAAGGTCAATCAGTGGCAATGTAAGAATTTATGCTGATGGAAATGACAGCCATAGGACGGGACATATCAACATTGCGAGATCTCGAATTTGGAGTGTTATATGAACGTTTGAACGCTTATCCAATTTTAGTGTTATATAACTCTTTAATGAATATTTTTCGCAAGAGATTATATTCGAAATATATATTCAAAGAGCTAATGAGGTTGGAATAAATATGTAAGTGAAATGAGAAAATGTAAATAATAAAGCTGTGAGAAAAGTTTTCTCAGAAAAATATCTTGAGACACTGATAAAAGAAGTTACAGTATAACTTAACTTAAATTTTCGACTGTCACTAGTCACTATAAATATTCAAGAATCGTAGAATAAGCTTTCCATGCAATGAGCATGTCTGCGTTACAATGTCGGTTTATTACATTTATCGTTCTAATTTTCTACGATATTAATTAAATTCACTATGTATCTAAAAAATATGGATATTTCTCAAACTAGCTAAAACCGCAAAATAATTTGTTTCTGGTCTATCCCAACGATTGCATAGATAGAGTATTGCTATTGTTTAAAATAAGCGCCAGCTAGTTTCTTTTCTAGCTCTATTGTCGGCGCTAAATTAGCTATCTTCTACAGTTTTAAAGAAAAGTTAATATTTAAGTAGTACAAGTGCATTTTTCAGTTTATTTTCTTATGCTCAGTGGATAATTATCTAGTGTGTCATTTCATAATCTACATCTAGGTAGCCATAAAACTAAGTGAATTGAAACAATTTTTGTAGATAAATAGAAACAACCAATCTTCATCAATAGCTTGATAGTTGCACATTTTCATAACTATTAAACCATTTTCTTGTGACACCATTCAAAGACCTCTTGGTCCATAGAATCATAGATTTTTGTTTTTGGTCTTAGATATGCCAACCAATGTGTTTGTTTTGTGTGTAACTATTGTATTAAAAAGTGTTATTTACTAGAAACTGACTGATAGTCACCTAGACAAAAATTTTAAATCAATCAGAATTCACATGAGCAATTATATTCACAGTGTAGATGAACTCAGTATGAATCAGAAAGAGTTTAAAATATCAATTTTTAAAAACCCACCAGGAAAAAGGCAAAAAAGTACCTAATTTGTATAATTCTCAATCTGGGCGTAGAAATCGCTTGTCTAATAAATGTGTTGACACCCTGTATACTTATACATAATGATTGTCTTCTGATGGACTTTCGTCTTGAAATCGATATACCCGTCCTGCCCATAAGCGCCCAGCATATCCTCCAAAAAGTAATATGTGTATTTATTCATGAGCCACTACACAACAACCAACCAATGTTTTGACATTGAAGTTGCCTACTATAGATATTTTATTTGTAAAAGCCAGTTTGTAGTTTTAGGTAATGTCTTGCAAAAACTGGCACATTATGTGCATGGGCGGCTCGTTCAAAAAAACAATTAAAAAATACAAAGGAATGTTCATTTTTTATATAAATGAGCATTCTGTTTCTTGTAGAAATATAATTCAAATTTTATCAAGCGAGTATATGATATCAGGAATTGGGAAAAATATATTTAATTATTTAACTTTTATAATAGTTTTTGGTTTAATCAATATCTTAAAAAAATTACCACAATAATGACAATCTGCTCTGAGACATATAAAACGTAAATAGAAACAAAAATACAAATGAAATAGAACTTCGTTAAAAAAAACAGTTTTAATCAAAGTACGCACAAAACTTTCAAAGAATACCAAGATGATACTAACATGCTCTTTCTTAGTTAATGCCCTTGGAAGAACCTAACTTCAAATTCCATGAATTATTATTTTACGGGTACCTCAATAACTGAAATAAGATATTGTATTGATCTTTTAAGAGTTTAAGAGTGTAGCAACTATGTCTAGAAAAGCTATATTGTGAATTTAAGTATTTTCTTATAAAATCACAACGGATCTTAAAAAAAAATCAGAGATAAATTATTTATTTACGAAAACTGGTATTTTCTAATAAGTTATTTATTTTATATTTCTGAGTGACACCAAATTAAAATAAAACTTCCAGTAATATCTACAATGGTTTAGAAAATCTTTCTCTAAAAAGATGTTGTTTCAATTGCCATTGCTGATCCATCGAGCATTAAAATTTTCTAGCACCTACCTGTGAAGCATTATGGTACAGCCAGAACGAAATTATCAATTGCCTTTTCCACAAACTGCAATTTTATTCTTCCACTGCTCTGCATTTTGATTATGCTTAATATTTATTGCAGTATAGTCTGAGTCAAATTTTTCATCTTTTATGAGACAATTTCTTCAATCTCGTGCGATTTCTATGCTTTAACTTCAGCACTGTTTTTCCAAGCATCACTCTCTAGTGTTTACTTACTTAAGTTCAGATACTGATATTTAAAAAACAGGACGATGAAATGCTGTGAATTTTCAAGTATGTATACCTATATCTCTTAGAATTTATTTCGCAGTATGGTAGTTTTTCAATGAAATCTATAGGAAGGTTAAGGCAAGAAAAAAATAAATGCGGAGAAAAAATAGATTATTTTCATCTCACTAAAGTAAAAAGTGAAAACTTGTAACGAAGAATTTTTCAATTTTGGTACGATGAATTTTATTGTCCATTGTCGAATTGAACATTTCCATTTACAAAGTATCTTTGCGTTTCTTATTTATGCATTGCGGATGAACGTAGTATGTTTGTATTTTTGGGACTATGAAAAATTATAAAAAAATGCAATCTTTCCGGTAAATTCAACTGGCACTCACCAGGAAGCGCCAGCATGGACTAAAATTGAGAACCGACTTCAACTATCTCTTTCTACAGACTGGCTGACTCATATCGTTCAAGCTATATTCTTTTTATGGTATTAACCAATAATTCTATCCAATAATTGAATATATTGCTGCCATTCGTAATGTTACTCCTCCTCAAAGTATAAAAACAAATATTGTCAAGCGAGAGTAAATTCGCGCGCGGGCAAGTTGAAGGAACTCGAACTCAACACCAACGCGCGACCGTCCTCAAGATTTATCAATTAAACGCAATTTCGAAAACATAAAAGCAATTTAACAGTGTATTAATTAATTAGAGCATCATCATCAAATAAATGAGCAAACGGCTAAGTGCGCAAGTGAATAAGATTCAGATCAGAAGATGTGTGTGTATGTGTGCGATCGTCTCGTCTGGCTGACCAACTAATTTCTGGTCATTGAGGCTATTTTTAAAATCGAGCAGTATTCGATGTGGTCTAGAAGGCATATATACATACACACCAGATGGTTTTTTGAAGTACATTTAAAACAGAACACACATAACTACTACTGAGATGCGGAGATGTGTGGAAAGAGAAATAATATAGATAGATGGATATCCTTCCTCATAATATCAGGTGTTGAAATTCTGAAGAGAGACGAAACACTTGGTGTAGAATATTATGGGAATGATTATTTCAGTCGTACTGAAAAGGGCGCCTTAATGACTCTATACATATGATATGTTGCACATAAGAGAGAGGAGTTTGAGAGGTTCTATAAGAGATAAAAAAAAATTATTCGTTACTTGGCAAGTAGGTACCGGTTGCAAGTCAAAGTTCTTGTACCTATTCGGACCGTAAAGTGGGGAATTAAGAATATGCCAGAATTATGGGCTATTTAGGTGGTAATTCGTTGCCAAGCTCAAAAATGAGGTGCTATTTAATTAATGAAACAACAAAAATAAAGGGTATACAAAAGTGCTAACTTTCAAAACATGATCAAATTTTGATAAAAATACTTGGTGCTAATTAAGTGCCAAAGTTAAAGCTTAGATGCTAATAAACTGACAAACATATTGATATTGAGCACCTAGTGAACACATAAGAGCTACTGCATCGATGAATTGATGCTAATTAGGGGCATTACACCTAATGGATACCTAATTTTATTATTTTATAGAATTTAATATTTTATAATACTTAATTCCTAAATTATTTCGCTAGCTGCAAAATACTTTCATACACCAATTACCTATCTCAGTTGGCTTATTTGGCCAATTTTTGAACTCGGTAAGCACCTAAATAGACCATTTTTCGTGTGTATTCAAATATCAAAATCTTTCATTTGGCGGTGCTACCTTCAAAGTATACAAGTAAATTATGGGAGGATTATACGGGTCTTTTGACGCATGACGCGTGATCTTACGTTCTACACTACGCGCATTGTACCAAGTACTAGCTAAGATGCGCGTACTTTAGAAGTAACATAATGTTGCAAATAAAATAATTTGTTGAAACTATTCATCATCATCAGATTGAAAGGATGTCCGGATTGTTGCATCAACTGTTGTCCAAAGTACCCAGTACAGAGAAAAAGTTCCTTGACTTTCAAAATAACACTTGCTTGCTTACTTGAATATCCGTTTACCTATACACCTGATTCTTGTATCACTATCAATATAATGGAATATGACTTTACTAGCAAAAACTGATGCACAAATTTGATGAAAACTTAATCAGCTCGTTGATACATAATTGTGCATCAAATTAAACCATATTCGTTTTGAGTTCTCGAAATGCTTGACCGCAATTTTGATTACAAACGTACACAGTACAGATACATCTTCCTAGAATCGTGGAAATACGTCAAAACTAGATCAAAATTGTAAGAATATGGTTCTTTATTCTATCTGTTTAAAAAAAGAAAGCATCTGCTTTATCATCTAGTTCTTTTAATGACTTTTTATAGAACTTTTGGAAACATCAACTTTGACAGCGTATAAATAATACATAACAAAGATTGTACTACAGTCTATCAAGTACAGTTTTACAGAGTTGCTCGATCAGGTCATTATTGAAATCTATTAGCTCTTATCATATTTCAAAAGGTAAATATAACAGAAGATATAATAACCAAGCTACAAGAGGTTCTAATCAATTGAAGATATATTTTTATTGGTTCCAACAAAAAACCTAGTAGAGCAAAGTACATGTTAAAAAGAAAATATTTTTATATTATTGCATCAAGCTATGATTGGGTATTCAAATTAAAATTAAAATGACATCAAAATACCTCAGACAATTTAGAAAATACTATAGTTAAGAACAAATGTAAATAGTAAAAATCCCGATGGCCTGTAGTCAGCGGAAAGGTAAATTTTTCAAAATTCATTGAATTGAAATTTTAACAACCTTTTCATTGGTATACCTACATGTTATTACATACAATTGTCATAGCCTTGCGGTTAGAGGTTTTAGTTTTGGCTGTTGAATATAAAGCAGACAGGGTTCGAGTCCACTTCAGGGCAGATTTTTTTTTCGCCTATTTCTTTTCAATAAATATACTATATATTTTTTTAATCAGGGTCTATATTAAGATCTCCAGAAAATGTACAATTACATCAAATTTATATCGAGTGTTCATGTTTTATCAATATTTGTTATTTTTATTTATTAATTTTTATTTTTTTACCTGTGTATTTTATGAAAAAATGCTTTGAACAAAAGTTGTAGGTACTGATTATATCTGTAACCTAAAATTATTTTTAATAATATTTAAACTACGGCTCTTTTTTGATATTTTTTTAAATGTTTGAATGGTCGCCATTTCGAAACTACTTACCCGATATTGCCCAATAACGAACTCGACCGAGATATTTGAGAGATTGATTTTTGTAGCAAATTTGAACCTGATACCTTCAAAACTGCGATATATATATATATATAAACTTTTGAACCAAATGTTTTTTTGGACTAACTTATAGACATATAACAACATGCCGTTGAATTTTTTTCGAAATTCAAAAGTGTGAACGATCGCAATAGGTATATTTCTATAAGAAATTTACCTAATAGTTGCATAAAAAAATCGGTGCTTATTAGGTATACATTTTGTAGCTATTTGACGTTTATGAATTCCAGTAAACTGTAATAAGCAGCCCTGTTAAGCTAGCAGGGACAACTTAGCAGATACAATCGAAACCGTCATGGGAATTTGTTGCTAATTAATTGCAAAAATCCCGATTTTATTGCTTAACGTGTAGGATAGCAGTGAAACCAGTGAAAAAATGATTTTTTTAATATCAACACCAACAGAATTTGTTGCTGATTTGATGCTGGAAGATAATACAAAAAATTAAAAAATAAAAAAAATCTAGAAAAAAATTTAAAAGGAAAACGCTCTTAACAGTATTTCATCCTAATGCTAGGCTAATCCAAATCTCAAAAAATAATAAATAGTTAAGATATCCCTCATATTAACCTGAAATCAAGTTTTGTTGTTGACGCTATCAGAATACCTCCATTTTCTCTCTTAATTTGTATCAGAAATTTAGTTGCTCATTAGATAAGTCTTTATTAGTGCTTAAATAACCAGCAAAATACAAACAAAGAATATTACCAATAATAAACTTGTAATTGATTTTTTTGGTGTTGCTATCAGAATACCGGAATTTTCTATATTAATTTCTAGCAGAAGACTTATCTAATGAACAACAAAATTTGGTTTCACTACTATCTTACACGTTAATATAGTAGTAACTTGGTTTTTTTAGAACTGGTAGAAGCAACAAAATCGGGATCTTATAAACTAATTAGCAAGAAATTCCCATGCCGGTTTCGATTGTTTCTGCTAACTTGTCACTGCTAGCTTAATAGAGCTGTAATAAGCTTTCGTCCACAGAGAACCCTTAAATTGTTAATAATTTTATTCTTTGACCATTCAGTTCATAATATTTTATTCCACATTTTCTTAATAGATATTTTAAATTTTTTTGTTAAAAAAAAGATTATCATCTTAAGGCTCAATGCTGAACAAAATATATCCTACAAATGTCTGTGTTTTAGAATGAGAATTTTCTTTATCCATTTATTTTGTAATGTCATTATGCGGTTAAAATTTTCTCCAAAAATATGCCATAGTTTATTCTACAATGGTGTTAAGCAAACAAAGCAATCTCAAGAATGAGACTCCCAAACAGAATGCCCAATGCATAACAATAGATAGTTCTCTAGATTCATTGAGACAGAATGGTTATATGCTCTTCCCAATCCAGTTTTCGATCCAAAACAACTGCGCAGTTTTTATCCTGTTATTATTGTAATCATACTCGAGACGATTCTCGATAAAACTGCGTTTTGTTAAATTTCAGACGATCAACATGTTTCAATAATTATTGAAGTTTCGGAAACTCAAATTATATCTTCTGTCAGTAAAACGTACTTTGCACACGAAATCAATATTAAATTCATAAATTTTGTCCTTTTCATTTTTGATTATAATACACAACTTTTGTACATGTTCCACTAAAGCTCCAACCAATACACCTTTGAGGTCATAGTTCGAACTCATTTTCGTATAGTTGCATGAGAAAACCAAGTGACCCGACATGCGAAACAAGCGTCTTTGGTGGCGCGACATCAAAAATTAAATTAGCAGATTTTATTGTTCACGCCACATTGGCCTGTAGGAAAAAACACAACTGTATATCTATCTTTGTCTATCTTCCTTATACTCTTTGTCTTTTTCGTTGTGTTCTTCGTTCATTTGGTCTTTATGTAAAGTGTGGTGGCGTGGTGCACTGCCAAATTTTAATAGTGCGCGTTTTCGGCGGGTGGTCCTACTACTACCATCATCGATAATGGTGGGTGCTCCTACCGGCGGCCGCGGCCACTCGCATAATATTCTCTCGCAGGTCGCCTCGGTGGCGCAGCACAAGGATTTGCTTCTGTGTGATGACGAGCGAAACAAATACCCACAGCCAAAGCTGGCCGACTCGTGGCGGAAGGTCCACTGTACAGCAGGAACCGCTCCTGCTGCACACTACTACCACTACGTGTGAAATATAAGCTGTGCCGCTCCAGGACCGGCGCCGAGCACATCACTTCTGATAATATTTGGTACTGCTATTAGCAGAACAGAATATTATAACATATAAGCTTTGTTCCAATCCCGAACCCGGAAAATTTCGGCTAGATAAGTTTAGAATAATAGTCAAAGGAACTTACATAGCGAACAGATCTGATACAGTCAGGTTGGTAGAAATAAAGCCGTCGGTTCGGTCCAAGTACCATCAAAAACAGTTTATTACAGTCAGGATTCTGCGTAGTGGCCCCAGCGCTTTCCAACACTAGCGTCTGACGATTAGCAAAACAGCTAATTGTCTGTCCCACCTATGATTTGTGACAGTTTACAATCTATCAGATCTGTTGGCTGCTTTTCTTCTAAACTTCGTTAGGAACCTCCTACTTTATTGTTTTATTGAGAAAAATTTACTTATTTATGTGTGTTTGCGGTGATTTAAAAATATTTCCATCGTGCTATGAGATAATTATAGTTCTGGGTTATATAATTGAATTGTAAATTTGATTTCGAGTTAGCAATAGTTGAGTGTCATCTCTAATTATCCTTTGATCCTTTTTTGACCGACGAACCCCGAACGGAGGAGGTATACAATTAATGAGGAGACTTGAAAAATGGTCCCATATTCATAATAACACAAATTTCTTTCGAAAATTGAAAATCTGGGAATAAAAAATTAATGACGAGATTAGCAACATTTATATTGAATATTTTTTTCATAAAGTTACAGTTTTTGAGTTAAAAGAGTGGTAAAGTTTATAATATGCGTATTTCCGCGACGATGTTCTTAGATTCCTGAATCATAGCAAATACATGCAAAGCATATATGGATAATGGTGAACGTTCAACGATTTTCGTGACAAATGTGACACAAAAGTGTGAAATAAATATTTTTTTACAAAAAATTGGTCAAACGTTATCAGTTGGTGCACAGGTACAAAATAATATTAATTCTATTTATGCTGGTACTTGTGAAGTTGGTGCCAATAGTTTTCAATCTAACTGCAACTGCACAACTTCAAAAGTACAAGCACCAATATAATTAATATTATTTTGTACTTTTCTGATAACATAACATAACAACTGATAACGTCTGTCAAATTTTTTGTAAAAAATATTTATTTCGTTCTTTCTTGTTTTGAATTTTGCTTATATGCATTGATCTATTCATTAATAAGCTTCTCTTATGATTACAATTATTTCATATTGAATGACGTGAAGAGCCTATAAGAATATATTTAGTTGAATTCGTAAAAAAATGTAACTCAAGTAAAGAGATTTACAAGGTTACAATGAAATTCAAATTCTCGTAAGTAATTAACTATTTCAACTACAGAGTTTACCTACCTATCATGTAATTATCATGAAAAAAGATACAAATTTAAATAAGGTTCAAATAACTCACCTTGTTGTGTTGAACAATAGTGAAATCAGAGATTAACGGATTTTCTCTTATATTGGAGAGGATTTTGGCACAAATCATTTGATTTGGGGAAGATGAAGAAACTTGGCAGTGCTTTGTTTATTAACGATAAATGGATGATACAGATTCCCAACATTCCTGTCCAAACATTAATTTCTCGCATGTTACTGTATCTATTCAAACATAATCTATTTCCTGATACATTAAAAGCACATGCAGTGGTTGTCATTTTCAAACTAATAACTGGCCTAGTTGCCTAGGCGTACGGAAGTGCGTAGCGCCTGATGAATCTGTCGCTTGCAAGAAATGATTCTTCATTTGTTTCTGTTCAATATTTGACATCCACACCGGGATTCTATTTACTGTACTGTGCTGGTCGAACACCTTCTTTGTCACTCAATGTAAAACACATTTTACGATTTTTTTTATCCCGAATCTGTACTAATAACCTACTAGATATTGAAAATCTTGAACATGTAAATGAACTAGAACCGGACCTGATCATCCCATAGCGGCAGGCGCTTATAGAGAGAAAGACCGCGCGCTACCGCACACCATCAAATGGCATATCAAATTATCAAGCAAGCGGCGGTCGTCGTAGCACAGGCAGCGGCTACAACAAACAAAAGCGCGAAAGTAGAAGACAAGAAGAGGCGAGGAGCAGCAGCGAGCATCGGAGCAGCCGTCGTCGTCTTCACCGTCGTCATTGCAGCGCGTCCATGTATCATCGATGACGTCACTAGGACCATTGTGTTGTTGTTGTTGCGGCTGCTAAATAGCTTTCGATTGTCGGCGAAAGGTTTTCCTAGTTGTCAAAGGCCATGTTCGGACATGCTTGTACCAGTTGCTGCCTCTGAGCCTCTACCTACTCTACACTTTTACTAATGTTATGCAAGCATTATGTGTATTGCTATTGTGGTGGTCCGTTTGGTGCTGTGTCTACTCACGATCCTCACACGGTTAGGTCCCCCAATTAGTAGTGTAGACAATGACCTTATTATTAATTCAATGATTTCTGGAATGAAATTCGACATGACGTGCTGCTTGTTTACATATAACACTTGTTATTTTCCAGTTAGATTGGTAGTAATATATTTATGGTTTTAAGCGACACCAGGTCTATTCGCTATTGAAACTTGAGACTGGACGAAGAGCATTTTATTGTAATGAAAGTTGAAAAAGATGATTCTGATCAAAACATCGAAGATTTGTTAGGTAGAGTATTTGAGATGGAGAAAATGTCACAACAGATTTGCTAGAATATTTTTATTCTATTAGTTCTAGGTTTGTATTAAACTGTGGGTAGGTATATTGTTTAGAAGCAATATTTATAAAATCGATAATCTACATGTATATTATTATGTATATATAAAAATGAATCTCTATTTCCTCGCATGTCATCGCATCACGCGTGAACGGATGGAACAATTTCGATAATTTTTTTTTTGTTGTGTTTATTATTATCAGGAGAAGGTTCTTATGGAAGAAAAAAATAATAAAGTTGAGTAGAAGATTAGAAAATTTAAGAAGTTTTAAGAGAACTTAACGACAATGTTAATTTTACATACAGTACATATAGTTGTTTGACATAACTGTCAGCAAATCGTTGCTATTGGATCAATGAACGTTGTGTGTCAATATTGTAAGGCATAAATCAAGCTCCTGGATTGTGTTGAGGAAGCGGTAAAGTCAAATTGACGCCATTGGTACCACCACCAGAGCCTCTGCATTCATTGGTTTTCGGAAATGGACAGATTCTATACATTTTTTGACTCATATACAATATGTTTTGAAATGACGTCATTTGGCGCAACAAAAGTTATTCAAGAAAATTTTATGCTAACTTTCAAGGTCAACTATATTGAAAAACAATAAACTTTTACCACCACGTGCCTGATGATAAATACTTGAAATAAATTAAAATAGTGCAAAGTTGGTTTGTAGCTAGGTGAAAAACCAAAAGCAGCCAGAAGTAAAAAGTTGAAAGGGGAATGGCAGTGTTGACAAAGTCTCTTGAAAGCCACATGGTGATACAAACAATTTGCTATACAATATCCTATATTACATCTATTTATTGTCTACTTACCTTTGCAGATTCAGGGACAAATATATCATTTATCTGGTTCGTTATTGCCAATGCCGGATAGTCAATATAAAATTTTGCAATTTTTTTTATGGGCGATTCAGCAAAACACACATAATAAATCGGTGAAAAGACCAATTTGTGGAACAACTTCAAATGTTTTTCCATCAGACAACGAATTGGTTGTATTATTCAAGGCTGCATGTCATCTGATTACCACAAAATTGTCTTTAATGTCGATAAGACGCCTGCAGGACAACGCGCAAGATGCTCTAATGCGCCAACAATTGATGAAAATGTAGAAAACCGAGATATTGTTTTTGTTAAGACAATGGCCATCTTACCATTTGTTTTAATTTTCCGTAAAAATCAATGATTTGGACAACAAAATCTAATGAAATGTCCTCTTTATTCCTTATATGATTTTTTTATGATATATAAGATTCTACTTATGAATTCTTATACATTTTGCATGACATTTTTAGCTTTGAAACATGAGCTAAACAGATTTTCAGGCTTACCTCTTTCTTATGGTGTCGCCAATATTCGTCTGTAAACAATCTGAAAAAAAGTTGTCCTGGTATAGCTTGATTTCTAGTTTGCAGGAAAAAGAAACCGGTGTTTCTAATTTGTACACTTTAAGAAATTACCACTAATCCAGTAAAACATTTCAATAATGATAAAAATAAATTAATAGGAATAAATCGTTTTTAGGTTTCCATACCTAAAAGGTGACATCGGGACCAAGTAAGTATACAGGATGAAATGTTCACAGAATGATTCACTCAGTTGCTGCTATAAGCTATAACTACAAATAGAAAAAGAATAAAATTACGAATATAGAAGGGTTCCATCGTAATAAGGTGATTTATTCGGCGTTTTTGTTCGATATTAACAGTGGCTGTATCTCCTGAACCGTAATGGGTAGATACATGAAAGTTTCAAAAAGGAAGCTGCTCTAAAGAAACATCATAGGTACAATAAACTTTTATTTTTGCTCGATCCTGGTAATCGCAGTACCTTTTGCACCGTAATAGGTAGACAGTTCTTGTACCATGGTACGGAACCCTTCGTCTACAAGTTCGACCCGCTATTGGCCGCTATTATCTACAAGTAATTATGAAGAACTAAGGATTCCTTAGACATGTTTACTTATACTTAATGCGTATTAAATGTACGGAAACCTGCCGTATTTTTTTTACCTATATGTTTAACAATCCAAATTTCTTTCTACATATTTTCTCTAGATAGATTTCATTTTTCATCAATACATCAACTAATTTAAGAATTTTGTAAACTATTTTTTATTTCAGAAATAGATTAATTACTTAAAATAAAAATACACCAAAAATGCTTTTAGATGTTTAAGGTAAATCAAACCAGTTGAATATAATGGTTTGCTTTGTGACTATCATTTTCAGGAAAACGTTCCCACATATATAGTTTCGAAGATACTTTCATTAATTAATAGTAGTATTTATAGTGCAGACTAAATAAAGTTGTGTCTGTATGGCGAGCTGTATTCTCTCTTTCTATTTCATTTCCACTTTTATGTTACGTCTTCCTCTTTCCAGATGTCGATATTTTCTGAATCTAAATTC
This sequence comes from Crioceris asparagi, assembly GCA_958507055.1. NCBI lineage: Eukaryota > Metazoa > Arthropoda > Insecta > Coleoptera > Chrysomelidae > Crioceris > Crioceris asparagi. Next base: position 60,413,625 of record OY293829.1, on the reverse strand, counting down.
GGATAACCATTAGTAGGTATATGAGAGAGCTGGAAAAGATGTGTTTTAAAACTATTTAATTGTAAATTTAGCTTTTACAATAAATAAGATGCTTTGCTTACAGATAAAACGACTTCATTATGTAGCAATAGAGACACACAATAATGATTGTTCCGCCATCACTAATACCATATTCAGGAGTGAGCTTGTCGTTCGCATCACTATAATTGCAACTGTGTGTATTTTCTAGTAAGAAATTTATTTTATCTATGTATACGTAATATTTGAATATTAATAGAAAACACACATGTTGATATCATAGAGATCATATTATACTATGAAAAACGCGATTGCTGCTTGGTTTCTCAGTTCCGCCACGTAGATATGTTTATTTTTTCAGTGACAGTCGATTAGATTATATAAATAATATTGTATAACGTTACTTTTCTCACAATTGATCATTCTTATATGATAATGAGGATGTTAGTTATAATATCATTTTTTTACTTTCGTTCATATGCTCGATGAAACCGCATTTGTCGGAATAAGGGTATAAACGGTTTGTTAAGATGTTACATTTCTTCTTGTTAGAATAAATATCAAAAAATTTAATTGAAAACTGTTGCCTTCAGTACTACAAAGAATGGATAATTCTCTTGAAATCTCATCGAGCTCTGCAAAATAAAAAGAAAAAATATAAAATAAAGTCACGTTATTCATTTTCTTGAAAGTCGACAGGATAAATTATTCTTAAATAAAATTGTTCTCCTTCATTTTTCATAGAGACGGGAACAAAACAAAGATAAAGGCTGAAAATAAACAAATTTTAAATAATTTTGATGTTTCTTTTCTTATTGGAAAAAAGATTGCAAATAAATGGTTTTTATTCAAAAACCAAAATAAAATCCCACATAATATTTCCCCATAAATTTCTCTCCAAGGGGACAAAGATGAAATTTTTCCTAAATTCAAATCTTCTAGATAGTAAGTAATAGGGTACTCAGCATACTTTGTGCTGCAGTACCTAAGAATATAACATTTCATGGCCATCGGTTAAATGTTGTAGAATTGTAGCATGAAAACAAAAACCTTCTCCATGAAAAAATACACATGAATACTGATTTTCATGATGATTAAGACTGACGTTGTCGGAATATGCTAAACTGGGCATTTCATAGATTGAGAAATCGAGTGAATTTCTACGCAAAAAAAAAACAATTTTATATTTCGAACTTCGGCAGCTTCGACTGTTTGTTGATAAGTCAGTTAGCCAGCTTCATTATATATTAAAATTAAAGAAGAGATAGATTTCAAGAACTTCTGTTGAAATTTAAAGAGTTTTCGAACTAGAGCTTTGGAAGTGCCTAAAACTTATTGTCTCTATATCTAAGAATATTAAATTACAATAGATAGGTATTAATCGGAACCCTTCATTAAATACTTATTTACTTCAAATGTACGGACAACACATGTAAAAATCATTGAAACTGGACGAAACTTCATCTTTTGCACAAATTTTGTTTCTTCGATTTTTATATCATTTTTTTATTATCTATTATTATTTTATTTGATTAACATGACGTTACTATGTTTGCATATTTTTTAATTCAAGTTCCTTTCAAAAATATTTCAAGAAAAAAGTTATTTTTTTGTCCGCTTTCGCAAAAGGAGGATGTATATAAATCGATTTCTTGTCCGCTTGGTTTTACTCCTTTTTCGGAAGTTACTGTAATCCGTGTATAAAATTCTGAGAAACATTACCTAATGTTCTTGGGGTAAAACTGGTTTCATTCGATGTATAATTTTGTGAAAATTTTTTATCAAATAAAAAATTACCGAATGTGATAATTTAGGTATAAGGTAAAACCTGTTCTCTTCACTAATTTCGGTTTTGAATAGTCAGATTTATGATCTTCCCAACATTATATTTCGAAAACATCAGTTAATTGTTTGATTTTAACATATATTCAATTATAAAATAGTAACAGATAAAAATGAAATGTAATAAAAACTATTGGAAATTATACTAAAACCGATCTAGGGGAAAGTTCATAGGGTGGATCTCCGCGAAAAACAAAGAATTCAAAATATTTTATGAATTTCACCTTTCCAACTGCTTTTAGAAATGTTCTGTTCGATCTCTCTATAATGTCTATTTCCAGGTACAGATTCATATCTAAACTATTTTATCTGTACATATATACAAGAAACATTTCAATACTACCTAAATACCTGAATTTTTGCAATGAATCTTTTCCGAAAACTATGTCCTTATGAATCACTTGTAATACTTCTTGTAATCTATACCAAAATACCAATCAATCACTTTCTAAAAGAATACTCACTATCTGTTAACGTGACTGGGAATCAGCATTTGCGATTAAAATTTCCTACCTGAAAGTGTACCTACCCTTGAGATGGGACAGATTTCAATTATGACTTTTATCACCGAAAATATTTCACCTGTAGTACAAAATTGCGTTGCTCAACAAATTATAGATAATGCCATAGAAATTTCATTATAAGAATGAATGCACAAAAGTGACCAAGTGTGCAGTTGAACACGCATTTGGGTTTCATGATGCAGATATTATAAAAAAAAGAATGTCTTTGAAATGGAAGAGTTCGCATACTCAAAAATAAAAAAATGTCCCGAAACACACTTCAAAATCTGATATTATTTCTGAGAGTTACTAAAATTCTGAAAGCAACTGAGTATTTTTTTATTTTTCCAAGTTTTTTGTAACATTACCTCAAAGACCTCTGAGGATATGATGTTTTCAAAAACAAGCATTATTGAAAACTGTTTTTCGATTAGTCTCTTCTTAATATATATATATATGTCATTTGGATTGGAAAGACTTTGAGAAAACTTGCATTTCAAGTTCCCTGGCAGTAAAAGTATATATGTTACAGCCAAAGTGATTAATCTAGACATTATATAAAATATATAGCCTTTATATACACAATATCTTCAGAATTAAGGCAATGTGGTTATCCTAGCAGATTTATTCACATAATCTAGCTACTATTTATAATATCTAATTTGACTTTTATAAAGTGATAAAATACAATACATTTTTGTTTATGGTATATTGCAGGGTTATAAATAGTTAATAAATAATAAGAAGATCAAATATAAATTTATATCCGAAGTTACCTTTACGAATAGAGCTTTTGTACGTTTTAAATTTTCAAAATATGATTTGTTATATCCTAATAAACTACGTCATAGAAATTCTAAAACTTAGAAATAGTCAAACCAGTTCTATTAGTGCATGATTCGAGTTCTAATTTTTGAACATCCATCCACTAAACTAGATCGATTTAATTAATCGTATGTACGTACATATAGTAAATATTTTTACAAAAAATTGGACCGACTCTATCAGTTGTTGCACTGAATAATACAAAATAACATGAATTCTATTGGTGCTGGTAATTTTGAAGTTGTGCCGTTGTAATTTGTTGTTGTATTCATCAACTCCAAAAGAACCAGCACCAATAGAATTAATATTATTTTGTATTTTTCAGTGCAACAACTGATAGAGTCGGTCCAATTTTTTTGTTAAAAATATTTATTTCACATTTTTGAGTGTAACATTAGTCTTGAAAATTGTTGAACGTTCACTAATACCCAAAAAGTTATAAGTGGGTTTAGCTTGTACTAGCGGAAATACGCATATCACATATTTCAGACATTACCATTGCGAAACTCGGAAACCGTAACTCTTTTGAAAAAATGTTCATTTTAAATGTTTCCGGATATGGTCCCCTTTCTAATTTTAAAATCTCGAATTTTCGATTTTCGGAAACATTTGCCCCTTCCACATAGCTGAAACACATATTTCAGACTGTAGCGCGGAAACGTATGATTATTTTTTAAAATGTCCAATTTAAACATTTCCGGATATGGAATTTTCGTTAATTCTGTCGTCTCGGATTTTCAATTTTCGAGAAAAATTGCCACCTCCACCCCCTTTGGGGGCTGTTTTTGGAGGGAAGGAGATTTTGGATTTGATTTTTCTCAATATGAGACCATTTCTCAACTCTCTTCTTTCAAATGAAACAAAAATCGTCTAAATCGGAGTACGTTTACTATGCAAGACGCGCGAACAGCCATAAAAAATAAATAAAAAAAAGCAATCTTACAAGCGAATTGTATACCTTCTCCTCTTTTTGAAATCGGTCAAAAAATGATAGAGCCCAAGATCACTTTGATGTATTTTTGCCTGTTTGTCCGTCGGCCTCAGACTACTTTCTCTGAATTTAAACTAAACAAATATTTTTTACAAAAAATTGGACCGACTTTATTAGTTGGTGCACTGCATTGGTACTAGTAGTTTGAAGTTGTGCAGTTGTAGTTAGGTTGAAAACTTTTGGCAGCAAATTCAAAAGTACCGGAACCAATTTTTCAGTGCCCCAACTAAAGTCGGTCCAATTTTCTGTAGAAAATATTTATTCTACTCTTTTGCGTGTAACATTAGCAAAATCAGTTCAACAAAGAAAATAATACGTTGCTTATACTTATTCAGATATTTCAAAAGATCGCGGCAATACACATATTTCAGATTTATACCACTGCAGTAACTCGGAAACTGTGCATTTTTTGAAAAATGTCCAATTTAAATGTTGCTACACCTAATCTTCAATTTTCGAAAAAATGCCCCCACCACAAAGCTGAGACACCCATATTTCAGACTTTACGTTTGCTGTAAGCTGTAACTCGGAAACCTATGTTAAATGTCTAAATTAAAGGTTGTCGTATATGGTCCCTTCTCTAATTTTGTTGTCTCATATTTTCGATTTTTGAAAAATCGACGTTATATAAGAAACTAGCGACCGCTAAGTGGTAAGCGGGATTAGGTTCTTTCCATTGTCTCAGTAACAATTGAAGCTGTCATACCATTACAAACGCAGGAAAAAACTTTGGAAGGAGTTGTCAAACTCTTGAATGGAAATAAATGGTAAAAACGAAAGTATAAGGATCCCGATACAGCGGAACCCTAAAACACAAGAATTCCATTTAGTCGTTCATTTGACGCAAAAGCAAACATATAAGCTACATATATGTGTATTCACCTATCGTCGAATTCCCACAAACGATAGCTCTTCCTTATTAGTAACATCATAAATTACGATTGAACAAAGAACCATTATAAATCACATTCTGCCATAACTAATAATTGTTTGATTTCATTTTTTAATCATTTTTTTTATGAAAATTTTTCACATACTCATATATGTATGATGATTTTTATTATATGAACTCGATAGGCGTAAATTCTTCAAATGGAACGCTGGCAGAATGGCAGAATAATGTGAATTAATTAATTTGTAAAGGGTCATGTGCTTTACATAGGCGTACCTCGGGAATTTTGTTGAAGGTTCCAAAATGTACAATTTCATTTGCCAGCCATAAAACGCATGTTGTCGTTCAACTGAAATAATCATCATTGTACAGGGTTAATAAATTTAGACTTAATTATTATCTCAACAAAGATAACTTTGGATTGGGTATTTAATCACTGTTTATTTAATTCGATCTCGGTAAGTATATATCAAGAAATCAAAGTGACATAGTATTAAAATACTAATAATTAGGTAGAAGCAATGATCTTCTTCAGACAATATTGGTGACTCCAAACGTTAACTGTAACCAGTGAACCAGCCATCCTTACCTCTCTTGATAATAAATACTATATATTACTTTTGTGGTTGAACTTGATATACTTACTGACATCGGTTTCCACTACTAATATGACATTTTAAATTTCATTTATGTGACATTTCGTCGAATTAGACCATAAAGTAAATAATATCCTGAGCTTCAGATAGTCGATACAACGGTGGTCGAGTAACTATTTTTTTTTTATCTAAAGGATGTTTTTTCTCATTCAGATCATAACTTGTCACAGGAATGATGGACTACTTTATTACAAGGAAACCCGCAGTCTAATATCGTCCATGCATTAGACTATTAGATGAAGTAATAAAATATTTGTCTTTTGGAGTCAAAATTTCATAAAACTTTGACATTTGGTACTTTTTACCGAGCTGCATTCATGTGCTAAATACTTTCGACTATTTGTTTTTGAAAATTCATCTGGTGAACAAGAAAACGGATGAAGAATTGTTCAAAAAACTCCTTTTCGCTCATATTTACGGGTGGATAGCAATTCTTATATCCTTCTCTACACATATGTCAGTTGCTTTTCGTGGGATGTTTAACGAAGAATTGGACCCCTATAAAGCAAAAGTTCTTCGTACGATATTCTACTCCAGCAACACGATTATAACTTCAGCTTCTTCTATAAAAGCTATAGAAGGAATATTGTTATACCATTTTATATAGATGAAATGCATATTCTACATTGGATGGTTGAAGCCTCGACCAGACAGATACGTTCGTATGCCCTGAACAGGAAAACGCGACACGAACGTCCTACATCTCATGTCGTTCTTATCGCAGACAAATATTATTCTAGATTTGAAGTTGGGATAAGAGATTTGTGAAGTTTGAACCGAAGGGTAGCTATATTTCATATTTGTTCAATCCGTTTGAGTAATGAGAGATCTACGTTAAACCTTAGTGGCCGTCTCCAAGAAAACAGTCTGCCGTCATTATTCTCATTTAATTTTATTTGGTAAGATTACACTAAAGAGCGATATGTTTCAACTGCAATCATTTGTCGCCTCAACTATAGCAAGCTTTCTCTTGATTCATGCTATACACGAATTTACATCAAAATGGACCTTTCTCGATGGTATAAGTAGACCCAGAAATTTAAGAAGGTCGTAAATCCATATAAGCCGTCGATTCTCATTATCAAATATTTTTCGAAATATAGATAAGCAATAAAAGTGTATGTCCCTTTAAATATTTCCAGGTCCGGATTAAGATATCTCATGAAATAGTTTGGTATTTGGCATAATCGCATTCATTATCGTGATGTTTATAAATGTTTTTATGTTATATATCATGAAATATTGTATATACATAAACAATTCTCAATTATATTCAAGCGATTTTTCTTAATAATTATCTTAACCCGTTACACCTACCTATAAAACAAAATGTAATCGCTAGGGCAGGTACAACTCTGCGTAGACTGCCTGCTGATAACTCAAGTTGCTGGCGATTTCCAACCTTCTTAGATTTCTGGTCTCACTATACCTACCCATTCCTCTTGGTAGAAAATCTCGGATACGCCTTTGGAGGTGATATCTTGCAGCAGTCTCATCATGTACAAATAATGTGTACATGGTGGACTAGACTGCATGGCGTTTAACATTTTAAATTCTCTCCGTTGTTCAAATGCTACACAACTTTTGTGTTTTTCTCCGTTCTACTCACACGCTTGCTATTATATTTTTGAAAGAGAAAGAAAGAGACTGCCACCGAGTATTATCTGTTTTATAATAGAATGGGATGGAAATACATATACATATATTTAAATGGGAGGGTATTATTTTTTCATGTGTGTGTGTCATATCAGCGACGTAAATCACACACCATGTTTTGACTTGGCGAATTTATTTCTGGCACAAATTTAGATTTAGACTTTTTTCATGTGAGTACATATATATTATGTCGTATTTTGAGAGTTGAGAAAGTGTAAAAAGGGAAATTATATGTTCCACACTTTTGCTAACAGATTTGACCAAAAGCGTTTTAGATTTATGATCGTATTTTAGTTTCAATCGTTCCTCTGCAAAATAGAATAATGTTTTCGTAGGTACATCCGATGAGAAAACTGAACCCATAAAAAGTCAGTCTGGTTTCTCCCATTCCAATGAATGAAAAAGTTCAACTTGGTATTTATATTAGGTGTTTGCATTACAATGATATTGCTTAAATAAACCAATTCCAACACTGAAGATATACATTTTTTTGGGTAAATTAAAAGTTTCTATTCTTTTTCGAGTGGATCATGTGAAACATCAGTATGAATAATACAAATATATTTTTTTATAATGGTAAAATTTAAAGCGTAGAAAAAACTGAAAAAATTTTACTGCCCTCTTTATTTCCGGAAACACTAAGCCAAAAACATTTGAAGAAAAAAAAAACAGAAAAGTTGAAAAATCAAGACAAAGTTTCCATAGGTAGAAAAATGGAAAGTAAAGAGTTGTTATAGGCGACTTTCAAAATGTTGAACCAACAAATGTGGAGGTAGAAACATAGTTCTATTTGACTATTTTCGAAAAAAAAGCATCTATTTATTTATTTATAAAAAACATGAACACTAAGCGGCCCTCTCGCTGCCTATGAAATCGGACATTCGTTTCAAAACCTATTCTTAAGACCGTGTTACAGTCACAGTCATACATACGTTGAAATTTTACGTTTTATGTCACTGAATTTAACTTTGACTTGATGTGTTGCGACAGAGGTTATATCTTTTATTTATATATTTTCTATCTCATCGTTTTATCCTATATGCTTTCGAAACAACATTTTATTTTAAAACTAACTTTTTGTATTTTCTATTGAATGCACCTTTTAGATAATAAGTACATCAACATTTTCGCAGCGAAGACATAAGTATAACTCTTATTCGAATTCACAAACATTTTTTTTTTTACTATTTGCTTAGAATTTAGATATAAGTACTATTGGCTATTTATTAGTTGAAATTTGAATTAAATGATAATTATTCATAAATCTCACTGAAATCCTCTATTCTTCCTTGATGTATTCACAAACCAAACCAATTTTTTGTGGTCGGCACTGTAATTTGATATATACTCATTATGATAAAAATGATTACCTTGCACCAGTGACGTAGTCAACACTATTTTACAATACTGAGTGACTAACAAAATTAGAATCAATTTATCAATAAGTTCTGACAAATTTCCAAACCCAACCTTAATATTTGTTTTATAGGTTTACAAATGAGAACATGTTGATGTCTGGTATCTATTATAACTTGACAAATAATTCATATTTTCGTTCTAATTTACAGTGGAAACTTTGAATATGATGGCAGCTATACATTTGTGGTGATCCGGTTTAAATTGAAAACACACCTGTGCACGCCTATGCTATGGCACTTACCGATGATAAATTTGGCAACGGGCGGGCATATACTACCGCCACGGTATATGTGAGAGACGACTGAGTGCGGTTTTTGTGATTCACTTGGCTAGATTCCATCATCTCTCTAGCAGCTAAGCTGTGGCTAGACCACCACAGACATCGCAACCGTTTCAAATCGGATGAGACACTCCCTCACACCAACAATATTATGTGACAAATAGTATTTTTAGATTGGAAAAAAATAGCCAACAGCCAAAAGATAATGTGCGTTTCCTCATATTTGTCGACGGTTTAGGTATCACATCTATATCTATACCCATCAATAATTATTTCATTTACTTTACTAAAATCTACTGTGAATCTAGCACAATGGTGCTACTGCGCATCCCAATCGCTACGATGACTAATTCAGAAGTACTATACAGGGTGTCTAAATTCATTGTTTTTCGCAACCGCTCGAAACTATCGATTTCTATTTCTAAATGAGTTTTTATGGCACTTTCAGATAAGACGTCTAATTTTGTCTCCTTTTTTGTGGTTCGTTCGCGCGTTTTATATAGTAATCGTACTCTGATTTTAATGGTTTTTGATTCATTTGAAAAAGGAGGCGTGAGAAATGATCCCATATACATGAAAACGCAAATCCGAAACCTCCTTTCCTCCGAAAACCGCCCCCGAAGTGGTGGCGGGGGCAATTTTTTTCGAAAATCGGAAATCTGAGGTGGTATAAATAAATATAGGACAATATCCGGAAACGTTTCAATTGAACATTTTTTCAAAAGAGTTACGGTTTTCCAGTTAGAGGCGTGTTAAATTCTCAAATATGTGTATTTTTGCTATGTTGGGAGGTCGATTCTTTTAGAAATTGATAATCTGTGGGTACTACATGAAAGACTTAATTATTTGAAGCAACATTTATAATGAACATTTTTTCCTTAGACTTTTCGAGTTACGGTGGTGGTAAAATTGTAACATCTAAAATACTTATTCGTATTTCTGCAGCGATGTTTTGACATATAATATCAACTACAAGCAAAGAATTTACGTGGATAATTGGATAGGGTAGGAATGGGCAAATTTTCTCGAAAATCAAAAATCCGAGATGGCAGAATTAAAGATACCAAAATATACGAAAACATTTTAATTAAACATTTTTCAAAAGAACTACGGTTTTCGAGTGTATGCGATGTTAAAATTTGTAATATTGTGTATTTCTATGTGGAAAGAGGCAACTTCTTTCGGAAATTGAAAATCTGTGAATGGAAAATTAATGACCAGATTATTTGTAGCAACATTTATATTGAACATTTTTTCCATAGAGTTACGGTTTTCGAGTTAAGCAGTGGTAAAGTTTATAATATGCGTATTTTTGCGACGATGTTCTTAGATTTCTGAATAATTGCAAATTCAAGCAAAGCATACGTGGATAATGGTGAACATTTAACGATTTTCGTGACAAATGCAACATTCAAAAGTGTGAAATAAATATTTTTTACAAAATATTGGACCGACGTTATCAGTTGCTGCACTGAAAAATACAAAATAATATTAATTCTATTGGTGCTGGTACTTTTGAAGTTGGTACCAAAAATTTACTTTAAAAAATATTTAAGTATGTGTTTATCTTCTTTTTTATAATTGGTACGACAATTGTAGAGCTTTTTAATAAACATTACCTATTGGTATCTTCAATCGTATTTTTTTCAATAGGTATTTACATGAAAAATGCTTGGAATTCGAAGCAAAATTAAAAATTAATAAAAAATGAAGTTGATTAACGTAACATGAATTGTAGAAATCGAAGAGTTCTATTGTTTTTCCAAAACACACACCAATTAATTTTAAATGCAATTATACTTTACTTCGGGAAGTTACTCATGTATGTTAATAGTATTTTCTTTCGATAACTGTTGAGTTCAGGAACAGGACAGGGTACATGAACCGACAACAGACAATATTAAAAATTTTAATATCCACTAAATTCCACGCTCCGTCATAAGATAGCGTCATTGTCGAGCATTTTACGCGAACGGCGAATAAACATACACCATGATTACACATCTCATCTCGAATTAATTTACCAGTCAGTAGTAGTAAATGTATCTTCATTCTGTGATATTATGCTTGTTTAGCAAACAAACGCCAGGATTCTATATATTTAACAAACGAAAATAAAAATAATAAATAAATATAAATATATAACTACTACAATAATTTCTTGTTGGAACTTTCCGACCGAATGGCTATTTTTATAAAGCCATTATTTTTGTAAGCTTTTATACTCATCTGTATATGAGTGAACGCAACATTTCCTTTACCATGCTCTATTTATTTATTATAGTTTGCTCATATGTATATATATATACTTATACCTTTGCTGTAAGAGCAGTTAAGATTCTAATAATGATATGATATGTCAAACCGCCAGACTATCGGGAGGGAGCGTAATGAAAGTATAACAAACAAAGTTAATGGTTTTGAAGAGTTTATACTTGAAATATTCAACACGCCATATACTAATTTTATCAGTTGGATAAAATAAGGCTACCAAGTGAAATTTATGATTTGAAGGCGGGCACGTCAATATTATCCAAATTCTAAAAAAAGTTGCCAATAAAAAACCAAGTTTGTCTAGTGTCACTCTGACTAAAATAATTAGATATTAATATTTGAAGGAAATTTATTCCAGCGACCTAGTTCTAGAATTCTTAAATCAAGAGAGTAGTGATGTGAAACATGGTTACAGGCCTCATAGCGAGGGGTTTACCACTATCACAAAAGGTTTCCCAGGATTCCATGATTACACCATGACTGTAATTACATAATTAAGATAATTTAAATTTATTTTTTTTCTGGACAAATACAGTACTTGTTTATTTTCATTTGTCGGTATGAAAATACTCATTTCTTCCGTAGTAAAAATTTGCTTTACATTATGATTACACGTACACCCCACGACTCATAGGCAATATATAAATATTTTCTTTTTACTAAAACTAGGACCGACTTTATTAGTAAGTAACCTTGGGCACATGGACAATAATTAGTCTAGGTCGATGTTACCAAAAGTGGTCTATATCGACCCAAAAGAGGTCCATGGAAGCACAAAAAAAGAATTGGTGGTCTGTGTAAACAGGGATCCATGATAGTCGCTCTGATTTAAGCAAGTCGCAACTTCAATTTTGACTTTCCATTGATGGAATAACCCGCACACAAAGATGATTTGTTGCTTAATTTTTACTTGAGAATATAAAAAACGGACCAAATTGTACCGTTGTCGATTTTGTAAATAAACTTATTTTCGAAATTTTATAATATGAGGAGCAAATTACTATATCTCATAAAATCCATCGACAAAATTTAAACGACAAAAAACTGCAAGAATCTCTTCGGTTTTTCATTAACGCTTTAACTCGAATTCGAAGCAACACGCTAAAAGTTCGATTATTTTGTCCGTTCTGTGATGACAACGATGAGGTTGTACACAAATTATTGCTACTTCACAATCAAATACGCCGACTATCGAGGTTTATATATTTGACAAGATTTTTTGCTCTTTGAGTTTTTGGATGCTAAAGATCCAATTTTAAATAAGTTGCAGGTGCAAACCAGATATTGCCTATTTAAATTTAACAGATTTATTTAGTAGATTTAATGAGGTTAACTTACACTTACATAGGTAATAGCCTAAATTTGATCGAAAAAGGCCATAATTTCAGCATTTCTTGCCAGAATTAAACTGATGAAGCTAAACATTGAACGGGGTGAATAACTGCCAGGAAAATGACGTTTTAACTTACGTCCAACATTTAAATGCACTCTATACAGCTTTTGAAGTAAGGTCTGAGGATTTATAGTCAATTCATACCGTCATGTTGAAGAAACGGATGTCGTTTCACAAGAGGAACTAATTGAACCTTACTAGATTGATATCAAATATTGAAACTTTACTATCAAAGCCCAGGTTTCAGCCCTCTCTCTAAAAAGCGTTTATTTTTACTTATTCATTCGTATTTTTATTGTTTTTTTAACACTTTATTACAGTTGAAAATAAGCCAAACTCATTTGTTTATAAATTTTCAAAAATGCAATATAAGCTAACCAGAGGGTCTACCTTAATCTGAAAAACATGGTAAGTGGTCAACAATATAAAAAAGATTGAGGACCTCTGGTTTAGGTCCAGCCAAATATATAAATCAAAAATATAAAATCTGCCAACATGATCCTCAATAAAGCTTAAATTTAAAAACGTTAATATCAACAACAACATGCTTAAAGTATAAGGACAAAAGCAATAACTCGTAGCCAGTGGATATGGGTAAATTTCACTGTTTTTATTTTTTATTATTTTTATCTCTTTGAGGGAGAAATGCTTTAGAAAAAAGTAAAAATCATATATAATTAGCAAAAATGTTTTTACTGATCTTAGTCAATGGCTACTTTTGGAGATCATTTTTAATGTTTGGTCGGCCGCCATTTTGAAACTACTTGTTTGATCATGACAACAACCAAAATATTTGTACGATGGGTTTTTACAGCAAATTTGAACCTGATAGCTTTATAAAATCGACCTCTATCGCGACTACAAATTTCGCATAACATATCGCACCATGCTGTTAAAATTTTTTCGAATCCCGAAAGTGCGAACGATCGCAAAAAGTACGTACATTTCTATAGGAAATTTCCATAATATTGTAATCTGGATGGTTTTTCATGTACTTACTGTTATTTTTTCTTTTAGTATGTATTTGTTCTATTTCCTTATTTACTATAGTTGTTAGTTGTATATTTGATTGATTAGTTCTAGAATTGGTAGATTTATTCTCGAATTATATGTGAGGCATATACTTAAACGTCTATACCGCTAGCATTGTGAAAAAAATACGCAAAAATGAAGCCAATGACCTGGGGATAGCTGGCGATAAGCGCATGCGTCATGAACTTTTTTTGCTGAGAGGAGGGACCTGTCATTATGTTACAAAGCTTACCATTGGCACAGTTTATTTGGTAAACTATGCCATTGGTAAGCTGTGATGTTACCATGGATACCATATGATGTGACTCCAAGCCACCTCTCCTTCGCGCATGCGTACTAAATTCACAATCCTCAAACTGAGCTTCACATAAAAATTCAAGGATCAAATTATAGGTATATAAAATTATATGATGTGAGGTACAGTTTGTCATAGTATTGTCAGTTTGACAAGCCTCCAGAACATTATTATGTGCGTCTAGATAATTATAGAACATTATCGATGAATATCATGTCAAGATTCAGATATATAAAGCCGTGTCGATCACGGGACAGTGTCAGTTTATTGTATCAGTCAATTGGAGACAAAATTGATAGTAGTTAAAACGCGATAGTCAAAGTGACAAGTTGTGACAGTTGCTCTACAACAGAAGGTCGTGTACAGAGTGTTTAAAAAATAAACCATTGGAAGCAATCTGCGAACTTTTGAGTATTACGCAAGGGAATTCACCCCACAACGTTTAGCACAGGGTTAAACGTTACAATATATTATATTACCTTAATCAACTGAAAATTCATTTTCAACACCATTTCAGATGAAAATTTAGATTTATCCTTACATACAGTATCCTGCCTCAAAATATACTTAAATATAAGAATTCATCCATAAATCCTACAATACTGGATATAAAAACTTAACATTCATGGCTATTTATTATCGGCTAATTCGTTTGTAGTTCCACAAACTATCGCAAGGGAAGATAAAAAGTTGCTTATTGATTAAGGAACTGATATAATCTTCAAATTTTATGAAATTTTACTCAAATTTATCAACCTTCCACTTCATTAGGTAAACGTGTTTTTTATGATAATTAAAAAGTAAATTTATGAAGAGATTTTATACTCAATTTAATGAATTTACTAGGATAAACTCTTAAAGTACTGCAAATTGGATACCGATATATCTACTATGTTATACCAGAAACCACATCGTATTCATGTAACTCTCCCCACGTACTGAGAGTAGCATCCAAACTACTACGATCTACTAGCGATTTTCAGAGCATTTCATTGATGTTAACATACCCACACATTTGTCTCTATCATCTCTATATGTCCCCTTAAAATGACACGTTGCCAACGGAGGTTCCACGTCAATGACTCATTAAAGACATTTCACGTGTGTGTAATATTCTCGCCATCTTCTATTTCCGATGCGAAAATTAGGATAAATCGGTCAACGTGACACAATTTCCTTCAACGTACTCATTTTTATTTTTTCATCTAAATTTACGTGGAGACAAATTCACATCATCTTCGGTTTTATATTAGAACATAACTTGGAATAGGTACGAAATATGGGAACACTTCCAGGTCATACTCTGTGCAGTCACATCGAATGTAAACTAATTTGACCGACGAAACGCGAACGGAGGAGGTATACAGTTCGAGTTTTTTACAAAAAATGGACCGACGTATTAGTTGGTGCACTAAAAAATACAATATAATATTAATTCTATTGGTGCTGGTACTTGTGAAGTTGGTGCCAAAAGTTATCAATCCAACTGCAACTGCACGACTTCAAAAGTAACAGCACCAATAGAATTAATATTATTTTGTATTTTTCAGTGCATCAACTAATAACGTCGGTCCAATTTTTGAAAAAAATATTTTCTTTATTATTAAATGGCAACTCAAAAAAATCAGTAAGCTGTGTATTTGGGATCACGTTTTTTTATATGGGTCAGTTAAGAATGATTAGATGTCACGGCCTATTGGGTGTGTTCAGATATGAATGTCTATTAGGTATATTTCCTAGATATGGTGGTATATATCTGAAAATGTATAAAAATTGACAATCAATTAATATTTATTTCAAAAATTTACAAACTTAGTTTTGCGGAACCATACCTAATTCGTCGTTTTCTATCTTTTTTTAAGCCTATTGTTGTTGTTAATACGATTCATGAATTCTATTAAATTTTTATAGCACACTGAGCACACCATTTAAGACCCATATGTTTACCAGTTGATTCTTAAGTTACAGTACAAATTGTGTCCCTACGACCTACGAGGATAAGCTTCAGTAGTTTCTTTTACTTGTTTCAAAATGTTCCAAATTCTTATTAGATACTTGATTTGGACCTGTACTCACGTTAAACATAAAGACGTTAGGAATCCGCTTCATTATTTCGAAACGTATGCTTATTGAAAGTACCTACAATATCTTCACATATTATGATAATCGATTGCAGCTTCCAAAACAAATATACAAAGTTTTATTTATTTATGCATGTTTGTCCACCATTTCTCCGAAACTAAATCGGATTGTGCAAGTGCAAGTTTCATCAGAATCGGTCATTATCCATTATTCCTTCCCCCAAAATTACCTCCAAAGAGGATGCAGAGGATATTTCTTTTCGAAGATTGAAAATTAAAATCACAAGTTTCTGAGTTACAGCACTAGGAAAATGCAATATTGCTACTGAAAAATACAACATAATGTTAATTCTACTGGTGCGTGTACTTTTGAAGTGGTTGCCAAAAGACTTCTGTTTACCTACAATTGCGCCACTTCAAAATTACTAGCACCAATAGAATTAACATATTTTTAGGTGCATCAACTGATAAAGTCGGTTCTATTTTTCTAAAAAATATGATGAAAGTTATGTATGATTTTCCCATTGTGACATACCGTACTCCTAGGAATTTTTTTTTTTATTTATTTATTTAACCAGTAATTATTACATATAACAAAGAAAAATGTATATGCAATTCCTGAAGAGGTACACGAAGGAAACCTGTTCTCAGGAACTGGCTTACTAAACCTAATAATCTAAAAATATATCTATACAAAAGAAAAGTTATATATATATATATACATATATATAAAAAATCAACAGAAAATCTTACCGTAATACGAATAACAACATTTATTTCGCACATTTTCAGCCGACTTTAGGTATAGGTATTACGTAGATATACTCTATTATTCTTTGCAAGTGAAGACACGTTTTACTTTCCATCATTAAGTTGGCAAATCCATCTTGTAACGCTACTGATCGGCGCATCGGTTTCATAGCTGAATTGTATTTTAATTTTGTCGCCATCTTTTATGAAGACAGGCGATGACGCCCTTTTATACCAAACATATTTACATAATGTTATATATAGGACAGTGACGTCACAATCAGTGGACAGTGGGCACCTACCTAATAATTGTAAATTTTCGTGCACTCGTGTAAAATGCAATAGGGTATAATACATAACTCGTTACAGGTAATATTAGTGAAATTCATATATTTGAATGGTTCTTCTTTCAACCACAAGCGGCGTTAAAGCATAATAATTATAGCATAACATAAATATATCGAGCGATCCAAAAAAAAGCATTCCTAGTAGGCCTTTGAAAATGAGACTATGTCTTTGCTAATCACAGATAGGAAGCTAAAAGTGACAAGTGATGTTCTCATGTTCTCATTTTCAAAGGCCTACTGGGGATTTTTTGTTTGTTCTAGAAATCATATAAATATTATTTTTCAAAGGTTTTTTTTGTCGATACGCTAAAGCTCCTATAATATTTTATGAAGATTAATGACTGGGTCATAATTTTGACCAAAATTAAAACAATTATGAAACTTATTTTTTCGTTGATAAAAAATACCACGACCACAACATTATATGAAATATTTTCACAGGTTCAGTAGTTATTTATATTGTTAAATATATTTTGGTGAATATATAAAATTATACTGATTCAAGTGGTAAATGAAAACTCAAAAGTGTTTTTAACGAGATGCATAAAGTGTTTTCTGCATTTTAAAGCACAAATACGAGCAATTTGACAAGGACACGCGTTCGTGTACACCCACATTTTTCTGTTATGTATTGCTCAGCATATAAACTATCTTCTACACATTGGTTTTCATAGCACCTGAGAATTTATTTGACATATCTATTCTACTTCCTATACCCATCAGACGACAGTATCAGGGATTACAGATATCTACATATATCCAAAGTTTGCATTGGTCATACCTTTTAGTTTCAGAAGAGGTTATTATCGTGTCCTGCAACGGCACTGTCCCATCATGACTATGGACATTTTATGCAGCTCCCTCGACATGCCTTGGTCGAACTATTAGCACATTCCTGAGCATTGTTTGGCTTTTTGATATTCAGCACGCGTTTCGCCGAAAAAGGGACCCACTGCTCGCCTGGGCGGCTGATATAAATTCAGAATCGTTCAAATTTTTGGAAAAGCCAGACTACGGCTTGCTTTCTCTCTCTCTCCTTTTTCTTTGACTGTCTTCTATATATACAGTTGCATACGACATGTTATTATTATATCGGCGCATGCAATAAATCTGATGATGGCTGAACTGTCTGAACAACGGCAAGAATTCCAACTACACAATAGATCTCTAATAAAACAGAATGTTCTAATTTAATGGACCGCTGTATTTTTCACGCAGTCTTTGGAATTTGTGGTTCTTTATTTTGTATCGGCGGCGAGCGAGCGCATTCAAGAATTTCGATTGGCTTCAAGTTAGGCGCATCTGATGGCATCCCAAAATTCTGCATTACAAATTTTATGCATGTCTTCAGATTCCTTGGAGAATTAAAAAAAAATTCTAAAGTTCATATATGTATTGCCAAAAAAAATGGAAATTTGAATAATCGCTATACAATCCATCCGATGTTATAAGAATCTAAAAAAGTGTTCTCGATGAATCTTGATTTTCGCCGATGAGATAATGGGATGTGTAATCTATAATATAACAAGTGGAATTATTGAATAAAAAAAATATTATTAGGCATCTAAGATTTGAACCGTACCGATGAAGTACCTACTATTGCTCTCCTTCTCTCGATTTGAACTATACTTATGTATATCTGTTTGCCAGCAACCAGCAATTCCATAGAAAATTACTGTTTGTCTACCACAACACACACAACCAAAGAGTAATATATACAGAGACGTATATATACGCTCCATGCTCGTGCGTAATTGTAGTGACGGATCCCATTGTCAGACATTGTTGTTCCATGTCGAAGAAAAAGTGATCTTGCTTCAATGAGATAATTATAATTAATAAATATTGGGTCACACTTGGACCTTAACAGGCGGCGAGATGTCTGCGATCTAAGTTCGAATTCGAAATTTCAAGTCTCTAGACCGTATGGGGCCTGAGAAATCGTTGCGGAGTCCATTGATACAAGAACCGAAAGTAATAAAACTATTTAAAAATGAATCGCTGAATGTGTTGCTAAGCGCAAATCTCGAGAGCAGCTTAAGCGATTTCGCTAATTTTTTTTTGTTGTGTTCATTATTATCAGAAGAAGGTTCTTACGAACGAAAAAATTAAGAAAGGTGAGCGGAACATTAGAAAATTTAAGAACATTTATGAAAACTTAAAGACAATATTAATTGTACCTACAGTACATATAGTTGTTTGACAACTGTCAGTTGTTTAAAATAACTGTCAGCAATTGACAGAACGTGCGCTGCAAATATCGTTTAACATAGATGGATCGATTGATAAATAATAGTTTCATTTCAATTTATTATACAGTGAGTTTTTGATAAGTGTTTATTCATCTCGGTAAGTTAAAATCAATCACATCTAATACTAAAAGAATGAAGCCCCTTTATTGTGTTGCGGGAGCGGCAAAGTCAAATTGACGCCATTGGTACTGCCACCAGAGCCTCTGCATTCATTGGTTTACAGAAATGGGACAGATTCTATACATTTTTAACTCATATACAGGAATACAATTATTGTTTTCAAATGAAGTCATTTGGCGCAATAAAAGTTATTCAAGACAATTTTATGCTATCTTTTAAGGTAACTATATTTTAAAACAATAAACTTTTACCACCACGTGCCTGAATACGTTGGTAATTTTCAATTGAAATCATATATCAATTCTTTAATTGAATTTAATTGAATAGCCTACAGTAGGTTTGTAGCTAGGTGAATAACCAAAAGCAGCCGGTCTTGAAAGTCACATGCTGGTACAATTTTTGTAAATTTATTTCATGGGCGATTCAGCAAAACAAGTCGATCAGCTTTATGCACACAATAAATCGGTGAACAGACCAAGTGTGGAGCAACTTCAAATGTTTTTCCATCAGACGAATTGGTTGTATTATTCAAGATTGCATTAAACCGTATGCCATCTGATAACCTACCACAAAATTGTCTGCAAAGCCGATAAGTCACCTGCAGGACAACACGCAAGACGCTATAATACGACAACAATTGATGAAGTTGCTATTGTGTCATGGGTGAAAATTTAGAAAACCAAGATATTATTTTTGCTTTTGTTAAGACAGGACAACGTCTGTCGGGTCAGCTAGTTTGTTTGTAAAATTCAATTATTGTTAATTGAAAAATCCATGATAACTTCCAAATGATCGGGTTGGATAACCAATCTTTGAATAAATTGGCAGGTATTCAGGTATAGCTCTAGAATATTTAGGTATTCTCGATGACCATTTTAGCTCCATCCCTCCCTACAAACAGCCGGCTAAGAAAACGATTCTTCAATTGGCCATATTTTTACATTTTTGGGGCCTAAATGGAGGTCGAGAATACTAGGAAATATAAAATATATATCAAGCGTAACCTTAGTCCTATTTATTCGTTGGGAAAGATAGATAGAACCTAGAATATAGCAGATAAGCCGTATTAAAGGTAGAATAAAAAGAATATTAAATTTATATAATCATATAGCTCCATCTACTTCTGCAGTGCGTGAGCAGTCCTTGGATGAGTGACCGGTGATGACCCGGGCGTGTAATCAAATACCTGATCATATTCCTTCATTGGCAAAGCAACGGGAGACCACTGAGAGTTTATCTTCTAAGTACAGCATCTCTGGAAGGGTTTGGTTTGAGAATTATCTTGTAAAATTTGTAAGCTCTGAAATATACGGCCTAGGTTTTACTCACACGCATTTTCGACTAAATTTCAGGATTAAGTACAAGGCGATGATAATAGTAATCGCTGTCTCGGAATCCACCTTCCTTAAACTGTTCCTATTTGGAACTTCCATATTTGTTGTCACGGTTGTATAACGAGACCTCTATGTCTTATTCTCATATCTGACAAGTCGTGATCCCATGTTTATGAGCATTCTTTAACGTTATTTGTCCATAGCGATCTCGTGCTCCCTGAAGTGCGCCTTGAAGCGGAGTCTCTGTTATCTCCTTCACTTGGTCGAGCATGGCAAGCTTCCTCTTGGTCTTCCTTCTACTTTTTCGTAGACTATTAATTTTTCCAGGATGTCCCCATCTCTTCTGATTATATCACCAAAATAATGTAGAATTCGTCGCCGGCTAATGGTGGACGTTCTGTCTTTGATCTCGAGCTCTTTCACTCCGAATAAATTATTGCGTCTGTCTGTCTGTCCAGGGAATACATAGCATTCGACGTTAGCAGCACATCTCGAAAGCCTAAATATATTTTCTATCTTCTTTAATTATCCAGGATTTTGCACATTATAGAAACATCTAAAATATAAGAGCTCCAACTAGTTTGACATTGGTCTTTTTGTGATTTGCTGATCTTTACATATCTTCGTCAAGTTGGTGATGGCATTTCAAGCTATCGCTATTCGTCTTCTAATTTATTTTTCAAAATTTCCCTGATTGCTTATAAATGAACCTAGGTTTAATAATTCCGTTACTTCTTCTAGTTCATCCAGAATATTTATTTGTATCTATTATCATCAATTTCTTCTTACTTATATTTATTTTAATCTCAAGTTTAGATTTAATTCACCAAATCAAGCATTATTTGGAATTCTTATTTGCCTTTTCGTCGAATCATCGGCATATCGGAGATTAGTATAACGAGCAGGGTACTAGAAAATTAGAAAATTATTGAATTAAAATGTATACGTTACTCTTCACTTCCGTGTGAACTCTAGGTGTCTTTCAGTTGTTTATATTCTAAGCAATTGAAATTTAATAGGAGGAGAAGGTGCATCAAAATCAATACCTAATCTTAATACGTGATATTTCATGAGAAAAAACAAATTATTATATTTTTTAAGTGGGAAGCTTTAAAGTCATGGGACTGACTTATTTAGATTAGAAAAAGTGAGCAGATTTTGGGCGCCGTTAACGTAAATTTTTGTTTTTTATATTTCCAAATTCACCTTTCAATAAATATGTTTTTATCATATCAATAATTATTGCCTTATCTACAGAATTTGACATTCACCTCCATTGAGACACTAATGGAAGCACTTTCTAATTAATAATTACTTACTGCTGCCAACGGGTATGGTGGTTAAAACAGAAGCTAGTGTGTGAACACATGGCAATAATATTCCTGTTTCTTATTTCAAGTAAAACTATTCGTCGAATTAGATAGATTTTCGAAAATCAATTTTCCTAGGAAGAATACATGTTTATTCGAAACTATCTTTCTATTATAAATATCTTATGATGAATGTTTTGAATGCTTCACCGAACCATTACCCTGATTCACTCACTGGCTTTGAACAAAATTATCCTAGCTACACTCAATATTATACTCTCGATCTGATCTGGAACTATTTAGTATTTCTAATAAATCTACTTACTCACAGCACAGGTAAGATGAACGTGAGCTCAACGAAACAAAAAAAATAGGATAAGGCCTTCCAAAAATAGTCGTTCAAGGATTCAGGTGGTTATTTCTGCACTTCCACAACTCATTAGGAAATAACAATTAGTGAGACTTTTGAATGAATACGTGGATCTGTAACTTGATGTTTTTTTTTATTTTTTACACACGAAAATTGTAATATAGTATTTCGAAGATTAGAGAGGTTGACTACTTTTTCCATATGAATTTTCAACTTTCCTGTTTTATTCAGTTTTGTTAACTTTTTCTCAAGTATTATATAGTAATCTATTCATAGAGGTACAATAAGAGACTTAGAGTTAAGGTAAATATAACTATGGAGAGCTTGTGGTCATTTCACGAACTATAAAGTATGCGCTATTACAGAAAATTCAACATTGACGTATAGCAAAACTTAGTAAATAAGTTATAATATAAAATCGATTTTCTGTTGTTGAAAAACTGGAATTGTATATTAGAAAGTTAGCGGCAGTGATGTATTGTAACTTTATTAGCATCTATTTTTTGTGTTTGAAACCTAAATAAGCCTTAATTCTGTTATATTTACAAATATAATTCCCCACACACCGCACTTCACAGAGCTATACTCACTGGTCTAATATCACTGTGAGGACATAATATGACATACGAATGAGTTAGTGCAAGCAAATAACTTGGCTGCACTCTCAATGCGATGAAAAATGAATTCTGGTATTTTGGCGCATTATAATTATTAGGTATTATCATTGAATGTTATGCAATATACAAACAAATATGCTTTGATAATTAATTTCTACTCTAGTTAACGTTGGTTATGATGCCAAATTGATCTATTATTGTATCTACTGAATGATAGATATGTGATTTATTTAAAATAGATTAACAAAATTCCTATATATACAGGGTGATTCATTGTGCAATGCGCATACAGTAAGGGTAGTTGGAGGTCACCGTGGTGTTTCTATATAGCCTATATTTAAGGGTATATCGTTCTTTATAACTAAAATACAGGGTGATTTATTAATTTTCACAATTTTTTCAATTAATCATAACTTATGAACCAAGTAAGAACAAATATTTTTGGTGTTTCCGCAAACAACTTTTCTACTTAATAACTTGAGTCAAATCTAGATGTTTCTATAATGAGGGGGAACCCTACCTTATTGAAAAACGAGAGGATATGTCCGTATTTGAGACAAATTATTATTATCAATGATTAACTTTGTTCATTGCGCTACATTTGACAAAAATATAAAAATTTGGAAAATGCCCATTCCGAAAACAAAAACGAAAAATAACGTGGCAACAAATGTATATTTTAAAGGTTAAACATAACAGAAAATCATTCTTTATCTGCATCAAGTTATTTTTTTAGCTAGAGCATAATCATTTCTCGACTCTTTTTGCATTCTTGATAATAATAGTAAATAATACACTTTAGGTTTGATATCCCAAATCGCTGTAATTGTCAAGTTAGCTGATGTCATAGTATAGTGTTAACGTTAGTTGATGACTTTAGATTTTGTACTTGTGTGTTACGTTATTTGCTGAAAGTTGAAAACAGTTATTGCTTACTTAAAATGCCACTCAAATTTGATAATAATGAATATACAGACATGTTGTTTGTCTATGGATTTTTTGATGGTAATGGAAAAGCTGCCCAAAGAGAATATGGATCACGGGATCCTTCATCGACCCTTACTGTATTCGCCTTTCAAAATGAATCACCCTGTAAAGGATTTATTTTTTCTACGAGGGTTGTGTTAGATACTCTTAAAATCGTATAACAACAGAAGGAATACAATATAAGTAATTATTACGGATCATTAGTAAAAGTAGCTGCACTTTAGACAGATACGAGCTCTAAGCTGGCGTGGGAATTTGTTGCTAATTAGTTGACAATTAGTTGTTAAAATCAGGATTTTGTTGCTTAAACCAGTTTTGAAAAAATCGAGTAACTGCTATCTTAATGTGTAAGATAGCAGTGAAAACACTGGATTTTTTTTTTAATTGTAGCACCATCCAAATTTGTTGCTGGAAGGTAAAAAAAATAAAAATAAAATATTTAAACGTAAAACTCACATTACAGTATTTCATCCTAATGCTACGCTAATCCAAAACTCAAAAAAAAATAGTTAGGGTATTCACTTGTTAAACTGAAATCAAGTTTTGTTGTTGACGCTATCAGAATACCTCCATTTTCTCTCTTAATTTCCAGCATAAATAAAATCGTATAACAACAGAAGGAATACAATATAAGTAATTATTACGGATCATTAGTAAAAGTAGCTGCACTTTAGACAGATACGAGCTCTAAGCTGGCGTGGGAATTTGTTGCTAATTTGTTGACAATTAGTTGTTAAAATCAGGATTTTGTTGCTTAAACCAGTTTTGAAAAAATCGAGTAACTGCTATCTTAATGTGTAAGATAGCAGTGAAAACACTGGATTTTTTTTTAATTGTAGCACCATCCAAATTTGTTGCTGGAAGGTAAACAAAATAAAAATAAAATATTTAAACGTAAAACTCACATTACAGTATTTCATCCTAATGCTACGCTAATCCAAAACTCAAAAAAAATAGTTAGGGTATTCACTTGTTAAACTGAAATCAAGTTTTGTTGTTGACGCTATCAGAATACCTCCATTTTCTCTCTTAATTTCCAGCATAAATTTTGTTTCTCATTAGATAAGTCTTTATTAGTGCTTGAATAACCAGCCACAAAATGCAAACAAAGAATATTACCAATAATAAACTTGTAGATAATTGATTTTTTTGGTGTCGCTATCAGAATACCTCCATTTTCTCTCTTAATATTTAGCAACAACAATCAAATTCAATTACAAGTTTATTATTGGAAATATTCTTTGTTTTTATTTTGTTGCTTGTTATTCAAGCACTAACAAAGACTGAGGAACAAAATTTCTGCTAGAAATTAAGAGAGGAAATGGAGGTATTCTGATAGCAAAATCAAAAAATTCAATTACAGATTTGATATTGGTAATAGTCTTTGTTTGTATTTTGTTGCTGGTTATTCAAGCACTAATAAAGACTTATCTAATGAGCAACAACATTTCTGCTAGAAAATAAGAGAGAAAATGGAGGTATTCTGATAGCGACACCAAAAAGATTCAATTACAAGTTTACTATTGGTAATATCCCTTCTTTGTATTTTGTTGTGGGTTATTCAAGCACTAATTAAGACGTATCTAATGTGTAACAAAATTTATGCTGGAAATTCAGAGAAAACAGAGGTATTCTGATAGCTTCAACAACAAAACTTGATTTCAGGTTAATCAGTGGATATTTGGATAGTGGATATCCTAACTATTTATTATTTTTTGAGTTTTGGATTAGCGTAGCATTAAGATGAAATACTGTAAATAGCGTTTTTCTTTTAAAACTTTTTTTAAATTTTTGTCAAACTTTCTTATTTTTTTAATTTTTCTATTTTCCTTATATTACCTATCTTCCAGCAACAAATTCAGGTTACACGTTAAAATAGCAGTAACTCGATATTTTCAAAACTTGTTCGAGCAACAAAATCGGGATTTTAGCAACTAATTATCAACAAATTTCCATGCCGGCTTAGTAATAATAATATAATTATAATAATAAGTTTATTTATCCGAATAAATGTAATTACATGGTTAACATAAAAAAATTAGTTGCAAATAATAAATTGTAAATTCTAAAATCATGCCTCATATGTGAGCCGAACCCCAAACCAATATCTAAGTTTGGTATAGGTATTACCTAGGTGCATAATAATAAAACTTGAACAAAAAATGTAAACTGCCTATGCCACTATTTTATAACGAAAATACAACCCCAAAGTATTTTAAAAAAGTAAGTTGAAATACGAAAACCCAACTATTGAAAAATAAATATTGTTTTGTTAGGATTTGTGGCATACGTCCAAGGCTATCCTCTGAACATCACTATGAATAATTATTAAAAATATTAAAGGATATTAGGTGCAAGTTGTTTATATTGAATTCTAGCTTTTGTCCGCGACACGCGATTTCGTGCGCATTGAAAACTGCATTCAATTCCATGTCATTTCTTGTAGTACTTTTTGCGTAATACGTGTAGAAATATACAGAAAGACAGACAGACGCGATAAAATTTAGCCTATATTTTAAGATAGACCTCTAGTAATACATCGCTGAAAACTGCATTCAATTTCATGCAGTAAATTCTAAAAAAACTGTTGTTTTGGCTTCTGTTGCTCTAATAAAGCCCCCCATATTATTTTTCCTTACATTCAAAACCCTTTTACTAAAACTATAGAAATTTCATACAAACATTAACACCCCTTTTTACCTCCTTAGGGGTTGAGTTTTGCAAAATCCCATCTTAGTGAGCACCTATGTTCTAAAAGGCACTCCCCTGCAAAATTCTAGCACTTGTAGTTTCTTAGATTTCGTGATGAGTGAGTGAGTAACCTTTCGCTTTTATATAATATATACATTTTGTACATAACAATTTCATATTAGAATAATTTCTTTTTTCTTTTTAGAGTGTGGTTTTGCAGTGGTTGGGTTTCAGTTTTTGAACTTACTTTTTTCAACATCTTATGTACATGATTGAGGTCTAAAATATTTGATTTTAGGTTTTTATATATTATTTTCTTCTTGAGTTTTTTTATTATGAAATTATATTATTTGTTGAATACTATATCTCAAAAGATGTTTCTTATCTGCATTCCAGATCTGTGCAGAAAACTTTTTTTTTCAAAAGTTCACCTCAACAAGATGTAAATGGGGATTTTTTCTCTCTAAATTCCATCGATGTAACTGTAAATCGTCTGGCCTTGCGTCTACTTTACGAAACAACAGAACGACGTGATAGTCATATATAAATAAATCATGATCAAGAAGATTATCCAAAAAGGTAGACCGACGCCGACGATGCAGTTTTTTGATTCTAAAAACCCAAGTTCTTTACATACCTACTTATTCTGAAATTGACGTATCATTTTCAACCTAACTTACCTGAATATTTTTTTGTAAATAAGAAACAATTATACAAGGGTATAAAAGTAGAACCAAAAATTAAAACGCAAAAGTTTTTGCTGGTGACGGGTCATCTAAAATCAAATCTATGCTGTCATGCGCCATCTGTTGGCGCGAATAACAATTAGTCAAAAATGTAGTATAGAAAACTGTACCCCAAATAGATAATTGCATTTCAGTAAGGAGAATCGACACAAATTTATCCTACTAAGACTAGATGGAAACTGGTCGTTTGTTACTACTTGTAAAACTATACTAATAATTAATTATGTTGTATGAAAATTAGATATATAATATAAAACATGATGAAGAAATATTAAGTTCCTATATCAGAGTCAGTCAAAATAAATTTCGATCTATTACGCTTCCACCAAATTTTACTAAGTTTAGTTAATTCATATATAGTAATTGGTCTTGGGCAACTCAAGAAGCCAGCAGAAGTAAAATATCAAACTATGGGCACTTGAAATGATATAAATTTATAATTGAGAAATAATTAATGTAATCAACATGTTCTTATAAACGGCTACTATATGGGATATCGACAGCGGAAAGGTGCCAGTTATAAACATTTTCAACGCCCGACAATAATTGTTTATATTAGTGTTGAGAAATTTAATAAAATTGTAGTAAAATCAGAACACGCAAGATTTTAGACGCTGAAAGTACCAAAGATAGAAGCGCAACCTGAGTCTTGTTTTCCAAATCTTAACTGATCAATCATTAAAAATATATAATTAATATAAGGTGAAAAACTACCAAATTCTAAAATTATTTGTACAGGCTACAGATTGTCACTTTGACTAATTTTGAAAATTCATTATGTATTTTAAATAATAAGCTGCGACTTTATATCATAGCATTTCTATTTATTGTTTCAGTAACGACAAAACCGAGAGTAGTCGAATTGAAAAGTATACGACGAAAGAATGGAAAACAAAGATTGCAATGTAAAGTGAAAGGTTTCCCTGTACCAAAAATCATATGGAGGCGAAATGGGGATGTCCTGCATCAAAATGACCATATGGTCATTCATTATAAAAGGTGAGAATTAGGTACTATTACATATTTAAAATTTACAATTCCACCTCCCATAAAGCAATTCAGTATTTATTATAAATGGTGACATTTCTTTTTATACAGTTGCTACTTAAATCAAATATTATGGGTGAGCCAAAATATTCACATTATGGATACAAAAATACTTTCAACATTCTTTAAGTTATTCGGGCTTAACAAAATTATAACCTGAATATAATTTCATGTAAACATAGAAGATTATTTCTACAGTTAAATCAAATTTGGTGTAATTCATGGCATCATTGAAAGGATAATCGTGCCGGAATCTTCTGTGAAAAATAGTTTCTGGGGTGAACCGAGAAAAGAAATCCTCAATAAAAAGGTCCAATTGAGTGTGTCACCAGCTTTACCGTTAGGTGAAAAATTGAAAAATCATACTTTTTTCTAAGATATACCCAATTATTGTTGTAGGTCTCAAATAAGTAAACTAGAATGGAGCCGCTAAGTTCTGAAAATCTAGTTCAATCGTTTTTTTCATATAAACGGTGGGCTAGTGTGGGAAAGTTTTCACAAAGAAATACCTACAACATTTGTTTGGTTTACAAAATTGGGTTAATCTAATTTCAACGAAATGAGCCTTTTATGGAAGCGCTTAGATCGGCCAATTCATATTCCAATGATGACAGGGGGTACCATCAGATGAACAATATTCTTTGTTAAAATTCAATTGGAAATAGCTAAAAAAAGCAAACCGCATGTCAGTATCGTTTGTCTATCTGCAGATATAAGTAAAAACGCATTTACTTGGATAACTAGTATTCACTCAAAATTATTATAAATTATTGAAATCAAAAAATATATGATTACATTTTTTTAAATATATTTTTTTACTAGAAAATCATCATTTATCGAAATAAAAATGGGAAGTTAGCGGGTCACATTATTAGCATGGAGTGAAAAACAGTAAGGAAGATCATTATACTAATACTCATCGTTCTATCACGACATGCCTCATAAATAAAAGTTCAGACAAATTTGGTTTGATGGACTAGCCACAGAAATATACACGCCTTTCGATCCTATATTAGTATTTTAGTATATCTCAAATTTAAATGATCTCTTACTTTCCCGAAAAAGCGAGCAGGTCTTACATCAAGCTAATTTATCTATATCTTCATGATTAATTTTAAAACACAGTGATCCAGTACGACTTGGATGAGTTTCTACTTGTATCTCGAGATAGACAAGTAGTTTGTTCCATTTTGTATAGAATTTTTCTGTTTTCATAAGAATTCGCAATAATTGGGGTTGAATTTGTTTTTTTTTTAAGGAAAACGATTATAGATAGTTTTCATCCGAATGTACCGCCTACCTGCAACAATTAGAACTAAATTGAATTGTTCTACAGGGTGTTTCATAAAGAATGGTCATACTCTTAATGGCATATTCCATGGTCAATTTTAAGTTGATTTGACAACATTTATCTATATACAAAAACGCACCCTTAAAAAGTTACAGTTGCATTACATCGATAAGTATTTTTGCTGTAAAATCCAAACAGTACAAAATAATAGCTTGAAATTTTGGTATCTAACAATTCTTAGGTTCAAACATCGGAAAAAGTTAAAAAAGTTTCTTAATAAATTATTCTTTTCAAAATTTCTAAAAAAAAAATGCGAGATGTAAATGAAACTAAAAATATGGAGGTTGAAAAGGGGTTCAATGCCAATTTCACCCCCTTGCCTTCATTGGAACGTTTCAACTCTTTTCGTAAACGATTTTTGAACCTTATAAATTGTAGATACTAAAATTTCAAGCGATTACTTTTTACTGTTTGGATTTTACAGCTAAAAAACTTATCGATGCAATGCAACTTCGAAGGACTGTAACTTTTTAAGGGTGCGATTTTGTATATAGATAAATTTTGCAAAATAGACTTAAAATTTACCTTAGAATATGCCATTAAGAGTATGACCATTCTTCATGAAACACCCTGTATCCAACATGTTATTGACCAACCTCTTCAGACTATTTTGCAGTGAAACTCTTTCCTACCCTTTATTTGAAAAAAATATAAGATAAGAAGTATTTTTAAAAAAATGTTCCGAATTGAGGCCTTATTTCCGTTTACTTATTCAAGACCTACTATAATTGGGTATATTTTAGAAAAGATTACGACCTCAACCCGTAAGCTGAAGACTCTAAAAAATTATTTCATGGCCATTTTTACCAAGTATTTTTTCCCCAAAGTTGTACTATGAACATCTCCTGGGGAGGATCGGCTTATTGGTTCAATTGGGACATTTTTTTTCAAAATTACCATGACATCGTCTCCATTCTCATCCTCAAAAGAATGAGCAGTTCCTTTATTCATTCTCAATCAACAAAATGTGTATATTTTGGAGCTCCTTATACCTACATATATGTATCTCTTTCTGTTACTGTAATTAAAATTTGATTGTGTCTTACTATCAACTGTAATCGAGAACTTACAAATTAGCTCAAGAGAAGACACTTGACAGAATGTTCATTCTGCTCCACTTTATATGTAAAAATCAATATAAATAATATCTATTATTAAATTATTTGATAATTTATTTGGGAACCAATAACTGAAATTTTTGTTCATTTTGCCTAACAGTGATGAGGACTGGTAAGTTATATATTATTACTATGGCTTTAGCATCTGCATAATACTATTAATACCAATTTTTCTTTCATTTAACCATTACCATTACCATTACAGGGTTATTCTGGTTTTACTAGAATAACTTCAGGGATCAATAAAACTAACCAATTTGTTTATTTATATTTATAGTTGACACCAGCTTTCTAAGCCGATGATAAAAAAGCGTAGATGCTTATCGTTATTCCAAGAAGAAGCTTATTATAAAAAATAAACTGTTTCTAGGGGGAACGCAATTTCCTTTCTCCTATAATATATGAGTAAGGCCCTATCATCCGTATTTTTCCAAGATATTAGACTCTTTAGGGGGTAGTTCTTGTCTTTTTTTAGGGTTTCATACAACCGTGGCAAAAAAGGAACCATTACAAGATCACTCTGGAATTTGCTTATCTGTCCGTCTGCCACAGACTATTTTCTCCGAATCTACAGAATCGAAAAACTTGAAATTTGGTACTGATACAGAGCTAGGTGACCATAACACGGACAAACTAGAAAAAAAATTCTTCAAACACATTACGTGACATAGCAAATGCAAGGTCTCGGGATGGGTCACTCATTTTGTTTCTATTAAGTATTTTAAAACGAAGGACTTTAAAGATATTATTTACCACAATCCCCCTATCTCCGAAATTACTAAGCGTAAAATTTTGAAAAAATACATTTTATAGATCTTTACCCTAAGATTTCAGAAATACTTATAAGAAAATCCTAAATACGGAACTCTTGCACGCCAGCCCGACTCGCAACCTTTACGGTTCCATACCGAATTGGCAAAACGGAACCCTTCGTGTGAAAGTTCGACCCGCACTTGCCCGCATTTATTTCTTATTCTTCTTAACTAACTAAGCAGACAGAGCGGGCAGAGGAAAAGGCTGACAGGCAGTTAGACAAGAAAGTGATCCTGAAAAGATTCCATTTCTTATGGCAGACCCTTAGAAAGAGAAAATATGTACTCTACTTACGCTAAAAGGCATTTAATACAATAATACTAATTAATAATTTAAACTGAACCCGTCAAATAAAATTATATATCAGATTTTTTTTTCTTCATAACATTGATATCAATGGAAATAAATTGAAACAATATTTATTGATTTTTGTTTATCCAGATTGGAGTTCCTAAATACCATCAAAGGATAAAATAATACAAACTAGCAGAATATTTGAATGCCAAGTCATTATATAGATATACGAAAAAATACCTATCAGGTTTCCTAAAGATTAGAAAATAACGAAATATTTCTGGAAACAAATCTAATATCAAAAATCACAATGTTGTATTACTAAAACCCAACCAGCCAACAAATGTTGGTTTGCTGCACCATAAATAGTTCGTAGAACAAATGTTGCTTGATCAGTTTCTTAGTTACGTAGGTATTTGTAAAGCTGCCATCTTGGAAAGGTTTATCATTAACAAAATCAAAGCTGTAATTATATATAATATAGAAATAATTCAGATCACTGTATGCAATAATTATTACATAGATTCCTTATATTCAAACAGATAGGTAGGCCTATGCTTCTGTGAATTCTTATTAGCACCTATAGTTAGATCTTCATTAATGTGTCGTCGATTTAATAAGGTATTCCACATCTAATGAAACAAAAGATTCTAGAACCTCAGATATCTAACTATACTCAACAATAGCCAATTCAAGTTCGTGTTATGCAACAGTTAAACCCATACAGGCTTCATCATTACCCCAAAGGTTTGCTGGCTTATCAAGATAACTTAAAAACAAAATTGATAGATTAATTCCTTTCAATCGATTTGATTGTTACCAGAATAGGATTCTCCTTTATTACCTTTATTTAATTTGCAGGAAGCAGAGTCGATTGACCACAAGGCGAAAGGATGCAGATCTAACAGGATCGTATGAATGTGTGGCGGCTAGCGTTGATGGCAAAACGGCAGTGAGAGCCATTGAGGTGACCAGCCGAGCTCCAAGTCCTAGTGAGAGCTTTTCTAACGGTATCTATGAATCTCATTCTTCTGCTTTCTCTATTCCTTCCACTTGAGTCTTACTACAATGATGTAATAAACAAAGAAATAAAATGTGACACGTGAAGAACTTGACCATTTCTCATGACATTATCTTATAATTACAAAGATTCATTTTGTATAGTACCTACACCTTTTTTATGACTATGGAAAACATTCTTTCTAGGCATATGTATGTCCCGAATTACGAATATACCTGTTTAAAATTAAAAATTAAGATGTTGCCACAGTAAATTAGAAATGATATAAATCAACCTGTGAAAGAAGATAAACAATTTATCATTCTAACATAAAATTAACCATGCGTGTCCAGAAATGATTAGAACTATTTTTAGAGTGTCAATACAGGGTTTCCCAGATTTGTTTAGCTCTTCCAGTTTGTCAGCTGTTTGAGATATTTATATTATTTCAAAAATTATAATCATATTTACTTCACTTTTCTAATTCTTGTAGCATTCCCAAATCTTTATCCACAGTTTTGTCCGATTGCAATCTCTGAGTAATTTGCTGAGAGAATTGATTATGAAACAATGACTGGATTCAAACTAAACTATCTTAACGGCCATGAATTTACAATATGTCAGCTTATGGCAGGATCTTGATGCGCTCACAATTTTATATATATAAAATAACAAGTCGATAGCAGTAACAAATTTCCACACTTGTTCTAGAATGGCATTATTGATTTTGTTGGTTCAACAAAATAATGAGTTTTGGCAAGTGAGACATGTTTGAAATTGTGCATACATTTATCAGTCAAAGTGCCAGTTTAATTGTGCAACAGAACTGACTCAAGGCGCCATTTGGCAGTAAAAACAGAATAGCACTTTAACACAAAATAAACAATAGTTATACCTCTCCTACTCAGTACTATTTTAAATAACAACAATCTTTTTTTCTGTCATGAGGCATTGTACTACTTTTATATCAAATTCACTTTTTCTTTCTATTTGAGAATCATTTACCTACATCTTACTATTATTCATAATAATATTCATCTAACTGAAAATCTTGGTGTCAAGGCGTCGACTGAATAATTTTTCCACGATTAAGATATTTTTTCTCATAAACATATTTTTCAGAGAAAAAATGCGAGGAAGGATTGAACGGATATTGCAAGAATGGTGCTACATGTTTTAAAGAAGATTCCATTGGTGAAGCGTATTGCATGTAAGTACCTGCTCATTCAATTCAATTAAGTGGCAAAGAGAGTTTGCTGGCATTAGCACCTGCAAATACTTCGTCTTATTCGATAAAATGTCACAGAGGTTGGAATTATTTCACATGAATAAATATTTTTTACAAAACATTGGACCGACGTTATAGTTGATGCACTGAAAAGTATAAAATAATATTACTTCTATTGGTGATGGTACTTTTGAAGTTGTGCAGTTGCAGTTAGATTGATAGCTTTTGGCACCAACTTCACAAGTACCATCACCAATAGAAGTAATATTATTTTATACTTTTCAGTGCATCAACTATAACGTCGGTCCAATTTTTTGTAAAAAATATTTATTTCACACTTTTGAGTGTAACATTAGTCCCGAAAATCGTTGAACGTTCACTATACCATATCAATGAAGATAATACTTATCCTATTACCCACGTATATTCCTTGCTTGAGATCTCAGAACATCGCGGCGGAAATACGCTTGAATATTTTAGTTGTTACCATTTAACACCGATTTAAATCGAAAACCGTAATTCTAAGGAAAACATTTTCATTATAAATGTTGCTACAAATAATTATATCTTTCATGTAGTATCGAAAAATTTTCATTTTTCGAAAGAAATTGTCCTCTCCACATAGCAAAAATACATATTTAACATGCGTCTATCTCGAAAACCGTAACACTTTTGAAAAAATGTTCAATTTAAACGTTTCCGGATATTGTCCTATCTTTAATTATACCAACTCAGATTTTCGATTTTCGAGAAAATTCGCCCCCACCACCCCTTCGGGGGCGGTTTTCGGAGGAAAGGAGATTTCGGATTTGCGTTTTTATGAATATGGGACCATTTCTCAATCCCCTTCTTTCAAATGAATCCAAAATCATCAAAATCGGAGATCGTCTACTATATAAAAGGCGCGCACGAACCAAAAAAAAAAAGCAGACAGTCGAATTGTATACCTCCTCCGTTCGGGGTTCGTCGGTCAAAAATGAGAAAATATGTAGGTAAATTCTATGAAATTCCGGATAATATTAGTACGGAAACCCGATGTTTGCATGGGGTGATCCAATCAGTGATTTTTGTTAAATGGATCCCCCATGCCCATGGCACAGAATAACTAACTATTATATATTCTGTGCCCATGGTATCTTTGGGCATTATTTCTTGGAGAATGATTAACGAGATCGTCCCGTCACCGTATCCGAAGTTCGCTATCGGGCAATGTTGAACGAATTTTCTTCCCAATTGTTATTGAAAACCAAATGAAGGAGCTTTGTTTCCAACGATGCTATGATTTTATTGCGGGCGTGGTTTGTTTGAGAAATTTATTTCTAGAATTATCCAGCAAGATCTTGTGATTTGACACCAAGTGACTTCTTGTAAGGCCATGTGAATTTAAAGGTATACACTATAATAATCCATGAATTATGATGATTCAAAAAACAAAGTTTTTTCTCCAAAAAATTGTACTAAACCATTGATGAACAAGTCCTGAGAATAAAAATGGTGCACAAACTCAATTTAGGTTAAAGGGAGATGCGTGGTCTTTTTACCATGTACGTAAGTAGACTGTTATTAGAATGATCTGGTAGTAGCTGTAAGTGTGACTGGGCCTCCTAGGTGGAGGGCTTCGTACCTTTAATACCCAAAGAAGTATATCTGAGCTCTATGACTGAATTTTCGTGGATTTTTTGCTATATTTGCGTGTAGTAATATTACTGGACTGTTTTGTGAGAGTCTGTCAGTGCGACTGAGACTTAAAGGTGGATGGTTCCATACCGGAAAATACCTATGACTTATGAAATAGAAATTCTCATGCTGTTCTCTCGCGGTGCATGTCTGTGGGTGGATCTGGGTTGGTGTTCGGACTGGTTCAACGTGCGAGTAGGACTCTGAGGTAGAAAGGTTCCATGCTCAAGATTTTGTATGACTTTATGTTTTCGTACCACAATCTACCAATGTGTTTGCCTGGGAAGTGCCGGGTAAAACAGCTAGTTGTTTAATAAAGTTTACCAATTACTGCCCGCCATACGCACATAAACGTTGTATCTCACGAGTGCGACGTTGTCGTCTTCTGCTTTCTGAATATCTTCCATTGCACATGATCAGTCTCTTTACTACTTTCTTGCCATATTATCGTATATCATGGTTTCCCTTGCCATAATATTAGTTTTTGCAACATTTCTCATTGTAAAAACTTATCCTACAATGGTTTACTAGGTACCATTTACTGGGAAAAAAAACAAAAAAGACCAGAAAATTCTGAAATGTTATTCGTGAGATACCGGCCCAAATATATGAAAACATAATGATAAATTGGACTCTTCGAATTCTCTATTGTCAACAAAGTCATGGAGGACATTTGACCGATATTACTTTTAAAACACAATTGTAAATAATGATCCCACAAAAACAGATTCTCTGTAAAAAAAGAGCGCCATATCCTTCCCCTACATAAATGTTTCAAAATTTCTGAAAGATAAAATCATTGAAAAACGCCATTCCTGCTATCTGTGAAAAATAAATTAACAAAAATATATATTGAGTAAAAGTTTGTAAAAATATCTATGAAATAAAAATATCAAAAAAATCATAAAAAATTCAAAAGAGATATAAAAAAAACATTATAATTTTTTTTCTGAAAAACAATGGCGCGTTTATATTTATGAAATTATCTACATCTAGAATGTAGAATTAATATTTGTTATCTAGATCTAGAATCGAGAGTTCATATTTCTGAAATTATGTAGGTCTAGAATCTATACAGTACCTAATAAAAGAAACAAAAAGCCACGCGCGCCATTGTTTTTCAGAAAAATGTTTTATAATGTTTTTTATATCTCTTTTGATTTTTCTATGATTTTTTTGATGACGAGTACATAGTGCATGGCTAGTTGGATTTAGGGAAAGGAGTGGCGCGAGACACTACCGTGTCTCTTGATTTTGATCATCCGAATGAAATGAAAACAGTTTGGCTGCGCAGCAATGTTTGTGTTTCATTTCATTTTAAAATCCTAAAGCACTAATTGAATCCTGGATGACCCTAGGCTCAATCACGAAAATACCATAAAATAAATGCTTCTCTTCACTTGTTAAGCAAGATGTACCTAAATAAATGTCTTTTATGTAATTACTTAGTTATCTCTTTTTGATGCATTGATTTTGATGCTACATTAATAGCATGTTTTCATCTTACCTGCTTTACGTATCCTCCAAACTCTCATCGTCTCAGCTGTAGGTATAAATATCCCTGACAGAACATCATCTCAGCCTAACTTACAATTTTTATTTATTATTACCTACTTTTATTCTCTGAAGGACTTACGGAACTTTGAAAATGCTTTTTCTCTTCTATTTTGCAGATGTCCACCCGGATACAGTGGCCACACATGTGAGAATAAAGCTGTCGACTCCAGTATGTATCCCCAACCTGCCATTTACACATGTATATTAGGCCTATCGACAAAATACTATTGCTAGTTAGCAAAAAAAAACTCTGAGAGTAAAAGTCACACTTATAAATTCAGTGTAGGCGTTACTATGGACATTTTTGTAAATTGTTACCCATATATAAAATTTTATTTTCTTTGAGAAGAAAAAAGAATAAACCCAAAAACTATGAACTGTATATTTGTAAACTATACATAATAATAAGTATTGACTGTTAAACGAATTCGAATATTTTGTATGTTACATCACAGTCATTTTTTACTAAACAACTTTTTACCTTATATGAACTGGATTATATTCAACTTAAATATGTTACTACAACCATTCCGCTAGGAGCTGGCTTAGCTCTCTATTATAAAAGCTCTGATCTAATAAGCTTTTTCCTTAATTCCATTATCGTTATTGGTTTAATAAATGTCAGAGAAATTAATCTCCTTGTCTTATCATTTGAGAAGTGATAAGACTCAAGTCATTTTGTTTATTTATTCTATTATACTCTATATACTATGTATATAATATGTATATTGTTCTTATATGTGAGTAGCAAAGCCATCTGTGCAGAAAACTATTTTGTTACTTAATCCAGAATCTGGTAAAAAGTGCCGTACCTATTAAAATATCAGGGACCGACGATATTTTTTATTTGTATAAAGTCTTGTAGATATTATTTATTTATTACATCTTATACTCACAACAAAAATCTGAAATCTTTATAACGAATTCTAAAAAAATAGCTGTAAAACTTAATAATTAATAAAAAAAGGAATTTACAAATTTTTGATTGTGTTTATTTTATATTGTTTTCTTTTTCTTTATTCTGTAGTCGCAAAATTTAATTTAACAGGAGATTGGCTTTAAAAATAATGAAACGTATATCCACCAGATGCCCAAATGGATATTATATTTTATATGCATAGAAAAATAGGTATGTAACCCAAAGGTTTGCCTAATCTGTATTTTTTCTACAATTAACAATCATAATACTAATCTGTTTTAGATTTGTTGTGAGTTTCAGATGTTTTCTCTTTTCTGTACTACTAAAAACCACTTTGCATGCAAGTAGACATTGAAAATTAACGATTAGTGTGCCTATAATTATAATTTTACTTTTCACCTACATTAGCAGATTAGATAACTAAGAGCCAGTCACAGTCGATATAATATCAGATTGGCTTTGAAAATAGTTACCACAAGCATCCAATTCACACCAGAATAAAAAGTATCATTAGACCAGAAAGTATTGTCCCTTTTCTAAATACATAATGCATATTTCGTTCTTTCAATATGTCTATGGTTTCTCAACAGCAAGATAACACGGCGCGCCAGCCACGGCGAGCCAGCAGATATGAAAATTCCTTGCAATAGTATTAGCAAAGAACATACTATTCTTCTTTGGTATTAGTTTAGTCAACTTTCCTCCAAACTAATATACACAATTGTGGATTAAATGTAGGATGTTATCGGCTGGGCTTACTGTGAATCTCCAGAGACTCGTGCTGCACCTACTCCTTCAAGTTACCGACTCTGTTCGGAAAGATCTGCTATTGTGTATATTTGTTTTGAGGGTTAAAGCTTTTGTGTTGAATTCGCTTACCTCGTGATCGACGCGCCGTAACTCGCACATCGTGAGATCCGGCCTTAATACATAGTTGTAAGTTGTAACTCTAAAATAATAAATTTTTGTTTATTAAGAAAAAACGTATGAATACAAATAGTACTTGGAAAAATCTAAGGCTTATTTAAGTCTAATATTATTAATTCTAGTGTTTCCTTGGTGCTAGGTTGAGAAACTGTTCGACGTAGCTTTTCTGTCTGTTGATAATTATAATATTTTTTTAGTTAAGCAGTATCACGTATTAATGCATCTCCAATCTTTGAATGACTAATTTATTACTAAAAAAGGGAACTGAATGATTCAAGGGAATTGTAGAGAATTGCAATTGGGGCAATTCGCAATAGTTCCAACAAGCGTTAACATGTGAGACACTTGCGCTTTTTCATTTCATAGTCTGAAAATGTGAATTCGCATGCATCTACGTTATTGAATTTGTTGGAACTGTTGCAAGAATACCAAATCTATCTATTAGGTAAATATTGTTTTGTATTGATAGTATGAAATATTTCAGGTGTACCATGAAGTACCAATTTTTAATTCAGTCATTATAATTTCGGTAAGAAACTTTTGATAAACTAGATCTATTATTATTCATGGTACATCTATAAAGTCAATTTACCATAGTTTTGACAATTCAGACACCTTTCCAGCACTTATTTAACACAAACTAATTGTATTTGTAGAAAATTAAGTGTAGAAAATATCCTTCTCATTCATGAGGATATCAAAATAAATAAAAGTAACTTTAAAGATGTGCCATATTAGTTTTTCGGCATTTTAATTTTGACACAAAAAGCAATGCAAAGTTCTATTTTTCTGAATTCATTTACATATTCATTCATTTAAAATTTGTGTATTTTACACTTATTCGATTAGAAAAGTCACAGAGTTGCCTATGGTTTTCTAACAAAAAATATCATTTAGAGATTTGACATTTTGACTAATTGGTGACTGTTTCAATTAAGCCACCGATATAGCTAATATTTTATATATGCCCCTTTATGATTTCCATGTTATTTTTTTTACTTTCCTTTTCTGTTTCCACTGAATCATGGATAACACTTTTATTTCTTTGTAGGATTACTCATGGTGCCGTATATGTCTGATCCTTTTGAGAGCAGGCAGCCAATACGGGCGAGGTCCTTCGCTGGCAGTTAGACATTCTCCTGAGGAATAAGAAAACTCACGAGACATTCAACCATATACCAAAGAAATTACGTTTTAAAATTGTAGTGCTGTAAATATTCAGATGTAATATTTATTTTGGCAACATGCCATGTATCTGCTGCTGCTACTTCTTGATATTTCAATTTTCAAGGTTAATGAATCGGTGTTGTCTGAAGATAGATACTCCAATTATTTTGTGATAACGGTAGATAGCCTTAAGAAATCAAAATGTCCAATATTTTACCGTCTCGTATATGGGTAGAAATCTGTCATCTAAGTACACTAAGACTCATTGAAATCTATCTGTCGAGCGACAAGTATTAGTATCGGGATTTTAATATGAATGTGTTGGCAACTCCAATTGAAAAATAGAAAAGCAAATAAGAGGCACATTGTCAAGATTTGGTATATATACTCTAAGGAAATATCAGTTTCAATCATGCACAATTGTATCTGAAGAATCAATAGAGCTGTAGTTATTGACTTCTTCGATTTTATAATAGACTCATTCCTTCGAACCATCAGCCCACAGTATAAGAAAAGGAACCAATCGAACCCAATGTGCCATTAAGAGTACGATTCCTTGATAATAAACATCAAAAGTATATTCAAGAAGCTTCTTGGATCAACCCAGTATGCGTTATCTCCCAAATGAAATTTGACCAGAAACTATGTACCTATCTATTAAGTATTCAGAGATAAACAAATGTAGTGCAGAATATGTGTTGATCTATTATTCCCCCTTATGTATTTGCAAGAGAAATTAGAACCAATTGTCATCCCTATTTCTTACTCACCAAATGAAATGTCGCACAAAAGAACATCGGAAAGTATTCTCCATAGATTTAGAAAAACATAAAGGCCCCGAAAATTTAAAATTAAAAAAAAATATGATTAAGATATGTTACATACAACACAAACCCACTTGGATCCAAATGAGCTTTATCTGATAATTTTCATAAGATAGGTAGCTTTAATGAATCCGTTGCTTTGCTTAAACTTTTTCATAAAGCAGATGCGTTGTGAATGCTGAAATGCTTCATAGTGAAATTGTTTTGACTTTAATAAAAATAATCTATATTTTCTTACATTATGTAGACAAACCGCTTCCGAACTGCGGACAATTCAAATCATTCAGATACTTTCAACCTACCAAATATACCAAATTTTAAAATTGGTCGTAGCATCCAACAATCGCGCTCGACGGTGATACTTCAATGAATCATCATATGTACTTCATAGGTGGCTTGAACCCTAACTTCACGTTAAAGAAATACAGTTCTACTCAACTTGCTAGGAAAAAATGAAACGATACAAAAACTTCAAAAAATATGTTGTATCAAATTGATAGCATTCGACGACAAACAAAATTAAGGGCAGCGGAATGTCATAGAATCTCGCAGGCTATTTATCGTACTTAATATGTAAGTTTTTTGTATTATGTATATTCGTTTATTTATTCAAGCTTATACAAACTACTATAAAGAATTATATTAACAGTAATTAACAATGTCGGAAAATTTAAAGATGGAAAATATCACTATATTGATTTTTGTATTTTTAATCTTTAGAAAGAATGTATATTTATATTATATAGCCTATAGTTGTATTTGAAATGTTTGTGATATACTTACTTATAATAGGACACACTATTAGTATATTTTGAGAAATGAAATGATCATATTTATGGTATGCTTAGAAAATAGAGCGTCTTAAGAATAAAAAGTATTCATGTATCCCATAAAATTACAGAATGGGTTTTTTTTTCAATGAATATTATTTTTATTGTTATTGAGTATTATGCATCTTCTTGGTATTATGACACGAATTTGCTTTCTTTATGAGCATTGCATATTTTTATAAGAAAAAATATGTTTTATGCAAGGCGATCAGTGAAAACTGCCAATATTAACCCCAGAAAGAAATTATGGTTATGGATTGTACCTTCTATTATAAAATATGATCTGCTTGAATTGTAAAACTTTCGAATAATAAAAAGTTATTTTTTATATAACACTAGTCCAATGTTTAGACAATATTATATAAATATAGTTGTTGAACTATATAATGGTGCTTAAGCTGAATTTAGAAAGCTCATGATGAATTTCAAATAAATAATTTATTAATAAAAGCTTTAGGATAACTTCGACGTATCTTATAAAAAAAATGCTTCAGTGTAGAATATTATGTGAATTTTTAATTGAATTTCGTCCATTCTAAGCAGTATTGTCGATATTGTTTACAGTTTACATGAAATTGTATAGTGAGATTCAAAAGAAATTATTACACGATGTATGCTGACAATAAATAAATAAATTATAATAATATTATTTGTTTAAAATTACTCTGGACAGAAAAATATTCAAACAGACAACGACGGTAAGTAAAAAACCTAATTTAATTTAGTAAAAACATTAAATACATTAAAAAACCTACAAGTAAAATATTTGCAGTCTTAAAAATCAATCTACATTTTTGTACGTAACAACAGTTTCCATTTTATGAATGTTGGTTGAGAAGGATCTCATAGTAACACTTTGTGCATTCTTTATATTCGCTGGTTCAGCTTCAGCCCATTCTTCAGGTAAATCGACATTGTTTTTAGTATAAATTTGTATGTCAAAACTACACAAACAATCTAAAAGCGGTAGGTATGCTACTGAAGATGCTATCTGCTTCATAACATCACGAATTTCGTTTTTGATTTGTTTCAATGGCTTTTCAGAAATTTGATCACTGCCATCATTGACATCCCCTTCATATTCGACATTGAAATCCCACCGTTCCATCACTTCTAGTGTCTTGACATTTGTTATTACCAATGCTACTTTATTCACTGTTTTCTTTACTAACCAATCTGCAAGTAAAAATCAAATAATGTTAAACATACAACTGAAAAAAAAGATAACAACTTATTCAATTTGAAGCTATATTTAAACTTATTCGAGAAAATCATTTAAGATAAATTGTAAGAGTTCTTTTAGCTAAAAGAATTGAATTTGAATAGGGTAGCGATTTACCTTTCAACTGTCCCAACGTAGTGGAAAGGAAATGTTTTATTTTATCATCTGTAGACATAAGTATAGTTAATCCATAATTTTCCTCCGATTTAAAAGATTCAGGCGGGTACAAACCACGCTGAAAGAGTATCGAGTTTATCCCATAATCTGAAATTAGAGAAAAACAATCACATAACCTACAATGAAAAAATATCAAAATTCTTACTCAAATAATCACACACTATTTCTGCCGAGCCTTTGACAGTTATTGCAGATTTACTTTTCTGTGCATTGCTTGTCATGTTAACAAATAATCAATAAATTAAAGAAAAATAAGCAGAAATATTAACGTTTCCCAGTTATCACAGCCAAATGTGCCAAATTTAAATTCGTTTTGATGAAAGAAATAACGGTCAATCTCGTGTAAGTGATAGTGGCACCATCTATAAAAACGTAGTGTATCAGCCTGAAGTACAGCGCTCTAATATACCGAATAGCCTACACGGATTTGAAAAATTTATATTTTTAAATTTCTGTTGAAACAGATTATTTGTGAACGTTTGTTTTTTATGACTCAATGTTATGAGTAAATAGATTATTAAATAATATAAATATGAATCTATTTCAAAATTTATAGGTTCAGGCCACTAATAATACATCACTGTTAAATCGTTAATAAATATAATTTTGGTATGGAACGTGAAAATCCAAAAGAATATGAATTCTATTTGTGCTGGTACTTTTGAAGTTGGTACCAAAAGC
The DNA here is from genome assembly GCA_958507055.1 of Crioceris asparagi. Taxonomy (NCBI): domain Eukaryota; kingdom Metazoa; phylum Arthropoda; class Insecta; order Coleoptera; family Chrysomelidae; genus Crioceris; species Crioceris asparagi. The sequence goes on along the minus strand of OY293829.1, from coordinate 60,369,112 downwards.
ACAGCTTACTACGCTTACCTAGCAATAAGTCTATCTCTGTTTGCTACGGTCATGCGGTATTATTTGCTCAACTGTCTAGATATTTATGATTATGAGCCAGGTAATTATGGGCGTGTCCACAGGAGTGTCTGATTACCAATCGATTAGTAATCAGGTAATCAAAAAGTTGACGTCTTTAATGTAACAGCTATCAGAAAACCACAGTGTACATAAGATATATTTTGTTTCAGATATTTCCCAATTCTATTATGGACATCTATCGTTCCGTTTACCACATAATCTTTTTCATTATAAACATATTGAATAGAAAATACGTTTTCTTCTTCCATTTTCAATTCCTCTAATATGTGTAATTGTTGAATTAAATTATTTCAAATCATTTGACACGTGTCAGTTTGACAAATGATGCATCAGTAATCAGTCGTGTCCACAAGATACCGATTTTTGATTACTGATTACTAATCGATTAGTAATCAGGCACTGCTGTGGACACGACCATTGATTGTCTCTGTATTCACAGGCACAGATTAGGTTCCTATCAGTATAAACGCAACATCTCTTATATATACTTATCACCAGAGAATAGTGATATCTGTTCTTTGTCATTCGTTCTCATAAAAAAATTACTCTGTGAACACAGACTACCAACAGACCCGCAAGACAACGTTAAAATGTTATCTCACTATATATCTCTCTCTTTTTTGTCTCTGTCTTTTTGGATGAGCATTGGCAGATGGCGCTAAAGTCGTGAAAATTTGAAATTTTAAAAATCCCCGCGAAAATTGAAAGGTTCCCACCAAAATTTAAATTTCCCGCGGAATTTTTGAGACCCTTTTGAAATGGCAATGTAACTCTCAGCTTTATATTTATCTAGAGATATTTGTATAATTTATTGTATACAAATAACAATCTCAGATAAATATGAAGGCCAAAAAAAACATTTACCATTGCAAAACAGCCAAATATTTTTAGACAAAATAATAAAAAAACAACATCATTAAATACTTTTATTAAAACATTTCATCAAGCCATAAAATAAATATCTACAGTAATTAACATATACATTACATATAAGCTATGCACTGAAGGTACTCTCAAATAAAATGGATGTCAATACTGCATTAACTGCTTATCACTCATTCGTTCACTCAAGAATGGCATATGGAATAATTTTTTGGGGGAATTCATCACATGTAAGTCGTATATTAGGTATTCAAAAAAAGTATCTGAGAAATGTAGTCGGAATGGGATCCAGAGTAAGTTGTAAAGATATTTTTTATTCAAAGAGGTATTCTAACATTAATTAGTCTGTACATTTTAGAAGCTGTCATGTTTGTAAAAAGAAACCCAGAACTTTTTGAAGAGCATATAATAAGTCATAACTATGCCACAAGAAATAAACATGATCTACGTGTAGACAACACAAAATACAGTTATGTTCAGAAAAATGTGAATTTTTCAATCATAAAAATATGGAATAAAAATCCCATAGCATTAAGGAACCTAGACGACAAACAGATAAAACAAAAATTTAAAACAATACTTATCTCTAAAGCCTTCTATAGCCTCAAAGAATTTTTCAATGAACATATACCCAACAATTGAACTATCTCATCAATATGTCAGTAATAAATTCTATACAAGTTATTATTTAGTCACTTCATTTATCTTTAGGATTCTAGTTTGTGTTATGAAATAATGTATATGTATTCATTTATTCAATTTTATACCAAATTATATGTATCCAAGTGTTAGTGTTGAGAATGTAATATGTATGAAAATATTTGTTTTGACATGTTCTACAACCCTTTATGTGGATTTTATGGGACCAATAAATTCTATCTATCTATCTATAGCTACCTTATGTTACTTGTGCATAAGTTTTTTTAATTTCCTTTGTTTTGCCTCCTTTTTTAAATCCCTGCATAATCTGTTGCAAAACCATGGGAGTCCTGTAACACAAACTAAATAAATAAATTATTTAAAAATTGAACTTAAAAGCTACCTATTCGACAAACTCCTCTTAGAATGCAGGCTTTAACATACAAATAATGGTCAGGGCACTCACAGAGAAATACAAAATTAATAGTGTCATCCAGACACTTCTCAACAAGACTGGAAAGCCCTTTCTCATGCCTGCTTTTTTTTAATTGGATTTCAATTGACGTAATGCAGGAACCCACTGCAATTACAAGGTTTTCTGAGGGATAAAACAATTTCTTGATATTATCTGAAAATTCCTTGGCTGCAATAAATTGGTTGAATGGCTCCAGCTCATCAGAGGTTAAAATTTTCTGGCATAAAGGGCATGAGAACGTTTTAAATAGCCTTTTTACTATGTACCCTGCAACATAGGCTACTGACAGACTCTCAGGGGATCCAGAGGCCACCATTCTTTGGATATCCACAGCTATAGCCTGTGGGCTGTTTGTTGGACTACTTTCTACTGTGGATGTACTACTGGCTGCAGGTGTAATGGTTGTTGCAGGTGTAGTTGAGCTTCCAGATTCCAGGAAGGATCGAAGGTTGCTTAATATAAGTAGTTCATCCTCTTCACAATTGGCTTGTCTTAAACCTTGATTTGTTAACCCGTTAACAACCTGGGTTTTAAACGAACCGATAAATTGAGATGCTGTCGGGTTTTCATTGCAGCCACAACCGGAACGTATTCCTCCAAAAAGGTTCTCTAGGGCATCTTGGTTTAAGTATCTGGGTCGAAATGATTCTATACCCATAGATTCAAGTCTTTCTGTGATGTCGATAAAGGCCTGAAAACAATACATTATCAAAATTTATAGGGTAATTTACAAAAATACCTTAAAGTACATATTAAATTGCTATCAACATTGTCAACAAATAAAATAAAAGCAGTATTTCTTATTACTTTGGATGGAAGCTTGCAGTAACACAAAAAAACAAATTGTTTAATTTTTTGCTATAGCAATAATTTTGTAGAAGTTTTTGGGTTTCCATGTAAAATTAATTATATAATTAAATTGTAAAACTACAAAGGCTGAAGGACCTCAGTCGCTGATCCTTTGATTGTTATATATTTTGATAATCAATTATAATATATCTATTATTAGTATTATAAGTAATAGGTAAAGACCTACTTGTAGGGTAAATAGCCATCCTTTTTGTGATGGAGGTTTCCAAAAATTGGGAGTTGTAGCATCCCCGGGGTTTCTAAGAAAACGAATCTTTTCAATTATTCCCATTGATTGCCTCCAAAATTCTTTATGGCCAGAATTAATGTTTACAGCACACTTTTGGGGCTTGCCGTCAGGTGCTTTTGAGGATGTGGCATTGAGACTATCAAAAATTGCATCCATATCACTCACAAACTTTGCAGTCGCCAATGATCTTGGTGGTAAAGTGCCTAAAATTTAAATTTTGGTTAACAATTATCTGTGTATAAATATTATATTTACCATTTGATACACCATTGTATAGACAGATTCCCACTGAACGACTTAGCGTTTGAGCTGCCACTTTGACCTTCATGGCATTTTGCCGAAGAGGTGCCAGATAAAAATCTTTGATCTTATACAGGCTTCTAAATATAAGTGGTGAGTTCTTATCCTGTTCATAAACTTGAACAATATCTGACCACCTTGCCTGTAGATTAGAGACTTCTGTAGAGGGCAGTATTTCGGAGGCAGGGATTTGGATATTATATTTTCTAAAGAGATTTCGGCTACACTTTAGTAAATGAGGAACATCAAAAATTGTATGGATTTTTTTGCCTTCAAAGTTAAAGGATGGATCAGACTGGGTTGAGCCCATATCTTTTACGGTTTTTACATTTGCAGTGCCCATATCACAAATTGTAGCCACAACAGGAACTCCATTTGAAAATAACGCTGATAGAACTTGTTTTAATATACACTGCAGCCTGCTAGAACCAACTCCACCATGACTAAAAAAAAGGCAATAGGTTGTTTCCAGGGCCTTACTATACCCTGAACCATAAACACTAGGGCATAGTTGGCAAGCCTATCGGATCTTTCATTGCCAAAATCCTCCAGTCCCTCCAGACAGTCTATATGAGAGTTGTACTGTAAATGCTCCCTTATTGCCATTTCATCAAAGGCAAGTGTACAGACACGCTCATTTTCAGGGATTTTTTTTAAACATTCGCCCAAATGTTTAAATATATGTTCATTTATTCCCACATTGAATGGTATATTTTGAAGCAGAGTAGTTAAAGTCCGTATTGATGGAAGGGCCAACAATTTCCTCAAAAAGGCGTAGCATCTAGGACCGCGCTTATAAATCGCTAATGCAGTCACTTTATCATCAAGTGTCCACCTCCTGCCATAAGGTGAGCGCTTACTACATCTGATTTGCGAAATCATAAAGTTAGCAGTGGAGTGAGACATACCTAAAATCAATGGTTGATAATATACTATATAAATTAAATACATGTAAGTTACCTTTAAAGACTTTATTGTACTGGGGTAATGTTTTCAGGTCTTCTAGCTCTTTGATTTGCTTGGCTCTTGTTTTACAGGCCTTTTTCAATTTTCGGATATACCCTTCTTTACGTCTAACTATGGACACCAATGCTTTTTCTCTTGGCGATGTATTAGCCGAGCACAATCCCTGGATATCTTTAAATAAAGATCTTCGTGTACTCCTAACAGAAAGTGCTGCACTACTGAGCGGGTTAGTGGGTGCAATTACTCTTCTAGGCGTCACACAAGGTTCAACTTGTAGATTTTCTTGCTGCTCGTACAAGTTTTTGCCCTAAAATAATTAAATATATTTTTTACTAGATGTTACTCGCGGGCGCATTTCCTAACTAACTAACCTAACTTAACACTTTAAAACTTACCGGAACTATATTAACTACAATATCAGAGATATCAATCGATACAGATCCACTACATCCTGGTTCCTCATCCAGAGGCACTGAACTAATCAAATCTATAGTATTCTAAAAAAAAATCTTCTTACATATCTATATTAAATTAAATGAATAAATGGGTTGGACTTACTGAAACTATGTTAATATCAATTTCGGAATCATTATCCGATAACGCGATGGACCCAGTATCACTACATCCTGGCTTCTCATTCGCAGGTGTAAATTTAACGAAGTCAACAGTAGGCTGAAAAATAATAATTTTGAGTACCTTTATTTAAACCAAACAATTATTCGGTTGGACTATGCATTGAGTCAATTACTTATTAGTTATATTATAAAAAGGTTACAATAAATTAATATTTATACATAAGAGACAAATGAAAAATTCAAAAACTAATTCTTAAGCTTTCAAGAGAAAACAAGACAAAATTTCAAACATTGATTTAAACTTTGGAACTGTTTTTTATAAACAATAATCATTCCACAGAAAAGCCTTGACTCGTAGGTCTTGATCTTATTGTTGAGAATTGTGTTATTGAATATAAATACTGGTAATTTTTCACTTCGTGATTAGGAAGGAAGTTTTGTTACTTTTACAACAAAGTTATCGGTGTATATATTCTCATTATAATAAATCCTGAATACTAACTTCAATGTGAAATGGAAGTGGCAAAGCATTCCTCTTCAGAGTCTTACGGTTCGAACAGGGTATAAATGATTCACTTGAGAAATGATTCTCACAAATTCTGTGACCTCCAGACATACTGCCTCGATACGATATCCCCACGCATTCCTGCCACATACGACATCTGAAGCAAAAGGAATAAAGTATTACTCAACAGAAAAATTGTTACGGTTTGTCTACAAAAATGTTGAAATCAAGTTTTTATTTGGATATATTTGTTAAAACAAAAGTGAAAAACAAATTTTGTAAAATGATTTTCAGAAATTCCGTAGATCTACAAAAATATCATACCTTTCACGATTTCTAGGAAAACAAAATAGTTTTGTATTATCATCAGACAATCCACAAATTAAACACTTCATTTTGCTGCACCCAGAGATAAACTAAAACAAAATAGTATTAATTTGATACCACAATATAAATCCTAAATTTGTATCAACTAATTACATGCTAATGAAAGAAAACAATATTAATTAGTATTAGATTTTTTCTAATACAAAATAATAATGACTTACCAGTAGAAACAAAATAATCAAAATCAAAATGGAAAATGAGAACACACAAATACTTCGTATAACACAATTTCCACCTACCGAAAGTAGTACGAACTACAAAATTATTGTAGCAGAAAATTATTTTAGACATAGAGCAGAGAATCTTTACGTCTATATTCTCTGCATAGAGTATATAACAAGAATTTTAGATAATACGAAATGAAAACGTTCATGCATGAGTGAAAAGGCCCTATACAAATTTTACTGTAAGCTAAAAAGAGATGCAAATTATTTTAGAAGTGCGACAAAAATCCCTATTCACTTGCGGGTCTGGTTGGTAGTCTGTGTCTGTGAATGAACAAATGAATAAAGTCACCAAAGTTACGAACAAGAAGCTATTTAAAAAGGAGATATAACACCTGAGGAGGGGGTGACGCTGTGAACGACGGCAGGGTCGTGGCCTAAAAATCGGTCATGCGCATAACGAAAGTGCGCACCTCCATGTGTTTTCTCTGTCTCCGTATCTATATATTTTATCTATGTTCTCTGTCTCCTCTCTCTATGAAGTGAAATTCAAATAAGGCTAGATAATTGAGCTTTTAGAATGCGTGAAGATCAATATAAGCTTATAGAAAATTACATTTCTCATTTTCTATTGATGATTGCTTGTAAAGCATGCTATATTTTCATGATTGCTTGTAAAGCATGCTATATTTGAAATTATCATTAAAAAGTGGGTGACTTTTTGTCTATGGAGTGACTTGAAATGTGGTAGAGCGGCGATTATGCGAAATATGAACAGATAGCAAATGACCTCCTCGTATTATAATATAGGTATGAAAATCGTTTGGATAGCATAACACATAAGACTAAAATTGTTATAGTGATGAGATCTGCTTTAATGATCTATTCTCATAAAAGTAAAATCGTTGTATAGGGTATAGGGTATTGAATGGGTAGTAGTGTTTCTCGTCTTTATGGGATTCCGAATTTAAAAAATGATCCAAATGTATTTATTGTGCATTTCATAACAGGTTCTAAACTAGTATTGTCGTTCTCGTTCAATTTGCACTTAATATCTTTCTCTTTGACACCGTTATAGAATTATTTGGATCAAAGCATCTGTCCTCGATATGCAGATCTCAAATAAATACTTTTTTCATAGCTCCTTTACCTTTTTTGACATATTTGAAATGATCACCGCAGCATCAAACCACGTAAGATATTTTTGAGAATTCTGCAGGTAACTATTAGCTACTCATTACAATAAACAACAAGTGAAATTTTTGAAAAAATATTAAAAATAGTTTTTATTGGGCATTTAAGATTTAAACCATACCGATGAGTACCTACTATTGCTATCCTTTTCTCGATTTTAACTATACTTATGTATATGTGTTTGCCAGCAACAACAATTCCATAACAAATTACTGTTTGTCTACCACAACACAAAATTAACCTTTAAATTTACAATAACGTCTGACGTCTGACAATTGCGACATAACCATAGACGATCTTCCAAAAAGTACCTATATACCAGAGAACGAGACGTATATATACGCTCCATGCTCGTGCGTAATTCCAGTGATGGATCCCATTGTCGTTCCATGTCGACAAAATAATAATCTTGGTTGAATGAGATTGAATGAGATAATTATAATTACCAATATTGGATCACTCTTTGAGCTTAACAGGCGGCGAGATGTCTGCGAATTCGAAATTTCAAGTCTCTAGACCGTATGGGGCCTGAGAAATCGCTGCGGAGTCCATTGATACAAGAACCGAAAGTAATAAAAACTATTTAAAAATACTGATATGAAGAAGATTTTCTTAAACAAAGTGCCATTAGTTCTACTGTTATATTTCTCCGACTTGCAAGAACATTATTCAATGCAACAAACTTGACCAAAATATAAAGTTAGTTAAAACTAATAAACACCGAAACGTCAAACAATAAGATTTTCCTTGACATGAATTTGAATTTAAAAATACATCAAAGGCAAATGACACGTGCGCACTAACCTAACGCGCAAACCCGATTTTAATAGGCCACGACCCAGCCGTCGTTTGCGGAGTCAGAGCGTCACATAGTTTTGTATAGACAGTTGAATCTCCTGTCTACAGAGCTTCTTAGTTACGACGTTCCATACACAAATTATATTTATTGACGCTTTAACAGTGATGTATAATTAGTTGCCTAAGCTTACAAATTTTGAAATCAATTTTGATTTATTTAAAACAATAGAGAATCACAAACGATTTCCTTATTATATATGTGTTTCACAAACGATTTTTGATAAAATGAGTAAGAAATAGAGAATATAAGGTCTATTTTTAAAGTCGTTTTGGCTAATCGGTGTTAATTATTTAAAAATCTAATGACTCATGAAATACTGAGTCACAAAAAAACAAACGCGTCAAAACGTTCACAAATGATTCACAAACAATCTGTATCAACAGACATTCACAATTCACATATTTTTTCAAATTTGTCTGGGTATATTACAAGCAATATACGGTAGGAATTTGCACTACCTTGAGGTTGAGTGTTGAAATTAATTTAGATTTTTAAAAAACAAAAGAGAGTCACAAACGATTTCATTATTATAGATGCGTTTTACAAACGACTTCTGATAAATTGAGAAGAAAATCAATATATAGAATCTAGAATAGATTGTCTGTGGTGTTGTCTATTTGGTATATGATTCATAAGCAATCAGAGAAATAGAGGAAACAAAATTGTTCTTTCACACTGATTCACTGATTCTGATAAAGAGTTCTAGAAAATATTCATTGCCCTCTAGATGTGAGTAGTCCAACAAAATTTGGCGGCAATTTTTTGTTTATCCGTTTCAACTGTCATCGTGTTCGCGCAGCATGCTCATTATTGCTCATGCTCATTCCCGTAAAATAATGGTTATGTTGATGTTCTAGAACCTGGGTATTTTCATATTTGACTCTATATTCTAAATTCTAGAATCTATAAAATCGGCAAGCGCCAATATATGTATATCATAATTATCCCGTTTGAATAAAGCATTTCTATGATGTAAATCTTCTAGATGAGAGAAAAGAATACTAAACAACTTTTCATTCGTTTCTATTCCCACACCCGTTTATGATTCACCACTAAACTAGATAATGACACATTAATCATTATGAATTTTTATAAAATAAGAATAAATCATAAGGAAGCCTATCATATTCTGGTCAATTGTGATATAACCCAAATGCGAAATTTCACGATTGAAACTAAATAGAAATCCAAAGCAAGCTTCATATTGCTATGAATGAACTTACATTCTTAAAAATCAATAATAGTTTTATTAGGTGGAATATCACGTTGGTATTTTGCTATTGTTTCCACAGAAGATGCTTTTTGCAAATAGGCAAACCAATAAAATTGCAGTTTTGCTTTGTTTTATAGTCAGTACACAATGTTGACTGCAAAATTTATAATATGTATCTAAATGTTAAAAGGAAATCTGAATCCGGAAGATCAAACGAAGAAAAATATATTAACTTGTTATATATATATTTATATAATAAGTTTCAATAATGGACAACCCATAGATAAATCATCATATTGAATTTAGAGTCCTACTGGAAATGTTCTATATTTATAATATATATATATATATATATATATATATATATATATATATATATATATATATATAGCAATTTCTGGTTAGTCGCTCATAGCTTGAAAAAACAAGTCAAGCTATAAATAAAAAAATTAATTACCACCCCATATCTAACAAATATCAAAACCGCAATATTCTTCAACATTCTCGAACTTCTATATGTTTCTATCAATACAGACAATAATCTAGAAATGTTCGATTCAGATTTGGCGCGCCGTTCTACCGGAAATAGAGAGAGAACAAATATACTTGCTTCTCAATAAATCGACCGCTCAAAAGCTTCCATTTGCTTCCATTTAGATCTGGAATTTTCTCGAATATACGGGAACGTAGGAGGCTATAAAAGCAAACGACAAAGCGCCTATACGTCAGAATTGAATCAGATTTTGCTAACGCTGCTGCAAAGCAAGGTGATATCCAAAGCAATTTCTCAAGCTCTATTACATTTTGGAAGTGTTTCTTAGTGCATTGTGAATTAAAAATAAACCAAAGGTAAGTTGAAGTTGTTCTTTTAGTTAATTCGAAGTGAAATGTTCATTGATGTGACAAATATATGTTAGATAAGCTCCTAATGAATGTATTAAATTGGTTGAGCACGTGTAGTACCGGCAATTTGTTACTTTTAACTTGTTTTCATAGTATTTCTGCAATTTATGTTTTCTAAGTTAATTTCAACTTAGATAAAGTGAATTCTATTCTTCAAACTGAGCTACTTGTCCGCCTAATATTAGTAATTTTCAATTTGTTATATATATTAATGGCTTATTTTCACATCAGAATAAATATCCAAAATTAATTAGAATGATCTTTAAATCTTGGTGTTTTGTAGGAAATATTCATTTGCTATAAAGCCTTAAGTTATTAAATTTTAATTGGATTGATACATTTTTGTCTAATTTACCCTATCTCATGTATTTCAATTCAGTTTATCGTTAATAATCCTTTGAATTATGAATGTTAATTATAAGGGGTGTGGTCTTGAGGTTGTATTTGCTAACGTTTGTTTTTTCTATTATAGATGCCTGAAGCAACTCAAAATGCGGAAGTTGAAACCTTCGCCTTCCAGGCTGAAATTGCCCAGTTGATGAGTTTGATTATCAACACATTCTACTCCAACAAAGAAATCTTCCTTCGTGAATTGATCTCAAACTCATCAGATGCATTGGATAAAATCCGTTATCAATCACTCACCAATCCATCCTGTTTGGACTCTGGCAAGGAATTGCAAATCAAAATTATCCCCAACAAAGCTGAGGGTACTCTTACCATTATTGACACCGGTATTGGTATGACAAAGGCTGATTTGGTCAACAATTTGGGTACAATTGCCAAGTCTGGTACTAAGGCTTTCATGGAAGCTCTGCAAGCCGGCGCCGATATTAGCATGATTGGACAGTTTGGTGTTGGTTTTTACTCTGCCTATTTGGTGGCTGACCGTGTGACAGTAGTTTCAAAGCACAACGATGATGAACAGTACGTATGGGAATCCTCAGCTGGAGGTAGCTTCACAATCCGCCCTGATAACGCTGATCCATTGGGCCGTGGTACTAAGATTATTTTGCACATCAAAGAAGACCAGAGTGAGTTTTTGGAAGAGAACAAAATCAAAGAAATCGTCAAGAAACATTCGCAATTTATTGGTTACCCCATAAAAATGTTGGTTGAGAAGGAGCGTGAGAAAGAACTCAGTGAAGATGAAGCTGAAGAAGAAAAGAAAGAAGGTGAGGAAGATAAAGATAAGCCAAAAATTGAAGATGTAGGTGAGGATGAGGATGAAGACAAGAAAGATGAAAAGAAGAAAAAGAAGAAGACAATCAAAGAGAAGTATACTGAAGACGAAGAACTGAACAAAACTAAACCAATTTGGACCAGAAATGCTGACGATATCAGCCAAGAGGAATATGGAGAATTCTACAAATCACTTACCAACGACTGGGAGGACCATTTAGCAGTAAAACATTTCAGCGTTGAAGGTCAATTGGAATTCCGTGCTCTGTTATTTGTACCACGTCGTATTCCCTTCGATCTGTTTGAGAACAAGAAGAGGAAGAACAACATCAAATTATACGTCAGACGTGTGTTCATCATGGACAACTGTGAAGACTTGATCCCTGAATACCTCAACTTTATCAAAGGTGTTGTCGACTCTGAAGATCTGCCACTTAACATCTCTCGTGAAATGTTGCAACAAAATAAGATTCTGAAAGTTATTCGCAAGAATTTGGTAAAGAAGTGCTTGGAATTATTCGAAGAGCTTTCTGAAGACAAAGATGGCTACAAGAAGTTCTACGAACAGTTCTCCAAGAACCTGAAGTTGGGTATCCATGAAGACTCTCAGAACCGTTCCAAACTTGCAGATTTGTTGCGCTACCACACATCGGCCAGTGGAGATGAAGCTTGCTCCCTCAAAGATTATGTCAGCCGTATGAAGGAGAACCAGAAGCACATCTACTACATCACTGGAGAAAGCAAGGACCAAGTTGCTCATTCAGCCTTTGTTGAGCGTGTCAAGAAGCGTGGTTTCGAAGTGGTCTACATGACTGAACCTATTGATGAATACGTTGTCCAACAACTGAAGGAGTACGATGGCAAGTCTTTGGTATCTGTTACCAAGGAAGGTTTGGAACTGCCCGAAGATGAGGAGGAGAAAAAGAAACGTGAGGAGGATAAGGCCAAGTTTGAAGGTCTCTGCAAGGTAATGAAGAGCATCTTGGACAATAAGGTTGAGAAGGTTGTCGTCTCGAATCGTCTGGTTGAATCACCGTGCTGTATCGTTACATCGCAGTACGGTTGGACTGCCAACATGGAGCGTATCATGAAAGCTCAAGCATTGCGTGACACATCCACCATGGGCTACATGGCTGCCAAGAAACACCTCGAAATCAATCCCGACCATCCGATCATCGAGAACTTGAGACAGAAAGCTGATGCCGATAAGAATGACAAGGCTGTCAAAGATCTCGTGATCTTGTTGTTCGAGACTGCTCTTTTGAGCTCTGGCTTCACCCTGGACGAGCCACAGGTGCACGCTTCCAGAATCTACAGGATGATCAAGCTGGGTTTGGGCATCGATGAGGAGGAATCCATGCTGATGGAAGAGACACCAGCCGGTGATGCTCCATCTGCTGAAGCAGGTGATGCCGAAGATGCATCGCGTATGGAGGAGGTTGATTAAATTTGCTCGTGAAAGGCTTGTCTTAAAGAGTGAACATGTGTTGTAATATGTTCTTCAGCTCGACGGGAAGATTCATTCCTTTATTTTTGTACATAATTTATTTAACAACGTTTTTGTATGAAGTTTTGATTATTCAGTTTTTCGCCTTACTGTAATTTAAAACCACAATTGTTGGTGGTAGTTCTTTGGCTGTGTAGAATATCTTTTAAAGACCAAACAGCAACTGTACTGATTTTCTTTTCTCAAATAAATTTGTTTTTAAACTTTAACTCTTTTTTTATATTGTCGATTAGTTAGACTAGAGCACTGAATGTTAGACTCTTGAAGATTCTAGCTGAATGGAGTGGAAATAATTATCCAAACTTCTTTCAAAACGACACATTTTCATAAAATTTCATTTACAATAACTAAGGGCTACATAGGCCTAGATACATTTCATAACTTATCAATCCTAATACAAATGCTGATTTTGGATGTCTCGGTGGAAAAGGGATTATTTATTGCTCACTTTTTTGGGATTGCTACCTACCAGGATTGTGCAGTTTATAGCAAATTAACATTTGAACGTTCCCTATCAGTAAAAAAGAAGATGTAAACGTTTTGGTTTCCTTTGATAGTATAAAACAATCGATTCCGACCAATTGAAAAATGAATAAAATATTACTCGATAAACAATCTTCCAAATGTGTAAGTTGCCACAACGATATTCCTTGGTCTAATGGTTCATATTTTGACTAGTGATGAGATGAAAATGAATATTGAACGGATTACTAATTTGTCATTCATAAATCATGTGTAAAGAAGGTAATATTGTTCAAAAATTGGATATATATATATACCTATATATATATATCTGTTCAGAGATTGATTTTCGCAAAAAAATGAGGAACGGAAAATAATTCAATTGAATTTTGAGGTAGATAGGACAGTAAAAAATATAAGTACAATCTTTAATTCTATTTTAATAAATACAATAGCGTACATTTATTTCAGATCAATCTTTTTTCACCTTCTTCAGTTTCTTCCATTTTCTAAGAACTGTTAATGACATGAATACTGGGATCATAATTGGAAGAAACAGTGGAATATAAACGGCATATCTGCAAATAAAATAATGATTTTTATGTTGTAATTATGTTTAGTTAGAAGGAATCTTTTTATATTCCAAGGGAAGTTTACCAGATTTGGAACTAAAGGAAATCTAAACCGTGTACATGTAATGAAAATATCATTGAGGGAATTCTAGTGAAACGGTTCGGTAACGTTACCAAAAAGGTATATATTATGTATGTTCAGAAAAGTCTCCTTGATTTGAAGTAGATCGGGTAAAATCGAGTATTCAACAATGTACTTACTTTTGGTCTTCAGGAAAGTACAGTAGCGCCAACAGTGATGGATCACCGAAAGCACCCTCCGAATTAAAGAATGCTACTTTTGCATACTTCAATCCATTATCCACATCACCTTTGGTCAGGTAATCCTCAGCTAAATCAGCATTTTCGACAGCAACGTTAATTTTCTCACCCACCTCATCGCTTATCACAATGCTGCTAATCTCTGACAAAAGTTGCGCCAAAGATTTAAGAGTTCGTCGAGTCGATTCCAACATTTTCAATGCTTTTCTATTTTTCAACTCATATATATCATCCTCGTTCAATGAATCTATCTTGAAAAGATGCTTGAGTTGTGTAACGAATGTCGAAGTTATATCTTCCAGATTCGGTCGGAAGAGCTTCTTGTCACATGACAATTTGTCTGGATTGATTATGTAAATTCCACCCCAAGTAGGGCTGAGAAACGCATTCGTTGTTAGTTTGTTGTTCTTATTATCGTACACATGCAAAGGAACGTTACAACGTGAAATGTACATGACCAAATTTATGGTTGGGCGAGACGACAGATGTGACCACAATTTTGTTTCCAACGGCGTTATAATGTGTGGCAATTGATTCTCATACAATGCAAAATCATCAAGCACCTTTGTTGGTATGGCTCCAATTTCAGTGAAATACAGCCATTGCGATTTTACATCGAATTCAGCTATTGACGATATTTTGCGCAAGAATGGTTGCAGATTTTCATCAATGTCTTCTCCATTCAAATCAATCTCAACACTTCCAGGATCTGGTTGAACGAAAGATATAAGGATGTCATACTCTAAACTTAATGGGAGCCCAAATTCTTTTCCTGTGCGATTTTTTAGACCCTTTTGGTACATTTTATCCATTGGTAGGTCGCTTCTGTAAACTCTTGTGGTATACCACCAAACTGGTAAGCCTATAATGACTAATATAACAAAATACGCCAGAATACTGTACACTCTGAGATCAGCTTCTTTATCATCTAGAATATCAAAATAAAGAATAGTGTAGATACTAAATATGTATTATCAAAGTTCAGTGAGTTACCTTCTTCATTTTCAATCCTTTCTGTAGTATCTTTTTTACTTGAAGATTCCATAATAAAATGATTATACTATGAACAGGAAACTTGAATACAGAGATGAAACACCACTACACTACCCCCTACCTATTATTTTTATTTGTTAATGAAATTTAATTTTAATTTTGACTGTAGGTTATGTTTACAAATGATAAAAATGGCATACATATTCATATGACATGTTTACTTTGACATATGATATGTATTTTTGTCTATCTATGAGCAGGGCAGAGAAAACATACCTCCAAGAGCAGGGACACTATTGTGAATTGTGACATCACATTATGACATATACAAGATCTGTCAGTATTGTCAGTATAGTATAGGTCTTTCCTGTCATCAAGTTCACTCAGTGAAGAATGGAGTTTTGTATAATTTAATCTTTCTATTTTATAAAACTACATAATTTCACTGCATCTGTAACCTGTCTGGTGTATCAAAATCTCTTTGAAGATGCTCTCGTCGGTAGGCATTCATTTCAATAACCTATTTATCATGTTATTATCATCAAATGTTTCAGAGACCTCATCTAATAATTCCTATTCTTATCCTAACATGGATAACAAATACTCATCAGTTCTACGTACCTGGCATGGCACCAACCGATTTCAAAAAAGGAGAAAAAATAGAAGTCAAAGCTGTTAAAATGACAAGTATACACACTCAATTACCTTACGAGTATTATTCTTTGCCATTCTGCCTGCCTGACGGCGGTATGAAATCCATTCATTACAAATCGGAGAATCTTGGTGAAGTATTACGTGGTGATAGGATAGTCAATACACCATATATTGTTAAAATGGCAGAGGAAACACAGTGCACCTTATTGTGTCATAGTGCCGACCATCCAATAAATTGGAGTCCTGCTCAGTCACAAACGGTGGCTGATAGAATTCAACATGAGTATTCGGTGCACCTGTGAGTATTGGCAGTTTTTATGAAGATCTTGCAGTTTAGTGGTCTTCTCGAAAATTAAATAAGTTTGCGTATTTGGGGGCAAGGGAAAGTTTAGAAACATGCTCAAATAACTTTGCCCGGCCCTAAAATTGTTAAATCTACTTTTTATTTAAAAAAAACTGCATGATCGTCTTTTTTATATTTGGTTTAATTTCTCCGGGATTCCGTTCATTTTACATTTCTGATAGTGATTGAGGCTTCATGTATTTTTATTTTTAGATTGGTAGACAATTTGCCTGCAGCTACACAGATAGTCAATACAGAAACCAATGAAATACAGTACGAGCATGGTTACAGATTAGGAATCATTTACGGGGATACAAGCTACATAAATAATCATTTAAAATTAACTCTTCTATATCACAGTCCACGACCGTAAGTACTTCTTTTAAATATAATTTGAATTGTTAAAACGGAATAATTCCAGT
The DNA here is from genome assembly GCA_958507055.1 of Crioceris asparagi. Taxonomy (NCBI): domain Eukaryota; kingdom Metazoa; phylum Arthropoda; class Insecta; order Coleoptera; family Chrysomelidae; genus Crioceris; species Crioceris asparagi. The sequence goes on along the minus strand of OY293829.1, from coordinate 60,352,414 downwards.
GATGTCTATCGTGTTGTCGGTTTTCGGGCAACAGCTAAATCGATTAGTATGGAAGATCTTAGAGTGGATGGAAAATCGTGCAGTTTCCCTGCAAATGCTAAGCAACAAGCTGTTGATCCAGTTGGGGGTACAAAATTATTCTTTACATACGAGGTGGAATGGAAGGAATCTTCCATCAGTTGGGCATCTAGATGGGACACCTATTTGGCTATGAGCGATGCGCAAATCCATTGGTTCTCTATCATCAATTCCATTGTTGTGATATTCTTCTTGTCTGGTGTGTAAAATATTCTAAATTCTATTGAAAAGCTGTTGATGATCAGTTTTTAGGTATCCTTACAATGATTATGGTGAGAACATTACGCCGTGATATTGCTAAATATAATGCCGATGAAAGTTATGATGAAACTATTGAGGAAACAGGTTGGAAGTTGGTACACGGTGATGTATTTAGACCTCCAAGAAATTCCAGATTGTTTGCAGCCTTGATTGGATCTGGTATACAAATTTTCCTCATGTCATTAATCACAATATGTAAGTTATATGAACATTTTATTTGAGTATGGTCATCCATTTTCATCTGAAAACTTCCTAAGAAATATATTCTATCTATTTTTGACCGACTTCCAAAAAGGAGGAAGTATACAATTCTGTTGTATGTATGCTTTTTTATGTATGGCTGTTCGCGCGTTTTGCATACTAAACTTGTTCCGATTTTGATGATTTTTGATTCATTTGAAAGAAGAGAGTTGTGAAATGGTTCAATATTTAGAAAAACTGAAATCCGAAATCCCATTCCCTCTAAAAAACCAAAAACCGCATTTTTTCTCGAAAATCGAGAATCTTAGACGGCAGAATTAAAGATAAGATCATATCCGGAAACGTTTGAATTGAACATTTTTTCATTTTCGTGTTACAGCAGTGGTAAAGTCTGAAATATGTGTATTTGCGCTGCGATGTTTTGAGATCTCAGAATAATAACAAGTACAAGGAAAGAATATACATGGGTAATAGGGTAATAAGTACTATCTTCTTTGGTATTAGTGAACATTCAACGATTTTCATGACTAATGTTACACTCAAAACTGTGTGCACTGAAAACTACAAAACAATATTAATCCTATTGGTGCTGGTACTTTTGAAGTTGGTACCAAAAGTCTTCTGTCTAACTAGAATTGCACCACTTCAAAAGTACCAGTACTGATAGAATTAATATTATATTGTATTTTTCAGTGCACCAATTAATAAAGTCGAGCAAATTTTTGGTAAGAAATATTTATTCTTGTAAAAATATAAATTGCGATACATTTTTGTGGTAAAAAATGAGCCAAAAAATTATAGATAGATGAACAACAGAGCAGAAACTAAATTTCTTATTTTTATTAAATTTGTCCTGAAGTGGGCTCTAAAATATTAAACTTGTTAGAAAAATTAAAACTAAGGTTCTTAAATGTCAATACAATTATTCATAAATATGTATCTTAAAATATTACTATCTGAACAATTGTAGTTGAAACCGAAACTGAATGATTTAAATATAAATAGATATGAAAAAATCACCTTTTCGTTGGAAAATTCTGTGAAATCAATTACAATTGCTGTAAATACTTCTTAAAAAAAAATAGAACCGACTTTTTTATTAGTATGTAGGTGCATACAAAACTAATAGTCATTCTATTTATGCTTGTACTTTTGAAGTTGTGCAATTATATGTAAATAGGAGACATCAAGTAATAAAAGAAGTAAGAAAATATGAAATAGGTTTTTTAAAAACATATTTCATATTTTTTAGTGTTACATTAGTTGAACGTTCACTTATATTCAGCGATTTTTAGAGTAGCAATCTTGCACGTTCATAGTAACTCGGAAACCGTTGGGAGTTTTCGAAAAATATTTGAACGTTGCCGTATATGGCCTGTGCTCTAATAATTTTATCGTCTCAAATTTTGATTTTCATTTGTACCTGCGACTTTTGTTTGAAGCATTTACCCCTAAATGAAATAGAAAAAAAATTTATTAAAATCGTCGGATTTTTTATCGATGGGAGCAACTCTCAATAGTCCTCTTTCAAGTGAAAAAATAATCATAAAAATATATTAAAAAAAACAGACAGCCGAATTTTATGCCTCCTGCGTTTGGAAGTCAGTCAAAAGCAGACAGCAGATCAAAAGAAAGTTGATGATATGTATACTTCAAAAATAGTTTTCGAAAAAAGATTTATTTTGAGAACCGCAGATTTTGTTGGAATTCCACATGGTCTATAACTCAGTTTATAGACCATGGGAATTCCATACATAAAATATACCCTTTACACCTATTCAATAAATAAATAAATATCACAACATGCCGTTGAAATTTTTTCGATATTTGAAAGTGCGAACGATCCCGATAGGTACAAATGAAAGAACGTATTTTCATTTTTTCTGAATGTCTATTGATTCACTGAATTGGAATTTTCTGATTAGTTTTTGCCATGTTGGGAATGTTATCGCCTGCATCCAGAGGAGCTCTCACCACGGCTGCCATTACATTCTATATGATTCATGGGGCTGTCGCTGGATATTTTTCAGCTCGACTCTACAAAACAATGAAGGTAATTTTTTTTATTTATTACTAGCTAAAAATACACGAACATAGGAATCCCCCCAAAAAACCTCATCCTTTTAGTAATAAAGTAATAGATAGGATAGTATTTAATGGTATTTTTGTTAACGAATTCGGTTCAACTCAATTTAATTTGTATATTAATTAATAAGATTTTGTACCCAATTTATTATAATATTTCGAATTGATGGTTTGATTTATTTACTTATTATTAAAGACGAATTGTTGAAAAATTGCATAAATATAACAGAAAATAATAATTCTGAAACCTTAAAGCTTCGGTACAATTGGGCAAAAATAAGAAAAAGTTTCAGTAAATATATCAAGCGGGGACGTCAAGGATAAATGGTGAACATGTTATAAATTAGTCTCTGAAAGACAGGTCAGAAGATGCTGGTGTCTAAGGTCTAATATATGTATGTTTGGGAAATGATTAGAGTTGCAGTTGAATTTTTTATAATATGCCATTTTCTTTTTTGATCCTATTTTATTATATAATTTATTGGAATTGAACAATGTATTAAATTTCCACTATTATATATTTTAAAAAAAACATAACAATAGTTTCGGCAAACTGTACCTTCATCAAATGTGAGTTTATACTACTATATTGTTTCAATTCCAATATAATATGGATTTTCATCAAGTATCAGCCAATACAGTTATAACTTATATAATTTATTTCATAAATTCGAAATGGGCTAATTAGAATAATAAATATAAAATAAATTATAAATTATTTAGGGTCGTGAATGGAAACGTGCCGCCTTTTTGACAGCTGTCCTCTATCCAGCCGTCGTAGGCGCCACCTGTTTCTTTTTGAATTTGTTCATATGGGGCAAGGCGAGCAGTGGTGCAGTACCATTTCAGACAATGATTAGTTTGCTATTGATGTGGGTATTCGTATCACTACCATTGGTCTATTTGGGCTATTACTTTGGATATAGAAAACAACCGTATCAGCATCCGGTAAGGACTAATCAAATACCGAGACAAGTGCCGGAACAACATTGGTATATGAATCCCATTTTGTGGTAAGTGCGAAACATTTGTGAAGTAAATTAATAATCACAAATAGAGTCGCCATAACGAAACGATAGATAAGAAATACGAACGCAAATGTTTCTTTTGAAAAAGCCCGTAATAAATATGTATTTTAATTTATGAGTAATAAGAAAAGTGGCGGCATCTTTCTGGTGCCCTGCCCTCCTCAAGAAAGAGCTCTCCAGTCATATGGGGGCACGGGAATCACCCGTGTACCTAGGGACGATACGATCCCAACCCTCCACAGGCAATAAAGATGATAATTTAATCTAACCTGTTTCAAGCCATATCTAAGCTAGATAGAGTTTATAGTTATCTAGAGTTTATATTAGATTTGAGCAATTTCATAAGGCCGAGATTGCAAGAAATAGCTAATAACTAAATTATTAAAATATTAAAATATGGTGATATACTAATGTCACTGGGGGACTTCTGAAATATTTTTATGTTTGTCGTATTTCCGGTTATACCGGAAGTAGATGCCAACTTTGTTATTTTAAATGGAATATCCTGTATATTACCGCATTTTTTGATTTTTTGTATAATTTTGACATATTTTAAATTTTATGTCAAAAATTAAGTTTACAGTCCAAAACATAATAATTATCAATCTTTCCTATAAGGAAGCCTTAACTATTTAGTTTCGGTTGATTTTCTTGTAGAAAAAGATATACTTTATCAGTATTCTTATGATATTTTGTTAATAATTTATACATAGTGATCAAAAAGAAGCTTGAAATCTAGATCCATAAAAACGCCAAAAGTCATTTTTTCAAATGGAAAACCACGTTTTTTATTATTTTATTGTATTAGGAAGCAAAAATAAGGGGAACTTTGTGTCGTTTTTAAAACAATTGGCAATTTTCCATTTTTCTATGTAAAATGCTAAACATCTTTAAAGTTGTGTTAGAAGTGGGCCATGGTTGCATTAGAAAATAACAAAAAATGTCAATAAAATTCAAACAAGCGTCAAAAAAGTCAACATAATACTTTTTATTTGCAAATTTTGAGTAATTATTATGACGAGATGAACTCCATTCTTCGTGGGAAATCTATATCTATAATTTTCTTAACAAATGTTGGTGTTGGTTTGTGTTTCAGTGGATATAGCGTTGCGAATGTATCACAAGTTCTTGAAATAACTTTATTACATTCTCCATAAATAATAAATAAATTCATATAATCTTCATTTGTACAATTAAGTCTTCTCGGCATGATAATTACTCAAAATTTGCAAATTAAAAGTATTATATTGACTTTTTTGAAGCATGTTTGACTTTTATTGACATTAGTTATTATTTTCTGATGCAATCATGGCCCACTTCTAACACAACTTTAAAGATGTGTAGCATTTTTACATATAAAAATAAAAAATTGACAATTATTTGAAAAAATAATAATTTTTGGTATAGACAACCTTATACAAAGTTCCCCCTATGTTTGCTGCTTAATACTATAGAATAATAGAAAATGGGGGTTTCCATTTGAAGAAAATGAATTTTGAGTTTTCAAGCTTCTTTTTTGATCACTCTGTATAAATTATTATCAAAATATCATAAGAATACTGATAAAGTAGTAGATCTTCTTCTACAAGAAAATCAACCAAAATTAAATATTAAAGGCTTCCTCATAGGGAAGATTGATGATAATTGTTTTGGACTGTGAACATAATTTTTGACATAAAATTTGAAATATGTCAAAAACGGTAAGACTTAGGTATAAGACATTACATTTTTTTCAAAATTGTACAACAAATCAAAAAATGTGGTAATATACAGGGTATAATTGGCATCTACTTCCGGTATATGCGGAAAGGCTACTAACATGAAAAAAATTTAGACGTATGTCCCCAGTGACTTGAGCATGTCACCAAATTTTCAGACTGTTTGTAGTTATCGTTTGCTTACAATCGATCGATGTCCTTCCCGGAGAACCTCCCTGTATATACCACCATAAACATATGGTTTGTTCCGTAATATAAACCAGTATGCTGATCAGTGCTCAAATGGCTATTAAAAATGGCAGATATACGAACACACCATTGAAACATGACATTGACTCGTTACATTTAACACTAGCCAACATGCCGGTTTATATAGCGGAACACGCTGATAGTTTCCCATTGTATTCTTATTTTATTATTACACTTTGAATTTAATAAACAGTCAAATTTATATATTTTTTTGTAATTTTCAGTACCCTGATGGCTGGAATACTACCATTTGGAGCTGTTTTTATTGAATTATTCTTCATATTTACGGCTATATGGGAGAATCAATTCTACTATCTATTTGGATTCCTCTTTTTGGTATTTGTCATCCTTGTTATTTCTTGCTCTCAGATTTCCATCGTTATGGTCTATTTCCAGCTATGTGGAGAAGTAAGTGAAATTTAATTTATAATTATCAGTGAAATCTTTTTGATCAATTAGTCTGTTCACTTAAGTCCATATTGACTAAATTAATCTTGCCAATATTTGAAATAGAACTACAATGTAAATTGCAATGAGTCGAAAATGTGACGTCTGGTATTTTAACAAACTATTGAAATCAAATAAAAACTTTCCAGTTCTTTTGTCCATTCCTTAGACTACTAGATTCATAAATTCTTGTTTCCATAAGTAGCTACTTTGTTAATATCTTGGTGAGACTAGAAAATAAAAGATACTAAACGTCATGTTTTCGTACTCGTAATATATGGATCTGTTTGGCTGAAAATATCTATCAACAGAAAAAGCTACCGCTAAAGAACAATTTTTAGAGGTAAGAACGAGTTTCCGTTCAAGACTTACTATAGACTACCAATCGCTCAATGACAATAGCGCTTCCGCAAAGAAACTCGTAACGACATTGCGGGATTGATGATTTAGCCAAAAAGTAATTTGTGCCTCAAGAAAAAATGATCCTCCGCTTGATGACTTGTCTGTTATATTTTCACAGACAAACGGAGAGAGTATACAATTCGACTGTTGGTCTGCTTTTTATTTTACTACCGCGACTCTGTGTAGCCTAGAAAGAAAAGTATTGTAATCGTGTGAAAGTATCGGTTGCCGGTTTTCAACAGATGTTTACGGTTCAGAGTTCCCAGTGCCCAGAAAACATATTTTCAGCCATTGGTCAGTACCAAGATTATCTCGGGAACTGATAGACCGATTTTGTTGCTTTCTTTTTTTTGGTACTCGCACTGGTTGCTACCAACGCCACCCTAGCCTGCAACATTTTAAAAATCAAATAAACAAATTCATTAAATCGATTTATTTAAATCTGCTCTTTCTCATGACGTAATTTGAAAAAACTGCTCCCTTTTATTTTTTGATTTATGACGTGTTAAGTACCAGACGACATTTCAAAAGTCAATATCTCTGGTTTTATCAAATATTTCGTAATGAATTCATTTGTAAAAAACTGCTCTCACGATTTAAAAAATTGCTCTGTAGTTTAATTTTCATTATAATCAGGTAATCAGCGTATGATTCGAGGGAAATTCTTCGGATTTTTTGCTTTTGCGATTACTAATAATTTATTCAAGGAAAAGCTGACCTCGAGTTCTAGCAGAGAAAACACTTCTAGACAACTGCTATCTACCAGGTGTATATGGTGAATATGGATTAGGTTTCGTGTTAGCTCAGAAATTCACGTTAACCTTTCTTTTACTCATATAACAAAGAAAATCAACAGATACTTAGCGTAGGGAAAAGTCGTGATGCTCTAAGTACAAATATGAACTTAAGCATTAGTAAACGCATAAGTAAAAAATCACTAGAATTTCCCTAGAATTATATGCTGCAGGGCAATAATCAGTAAATCGATTTTTATAAATAATAACCTAATTATAATGACAATTAACCTATAGAGCAATTTTTTAAACTGTGAGAGCAGTTTTTTACATCTAAATCCATTACGAAATATTTGATAAAACCAGAGATACTGACTTTTGAAATGTCGTCTAGTACTGGACAAATTATGAGAAATAGCAGTATTAAATATGAATTTGTTTATTTGATATTTAAAATTTTGAAGGCCTGTGTGGCGTTGGCCTGGTTGCTAGGCAATAGTCGAAAACGGTTCTAAAGATTCTCATTAAACTTGTCTAATATATTCTGCTTAACCACCTGCTATATCGCGTATCTCTAAGAAAAAGCATAAACAAATTTGCACAAATGAATTGTTAATAATTTTTCATTTTCTTCATACTCTGGCTAAACGGTTCCTCCTTCGTCAAAATTGAATATGACCATTATTGTGTGTTTTGCCACACTTGATCTGATCAGACAATTCTTATATTCGATGGAATACGTTTGAGAGCTGTAGGAAAGTCGTATGAATTTGCACACCATTTTTTTTAAATGTCAGTTTAATGTTTACATTTGATTTTTTTCAAAAGCTACAACGGCTTCTGAGTTATAGCACCATTAATGTGCAAGAGTGCTGAAGCTATATTGTGCATTAGCTGAAAATAATTAAACGTTCAATATATTTTATAACTAAGGAAATACCCAAAAATCTGAAATAAATATTTTTTTACAAAAAATAGAACCGACTTTTGACACTAGTGCCAAAAGTCTTCTATCTACAGCTTCAAAATTGCCAGTACTAACAGAATTAATATTATTTCGTATTTTTCATTCCTCAATTAATAAAAGTCAGAACAACTTTTGTAAAAAATATTGATCTTTTCTGGCGCCGTTAATAGCTACTTTCTGCCAAACGAACCCATTGTTCTTTTCAAAACAACAAAGATATATATAGCACGTATATTTCATTACAAATTTAATAGTTAAACCAGAAGTACATAATTTGTTGTCATAAACAGGGTTTTTTTGATGTTTAGTAAAGGGATCTCTGCTACTATGGCAGATACAAAAAATTTTAAATTGGCAAAGAATTGCAGTTTTGTAAACTATACTCAAAACCAATTTTAGTTTTACAAAATTTGACAGCTATCAACAGAAAATTCAAAAAAACTGATTTTGGGTGATTCCTTAAAACGTCCATAGCTCCGCAAATTCTAACATTAGAAAAAAGTATTAAATACAAAAGTTTTGAGAAATGTTATTCTAAATAAAATAATCTTAGAACTTTTTTTGTCACACCTGTCATTTTTGACATATGACATAAACTTGTGTTTTTTGAATGGGAACAATATTAAATTTTATCCTTATTGAATAAAGAATTTTATTGCGATTCTAGTGATATAGCATATGATAGGATTATTTTCAGAGATAAAGTTTTTATGGGCATTTTTTATTTTTTATGATTCACGTATTACCTCAAGGTGGTTAGTCTAGTTATCTATGGAAAAAAAACAAGTAAAATAAGCCTTTGTTAGTTTGGTTACCATAGTAACAAATAAAAATATTGTATTATTTTGATAATTTATTTAGTTTTTACAAAATATTTTCGGAAATTCCACCGTTATTTTTAATACAAACGTTGCATCTTTTTAGAATTGAATTAGTTGACTTTCGTAGAGATCGCCTATAAATATTATTGAAAGCTTCAGCTTCAGCTCATCAGTTCATCCATTGTAGCATAAATTTGTTTGTAAACTTTGTCGTTGACTGTTCCCCACAAATAAAAATCTAAAATCGGGAGGTCGTGGTGGCCATAAACCAGAGGCATTTCTTCCTATCCAAGAATTAGGAAATATTCCATTTAGATAATTCCCAACTAATAGAAAATGATGTGGTGGAGCGCCATCATGTTGAAGCCATTATAGATTTCTTCGAGTGTCTAGGTTCAAATTGTCCAACATTTATTCTAAATCCTTTTGAAGAAACTGAAGATAGTGGTCGCCTGTTAAAGTTTCCTTAAAAATAAACGGTCCAATAAGTGTTGAGCTCATAACACCATATCAAACGTTAAACCCGAACTTAATGTGTGGTCTTCTTTGTTCAACACGATATAGATTTTCTTGCATCCATAAATGTTCATTATGGCGATCAAACATGCCACAATCAGTAAATCTCGTTTCGATAATATTTTGAAAGGAAAATCTTGAACGTACTGGCACATATTCCTAAACCACTTACCAAATTCCAGACGTCGCTCAGGATTCTCAGGATGAAGAGTTTTCTTTAGCACCTTCACTACAGTGCTCTGCTCTATCAGCTTTACATTTACCTCCGCAGTTTCATTTATTTTTACATTGTTTAAATTTTTCGGCTTGGTAAAACTACCATAGGTCCCCAAAATATCATACAGCCTTTTAAAAGTTGGCAATAATGACTGACGACGGTCAAAATGTCTGTTAGAATAATCCTCAGCACACCTTACAGCATTTTTATTGCATCATATGTCACTCTACAATATGGCGTTTTTTTAAATTGGTAAACACCATTTTAGCACAAAAACTGTTTGAGGTAAATAAAGTGTCAAAATAATACAATACATATTATTTGTTACTACGGTAACTAAACTAACAAAGACTTATTTTATTTGATTTGATTGTTTTCATAGATAACTAGACTAACCACCTTGAGGTAATACGTGAATCAGAAGAAAATACAAAAATGCCCATAATAACTTTACCTCTAAAAATAATCCTATCATATGCTATATCACTAGAATCGCAATAAAATGCTTAATATGGTTCCCATTTTTAAAAAAACACAAGTTTATGTCATATGTCAAAAATGACAGGAGTTTCAAAAAATGTTCTAAGATCATTTTATTTGGATTAACATTTTTCAGAACTTTTGTATTTAATTTTTTTTTCTAATGTTACTTTGTAAAAATCACCATGTAAATATCAAAAATAAATGTTCTGTATCCAGCTGACATAAAGTGAAAATTGCGTAACAACCAAAAAGGGTAACTTTGATAAATAAATTTCAGATCAGCAGTATAAAAGGCGTGCTGCTTCGCATTAAAATTCAGTCAATTCCTTCGACTCACTCCGAAAACATCTCATGTCATCTTCTGCAGGTTTTCCATATATGCCAAGAATTTTATTTCACTACTAGTCTTGCTATCTTGTCTAAATTCTCTCACGCTAATTTTAACTTTCAGGACTTATTTGGGCTTGTTCCCCAAGTAGTCGATTCTAGTAGGAGAGGCTTCTCACTCTTCTACACTCTCACTTCCTTCAGGACTTACTTGGGCTGGTTCCCCAAGTAGTCGACTCTAATATTTCAGGACTTACTTGGGCTGATTCCCCAGGTAGTTGACTCTAGTGAGAAAGGCTTTTCGCCTCTCTTACACTCCTACTTCCTTCAGGGCTTGTTCCCCAAGTAGTCGACACTAGTGAATAAGGCTGGTTCCCTTACTCACGCACATCTTTTACCTAACTAGCTTTTAACCTCTGTACCTGGAGGACTTCTTCTTAGTGAATACGCGAAATTATTGTCGAGACCTTCTGTGTAGGACTGATACTCCATACACTTGAGTATATACAACTATTATTTGACAATTGATACACTCCACTCGACAGCTGTCAAATTTTGTTAAACTAAAATTGGTTTTGAGTATAGCTTACAAAACTGCAATTCTTTGCCAATTTAAAATTTTTCGTATCTGCCATAATAGCCGAGATCCCTGTACTAAACATCAAAAAAACTCACCCTGTATATTTCACAAACTTCAGTTTGCTATCGGTAGAAACTTAAGATATATTTACTTGAATGCGCGTATTTCTTAACCTTTTATACAACAAGTCTAACGGATCAATTAATTGAATTTTCTGAAAATTACAAAACAAAAATATCGTGACCTTATAATACCTTAACACTTTTTGTCTTCTAGGATTACCATTGGTGGTGGCGCAGTTTCGTCGTATCAGGCGGTTCAGCACTCTACATACTCGCCTATTCGCTATTCTATTTCATGACAAAGCTGCACATCACCGAATTCATCCCAACATTACTCTATATCGGTTACACTGGCCTGATGGTGTTCACTTTTTGGTTGTTGACTGGTACAATTGGATTCTTCGCAGCATACGCATTTGTGCGGAAAATATATGCTGCTGTCAAAATCGATTAAATTGACTTATTTATGTAAATGTTCATAAAAAACTGTGTCTGTTTGCGTAAAATTTCGAATGCGAGACTTGGACTATTTGGTCAGAATATTCGATGAATGAATTTGTATTTTTAACAGATTTTTTTCTGTTTGTATGCGAGGAATTGACTTTTTGTTAAGTAGCAACGAATATAATTTATCTCATATTTAGTTTGAATTTGGCTTCTGATTGGATCCGTCAAATGATTAACAAATTACTTTAAGGTGATGACAGTATGTATTTACAGAAGTTATAATGCATGTAAATTTGAAAATTGAACACAGAAATGATTATCTTGGATCCTACCAAAGAAGATATATACTTACATTGAGTTGTAATAGTAGTTTTAAGCTTTATGTACCGTGTACCCATTGAGGTAGATTTTTTAAATATATTCATAGATTTCCAAATTCAAATAAAATATGGGGAAAACGATGTAATTAATGTTGTGTTAAATGCTTCCAATAATAATCCCTCAGAAATATTAGCTAAAACTAAAGTATAGGTTGAAAAAGAAGAAACTCCAAGTCATTTCCACATTTTATTGTATTTTAAATTAAGTTGTGAGACATGTTTTGGTGTTGTACAACACCATTATCAATCACATAAAGGTTCTGTAAAAACAGTTTAATGTAAATTTTAATTTAACTTAAAAATGTTATTAAATCATAAGATATCAGAATGTTGTAGAAAATTGTGAAAAGAATGTTAAAAACTATCAAAAACAAAACAAAATGATTTTTTCAGATACTCACATGAATTAATGTTTTTTTATTATTTTAATCCATATACCAGAAATTCCTTATTAATAAAGTGCAAAAATTAAATTAACGTTTTTGCACTTTATTTATAAGGAATTTCTGGTATATGGATTAAAATTATAAAAAAAACATTAATTCATGTGGGTATCTGAAAAAACCATTTTGTTTTAGATAGTTTTTTCTTCTTTTTTTCTTTTCACAATTTTCTACAACATTCTGATATCTTATGATTTAATAACATTTTTAAGTTAAATTAGAATTTACATTAAACTGTTTTTACAGAACCTTTATGTGATTGATAATGGTGTTGTACAACACCGAAACATGTCTCACAACTTAATTTAAAATACAATAAAATGTGGAGATGACTTGGAGTTTCTTCTTTTTCAACTTATATTCTACTCCACTTTGAGATCATGGACTTTTACTTATAATATAAAGTATAGGTTTGTGAATGTACAATACCTAAGGAGTCAAAATGGATGAGATGCTCCATTCAAAATACGACGATCGTGCCATCTGCATCGTGAGATTCACAACGCTTTAATTTGATTCAAAATTTCCTACGCGAATAAATGTTTATGTAAGTATATATCTGAATAAGATTGCTTCAATATACACAACTACATAATTGAGAGATTATCACCATCTTAGATTATCTTAAAATAGTAGTTATTGTGATTCATCTCCCCTATAATGCCGCTATATTTAAGATCCCCCCATTTGGCAGATCTCCATATTAGGATAAAAATGATGTACTTGTGTCTATCTTTTTTTGTATTATTTGCTGGAATTCGTTCTTATGGAAGACTCTTTCACATTATAATATTGTCGTACTTCAAATTCAAATTAACATTCCGAGTCTTTTATTTGTGATAAAGAATGATAAGAGCTGATATTATGTTTTCAAATAAACAGATAGTTACTCTTCAAAATATCAATGCACTAAGTACCAAGTTATCTCAATTCTTCAGAATTAAAAAAAATATATTTCAATTTTCTTTTCTTCTAGAATAGTTCAAACAGTGTGTAAGTTGTTGTTTATTTTACTGAGAATACAAATAATGAATATTCAAAACTCTCATGAAAACAAGGTCTGAACGTCTTCGATACGAAACTTGAGCATACTCCAGAATTCTTTTTTGTTTTGACAATTTCAAAAAAGGCTGCGTTGACTCCACTGCCGATCATCATGATTCTGTTGTAGAGTTCTGGCCTTCTTTTTGTAGAGGGTTTATATCGAACTTAATTTATTCAAGGTGATAAGTTAATTCAAGTATATAAAAAAAACCTTGTATTATAGTTGTTTTCTTTGTAATTCGTATAAGTTAACACATTAATTTAAGTTCGAATTACAATTATCACTAATGTATATATATTTATCTAATAAAAAAAGAAACTTTATTTAGATTTTGATATTTCTCAAAAATCTCTAGAAAACTATGATGAAGTATAGAATATACTTTATAATATTCAGGTCAGCCTTGTAGTACTCAGCTCAGATACAAACCTTAGGCATCCAAAACTTTCAAACCCTCTCAAACCCGTTAAGATGTTCCAGAGAATTCCGGTTCCACTTAAGTTTCGCTTGTTACCTGCATCTCCTCTTGTACAGCATCTTTGATATCCAGCTTTCGTAGTTTTATTTGTTGATTCCTAAAGCTCTCGTTCGTACAGATAACACTACCTGTAACGTTTGCAGCAGGGAGAAAAATTACCCATCTTCGCAGAACTTCTTATGTGGAGGTGGAAAATCAGTTATGGCCGAACTTCTATTCGACGATGGATCTCATTGGTTTCGTGCTCCACCGTGAGATTTACAGTGTTAAATGGAAAATTATAGTTTGAAATTTGTAGAAACACGCGCTTTTTTGTTGCTGTAGAAGATTAATCTTTTACAAATCAGAAGTCTCTCTACTTAAATTTATATAATGAATGTATAAAAAATTGATAGGCAAATAATTCTGATGTGAGTTGATATTGGAAAAATATGAATAAGTGATACTGTCTAATAGGAAACTTGCCACAAAAATAAAAGTTAGCGAAAATAGTCAATAAAGAAAGTCTAAAAAAATCTTTAACTGAAATATGAGGGTTTAAAATGTTATTTTGACCTCCGCTTTAAACGCGCTACCAATGGTTGACATCATACCTTGCTTGCCGAACGACACGACGGCGTACAGAGCAATCTCAATGTATTATGTTATTTATATATTTGTTTGTGGCAAATACTTTTAATAAAAACAGTTGATACAGGTTTTACAGAAGGACAATGTATTTATGAGTGCTACATGTTAAATTTATATTCTGATCATGTTAATGACTGTTTTAGTGCATCTGACGGTTTTTTATCCCTATTTCCAGGCAATCAATGATACAAAAGGACATTAGTATATCGAGCTCGAACAGCCAGAGGCAGATTTGACTTTATAAAAGAAATTTGGGGCTTTATAATAATTTTTCTTACATATTTACTAATAACTGGTGAAGATTTAGAGAATATTTTAGAAGGATTACCCTCACTTATGCCAAAAAAAATCATCACCTAGACGTATTAATGAATTTCCAGTTCTATTTTTTTACAGTTAAGAATATATGTGCAGAATCTATTTTACAGTATTTATCAATTAAATAATTCTGTACATAATATACTTACATTAAAATGATCTTCGAATACAAAAATAGCAGTGTTCTTTAGAGAAATATATATTGCTCTTAGCAATTTTCATCTTCAGGTATGTGAATAAAAATTTTATTTGAAGTTTTCACGGTTGTACTAGAACACAGTGGCAGAATGCAGTATTTATAATAAGTTCTTTCCATTTCATATTAAAAAAAAATAACTAAAATCGAATAAACAAACCAAATATCACACCAGAATACAAAAGCAATGTGCATCAAATGGCAAATAGCATGGCTGGTTGGGGCGGCTCGACTCGTCTCGATGCAAGAAGTGACGTCACAGCAGCACCCGCGCGTCTGGATTTCAACTTTAATAATTTATTGTAAAATAAGTACTGCGATTTAAGGGCTGATATTTGACATAAAGTGTTTTTATACTTTATACATAAACACACTTATTAATGAAAAAATATTTTTTACAAAAAATTGGACCGACTTTATTAGTTGGTGCACTGAAAAGTATAAAATAATATTAATTCTATTGGTGCTGTTACTTTTGAAGTTGTGCAGTTGCAGGTAGATTGGTAACTTTTGGCACCAACTTCACAAGTACCAGCCCCAATAGAATTAATATTATTTTATACTTTTCAGTGCACCAACTAATAAAGTCGGTCCAATTTTTTGTAAAAAATATTTATTTCACACTTTTGAGTGTAACATTAGTCACGAAAATCGTTGAACGTTCACTAATACCAATGAAGATAGTACTTATTCTATTACCCACGTATATTCCTTGCTTGTAGTTGTTATTATTGAGATCTCAGTACATCGCTGCGGAAATACGCTTGAATATTTTAGTTGTTACCATTTTAACACCGATTTTACTCGAAAACCGTAACTCTAAGGGGAAAATGTTCAGTATAAATGTTGCTACAAATAATTATGTCTTTCATGTACTGCAAACAGATTTTCAATTTTCGACAGAAATCGCCCTCTCCACATAGCGAAAATAGGTATATTTGAGAGTTTAAAATGTCTCTATGTCGAAAACCGCTACTCCTTTGAAAAAATGTTCCATTTAAACGTTTCCGGATATTGTCCTATCTGTAATTATATCAACGCAGATTTTCAATTTTCGACAAAATTTGCCCCTCCACCCCCTTCGGGGGCGGTTTTCGGAGGGAACGAGATGTCGGATTCCCGTTTTTATGAATATGGGACCATTTCTCAAGCCTCCTCTTTCAAATGAATCAAAAATCATCAAAATCGGAGTACGTTTACTATATGAAAGGCGCGCATAAACCAAAAAAAAAAAAATGCACACAATCGAATTGTATACCTCCTCCTTTTGGGAAGTCGGTCAATAAAAAAAATATAGGCAAGTTTTCTATCATCTTACTTTATTTCATAAAATAAATTAGTACTGTCATGAAATTAATGTTTTCATAACAGACTGAAATATTCCAAAATATTTTGACTGCTAAAAAAATGCTTATTTTCACTTTCCTGCGATACCCCAAGTAGCTGAGAAGAAAACAATTTTCGGTTTCCGATTTTCAACATTGTTTACGATTCAGAGGTCCCATAGTCCAAAAAAATATTATCAGCCATTGGCCTTTCTTTACCAAGATTATCTCTGAAACGGATAGACCGAATTGTTTATTTTGAAGGGTATCGATACCGTTCAACAGTGACACAGATTGGCCAGCTCGCTAGGCGATTGCTGAAAAACGTGTTGAACGAAAACGACTCTAACGATGTTGACGAAACTTGTGTAAAACATTCAGCTTAAAGCCCTTTGCCGGCTCCTATAACGCAAATCTCTGATAAAAAGCTGGAAAAAGATATGGTTAAATAAACTGTCAAATTTTCTGTGCATATTTAAGCAGTTCTTCCTATTTTGAAATTAAATATGACCATTGTTGATTATCTTAGAACAGACAACATTGGCTGATATGTTTTTTAACTCAGGGGCGTCTGAAACATTAACTTATGTTAAGAATATGTTTACAGGATCACAAGGCTTTCCTTACATAGGTAATTAGTTTACAAAAATAATCAAATTCTTGTAAAAACTTACCCATATTTTTATGTAAGTATAATTTATTTTTGAAGGTTGGTTCAAGAAAAAAGTATTTGTAGATTCACTTTATTTCACAATATTAATTAATCATGTTATATTCATGGAATCTTGTTCGTATAAAAAACGCTCTCAATTAACAAATCACCGATCTGCCACTTCTTTCACACCACAGATCCTCGAATCATAATGTCGGTGTTCTTCTATACCAAAATCTAGCCCTGAAATCATCAGAACAAGTCAAAAAAGCGGCCTGTGTAGGTGAATGTGCAATTAATCGGACGGCCCCATTGTGACCCAGAGACATCAATTGCTTCCTAGATGCATTGCGAGAATTCCAGGCACACAACGATGTTGTCGCCTCATCGGGGAATAGAACATAGTCTTCGGTGTGATTAAACACGGCTTGGGCTTCAAACTCCTGTTTACCAGTGGTGCCGGCACCTGAATAATACCAAAGCTTAAAATATATCACAAAGATACGTTTTCCTCCGAGCGACACCTTTATAGTCAATTAAAAATATCATATAATAATTCAACCAATAATCGATGAACGATCAACGTGGTAGTCGGCATCGCAGAAAACGTACCTAGCGCGTTGAATGTTTACCTGTATAAGCTATCAAGCATCTGCTGGTTGTTAATTCCCACAGTTTGCATATGGAATTTTTTCCCGATGACAAAAGATACTTCCCATTTCTGGAAAACTCCACAGAGCATACCTCAAGTCCATCGTGTGCCTTGACAAATGTATTGATACATTTGTTGGATACACCATCCCACAGTTTAATGTGACCATCTTTGCCACATGTGGCAAATAATTTAGCATCTTTTGACCATTTCAGATTGGTGACCTTTTAAGGATAACATTGATACATAAGATTCATTATTTATTGAAAACAGAACGCATTTAACACTGATGTAGTCTATATATTGGCTTGAGTGAAAGTTGCAGACACGATATCCCTGGATTTAATTAGGGATATGAAGTCTATATATTTAGGTTAATGACGCACGATATGTCAATATCGTTGAAGAAATGATACAATTTGATTGAGTTGGAGCAATTATTATATCGCATGAACGGATCCCTAAAAACAAGTGACTGGTCACTAGATACGATAAACACACATATCAATGAAAGACCATCAAAACGATTGAGAGGTTCTGGAATGTATTTAAACATTAGGGAATAGAATTCTGCATCCTTACAAAATTTATTGTTTGATTTCAAATATTAGATAAATAATGGCGAATCTAAGTCGAGAATGTTGGGCAGTGCCGAAACGCCGGTCTGAATGTTACAGAAAAACAGACTGTGCGGAGTGTCCAATCATGGACAAACATTTTAAAAGTAAATACAATAATAAGATGATTATGATATAGATTGAACTTGTATATTGTTATATTTTGTATAGAATATAATGTTAATTATGAAGCAAATGCTGAGACTATTGATGATTTTTTTTACAAAAACTAGTATCGACTTTATTAGTTGGTGTACTGAAAAATACAAAATAATATTAATTTTAGTGGTCTTCGTAATTTTGAAGTAGTGCAGTTTTTGGTAGATAGAAGACAGCAACTTAAAAAGTACCAGTACCAATAGAATTATTATTATTGTTTTGTATTTTTCAGAGATATTATCCAAATTAATGCTCAAAGTTACATGGATATGTCGTATTATTTATTTTTAAATCAGGAGTGAACAGTTCAAAATTATCTCATGAAGGGGTCGCAGCAGCACTGTTACCATTTATGGTTCAGGGCTCACACTCGGTCATATACATTTTAAATCAAGTTTGATAATTGTTTTCTCAACTTTCAGTGACAAGATTATATTCATATTTCATAGAATGATAGAGGTCTTTATAAATTTAAATTTTGGTTGAATTCTCTTCACTTCGTGCCAGTACAACCTTAACTTATTGAGAGACCCTTACAATACCTTAGCCAGGAGTAAAACACATTGCTATCATTGCTACAATATTCACCGTTTTTCGTGGCTACTATGTACCATCGTATGCTAGTGCGACATTGTTTCCGTGGCTAGCCTTCGATTTGTTGGGCATCCAACTAAATTTACCCACAGACTCCGGCCCCCGTATCATGTAAAATTTAGCAACCAGTTGCAATCGCGTTGTTGTCTCAGTGTTGCCACTGTCTACATGTAGTCCATTAGACATTCTCTATTGAATATTGGATAAATAAGTGACAATAGCTATTTTATAAAGAAAATGTTAAAAAATCCTTAATTATTCAGAAATACATGCAATCAACTTCCTTGTGATAATTTTATTCAAGCATCAGTTTAGGCTCTACATTGAATGAGCGGCAACACTGTACAAAATCGACATTTTCACAGCGACGATTTTGCAATAGTCGCGGTCGCATTGCAGTTGCTAGTTACATGATAAAGCCCCGGGTCTTTGACTAAATCCACGTATTTTCATTCTTCCTCATTCTGTGTCTTAGATACTCTGAGTCCACAACGTTCAGTGCTACTAAGATTCTAGTACTCATACCAATCGACGACCATCAAAATAGAGACGGGAAAATACAAGGAAAATATATAAAACACTTACAGGTTGCGTGTGCTGGTGTTTGGGAAAAGCGCAAACGAAACATTGTAGCGTATTCATGTCATAGATACGAATTACCGGATGACTTGTAGCCACAATCATGTGATCACCACCAGGATGAAAGGACATCGCTTTTATTGGTTCAGATTCCTATGAAATTATTACCATTAAATGCAAATTTTTCAATAGTAACGTTCAACTCACGTTTATCGTTTTGAATGCCTTCTTAACACTGGCCTTCGATATATCAAACAATTTGATTGTGTTGTCCTTTGATCCAGAGCAAAGTACTGGCTCTTTTGGATGGAATTCCAAGCATGTAACTTCCTCCATATGATCATACAAAGTCCGTATAACGGGATGACCTTGCTGCTCACCTCTGGATGGGTCCATTTCATCTGGTGCAGATTTCGCCAACATTCTATCTACATCGAGAATCTTTATGCTGGCATCTACACTGCCTGTCGCTATTAGCTGTCCGTCTGGTGAGAAGCAACCAGCCCGACAATTACCCTAAAATTCATGAGCATCTTTCACACAGATTATTATTTTATCAAATGATCTTACCTTGTGCGATGTAACATAGGCTGTTTCATACAGAGCTGGTTCTGGAGCAGGAGCATTCGACTCTGTTTCAAATTCCAAGTCTAAAAATACAATAGTGCCATTCAATGTAAGCTTCAATCTGGAAATGCATATATCTTACCAAGACCAGGACCGATATGGTTATTGCCGATACCAATGTTCTGAGGTCTCTCTTTACGAGTGGGTTCATGTTCCAATCCTGCTAATATCAAATGAAACAGCCTGTCACTAGGAGCATTATTAGGTTCTGCTTGTACAGCTTGCTGCAAATTCTGACCCAAAGTTTGATGTCCATCATAGAAGAGTTGGCTAAATTTCAAATGAATAACTTTCACTTGTATAAGGTTACGCTTACAATATCTTACCTGATAATCATTTTATACATAAATTCTCTGGCTTTTATAAGGTTATTTGGATCTGGATCATCCTGGTCCTGAGGATGTGAGTTGCTATTTATCACCGTATTGGTCATTTTTAATGAAAATTATGCTTTAATAACCGGCTTTGTTTGTTATTACTTTTTCACCAAACATAATAAATATATATCTTTGAGGTTAGGGATTAGGCTAAGTCAGAGAACACCACACCAGAAAAATGGAGAACACTACGGACTACGGGCACAGTGCACAGTATAAAGCTTAGAGAGGGAAAAGTCGGGCGTACATGACAGGAGAAACTGCTCTGTATAGAGCGCTGAATAGATGAATATTATCGCTTATAAGCGCTCTACCCATGCTCACCTACACTACTGACGTTACAGTTAGGACTCACAATGACGGGCGGCGACAGTAGTCATCTATGCAGCGCTCTACTCTGTATAGCCGCTGTGGAACGAAAGTGAAGACAATTTTTCGTCAGTCGCCATTAGTTTAGGCCTCACCTTGATGTTTACATCAGAGATGGTTATCTCTATTTGCATTTTATTTTGATTTTAATTTTTTTTGTGCTATTTTTTATGAGAACGACGATTTTTTCATCTTTACACAATGGTAAATTGTGAGGCTCTTAGATACAAGAGTCGCTGTTGAAAAAAAGAATATTCCACAGTATGAAGAACCAAAAACACACCAACACAATCGCAGCAAAATTCAATGTTCAAAATAAAGCGCTTCATTGCTTGATTGCTGTTAGACGCAGCCAACTGGTGTTTTTGAGATGGAAACACACGACACGTTTCGATGACCGAATGTCAAAGTTCTGAAACTTGATTGGTGCGTTTGAAAGTTCGACAGGTTTCGATTGGTTTTGCTAAACACAACGCTAGTTGAGTTCTAGAGTCGACGAGATGGGTGTGGCCTAACTTCCCACTCTCTCGCACGTACCTCAATCTTTCTCTGTCATACAACTTAGCACAAGCACAGCACCCGCATAGAAATATTGACATATTCTAATGTGTCTTTGGTTTGAAGAATACAATATAAAATTATGATCTTATTCCTATTTGACACTTTAATTTTAAAGTTTCATTAGTAAATGACTGGCTGGAAGTAAAAAAAATACAGAATAAATTTGAACTTACACAATGAAAACTATTTAGAACACCCGAAGGATTAACATTTGGATGGGGCCCTAATAATTAATTCACTGGAGAGAGTAAAATCTTTGATGAGATAAATCAGTTTCGTTCGCTTTTCATCAACAACGAAAGACATTACGAATTCTCGCTTGTTCAGACAACTTGTAAATTATTCTGAAAGAAATAACTTTTGCTTCGTTGTTTTTAGTGTAAACCTTGCTAAACTATCTATTAACTAGTATCATAAACATTAATAAAAAATGTAATGTGGAAGATACGATGTCGAGTAAATAGGTTAGGTATGGAGACTACCATCTGCCTTCACCAACTAACAGCGATTGGCTCGACTCATAGTAGACCCGCCCACCGACTCGACAATATACGGTTTGCTTTCTCAAACAATAAATAGTTGATTATCCTTCTTATATAATCCATGCTCCCTGAACACTGCCATTGTCATAAATCAAATGACAAATGTCAGATTTCAATTTCAAATAATCAAAACAAAATATTTTTTTCCGTTGATCTTCACTGTTTGGAGTTTGGAGGCAATAGAAGGGAGTGTTCTCTGAGTAGGGCTTTGCTTCAAATTGGTCAAAACATTATGGAAAATGAAAAGAGTATCATGCTCAGTGAGGAAGTATTAGAACAGGATGAACTTCAGAAGTTTTTTTTTGGTTTCAGTTCAACTGAGCTCTTCATAGACTGTATGTAGATAGAATAGAATATTATAACTACAGTTTGTTTTTCATCATATTGATTTACTATTCCAGTTGAGGCCCAGTTTCAAGAAACAGTGCAAAATGGTTTGGATGGGTTAAAAAATTTATTGAAAACTGACGAGAAAGTTTGGGAAAGTGTTAAAAAACATAATCTTGATGAATTACAAGAGAAGATCTTCCAGGCAGCAGAAGAACCTCTAATGTTATTTCTGGTAATTATTGCTTGATACTCATGATTGATTAGATTTCTTGAAAATTCTGCAATCGAAATTTCTTCTTAAGGAGACATCAAGGAAAGTATTCGCTATTCCTGATAATATTCCTCTATCTGGCGAAGCAAACGTAACTGATGCTGATGATGATGTTTCACGCCTGAGAAATGAGATTTCTACATTAGAGAACCAATTAGTTAGTGTAAGTGAGTATAATACTGTGTTTTTCAGTGTTAACGCGTTGACTGAATTATATTTGATTTTAGGAAAGAGTATTCTTGCGCAAATGTGAACAGATAAAAGATTCATTTGAGTTGAAGCGTTTAACAGATCAATGCTCGAAATTAAGTATAAATGGGCTGAATGACAACAAACAGCAGAATAATGATTTGCTATTATCTTATATGGAACTAGTTGAGAATTTCTATAATCCTCTTGGAGAGAATAATGGTGAGACTGATTCTCGAAACATAGAAAACGATAATGAAGACAAAATAGCAATTGCCCAATCTTATTTTGCTAGCTTTAGTAATTATTTGATGTAATTTTGTTAATTGTTCAATTCTATGATATATAATATAAATTTGCTCTCTACTGATGTATTATATGAATAGTTATTACGTATCGTACAATACCAGCTAGAAGGAAAGCTCTAAAATGTGCTACTATTCTGTTGAATCCCACAATATTTTTAGTTCATATTCCATAATTTCCGTTGTTAAAGAGTAGATAGGTACCTTCTTTTGTTAGGCTGAATTTCAATAATATTTATGAGGCCGTTTTCACGCGAAAAGACGACTTTGAAGGCACTTTTCGATGTGCCGATCTTTTTAACCGTCTGGCAAATTTGACGCTTCATTATTATTCAAAGTTTTCATCAATGACATTGGTGAATACCTTTCCCATTCGAAATTCCTTCTATTCGCTGATCTAAACTTATTTTCCATCCTCAAAAAACGACTGGGAACTTCAAGCAGTCTTGTCAAATCTAACTTATTGGTGTACAAAAAATTACACAGGTTTGAATGGCACTAAATGTTTCAGTATATCTTTCAGCCGCTGCAGAACTCTACATATAAAATTGAAGATTCTGTTTTTTTAAAAGTACAATGCATTAAGGACTTGGTCATCATGATTACATGAAAACCTGCTTGTGTATGGTCTCCCAAGTATAACATCCATATACAACAACTAGGAAAAATC
The DNA here is from genome assembly GCA_958507055.1 of Crioceris asparagi. Taxonomy (NCBI): domain Eukaryota; kingdom Metazoa; phylum Arthropoda; class Insecta; order Coleoptera; family Chrysomelidae; genus Crioceris; species Crioceris asparagi. The sequence goes on along the minus strand of OY293829.1, from coordinate 60,328,482 downwards.
CAACATACTTTAAGATTTCCTTTAAAAAGCAATACTTGAACTGTTTATAGCTACGAGGATATTGAATGAGAATTTGATATCAAATGCTTATGCTCTCGGCGCAAAGAATGATATCTCAAAATGCTGTATAATTTTGTAAATTCTGTACACTCTGGTCGTTAGCTTATAGAAAAAATTGCTTACATATTTCATCAAGACAGACAGTTTTATTACTATGTAAAAATTGGCATTTCTAAATAGTCTATATTATATTTTGAGTCTGTGTTTTATAATTTGTATATTTTAATGTAATATATTTGTTAGAGGTAGACATATTTAGCTTGACTCTATGAACATGCTACTCATGGAGTTTGATGTCTCGTCAACAATCTTAATGGTTGATAAGATACCTACGCTGGGCTTTAAATCATATGTGACCTACCTGCTACCTAACAACAAATCAGAAATATCCTACTGTTAAATCTTCTCACAAACATGAACAGATACCTAATAGCCAACAAGAATTAGAAACATTTATATTTTTACATTTTTATTGATACAGATTGTTTGTGAATCATTTGTGAACATTAGTGACATGTTTGTTTTCTTTTGTGACTTAATATTTAATGAGTTATTAGATTGTTAAATAATTCACACCGATTAGCCAACACGTTATGAAGATAGAGTTTACATTCTCTATTTTTTACTCAATTTATCAGAAATCGTTTGTAAAACACAAATATAATTATGAACTCTCTATTGTTTCAGAAAAATCTAGTAGGTTGTATGTTCAGGCAACTAACTAAACATCAATGCACTGTTGAATCGTCAATAAATATAATTTGAGGATTATGAAAAGTCACAATACGAAATCATAATAATTCTATTGGTGCTGATTCTGATACTTAAAGTTGGTGCCAAAAGTCTTATATCTAACAACAACTGCATAACTTCAAAAGTACCATCACCAATAGAATTAATATTATTTTGTATTGTGACGTTCCATACACAAATTTTATTGATTTATGGTTTAACACTGATGTATAGTTAGTTGCCTGGACCTACAACTTTTGAAATCAATTTAGATTTTTCTAAAACATAGAGTCACAAACGATATCTTTATTATATTTGTGTTTCACAAACGATATCTGATAAATAAGTAAAAAAAAATAGAGAATGTAAAGTCTATTTTCATGACTTGTTTGCTAATCGGTTATTTAATAATCTAATGACTCATTAAATATTGAGGTACAAAAAACAAACGCGTCACAAACGATTCGACAATGATCTGTTTTAACAGAAATTTAAAAATGTTCATGGTACGAACATGATATACTTTGATCCCGAAGATATTTAAAAATTTAAACCAGGTCAGTTATTGCAAGAAAGTCTTTTGGTCCCAACAAATTCTTCTGAAGTTTGTGACTTTGAAGATATTTTTTTCTGTAAAAAGCTTTCTCAATGCAGTTTGATTCTACGAAATCTAGAAATTGATTCCAATTTATTCATATTAGTTTTGGATTAATATGTAATAATGACGTATTATTGGTGGTATATCAACGAATCCATAGAAAATCTATTCTATCATTAAATTCTATCTTTCTGACATCTTTCGGGAAATAATCACAGTCGCAAAGAAAACCTCTTTGTACCTGTCAACTTTAAATTACTATTATTGTTACACTAAAATAGAGAGCCACATATTTGAGAGTCACAAGTGATTTGTAATCATTTAAGTATCAAATAGACATAGATAGATATTAATTACCAGAATAGCAAAACCAACAATAAAAATTAATAAGTACCTATACTTTTCCATGGCGAGGACGCTTTTCGCTATGAGAATCACCCCTTCCGCCGCTACAAGACAGGCCCCAGCCGAGCGTCTATTCGGACGGCCGTGGACGTGGACGTGGTGCGTTCTGAATTATGCCCCCCAAAGCCATGTCGCGCCCCAAATCTCACCTTTTTATTAGAGCAGCAAGTCAATTTCAGAGACTACAAACCAGGCGCTCCGAAATTCTCTTTGGGCCGCATAGTGAGATAATTGGAAATCGAATGTATAAAATTATTGACAAGAATAACATGGAGCACGTTCGCAAAGCCAACCAATTCCCCGCAGGACCACCCTCTACCACTATTCCCAATATACAAAAAAATACTTACTGTATGATGACCATTTGATGCTGAACAATCAGAAGAATACAAAAATATGCCTGCCAATCATCCAGAACTCAGAACCGCCAGGAATCCAACAACCTCCATCGATAGAACTGAATCAAGGTTCCACTTCCTCTATGACAGAATATTTCGCACCCTCCGAGATCGCCAAGGCCACAGAGGAGTGAGCGCCTACCGATATGGTAGTCATCCGGAAACTACACGCGATAAAGTTAATCATCTTAATAATTTCTCTTTATTTCAAAAGGGGGAAGTATGTCATATCCATAGATATAAATTTATTATTTATACTGATTTGGATCATAGTTTAATATAGAATTGTCGCCTGTTGTCACTTCTTTTTATAAAATAAAGTTATAAAACATAAAATACAATAAAATTAAAAACAATTAATACAAAATACTTACATAAGTATATATTTTATATATAGGTACTGAATCTATGCTAGCTAATACAAAGTATACCTACTATAAAGATAAAGTAGATTTGCCAGTTTCATAAAAAAACATCTAAATTATAAAATGCTTTGCTAATCAGATATTTTTCAGCGAGTTATTAACTTTTTCCTGAGATTGACGGCGTACAACTTCAGCGAATGTATTGAACATTTTTATTGCTGTATATTGCACATTTCTTTTAATGTAGGTAACTGAAGTTACATTTATCGGTATCAAGATTTGACTGAATAGCCACCACGTATTTATAAAATTCGTATTTTTAAATATCTGTTGATACGGATCGTTTGTGAACGTTTGTGGCGTAATTGTTTTTTTTGTGACTCAATAATATTTAATTAGTTATTAGATTGTTAAATAATTAACACCGATTAGCCAGCACGTCTTGAAAATAGTTCTTACATTCTCTATTTTCTACTCAATTTATCAGAAATCGTTTGTGAAACATAAATACTATAACAAAATCGTTTGTGGCTCTCTATTGTTTTAGAAAAATCTAGATTGATTTCAAAATTTGTATGTTCAGGCAACTAACAATACATCACTGTTAAACCGTCAACGAATATAATAATAGAGTATGGAACGTCACGATACAAAATAATATTAAATCTATTGGCGCTGGTACCTTTTAAGTTGTACAATAATTGTAGTTAGTTACAAGACTTTTGGCACCAATTCCAAGTACCAGCACCAAAAGAATTAATATTATTTTGCTTTGTGACTTTCCATACCCAAATTATATTTATTGACGCTTCAACAGTGATGTATAGTAAGTTGCCAAAGTCCAAAGAATAGAGAGTCACAAACGATTTCATCGGTGCTAATTATTTAACAATCTAATAACTTATTAAATATTGAGTCACTAAAAAACCAAACGTCTCACAAACGATCTGTATCAACAAAAATAGGTATATTTTTTTCAAATCGTGTTTTCTAACCAGTTAATGGTGCAGCTAATCGACCAAGCTTCAAAAGAAGTTACATAGGTGCCAGCACCTACATGTATGAAATTAATTTTAATTGTGTTCTTTATTATTGAAACGTGGGTTGAATTTTATACCGAATTTTCTAAAGAAGTACGTATAAAATTTGAATGCACGTTTTTATTTATTTATGTAACCTCGGTTCGCTTATTTAACGTACACCGATTTTCATAAATCTGTAGTGCATATAGGTAGTCTTTAGTCTTCTAGAACTAATATTATATAATACCTACATCATCTTATAGAACCAACCAACTTCAAAAACTTTATGATTCCTACCACAGAATAAAGTTGTTATGTTTTCTGTGATTCCTACATTTCTACATTATGAGTTGTTTATTGACCGACGAACCAAAAATTTGAGAGTGTTTTTGTGTACCTATGTAGTTTAGGTAAACGTATTGGGATTTTGATGATTTTTGATTTATTTGAAATAGGAGACTTGAGAAATGGTCCCATATCCATGAAAACTCAAATCCGAAATCTACTTCCCTCGAAAAAAACCGCCCCCCGAAGAGTGAGGTTGGGGCAAAGTTTCTAGAAAATCGAAAATTCAAGATGGCAGAATTAACGAGAACAAAATAGGTACGGAAACGTTTAAATTGAAAATTTTTTCAAGTTTCAGCTATATTCTAATTTTAAATATGTATATGTATTTTCGCTATGTGGAAGAGGTATTTTTTTCATAAAATTGAAAATATGAGACGGCTGAATTTAGGAAGAGATTATATATGTAGCAATATTTAAATACGTTCTCCGAGTTTTATCTTTGTTAAAGTCTGAAATACAGAGTGAGATTTTAGTGTGTCCCAGGTCGATAACTCCATTATTACAGGAATACCTAAATGAAAAAAGTTTTTTACAAAAAATTTAGGCACTCTCATTTTTCATAATTTGAAATTAATTGGAAATGTATAGGATATCCTTCAACATGGGGACAGATCATTCTAGTGTTTTGAATATAAATATTAATAAAAACCTATACAAAACTCAAATACAATATTTTCAAAACTTTTTCAAATGAAACACCCTGTATTTTATATCTCAAATAAAAAGAACAGTTATTCACTTTTCATTTTTATTAAACATTCCCTATACCTAAAATGAATAGTTTCGGAGGTATTTGAATTTTTCTTCCAATTTTGGGAATACCTTCAAATTGTGTGAATGAAAACAACAGACATTGAAAAAGCTATCAGAAACTGTTAATAATCAAAAGAAAATCAGGTAACCATCATCAATTTGCAGTGAACATCCACGATAATATAATTTCAACTGAATAGTTGATAAAATGGAATTATTGTTATTATAGTTTGTTTCACGATGATGGCTTATGCCTTGAAAGCTCGAGAAACGGATCAATTCAACGGACGGGAGTAAATCAGAGGCGTAACAATTTCGAATTAATACTTAATAATTAATAATTAATGGTATTTCATGTTTTTTTACATGGTTTTTTTATACGGAGAAAGAAATATCGATTGATTAAATAGGCAAATAATATGAAGGATTTATTATCAACAATAATACAGAAACATGAAATACAAATTTATTGCTTGAGTTATAAAATAAACATGTATTCATGTGAATTATTTGAAATGTCACATTGACTTTGGACGCCTATGAAATAAAGATTGCCTTGCCGTCGAACATACGTGCAGATCCTATCATTGTATTGAAGGAGATAACCGTGAAATACTGATGTCGTAGCTTAGACCGATAAACGTAGTAGATAGTAATAAGATGCTATGAGAAATATAGCCTGATGTACGTAGCTCGTGAATGATTACATGCAATAGTCATCCATAATTCGTGAAACAACCTATAGGGTTTTCATTTCAAAGTGCAATGTGCTTAAATCATGACGATTGTGATACCTATAAAAAATCATATTTTCTGAATACCTCGTATGATTTTTATAATAGTTCATTATCATGACAATGAGTTGCAAGCAAGGAAAGAAAGAAAAACATATGGGGCGTCTCAACATCCATATCATATCTATTCGTCCTTTCATAAATATTTTTTACAAAAAATTTGACCGTTATCAGTTAGTGCACTGAAAAGTATAAAATAATATTAATCATATTGGGGCTGTCACTTTTGAAGTTGTGCAGTTGCAGGTAGATTGATAATTTTTGCCCCCAACTTCACAAGTACCAGCTCCAATAGAATTAATATTATTTTATACTTTTCAGTGCACTAACTGATAAAATCGGTCCAATTTTTTGTAAAAAATATTTATTTCACACTTTTAAGTGTAACATTAGTCACGAAAATCGGTGAACGTTCACTAATATCAATGAAGATAGTACTTATCCTATTACCCACGTATATTCTTTGCTTGTAGTGGTTATTATTGAGATCTCAAAACATCGCTGCGGAAATACGCTTAAGTATTTTAGTTGTTGTTGTTGTAAATGTTGCTACAAATAATTATGTCTTTCATGTACTGCAAACAGATTTTCAATTTTCCACAGAAATCGCCCTCTCCACATAGCGAAAATAGGAATATTTGAGAATTTAACATGCCTCTATCTCGAAAACCGTTACTCTTTTGAAAAAATGTTCAGTTTAAACATTTCCGGATATTGTTCTATCTTTAATTATAACACCGCAGAATTTAAATTTTCTAGAAAATTTGCCCCTTCCACCCCCTTCGGGAGGCGGTTTTCGGAGGCAACAAAATGTCGGATTCCCGTTTTTATGAATATGGGACCATTTCTCAAGCCTCGTCTTTCAAATGAATCAAAAATTATCAAAATCGCAGTACGATTACTATATAAAATGCGCGCACAAATCAAAAAAAGCACACAGTCGAATTGTATACCTCCTTCGTTCGGGGTTCGTCAGTCAATAAAAAGAAAATTCATTTGGAAAGCTACTGCAAACATGAAATTTACTGAGAAACCCACATACTCTGTTACTTGTATTAGCTTATCTGACAAGTCAATAATTTTTTCTCTCATTTCTTCACAGCCTGCAAGATACCTATTGGTTAATCTTGCAAGAACAATCCCAAAATTTACATTAAAATTATTTCTGAAAATATATTGTCGTGGATCTTTACTGAAAATTGATATTGGTTACCTGTAATAGATTGTTTATTGATTATTAATAGTTTTTTACAGTTTTCTCAATAGTCTGTTATTTTCATTTACACAATTTGTAGACATTCATTTTAGATATTGGGTATAGGGAATATTTAATAGAAATGAAAACCGAATGACTGTTATTTTTTATGATACAAAATACAGGGTGTTCCATTTAAAAAAGCTGAAAAAATATTGTTTTTGAGTTTTGACATTTCCTCTACACAACTTCCGCAATACTTTAAAAATAAATCATTATTGCAACAAAATATAAGTTGAAATATTCGACACATTTGAAAAAATTAGATCAGCTTATGATTTAAGTAATATACAGAGAGTTGAAATCATTGCAATTTTCTGACAAAATCGATCATATCTTTTGAACCCCTCAATATAACCCAGTATAAGTTTATATTTACCTATTGATGTGATCGCGAAGAAAAGTAGATTCCAAATTTTATATAAAATATGGGGTCTTCCATTTAAAAAACATAAGAATGATCTGTTACCAGGTTATTGGACATCCTGTTCGTTCCTGATTAATTTCAAAATATGGAAATTGAGATTGCCTACATTTTTTGTGAAAAACTTTTTTATTTATTCCTGTAATAACGAAGTTATCAACCATGGATACACTAAAAACTCACCCTGTTTGTGTATTTCCCCTTAAATTATCTTCTTTGATGAATGTTGAATGATTTTGATGACTAATGTTATACTCAAACAGTTTCATTCTAACTACAACTGCACAACTTCATAAATATTTTTTACAAAAAATTGGACCCACGTTATTAGTTGGTGCACTGAAAAATATTAATTCTATTGGTGTTACTGTTAATTTTGAAGTGGTGCAGTTGCAGTTAGATTGATAACTTTTGGCACCAACTTAACAAGTACCAGCACCAATAGAATTAATATTATTTTCTATTTTTCAGTGCATAACGTCGGTCCAATTATTTGTAAAAATATTTGTCTCACACTTTTGAGTGTAACATTAGTCACGAAAATCGTTGAACGTTGACTAATACGAAGAAGATAGTACTTATCCTATTACCTACGTATATTAATTGCTTTATACTTGTTATTATGTAGGGATCTCAGAACATCTCTGCGGAAATACGTATACCTAAGTATTTTAGAATTACACATAGGTAAGATTTTAACATGAACGTATGTAACTCGATAACCGTAAATCTTTTGAAAAAATGTTTAATTTAAACGTTTACCCTTCTGGGTTGGTTTTCGGAGGGAAGGAGATTTCGGATTTTAGTTGTTACGAATACGGGACCATTTCTCAAGTCTCCTCTTTCAAATGAATCAAAAGTCATCAAAATATTTTACTATATACAAGGCGCGCACAAACCAAAAAAAAAGCAGACAGTCGAATATACCTCCTCCGTTAGGGGTTCGTCGATCAAAAATTACCAGTACCTACCAAAAGATTTAATATTATTTTGAATTTTGTACCAACTGATAAAGTCGGAACAATTATTAGTAAAAAAAAAATATTTATCTATGCATCATCTACTAAAGTCAATCTTAATTCTTATAATAAATTATTAATTATCTTTCAACAAATTTATTTCTACTAGACTATATTTTTAACACGTGTGGTGACTGTGGATGACTATAAAACATTAATGAAAGTAGGTGAATCTTTTAAAAACACTTTATTAGGTAACAAAACGATAAATATTACAAAATATTCCATTCATTTAATGATCCAGGATGAGAAATTATTTGTTTTCTGCCTAGACTGAAAATATATTATTAAACTACACGTAACGTAGGTAATATAAAGTATAAATAGAACAAACGTTTGTTTGCCTTAATTTTTTTTAAATATATTTAGTGGTAACAAGTAGGTAAAGGTTGTGATTTTTTCACAGAAAAAATCATGTGATCAAAAACTCTCGGTTGGAGATAGAAGTTGGATATATCAACATAGCACTTATGTCTAAGGGTAGCCTAGCTTTCATAACCTCCAAATTTTAGTTTATAATATCGATTTTCTATATCTTCACATTTGAGTACAGAAATTCTAAAGATTATTCGATAGTAACATTGTTCAAAAAATGAAATCGTAGAATATTCTTGAATCAAACATGTCAAATTTCTTTAAAGGTTAAGAAAATCTAGAACTTAAGGATAGGGATTGGCATGACCCAAAAGCGAAAAATTTTTCGCCCTCTAATTTTAATATCAAAGCAGTTTTAGTAAATAGGTATGAAAAATAGCAGACATTGTGTAAATATGAAACATCTAGGTATATTGATAGGTATATAATATATACATAATTAAGTAGCTGTCTAAAATTAAGTACATATTTGAAAGAATGTCAGTGTTGTCTAGTAAATAGCCCAACTGCTGTTATTAAATGTCAGATATCTATTTTATAGGTACATCTATGAAGAAAATATATGATTTTTTTGGCTCCATTAGCGTACGTGAAACTTTTAGGCAGGCAGGTAGGTATAATGCAAATTAAAATTGAAATATCTAATTATATTGGTCATTTAGTTAAGACAATCTATCAAGTTTTTACAGATTCTTTGGTCGAATAAAAGAAAAAAGAATATTGGCCACGACAAAAAGAGTTTGGATCATGGAACAAAAAAACTCCCTTGTCATATTAATTTTTATAATAATGCTGTTATTGAAATTTCCGTAAAATACATCATCATAGGAAAAGTATCTAATTAATGTAGGATTCTTGATGAATTTCTGAACTAAACGGACCAATATAAGTATGAGATACGGTTTATCTTGTAACTAAATATGGCAAAGTCAACATAATTATTGTAAATTTTACCCTAATAATTTACATTTAAGTAGCACTTTAACATTATCTGTAAAAAAACAAATACGGATAGATCTTTGAATCCTGACTTTATTCAGAAAATGAGTAAGAGTAATTATTAAATTTTTATAGGTACCTATAAATTATTCTCTAATAGTCAATGTTGAAAAAACACTGAAAAATTCGATACAAAAATTAGAAAATATATCACCGATTCTTTCACCACACTCTGAAGGCACTTCACGCTATTTCGCATACATCCTTGTTCCCGCTTTATCAAATCAAAATTTTCTTTTAAGCTCTTTTTCTTTCAGGATTGCAAATGCTCCAAAGATCTTACAGTATTTGTGTAGGTAGGTATATGTCTAATTTACATAATCGTTAATTTTTGTGCTCATCCAATCTATCAGGTGCAAAATGGCAGCAATAGAATATTTTTTGTAGGTTTTGTTACTTTCAAAAGAATACATAAAATTGAACAAAAAAGGTGTTGAAGGACATGCATTTTATTACCAACAATAATCATTCCTTTACAACAAAAAAATGATCAACTTCAAACCAGTATTTTTCTCTGACACATTTCTAAGAAACGTTACGTTAGCTTCTAAAACCGTTGGTTGCTCAGAAGACAAACATTCAAAAATTAAATTGCTAAATGTCGCCATATACCATAACAATTGATAATTTAATATTTGGCTTAATAAATAAGGCCAATTAAAATTTTATGATATCCAATATTTTTTTGGAAGCTATTAAGACCTCTGTCATTAATGTTAAACTGAAATGATTACTGATGGGTTCTATGCACTTACTGCCTTTGATTTCTATAAATGAAGAATAGGTATCTGCACATCTTGGAGATTAAAGGGGTGCACAGTGTATTTTTTTATATAATTACCTATTTTATTTCCTTTACAACTAAAAATCAGCAACAAAATCAAAGGCAGCAAATAACGATATAAGAAAGTACAAATAAACAATGTGCCCATGTGAAAGTAACGATAAAATGGTAACTGGGTTGTCTTTTCTTTTTATTTTGGAAAAAAATGACAATATATTTTGTCTTACGAATATCACCTTGTGTGGTAACTTATTTTGACACAATTCTCACATTTAATCTTCTTGCTTCCTTTTTCTTACATTATGCATCTATGTGTATATAATTACATTAAATAAAATAGAATTCCATCTTAAATCCCTAAATTGAACCTTCACGGTATTAATATATTTCACCAGCCTTCATAAAATTACATTAAAATCAATACAATAGGATGTTTTATTATTCATGCAAAAATAATAGATGAAGAGCCAACGGCGTATTTTGAGTTGTCATTTTAAAATTCGATAAAAATTTATACTATACCTACTGTATTTCACACTCAGAATGCAGTGCGGTCGGGTATAGGCAATGAATTTTAAATGGGAAAACGGCACACACTATTGTCGCTCTTTAACTTTACCTGTCATAATGTTGTTTGGAACTTTGAAATTCATTATTTATTATTAATTATTAAATATATAAAAAAATTTGAGGTAAAATTTAAACCAAAGCGGCCAAATTGGGGCTGGCAATGATGTGCTCCATAAGATTCCACACATCATTCTCAGTGTGATATGCAATCTAGCAACTAGATCCTAAGTATAAAAACGTATCGTGCAATAAAAATCAATTCTGGCAGCCTCCTGTGACAGGTAACGGGCATTATTGATGTACAAAAAGTTGAAAAATAAGATTTAATATATTCCATGTAAAATAATAAGGAGATACTTTCGGTAGCTTATTATATTGATAAACACTTTCTTAAAAGTAGTTTCCCCCCTCTTGTTGATTGATATTCATCTTGAGAATGAATTATTAACTCATTAGTCTAGTCTAGAACGTAAATTAAGAAGCATTGTCTATCAGAACAAAACATGTTTTTCAATGATTAGCAGAGCGTTCAAGTTCTGTCAATATTTTTCAAATCACAAATATAACTTGAAATAAATTAGTTTTATGTTTTATATTATGACAACTTCAAATACTTTGCTGGCTCTTGGACTATACCGTTTCATTCAAATAAAAAAAAACTTTTTTGCTAAGTATTGATTATATAATATGTAAATATACTTTCTCTTCTATACCATATCATCCTTAGGACAGAAACAGAGATATGTTTTATTTTTCATTTCATTTTGTACGAAATATTCGTGTGATAATAATTATTGGATAATATTATAGTCTCTATTATAATAAGTAGTAATGCTCAAAGGAATAATAATAGTCTTCTTCTATACAGATATAGGAGGATGTTTAAAAAAATGGTAACAGTTTTATATTCACACGCTTCATTTTCTTCTTTATAAAAAAATGAAGGCTAAGTAATAAAATTGAGGAACTAAAAAATTGCAATCATTATCAAATAGGTACTTAGGTAAAATAAAATGCGCACATTAGGTTGAGTAGGTATTACTGTATACAGTTTAAATTTGTTTCTCAACAGAAGACTAAATCGATTGAAAACCCAAGATGAAAAGACCAAATTATTTCCTTCAAACTGCAGGCTAATATTTTGGCGAATCTATATGTTCCTTGATGTAACTCTGAGTAGGAGTAGAGCAAGTGGTACCTACATTGTTAGATATTGTTATTATCCCGAAGAATTTATTTCTAGTTTATCACTGCACCGACATTGGCGATTGTTTATTATATGGCAGGTATTTATGGCATCAGTGCGTAAACTCGAAGATGTTGAGGTTAGATTTGTCATTGTTTCAGGTTCAAAGAATAATTTAAATCTACTCAGTTTATATGTGTGATGGTTATTTTCTTGAAGCTAGTCAAAATCACCTCGAAAATTAATTGGCTACAAAATAGCAATTACATATCTGTATTGATTGAAAGAAAAGATAAAAGACATTCACTGAATGTCACTGGTTTCTGAACAGCACCCTATATTCTGATTAGATTCAAATGATTGATTAATTTTTAAATTTTTTATCGGACGATTTTAAACTGCTCTACAATAAGATGTAATGAACTTTAGTCTTCTTTAGATTTAGTCTTCTGTCCTTGACATTACAATATACGTTTACGAAAAGTGTGCAAGGCCATGTACTTAGATATTTAATATATTATGAATTTCCTAAATAAATCGAAAAGTCGAATTCGAATGTAATTGCTGAAGCGACGTATATCCAGACAGTTTGAGTCTGGTCAGGTAATATTTTGAGATAACATTGCTTGTTTATAACCAACGGACTTAATATAGGTAATACGGATTTATTTCAGTAGCCTCACATAGAATAACTATCTAAAAATGCAAGAAATTCGGAGGAACTTACACATATGAAGGAACTAGCAACTAGAACGCTATTAGATTTGATTAAAATAACTGAAATCTCAAAGAACAACAGTAGATATATATTATGCTTATAAAAACGAAACGAATCAGCAGAAATAGGTATAAAACTAACTTGTTGCCATATTTGGGTAGAATTAATCGAAATGGGAAAACAGAGAAAAAACTATAAGAAATATCTGTTGATAGGTAAATACTTACGATTTGAATGGAATCTGCCTTCCTCTTAATCTCTGCGACTACTATCAAGATACTTTCAGTAGCTTATATGGATCCCCGTATTTAATTCAGTTAGAGCAATATTTTATGCTTCAACATGTTAACAATTTTTGTTTTGTTTTATGGAAAAGGTAAAGCAAAACCCTTAATTTTTGATGCCAGGAAAAGAAACATTGCCATAGATATCTTAAGAGAATATTTTACGATGGAATCATTGGAAACTGAGCCACTGGCTCTGATTTTGCCGTAACAATCGTTTCAGTTATCGCATTCGAAGATTCAACCTTGACAAATATATCATAATAAATCAAAAATAACTAACTGATCTAAATACAGGTATATAGTACAAGTGTGCTTGTTGTCATTACTTATAATTTTATATTAATATATTTTTATATATGTTAAATACTAACAAAAAAAATCACATATAGAACAATGTATATCACGTTTTTTTCTTCTCATATATAATATATAAATCTTTCTTTTTACATCATAGTTACCAATTAATTAGATATTATTATTGTAATAATAATCTATACCTCAAAATGGCAAACTGGCGACGAACATTTTCTCGATTAGCGGCGGCGCAGGCACCAGGTCCTCCAACTTTAGGTAGAAGATCCGCTGCAATCCTTGCACGCTCAACGAGCGCAGCTCGGGCAATTTGCCCAGCAGCCGGCTGAAATAGTGCGGTTTGCGTTGCGCTTCTGCGTTGTAGGTGACATGGTCGCGCAGCGATGAGATGATCTTCATTTGCAACTGCTCGACTCGGTGGGGCTCCTTCAAGCCGTGCCGATCTGCAAATTAAATAAGTGATATATGCTGGATGCTTTCCTTTGTTCACACAAAGTTGGACAAGGGACCAAATTTCGTTTAAGTAGCTGAAATGAGCTATATAAGAAATGTCCTTACAGTCGCTTTAAGGAATCCTCACTTATAACGGAAACACAGAAATTTTCCTGCGGAAATGCGTCATTTTCCTTTTCCGGACTTTAGAATACCTGAAATCGGTTATATTAAAAATGTGTTTTGCCTTGCATTTTTAATCTCTTTTTTGAACATATTGATGTTCCTTTGCATTGTAAACTTTTTTCTAATTATAAAAACGGAAATACGTCAAATTCGTTTGCGAGGGTTGATGTCCGACTTTAGTATAACTGAAATCAATCACATGAAAATATCTTTCTGCTTTACATTCTAGACATGTTTCTAAACATAGGTAAATACACAAAAACCTTCTTGCGGAAATACATCATTTTCATTTATTAATAAAATATTGTTGAATTAGAGATACACCTTTCTTAAATCTCGAACATCCGCAATGTGCATACTACTTTACTTGTAGTTATTGTTGAAATAGCTCTGGTAATAAACGTAGTAAAACAGATAGTGTAGAGTAGTATCTAGCAGTAGAATTATGTCTTATGTTGTTCCATATGAGCAGTCTCCCAAAAAATAGGGAGGAAGTTACGAATTTGCAAGAAATGAATGTTTAATACCACAACCACCAACTGTAGGACAGAATGTCAAAGACATTCAAGTAATTCGGAAATATGTTCGCATTATTATTTTTCTGAGACGGATTTGGGGATGTATTGGTGTTCTAAAAAACAACAATGCCGACCTACGTTTTTTGTTGTAAAAGAGTTGAGGTAAGATTTTTTAAACTTTTTTAATTTCATTTAAGAACTATTTTATACATAGGGTAGGCACTTTTTGGAATTGCTAACGGAATATCAAATGAACGAATTTGTGTTGGTGTAGAAAGTTCAAAAGAGAATATACTTATCAACGGCAACAATAGCTGAACGAATGAAGTATTGTAGAGAAATTGTTAGGTTAGTTTAGGTTAGATTTTTTCAAGGGCAAAACAGCTAGTGCATTTGTTTTTTCTTCATTTATTTAATACATGTATGTGTTAGATTCTTTCTCAGAACTAAAGTTTTCTTATGTTTTTATGTAATTAAAAAAAATAATTAAGGAAGGTTATGTATTTCCAAAAGAAGTATTTTGAGTGTTTCGTGTTTATGTTTAGAAAATGTCTAGCATATACCTAACAGAGAAAAATGTTTTCAGTTATTTTAAAGTCGGAAATAATTATTTTTGGCGGAAATATTTTTGTGATTTTCTGTTAAATGAGATATTTCCGCAAGATTGTTTTTGTGTTTATGTTTAGAAAAATTACTAGAATGTAGGTACCTAAATCAGGAATATGTTTTCATGTAACTGATTTTAGCTATTCTAAAGTTTACAATATTATATCAAAAAATCAAAATGCTAAATTCTCGCAAAAAGTTTTTTATACGTCTATGTTTAGAAAAATGTCTAAAATGTAAAGCAGAAACATATGTTTTCATATAACTGATATCAGTTATTTCAAAGTTGGAACAATCGAAATGATGCATTTTGTCAGATTTTTTTGTCATTTTGTTTTTGGGAAGGCTGCCATTAACCGAAAAATGTTTCTGTTTATGTATGTGATTTACGAAATTTTATCCTGGACAAGTTTATGGGGTTGATATCGTTGATAGACTCGTAGAACGTAGCCCACATCCCAAGTCTTCAGAGAATCACAAGAATCTTTGAGACAATTGTAAAATAAATAAGTTAAAGTTAAATTTATTGGATCTGTGAATATTAGGATGTACCCATATTGAAATAAATTTTATTCTTTTGTGAATATCACCAACATATTAACAACTAAGTTTTTGGTGCACTCATATAAATAATATTTCCGAGATACTTAATACGTAATACTAATAACAATAATAGTGTATGTACAAGTAAGTACAAGCACTGAGTTGGAAAAAACATGATTGTTTATTATTTTGAAATTCCCTGTTTTGAATTGAGAAACAAATCTGTTGTGCACACTCACACGATCAGCTGATCAGGTCGTATGACCATTCAGCCATCACCAATGGTCATACTTCAATTTTGAAGAAAATTTGAAAATGAGCCGTTATAGCAGATGCTGAAGAGATCTCAGCAGAATGTTTTACACAAGATTTTTCTAAATCGTTGAGAGCCGTTTTCGCGCCACAGTCTTGAGAGAAACGCGTTTTTCAGCTATTGCTTTGCAATAGCGAGTAGGATGCCCGATCTGAGCTTCATCGATACTCTGCAGAACAAAAAAGAAAAAACAACAATATAGGTTTTTTGTGTCTCTGGCATAATATATTTTATATATAAGAAACAGCTATCAAGATAATACTTTCTTCACTAGGCTACTTAGAGTATCGGTAGAAAAGTAATGAAGTTCTTTTGAGATGTTTTATTTGGGATGTACAATTTCTGAGTAAAATAAGTAGCGAAAACTACTGCCTCATTAGTTACTTCTATATCAATGAATCTTTATTTATCTGAATTACGTAAAATACATTTCACGTTCATATTATGTTGATACTTATACCTATATATTGTGCAACATAAAATTTCTCATCAATAAAACCTACTCGGTATATTTTCACTATCTACACATGCAAACGGAGAAGTGACTAATTCTACCGTATTCGAGATATCCCATTTGTAAAACCTCAATAAACATCAGCTAATAGCTAGAGTGGCTAGTATATAAAATATACAATATGAATATAGGCACATGGGTTACGTCACTGGTAGGATAGCTTTTTTGTGATGAGAAGACAGTTTCTACTATTATAGTGCTCCGTCTACACATACGAAGATGTTATCTCTTACATTTATCAAGAAAGATTGAAGTGCTTTTCCATATACCTATACCTAACTACTACCTACATATGGTGGTGTTCCTTGGCAAAAATGAATATGTACCTACTTAGATTATTATAAGTAGATTGCGTAAAGGAACCTTGCAAGTGAATATTAATAAATATATGTTGATCGAAATGATGTGCGTTAATTGCCTCATTGCCGGAACTATTGGTGAAGAAAAATATCACCTGTAACTTTGATATCAGGACATAATGTATAGAATGAAAGTATACCTATATCATCTAGACAGACTAGAGAAAATATGTTGAATCTTGATAAACCTTTTCTTAATCAATATGAATAATATAAAAATCAGAAAAATATCGGCATTTATCTAATTAACGTTATACGGTTTCTATCTTATTTGCAATTATAAGATTTGAAAAATAGAAAGAAAGACAATTAGCAAAGAAAGGAATCAAGGATCGCAAACCAGTCTTCATGTATATGATAGACCTAACACAAGAGTTGGATAGAGTAAGGATAATAGATGTCGTAGAATTCTTAAGCGACCACGATCTGGATATCAACAATATCCCATAATACCAGATTGGCATAATAACACTAAAGCGCGAATCAAATTCAACCAAAACCTATCTGACGAAATAAACATAAGAAGCAGAATACAACAGGTAATGAAACTCAACTATCTTGGCCCACAAATCTCCAGCAGCAGAACAGAATCGGGCAAAGAATATGAAAGCCATCATATTCGAGACATCATCTTGAAAAACAAATACAAATCAATCGAGCTGAAGGTGAGAGTTTATAAGACATGCGTAAGACCAGTCCTTACGTACGTACCTATGAAACGGAAACTAGAGCGTAGAACAAAACAATTAATGAGGAGCGATGAAATTAAAACACTGAGAACCATAACTAAAAGGAGTAACACTGCGAGATCAAATACCAAGCAGTACTATCAGAGAATAATTGCAGATGGAAGTCGTGGTTAGATAGGTAAGATCAAGAAGACGAGAGACCACGTAGACAGAATGGACCATGATAGAATTGCAAAATGGTCTAAAGTGTAGATAACACAGATTAGAAAAAATCTTAAAATATGATACGAAAGTTGGACTACAGGGTTTTGGATTTTTTGGCGCTATAGGGTCCTGCAGTTGTAATTTTAGAATCTTTGACCAAATGGAGAAATCTCCATATGGTTTCCATATTACTTGGTAGTTTAACAGTTGATTGATTAAAATTATTCTCATTTTGATAAAGAGTAGATTATCTTGGATTGCTTGGTTTAAATTATTTTTTTCAGATCTTTTCAGACAGTCAACATTTGGCAGCCGATTCTAGTTATGAAAAATACTTATCGGGAATCGAGTGATAATGTTAATAATAAAATAAGATATTTTGGCGTTCTGTACATATTCAAAGCAACAAATGCATCTTACATAATATTTAATCAAACTATGTATTTTTAGAAGCTTGTGAAGTGGAAACTCACCTGTGATAAGAGTCAAGGCACAGAGGCAAGCAAATGCAGAAATATCAATCTCCATGGAATGCAGCCCAGCACAAAACTCCATAATACCATGCAACCATTCGCCAAACGATCGCTGACACTGCTGTATGTCCAACACGACACCATTACAAAACGTCAACTTGGTATCTGTGGGATGCGTGCGATAGGCCAATCGCAATACAAACAACTCCAAGGAGGCCGATTGGAATAGCAATTCTCTATCTTCCGCACAGGTCTCATGGAAGCCGGGTATCTTTTCAGCAAAATTCCTTATCACATCCACCGATGTTGTGAGCAGCGTATAGAACTGTTGTATCTTCTCTGCTTCTGATATGACTGGTTCGATGGGTGATGGTTCTAGGTATTGAGAGAAATCCAAATTCGAAAGGTCAGGTGTGGTGTCGACATGGGCACGCACCAGAGCTGTTATCAGAGATACTGGCGGACTTGGTGGTGACTCTTGCGGCGATTTGGGTTTGGATGGTAGCCTGCCGCGACGACCTTTCAGCGAATCCGTACGGACAACTTCCTTTACCATGCCGACTGCCAGGCACTTTTGGAACCTGCAGAATTGGCATCGGTTCCGTCGCCTCTTGTCAACCGGACACGCCTTGTCGGCCAGACAGACGTATTTGGAACCTTTTTGCACGGTGCGTTTAAAGAAGCCCTTGCAGCCTTCGCATGTACGTACACCATAGTGTTGGCAGGCGGCTGTATCGCCACATACGGCGCACAATTGGGATGGTGATGGTGGAGCGGGACCTTTGGACGTTTGTAGCGGCTCTGGGCCACCGCCAGGGCTACTGGCTGCTGATGAGCACGCCGACGGCACTGGGCCGATGCGTTCGCTACTGCTGGTACTCTCCGAACGCTGCAGAGGCAACGAAGCCCGCCTCTGCTTGGGACTCAGTGCTGTATGGACGTGCAGCTCGGACGTGGTGGACTGATATGCTGGTAACGAGTACGACTCTTGCGTTATGAGAGGATCAAAACTCTGCGGCGGAGGATAGTAAGGGCTGACTGTTGGCGAATATGGAAGCTGTTGGTACTCGTAGTGATGCGTCGAATGATGCGGTGATTGATGATATGAGGCGATATTGAAGCACTCCTCGTCCATTTTCTGCGTTGGTGTTTGATAGCGAACCGAGTAAGTTTCCTGGAAGCTTGGAAGCGGTAACGGTGATGAAGGTTGCGAATGTAGGGCTACGTCGGCGAATGGATTGAGTTCTTCAGGTGGAAGGATGGAGGTGCTTGGGTCTTCTGTATAGGGGGCATTCAGTAAATCGGCGAAGGTGGTAGAACCAAATAGCGGCTGAAAATTGAAAATAATACTTAATCAATCATTGATTCAATAAATATGGTTTGATAATATCAGTGATCAAAATACATCATTGAATCTACTCTGTTATCTATTTTCAAACATACCTAGTTGTTTAAATGTATTTCAGTTGCTCGCCTAATAATAGTAAATAGTTACAAGGTTTTTTCTTAAAAATAACACCTTCGGCCATCCTAACCTAGTGAGATAAAAATAACGCTATTCATTCTCAGCATTCTTCGTCAATAGATTTCAAGTACTTACATACTTACACCAATCTATCTATTTGTGATCAACCTATTTATGGCAAATCTAAAAGGAATTCAGATAATAGATACCATTTGAATGATTCAATGTCCATAAAGGTAAGAAAAGACGATATACGCGAGTGTCACACGGACCCACTATATACTTGTGACTCATATAAGCATTCCTATTGGTAATCAACAGGAGGAATGTATTCTAGGATATAGGTACGTATTGCGAAAAAGAAGAAAATTTCGTTTTGAAATAATCAACGCTATCTTGATCTATGACTTAATTATATTTAGAAGCAAGGTCAAATGGAGCTGAAAATAAATGTCGAAATGTCGATCCTATCATTCTCTATCTAACCAAGTTCATCTTGGAGCATAGATATACCTAGATATATCTAGATTTTGTGACAAATTGTTAAGCAAGTAGGTATGTGAAACTGCAAAGTCAGTTCTTTAGATAGTAAAAATTTTGTTTATTCAAGGCATTTTCGTTTAAACACATTTTTTTTCAGTTTCTGTTTCTGAAAACAATAATTGGACTATACCTAGTCTATTTGAAAATGCTGTAGAGTATTAAATTATGATGATGAATGGATCTCTATTGTAGGTATTCTGCCATATAGGAAGCGTCATAACACAATAGAGATCCCTTCACTATCATAATTTATTATTCTACAGTATTTTCAAATAGAGTATAGTCACAAAAATTTTACTGTATTGACCTCGCCTTCATCAGGTGATATTTTTAACTCAATCTCATTCCAAAGGAACAACAACTTATAGGTAGATATGTAATCATTTGTTTGAGAGGTGCGCTTTTGTTATAAGAAAGTATGTGAATATGAGTCGAGAGGTCAAGAGCATAGGTATTTCTGGAGGTATTTAATCAAATAGGTACATACCTACTTAGTGAAAGTTTGGATGACACTTTTAAATTAATTAAAAAATATCCACGACCTTATTTGTTATTTCGAAGAACAAACTTAGAAACCTTTAGCTAATAAATTGTATGGACAGATTCCTGGACCTTTTCTAGTAGGAATTTATCTAAATAGCCTATCTGTTGATAGTCAATTTCAAATGAAAAATCCATTTTGCATGGACTATGGAACTAGATAGGTAGGTAAGTACCTAGGTAGGTAGGTACTATTGTCAGATTCTATGAAATTTTCTCATATTTTGAAGATGGGATGATGGGGATCAAGTGGCAAAGTTTGAATAATTCGTTTGAACTTTGAACCCCGTGTTAAAATTAGGTGGAAGGCCTCGTGGCAAGCATTTAACTGGTATAGCTTCGGGATATGATGTTTCGTGCAAAGTACACTAATGGAGTGCTGAGATCATCATTCGAAGTAAAACAGAAGTGCAAACTTTTAATTGGTTGAAGTAAGTACATATCTACTTTTGTTTGGTATGGTAAGGCTAAGTAGTAGGCTGCCAATTTATTTTGATCAAAACAATCATTCTTAGGTATAACATTTTTAACATTTAGGTACCTATGCATCGTAGGTCTTTACCTACCTTTTAATCGAAAAATCCTAAATTATCTTAGATATTCAAATAAATTAGACGAGATAACCAAGTCGCAAATTCGAAATGCAACCGCTCATTGAAGGCACGACGCACATATTATTAAATAGAGTTGCGGAGCTCACGCGCCGAAGCATCACACAGAAAAACTGCTTTTTCAGAACGGACCTCGACGCGCCTCTAGAGCGCCACTGCTGACGACGGCTATTCAACGGTAAAATTCTATTGTACTTCGTATATTATGTATATCTATGTAAAGACGTAGGTATATAATGCGTTGCTGGGAGATTCAAGTAGCCGAGTGAGACAACGAAAAAAAAAGAGAGCTTTGCTAGGCGCTTGTCACCTAGTCTGTGTGTATGTGTGGTGGGCGTTGCCTTTTGTTACCGTGTTACACAATATTTAGAGGAGAGTGTGAATGCGGAATAGAGGCCGAGGCGTGGATATCAAACAACGGTGTGTCGCCATTGGTCTAGCAGTAGGCTGACACATGCATTATTAGAGTGAGACAGAGAGGTAGATAATATAGAAATCCGACGGCTATTCGCCCGCAGGCAAAACAAAATGCAACAACACATATAGATAACAACAGTTATAATCCAGCTTGTAACAGTAGTAGCCGGCAGCGCTGTTCATTGCAGAAGGCGTTGACTGTAGAAGTACATAATATAAAACATACAGGCCAAACGTGGCCTTTGTCGACAAAATGATAATGATAGCGCTGTTGCCAGTAGTAGGGTATGTATTTGTTGAATAAATTAGCTCATATGACTTTTTGGACGTTATTAAAGCCTAAATACCTACCTACGTTTTTAAAAAAATTGTTTCTTTGTTTGGTGAGTAGTATGAATACCTATAATACCCTTGCAGATGTTTCAAAGAGTAAGTTTCTTCAATAGGTACAAATACAATCCAAGAACTATTTTCAAAATACTTAAAAAGTTGATATAAAAATATTTTTTACAAAAAATTGGACCGACGTTATAGTTGATGCACTGAAAAGTATAAAATAATATTACTTCTATTGGTGATGGTACTTTTGAAGTTGTGCAGTTGCAGTTAGATTGATAGCTTTTGGCACCAACTTCACAAGTACCATCACCAATAGAAGTAATATTATTTTATACTTTTCAGTGCATCAACTATAACGTCGGTCCAATTTTTTGTAAAAAATATTTATTTCACACTTTTGAGTGTAACATTAGTCCCGAAAATCGTTGAACGTTCACTATACCATATCAATGAAGATAATACTTATCCTATTACCCACGTATATTCCTTGCTTGTAGTGGTTATTATTGAGATCTCAGAACATCGCGGCGGAAATACGCTTGAATATTCTAGTTGTTACCATTTAACACCGATTTTACTCGAAAACCGTAATTCTAAGGAAAAAATGTTCATTATAAATGTTGCTACAAATAATTATATCTTTCATGTAGTATCGAAAAATTTTCCATTTTCGAAAGAAATTGTCCTCTCCACATAGCAAAAATACATATTTAACATGCGTCTATCTCGAAAACCGTAACACTTTTGAAAAAATGTTCAATTTAAACGTTTCCGGATATTGTCCTATCTTTAATTATACCAACTCAGATTTTCGATTTTCGAGAAAATTCGCCCCCACCACCCCTTCGGGGGCGGTTTTCGGAGGGAAGGAGATTTCGGATTTGCGTTTTTATGAATATGGGACCATTTCTCAATCCCCTTCTTTCAAATGAATCCAAAATCATCAAAATCGGAGATCGTCTACTATATAAAAGGCGCGCACGAACCAAAAAAAAAAATAAAGCAGACAGTCGAATTGTATACCTCCTCCGTTCGGGGTTCGTCGGTCAAAAAGATGTCCACTAATAGTTCAAACTTCACAATTGTTTCAACACACAGTGCCTTTCTCAAAAATGTGGTAGGTACCTACCTTACTGGATAAGTGCATACTAAATAAAAATAAATTAAAATTAAAAAATAAAAATAATAAGAATAGTTGACAAAAATCTTGATGACTAATTAGTATAAACTAATTAAATAGGTACCTAACAACTAGATATATGTATCTACCTATCTACAGTAATGGGCTCGATATACCATCGATATGATCATTGAGAAGATTACTTGAATTTTTACATTTATTCATTGACTAATGACTCAAGTGAATTCAGTTAACTAGGTAACATTGAAATGTTTATAAACATTTAATTTACTTAGATTATATACCTACAGAATGTTTAAAGTTATAGACTCTGAATTGATTAAATCTTAAAGTCAATGAAAAAAGAATGTTTAGAACCCAGATCACATCAACAACATTCATAAAGAAAACTATAACAATTTGCTCAACGAATCCAGATGCCGACTACCTATAAGTACTACGTGCATGCTTCTTGCCTTGCAATTGAAGCGCGATCAATTCTGGGTATAAATGAGCGCGTTTAAGTGTTTCAAGAGTAACGAAGTAGAAAAAAACCCTTCTCTTTGCAGAGTGAGTTATAAAGTCTGAGAGAATGAGAGTAAATAGGTACATACATGTATAGATATAGGTAGGTACCTACCTTCCTACATAATTGTTTTGCAAGTGTTGTTCTTGCATTGAAAAACCAGACGCAATTGTATCGTCGTTAATTGTCGAGCAAAACGTGCCAGCAGGTCTTAATCATTGTCAATAAGGTCGTTCGCGTTTTACATACCTACCTAACTAATTTAAATTACAACAGTGCTGAAATCGTATACATTGTGTTCAATGTAGGTACTTATTTTTTTTTGTTTGTTATATTATTATATTATAACGCGGTATAGCTTTTCTGAAACTAATAGGAACATTTGTCATATAGCTAGGGTATTCCATCATTAATTTTATAAGTACTCCGAAGGAATGATACACATGGTGTACCTACCTACCTCCCTTTAAAAGCCTTTTCTTTCAACGAATCAGTGAAATAAACCTTACTTTGAACCTAACGCATAAGGTTCATAACGTGCAAAGATGAGCTGAATAAAGAAGCTCTAGCCACACTTGCAGAAGTCAAAGACTCAAAAACGTTCTGGAAAAATGTAAAGCAAATAACTGCCAATGAAATTTCAATGGAAAGATGGACCAAACACTTAAAAAAAACTACCACAGAAAACTAAACATAAGTAGGTATTTGGAGTTACCTAACACATATATTTCCGTTTTACACCCGCATTTGAACGCCGCCATCTTAATGAAGCTAACATGAAGATGATATATAAAAAAGGTGTTGAGAATAATCCAGATAACTATCGGGGCAGGTATCGCTTTAATCAACACTGTCACCAAAATATTCACAAGCATATTATACAGAAGGCTCAGTCAATGGTGTGAAGAAGCTAGTTTACTTCGGGAAGAACAAGCAGGTTTTAGACAGAAAAGATGATGCCTTGATAACATTTTCATTCTGGACGCTGCCATCAACATT
This sequence comes from Crioceris asparagi, assembly GCA_958507055.1. Classification (NCBI taxonomy): domain Eukaryota; kingdom Metazoa; phylum Arthropoda; class Insecta; order Coleoptera; family Chrysomelidae; genus Crioceris; species Crioceris asparagi. Next base: position 60,303,681 of record OY293829.1, on the reverse strand, counting down.
AATATAACTCCATTATCATCGTACAAGTAGATTTCAGGAAAGCGTTCGACTCTCTACACCAAACGATATGGAATATCTAAGCTATTTAAGAGCGGGATCAGAGACAAAAATGCTAGACTATTAAAATAATTCTACAAAAACACTACAATTAAAACCACAACTGGATCAGAGGAAACAGAAGAAGACCAGATGACTGACGGAGTATAATACAGCCTAAGTATCCCCCCATCTATTTGGCTTGTTTGTTAGTGACATTATCGATTACTTTAAAGATAATGAACTGAAAGGAGTCAAAATTGCACCTAATAAATCACTATCTATACTTCTTTATGCAAATGATATAGTTCTCTTGGCTACATCACTCTCGGATGGAAACAGAAAAAACAAACTCATAGTCAACACTGAAAAGACCAAAGTCGTTACATTCCACCGAGGGCTTATAGCGAAGAATTTGGGAAGTTTCTATTATGGGAGAATACATAAAAATTGGTAAAAATTACACGTACCTAGGAGTTCCGTTTTCAAGCTCTGGAGTCTACAGCAAAGTATTTAACCTCTTCATACAAAAAACAAAGATAGCTATAGCCAAAGTAAGAAACATTTTGATCACAGCCAGATCGGACAGCTTCAACACAAAATCAGTCACTATTCGAAGCCAGTGTTTTTTCTACACTACTATAGGTAGGTATGTTGCGAGGTTTGGTCATTTAGAAAGGTATCTCGAGGAGATCGAAACAGTCCAAACAAACATTTTCAAACGCCTGTATTTTTGGCATCATACAACACCAAACTATGCAAAACATTTGAGAGTAAGGACGCTAGAGCAGACCCTTAACTAGTACTTACTACAAAATAAAGTGTATGAACGACGAAATATGTATAAACACTAAGTTTACAACATCAAAAACCGGGAAATATGCCAACCTTTAACAGGGTAAGCCAACTGGATTTGCTTCTGAGGACAATTGGAGAAGATTTTTCACACCTGCTAAATATGAACCCCTTCCAGCTGAAGAGAAGAATTTCTGACATGAAAGAGAAGTCCGTAAACCATAAATTCATCACAGATCTGGAACGTATACAGAACTCTAGCTAGTTACCCCATTATCGACATTTAACTGCAAAATCAGAAAACGGTGGACTTACGTGAAATTCGAAACTAAAATTGACAAAATTCGTACTGTGGGTCAATTGAGACAGGCATTAGATTGTATTTCCAAGAATGCTCATACAACATCAGCTTTAACGAAATAGGTCCATTGTGTAATTTGGAAGAAAATGAAACAATAACGCATTTTCCGCTCATGTGCCCCATCTCGGAATGTCTGAGAATATCAACTATTTATCAAATAAACCAGGAATCAACAGTTGGCAATATTATGGAAATCAAGTCGATGAAGCACTTGAATCTTCTGCATCAATTTATGGTACCTACAAGCTCTTAGACTAGATTCTCTACAAATTTACACTCAATTTTCCAATATACCTATAGGTAAATGTCGATACTCGACAAGAGTGTTCACGCTTGTTTCGAGAAATAAGTAATATAATAAGTATATTTTACTAAAACTAGAGGTAATGTACCTAAAATCTTGACTCCAAAGAAAATGGTGGACTCTTATCATTGGATCCGAGTAAAGCATTTGGTACAGTGGATCATAAAATTCTGTTGCATATGAGTATTAGGGGATTGGTTTGCAAATGGTTTCAAAATTATTCCGTTTCTATGTATGGGGGAAGTAGCTAGTTCAGAAAAAAACGTATTATGTGCTGTTCCATAAGGAAATAGGAAGAGACATTTTCATTCAAAAATTAAAAATCTGAGAATGGAAATTTATTAAACAGATTATTTTTAGCAACATTTATATTGAACAGTTTTTCTATAGAGTTACGGTTTTCGAGTTACAGCGGTGGTAAAGTTTATAATATGCGTAGGTATTTCCGCGACGATATTGTTAGATATCTGAATGATAGCAAATACAAGCAGAGCATACATGGATAATTTTCGTGACAAATGTAACACTCAAAAGTGTGAAATAAATATTTTTTACAAAAAATTGAGTTCCATTATCTTTGATACTGTCCATCAATTCTCAGTTTCAGTTCGTTTGAATCATTTTTGCTGCACTTAGGTAAACTTGTAACTGTAAATATTTTGTAACTTACAAGAATTTAATTGATTTGGTGTATCTACCTATATGAATCGGTTTCACATCATTGTGTTAAAGTTTCAATTATTTGGATTCACAAAAGGATTTTCTTTGAAATATTTACAAAATCGTTTTGAAAATGATTAAATTGAGGTTGGAATTGGATCCAAGACATCTTACGACCACTGCAGAACAATTATTAATCACATAATATACAGCAATGGCATATGACATGGACATATATATACCTACATATTTGTATAGTGCATCTATTAGAATGATGAAATTGAACAATCTTCGAACACAGAGGCATATAGATCAATTATCTATTATGTGTGATTATCACATATTGCTGCCATCGACTCTTCGCTGATTTAAATGATCATGTGAACACACCTACTATTTATGACATGACAACTTATTACCATTTGACTCTAACAAAAACATACAGATACCTACTACATTTGGCTCTCTTTTGTAGTAGCGTAGTCACTTTGAATTACTTTTTCTTTGATCTCTCGGTGTTCGGATGAATGAGGAAATATTTTTGTCATAACTGACTTTTGCATGTTGTTTTGTCCAACGTTATGAGCTTTGGTAATCACAATGGCAATGGAACTAAATCTAGTCCTAGCCAGCCCACTTTAACCTGTTCTATCTCATTTATTATCACCGACTAACACTGTATATATATTTATACGGTCTGCGTATACTTGGAACATTAACGACTTTTTCAATGAATACCCTCAGATTAGTTTCATCCATTTATGGTATTATATAATAAATAAGACAAAAAAACGCACATTGAAAATATCTATCACCGTTTAGAATTTAGAATGTGTTATAATGCTATCTCAAGGTCTATATAATGTGTATGCGATTAATACTTAATTTATTAGTTTTCCTGTTCAGGGATTTTGAAATTTACATTTTCACGCGCAAAAACGATTCATATCTATGGTTCTTATATTTATATTATTCCTCTGTAACATTAATAACTACCTATTATACCTACGTAATAAGTTAGCAATTACTTATTGAATGAGACATTGAAAAGACAAAAAATTGCTTGTCAGGGAGAACCTCTAATTCTCTATTTCATACTTATAATCCCCACAAAAGTTGATATGATTTGAAATGTTTCGATCGTGTTAGATATTTATACAGTGTGTACCTACTAAATCCGAGATGAATCTATCTAAAAATAATTTAAGTAGGTACCTACATTTATAGTCATGTCAGTCAAGTTAAGATTTCGATATTTTGCAAACTTTATCACCGACATAGGAAATATTTATAATTTCAATATTTTTCAGACCAGTGGTTTTAATTTTTTTAATTTATATCTGAACCGATTGCAAGAAAATTTTAGGATCATGTAGGTTAATATAAAATAAATATTTCTTACAAAAAATTGGTCCGACGTTATTAGATGGTGCACTGAAAAATACAAAAAATATTAATTCTATTGATGCTGGTAAGTAGTTGTGAAGTTGGTGCCAAAAGTTGTCAATCTAACTACAACTGCACAACTTCAAAAGTAACTGCACCAATAGAATTAATATTATTTTGTATTTTTCAGTGCACCAACTAATATTTTTTAAAAAATATTTATGTAGGAGGGAATTTTGAAGGCTCTAGTTTATAGCTATTAAACCCCCATTATTATACTTTTTTTAGTAAGTAGGTATCTATGGTTCTATTTACACAATATTTTAGATTTCTTGTGTGGTTTTTAAGCTGGTAATTGAAACAGATAGATCATTCATAAAAATTTAAATAACTCAATAGCTGTAATACCTATATGGTAATAGGGAATACTTAGGTAGTAGCATTTTGTGAGTGGTTTTTGAACCTGATAGAAAGAACCTACAGGGTGTTACATATAAAATAATTGAGAAAACCATAGACTACTTATTTTGGATGACCGTGTAAACAAAATGGAAGCTATCAAAAAGTGATAAGTTGTAACAAAACTAGACTATTAAGACATTCTTTTGGCTTTGAGCGAATAACCCTCAGTTGTAGATTATCATTAATACTTATATAGGTATAGAGTGACTATTCTATTAAGATTTTCTCAAAATAGAGGCTATATCTTGAGAAGTAGTATATACCCAGTAGAACCTGGTAAATCCCTATAGCTTGACAATTGTCCATATCTACAAATTCATTCAGAATTGTTTTTGCTATCTATTAGGAATACAGAGATATCAAACTCTTGAGTATAGGTGAGTTGATCACCTTGTATAAGCAAATAATTGTTATTTTTGAGCTTAAAAACATCTTCACAAAAAATCTGTTTTGGAACAGTAACGATTTAAGATATCAACCATTTAAATTCTAAATTGAGACATGTCTTTTACCATATACCATAAATATGGTTATTTTTGATGAAATAAATTATGATTATGATTATTAATATTTATTAATAAGTGCCAACCATACCTGTGTTTGGAGAAGGAGCATGCTTGATTGCGGACTTGTGGGGGCAAAAGACGGTGCACTAACCGTCCCCAAGGGTGGGTTCGATACTTCACTTTGCACCAGCAGTGTACCTGTAGCAAAATGATCTATAAATATATTATATTGCAGAAATCTTGGCTTGTAGTTTAATAGGTATATGCATTTGAAATGGTAACATAAAAGCGCAGATGAAGAAGAAGCAATGCAAAGTCATGCAGCCGTATTCATAATTAATATTCGTTCGGTAATAGTTTAGTTTGATAACCATAGTACCTAACAAACAATCAAACCAAACTAGTGCCGAACTATGATTAACTGTGAATACGGCTTAGAGATTAAGAATTAATTGTTGAAGTATTACGTGATAAAATAATCAAATTGATTTTTCTTTGAGTTTTAAATGCCTGTAAACTAGGACCTATGAAAGATTCGGCAATGAAACTCGGTCTTTGATAAAAATATGTTTATTTACTAAAATCTAAAAAGGCGAATCAGGACTAGGAGTTTACAGTATCACAAGAATCTGTTTTTATATTAAGCCAAGCACTTTATTATTAAATCAATCAAGAACACCAAACAAAGTATCCAAAAAAAGTAGTGCAGACAACAACCATAAATAAACTTTTCTAACGAATGCTACAACTCTTACATCTGAAAACGGCTTGAAAATTAAATCGGTTATTTCAAATCTGCTTCATACAATCAGAAATCCTTTTTATTTTAGGATTTCAAGTTACCAAGTTAATTGTTTCAACAAAATCATTGTGAATTGTGATTTTCAATCTGATTCATTAACCTTTTTCTTAGCCGATCGCAGAACTAATGGAATCTTTGGATGTAGGTACCTAATGAGAGAGAGAGAAAGAGAGAGAGAGAAATGCTTTATTGTCGAAAAAATATAAATTTTGTAGACAAAGCAAAACGTTCCTTTAGAGAAACATCATGTTAAATACTGTAATAAAATAAGTTACTTTGATAAATTTCAGAATAGGTAAGTTAGGTACCTAATACTATTTGTAATAGTTGTTTGTGTATATTTTTCAGAAATCATTTCAGTTTTATAGAATTTGGGTTTTCTATTTGATTATAGCAGTTGTATCAACAATTCTCTAGGGACTCCAAAAAGGAGAATGGTTATTATTTTCTATTCAAAATTCGGCACTCGTTATATGAATTGAAAGTCGAAGAAAAGTACCTACTAGATAGTCTGCGACAATTTATGTATTTCGGCTTTGAATATTCAAACATAAATTGTACAATGAATGCTGACACCTTGTAATCTCATGAAATAACACTGTCTCATTTTGTTGGTTTCATTCTGAAAACCCTGTTACATAATTTCACCCTTCACTTTAAAAATAATTACCAAACAACTGGATTGAATTGTATATCCCTTGTCGAAACGTGCATTGATAAGTTTAATAAATGTTGAAAGTTATCAGAAATAAAAAACCGGTCCTACGCGGTTTCTTCAAAAAGCAAAAGATTGAAAAAACTGATATTGTATACACATTTAGGTATATATACATATGGATAAACCAGTGAAAGTGTAGCCGTTATTATGTAATTATCAAATTGTTATCCCGGTTACCACATGTCACGAAAATTTATGACCGTAATTAGGATTTTGAATATTTTGAACAGGTTAGATATATATATGTATATTATGTAAATATATTGAATATTTTGATATGATTTCCTAAAAGTGAAAATGTGGATGCTGTTACTGAATTTTGCACTTCTAGAGCATTTGGGATTCATGCAATTATTTTGATTCCAATTTCAATTGTTGAATTTTCCAATTTTGAATCTCATCTACCTATTTATGTGAGGAACTGTTTTCTCAATAATTAGAATGAGTTTTAATTATTGACAGAAGAGATTCAGTGAAAACCCGTCACATATTTTATAGTTGTTATACGGTGTGTCTCAGAAATAATTTAAATGTATTGAAAGATATTTTAGCTCTATCCATAAAGTAGAACTTTGATTTTATGACCCGTTGAATTTGATTAAGTTGTGAGAATATCAACTTCCGCTAAATTTTATCGTATGTTTACAGAATAGGGCTTTGAATAGGTTAGAAGGAAAAAATGTTCAAATAAGTTTTGTATACAATCTTAATTTTCACGATATTCTTAAGTTTGTTGTTCTAGTATCTAGTATTTTGTTTCGAAATTCTTTCGATAAAGATTGCATTTAAAGACATTGAAAACATAAATAAGGTAATAAAGTTCTTATTTCATCACTCCATTATGCAAAACGCATGAAAAGACATAAAAAATAAGCAATCAGAATTCTTCGAAAATTTGATATAAAACAATTTTGGGTAAATTCTGATCAACTTTTTCCAATACTGCCTTGATTAAATATTTAATAATATATGAATTTCACATTTGGGATACACTGGTTTTAATAAAAAAATCATCATTTACAGCTTTTATATCTATATGATATATTAAAATAATTAATGTATACTTTATTATTATTTATTGGTGGGTAGGTAAGGACCTACTGGTTCAGTTCAAAGTTCAAAAATACCATTACCGATAGAACCATCACAGTCCGTGTTTTTATAAAACAATAGGTATTTATTTCACAATTTCACATTTCTCATCAGAACCTTCACTTGTTTCGAAATATATTGGCAGCAATCTTACACTTTTCCTGTAGGGGAGTATCTCAGAAATCCTTGATTTTTTTAAAATTAAATACTTTCTTCTTCTCGGCAAAGTTTAGTTTTTGATTGACTTAATAAATGAAGGAGGCATAAGTACACAATTCGACTGTCTGCTTCTTTATTTAATGGTTGATTGAGTGTTGTATAAACTCTTTTTTCATTCGAATGAGAGGAGCTGACAGATGGTCCGTCAGTTTTTGAAAATCTAATACCATCACCCCACCATCAAAAATACCGCTCAAGGGGAATGACATTGCAATTTTTTTTTAATTCTAAATTTTCATCTCCGAAAACTTTTAAATTGGGCATTTTTTAAATAAATTAAGGGTCCCAGATTTACTGACCCAAGAAAGTACAAGATTCGTTCAACAATTTTTATGTCTAATCAAAACACTGGAAATATGAAATCTGTTTCCTACAAAAGAATAGGACCGACTTAACTGTCGCACTGAAAAATACAAAATAAAATTAATTCTATGGTATTAGTGCAGTTATAGTTAGAAGACTTTTAGCAACAACTTCAATAGTATCAGCATCAGAAGAATTAATATTATTTTTCATTTTGCAGTGCACAAATTGAAAAAGTCTTCCTATTTTTTGTAAAAAATATCCATTCCAACTAATTTATTCTACACATTTTATAGCTACTGTATATATGAAAACTTGAAAGAGGCATACCAAAATCAACAAACTCTTCAACCATTCGATGTTGACTAACCACCATTACACGAAATAAACTAACAAAATAATCACACGCATCTCAAAGCAATACTTTGTTGATGTACATAATACTGATAAGTGTTGTTCTTGCACCACCAAACACTTTTGCAACATTAAGCAGCCCCGCCATGGTTTGGCGTCTCTTTATATATAGTTGAGGGGCTGATGCGGTGCTCCATATAATAATATGGAGGGCGGAGTGGGATCATTTATGGAAAATAATCAACGCGGCGGCATCGCGGCGCTATTCCCGCGGGAGCCGCGCGGAACCGGTGATATTTAGCGAGTGGGGCTCCCGAAGGCAATCAGGACGCTACACTGCGCGCAAGTTATGGGCCGTGACGGTGTATCTATCTATTATTATTAATATTATGGCATGCAGCACCATCGGGATAGAAAAAAAAACATATTGTTTGCCGGTTTATTGTTGTTGTTGATATATATCGGTCGGTATGTGTATAATATCTATTACATTGACGCCGAATCGAATCCGATGAGTTTTTCGGGGGGAGTAAGGGTTGGGTTTGATTTTGCTATTAAATTAAGGACGGGGGTGCGATTCAATGATGTACGGTTTTCTTCTGATTACTTTCTTGAATGGGATTTAAGAATGTGTTTCGAAACGATTTATACGAGGATATCAAAAATATTTCTATTTCAATGTTGTTTTAGATAAAAAACATTTACTGGCTATTATTTTGAAACTGGAAAAAAATATACTTAGATCTATTCACAAATGATTTCAATACCAAATTTGATCAGCTTGTAAATTAAATAATTTCATTTTAATCAGTGCTCAGTTATATAATTTCCATATCGATAAAAATAACAGGCATGTAGGTATTGTTTGGATGCTTGACATTGAGCACGAAAGAATGCGACCAAAAAACTCAATTCTGCTTCGAAGGATATCATCATGTTGCAAGGTTATTTTCTAGATTACAAAGTCGATTGTATGGGTAAAAATATATATATTTGTAATTCGGTCCACTTGCAATGTATTTAGGTATAACAATATACCTATATTTTCCTTTCGATTTCTGTAGTTTAAAAATTATGAAGACTAATAAATTCCATCAACTGGCGGCTACAACAAAGTGACGAATGGTGATAAACTGATAAATACAAAAAGGCCAGATTTTTGAAAGAACTAAATGAGTAGATATTCAAAACTCTTTTGCTTGTTCGAGTATTTCGAAGAATCCCAGCCTCGTTGTTTTATGGGTTAAGTGGTATTTACATATCTTTATATGTTTAGGTAATTTCCCCACAGAGAGATCATGTGATCTTACAAACACTTCATATTTGTTGAGAATTTTCACAGAATCAGTTTAGACATCATTGCTGCCCCTAGAAACTACCCAACTGTTCACTGAATAATAACGTAGATTGTATTTCACCTCTCAGAATTACTGAATTTGTCATACCTACACTATCTTTCTAAAATTTGGTCAAGTTGGGCTCATTGTGGGTACTGGTATGGCTATGACAGACGGAAAACAGACAGATGAAACAGACACTAGAGTAATCCTATAAGAGTTCCATTTCTTTTATTCGATGTGCGGAAACCTAAAATCCGACCCATGGGTTCTGAAAATGTGGAGATATAGGTATCTAAATAATAATCTTGGTAAAAGTTTTTTACTCATACCTGGATTATAAGAGAATATTATTAAACAAGTTTCCGAAAAAAAATTAATGGTGTCCTTTTACAATAGTAGATACGCACTTCATCATTTTTGATTTAATCGTCAGCTAAATTGATAATTGAGAGCACGAGTAGGGGGATTGAAAGTCGAGATGTGTGTAATTTGACACCACGGCACAAAATGATGGGGCAGTAAACTAAACAGCTTGACCAAACAGAAGGGTTTGATAACTATCAGGGAGAAAGAGAATAATACTTGTCATTTTATCAAGATTAGAATGAACGGATATCAGAATAATCTGTATAAATTAGCCATAAATTTTGACATAAATAGGTATTGTGTATTTAGATGATTGTATCTATAATACAGTGTTGTGCACGAATTAAGGTAAATTTAAGATTCAACACAACCAGAAAAAGATTTTGTTACTTATCTCGATGGCTCCGTTATAAGTAGCTATCTTTATACAAAAAGAATATCGTCTTTATTAGATGACGAACAGAAGAATAAAAATAATGTTTGTTCTATTGGTCATTACTAGAATTAGGTAGGTTCCATATGTACCTAAGTACTTACTTAGCAGAAATCAAACAAAATTCAATCAGGTAGGTATATACAGACAACATACCTGTATTGTAAGAATTATAAAGATTTCAATGTTTTGCCAGAGATGAAGTATAGGTTTTGGCACTAACTTAAAACTTCTAATGATTCCTACTAGGTATAGTTAAATATTTTTTTTCTATGACAACATTTTGATACACAGGACTAGTTTTGGCTTACTTACAATACCTTTCTGCCAGTTTTACGACAGTAAATTAAGCTTACCGGTTGCTAAGATGGTTGCTAACCAAACTCATTGGAAAGTGATTCCATACTGTTTGATGACTTTGAACAGTAGATAACAAACTGTTGTCAGATACAAAAGTTAGCTATTAATCAAAGATATTTGATCCATTGTCTTCAACCAGTAAACCATCGTTACCGTTCTCTATACTCAATGCTTATACTATTATTGATTCACATTTTGAGATGGTTTATTAATCATCTAAATCGTTGAATGTTTATCCCTGCTAGGCTAATTTCTCTATCAAACTCAAGCATACGTAGGTAGTTATATTTAAAATTTACCTCATTTTTCTTAGCGTAAGTTGAAAAAAATGTTTATAAAGAGGTGAAAAATGTACCTTATGGAATTAAGTTTTATATTATCAGCTCAATAATCTACTAAATCGGAAATAAATTCTGATAAATTATGAAATGCTCAATATCTTTGAGCACTCGTCTATCTTATGGAAAAAAAACACTTGTTTATTACTACTAACACGCAAACTTAAAAAGTAGACAACGAATCGAATTTACTACTTCCCCATTCTATGATAGTAAAAAATTCTAACATAGGGATAACAGTGAGGGTAAAGTCCGATAAATCTTACATAGAACTTTTCACATTTATTCCATAAATAATTTTTAGGATTTTCCCAAAAACTGCATTACATTCACTTAACTTTGTTACCAAAGTTTTTATTTCTTAGTAGGTACAGTCCAAGCAAAGCAGACTGTCGCTACACAGGGTTAGATTTTATGATTTTTTCTGTTTAACGTCCCCGCGAGGTGAAGTATGAACCTAACCTAACCTAACCTAACCGACAACCCTTAGTAAGTGTATTACAGGTAGTGTTAATGAACATGTAATGTAACTGTAGAATCGTGGATGATTATCCACGATTCTACAGTGAATTCCAGGCATATTTGTTCTTTAAAAAAAACTCTCTCTAAAAAAAGGGTTATAGTGGAATTAAATTTTTAGTAAGTATAAACAATTATGCAGATAGGATAATTATTTTAACTACGATATCACTGGGTAAAATCATTAGGTAAATTGTTTCTATATTTAATTCAACGTCATTTTCTTTTCAGGTATGCTCTAGTACGACCGCTTTAGACCTAGAAGGATTAAGACAATTGATTTCAAATGAAAACTTCTCTCTTCATTCAGTAACAGAAAATTATAGATAGTTTTTTAGGTACCTACTCTTCATAGATTTTCTAATACTTCATTATATTCACCATTCTTAATCGTCCATCGATATACCTAGTCCCGAAATATACCCATATAAAAAATTCAATAGCCTAAGCATGACATCTTCGTTATCCATACAGCGGTACCTACAGGTTACTGTTCTTTTCTAGCGTCAAAGTCTCCTCTCCAATCTTTGACCGTCATCTCGTTTACTGAATGTATACCAAAGTGTTCCATTACACCGGTAGCTCGAGATGTTGAAAACACATCTGAGATATGGAAGGCGATACTAACTGCTTGCCGTGTTCTTCTAATAGGTAAGGCACGAAGGCCTTTCCGTTGGTTGTTATATGGGTTTTTCAAAGTTAAGCCAGACTTTAAAATGCAGGCAGCTACCGACGACAGTGCTCTACTAGATTTATTATGTTACTAAGTGATAAGCCTTTAAGTAACATTATTTGTTCGTTAGGGTACGTTCAGACGATATCGACCTTATGAGGTATTGAGAATGAGAATATTGAGAAAAAGTCTCCAGCGACTTTTGTAAGCAGTGATTTTAATTTTGCATGCCTACTCATTGGTTCTGGGAGATTTATGATTTTATAATGATTCAGGAGTTCAGAAAAAATGATTATGACTTCAGTTGCATACATGTAGGTCATGGAAGACTCAAATATGTAGGTAATTTTTGTTAAAATGTTTAACTGATTTCATGAATTGATGCTTTCCAAAGTTAAGATCAATTTCAAAACGACTTAAATTATCTGAATTCTATGAAGAAAACCAAATACAAGTTTGAATAAAATGTAAAAAATCTCATGTATCCACTATCACGACTTTTGACAATTTTCAAATGAATTCTTTCAAATATAAAAATCGTGTGATCAGGTCATGTGACCATTAATTGAGCGAAATAAACGTTTTTCAACTACCATTGCGAGCAGAATACACCCAATCTATGTCACTGACGAGTCATATCGATACCTCACAAATAAAAAAATAATGCAACAAAGTTTGCCCATTTTACACGATTAACAATACTTTCCTTACTTGGCTACTTACGGTGTTTTAATCATGTTTGTTAAGTGAACTCGAAGAGTGAAGAGCTTTAGAGTTTCAGGCAAAGGTTATCAATTTTTTGAGGTTTGAATTAAAACGGATTAGTTAATGGTAATGTTATGAATTTGTATGAACTTCTGGCCATAACTCACGACTAGTTTGTTTTATTGGTCATGGTCATTGATAAGTTTTAAGAAAAAAATAAGGACATTTGTAAAGATAAGTCTGTAGAATCAAATAAATAATAATTTTGTGTTCTCTCGATAATAACTGACGGAAAAGACTCAATTAAATGTTCTGATCTAGATATGTTTTTTTCACTTTTGTTCCGAACAACGTCTGTCGGATCAGCTGAATTTCTTGTTTGTCTTTTTATCATCTTGAAAATACAAGACGTTGGCATAACATTTGTTTTTGTGTGAACGTAGCATTAGACTTGAACATTATTTTTGTATCGCTGGTACTGCTCGATAGGTACCTAGAATCGGTTCGTTCAAAGGATGCTTGAAAGGTGTATGTCGGTCTGTTCAAAGGATTTTGATTTGTGTCGAGAATGTACGGTAGTTGATGGTGTAGAACGCATGTCGTATGTAATTGGCAGGGTGTAATGGTATTATGTATTATGGTATGTGTATCCGTACAGGGTGCTCTACATAAAATTGCCTTAGGAAACAATATTATATGTATGTGGGAATTTATGATACATTTTGATATTACCTACTTCTATATAGCAACTCTTACCAACAGCAGTATTCTTAATCAAAATTTAGTACCTACGTTTTAGTTACAATTACAACGACTGTAAATTATCTACTTTATTAACGGTAACATCAAAAGTGACAGTTAACAGCTAGTTTAGTAGATACTAAATACTATACTCTAATATATTTCTTTGTAATCCATTGTTAGACAATTGCTCGTCATCAAATATATTTGGGGTATTTGTTGTGGAAAATGAACTAGGTCTGATAAATATGCTGCAATAATACCTCCTCACTAAACGAAAAATCCGCAAAACATTTACTTATTGAAAATAAACTAAGAAATGAAGTGGATAAGTTTTAGTAATTAATACTAAAACCAATCATTGCTGATTTTCATTTCTTTAGGGTGTATATTGGTATTTGGTTGATGGCTCTAGTTTAGACCAACTAACCAGTATTTGTTTGTATTTTGATTTTATCCGTTATGAACTGCTCTTTATATATTCTGTAACTTTTTTTTATCTATATTTCAAAATCGATTATATATTGTTGAATAGCTTTGCTTAAGGTGCAAGATATCAAGATGCGGTTTTCACTGGTTTGTTAGGACATTCTCTTTCTATTTTATTATAGCAACAAAAAAATAAAAGCAGACTTTTTTTTTGGATCGAATATCGAAAAATGTTTTTTCGCCAAAAAAGCTATATCCCACGACACCTGTATTTGCTAAAATCCTTTCACAAGCCTTGAAGTTACGGATGTTTATTTACAAATTCAAATTTTGCCCACCGCTTAATTTTTAGACATAGAAAAAAGTGAATTAAAAGAAGACTCGAATTTATATTAACTTTAAGAAACATACATTTTTTTGTTACCTTAATACATTGAAATTTCGAGAAACAGAACATTTTTAATTCAAGACAGCGGTTACGCACCCAAGCGGCTATCTTAGAAAACTAAAAGTGATTCCCAGCATTTTTTCTTGGCAACTTTAGTCAAAAAGTCCATACATTGATTAGTTTCCGACGTACAGCATTTGCACCTCGCTTTACACGCTTATTTGGTATTTGGGAACAGCTATCAAGGGTGGTAACTTAGGATCATATTGTTTCTGAAAATAGATGTGGAAACAGAAAGAACTTGATAAACATAAAGACTAAATAATCTAAATTCAACAAAAAAAGCAGCTCTTATACCTGAACTTATTATCATAAATAAACGAACATTGATTTCAGAGCCCTTACTATTGGCGAATCCAATTACCACACCACGTGGGAAGGCTCCACTGTAGACAGGTAATGCTTCTTGGAAAGAACAGCTAGTGTGAGTTGTTTGATATGTGGCCTTCCTCTTCGGTTTCTTCCTGCTGGAGTCCACGTCAGTATCTGTGATTTGGCAGCTGTTCGTTGGACATTCTTTTGACTTGTCCGTACCATTTTAGTTATTTGGTTCTTATGCCATCCACTTTGCAGTGCTGGGCACCCATAATTTCACGTATTCGATAATTTCGGATTTTTTGGAGCTTTGCTTTTCCGCTGAGCGCCTCCAGAAATCTATCTCTGTCGCCTCACGCGTTTTGTTCGTCCTTTCCTTGAGTGGCCATATTATTTCGCTGCGATATGTAACGATGGTCTTTACAATGGTAAACTCTGCACTCTGACTCTGCAAAGCCTAAAATTATGAAAAATATGCACAAATTACTGAACCCTCTCTACGCCTGCTTGACTTGTACGTTACCAACTATTTTTCAGTTTAAAAATATGTAGGTAGATACATGAAACTAATCATTAGATAAACAACTTTTTGCTTTCATGTCACTTACATTGTATTATACTAGTCTAACTAGAATAACATGATCCATCTAGATTCAATGAACTCATAGGACGGGACTCAAACTAAGTGTATTGAAGAAATAGTTAACTACAAGCCATCAATTTTCTTTCTATTGCAGTGACACCTGCATACAAACTTATCTGAAACTGGTCGATGCGACATCACTCATTTGAATAAATAAATAAAAAAACGGTAACTTGAAAGAGGACATCAATTTTCCTAAATTATCCCGGCAACCAGCATCGTAATCTCTATCAACGATTATTCATCATGTGTCTTTTACGCAACGCAACGACTTTCTTGCAATCGTAGGCGTGATAGATGAAAGCCTATGTCTATTCTATGAACGAAAGACATTCAGTATGGGTTAAGGTCTACTTACACACAAGCTGTGCCGTTTAGGTATTTATGATGTGTCGAATTTGAGCTCTTTTGTAGAGTAGTTGGAAATTAACTATAAATAATAAATGCACTCATGTGAATCATCAATACTATGCCTGCCATGAAATGTAGGTACCTACAGCTTGACAAATCTAGCTAAGAATGTAAAACGCCACTATACAATCCGTTGAACAAGTATCAGCTTTCCAAACGTGTAGGTACTGATTCTTATGTGATCCGAATACTTTCGGATTCTAACATCGCACATTGCCTACGTTTCTAGTTATTCAGAGATAAATTTGTCAAGCTGTATGTTCACAATATAATTAAAAACGACAACGTCCTTTACGAAAGAATTTTTTGCGAATATTTGGAATTCTTCAAACTGTTTACTATGGGCAATGGTACATTTTCCGTTTCATGGAATAGAAAGTTTGGATACATTGGCATTTGTCATAACGGTTTGGTTTTTAACGGCCTCGTCGGTGGGTAATTTTGATTCCAGGAAAAAAGTATTCCAGTGCCATGTTAAAATTGTAGTTGCAATGATGTGACATTGCATAAGCTTCCTTTATAACTCTTGGGAATGCAGGGGGAAGCTTGTCGTGGTAACATGTGTCTCATCCTTCACCTCTCGTCGATAACCTTCAAATTTAAAGGAAATCAGGATAGACGAGATTTAGCCTGGTAATTTTTTCATCTCCAAATCCATTACTTTGAAATACCTACACAGCGAAGGCAAATGTATGATACAAACATATTTTATACCAAACTTGGACCGACTTTATTAGTATTTGATGCACTGAAAAATACCAAGAAAATTATTTTGTATTTTTCATTGCACCAACTAACAAAGTCCATCCAATTCTTATTAGAAAATATTTATTCCGCACATTTGAGTTAATACCAAAGAAGATGGTACTTATCCTATTACCCATGTATTCTTTTGCTTTTAGGTACTTGTTATTATTCAGAGATCTCAAAACATATTTCAGTCTTTACCATTACTGTAACTCGAAAACCGTAACTCTTTTGAAAAAATGTTGAATAACATTTCGAGATATGGTCTCATCTTTAATTCTGCCGTCTCAGATTTTCGATTTTCCGAGAAAAAGTGACCTCGTCCCTCCCCTTGGGGTAGGTTTTTGCAAAGAAGGAGATTACGGATTTGAGTTTTTCTAAATATGGGACTATTTCTCAATTCTCCTCCATCAAATAAATGAAAAATTATCAAAATCGGAGCACCTTTGATACGCAAAATTCACAAACAGCCGTAAATAAAAAAGGAAACATACAACTGAATTCTAAGTATATCTACCTCCTCCTTTTTTGAGGTCCGGCAAAAATAAGTAAGATAGATACCTAATAAAACTCGTAAATTAGTAGATATATATTTTTGTTAATGTTAATGGTGATTCTAGAAGAAGAAGCCTTGTCAATTTTTTGATTGACTTCAAAAAATGGAGAAAGTATACAATTCCGTTGTACGTTTCCTTTTTTTATAATTTTTTTTCTATGTATGGCTCTTCGCACTTTTGGCGTAGTAAACATGCTCCGATTTTGATGATCTTTGATTCATTTGAAAGAGAAGAATTGAGAAAATGACCCATTTTTAGAAAAAAACACACATACGAAATCTCCTTCCCTCCAATAACCAGCCCCAAAGGGAAAGGAGATTAAGGGGCCAATTTTTCGCGAAAATCGAAAATCCGAGAACGCAAAGTTAAATATGCGACCATATCCCGAAATATTTAAACTGCACATTTTTTCAAAGGAGTGAACGTTCTGGCGTTAAAGTAGGTAGTGGTAAGTCCGAAATATGTGAATTTCCAAAGCGATGTTTTGAGATTTCTGAATAACAACAAGACAAGCTAAGAATATACATGGGTAATAGTACTACGATATTAGTGAACGTTCAACGATTGTCGTGACTACTGTTACATTCAAAAGTGTGAAACAAATATTTTTCACAAAAAAATTGACCGACTTTATTCTTTGATGCACTGAAAAATACAAAATAATATTAATTCCTCCTGGTACTTTTGGAGTTAGTGCCTACAGCAACTAACTACAACTTCAACACTTCGAAATTTTGAAGTTGGTGCAGAAAGTCGTTTATCTAACTACAATTGCAGAACTTCAAAATTTCGAAGTTGTACAGATGTAGTTGTAGTTGCTGTAGGCACCAACTCCAAAGGTACCAGGTCCAATAAAATCAATATTATTTTGTATTTTTCACTGCGTCAACTAACAAAGTCGGTCAATTTTTTTTGGGATAAAATATTTATTATAGGAATATTCTAATATTGTTTACATATTCTTGACTTACCTACAGCTTATTCTAAGTTAAATTTATACAGGGTGTTAGGTAAACATGCGGCCTATTCTAAGAATATTTTGTCCTTTGATGATTTTGAAAAAAATCCCTTCGTTTCAAAATACAAGGTAACTAAAATTTGCGACAATAACAATATTTTATTATCAAAAAGTACATTGTTGCTCAATCTACAATAAATGTTCGAAACCAGGGTCATTTCTAATTGAGTTACACCCAGCAATTATCCAGTTTCACAAGTCATCCAAATTTTCCACTGGAATAGCGTAAACTAATGACTTCAGATATCTCCATACGTAATAATCCAGGGGGTTTAAGTTTGGGGATCGAACGGGCCATGCGTGTGGCCCACCTCGACAAATCCAGCGATCTCTATATGATGCTGTTAAAAAAATTATCTTCGAAACGAAGAGGTGTTTAAAAAATCAAAATCATCATAGCACAGAATAATCTTAGACTAGACCAAGGAATAACCTCTTGAATTTTTGCCGCAAGTTTATCTAACACCCTATATATAGGTACTCATGTTACACTTAGGTATACTTTTATTTCTAAAATTATTGAAATCGTTCTGGATTACTAAGTTTTAAAATGAAAAAAAACTCAGAAACCAATAAGAGAAAATTAATGCTCAAACTGGCCAAAAAGTTGATGACTTAAAACATCCACCCTTAGATTTGTTTTATTTTCGCTATAAGACTTGGATGCAGCCATCAAACTCTATAGGTATAATTATTAGATTTGAACTTCGGCAGATAGACACGAAAATAAAATCTGCCGGTTCCGTATTTTCATCTGATGTACGAAATCCTGTAATCCATAATTATGAGCAAAAGATATGTTCACTTTTTGTATAATTCTATAAGTATAACTTTTACCTAGACGCCTATACAGTAAAGATCAACGGTTCAAAGTCATTTCTTTGAGTATAAGCTGATTTTCTATGGAAAACATTTCCTTTATAAGGTATATCAATGCAGAACCTTAACAAAAGTGTAAACGCTGAGTGACTGACACAAACGGTAGAAAATATTATACGTAGAAAGACGTGCATGTATTATATTATATTGCCTTTTAGGTTCGCTATCTATCGCCATAAACAAAATACATGTGCTTAACTAGTATTCTTTCCTTTGCCAATTTCTATATTAAATGTAAAAATAGTCAATTCCCGTTACGTTCTAATAAAGCAATCAACTGATTTATATATAGCATCTATTAGAGGATAATGAGTGATTAATAAAACATGCGTTGGTTTTTTCTGTCGTAGTCTTCATATATTCGAAAAATATTTTCTCGTAATTAAAGTATCCACAAAAGGATCTCATGTACTATAAATATGTTGTGTATTTATAGCCTTATTTATTTTTCTGTGAGGTGTTATAAATAAGGCATTAAAATCCGTATGATGATGAAATTATTGCATGTCGAAATTGTCACGTCCTTTTTATGTCTTACTATGTGTAGTGTAGTACATAGTACATAGTCGTCCACAAGGTCCATATCGCCTGCAGTTTTATTAGTTGGCGTATTTTTAATTGAGTATCGTTTCTTGTCTTGAAATTTACAATGTAAATGAAGCAATAGGTATGTGAGAAATCTGAATACTGAATAATAGTAATAGTAGCAAGAAATGACTAAGAGAAAAATCTATGATTTTATGTATATAAGGTGATTGTATTAGCAATGAATGTGATCATTTTTGCACGTAGCAACTTTTCGACCGACTATAGGAGAATAAAGGAATTAGGCGGAAACTAGAATAAGGCCCTCTTGAGTCTTAAAGAAATGTATTAGAAACAATATTTTATGTTCGATTTGTTCATAAGGCGAATGTCAGTTTTGGATTGATAGTAGATTTGTACATTAGGTGTTCGATTCACATTCCTATATTGATGGTTCGATTACCTTTATAATTGATCATCATGAAGCCAGCTCTAGATTTTAAGTTTCTAGGTACTAAACATTTTTGAGGAATCCTCTTAATAATTTGCAAGAAAGTTTAATTTACTGATAGTATAGCAACCTATGTGATGTCAAACTTTTAATAAATAGCTTCAATGATAATGATTTACAAATTTCATATGGAATTCACCGCCCCCTCATTCTGAAGATTTTAACTCGCAAACTATTGAAGTTCTTGAGATATAATCAATTCAAAAGAATCTCTTTGCCTAATAAATTTTGGATTTTTTTTTCTATTCCTTCCCCAGACTTTATGAAGTGAGTTCTTAAGGACGTGTGGGATTTCTTAACTTTCTTAAATGAGAACAATAAGCAAAATCGGAGCGCGTTTATTTTTGAATCAGAGAATTAATGAAAATGATATCGAGAATCATTCAGCAAGTAAGCATCCTTCCTTTGTTACCTAACTGATTTACTCTACATTGGAGCTCATCAAAATACACTAATTCGAAAGTCTCTTTTTGATAATTTAAGTTTCCCGTTTTATCCTTGAAAAAATATACCAGTACAGATCCTCTAATACGTTACAAACTAACTCAAATGCAAACATAAACACATACTTATTATTTATTCTCATTTACCTATCTTTTTTCAGCGCGTAATTTAGATTAGCGCATAAGCGAAAACAACTGTAAGTAGGTATATTTGATGGTGGGTGTGTTGAGAAGAAGGGGACCTTGTAACTCATTCCCATTTGCTTAAGCATTTTTCGTTTTTTCAAGAACCAGAATATCCGGAAACATTTAAATTGACCATTTTTTCAAATGAGTTACGGTTTTCGAGTTAGAGGCATGTTAAATTCTCAAATATGTGTATTTTTGCTATGTGGAGAGGGCGATTTCTTTCGAGAATTGAAAATCCATGGGCACTACATGAAAGACCTAATTATTTGTAGCAACATTTATAATGAATATTTTCTCCTTAGAGTTACGGTTTTCGAGTTACAGCGGTGGTAAAATGGTAACATCTGAAATACTTATGCGTATTTCCGCAGCGATGTTCTGAGATCTAAATAATAACAACTACAGGCAAAGAATATACGTGGATAATAGGATAAGTACTATTCATTGGTATTAGTGAACGTTCAACGATTTTCGTGACTAATGTTACACGCAAAATTATGAAATAAATATTTAAAAAAACTGGACCGACGTTATTAGTTGGTGAACTGAAAAATACAAAATAATATTAATTCTATTGGTGCTGGTACTTGTGAAGTTGGTGCCAAAAGTTATCAATCTAACTGCAACTGCGCAACTTCAAAAGTAACTGCACCAATAGAATTAATATTATTTTGTATTTTTTTGTGTATCAACTAATACCGTCGGTCCAATTTTATGTAAAAAATGTTTGTATATTCTAAAATATTTTTCTAAACATAAACTATTCCAGGAAATATCATTTTCTCTTTTCATTACTTATCAATCACCGCCAATTACATCAATAAAAGCGCATAGCCAAACAAAACACTACCTACTTTGTGTCATGCTTACATAAACCGAGCTGTATACGAGTAATAACATTGCTATTATTAATAATTTATACAAATATAAAATTTATGCTTGCATTCTCAATGCACACAGCAGATAGTATTGTAACGGTGTCTCTTTCGTCTGTTTAAGAGGATGCATGATGAAGAAAGTAATACGCAGACGAGCAATATTCACTACCTATAAAAGTACATAGTAGCATAATTTTGATTTAATAGATTTTATTTTGATGATATTATTTATAATGTATAACAAGGTTTGCATCCCACGTGACGTCACTTAGGAAGGTGCAATTCAAGCCAGAATATAAAATATGTACTGCACCTATTAGGATTATTGAACAGGCGTAGTTGTTAAATAACATGTTCTATCTGACTCAGGGTATTTTCTTTATTAATTATTGTTACCATAGCGATAGGTACAGTAGCGGTCACATTTTTGCGTTTATTTGCAGTGCATTTATTTGTGAACATTTTGCATTTTCAAGTTTTGTCTTTGATAATGAATGAACATAATAAATTAAGTTATTTTGTATCATGATTAGGTATATCTAATTGATAAGCATAGTAGAAGAGTCTAATTTTGGTATTAAAAGTAAATAATAAAATACAAAATTTTATTTATTAATAAATAAGCTCATAAAATCATGGGAGATCCTGTTTTCTCCATCTGTTCGGTAATCGAAGTATTTATAGTAAATTACCTAAACGTTTTGGTGTCAGATTAACAGAAGCATATACTCCAAAGCCATCTCCGCACATTTATTATGGAAAAATAGCGACCCAGCTGCTATCGCATTTTATGGAAGAAGAAAATTGTTGTAATAAATAACTTGAGTAACGGAAACGTTCTGGAGAAAACATGAACGCATAGCTGGATATTGTATTATACTTTTGGTTATAAGCAGATCAGTTATCTCTTAACATAACCAAAGATAATTGAGTTTCATTATCTTTGACATAACTAGAACTGTCTTAATAAAGTTTAGTCTATACGAAGATAGTGTCCGTGCTGAAATAAACTTAAAAATAAATAATATCAGCGTAAATAAAAAATTGGACCGACGTTATTAGTTGGTGCACTGAAAAATACAAAATAATTTTAATTCTATTGGTTCTGGTATTTTTGAACTTGGTGCCAAAAGTTTTCAATCTAACTGCAACTGCACAACTTAAAAATTGCCGGAACCAATAGAATTAATATTTCGGTCCAATTTTTTGTAAAAAATATTTATTTCACACGTTTGAGTGTAACATTAGTTATCAAAATCATTCAACGTTCACCAAAGAACATAATGCGTTACTCATATTTATTCAGAGATTTCAAAACATCGCGGAAATACCCATCCATGGTCTATATATAAACTGAGGGAAATACGTACACATATTATTTGAGAGTTTACCACTGCTGTATCGGAAACATATGATTTTTTTGAAAAATGTCCAGATAAAATGTAGCTAGATATGATTTCATCTTTAATTTTCCAATCTCGAATTTTCCATTCGCGGAAAAATGTTCCCCTTCCACATAGCCCAAACATATTTCAGACTGTAACGCGGAAACCTATGATTATTTTTAAAAATGTCCAATTTAAACGTTTCCGGATATGGAGTTTTCTTTAATCTGGTCATCTCGAATTTTTGATTAAAAAAATGACCCTACCACCTCCTTCGGGGGAGGTTTTTCAGGTGATGGGCATGTCTAACATTGATTTTTTTTCTGTGGGACCAATTCTCAATATTTCTCTCTCACACCAAAAAAAATCATCAAAATCGAAGCAAAAGGCGTGAACAAAGATAAAAAAATACATGCAGACATACAGTCGAATTATTGTATACCTCCTCCGTTTGGGAAGTCGGTCAAAAAGACAAGATACCTGCGTTTCGGTTTGGCAAAACGCTCAAAAATACTAGCACATGAATGTCTCTTAATAATAGGGAATTATTGGAAGCGCTATAAGGTAAATGCCTTATTACGGTCGTTCTTTAAATGACAGCTAAGCATGCGCACCTTAAAAAAATAATAAGGGAACCATAATAAAGTACTGCCTTCCTCTATTTACGACTAGTTACCGTAAGTATTTAAGTTTTCCTTATTTCCCTTATTCAACAAATCTAACCTCACAAAAAACATGAATTCATTAAAACCTTTCACTTTTGAACAACAAAACAAAGACGCTCACAAAAGTATTATTGCTGCTGCTTATTCAGACATACTGTCAATTTAAAGAGTGCGTTTCAATAGATCTTCGGTGTTTCTGCCATTTCGCTTTCACGTTTTCACCAATGTTTCATTCAAAACTACCTACTTTATTACAAAAACTAAATACACAATATTGATGTTTTATTCAAATTTCCGTATTATTTTTTTATCACTTATAGAGAAAATTTCCGTACAAAATATAAATATAAATTATAGATAATTAATTAGTCAACAGAAATATTATTGTCGTCCAAAAAAAAAAACCTTGAGCCAACTAAGAGGAATTTTAATTAACATTAAATATAGGAGGTACATCACAAAGTTATAGGTTTTGTCAACTTGGTTTTTATTTTCTTCACAACAAAATGTGAGTGGAAATCCACTGTTTTTTCATCTCCAGAAATTTCTTTATTGAAAACGCAGAAAACTGATATTCATTCAATCTTGTTCGTTTAACCGATATTAGAACAGTTAGACATGCTCCATAATTTGGTAATAAATTTAGTTTATAATTTAAGATAGAATTGGTAACCAAAAACTTATGAGAAATTTTAAAGGCATGTTTATTGACTTGACCGTTGATGTGACAATGGCCAGTATTTAAGCATTGAAATGTACGAGTAATTTTTAAATATTAGTTAAAAATCTGTGCTATATTAATTTCAATAAAACGCGCAATGTAGTAATATATATAGAAAAACATTTTTAGAACATTTGTACTGTTTTATTAGTTTCTGAAGTCTTGCTCTCGGTAGCTATGAGAATTCATTAAATCAACAATTCAAAAACATATAAAAACTATAAATTATGATTTATCGGAGGGTAGATATGTGGGCTAGGTGATGATTTCTATTACGAAAAATAAAAAGTTGAGTAAAACGTGACCATGAAATTGTGGATGCTTTATCCTAAATTTCCCATTAGTATAACTAGTTCGTAACCTAAATTTGATATTTGTCTGACAGTTTTTTTTAAAGAGGAACTTTTTTACGTATGTTGGCGCGTTCGAGATGATAGTGAATTTGCACTGATTTTCATGATTCTTTTTTTATTTGAAAAATGTGTGCTGAAGATGGTCTTATATTAAACTTTTCAAAACAGGTCCTTCCCCCCAAAATGGGTAGACGTTTATAAACAGTAGATCTCATGAAAAGTTCAAG
This sequence comes from Crioceris asparagi, assembly GCA_958507055.1. Taxonomy (NCBI): domain Eukaryota; kingdom Metazoa; phylum Arthropoda; class Insecta; order Coleoptera; family Chrysomelidae; genus Crioceris; species Crioceris asparagi. The sequence continues at coordinate 60,278,864 of OY293829.1, read as the reverse complement.
ATTATTGCCACTGTATATTGATGTCGCTGAATATAAAACAAGATCAAATATATATAAGAGCGGTATTTAATTATTTAGGTACATTTTCTTTTTTTATAACCACTACATTCAGACCGCCATCCGTAAAAGTGTAAGACAATTTTCAAATGTGTATATATAGACTTTATATAAATGAAATTTGCATACACTCATTTCGATAACTTCGGTACTACTCAAAACGCTCAGAAGTTTAAAATAATTGTCATTCTGTTTGGTTTGTAGCTATTAATATAAAAAACTTTGATCTATAGCGTGAATCAAACCAAGAGTATTTCTAGACTACATGTACATATTGTAAAAAATTTGAAGTTGGTGTCAAGAATCATCTCTTGTAAAAATAGAAGCCTCATGGAGATAGTTGCGCCCTCCAAGGAATCATTTTAACTTAACTGGGATATAATATTTTCAATAATACCTGACACCTACAAACACACAGACATACATTTGTCAAATATTTTATATTTGCACAACCAATCCTATCTAAATGGCTTTCATAGCCTTTATAATTTCTATTTATTCATTACGCGTACCGTAATCTTCGGATTTACCGCAGATCTGGCAACATTGCCACCACTAGACAAAAAAAAACGAAAGTGCGTCGGCGGCATAAAGCCAGCTAGATATTATTAAGGCCCGCGGCTACCGTGTTGTACGTATAGCAATTATTGTTGGGATCCATCAAGATACCATTAACTAAACACAGTCATAGTTTCTTCTGGTATAGTATATATAGTAAGTAGGTACTTGGGCTTTATTTATTTCATTCGGGCCCGTTAACCACTCTCACTTTGTGTGAAGAGTTTGTGCAGAGTTTTTTGTGCCTTCTTGGAATGCTGAGAATGGTGAATCTTCTCTCGTCTTTGTGTGGGTTTTATACTTTGTGATGAGTGTTGTAACACAAAAGCTATTAATTATAAGCCGGAAGAAAAAGTCGACAACGTCTAAACTACTAACTCTATGGCCCATATGGGTTTCTAAATATCTCTCTCTCTCTCTATATATATATATAAATGAATAGATGTGACGAGTGTTTTTTTTAAAGCTTAATTAAGGAAATCATTATGTCATAATGTTGTGTTGTTGTAGATTATGATGTTTGGTGAAATTTATCATATAGAAATAAAGTAGCTATCGAGAGAGATTTGTGATTGTGAAGATAATAAAATAAGGTATCTACAAAAATAGGTGGCATTGAAGTTTCTGTCTGTAATTCCGAAATATAAGCTAATCAATGGGGAGTTACCATGTTATTAAGTATGTCCGACATGCAAATCAAACCAATCCCAAGTATGTACTCAGTATAACATGCGCATTTCAATTTTGGTGTTCTCAAAAAAGAGTATATTCACAAATATAGAATACAGTTTATGTTCGATTTGCGGCTCAAATACCCTTAATATATTCAACAATTACTGTACAGGAATCAAATCAAATCAATTTATTACCTTTTTGCTATTATCTACAATAGATAAGACGTGTCAAAAATGTACATACAAGTAAAAACCGAAAAAAATATAATTATAATAGAAATACACCAAGCATTTTCAAATTTACACAATGGATTTTTATAATAAATAATGACCCTTTTACCCGAAAAAATAATTTGAAGTAAGTAAAATATTTGAAAGATAACTCACTTCAAACTCCTTAAGATTATAAAAACATTGGTCTACGAGGATTGACTGTGGTAATTTATAAAAAAAAATTGTCCGAATGCAAACTGGGGATTTTCAACAGAACGCATGATTTACATCATTTAATCTTTATATCTTTATTCTTTACAATACCCTTTCAGTTATTAAAGATACAGGTTAATAATTTTAACAGACAGATTGAGATGAAAGTAAGAATTTTCTTTTGCTTAAATATGTCACGGCACGACAAACTATAAAGTATGTCAAAAAGAAGCCTCAAAATACGCTTTTGCAAGACCAGAGTCATTGAAAGAAAAATGTACATAAGATGGTGGTTTGTAAATAGGGTGATATTCAATACATCAGCGTTTTCTTACATTTATTATTACCCTATTCCTAGAACAACAATTATGAAATTCCATGGAAGTGGTATGCATTTTTTGTGATAGAGTACTTTTTGAAAGATCAGCAATAAGCATACAAGTGTCATCTGCATACATTAGCACCTGTGCTTGAGGAATGTAGTTCGGGAGATCAATTATAAATATTAAAAAAATAAAGGACCAAGGAAGCTAGCTTGAGGTGTTCCTAAGGAAACCTTGAACTCATTTGAAATGAAATCTTCAATTTTAACGTAAAACTTTGTTTACCAGAAAAGAGACAAACCACTTAAAGGCAACCACGTGGTCCAACTTTTTAAATATTCTTTACAAAAAATTGGACCGACTTTATTAGTTGGTGAACTGAAAAATACAAAATAATATTAATTCTATTGGTGCTGGTACTTGTGAAGTTTCAAATCTCTTTTGGCACCAACTTCACAAGTACCAGCACCAATATTATTAATATTATTTTGTATTTTTCAGTGCAACAACTAATAAAGTCGGTCCAATTTGTTGTAAAAATTATTTATCCCATTCAAAATACATTGCATAAGCCCGACCACACTGTATTCACTGTGTGAAACGCATCATAGAATGTTTTATTTTGAACTAGACGATGACAACACATTTTATGTCACGCACTTCTTGGCTATTTTATGAATCTTTATAAATAGTAGCTCCCAATCCTAATCAATTCTTCAGCTTTGAGGGCTGTTTACTATTATTCACTCATTCATGTCGGCGACAAAATAACAAATTCCACACCCCCGTAAATCTGATTATGCTGACGTCAAACCACAATAATGCCTACCTAATAATACAAAATACACATAACAAAAACGTGAAAACATTGAATGGCTAAAGCACATTCCTTTTCTATATTATTAGGTACACGGAGAGAAAATATGACCGTGCAACGGGATCCCCTGTGTGTATTTGTCCACCATTAACGTCATCATGATCATCATTGAAATTATTTGTAACTCTCAGAAGGAGGTCTTGGTGCTGCTCTAATATTATTATTTTCCGAACGTACGCGTGAAAATCGTGCTCATCTGGTTGCACGCGATTTGGTCGCATCCCTCTTGTTATTTGGTGGATGGAAGCTGCTGTTGCCCCATGTTCTATCCATGCTTTTTCTGTTTTTGTTTTGCCGACGACGTTAGGAATGACGTCAGAGAAGATATAAAAAATATTGTTGTTTACATACTTTCTTAGTTTACGGAAATGATTTATTTTTATTCTGATATTTATAAGAAGTATAGAAATATAAGCGATTAACCCATGAATTCACGGGTTTCGTCATTTAGAAAGGGTTTATAGTTCTAATAATAAAATAGACATAAAGTAAGTCGTCATTGCTGAGAGCACCCAATATTTTCTTGGCCTAATAGAAATAAAAGTAAGCATTACGGTTTTGAACGTGACTAAAATTTCGGTAATTTAGATAATTTTCGGCAAATCTGCGATTGACAGCTTTAATTTGTTGTATTATTTATGCAGGTTTTCTTATGATAAAGGGTCTAAACCTGTAACCATGGTTTAAGGCTTAGCGTTTAAAACTATTATAGATATGTAATAGATTTCATGTTCTAAATGTATATAAAATTGATCAGAATTTCGTTTCATCAATTAGATACATATTCAATTGCTATGTGAGTTATGTGAAGACGTGAGTTTACTTATTTCAGAACACACTGAAGAACGGGTCGTTTTTGATCTCATCAATTGAAAAGCTTTTATTGACTGACTTCCCAAACGGAGGAGTTAAACCTACAATTCGACAATGGGCTTTTTACTTTCCTACGCTACCATAGTAGCTGTATAAGGAAAGTAATCTAATCGTGAGAAATTTTCGGTATTGAGATTTTTACAAATGTTGACGTTTCAGAGTTTTCTAAGTCTTATAAACGTATTTTTAGCCATTGGTCTGTCTGTCCGTCTATCTATGACAGCATTATCTCGGGAACGGATCGGTGTATTTTATTGCTTTCTTTTTTATTTTGTTTGGTACCAATATCACTCGCTGGTGGCACTGAATGAGAATCCTGTATACACTAGGTGCTGAGATATAGACAGAAAATGTGACTTGTTCATGATTGTAGCGCGAAAACGGCTCTAAGGATTTTGATTAAACTTGCCTAAAGTATTCTTATAAGAGCCCTTTACCACCCACATGGAGAAAAATCACAAAAAAGTTATGCTTGAATAAAATTCCATGTTTTCAACATGTTTCTTCAGATTCTGTCTAAACTTTTCATCTTGCCAAAAAATGTTACATGACCATTGTTAATGTAATAACTATCGTTGTTCGTTTTGATCGGACATTTTTTTATTTACTGGAGTTTGCCTGCGAGCGGTAGGAATGTCATGTGAGTGAACACACAAGATTTTTCATGGTAGTTTGCCTGTTTCGTATTATAGTGAACGTGTTTTGCTTTAGATGAAAAATTGTACCGTATCAAAAGAATTTAAATTTAATTTTTTTTCGAAAAAAAGTTTACGGTTTTCCAGTTAGAGCTTTAGTAAAGTCTGAAATATGTGCGTTCCCGCAAGTTTCTGAATATAAACATTCAACAATTTTGATGAATAATGGTACACTCAAAAATATGAAATACCTATATATATTTTATGAAAAGCAGGACCGACTTATTAGTTGGTGCACTGAAAAATACAAAATAATATTAATTGGTTCTAGTACTTTCGTAGTTGGTGCTAAATGTCTTCTATCTACCTATAGCTTAAACTACTCCAAAATTCCAGCACCAGTAGAATTAATAGTATCTTGTATTTTTTAGTACAACTAATAAAGTTGGTACTAGTTTTTATAAAAAAATATCTTTGCATAACATAATAATTATAATAATCCCCTCTGAATCTACTCTTTAGTATAAAGTTGTTTAGTTTTGGAAACTAATTTATAATACAATCTTTTTGATCTCATAGAGAATGCTAAAAACTAGTACGTTCAACAATGTTAAATGAAACGAACAATATTTTTCTTACAAAAACTAGGACCGAATTTTTGAGTTGCTGTAGGTACTGAGAAATACAAAATACTAACCATGTTAATTAAAAATGTTGTCTGTTATTATCTGATATTATAAAAGTGAATGTGAATTTGTTTGTTTGTTACGCTTTCAAAAATATACGGCATCAATAATCAGTGGTTAAGAAGCTCAATTAGTCCTGGTAGTTTGCCAGTTGCTTTCCACGAGGTGGCCATCGTATAGTTATGTGAAAAAACTAACTGAAATTTTGTAAGCAGAAGAACACTAAAGATATTACCAATTTTTCCAGGTGTACAAAAATGTCTCAGTGGACATAACATCAATTTGCTTAGATTCTCAATAAAATATTTAGTGATGTTTCGATATTGTGTAATGTTAGCTGAATAAGTTAAATTCCATAGCACACTAGGGATGAATGTTTTTTTTGGGATCGCTCGATAGAAAGTGCGTCTAGCGCGCGAGGATAGTTTAATTATTCTATGGACAGTTGCATATTGTTGCGCAAACTATTTTGTATCCAATAAGATGTATAGCGCGTGCGGCAGTCGTCCTAAATAGCCATACACATAAACACATTAAACTGAAAACTCTTGTGTGGACTGTCCATCACCATCATCATTATCTCATAGGCGCCTGTATGTGTCTGTTCTGTTCTCTTTTGTGTATATACCCGGAGCGCAAAAGCTCGACCCTCGCTTACACACATTATATTTCGCTTGCATAATCATCATCGAAGATGCTAATAGATTTAATAACTATTCAACTATTACTCAAGCAGGCTGTGTTGTGAGCAACCAACTTTCACACTGGGGATTTTTTCCATTCCCACGGTGTGCATAGGTATATATATATATATTATATATACAATAGAGAGGTATCTCTTGGTTGTTGTTCCTTGGTATATATCGCGCACTCTTTCTGTCTGATCTGGCAATCGAATTAATTAAATCTCTGCCAAGGGTAAGAGGTTATTAGTTCTATGCGATATTGAGATTAATTTTACGATCGCCATAGACATTCTTGTAAGCCTATATAGCAGCTATGGTACAGACAGCTCACTAGCCGTGAGAAAATGAACGTCCAATAATGTGCAGACAACAATATGATATAAATAAATGATTTATTGTGTATCCTCTGTTAATGGTAAATTTCAAGGAGATATTCGGAATCTTCCTAATACGTTTAGTACTGCATCAATGCCATCAAATTCATTTATTCTTTAAACATTTTCTATTATGTAACAAACTTTTGAAAGATCCGAAATGCACTAACTCCATCAGAAGATTTTCTAACCACAAGTAAAGGAAGCTTTTAACCCGCTTCAGATAACACATCTTTTACTGCCAAATTGCTTGCTTGTTCGACTACATGGTTCAATAAATGCTTGCGATTTCTGCCAAGCTGAGACCATTTATGTGAAATGACAGTAGGTACCGAGAAATATAACTGTGATAAATGGTACGAAATATTGTACATTCTGTTTAAATTCTATTTCTCTAACACATAAAATCTATCAACAAACAAGAACGACTTGTTCATGCGTAAAATGACTTTTATATTGGATAGTAGTTCTAAAAGTTCCGGTTCTATCACTTGACATGATGCATCGCCTGCTGCGGGCTCAAGTATAGACACGATTTTCTGGCATGGGTTACGAAATATCAACTGTTTACGTTTGGGAATGACCTCAGATGTCGGCCCCTTCAATGAGGTATTTAGCTTCCAGATAATAGGCCCGGAGCACATACATCTGTATCCACTTAATGCATTGATGGCTATTTCTTTGAAAACTTATGGCTTTTGGAGGCCTACCACTAGGTATGTAGAAGCTTCAGTTCAGTAAGAAAATTTAATCATGTCCACCATGTCGCTTGTGATAGCTTTTCTTAGAATAGACAGAATGCTTTAAAGATGGGCCCAAGTTATTAGTTTCTAAGAATGCAAATTTGTAATATAAAATTCATGAGATCTATTAATTACTCTACGATCTGGAAATTTCATTTGAATCAGGTAATGACTCTTAATTTAACTTTGTAATTTTCATGGAATATTTGTTGTAATTATCCAACGTTTTTTCATTATAGATACATTCTCGCTCCAGTGTATTGTTTTAAACTTTGTAAATTTGCCTATAATTATTTTTTTCTAATATCTTCGGGATCATGGTTCATGTTATTTTTCTCAAGCCAGTTCTTCCTTCTAATAAAAATTCTCAATTTATTATCTGTGATTCACTATCTTCCACCTCTCGACTACAATCAAACTTTTTGGATTATCTGCTGCATTGTAGCAATTTCAATGAAATAATATTATCGATTGCAGAACTTCTTGTTATTTTATTTACAGGAAATAGGTCAGGTCGGTATTTAAAAGAGTATGTGTCTCATAATAAGCTTCTCAAAGTACCGTCCATTTCTTGTCCTCTTCGGATTAGACAGATGAAGGTCAAGCGTCCACAAAAACCCATTTCAATTCATTAGAAAAAAAATTATATGATTCACCCATTAATACAACATTGGTACATGGTCATTTAGAATGTCGTAAAAATCCCAACTCTACGAAATGTAACGGCATCTCTCAAATGGTCAATATAATGGAATAGCACGAGGCAAATAGAAAAAGAAGTTTTGAATGTTGGTATTCTTTTTTTTTCTCTTTGCAACCATTTTTCATATTTATAATTATTCATCTGATGGTGAGAACAACATCAACAATTTCTTTCGTCATTTTATCTTCCTCAAGATATTCCGAAAGAACTCTGGCATTTGGAATCTTCTTTTCATAGCAGCACGTTGGACATGTTCCTTGTACTATGAATCTGCACAATTTCACCAAAGCATTTTGCTAGTTCTGTATCTCTTGTGCGTGGGACTCAAAGAATGATCAATAAATTTATATATTATAAATAAATTGAACTTGGATGGCTGTGAATTATTTTCTTAAATAATGACATTTGTGACAGTTATGTATATTTATTTGTTTGATCAGCGTGGGGTAAATACGGTAACGGCCTACATTGCTTATTTAAAACATCTAAGTGGCACTCCAATAAATACTCAATGCAAAAGTAGCATGACACGAAAATGAGTTGATTATTTTCACTTCTAAAAATATACTCTCATTTGAAGACATCCGTTGTCTTCTCAGCAATGACGTCATTTCACAAGCAAAATTTTATTGTCTGGATAATCTCGTTTCTCTCCCAAGTGCTGTAGCGAACAATAACTCGTGCCGTATAGAGGGAAATCCTCACAATTACGTCAACATGGAAAATCAGTGTTGTTCATTCGTAACCGAGAGAGTGTTTTCACGTTTTCAGTCGCGTTTTCATGTTTCATTCATCGCTTATGCCTACTGAATGTATATATAGGGATATTGAAAAGCACGTTGTGTTAATAAATGTGACGTCATAGCTGAAGTGAAGTTAGTTGATTGAAAATATTTCAAGCGCATTCGAGTGAAAATTGGGAAAACGGTGGTAGAAGCATGAGTATCACACGTGTCGGGAGTGATCCTCTGAAAATTTCATTTATGAAATATACTGTAAGCCACAATAACATTCTATTGCTGACGTAAAAAGTCTATTCTTCAATGTATCAATGCCATAAATAAAGAAAAATCATCATCATTTCTCTACTTACTTATCCTCTATATAATAATGTTTTGTTGCAGTTTCATGTTCATCACATCCGTTAATCAAATATTTGGCAAGTGAGCAAGGGGTCATTGTTTGCTATTATATTGAAACCCCATCGTAAACGAGCATTGGAATGATCATATTCTAATTATTTGTTAGATTTACTCATTTCATTTCAAACTTTTCTGATTGAGGTTTAAGGGGAAGATCCTGGAAAGAATGGATAACCTTGAAATGGATTTCAGCAGAACCTATGAAATATAGGTATCCCAAGTAGAACCCGACATTAATTAGATTGAATCATCACCATTTTCAAATATGTTTTTAACGCTTAAGTTTCCATACATGTTTTAAACCAGAGATGATTAAACTTTCGTCAACGAAAATATTTCGTGCAAATTATGCATTTAAATATAATTTCAAGTTTCAAGTAGGTATTGTTCTTTGCAGTGGCTAGTCAGATGCTGCTTATCAGTACAGTTAACATGACATATAAACGGATTAAACGGCGAAATTCAATCACGTGTGGTTGTCGTGTACGAGAACTTAAAATAAGGTTAAAAAAATCATCTCTCGGCTGCTACTAGGTATAGAAATATTTTTTCCGTATTTGTTTCTGAACGGTCATACGTTCTACCAAGAGCCTTTTCAATATACTTACTATAATTCAGAAAGGTGTAGAGTAATAAATTATGATAGTGAAGGGATAATACAGAGATCCCTTCATTATCATAATTTATTACTATCCATTTTTTTAAGCGGGCTATATTTTTTAAATTATTGTTTGTCTTGGTACGCGGAAAAAAATGAATGGTCACACGTCCTTATTAGTCGATTTTTATATGGATGGAATTTTGAAGCCGGTAGGAAAGTCGTATGGACCACCCATTTTTATACCTATTTGTTCAAACAAATTACTGAAAAAGTGAAATAAACATGTTTTTTGCAAAAATAAGGACCAATTTTATTAGATAGTACCTACACAGAAAAATACAACAAAATATTAATCTTTATCAATATATGACTGCTTAACTTCAAAATCACTAGTACGTACTAATAAGATCAGAATAAATTATATTTTTTGTTTTGCTCCGTGAACTATCTAATAAAATCGAACTTAGTCTTTGTAAAAATGTTTATTTAACATTTATTAATTTTTGTTGCTACCTTTTTTCGGTTCGTTTTTTTTGATTTTTAACATTTCTCAATTTGTTTGATGACTGAATAACATAGCAATAATATAAGCCAAGAAAGAATATATTTGTAAAGACATATTTCAGTTTGTATTGCGCCTATAAGATACTTGCGGCATATAATATAAGGCCCGACTAGTAAGAAGGCCCCAAAATAAACTCCGACACTAATAATGAGTGTATAAATCTGCATTCACCTATATTATTTCGTTTCTGTATTTCTTTTCAGCAAATAGATGACACTCACGATCGAAGTTTTACTTTGAGCGCCAAATATTTTAACCTGTTGCCCAGCAAAACTTTCGTGATTTTTTTGGTATTCCAAAACTTTTGACGAACGGCAGTACCTAGCGCAAGGTAAGTGATGTCTTAGCATATTAATGGTTAAAAAAAAGTTAATTTGTTACTGTTTATTAGATTACTGCTTGACATAACCTTTAACTGTGCAGGTCATAAATAAGGCCCGTACTCTTTGCTAAAAGAAGAAGATCATAATTATATTCACTAGCTCTTATGTACATTCAAAGTACGGCGGTCGAAGATCTTGACGGCTATCGAAACGTGCTCTCATCAAACGCAACTGCAAGTGATTCGTGGTATTGTTTATTAATTGTGCCAGGATGTTTCACAAAATGACGTGAGGCAATGTATTATTTGTCAAATATGGGCCCATGACGAATGTTTGGGATATACCGCATCAGACGATGAAATATACGCATCAACTTCATTTTATATTAATTATATGTTTATTTTTCTTATTTTCAATTTTCAAATTCCGTTTTATAATAAATTAAAATTCATTTCATATTACCTTACAAGAATAAGCTTTATTTGTTATGTTTTCTATAAAATACAGTATATTTTCGTTTAACTGGGCCTTATTTGTCACAGGTACCTTATTCCATTATAATGATGGCTTTATCCACATCTAAAAATGGTATAATTGTTTTATTATTAATGAAATATTTATTGCTATGTATAAAATCGAGATTGCAGTTCCAATTATCTTACAAAATAGGTACTGCTGCTTCGATGCAGTAGTAGTTTCCGATCTCTTGTGGATATTAATTGAAAGTAATGCTATTCAATTAAGGTGCTGAGAGTGGAACACATAAATTTTCATAATTCATATCTGTATAAGTATGAACGTATAACTGTGAATCCGAGCAGCTGCATTCTCATTAGTTAATTGAATTTTATTGCAAAACATCAAACATATTCTCGAGTTTGTGTTTCTACGGATATTTTTTTTCGTTCTTAAAACTCAATATTTTATTATCAGATTATCTTCACTATCAAGAAACACCAACGCTTGAGCTTTATAACTCATCAGGTTTGCTTCCAGCAAAGTTTCTTTGTTCAGGTATTTGAGTTTTCAGATAAACCGTCAGCACACCCTATAAAAAATTACCTTGTCTTTGAGAATATCTACGAAACTATGGTGTGTTTCAAAATGAGAATGTAGTGCGGTGTCCTATGGAACCCATGGTTGCCAGTGTGTGATGTTATGCCGTGGTCGACCAAACATCAGGTATCCTGGATAAATTCTACCGATTTTGTTTAAATTTTATCTCACAATTATTATGTTCAATAATTAATAATGAGAAACTGAATGAATTTCAAAACTACAGAAGAAAATATTGCATGAAAATTTAAAGAACAGCAACACCGGCCATACTGCATTTTCATTATGAAACGCACTGCAATGTGAGTACGTCATCAGCTAGGGACTTTTTAGTGACTTTTTTATTGACCTTCCAACATCATTTGACATTGAGAATGCACAGATAATCTATACAGAGATTATTTTTAAATTTATCAGTTTGAATCTTAAAGTTTTTCAGAGTTGTCAAATCAATCTGTTATTGACTTCAACAAATATGTCAAGTTGCATTTTTATGTTTGTAGGTTATAATGTATAATTATGACATAACTTGTCATTACCAAACCAATCATAATATAGGTTCGTTTATTTATGTCAAATATCAGCTGATTTATATATATACGATTTTACAACGTTGAAAATTTCAGGCTTACCAATTTACCTGTGACGTAATAGAACTGGTTACTAAAATTGTCTATACCTACTGATTCACGATCGGTCGATATGATCGAAATGAGCATGGTACGATTTACAAAATAATAAAACAATAAGATGTCTATGGACGGTTTAATTTTTGTGGAATAAATGAAACTTCTTTTGAAATTGAGAATAGCAATGGCATGCGTGTAGTAAGTACCTAAAGCGAAATATAAGAGCTTATATTAACCCCGACTTAGGAAAAAAAATGTACATTTTGGATTGATTGCACCCTGCAGACTTCTAAAGGACCTCAATTATGTTATAAAATCTATTTTGGTCTCAAAATACACTGTATACCTGTAGGGATGTAATACGTCGGTCAGCCTTTAGTTAAATTAGCAATTCAGAGTCTTATAGGAAGCTTGAAAAAAGTTTACTATAAATTAATATATTATTCTAAGTTTGATCTCTCATATGGTTTATGAGAAAGTATAAACACCCATAGAAGAGTTAGGGTTTAACAAACATGCCTATCGATTTAAAAGTAATTGAGAAACTCTTATTTATCACGCTTTAGAAAACCGTTCTTTGGCTAGACTAGAAAGCCCCCACAAATTTTGGTGATGTTCCAACAATGTGCAAAACCAACCCCCAACCCTCTCATCCTTGATATAAATAAACCCCTATATATATATATATATATATATATATATATATATATATATATATATATACCAGCCTGAAACAATGTTGTGTATATGTATATAATACATACTACCAAGTTGACCTACAAAGTTATCGATTTTATGCAGATTTCAACAAAACATAGTCTAAGAAAACTCGGCGAATTGTGGAAGAGGATTGATTTTTTTTTGCAATAAAATTAATCTAAAATGCATATTTATAACTTTCAAAGCGATAAATAATTGATAGAAGTCTATTTCTCCGTACACGATTGAAATCGAAAAAAGAACAAATATAGCACTTGGTGGGACTGAACAGGATTGCTATAAACAAAAATCCGATTTTCTGCTAGTTGATGCACTGAAAAGTACAAAATAATATAAATTTTATTGGTGCTGGTCCTTTTGAAGTTATGCAGTTGCAGTTAGACTGAAAACTTTTGGCACCAATAGAATAAATATTATTTTGAACTTTACATTGCACCAATTGATAACGTCGGTCCAATTTATGGTAAACAATATTTATTTCACACTTTTGAGTGTCTTTTAACACGAAAACCGTAACTCTATGGAAAAAAATGTTCAATAAAAATGTTGCTACAAATAATCTGGTCATTAATTCTCCATTCTCATTTTTGAAAGAAACTGCAACTTCCACATAGCGAAAATACACATATTTCAAATTTAACATCGCAGAAACTCGGAAACCGTAGCTCTTTAGTTTAAACGTGTCCGGATATTTTGGTATCCTTAATTCTGCCGTCTCGGATTTTCGATTTTCGAGAAAATTTGACTCCTCAACCCCCTTTGGAGCTGGTTTTCGGAGAAGGAGATTTCGGATTTGCGTTTTTATGAATTTGGGACCATTTATCAATCGGAATACGTTTACTATGTAAAACGCGCGCACGAACAAAAAAAAACTCCGTTCGGGGTTCCTCGGTCAATAAAAAAAGGAAACATGTTACCTTTTTCAAAAATTCGACATTGTCGAAGCTGTACCGTATGAACAAATACTAGTTCGATTAAATCTGAAATCTAGCAATTTGTTTAGATAAAAAATGCATTTTTTCTATGACGGAAAAAAGTTTTACATTTTATCGGTTTTGACAGGTGACAAAGTATAACTTTTTACAAAATTACTTTTTCCTACGCGAAATCAGCCATTTTTCACAAACAACCACTAATTTCGCAATTTTTAAATCAAATCACTGAATCAAATTGACAAATATTTGACGACTTTAAAGGTTTCCTTTGCAACGCAGGTCTGATTATTGCTATAACTACAACAGCTTACCAGTTTAAAGCTCCAAATTTCACTTCGACAATTTTTGACTTTATTAAATTTTAACATTATTTCAATATCAAAGCATCGTTTTTCCCATCACAGAAAAAAAATGTGTATTATACACGGGAAGAATACCTAGGTATTAGATGTTAGATGTTGGTTTTTTGTCACACAACCTCGAGCTGAAATATAAAACTTTTTCCTTGTATAATAGATAACTATAGTTGAAAGCTTATTGAAGGCAGTCCGAAGTCGATGTTGTTATTGATATACATGAGATGAAAAACTATAGGGACCTCAAATTTAGGTAGATTTCAAAATTAGAATTCAATAATAAATTCATACCTGGTTTACTGACACACGTCTCAGTCTCTGTATTGACACTTGAAGACGTTGGGTAGATAATTGGGTATGGCTATTAATCAGTTTGAAAAATATTATCACCATTCCACCTTGTATTTGAAGATGTCTCTTGTCTCTTACGTATATTTATTTATAAACCGTTAACGCGACAAAAGTAATTATCGTAGAGCTTCCTTACCATCTTTAAAATACATTTACACTTTTATTATTATTACTATGCATTCGTAATTATTGTCCTTCTACGAATGTTTAGATAGACATTGACTGATCATCTATGAATATAATAGTTCGAGAGCTGATAGACACGAGTAGGTGGTATACTTCTCACAAGGCCATTGGGTCTCTCAAAATCCAACTGAACTAATAGAACATAGTATGGATCGGTTTTGTCGAATCAGAGGATGTCTTGAGTTTGTTATCAAAAACTGTATATGGTTTATTTTACTCTTTTTGATATCTACCGTAACTAGAAGTAGATTTTTTATGAAGTTTTATTTGAAAATTATTTATAAATCTCAGATCATGCCACAGAACGTCAAAGGTTGCTAAATATGTGACATACGTATCCAATATTTTATTTTATTACCTGGTGAAATTTATAAATCGATAAGGTAGCTTCTTAATGACAAATATTTTGTTTGACACGCTCATTATATTTCATCAACTGAATGGATTGAAAATATTTTGGTGCTAACTTCATTTTTTTTTCGAACGAGATTAGGTGAGAAATTTGAATTTGATTTAGTCTAGGTTTCTGACAATTTTGTTTCAATTTCATATCCGAAATCTTTTATATTTCTATTTTTATTTAGGTATGATTCAAGCCGTCCACTTTTCTATTGTGCAATGACTTATTAAGTTGAATGAGCATCAGGGGGAAGTTTTTTCAAAATCATGATTTTTCGATCGTGCCATCATTCGTTGTTGATTTTTTCACTTTATTCGGAAACTTGTTTCTTATAGATTCTCTACTTTTGGCGAGGTTTTCGTAGCAAAAAAACTTACCGATTTTTTATCGTGATTCTGAGTTGTTGAACTTACACCAGACTTTAGAGTTATCGGAATTACCTCATGGTTTCCCAAATATACTTATTGAATCAGTATTTATGAAGACAGATAAGCGTTGCAATGAATATTTATATTGAAGAATCTTTAGCCATTATTAATCAATAGTTTCACATGATTTTCCATCTAGTCAATGTGAAAAGGTTGTGAATGTGTGTAATTATCTCCCAGCTCCATGACTATATATAACTGTAACCTGCTTATGCACATTTATACAGATGGTTTGATTTATTTTTATCGCATGCATGTATGAACATCAATGTTGAACCAATAATTACCATTGACTGTTATTATAATTATTATTGAGAGTGTTTCACTGTCTAGCTGGGTACAATGAAATGTTTAGAAAAAAAAATCATCGAGGAGTTTCTATTTATTTACTATTTAGTTTACGACACACTCAAATCTCCTTTTTAGTGATTTTGATTTTTTTTCTGAATTATTCAGTAGGTATTATAGGTTTGCGGAGACAAGATAATTTTATCATACTAGCATTTTTACTATGTTAACGATCTGTTTACATTGGAAGTGTTGTTATTTTGATGAATTTTATCAAACAATAGTAGAGATTGTGATGGAGTTTTAATTGGATTTGAGATTGTTTTAATGGTGTTTACTGGAAGTTTGCTGTGCAGATGATGAAATCTTAAACCCACATGTGCATGGAGGAGTTATATGGTCATTATAGCTGATTAGTCTAATAAATATAAGAGATATATATGTAACCTTAGACATAGTGCTGCATGTGCAGTTTTTTCATATAAATATACGTAGAGTTGTAATAGAATTCAGATCATTAGTTACTCTTGTTTGAAGCACATCGAATCTATAAATTTGTTAAATACACTTTTGTTAATAAATAAAGTTTTTTTTTAAGACTTAGCAAACAAAGTTATTTAACTGGCGCAGTCAGTAGGATACACCCGGTATCAGTTATCGATAAATTGTGCGGATTTCGTAGTAAAAATCAAAGTGCCAATTGTTAACAGTGATACCGTCTGTTTTCAAACAGTTAAGGTGTAGTACGACAAAAGAGATAGCTGTGATCTCCTGATTTGCCTTTGGATTCATCCACAACAAGTCAGTAACAACCCCAAGGACTTCAAATATAATAGTCTGACTAGTATTTGGAAGTCCACCGGATGTATTGGTCTAACTAGCATCCACTACTAGTAGCTACCCCCTGGACGTGTATCTTCCTGGAGCAGTATCTACCAGATAACGGAAGCCAAACTGAGAAAAGACATTGCTTCTGAGTGAGTTTAAAACTTTTCTTATAGTTGTAATTCCGTTTAATTAAGTTAATTATTGATTTTATATTTGAAATTATTATCTATTAATTTATCTATTGAATATTTATTATTATTGATTTTATGTTTTAATTTTTATTGATTATTTATTATACATATATACTCTTAACTTTATGAAAAAAATTTAGAAATAAAGTACTAGATATAACGTATCCTAGATTTGGAAAATCTTCTCAAAATTTTGATATTGATAACCCAAATATAAATTTTGAACAAATTCAATTAGAAACTATAACTGAATTAGATATTAATTTTACAAATAACTTTACAATGGCCGACGCCTTAAGATCCACGGTTAGTTTATTAAAATGTTTCGATGGTACACCAGCTCGTCTGGAATCATTTATTAAACAAATAGACACCTTTCATGCTAGATATTTCAATAATGACATTACACAACAAGAGTATGTCAATTTAGCCATCAAATCAAAATTAATTAATGCAGCCGAAGAATTTTTATTAACTAGACCAGATTTGGATACTTGGGATCAGATTAAATTGTCCCTTAGACAAAAATTCAGTGATCCAATAACAAGAATCAATTTACAACAACAGCTTATATTTTTAACCAGAAATAAAGACGAGTCTGTCCAAGACTACATACTTAAACTTAAGGCCTTGGTTACTCAGATTAATAATAAATTATGTTTCGAAATACAAAATGTTGAGGCTAGAAATGTTCTTATAACGCAAACTGAATTAACAGCGACTCAAAATTTACTTGCAAATATTACTAATGAATTAAGAACTCTTCTGATTGTACAAAATCCTCAAAATTTAAATGCTGCTATCGACATCATATCTAATTATGAAATTTTAACCAGTCAAAATACTTTTAAAAATAATTTTATCCAAAATATGCCTGCGAAACAAAAACCAATTAACCATACATTTCCGAATTTCCCCAAATTTAGTCAATTTCAATTTCCGAGACCTTTGATCAATAGCAATCAACAGCCTATCAAACATAATTTTACAAATTCTAACAATCAACAACCTGTTAAGCATAATTTTCCAACAACACATCAAGCTTTTGGAAATAAACCAGTCGGATTTGGAAAAAATCCACCAACCAATCTTTTTAAACCCCAACAAAAAACATATCCACAACCAATGTCAGGTGTGAGCATACAACCAAGACGCCCAATTAGCCAAATTAGACCACAGTTCAATAATTTTTCTCAATATAATAATCGATTCCAACATAACAACCAGCCATTTAGATATCAATCTAACCCTCCAAAATATACTTTTGAAGAACTTACTCATTTAGAGAATGAAAATCCTTATCAACAAGATGGTGAATACTCTGAATCAGATTATTATCAAATAGATTCTCCAGATTATTATCAAATAGATTCCCAAGGAACCTCTGATTATTCTAATTATCAGGAAGAACCTGAAAACATTAGCGACGAATCATTCGAACAACTCGAAAATCAATTTGGAAATTTTCGATTACAAGCTTCGGAGAACACAAACCCTGCCTCCAATTGAATAGCTTTCAAATAAATCAGTTACCTTATATAGAAATTCCCAACTTTAAACTTCGTTTATTAATCGATACTGGTTCTCATGCTTCCTTACTTAGACCCTCTGTAGCAGAAACGTATTTTCCAGAATTAACTAAACCACATGTCACTAAATTACAAACTTGTGCCGGATCAAAAAAAGCAAATAGTAAAGCCAATATTCCTCTATTTTTATGTTTCGGAATTTCTCAACCTATAGAATTTATTTTATTTTCATTTCATGACTATTTTGATGGAATATTAGGAATTAAAGACCTTAAGAAATTTAACTTAAATATTGATTTAGAAAATAATTTACTAAGAAATGATTTCATACAAATCCCGCTTTATTTTAGAGAAAATTTTGATCAGTATACTTTCGAAATACCACCTCGTACATCACAAAATGTAAAAATACATACAAAATTGCCAAATAACACCTCTTGGTTAATACCCCACGTAAAAACAAATAATATTGAAATACAACCAACAATCGTTGTAATAAAAAATAATTCTTATATAATAGGAATTACTAATCTTACAGACAAAACTTTTACCTTCTCTTACAATATTAATGAACAACTATTACAAATGCAAACATTCAATGAAGACCAATTTGAAATGTTCCATTTAGAATCACCACAGATCCCTTTGAAAAATAGAAATGAAAATTATGATTTAAAGTCATTGATAAGACATGATCATTTGAATTCTGAAGAAAAAGCCCAATTATTTAAAGTACTTCAAAAATGCAATAAAGTTCTTCATAAACCTGGTGATCCTTTAACTTTCACTAATCAGGTTAAACATACGATTAAGACTACTGATGAAATTCCCGTCCATACCAAAAGCTATAGGTACCCACATATCCATAAGGATGAGGTAAACAAACAAATTGATAAGATGCTTAAAGATAACATAATCCAACCTTCTAATTCCCCCTGGAATTCTCCAGTTTGGATAGTCCCAAAGAAATTAGATGCGTCAGGCGAAAGGAAATGGCGACTTGTCATTGATTACAGAAAGTTGAATGATAAAACTATTGATGATCGTTATCCTCTCCCCAATATAACAGATATTTTAGATAAATTAGGCCGTTCACAATATTTCACTACCCTGGATCTAGCTAGTGGATTTCACCAAATTGAGATGGATCCAGATTCAATCAAAAAAACAGCTTTTAATGTAGAACATGGGCATTACGAATATAAACGTATGCCTTTCGGTTTAAAGAACGCCCCTGCTACTTTTCAGAGAACCATGGACAATGTATTACGTGGACTACAAGGAAATATCTGTTTGGTCTATATGGATGATATAATTATCTATTCTACTTCCCTTCAGGAACATTTAAATTCACTTCAAAAAGTTCTAGAAAGACTGATTTCATTTAATATGACGATCCAATTAGATAAGTCAGAATTCTTAAAACGTACAGTTGAATTTTTAGGACATGTAATTACTCCGGACGGTATTAAGCCGAATCCCGATAAGATATCAGCAATTAAAAATTTCAAAATTCCTCATACACAAAAAGAAATTAAATCATTCCTTGGACTCATCGGTTATTACCGAAAATTTATAAAGAACTTTGCGAAAATTACTAAGCCCCTTACTGCCTGTTTAAAGAAAAATGTCAAAGTCATTCATGACAAAGCTTTTATCGAGGCCTTCAACACATGTAAAAATATCTTAATCAATGGACCTATTCTTCAACACCCTGACTTTACTAAACCATTCTTATTAACAACAGATGCATCAAATTACGCAATAGGCGCCGTGTTATCTCAAGGTAATGTCGGTAGCGATCTTCCAATTGCATATGCAAGCAGAACACTCAATGCAGCAGAATGCAATTATTCAACAATAGAGAAAGAATTGCTCGCGATAGTCTGGGCAACTAAGTATTTTAGACCGTATTTATTTGGTAGGAAATTTACCATTATAACCGACCATAAGCCTCTTCAATGGCTTTTCTCTATCAAGGAACCCAATTCGAAACTTGTTAGGTGGCGCTTAAAATTAGAAGAATTCGATTATTCCATTGCCTATAAAAAAGGTAAGCAAAATTTAAATGCTGATGCTCTTTCTCGACCCCCTATGGATATATATGCTATCGAAAAAGATGATATTTTGACACATATGTCGGCAACATGCGAGAAATTAAAAACTAATGAAGATGACCAGCAACTTTGGCATGATAGAATAAAACATTTTTTTGAAAATCAAGATCCCCTACCTACCTTTGAACCGATGATAAATCTGAAGACAGAATTTGATAAATTTGATCAAAATTGGAAACCAGTCAACGAATCCGAAATAATTAAAGAAATTAATAGTAATTTATTTGAGCAACCTAATGACTATTCCCTAGCTCATTGTGTTTCAGCAGATTTACAGATGAAAAAAGGTATAGCTGTAGTTTTTAAATATAAATTCAAAAATGTGGAAAAATTAATTAAACAAAACGCGAAACCAGGAGAAATCGCAGTATTATTCGATGATAAAAATAATCGTTTTATATACTATCTAGTCACAAAACAAGAATCTTATCAAAAACCTACTTATTACATGCTATGGAAATCCTTACACCAAATGAAGAATCATGCAATTAGAAACAACGTTAAGAAAATTGCAATTCCTAAATTAGGATGTGGTCATGATAGGTTAGAATGGGAAAAAGTTAAATCCATGATTAATTGTATTTTTAAAAATCAGAACATTGAAATCCTTGTATGCCATTTACAAAGAGAACCCAAAATTAATATTATTTCGGATATTCAAATTAAACCCCCACTAACAACGGTTAATGAACCCCAAAATCCTATCCCTGGAACTTCTTTTGACAATTCCCTTATAAACAAAGAAAATAATACTCATGACTCTTCAGAAACAGAAACGATCCATTCTTCTCACGAAAATCCCATTTTAGGAGCTGCTTATGTTAATAAAAGTATTAATGTTTATAAAAATCAAGTTATTTTCAAATGGACAAATAAGGATAAACCCTATGTAACTCATGAAAAATTATTCGAAACAAAGAAACGATTTTTCATATTTATCAATGATAACCCTAATACTATAACAATTCAAGAAACTCTAAGAGATTATTTACCTCCAGATACATATTGCTTATATTTTCCTCATAAAGAACTAGAACCCTTAATTCTACGAATTTTTCAAGAAACTTTTAGGCATAATACCTACAAGCTTGTAATTTCTAATACATTACTTGAAGATGTAACCAACTTAGAAAAACAAAAAGAGATAATTAAGCGATATCACACTGTTAAAACTTCTCACAGAGGAATTACAGAAAATATTAAAAACGTTAAACAATTTTATTATTGGCCAACATTGGAAAAAGATATTATAAATTTTATTAACACATGCGAAATCTGTCAAAAATCTAAATATGACAGACATCCATATAAAGTAATTTTTAAGCCAACACCAATAGGACAGAAACCATTTGAACATCTTTACATTGACATTTATTCCTTTATGTCCCAAAAATATTTGACAATAATTGATAACTTTTCAAAATTTGCAGCAGCTTACCCCTTAAACGAGAACTCTATTGAAATCTGTCAAAATTTAATAAAATACTTTTCACACCATGGTATCCCTAATATTATCACAACAGATAATGCCCAAAATTTTAAAAGTAATTTAATACAGGATTTATGTAAATTATATCATATTGAATTACATTTTACAACTCCATATAATCCAAATTCCAATTCACCCATTGAAAGATTCCACTCAACCCTTAAAGAAAGCTTAGTTACATTAAAACAAGACCATCACACAAAAACCAATCAAGAACTTATAGACATTGCTATACTGAATTATAATAATAGCATTCACTCTTCTCACGAGTATACACCTTTTCAAATTATTAAAGGAAATCTTAACTATCAATTAAACTTTGAGAAAAATCTGAACCAGATTCAGACAGATTATATTTATGAATTAGCTCAAACCTTAACAGAACTGAATGAGAATATTAATTTGAAACTAAATGCCAAAAAAGCTAATGTTTTATCAAAGTTAAACAATAATCGTGAAGATGACCCTGAAATTCCTGAGGGAACTCATCAATTTTTGACTACCCCTCAAATAATACATAAAGACAAATTAAAACCTAAATATTCGAAAGAATTATTCAAAGGACAGAGACATCCAAAAGACATTAAAAGAAGATAACTCTTTTACAGAACAATGAACATTATCCTTCTGGTGATATTGTTACTCCCTCTAGCCAGCACCCAATATCAAATAGAGAAGCTGACGAATCCTGTGTTGCCCATCAAATTAGGAACTACATATATTGTTAATAACTATCATCACATATATTATCATGTAAATCTAACCAACTTCAAAAGATGTGCAAGAACGACTAAATTAATATTATTAAATATTTCTAATACATTGAAAAATCAAACAAACTCCTTGTATGACCTATTATTAGTAAGAACCAATAATTTACTAGAACACATTAGAACAACTGAAGAATTTATAAATCACTATTCTTCAAAAAGAATTAAACGCGGATTACTTAATGTGGTCGGAACAGTACATAAATACCTTTACGGGACTTTAGATGCCGACGACGGAGAAAGGTACGATAATTATATTAAGATATTGCAAGAGAACCAAGATACCTTACAACAAGACATTTCGTCCACTCAAACTATTCTTAAAAAAGTAACTAAAACTATCGATACACAATTAATTAATATTAATCAGAATCAAAAGCAAATACAAAAAAGATTAAATGAACTAATAAAATTAACCGAATCAATGATGGAGTTTATTTTATTGATTGATAACATTGAAAATAATATTCGGACCTTAGAAGAAATACGTACGAATCTCCAAACTGCAATTAACTTTGCTAAAGTCAACGTGATGCATTATAGTATTCTAAAGTACAATGAATTAAAAGAGGTTGTCTCTAAGATTAAAATTGAAGAAAGAATACCGTTTGATAATATCGTTAAATTCTATGAAGTAGCACATGTCGATGTAACTATTAAAAATAACATAATTATATTTTATATTGCCATACCATTAATAATTAATAAGCCATATATGATGCATCGATTATATCCAATCCCCCTAGACAACAAAATAATGATTTTAAAGAATCCCTATATTCTAATATCTGTAAATGATTATTTTAATATTAATAAAAGATGTAAAAAGATTGAAGAAATAAATTTATGTCTTGAGAGTCAGTTGAGTAAGAGTGAACCTTGTGTAGCCAAAACGATTAATTTAACAAATCATTGTCCCTTAACCCCAATTTATCATAAAGAAACGTCTATAACTCAATTACCAGACAACTCTCTTATAGTATTGCCATCACCAACAGAGAAATTATCCTTCCAATGTCCAAATCAACAAACTATCGAAACAATTAATGAACCATCTTTAATAATTCCGCAACAATGTATGGTTAAAATTAAAAACAAACATTTTGACTCGCAAGAAATAAATACTATAAATTTAAGATTGAAATTACCACCAGTACAGATAGATAAAGCTTTAATTCAAAGGATTGAACCGCTACAATTAGAAGAAATAAACTTAGATTCTATTCACGATGACCTAAAACATATTGACACCCTTAAAATTCACCCCCTTAAACACTTTACTGTAGAAACAGGAGTTTCTGTATTCAGTGTAATATTTATTATCATAATTATTGTAATAATTATAATTATATTGTATTATTATTGTAAAAATAAACGAAAACCTAAAGTGAGCATAGAACTCAAAACCCTCGAAAAGGTTACCCCCTTTTCTCAAACTTAGGAAGGGAGGAGTTATATGGTCATTATAGCTGATTAGTCTAATAAATATAAGAGATATATATGTAACCTTAGACATAGTGCTGCATGTGCAGTTTTTTCATATAAATATACGTAGAGTTGTAATAGAATTCAGATCATTAGTTACTCTTGTTTGAAGCACATCGAATCTATAAATTTGTTAAATACACTTTTGTTAATAAATAAAGTTTTTTTTTAAGACTTAGCAAACAAAGTTATTTAACTGAGGTGTCATTTTATTATTTGTTTGTAGTTTTTTCTAGAATTCATAAGTCGAAAAATAGATGTGGAGTGCCTTAAAAATATGGTTTGGGATGACCTATTAAATATGCTTTAGCTATGATATGAAAAGAAAGTTCCGATATAACAAACATATTTCTATTAATTTTATTGCATGCTATTACTGAAAATAATTCAATTATTTGAATATTCTGAGGCATGAAAAGCACTCACGAGATTGAAACTATGAACTCCGATTCAAATTTATTAAAATATTTGTATTCAATAGAGAATATTTGCTTTTAGTTTTTTTAATGTTTTCCCGCTACTCAAGTAAGAAATGTAAAATTTTCGGTTTTCGGTATTCATCAGATGTTTTCGATTCAAAGGGCCCTCAGTCCAAATAAAATTTTCAGCCATTACTCTGTCTATCTGTACCAAGATTAGCTGAAACGTGTTTCGCTTAAGCATGTGGCGCGAAAACGGCCCAGACGATTTTGATGAAATTTTTCAAGAACATTTTGCTTCAAGCCCTTTTCCACCTATTATGTTGCTTAGCTTCGAGAAAAAGCAGGAAAAGATGTTATACGCAAATGAACTTCTCTAACTGAATACATATTTTAGTCGAATGTTTCCTCTTACGTCAAAATTGAATATGAACATTTGTTTGTCTGGAACGCTGATAGAAATGAATGGTCACTCTATCTAATTACACGATTTTTATATTCCATGGAATTTGTTTGAGGGAGGTAGGATAGACGAGGCACCAGATGTTTCTTTTTATAATGATGTTTTCATTAAGGATCTCTGGAAAAGTTGAAGCTAAAAATCAAATGAATCAATAAAAAATGGCTGTTACATAATCGGAACTTTTTTGGAGCATTTCTAAAACTTTCGAATTTTGATTTATTATGACCATTAAGAAAATCGATCGATCTTCACACGATTGACTTAAAATCCAAATTTTAAATTTAGTAACGATATTACAAAATATATCAATTTGGAACAGAAAATTCTCAACGAGAAGCTGCTCCACAGATTTCTAAGAAAACACAAATCCTCCTAAAATCCCTTTTATTCAATTGAAGGAACTCTGAAATGTGGAGATATTTAAAACTTTTGTAACAGCAAACTCTTTACAATAACTTCCTCTTGAAAATTTTACAATAATTATTTTCTCCTAAAAGATTCTAAATTTAAAAGATTGACTATGACTATGAGTTGCGGCTATTATTGGTAATTTGCGTGGTGATGAAATATTTGATGACATAATAGTTGAAAAGATGATGATAATTTCGGATGCCTATAAAGAATAATTAATTAAATGATTATTCTTTGTATACTATATGTTTACTCACGACATGGGTAAATAAATAATTTCGATATGCTTGGATTCATGAAATTATATGAATGAGTTCTTCTCAATTTGCAAATCACGTATTAAGATTAAGTTTAATTTTTGTTATCGAAAGTGTGTTTTAGAAGAAGAAAAGAACATAAATTGAATAAAACAAATTTGAACAAGTTGAAATGAAATTGAAATTGTATAAATATACATAAAATTAAAGAACTTGACTGATCAGAATCAGAAGTGTAGAAATTTATTTTATGTTTGTTGAAATCTCTCATAAATCTTGTAACTTATAAATATTAATTCAATACTAATAAGATACTTGATTGAACAGAGCAATAAATTAGCATATAGCTGACTAATATGTATGTGCTTTTACATGTAAAAATTTAAGTTCCAAGAATTTTCCACATTTCTAGAAAAAATATTTTATTCGTGTAGCACAATCTGGAAACAAATCTTTGATTGATATCATCGTTTGACTCTTGGTTCATATGGACATGTGACCGACGAACCCCGAACGGAGGAGGTATACAATTCGACTGTCTGCTTTTTTTTTGTTTGTTCACGCGTGGTTTGTAGTAAACGTATTTTGATTATTTTTTATTCATGTGAAAGAGGAAGATTGAAATTGGGTCCCATATTCATAAAACGCAATCCGAAATTTCCTTCCCTCCGAAAACCGCCTCCGAAGGAGGTGGAGACGGCAAATTTTCTCGAAAATCTGAGATGGCACAATTAAAGATAGGACAATATCTGGAAACGTTTAATTCGAACATTTTTTTCAAGAGATTTACGGTTTTCGAGTAAGAGGTATGTTAAATTCTCTAATATGTGTATTTTTGCTATGTGGAGGGGCGATTTCTTTCAAAAATTGAAAATCTGTGGGTACTACATGAAAGACCTAATTATTTGTAGTAACATTTATTGTGATCATTTTTTCCTTAGAGTTACGGTTTTCGAGTTACAGCAGTGGTAAAATGGAAACATTTGAAATATTTATCCTATGCGTATTTCCGCAGCGATGTTTTAAGATCTCAATCATAACTAACAACTACAAGAATATACGTGAATAATAGGGTAACTATTATCTTCACTGTTATAAGTGAACCTTCAACGATTTTCGTGACTAAAGTTACACTCAAAGTGTGAAATAAATATTTGTTACAAAAAATTGGACCGACGTTATTAATTGGTGTAGTGAAAAATACAAAATAATATTAATTCTATTGGTACTTGCGAACTTGCTGCCAAAAGTTATCAATCTAACTGCAACTGCATAACTTCAAAAGTAACAGCACCAATAAAATTAAAATAATTTTGTATTTTTCAGTGCACCAACTAATAACCTAAATTCGCAAAAAATATTAATATTGTCTATAACTAATAGATTATTTTTGTGTTTCAATTAACCAATAGTTCGGCGTACCTACGTTCTTAGTAATTTATGTAGAAAAAAAACTAATAGTCCGCAATAACTAGGCATTTAGATTATATAAATATAAACGTAAGTTTGTGACCACTGCTTTACAGAAACGAGTCAAACAACTTAACTATGCAACAAAAGACTAAAATATACGCATAGGGGAGTGCTGAGCAATACAGAAGCGATTTTAATAATGGAATGTGAAAATTGGAAGGTAATTAAGAGACCAAAACAAATACAAGTGAATTGATCAGGTCACCTTATGAGGATGTGCTTGGACAACTGAAAATTGAATCCAGGAGATACGTGATGAAGAAGGACTTATTGCTAGATAAAATCCATATTAAATGAAAGAAAGAGCGGGATTGAGGTCTACGTTCATAATATGTGAATTGGTTACCGTCATTTTATTCATCAGAATACTATGCTCTTTATCTTGGGAAAACTTATCATTAAATTTATATTTTAAACCTGTGGGTTTCCTCTATACATTTGTTTTATGAGATTTTCTATTTATTCTGTGGCTGATTTTCATGTACATGATTCTTTGTTACAAATTAATAAGACGACAGGGAATTGGTGGTTTATGAACATTCAGCAACCAGGAATAATGAAGAAACTGACTTTGAACTAATAAGAAAATGAAATAATTATCTCTTAAGTTTTTGTACATCAACAGTTCTTCGTTAGATTTACACTCATACTGGGTTAATATTGAAGATATTTATTGCAAAATAAATACTTTTAATTGCTTTTCTTTGATGTTAAAAAATCCAAAGTTCTCTCCTAATTTGATCATTGTTTCCTGTGATGATCTTCAGAATCCAAGATCAATCCATCGTTTTAAGCTGTAACTTACAAGTACAGTAGGTCTGTTGGAGATTTTTGGGTGTGTGTAAAAATCACGCTGTTAAGTATTGGACGAATTTTAAAGAAACTTGACTTTGTGACAGCTTGCTTATACCTTGGAATAATATTCTAGATGCTTTTTTTATTCCCAAAAATGAAAGGGTTTATCCGTACGATCAAAAACATTATTTCAAATAAACTTCAACCGTGATATCAAAAAAAATTATCGGGGTCATTGAAAGCAAGTCAAAATTTAGTTGTCCTGTGCTTCCTTCTGTTTTTTTCTCGTAATAAAAAAAGTACATGGGCTATTTTCATTTCAACTGTTACTGTCCAGATCATTTGTTGGATTCATTCAATTTGCTAGTTTAATACTTTATGGAAACCACTATTTAAGATAATTCAGACAAATTTTGAAGTGTCTATACCCGGCGGAAGCTAATCTATAAATTTTACATAATGAATTATTGTCGCGTCTGGAATATATCTTAAGAGATGTCATAATTTATTTATAATTTTCAAGCTTAAAACCTTAAAATTTTGTCTCATATATCTTGAATAGCGCTACACCTAAACCAAAGATTAGAAATACCAATCTTTGCCTAAACTGTATCGTCTACATGCAACATTTTCTGTGGTGCGACTTTTACAGTTGTGACTGCGTTAGACTTTTGTTTAACACATTTCTAGCAAGAAGCATAATTCGATTCCTATGAGATCTTGAAATGGGGTGAAGCAGGAATAGGTTATAGAAAATAACTTATTTCCCAATTATAAGTTTATTAATATTATTCATTAGCGTCCTCTTATCCATCCTAAATGTATCCTTGAATTTTTATTAAATACACCCATTATCTTTTGCAGCCGACACAAAAAACTTGAAATGCTATAAATCCATAAAAGTAGATATTGTTATTTTAATCTTTGTCTCATTATTATTGCTATATTCAGGTGCTGTTTCACGGCATATTTGTAGAGATTTCCATATATCTCAAAAATTTGCATGTTGCATTTAAAATTGTTATAGAAGTTCTCTTTGAAAGACGTGCTACATGAATAGTTGAGGATGTTCAAGCATTCAAGTAGCAAATCAAACCAATTCCTAACTGTTAAAACTTGAAACGCGCATGCTCATAACCATATAACTCAGCTTGGGTTTGGTTTGAGTTGGTGCTCGAACATCCTTATTATTGTAAACTCGGCGATTTTTAGCAAGACAATGAAAAACATTGTAAATCATCTATTTTTAACTTGAAAGCGTAATCTGTGGCAAAAAAATCACAAACGCAATGTTATTATTAGACAACGAAGACGACAGTATCAAAAAAGGAAAATACTATATCATATACCATATGCATATTATTATAATAGATGTATTACGAGTATGTACTTCGAGGGGTTTACCACTTCGTGTAATTATGGGACAGTACCCATGAAATCACCTTGAAATCACGTGTAATCACAATGTTCGTATGTATCAATGTAATCATCCTGAAGTCTTGTGAAATCATATGTAATCAGGTGTAATTATCATGCAGTCTTATGTAATTATCATGTAGTCACGATGAAATCACTTGCAATCATCTGTGTGGGTTGCCTAAGCTTTGGTACTTTTGTGGTGTTTTCGTTGGTAGTACTTACTTTCATACTGGCAAAACTAATAGTAGCGCCAAGTACATAACGTTATGTGGCGCCAAGTCGTGAATCGAGCAAGGTAAACAGAGCACTTTTCCCAAATTCGCAATTGCAAACAACATATTAACAGTACACAAGATAAAATTGGCAGGCTTATTCTTATGTTATTTTATTCTGTCTTGGCTCGTTTTATGGTGTCAACAGAACACACCCGTAAAGGTGCAAATAAGGTAGGTAAAAATGTATTTTTTCTAACGTCTTTGAATTGAAGTTATATAAATATATAGTATACCTATATTCTCTCCAACATACATATCTACTCATATTGTACCTTTAAAACCTAATCTCCGGGCTAACTTACTTTAATTACCTATGTTGCAATTAGTGATGAGACGGTGAGAATTTTACCATCGTGGTAACCGCCGGAATATCTTCCGGGAATACCCTGTTGAGTTTGGGAATTCCCAGTTAATACGAGCGTCAAATGGGAAGTGCTTTGGGTTAGGTAGGTAATATCTGCGAATTAAAATGCAACTCTAGATCTGTTTTATTATATGGGTTTAGGAATAAATTTTGTAAATCTGGCCCTGAAAACTTAAAAAGTTTGGTCTGCGAAAGCATTTCTTTTTAAATTGTTCTAAGTGGGTAATACCAATTTTTTCACCGAGTAATATTTCAATAGAAATTCATTCCCGTGAAAATCTATCACTAATTGAAATACAAATGGTAAAGAAGTTAAGAACGTAACATGGGATGTCCTTTCTTAAGTAATAAATAAACAATTTACGTGTTCTTCACAGCGTTGGGCGCGAGGTTGGGCGGCAAACATTTGTTGTCCATTTTGTAGTAATAATTATAAAACTCAAAAACACACATACGGAAACCATAATCAGAGCAGGTGGGTTAAAGCAAATTTTGAGCGTCATGTAAAAAGTCATCTATTAAATGATAAAATAACTGACAAAAAGCAAAGTACGAAACAAACCGCAATAATGACATATTTAAAACGACCCAGAAGTTCTTCGGTAACTGAAAATGGAAATGTGGACAGTACTGAAATTCACAATGTAATAAGACTTCAGGAAAATAACAGTGAATGCAGCACTGAAAATAGAATGCTAAGTATTAACTTAGATACTGAAAGCACCAAAAAGAGTAAACGTCCCAGAAATGTTAATGTTATAATTAGTGATGAGGAAGATGAAAAGTTGAATTCGGGGGAATGAATTCCTGGAACACAACAGGCGCAGGTTCCAGGAAGACGATACGCGCCAAACCAAAAGATAAAAGAACACGACTTTATAAAATTCGAAGACGATTAAACAGATGTATCACAAATTCACAAACAAGAATACCGGACTTTTTCCAAATTTTAACAGTTGTACAACGAGTTACCCGCGAAAACGCCGTTTTAAAGCAATGCGTGAATGATTTGTCGCAAACTCTGTCTTTGAGAAAAAAATGCGATATCACTAACGAAAATGAAACAGCAGTTTTATTGCAAACGTTAATTAATTCTGCAACGAAAAATGCATCTACCCATAATGGTAGCAAGAGATATACAGAACCGCTGAAACTCTTCTCGACTTACATTTTTATGTTGGGTGGAAGGTTATTATACGAAACAATGTATAAAAATCTTCCAATACCTTCTCCCACGTCTATCAGCAGATATTTAAAAGAATGCGGTCCAAAAATTATAGAAGGAGAATTGCGTATTAGGGAGTTGAAAATGCATTTAAAGGAACGAAATCTGCCAATGGTTGTATGGCTTTCTGAAGATGCCACACGGATTACTGGCAAAATACAATACGATCCCTCAACAAATCAGTTGCTAGGACCTGTATTGCCATTGGATGGACATGGCATGCCAATAAAGTTTTCATTTCCAGCTCGGTCAGCTAGGGAAATAGAAAATTGCTTTGAACAAAACAACATATCGTCACTGGTTTATGCAATTATGGCTCAGCCTATCTCTGAAAATGCACCTCCATTTTGCTTGGCAATATTCGGAACTGATAATAAATTTAGTGCCGAAAATGTCCAAAGAAGATGGAAATTTATTCAGAATGAACTGGAAAATGTCAATATATCGGTGCTAGGATTTTCGTCAGATGGCGATCCACGTTTACTGAAGGCAATGCGTCTCGAAACACAATTGGGAATCAGAGATCCTAACTCAAACTGGCCCTACTGGTTCAACATGCTTTCTTCTGAGACCAATTTTGTTCAAGACACAATACATATTGCAACAAAGCTTAGAAACAGATTTTTAAAACCATCCATTTTGTTACCTTTTGGAACTAAACTTATTTCTGTGAGTCATTTAAACATTTTAATTGAGCTGGTTTCAAAGGATAAACATTTACTTACCTTGAGTGCCATAGAACCTAAAGACAGGATGAATTTTGAGTCGGCTAGGAAAATCTCACAGCTACATGTCCAGTCACTGTTAATTAAGCACGTTCCAGATTGTGAAGGTACGGTTTCATATTTGAAAATACTGAATTACATAATTTTTTCCT
Source organism: Crioceris asparagi (assembly GCA_958507055.1). Classification (NCBI taxonomy): domain Eukaryota; kingdom Metazoa; phylum Arthropoda; class Insecta; order Coleoptera; family Chrysomelidae; genus Crioceris; species Crioceris asparagi. The sequence continues at coordinate 60,246,882 of OY293829.1, read as the reverse complement.
ACGAAGATCCTTCTTTAACACCATTGGAGAGAATTTCAAATTTGTGGTATTGTGTTTTCCTTTTGCATATGTGGCGCAACTGGATCAAACGAAACGACCATTATACTCTGGCAGATAACTTTTTGAGTTTAAATTGTTATACTTGCATTGAGATGAATGCCCATAGTATGATAAGTGTGGTACAGAGGATAAGAGATTTGAATAAACCGGATTTGTTCATTCCGCCACTTTTTAGCAGCCAACCATGTGAAAGGTTTTTTAGACAAAGTCGTTCGATGTCTACTACTTACTCCACAATTGTGAATTGCAGCTTATTGGAAATTATTCACAGAATTAAAAAAAATCATTTACAAAATGATATAATTACAACCAAATTGAACGAAAAAATGGAATTCCCAAGGTTAGAAAATAAAAAAAGGAACATTTTTGTACCTACTTCATTACCCAGTAATAATGAAATTACAGAAACGGTAGAATTGGCAAAGAAAAAGGCAATTCTCGATGGTGGTGCCTTTGGATTTGATCTCACCGACTTAGATTGCACACTACCTGTTTTAGACAATATACTGGCTGATCGAGTGGCTGACACTAGTAGTATAGACATTTTCCAGGAAGAAGAAGATATTCCAGTCAATCAAAAGATACAGGCCTCTTGCTCTGAAACCGAAGAAACTTTAACAGAAGAGTCTGAGGTAATAATGGTGGCAGATGTTGTTGAAGACATGTCTAAGCTGTCGTGCATATCTGAAGGCGGAATTAAATTAAAAGATTACGGTGATGTCAGCCTTGTGCTGGACGAAGCTAGTCCATTCACTGTTGTGACGGATTCAAAGGGCAGTGAAATAGTAGTTCGAAAATCATCCATCTGTTGGCTGCTGAACAAAAATTGCCATCGTTTAAGTAATGATCGGTTGCAACGCGTTATGGAAAATGAATTTCGTCCCTCTGTTAAGCGTAAACCATTTAGCGCATTTGGTACACTATTGCAACCAAGCTGCAAAATCTGCGAAGAGATTACTGTAGGCGAATGGTGTGTGTTCAAACAAGAGTATAACAATATACCCCTTTTAGGGTTAGTTTTGAGTTTTTCTTACCTCCAGGGCAGAACTGGAAAATCTAAAGAATTTTCCAAAGAAAGTGCTTTCGTAAATTGTAGCTCAAATCGAGCAATCGGTGTTTTGTGCTCATGGTATAATTTTGATAAGGTAGGGCTTGTATATCCCGCATTATTGAAAAATCACGGTTACGTCAACATCACACAATACCTGTGTACCATTTACAATCCCTTTATGAGTACAAGCACTGATAATGAGAATAAACTCCAACTACAAAACGATATTTTAGAAAAAATTATGTCATATATTCCCCGTATTTCAATTAAAGATAACGATTATGTCATCGTTCCATTTGAAGAAAATAAGTCAGTTAAATAGTACATAGGTGTTGTACTCTCTTGCGGTGAAGAAGAACACACTATACAGTTCATGAGAAAGATAAAAAATTATTTGTTCCATTTTCCCAAACAAAACGATACTTGTAAAGTGATTAGTACCCATATATGCTGCAAACTATCCAACCCAAAAGTGATTCGTAATAAGTATTTATTTTCTGAATCGTTACTTGATAATTACTCATTAGAATAGTTAAAGTTAGTATTTATTCAGGTACTTCTTAATTCTTACCTATCATATAGGTAAATACTTATTTTTTGTTGTGTTTGAAATATGTATTCTACACCTTAATTATTTCTAGAATTTGAGAATTTATTTTTTGTTTATGTATGCAAATTTTATTTAAGTTGAACTGTTGTATCGGAGCAATAATGTTACTGCAACGTATATCTCGACGTATGTAATAAATCTTTAAAAAAAACTTGTTTTCATTTACCTACCTACCAATTTGTATTTCTATATAGCATTTATGTAGATGCAAACGTATAAACAAATATTTATATTTTGGGATGAATAATATTAAATACCTCATGGCTATTGCCTGCAAAAGTAAAAGAGACGACTGTAAAACTCGAGGTAAAAGTAATACGAACGATAGGTAAGTTTCGGTGAAATGGTATTCTGGCAACATGAAATCACTTTGCAGTCATGTGTAATCGTGTAATCCTACCACAACTTCATGTAATCATCATTAGTAATCTCGATTGTAATGCCATGCAGTCTCTGTAATCATGCAATCATCATGAAATCTACACGAAATCATTGTAATTATGTTAGTCATCGTATGATCAAGTGAAATCATGTAATCCTGGGACACCTTTTATGATAGTGGTAAACCCCTCGATGTACTTATTTATAGATTCATTCCACAATTTACGATATCGCGATTTCATCTTTTTCCCAGTGGTGCTCTCATTGACTCCGTCACAAAACCATGACGTCGATGGTACAGCATCAAACAGAAATTATAATAGATAGATAAATTTCGTCATTTTGGAATACTTCTATAACTGTACAATTTTTGGTATTATAATTTCATATAATAATGTCATAAATATTTTGAAGAATGTATTCTTTGTTGGTTTTAGTTACTAAAGGCATTGTTGCTATTGGTTATTTTGTCAATTTGATAATATTAATTCTGTCTTTCTCTAAACTCTATAACTTGAATGCATGGCATTTGAAACAGGCTCCAATCATTTATCACCGTTTCACGTTCATTTAATTATTTTTTACTCAAAAACAAGTAGCCTGATATTATATGATATGGAAAATATTGACAAAAGTCCGTCAATTATTACACTCGTGAAATGATAACAAAACGGCTTTTACAATAATATTGCTACATATACAGGGTGCAAGGGAAATATATGTAGTAACTTGACTTAACAGTAAGGCAAAAAATAGAATCAAATAACAATAATTTTTCATCAGAATATCAGAAGTAGTTTTTCCCAAAAATAATATAGATTCTGAGTAGTAATAATTAAAAATTAGTTTGAATGTTCTATCATATATTTTTTAAATTTGTAATTTGATATTCTGAAAGGCAAATATGAATAGTCACTAAAAGTATGGATATTCTTTCCGTTATCCATGCGGAATTATCTGATATTAAAGTATTTTGAACTTGGCTTTATAGTTATAGAAGCAGTTAAACCAGCTTTCTAATATTTAATAAATAAAACATAGATGCATCGTCGTTGCTGAACGCACATAATATTTCCTTTCATACCCTATAAAATCTCAACTGTATGCTAGGGGAGTTAGGCCTAATAGAAACAAAAATAGTTATTACAGTTTTGAACATGATTGATTAAAATTTAGATTATTTAGATAGTTTTTGGTAATCCTACATACTGTCAGCTTTAATTTGGTGTATCTATGTGTATGTTTTCTTGTGATAAAGGGTCTAAAACAATGACCACCTTTTATGGCGTTTAAATAATGTAATATATATGATAAACTTTACGAGAGTTATATCTTCGTACTCTGTATACAGTGACACTCCTTATGCCTCTTTTATTTAATTATGTATTATGGAAAATTGCAAGATGTGGTATGCGGAAAAAGAGCTGTAATAATAACTTTTGATAATTTTAAATCAATAATTGTAGTGTGAAAAAATAATTATAACTTAGGAATTTACAAGTAATTCAATACATACAATATCATTTATAGATATTAGTTAAGTACAGGTTTATATAGCTAGTTGCGTGATTGATCCTTATAGAGTCGCCCTGCCTATACCTAGCTGTAATCTGTGCGTGTACATAATAAGGGTATTATTTCTTAAGTGCAAGATTTTATTATTATTTTTCTTCCTTTTATTAATTATTATTATTGAGTTCATGTAGTTATTTGCACTTCAACAAAACCAAAAAAAAATCAGTCTTGAACGAATGAAAATTTTGAGTGTATATTTAGTCATCAAAATCGTTGAACGTTCTCTTATACCAGAGAATATAGTACCTATTATCTATCACTTACCTTTATAAATTCATTGCATATACATATAATTCAGAGATCTCAATACATCGCAAGAAAACACATATTTCAGATATTAGCAATGCTTTAACTCGGAAGCCGTAGGTACATTTAAAAAAAATCCAATTTAAATGGTATTGGATAGACCAGGTCTCTTCTTTAATTCGGCCATCTCAAGTTTTCAATTTTTGAGAAAAATATGCCCTCTCCACATAGCGGAAACACACATATTTCATACTTAACCACTGTGTAACTGAGAAACAGTTTTATTTTTGAAAAATATCCAATTTAAATATTGCTGGATATGGTCTCTTCTTTAAATTTGCCATCTCAAATTTTCGAAATTCAAATTCAAATCGCACCTTTTGGTGACAGCTTTTTGGGGGAAGGAGATGCTGGATTTAAAATTTGTTTAATATGGGAGAATTTCTCAACCCTCTTCCTTCATTTAAAAAAGATCATCACGTTTACTATATGAAGTACGCCTACGAACATAAAAAAGCACATAGTAGAATTGTATACCTCCTCCTTTTGGGAAGTCGGTCGAAAATTGGTCCATCAGTTCTCGATATAATCTTGGCACAGACACACATATAGGTCAATGGATGACAATACATATAGGTAGCGGTAGGAAGTATTAAAAACATAATAATTGAAAATACAAAATAACAATATTTCTATTGGTACTAGGCATCTGAGCAGTGATAGATACCTTTGAACAGACTTCTTTATATTGATTATTTCCATCGTGTTATCTGTGATTTAAGTAATTATGTGTGTAAAAGTTATCATATACGATTAGGTAATCAAGATTATGAAAATCACTCAGGATCGAATTTGGTTCCAATAAACGATCAGATAAAACATGCTCATCCAATACCAAAGATTAAACAAACCAATCTTTGCCAATACCATGATAAGCTTTGTGTGGTAGAATTCAAATCAATGTTGACTGAATAAACAATAACTGCGGAGGGATGTGAGCAACTAGATCAAATCAGGAAGGTAGAATGCTTTAAAGAAGAAAAAGTAAGTTAGTCCAAAATAAATTAAAAAAATGGTAAAATAGATAGACCAATAATGAGGTTGAATAAGATATAAAAAATGAAGGAAACAGCGCTGAATTATGTACAATATGATTAATTGCAGAACATTGTCCAGAATTTTAGGAAAACTTGCTACAGAGTGACACTCACCCAGGATTGCAGCTAGAGCTTCAATTTTCAACGAAAACTTATTCCTTTTTGGGCAAAAATCAATTTTTTTCTAACGCAAAACAAATCACTGTAGACTTGGAGAATTGGAGACGGAAAACGTCTGATCATAAACTGGGCCAACTCACCGACTCTCCGTCTATAATCGAAAACTTTCGCTATGACCTCGACACTAGCGCTTCTAACAGCTGGACAAGGACGCCAACATCCTTTAACAATATGTTGATCCAACAGGTGCAAAAGGGATAGCAGTAGGGGTGACGCGGCGAACACACGGATCAATAGCCGCACATGTGACGTCACATCGGCAATATGGTGACGTCAATATGACGTCAGTCCCACAGAATGGAACACACCGAGCTAGCGCCGGAGTCTCGGCTATTAATAACGTATAAATGACTCTGACGTCATTCTAGCCGTCAGCGTTTCGCTCTCGTTCAGTTAGGCACTATGTGAGGGGGATATTTCCGCTTTTTTATTGAATTGTTGGGCGAATGCTATGGTGAAATCATGTGTTATGTGTATCAAGTTGGCAGGTCATTATACTGGATCATAGATAAAATTTCAATCACATAAAATTGGAGAATCATTTGATCCAGGTAGGTATATTGACCGATTTTAGAATAACAGATATTGAAGATGCAGATGTATCTTATAAGATAGAATTAGATAGAATTGACATTGAAAAGAAAAAAGAAGACTGAAAGGTAAAGTATACAGAACTCCATTGAGAATAGAAGTTGAAAGTCACAGTACCATATAGACTGCTGTTGAAGGTATATCGTTTATGAATTAGACTGTACTAGTACTTCCAAACTGTAACTGAATTCGAATCACTAAATTCTGGAGATAATAATTATTAACATTTGAATCGTAATCACCATTTTTGTGTAAATAACATTAAAAAACTGAACACACCAAGTTAGATGAGGATGAAGAGGAAGTCAAATATATTAAAAAATATCTGCGATTCTCGAAGAAGGTTGGGACCTTGCTCCAATGGAAATGCAAATGTTTTTTCCAGGCGTTAAGGACCAAATAGGCCAGTCCAGCAAATACTTAATTTGATTTCTTCATTACAAGTTATGAGAACTTGAATAGGTAATTTTAGAATTTGTATCATTGCAAAATATTTATTCAAATTTTGTTGATCTTTATTTGAAATCCTAATAGATACAAAAGTGTCTCATTGTTGAACCACGTTAAAGGTCAATGGACGTAGTTTCTATATTGATTTTCCTGTTTGAGGTCAGCTCTCAGTTGTTAGAATTTTGACATCTGTGTATTATTAGGTATTATTCTCTATATGCTACTGTCGCTTCCTTCTGATTATAAATTAACATGAACAATTTATTAAATTTTATCTCAATAAATGCGTAGTTCGATTTTTATCTCTAATTTATGCACATAAAATTGAAAAAACGATTTCTTCGCTATAATGAATTTTTATATAAATTTAATAAATGTAGAAATAAGGTAGACATAATATATATTCTGTTGGGGATAGCGTATCTCAGAGATTCCGGAATTATATCAAGCCTCTAAAAAAAACAAATAAATAATCCTACATTTCAGAAAGTAATTACTATCACAAAAGCATATTTCTTTATAGAGAAAAAGTGATAAATAATTTTATCAAAAGTCATTATTATTTTGTTGATTCATTCTAGGTATATCGACTCATAACTGGTACGTTTCGCAAGATGAAACTTTGCTAAGGCTAATGAGCTATTTTGTAATTATCTTTCAAGAAAAAATCAAACACAAAATCAAAGGATAATAATACAAAATAAAAAAAAAAACAGGACATAATATGTGAGTCATAACCATTCTTAAGTTATGCCGGATCAGTTATGGATATATAGATGAAAGTCTTATAGAATTTTCTATAATTTTGACATGATCTGTTTCCTATACTTATTCATATTTTGTTCGATACACGCCATATAAATATTTTTTCTTCTTTCTTTTTAATTTCAATGGCTTCTTGAAACATCCGGCCAGCATCTTGCTTAATTAAATGATTTTATTCTTAAAACAGAGGCTGTACTCTGCCCCCTGTACGCTGATATTTTCGAATATAATTTTTGTTCTTAAATGCACGTGTAAATATAAGATGGGTACTGCCCCGATCAGGTTATAACTATTTCTGTCAAAACTATGAGATTATCCACATGGGGCTCCTCTTAACCACCGCTTGGCAACGCTACTACGTGCTTTTAACCTTCAAAGTCTATTAGGAATCGATATCTTCTGAAAAGCAGCCGAAAGCCCACTTGTTTATCACCTCGGGGGCTCCGCACTCTTGTCTTGTGCCAACGTAAACTACCCATACAGAAACATAAAATTTCCTTCCAATAAGATGTTAACTAGACCGAGGTTGAAAAGGAAGTTCGTTATTTTGGTATAAACTATTACCTTGATATTGCTAGGGTTTTATCAATTATTATTATATTATTCTAAGAAATTATTGTTTTTAATTTTTGGTCTTGATGGAATATCTATAAATCTCTTATATGAAAAATGACAGATATAATAAAATATAAATATTCCTAGGGCTTGACACACTCAGGATTTTTAGAGAAAGGACATGAACAAAAGTTGATAAAAATCCTTCCTTGTCTTCTTTTGTTTTTTAGTTATAAGGTGGAATAAAAGATCGATTTTTAAAAAATGAAGAGTACGGCATTCCCCCAGCAGTCTTCTAATGACTGTACGTAAAATTTACTGGAATCATTCAATATTTACAATATAGTAGGAGTTGTAGAAAACAAAAAATCTTAATAAAATTTTTCATGATAAAAGAGATGTTCATTGTCTTGCTGAATTAGAGTCAAACACTGGTTATCATTTAAACACATGGTTCAGAAATGATCTAAAATTGTCTCATCCATATCCAGACATATTTTAATAATTTCAAAATATCCTTTTTGAACTTCAAAATAAAAGCAACCCTATAACAATAATTTATAGTTTTTTTGTCTGTCCGTAAAATTGCAGAATGGATTTTGACTAAACCTGGCATGGAGATACCTCATGCTCTTGTGATCAATCTAGCATCCAGGATATATATACACATATTGCCGAGGGATATACAAATTAACCATAAATTGCCAGAAGAGGTAGCATGCTGGTCCAGAGTTTTTCACAAATACATAATTTGTCGAGATACAATCACTGTATGAATAAGGCTGTTTATTTAGCTTTCCATTGGACTTGGCTAATTCGAAATCTAATACTGAAATATTTTTTATTTTATCTTACTATTCAATATAATAATTACTGGGCATTTAGCTGGCGAATATACCTTTATTTACATAATTAAAGAAAACTAGAGGTGAAATGATTTTAGTGCTGGGAACAGCTGATGAAAAAAATATATACGTTTAGATTTGGAATGTCGCCTGATGAAAAAGTATGACTGCAATGAGTAGTGCAGTGTAACTCATGGAACTTCACGTGTAAAACTAATTTGGCATATGAACTAAAAGAACCAACCATTATCACATGCGTTTAATATAAGTGATATGTACTACTGCTTGAGAGTTATATTAGTCATATGTTCTCAGCGATTATTTTTTTATAATCACATGTAGTTATGGAATCCAGCATGGCAATACGCGTGTGGGTGTACAACACTTCCGTCAACAATATAATAATAATTATAATTGATATATTATGTTGTATACTTGCGAACACGGTGCTATCCAATAATAATTTTTGTGACGTTTGACGCGTCATCGGTGTCTGCATCGTATATGTATATATGTATATTGCATGCTTTTCGTCATTTTTGTTACCGTTATCCTCATTAATACATAAGTATATTTTATATATAGTATAATATCCAAGCTTGCACGATAATGAAAGACGAGAAGGCGTAGGATGTTCTGTAAATATTTACTAAAACATTGAAGCTATTGATTCGTATATAAATAACAAAAACATTCTTTTTTCATATAAAAAAAATATTAAATTATTTGTACAACCTACGCTGAGTGTTTACTGATCTCGTTCAAACACTCTTGGCAACTACTGAAATGTTGAGACTAGTCTTCATCCACCAAAATTATTATTTCAAACGTTATGGCTGTCCTGCAGTAGGTAGGTATTTAGGTATTATGAATTGAGCGTTATAAATGTGGTAACATAAAGTAAATTTCTAGATTCTGCTTTGAAAGAAAATGTATTTGAATTTTATGGAAACAACTCTTTTGAAGCAGTAACAATTCATTTTTTTTTAAATCAACCATTTAATTATTCTTTAAACTTTGTTGTACCTAGTTTTTTTCCAAATCTATGGATTTTACTTCCCTCAATAGTCTCGTAAAAAATCCACCTCGACATTTTTGCTGATATTTACGATTTGGGGTTCCTAGATCACGAAAATCATGGTATCTCAAGTCCGTCGGTCTGTCTGTCTGTAGTCTGTTGGCGTTGTAGATCAATAACGGCTTGACCTATGACAACGAATTTTGGTATGCATATTGAAGGACTACCGGCGACGCAATGTAAGGGTTTTCGTTAATCATATATACAAGGTGTCCAAAATATTAAGTGTCAATATAAGAACGGTAGAAGCGAAGAGGTTGTTTCCATGAGCAAACAGATGTAAGTTATTCAGGTCGATAAAGATATATTCTCGAAGCGGGGTGGTTTGTCGAGGGAAGTCATAGGGAAACGCTTTTACCATTTTTTTGTTTAGCAACCACAATGAAAAAAATATAAATGCGACTTTTCTCTTGGACCTTGTTAAAATAAGTTTATTAGTAGATCTAAACCTTTAAATCAACCTATACCAGGGAAAAATTGAGAAAATTACCAGTGAGATCTCTACTCTGAAACCTTCTTGCTACGCTAACGTACCGGATTAGTTATTTCATCAGTTTCGAATTGTATAATACTGTGTGAATGAAACAAGTACGACGTTGATATCATTATTAATTCTCCATATATTCGAGATGAGAACAAAATACGAACACCAGCACATATTATGTGTCATGTATAGTCATGATCTTCACTGGAAAATCAAGAATATCTGTGTTTTTCACCAAGCTTTTTCGTGGGTATTCCCTGACGACAATTAGTGGTTTTGTTTAGTTGCTATATATTTCTTTGTGTGATCTTCCTATGAAAGTATTTGGATTCTGATTAGGTATATTACGTATGCATGTAGGTACTTACCCCAGAACTTTTTCTGTGTACTGTACTAATACTTAGGCCTCGCATTTCTGATAAATGAATTTTATGATACTCTGCTATGTTCCCTAAAGATTTTATGTACTAATATTTTATTTAACTTTAATGAAATTAAGACTGAATTGAATGTCTTCATTTTCTTTTTAAATAGTTGTATTCTAGAGCATATGGATCCTGAAACATCTGAAAAACAGTATTGGTAAACTACTAGTTCTACATACTCAGAGAGTGAAAACGTAGGTATCTGAAGTTTTTAGTTTTTAGTTTGTAAAATTTTCTGCTATTTTTAGTTTCAATTATACATTGAGCCCAACTGGGAAGATATGATAAACTTCACCTTATGTATTATTCAACACTATTTCTTGAATTTATCAGTTTTTTTCAGTTAATACATATAAGTATATGTTTTTAATTTTATATAACGTATTTATGAACTTGTAGAAAACATTGTTGACCCTGAGACCGAGAACCGAATTTAAAACTGGTTCTTCTGAATTTTTAGTTATTTTTACGGAAAACTCTCTTCCTCGAATAGATAACCTCGGCGGCTATAGCAGCTACACAACGATATAGAAGACGGAAGAAGAAATCAGCCAGTTAAGTTAGAAATACCTGCAGTCAACATAAATATAGGTAGTTCTTGAGCCCAGATCTAAAATGATTCATCGAAAACCGTTCTTTTGAAGATTCGTTTATCGTGTTGAATAAGACATCTTTCTTATTTGCGAAAATACAGGGAAATATGGAGTTCTCTTTCAACACTTTTCCTTGGAATTGAGGCTTCCGACAGCATTTACCTATGATCCGAAAAATGTGTCGGAAACGCTAAGGAAAAAAATGTTCAGTTTTCTCAACCAATTATCAAAAGGTGACATTTTTCAGTGATAATGAGATATGACGTCATAAGTAGTTCTCTAATACCACCAACCTCATCATTTGAGAGTTGTTTGAGAAAATAATAATACTTTTTTCGAAAGCATTGTCCGACAAATGTTTTGTGACGTAGCTGCTCTCCGAAGCCCTAAAGTCAAGAGGAGGGTATTGCAGAAAAACGCTCTCCTAGAATTGAATGAAGTGATATATGAAATCTCAAAAGATTGGTCTTAGATGAATAATTTTAGGTCTGGGTCCAAGGACTAGTGAAGAAGAAATAATTATTCAAGTTAAAAAATTATTTTTTTTACTGTGAATCCAGTTGTAACTTATTTCATCACTCGAATGTTTCTTAAACTTCTAAAGCTGAATTGTATGATTTTAAACTGACGGGATCTGAATTGCTATTCGTATTTCATGTCTCATGATCACAATTGTCGAAGCTTAGAATTTCTATTGTTCTCAATGTTTTGGATAGCATTTTCATTAGAATAATTTTTGTTGTCTATTGACGATTGATGTTTTCGAGACATATGACTCATAGAATGTAATGACAAGCATATGATTTGATCTCAATCTCAAAAGATTGGTCTTAGATGAATAATTTTAGGTCTGGGTCCAAGGACTAGTGAAGAAGAAATAATTATTCAAGTTAAAAAATTATTTTTTTTACTGTGAATCCAGTTGTAACTTATTTCATCACTCGAATGTTTCTTAAACTTCTAAAGCTGAATTGTATGATTTTAAACTGACGGGATCTGAATTGCTATTCGTATTTCATGTCTCATGATCACAATTGTCGAAGCTTAGAATTTCTATTGTTCTCAATGTTTTGGATAGCATTTTCATTAGAATAATTTTTGTTGTCTATTGACGATTGATGTTTTCGAGACATATGACTCATAGAATGTAATGACAAGCATATGATTTGATCACCATTGTGATATCCACCAGTCTGCTTGATGTGCCAGATAAATTTTACGCGTGAAATTCTTGAAGTGTACCAGGTTTTTTTATTTGGAACATTTCTGGCAGTATTTCAAAATTGGCTAACTGGAAAGTACCTATTTGTTGTTCTCGAATAGTTATTTCTACAATGTTTTCAAGAAGAAAGTTCTTTAAATTTATATATACCTAATTAAAATGTAGTATGCATATGGATATACGAATAGAAAACTTTGTTACTTCACAAGAGCGATAACTTAGAAACGTTGATAGGGTAATATTTTGTATCAAAAGTTCACCTTCGTATTGATTATTTTTGACAGTGTTGTCTCTGCTACTGGAATTAGTTATGTAGAGCAGACAGAGCAATCAGGTCAAATTTTCAGTGTCCAGTTTTCAACACATCTCTACTTTTCCTGTGTGCCTTGTCTACCTGCCTGTGCCAAGATTATCTCACGTATGGATGGAATGATTTTGTTTCGATAGCGACTGCGCAATAGACTATAAATTTGATTTGTACTTAAGGATCATTCTTTGGAAAAAGGGAAATAAGCTATGCGCTAATTAAATTTGATAATTCCTAGTAGTAGTAGATAGGTAATCATTTCATACCGTAAATAGCTTGAATAACATTGTTATCCTGATCAAAAAAGAAAAAAGAAGAAATCGTGGCATATGAAGTTTGAAATTTCTTATTCATATTTAATATGCCAGCCGTTTGACTATTATTGTGACATGGAACCGTATAGACTCATATACATGTATGCAAGAAACAGTTGTAGATCCAGTCATGGGAACTACGCATGGGCATAGAACAGTTACCCCTTCTATACGTCTAATCTATACGATAAAGGCGCAGGTCTATTGATTCCTTATGTCAAGTCAACTTATGTGTCAAACGTCAGTATAATTAATATCCTTTGAGTATGTTCTTGTGCATGTTTGATAAAATTCGGTTCTGTGTCTATGTTCTATAAACATAATTGTTTACGTATGGTTCAAATCAAGTGAAGTTCTAAAAAGCAGTTGTACTCTTTGGCAGGTGTTTCTTTAGTAACTTAATAAAAACTATTGATATTTTCCTTCAAAATTCTACTTGATGAAATTAATATGTAGACAATTTATATGTTTGAAGTACCTATCGTACTGTGAAGTTTATTTAGCTCATTACAAATATGTATGCTTTATATAGGGATATTAGAAGCATATTGAATAAATGTCTTAATTTCAATTGACGCCTAGAAAATTTTCTAAGGATGATTTTTAATTAGTATTACTTTACTTACTTACTTAAATTCAAGTATATCGCCAAATTCTGTTAATGATCAGATTATTGCGACTATAAAAATAAGAAAATGGTGAGAAATAACCTTGCAGCTAAAATGTAAAGTGAGCAAAGCAGTCGCTTATACAGAATCTGTTTAGGAAGGTTAATGAATTTTTGCGAAACCAGATTTGGTCACGATTTTTGTGCAATGCAGCTGCTACCAACTTCGGTGGACTATATTTTTTTAATTTTGTCAATAAATTGAGCAATCATTGCAACCTCATTTAGATATACCTACAAGCAATATGAGAAGAAGCTCGAGAAGAAGTGTATGCTTTTCTTGAATATTTTGTACTGTCGTCAATGATTTCTTGAACTAAAATAGTTGGAAAAATATTATTAATATGAATGTATTGATATTCTGTTACAACAAATATAAATAAACTATACGGGATCGGTCAAAAACTAATAAGAGGAGACAAAATTACTTTTGTTTAATAGAACAACTAAGTTCCTCGGAAAATTGTCCAAAAAATATAGGTACATCTGTTATATTCGTTCAGTATATTCATAGCTTATGACGAATTTGGCCTGTTTATTTTCTGAATGGATTATGGAAGTATATTTTAGCTTAATCCCTCTCTCGAACATATTGATTTTCCTCGATATCTAACATGATATTAAAATACCTACATTTCTTAATTTGTAATGTTGAAGAGTGTTTCATATTTTTGACCTCTTCAGTTTTATGGAGACACTTCAATGTTTCCGAAACATCTGAGAGATATATTCTCCTTCCTAATGCAAATCACTAAAGCTATTCACTACTTGGAAAAATGTATTTTTCTATTATTATTTTAAATTATGTTTGAAATTGTAATACGCTCGTTTTCAGTTAATGTACCATTTTTTGCGTGAAAAGCATTCAATTCATTCCATACAGGATGTTTTATTAAAAAGTAATTTTGTTGCCTTTTTGGTGGATCAATCATAGACCATGTGTAATTAATTTTAACTATCATATTTTTACAACAAATTGGGCCGATTATAAGTTCGTGCACTGAAAATACTAAATATTAATAATTCTATTGGTGCTGTTACTTTTGGAGTTGTGCAGTTGCAGTTAGATTGATAACTTTTGGCAACTATAAGTGAATTAAGTTTAATAGTTACGTACGGGTAAATAATATTCATCTTATTTTTTGATTCTTTTATCGAGCGATAAAAAAATCGTTTGAGGAAAATGAATATCTATGCCCCTTATGTTGAAATATTGTTTAATTTCTTATGTGATTCTTATATGTTCTTGTCAATATCTGATTTGTCATGGCATTGTCATTGCTGTATAGGTATTGTATGTTGTACATAATCTTCTCTGAAGTGAAGATGTTTTAGATTAAATTCCAAGAGGAATTTATTCATTTTAAAACGATTTTATAAATACCTAGTTTAAAGAACATCACCAAATGATTCAACCAAAATGAAACTAAGGACAGTTCGGAAATTATCAATTTACTTCCGTCAGTTCCAAATGTTATCAAGAAATGAAAAAAATAAATAGTGACAATTATTCGTTATAATATGCAATTTAAGATGATTTAAGTAAAGACATGTTCCATATATTGGCATGGCACACTTCAAATAATTTTGTTTTAGGATCGCACGATACCTAGTTGTAATTCTAAATCTATATTTTAATAAAATCATATCTTCAGATATAATTTTCAAAACGGTAAATTCAAATACAATTTCAATTGAATCATGATATAGGTATGTACCTATGCATATAACACATACACATATTTCGTTTTCGTATCTGTGGTGTTGAAATTCCTCAAGATTTTGCATAAATTAGCACCATCACTTTCACTATTACCGAGACAGGATTTGCATAAGGATGACTGTAAGTAAGTGGGTATGCAGCAGAAAAGCAATCTCCAATATAAAATACAAGAAGGTGTGCGCTATCAATCTGATGAAGGAAAAAATCATCTTGAAAACACATTAAAATAGAAGATAATTATAATAAATAAAAATAGCTTTCGTAATTACACACCGGTTTCAAGACTCAAACACACACCACACAAGATAGTAGCTAAATTTATAGGTTATGTAGATTTGATGATGATTTTTTTCTAAATGGATTAGGCAGTCGTTAATACTAAGTTGCATCTTACGTAGATGTTGATTGATTGTGAGAATAATTTTTGCAATAAATTACACACTGAATGTTGAAATAGGTGTGGACTAATGGGTAGGTATCTACATTTAAAAAAATAGTAGATGTAATATATCAGGTAGATACCTAAATCAAACAACTAGGTAATATTTAGACGAAATATGTAATCAGCTTATCAATGATTTTCACTGAAAAATACTGAGAGGAGACAAGATTATTGTTAGAAGAAAACAATGTGCTATTCCAAAATGTCATTCAAATTTGCCGCTCGGATTCGCAAAATGGCCATAATATTCCACAACAAGCTTGTTTGTGTCAGTAACACATATAACGAATCATTATTCAGCTATGGGTCGTATTCTTCAATGATTCTCTGTGTAATTGACTAAAAAACAACAACAGGTAACTAAGCCGCTCACCACTATTTGGCGATACTCAATCTTATTTCATCTCGTCTACTAAAAATCATGATAATCATGGAATGTTTGCACGAATAATGAATGATTTAGTTTAGTTTCTATAAATAAGTGTAAAAGAACTAGATTCACAATTCACATTATTTTTCCTCTCATAGTTTTTAGAAATGTTTAGCAATCAAAAAATGCGACGTCATCAACACTTCTAATGCGTATTACTGCGTAGATTTCGCGTAAAAAGGGTAAAAATCACTGTATTTCACGTAAAAATGAATACCGCTTGCTATAATCATGTAGTATTAGAAACATATCTTAGGCTTTGATACTTTATATGCCTATTAACTCTCAATGTCTGAAAAAAATATTAATAAAGTAAGTAAAAAACTGTGATGAAATAAAAATTAAATACGTAAGTAGGAATATGAAATTAAATGTGGATTTAAAATGCATATATATCATTTGGATCATAACAGAATATACATTTGATATAATCTCTATTTGAAAACAATCTTTAAGCTCTTTCAATTGATGATATTTGAATTAAAGTATTTATTACAACAATTAAACGAGAGTTTTTGAATAATACCATGTAACCTCAAATACTTAATGTGCAAATTTTGCAAGATGACAGATTTTATTGAGTGCAAACAGAATTGGAACAGTTATCCACCCATCTGTCCAATTAAATAACGATAAAATACATCCAAAACTGGTTTATACATTCTTATGTATGTAGGTATATGCATTTTACCGTTGCAAGAAAAAAAAGATAAATAGTTTTATTATTGCGAGAAATCATTATTTTTTTTTTCTCACTGCCGTCGCTCATTTTAACATTGTTTCTACCAACCCTGCCGTAATCATCTTGTCAGATCAAATGAAATTGATTGCACTTTTTATCACTGCAAGGTTATGACTGCGTTTTGGTCGACATTCCATCAATATTTTTAGGTGTAGGTATACTCTTGTCGCCATCCAAGGACTATCATACAAAATATTTCAAATAGTCGCAGTTGCTGGCAGATTTTTTTCAAGTCGTTCAATTCGGGGTCATCCACTTTTGAAAATTCTGATCATTATCTGTTTAATTGATTATATTTATCATCGCAAAACATTGGAGAAAAGTTGATTTTATATTATAACGTCTAGGTTCATTTGCATTTCGTTAATTTTTTATAACTCCTGTCTAGGTCTGATTGTGCGCAGATATTTCATAAAATAGACATATTAAAACCTAAAATGTATGGTTCTATAACATACTTTATGCTCTTTTATGACAGAACAACTGAAATAGTTTTTGTTTTTTCAATAAATCAAGATTTTATTAGTTTCCTTAATAAATAAAACATAATATTATATGAATTTAAATAATATCTTATAATGGGGATAGTAAATAATCTGAGAAATAATTCAAATAAATTTAAAAAACTTTGCCTACCATAATTAAATTATAACATAATATGGCAACAAATAAAATGATATAGAATACTCAAAATGTAGAAATGAACTAAACTTGAAATCCTTTTACTACTATTACCAACGAATTCTCCATGGATTAGAAATTATTTCTATATATTTTCAAAATAAAATTGACAGTAAATGTTATTAAGTATAAGCTAAAATTTCAGAGGAATGTGTGAAAATCTATATTATATAGTTACTTCAAAATTTTCGGCAGCACATTTTCCAACAGGTTCTTTAAGATATTTAACAAATACATATTACATGTTTTCTTGCAGAAAATCTGTAAGCTTACATCTCTAACTTCAAGATTTTTGGCATCGTTACCAATATATTCTACAGAAGCAATCAATCAAGGATATAAAAATTAACAGGAAGTTTTGATGATTTCTGATTATAATATACTGGTTCTATTATTTTTTGCGTTCCAATTTTCAAATAAATTAAACCAATAATATAAAGTATAACTTGCATTTGAGCCCACATAGGTATGGAAAATAATGAAAAAATCGGTCAAATATAGTTTACAAGTTTATAAAATGTTCTGAAATTATGATTTAAAGTGTGTTTTTTTAATAGTTTCAGCGCAAAACTGCTCAATAATGACAATTGTAAAAATATGGCGAGAGCTGTTACAAATAAAAAAAGGAACAAGATGAGGAAATTCAGAAGTACCTAATATTGTCACTTGATTTTGACAGTATAAAAGCACTTATCTAAAAAAACAAAGGATTAGGTAGGTCGTGTTAATCTAAACGAGGCCGTTGATTTGGTTTTCTATAATATTTCGTTGAGAAAATCCATAGATCTTCTACAGATTGTTAGAAAGTATAAGAAATTTTGCTATCATTTGGAGTGATATCATCCCAACATTCGTCAGAGAAAGTTTGAGATGATTTACGCGTTTCATAATAACAGAATGGCAATGTGTTGAAGATTATTATTCCGTCGAATTATTTCCGATTGTTGTTTGGTTTTTAAATACCGAAAGCACGTTGACCTATCATTTTTAAATCTAGTTGAACTAGTGTGCGATCGAAAAAATCAAGTCGAATTATAAAAGGAATCTGCTTCATCTACTCGTACATATTAAAACGAAGTGAGATTATTAGAAAAGTGATAAGTCTTATGTCATTCCTTTAAAATTTTGATAATATTTTTGTTTTTGTTTCTTGAATTAAATTATGTTTCAAGCTTAAGTATATTTAAAAAGCAATGGAACTTGCGAAAAGCCAATCCAATTCAACCAGGTTTTTGGGGTTAGTATGCCATTGAGAAATGTTAAGAAGATGCAAACTTTTTCGAATTGATTTTTTTTACATACACTTGTTGGGTAGATTAAAGTTGTGCGCAAAATCCGTGGAATTGTTATTGGAATCTGTCTCTTGTTGTACTACAGCTGAAGAAGATGTTGTTGTGGTCGTTGTGTTGGTGCTATAGTGTTGCAACCTGGCAGCCTTCGGGGGACCTGAACGCATATCGTTGAGGTTGCATCGCCTATATATGAAACTTCCTAGTCTCTCTATATATTCTGCATGAATACACACTCTACATGCAATAATTGATAATCTTTATGTCTCAAAGAATAGCAACAAAAATTTAAACTTTTTCTATATTTACGGACAGCACAGAATATAGTAAAATTGCTACAAAAATCTACGAGACAAAAACAACTACTAGATGTACAGGATGTGTGTATGTTTTTTTATTATTATTTAGTGAAATGTTCGTGTCGTGGTGATTGGTCACCTGGTGAATCGCGGAGAAATATATCCGGCGAACTGGCAGGCGAAGAGCGCGCTGGGACGACGCCTTCTTCTTGATTATCGCCAGATGAATCCACTTCGAAGAATAGATAAAACTTCATCAATTACAATAATAATTATTCTAATACATTTTCCATATCACAACTGATGCACTTTCTATATAATATGTCAAATACAGTCCTTGGTAACTAGATATCGGTAACTTTCAATGTGTGGCACTGTTATTATTGTAATCCAATTTTTGGTCCTTCGGCACGGCCGGACAAGAGCGACGACGACGAAGACGGCAGCAATAATAACCGAAAAAAATAAATAAAACCGAAAGTACGAACGCACTTTCTCACACAACAAATATTCAATAAGTAATAATAATATGATGCACCACGAGACAGAGTCTGTGTATGTGTGTTGTGGTTAACCGTTGCTCGTTTCTTCGTCTGAAGTCTGTAGCGGTCGACGATACTCTGCATCCCTGCCATTCTCAACCGGTCCATTATAAAACCGCTGTTCGCCGTTCCCGCTCTGACGTCATACCTCTGCAGTGACGTCACCGTTGCTCCGTCTCTATGTGGTATATATGTATGAGCAGCCGATCGAATACAGTGTTGCCGTTATTATTGAGCTGATGATGAGACTCTGTGTTGATTTTATCTGTACGTCATTGTTAATATGTGGAATATATATAGAAGGCGTTGATTTTATTTTGTTACCTTTTTGTTATTCACATTATGTATGGTCAATACTTTTTTAACTAATAGGTAGCCTTTTTTACGCAAAGATAAAGCTTGATTTGCATATTTTAATTTCGTCATGTGGGTCTTTCCAATATAATTGATAGATATTATTTTCATCTTATGAGATAATAAGGCTTCTGTATTTAAAAAGTAGTAATTTCCTGTAGAATCAGTAATGAAAATAAAATAAGTCAGATAAATTGTTTCACAATGGGACAGAAGATGGTCATGCAGCATAAGATGCTTCTAAGTATTCATCTTAGATATTGCCACAGGAATGAATCAAAGCGTCTTTTCCCAGCTCTGGAAGTCTCCGCAAGAGCCTTAGTCAGATACCGAAAATTTTATATTGATAGCAGATGCCAAGTTATCTACTGCTTTCTGAAGAAAACGTTTTCTCCAGACACAGTCTAATATCTGAATCAGCAGTAGAAAGAGTAACAATATGATATAATGGCAAAGATAAATGAATCTCTGTTCTCTAATTGTTATACAAACTGCAGATTGGTGGTAAGGAGGGACTTAGATTAAAGCATATTGACGAAAGTAACGTCATTTGGTAAAAAAGGGCTATTCAAGAAAAAATATTTAGAAGGAAGACTAAAACATAAAGCTGCTATACATCAAATTCGAGAAGTTTATAGGAAGACAATAAAATTGAGAAGCAAAGGATCCTGACAGATATATATTAGCAAATCCTGAAAAAAGGTTGGCGAATAAAGCTGGTCTGTGAGACTTATACATAAGTACATTAATCTATATCTTATGGATATACTGTGATCCAATTAGATGTGACAACGCCGCGAGTTTCGATTCACCGAGTCCTGGTGCCATTTATCGGGTTGGCTCCCATGCGCCCTGCGACATGACGTCACACCTGGTGTGACGTCACTACTGCGGAACGGAGGGAAAGGCAGGAAGAAGGCAGCTTCCGGTGCGGCTTTGCCATGACATAGACCGTGTGTGTGTGAGTGGGTGACATGGCATATTATCGATTATATAGAAGGCCGAGATTCGGTGTACCTATGCCCCATGTGGGGGTTGGTGATTGCTGGTCGTAGCCGGGGTGAGCGGGGCGGCGAGCCAGCTCACTGACTGCTGCCAACGATGATCACCTGTTCTGGAACACGACGTAGCAGCAGCAGCAGGTACATAGGAGGCATGAGGGGCGGAGATCCGGTGGTTGAAGGGATTTAATGTGTGTCGCGTGGGCGAGTGAACGAACAGTCAATGGATTCTGTGGATCCTGGTTCGTAGGATAGCATTCTGGGGCTCACTGGATACAGTTATACATTATTAAAGTGGACAGTTTTGCTGTTGGTAATTCGAGTTGAATTAGAATTATCGTAATTTTATTGAATGTAGCTGAAATGGGGCGTTCATTTTCCAAGCGAGCTCGAATTTCCATTGACAAATTTTCTGAAAATGAAAATAAATAGATATATTTTTCACACTATGATATAAAAATGAGATTTGTATGAATATTTCCAAGAGTAAGTGAACTACATTGGGTATGATAGAAATATAAATCAAATAAAAGTTTATAATAATAGTAGACTAAACTCAAGTATTTCAAATGTGAGAGTTTAAACGAATAGGAAAAATGCCTACTACTTAAATACCTATTAGATGATAATAAATAAATCTAAGCCGCTAATTTTATAGAGTATTTACAAACTACTTACAAATACAATAGCGGATTCCAAATACCGTCAATCTGATCATTGTCATGTTTACGTCTATTAGTTTCAGGTGATTAACCCTGGAATGAACGCGTGATCGACCTTAAAATTAAATAGCAGAAGCGTCATAAGCCAAGAAAAATACATTGTTTTCAAAATAAACGAATAAGTCTTAATATGTCTAAATAAAACATGAACGAGAACTCCGTGCAGTGCAGTCTTTATATAAATTCGAGTACCTACCTACATATATCCATTATTATCCAGACGAATGCATTTTTTTGCAGAAGTAACACCTGAACCTGGTTTTCCGATATTTACAGAAAGCGCATCTTCCTCTTTTTTCTAGTAATTTTCATGACTTCCTGGTGGCTCAACCAATTAGTTTGGCCACAAACTGTCGAATTTCCCTTTGCTCTAGGTGTCATGTAGACTAACAGGAGCTGTTTTCTAAGTTTAAAATGTATTCAAGAATTCACAGGATGGACGTCGGAATTGCAATTGCATTTATTGAAAGGGATTAGACGGGTAAGGCCTGATGGACCGTAACATCCGCCTTACTTACCCCACTGCCATATTACTACCATGGTATACGCATTGTGATCTAATTTGAAGCTACTGAAGAGCGTAACAATGATGTCAATGAATATTTTACTAAATTTGATAGGCCCTGAGTCTTGCTTCTAACTACAAATGATACGTACAATTTCACTGATTAAACATCATTAGGATGTTCGCAAAGGAAGATGTCTGCAATAAGGTAAACTATGTTTGATGAACATGACATTCCGAAGTTTGTAATTCTAGTACCAGTGGAACTAAAATTATTTTATATTTTTCAGTGGACCATCTAATGAAATTGATCCTATTTTTTGTAAGACATTATTAACAATGCTTTTTTCACAAATTTCATTAAATATGTGATTATTTTCAATTAAATTGCAAAGGACAATCAAAATCAATTCTTTGTAGAATGGAAGATCTCATATGTTTTTCCAACTATATTTGATTTTATTAATACTTATATGTGCAATGGGTATGAATATTTGCATTTTTCCATGAATACGTAAGGAATCAGTTTTAAGAAAGTATAATAATTTTTGATAGATTATTAAATTTTATATTTGCAACTAACATAAAATATAAAATGTTCAATTTAAATTTAACAATTTATTAACATTTCTAAATTGGACTTATTTAGTGGAACCTATTAGATATTTGGGCACGTTGTATAAGTTAGTGCGTTTTTCATACATACAAAACTTAATCGGTTAGGAGAATTTGGTTTATGAACAGAAAATACATGTTGAGATTTCACAGTTTGATACTACTATTTTAGACAAAACACATACAGGCGTATTCATAATCGAAACTTAGTACGCTACTCAATTAAGTGCGGAGGTCTACCCTTAAATTAGGTTTATGACTCTTATGTCAGTGTTATGGTAGGATAGTGTTCTGTTTTTTATTTTAATACGATACTAGCTAGTACCGAACTAAGAGTGAAATATGAATACGCCTGAAAATATTTAAAACCTTATGGTTTAAACTACACTTTAATTCATTTTAATTTTGGTTTTAAAAGCCGAATATGAAATAATATACAGAGAATTTTACTTAAAAATACAAGTTTGATAAGTTACGCGTTTTTGGACAATTTTAGAATAACTTTTCTAATAGTACCAAACAAAGCCAGGCAGGGAGCTCGTTTCACATAACTGCCATTGAGGTAAGATAAAATGGAATGTCACCTTATTCTCCAAGATAGAACAGGTCGGTTTCGCAACCCAGATATTCAAATTTTGTTGAGGTTCTGTTATCGTAGTCCAAGTAATTGAACCAAAATTCTCGGTTTCCAGTGAAGAATCAACTAATCCGGTGTTGATAAAGGCCATGTGGGTTACATGAGCACATCCAGCATCTACTCTGCTGCAAGTTTGTATCCACAATACGAAAGACAAAATAGACTGGTGGACTTTGTTAGCTCTTACAACGTACACATTCACCAGTCTCCTCGCTGCTGGGGTATTTCCGACATCTGCCACCTTGGAAGAGTGTTAATATGATTTTTAATACTTAATACTATGAAGAAGGTATATAAGGTTCTCGCAATACAATTTTCTATCAGTCACATTGTTTAGCTGTACCAGATTTATCTATTTTACAGCTATCAACCTATACCTACAATTCTTGGATATGAATATAATGATCTTTGATGTTCAATTAGAGACTTTTACTTGACGTCATTTGCTTATTTTCATGCAATGAAATCCAGATTAGGATTCTAAAAATGTTTGTCTGCTTCTTTGTTTGTTCGGGGTAATCTCCAAAATGGCAGAACCTATTTTGAAATATATTTCATTGGCTGGTAGAAGACATCCCTGCAAAAGATATAGGCTACCTTTCACAAACCAAGATGTGTTCCTTCGTAATAATTTCAATGAATTAGGGACTTAATTATTACTCATCATAGATTTTTAGTTCTCAGTAAAATAGGGAATTTGAATGAGGTTATTCCAAAGTATTCTTAAGGACGAAATTGATGGTGGGAATTAGATATAAATATTATAAAGATACAAATCGAATAAAGCTACCTATATGTAGGTACTATTGAATAATTCATCTATAACAGATAAACAACCAAAGTGATAAATGTTTTCATTCTGAGGCTGTTATACCTATACCTGTATATAGGTAATATCGATTTTGCGCCCTTTTCGGAGTTTTGATGTCGGAATTTAAAGGGAGTGCTATGGTGTGGTCCCTATCAGCTGTTCTCGAAATTTCTGGAAGCATACATACAACCAAAGGAGGATCAATGAAATCCTAAAGGGGATGAACACTTTGAAACATCCTTGTTGGCCACGTAAGATTTTTGAATATGAAACTAGCTGTACCCGACATTACGTGGTGCAAAGTATTTTTTTCCTGTGTGGATACAAAGCACACAATTGCTTGAGCATTAGATTAATTTAGAAAAACTTTCACTTCCTCAGAATAACCGTGTTTCATCGCACAAGAGATTTTTTTTTCTTTTTTTTTATCAAAATCAATAATTAAGAAAATGAAAACTGTGGAACTCTCAGGGTAAAGATTCCACTTGTATAGTAGAACCAGAAATATAAGAAGGTCGTAAATCCATATTAGCCGACGATCCTCATTATCACCTATTGTTCGAAATATAGAGAAGCAATAAAAGTGTGTATCCCTTGAAACATTATTAGGTCCGGATTAATATAGCTCATGAAATATCATAATATATGGTATATACATAAACAATTCTCAATTATATTTTTCTTAATAATTTTCTTAACCCATTATACCTACCTATAAAACAACATTTTAGGGCTAGATCAGGTACAACTCTACCTAGACTGCCTGCGGATAACTGTGTTTGGTTACCTACGACCTTCTTAGATATTTTTTTGTTTACCTGTCCTATCTTATGTAGAAAAAAATAATTGTACAATAAATAGTAGGTACAATCTGTTTTCACTGAATCACCCCATTTACTAATGGTGCAATAATTTGCACAATAATATTTTGCAAAAAAAAATTGCACTGTGGAGGCAACTGGCAACTGCATTATATTGGACAATAATATTAACCGTCTTCGTGCACCGCTTTCCTATGCAAGGCATCCGAGTGTATTGAAACTTTGGTAAGTTTTCTCAATTAATAAAACTACTTTCATTTCGAATGAGATCGATCGTAGAAATTCACTTATCAACTTCCTAGGAGACTTCAATTCAGATGAGTAGATACAATTGACAGTACAAAAACACAGCTTACCTAACAAATAATATGAATTCTAGTTATACTACTGGTACTTTTGAAGTTAGTACAGTGACAGGTAGATAAAAGACTTATAGTACCAACTTCAAAAGTATTTGTAGCAAAGAAAAAATTACCCCCTTCATTGCTCTTGGATACATTTTCTTTGGGTAAAAGTGATGTTGGTTTTTGAAAAGTAGTCCTCTTTCAAATATAAAAAAGTCGTAAAAATTGAACCCCGTTCGATCTGCTCAAACAGATCTATACATCCATAGATATATAATAAAATTTTAACAGGGCGATGTCTGTACATTAAAGATATTTAAGAAAAAAATAATATCGGGGTCTTTATTAAAAATAGAATTTTTGTCTGTCTGTACAAACGTACGCGCATCACTTAAATACTGCTGCATGAAATTGAATACAGTTTTCACCGATATATTACTAGAGGTCTAACTTATAGAATATACTTTGCGTCTGTCAGTATTTCTGTGAATTTGTACACGCATCACGCAAAAACTACTACATGGAATTGAATTCAATTTTCACCGATGTATTGGTAGAGATTTAATTACAAATTCCATTTACCGCGTCTGGCTGTCTGTATGTTTGTGCACGAATCAAGCAAAAACTACTGCATGGAATTGAATGCAATTTTTCACTCGCACAAAGTCGTTGGCAAAAGCTAGTATATAATAAAATTGTAACAGGTCGATGTCTGTATATTATAGATATTTAGAAAAACTAATATGGGTGTCTTTATTAGACCAACAGAAGCCAGAACAACAGTTTTCAGAATTTTTGTCTGTCTGTTTATATATTTGTACGCACATCACTCAAAAACTACTGCATGGAATTGATTTTATTAGTTGCAGCATTGAAAAATGAAAACTATATTAATAATGGTAATTTTGAAGTTGTGCAGTGCTGGTGTAGGTGATAGATATTTGGCACTAACTTAAAAAGTACCAGCACCAACATGTATCTGTTTGCGCCTATTACATTTCCCCGCAATCATTTGCATATTGAAATGAACTGAGCATTTGAAAATATTATTAACCGTCTGTAGGCAGTTTTATATAGAGTGATTCTTGATCGATGATATCTTAAGCGGCCTACAGACGATATTGCACATTGTTCAACATTGTCGAATAATATTGACCTTTTGTGGTTTAGATTGCATATAACATTATATATACTTTTTGAAGACAACTGGCAGTTGACCGTTTGTAGGTTTGTATTACTTTGAAGGAGAAGGGTCCATAGACTATATTTTGTTACTTCAATGATACATATTTCTCTTCTGAAAATACTTCGCTCTGCAAGGTTGTCGCTAATAGCAAATTTTCGAATGATGCAAGTTTATCGAGAAATTAATTACATTCCTTATTTTTTGTTTAAAATGTAGCTACTAATAACTCCACTCTTTCGATCAGTTAGAAGATAATGGTTTAGATATAGCTTTGAGAAAATATTTTTTGCTCATAATTTCTTCTAAAATGTCCGTTTTCAGCATTTTATGTCTAAATAAGGTATAATATATCCAATCCACACATAACAGTGCAGAAAATGAACTAAAACTTTAAATCGGAAACTAACATTATTTAATTTTTTTTTATCATAATTTCTTCTAAAATGTATGTTTTCAGTATTTTATGACTAAAGAAGGTATAATATGTTTATTGCTAATCAATGAAGACATTTTTATGATATATAGTGTTTTTCAAAATTATTGTTTTTATTGTTACATTCAAAAATTGCAAGAAGTGCGTTTTTTTTAAATGGAACGATTATTTTTTGACATCCCAGTATAGGAAGTTATTGGAATGGGTCCGATGTTATCAATTGTAATTCTGACAAATATCCACGTTTTAAAGTACCTGGTGTAGGTAATATAATAAGTTTTCTAGGAAAATTTCTGTGTCCGTTTTCGTGTGTACGTATATCAAACTATTGTATTCTGTCCAAAAAAGAGCAATTCGTCTTGTTGGTGATGCCTCGCTCACAAACTCGCTCACTTCTCTGGAACACTGTAGAAAAGTTGGCAATCTGGCTCTATATTAGAGATATTTTCATGGACGATGCTCTTCTGAAATATCCACAATCGTTCTTCCTTTGGCAGTCTCCTCGAGATTAACCCGTCAACTTTAGGCCTCACATCCCTTCGTGGTCAATTTGGAGACCTGCAGAACATCTCTTTTCAAAGACTCATTCATCCAACGAACAGCTAGGCTAGAACATGTTGCCTAGGGAGGTGTTCCCCGAAGCATATAACCTCCAGAAATTTAAGACGAACACCAATTCTTAACTTCTTTCCCTTAGTTCTCACGATGTTCTTTGAACATTACAGGATATTCCTTTTCGTGGAAACCAGAACATAAAAAAAGCTAGCTAGAAAAACATGTTTTGCTCAAGACTGTGGCGCAAAAACGGCTTCAACCATTTTGATGAAACTTTTCTAAAGCATTCTGCTTAAAACCTTGACAACATGCTGTGGCCGAACGTTTCCTTCTAGGTCAGATATGAATATTCTGACCATTGTTGTTTGTTTTGGCTCTCTGAAAATAATGAATGGTCATACTACCTGATCAGACGATTTTTTCTTTCCTCAATTAGCTATGTACCTACATAGTAATTGTAGCTAATCATATACGTACAATTTTCAACCTACTATTGATATTCTGGCTAAACGGTCCATCTAGCGAAAATGTGATATGATTACTGTTTCTGTGTTTTGATTTGGACGAATGGTCGCAAGAATCAATCGGGTTCTATTAGTATCTACTGGAATTTGCATTAGAGCGTGTGGAGTGTGAATGAACAGATCCGATTTTCTTTATGGAAACACATGTTTTTATGTCATTATTCAAGATTCCTCATAGAAAATAATTTTCAGATCTGTTGAATACCTAATCATAGAAAAACATGGTGCTGCAATTTAAAAAATACGAGATTGCCCAGTGGTCGAAATATGGCTGTAATTCATTAAATTCAAGTTTAAAGGCTATTGAGGTTTGTCTGTCAAAGAATATTCCTCTATAATTATTTTATATATACCTACACTGTGTCCAATTAAGTCGGAACCATAAGAACAACTTTTTTATTATTGTTTTTTGAAAAAAGAGTTATTCTTGATAAATAGTTTTGTATAGTTCAAAACTTGAAATGCAACCAACAGACATCATTTTTTTCAATCCGTATACGAGGTGAGTCGAAAAATATAAATTTGCTCAAGAGTAGAGTACATTTATTTTTGAAAATATAGAAAGTTTTTATTGAAAAAAGTTGATCCTAGTTGAAAACTATTGTCAGATATCCTATATTATACATTGGCTATAAAAAATAATTTTTGGTATAAATAAAATACATATTATTTTGTAAATTACACATCAGCTATTTTATTGAAAAACACCCTTAGGTTCATCTAAGATTTTATTTTTGTAAATACCACACCATATACCTTGTTCTTGAATGAATATTGCTCACGAGTTTTGATAGTGAAGTGAGGATTACTGTTATGTTGCCTGATTCGTATTGATCCTCTTCTAACTCTCCTTGTATTAACGAGTAAAATTCAAACCGTCTGTCATAATCTCTTTCTTTTAATGTATGAACAAACTGGGGTCTTATGGATGATATTTGTTAATTTTTAATATATTTGCTATTGTACCTCTACTTGCTTCATTTGGGATCAAAAACATTCTTTTTCACTATGACATTTTAAGTTGTTGTACTACAGATAGCATCACTTGTAATTCCGTGTCCTCATGACGTTTTTTATAAAAATTATTGTGAACACTGCTGAATATTTCCTCGGCCCTCGTATCACGTAAAATTTAGCAAC
This sequence comes from Crioceris asparagi, assembly GCA_958507055.1. Lineage (NCBI taxonomy): Eukaryota > Metazoa > Arthropoda > Insecta > Coleoptera > Chrysomelidae > Crioceris > Crioceris asparagi. The sequence continues at coordinate 60,217,590 of OY293829.1, read as the reverse complement.
CAGTTGCAATCGCGTTGTTGTCTCAGTGTTGCCACTGTCTACATGTAGTCTATTAGACCATCTTTATAAAATATTGGATAAATAAGTGAGAATAGCAATTTTATAAAGAACATGATAAAACATCATTAATTATTCACAAATACAAGCAATCAAATTCGGTTTGATACTTTTATTCAAGCAAATATTTTGCTCCAGATAGAATGCGCGGCGACACTGTACAAAATCGATGTTTTGACAGCGACAGTTGTGCGATAGTCGCGGTCGCATTACAGTTGCTAGTTACATGATAACCCCGCGGATGCCGGTTGTTAAAAATAGCTGCTGTTTCTCTATGAGTTTTATAATTATCTCCAACAATCAAAACTAGTTCAATTTTTTCTTCATTAGTTAACAGAACCTTCGTTTCTTGTATTTTATAAAACGAAATAGCGATATTACGTTTGCAGTCAGTGCACCCTAGATAATTTTTTTTATCGGTAGACCTAAATTATAAATGCCTATACACAGAAGTTAGTAAAAATATTAAAATATGTTTTTTTCTTGGCGGATGGATAATAATGGATATCTGACAATAGTTTTCAATTATGATCAACTTTCTTTAATAAAAACTTCATATTTTTCGACGGATTAAAAAAAATGATAAATGATGGTTGCATTAAGTTTCGGACCATGCAGAACTTTTTATCATGAATAGCTTTTTTCCATAAAACCAATAATAAAAAAGTTTCCCATATGGTTCCGACTCAATTGGACGAAAATTATTTATTATTATGTATTTGTAACATATAGTTATTATTAATTAATTTTAGACTACCAGTTGGAAATATCTAGATACAATTGCAATAAAATCAATTTTCGAATTTTTATTCGCATATTTTGCCCATTCCATTTTAAATCAGATGTTTCAGAGCTAGAACATTAGAAAAGTGAAACATTTATATCACCCTGTTTTGAAATCACTGAATATAAATGAACGTTAAAATGATTTTCATGGCTAATGAAATACTCAAGAATATGGTAGATATATTGTTTTTTAGAGAAAATGGGACCTTCTTTATTAGTTGATGCACTGAAATGCGCTAATGTCAATTCCAATGGAATTTGGTGTCTTCTCAGAGCTGTGGTAATGATTATAAATTTCTGGTGTCTATTTTAGAAAATATTTGATTTGTTTTTTAAAATATATATTGTTTTCTATTTCAAGAGAAAATTATGGCAAGAATATATTTATGCTTTCCCTAAACTCGCTTACAACATTTTTTTCTTGAAAGTGAAATAACTGAACCTTGAAGATTACGCCGCTGATATTGTTCATAATATCGGTTTTGAATGTTCATTGTAAATGTATGATAGGCTGTGGTATGGTGATGCAGTGAACATTTCCAGTATTCTTTTCGGATATCTTATAAAATCTATTAGGTATACTAATTTAAATCGTTACAAGAGGATTAAAGTTATAAACCTTCATGTTAATGATTCATTGAAGACAACTAAGTATATTATATATATAATATTTTGATTTATAAGCGAGGTGTATATTTGGATATAAATATATTTTATTATAGATTTGCATCTGTCATTAGCTCAACTTTTAATAAATCGTTGGTAGGAGTATTAAGGATATTTCTTAATAATTATGGTTCTTATTTATCGACTCACCTTCTCCGACGCTTATCGCGATTATTGATCAATATTTTGGTGAGCTTTAATCGAATAATGAAATATTTGTTTCTTTAGCAATTGATTATGCTGCCTAGTCTTCTATGTTATTTATTAAAAAATCTTAACTTCAGGTACTGTTACTTCTATTGGGGGAAACTCCTGTAGGAAATATTCTATAGTTTAGTTGTTGTTCAAAATAGACTTCAAGCAAAATTAGTATTATCATCATCCCAGACAGAGGATTTATATTTGAGAAAGTGATGTTTTTAATAGGTATCGAAAATTGGTATATACTCCTTTTTTGTGCGAATTACATCAATTAAATGAACCTGGTCAAAATTTTGTACTCGAACAAAGTAATATATTAACACAATTTAATTATATAATAATGGTGAATTTGTTTTGAAGACATAAATTCACCTTGAAGCTCTCTATTAAACTGTGAGTGACAGCAGCTTCATATGAAATAACAAGCGTAGCTGCTCTTTGCCACATTTTTTTTTGCTATGACTCTTTTCTCTCAATCGATTCATGAGCTTCACTCTCTAATGCCATTTATTTTTAATTTAAATAAATAACATACACTTGATTTGCTGTGAACGTAAATTATATATTATATGTGTATATATAAATAATATGACTCATGTATTATAATAAAGTAAGAGTTTGTTTATTTGTATATTTGTTTGCCACTGTAATCCTTTTGTATAGTTCGTGGTATAAATGAGATATATATATATATTTTTTAAAAATAGTACCATCTTTTATTAGTTAGTTAGAGCATCAACTAATACAATCAATCCTAATTGGTGCAAAAAATATTTATTACATCCGTTATCAAATTCATTTTTTTTCATTTATACTCAGTGATTTCACTATTAGATTTGATTTCTTGGAGTGGCTGCGCGTCCTAGCCCACCGCGACCATTTTTGGTCTATTGTGGTTCTCCATTGCCTTATAGTTCAGTATCTAGATTTATCCTTCTTAGCAGACTTAGCAGTCTAGATACCGAGTCCTTCACGTAGCTCTCTGCCTTCGGTTTCTCTTCCCCGAATATTTGGAATCGCACTCTTATCAGTACTTCACATTCGCAGAGAACCTGTGTTAACTGCGGTTTCCTCCTCTTCCTGGCAGAATATACATAGATCGTTCTCGTCCAGGCCCATATTGTTGATGTGCTTCTTAAGCCTACAGTGTCCTGTCATCATCCCTACCAATATCCTTGTCATTTCTGTCGACTTTGATTTAGTATTTCGCGAGACATTATGGCTGAGGGGCTTTGTAGGAATAATTTGACTTGTCTCTGTCCTGTGGTTTTCTGCTACAGTAGCAATGCCTGGTTCTTGATCTATTGATGGATATTGCATTAATGAGGCTCTGGTCGGATCATGGCTGTTCCGCTCCTTTCTTTTCTAGTTGGTCAGCCTTTGTGTCGCCATCAATTCCCTGGTACCCAGGTACCCACGCTAGGGTCAGTCTATTGTGACTACCTAGACTGTTCAGGGCCTTGCGGCATTACCATATCAATCTTGATGTTGGTTGATATGAGTTCAGCGCTTTTAGTGGTTTTTGGGTGTCTGCGTAAATGACGATTCTTTGGCATTAACCTTCCCTCCGCACACCATTGTATCGCCGTGACCTCTGCCTAAAAGACCGTGGTGTAAATCCCTAGGCTCAGAGAGATCATATACCTCCCTTATACCCCGTATATACCAGCTTCTGTTCCTGAGTTGGTTTAGAGCCGTCAGTGAAGCCGCTGAGACTTGCCTTCAAGGGCGATCCTGCTATGCAGTCTTTGCTATTTGGTACGACTACTGCATATTCTTTTCTGAAGTTATATTGTGGGGCCATTTTATTCGTTGCATTCCCAATATTGGATCGGCCTTTATTTCTTTATAGGTATAACTCTTCGCAGATCTTACCGTGTTTTTGACTTATCGGGGTAGGTCCTTGCTGTAATCTGTGACTGACAGATCTGGCGTTCCTTTGGAGTATAATATGTAGTGGAGGTAGATTTAGTATTACCTCCATGGCGGCAATTGGTGTCGTTCTCATGGCCCCTGTAATATTTAGGCTGACCTGCCTCTGGGCTCCTTTTTGCCGTGTCCTAAGCTATTATTGACTATTGACCCATAAGTTATCATTGGCTTCACGACCTATGAATATAGTCATTTGGTCATCCAGGGTTTAGTCCCCAGTTTTTAACACACATCTCTCTGCACCTTCCTAGGGCAATTCTGGACTTGTGTATGGTTTTCCCAATGTGTGAGTTCCGTATTAGCTTTTGATCAAAGGTTACTCCTAGATATTTAAGTTCCTCAGCAAATGGAATCTACACTCCCTTAGTATGAGGCTTTTGTAGTCCTTGCAGGTTCAGTTTTTTTTGTAAACGCAATCAGTGTGCTTTTGTGAAGAACATCTTATTGTAGATGTGGCTGAAGCATTATTGAATGGTCCCTCTATATTCAGAAAGGTGGTCAATGCTATTTTTTTGACGTCAATCGCCGTAGACAGCAGCACGAAGATTCTTTTTATTAAATATCTCCAAAAAATAATGGAGCGAAGTTTTAGGAATCTACTAATGTTTTGACTCCCAACATGATAGGCTAATAGCAATTTCAAAATTTTAAACAAGGATGCATCAAACAAGACTGATTTGCGGCAAAAACAACCCTAACTTTTTTGTTTGTGGCTTTTTCTAAATTTTGTCGTAAACTTATAAAATTTTTGAGTTTTCTACTACAAACAGGTACTTTTATCGAACCGTTTTCTAGTAACATCGATTCAAAAGTGTTACTACCTGTCCAATTGTACCTACCTACAGAGTAGAGAGTTTCGGATCATGATAGGCATGGAGAAAAGAATTTTCGCTTCATTTAATTTGACATTTATTATTTATTATTATTTATTTATTTAGGACAAAATTTAGAGAAAGCCACATATAAAAAAGTTAGGGTAGCTTATTCCCCAACACAGCCTTGTTTTATGCAACTCTATATAAAATTTTGAAATTGCTATTAGCCTTTCATTTTTGGATTTAAAACATTAGTAGATCCCTGAAATTTCGCTCCATTAACTTCATTACGCTTATAGCAAAGTTTACAGATAGTATTCTGTAAATTTTGCTTATAGTTGGTATATCAATATACAGGCATTCCATTTATAAATAAATATGATTCTGTCTTGTCCATGGAGACGAGGAGACGACTGACGATATGATGATCTTTTTAGCCAAGATGACATTTCCATAAATATGGATATTCTGAATTTAAATAATAATAATTTTCAACCACGTCAAAGTTCCATTATCTTTGACTATATTTAGATCATTTTATTTTTCCTGCCTGCAGCCATTAGAGCCATCTGGCAATTTTATCAAAATTAAAACATTTCATATTTTTGTCCAGTGTGAAGTAGCAGAGGCTTAGCATGGGGAACCTCTTTGGGAGATGTTTTTTGGGGAAGGATTTGTTGCATTTCTTTCAATGGGACCAGCTCCCAAGAGTCTTCTTTCAAATAGAAAAGAATCATCAAAATGGAAACATGTTTTCTATGCCGGACAACATATATAAAAAGCAGACAAACAGTCGTTTGGAAGACGATCAAAAATTTTTTTACCATAGGTGTGAAAGTGGATCTTTTCTGGGATGAAAGAAGAGTTGCCCCAGCTGAAAACAACATTTTCTATTTTTCACAAATAAAAAATTATATACCTGAACAAATATATTATATAAAGATAAAAATAATTAGAGATAATTTAAAATTTGACATATTTTAGTTAAAAATCACAAACATATTGAAATATTTCAATAAATCATTTTTGTTTTTAAATAAAAATCATATCTGTTTTAGAAAATTTGCTCTATTTTACAAAAAATAATCAAAGAATTTTTAGATATGGGTATTGGACTATAAACATTAAAAAATCAGGGATATTCCACTCAATTTATTTATCAACTAATATACAGTATGTTGTAACTAAGAAAATTTACTTTTGGCTTCTTTTTGTTACCACTCTCGCTGAATTTTATTTTTGATACCTATTGGTAAAATTATAGTAGTTCTTACAAAACTAGTTAAACTTTCTTCATAAGATATTTATAAATTCATACCATTTTAAAGAGATTGACAAATATTTTTTTTGATTTGCCTGTTTTCGCGAAAAGAAACACACAATAATTAATATCTTATTAATTCTTTTATATTGGTATAGGAATTATAAACAAAAGTCACTTAAAATTGGATGTTTCATCAAAATATAGAACATTGATAGTTGATATCAGATACGGTTAGATGTGACAACATCACAATATTTTGATCCGATAAATCATAGTCCACTGGCCAGAATCAAAATTTAAAATTAGTATATCTTGTTGATTTCCATAAACGTCTATAAGATCATCGAGTTTGAAATACCTTATATAGCAGCAGGAAAGTAAAAACTAGCCTGACATGAAGCTTGCGAGAGTAAACTTATGTAACCAGACAAAAGTGCCTCAACATTTTGAGCCTATCTATGTGTGAAGCAATAGAATTCAGTATGCAATGGGTAACGGGAGAACTTTCAATTTCCTATGAGAAACTAAGCATTGCAAGAGGGTTAAGAATGTAGAATTTAGAAAAATCAGTGTCATGTCTAGATGCTGAGACATAACTTTCTAAATTATTAGTGTGCGAGGGAAAGTACCGAAGGCTTAAAAGATTAGGTACAAGCCTATGGTGATCGTGTCCAAGAAGTATGGGGACATCAACATGTGCGTAGATTCTTCGGAGCTAAACAAGCCTCTGTCAGTGAACATCTAGCAATGCTTTCTATGGAAAAAATGGTTACCAAATGAAATTTTATTCGATACAGAGGTTTTTTCAGGCACTTGCGACTGAAATCCGTCAAGGAGTTTAAATATTAGGTAGATAGGAGGAGGTAATAGAAATAAATTAGTAGCTCCAATCTGGCCAAAGAAGGAAGTCAACTCAACGCTTTGCATTCGTTCTGACAAACTTTGTCGGCAGGCAGAAAATATTTTCTAGATTGGAACTACTAGATTATTGATACTATGATATCACTTTTCAGAAAATCACGTTGTAGAGCTATTGTTTAACAAAATTTGATTCAGGTTGCGCTTTTGTGGTGAAAATAAAAGTCGCCCACAAAAGAATTCATCAGCAGCATTTCGAAAAAAAATATGGATTGATTATCGCATTAATAAACATTCATGCCATTGAAGAGGTTCTTAGACTACTTGTTTATTGCTATAGCGACAAAAGACGTATAAGGCGGGTAGGGCATTTATGAACAAAACAAATAAGAATTATAGTAATTGTCTCTGCAATATTCCTTACTTACTTGAAGTATTGTAATTTAATTTTGTCCACTGCCTTTTTACATAATAAATATTATTAATATTCCCTTTTTTTATTTTTCACTTTATCGATCTACACCTTTTATTGGAAAACCCCCATTATAAGGCAGATTGAATTCACAGGTCGGTATATACCTAGACTGATTAAAATTACGTTTTATCTTTTTTATTTACTCAACAATTACCTGAAATATCGAAGAGCGGGGAGAGGTTAGTATATAGTTTTCTTACTTCTAGTATATATTAGAAGAGCTAAATGCTCAGTCCTTCTGTATTCATACAAATGTGTGCTTAAGATCCAATTCAGGAAGCTGTTACGAATCGGTACCTATCACGAATCGACAATAACTTGTCGTCAATATTGTAAATTCTGCTGAAATACTTTCGAAATTCAAATGAACTACACTGATTCTTATTCATCGTACATTATACGATGATTGATCATCATAACAACTTCAACTAGCAGTGCAGACATGGAAAATCAGTCACTATGAAAGTTTGTGCCCATGTAAAAGATGCAACAACACCAAAAACACCATCTCTAACCTATACTATTAAGCGTATACACGGGTACTCAAGACACCTTAGCAGCACATCAGCATCTTGTTGCAATAAAAAAACAACAACATAGTGGAAGAAGACGACAAAGAGACGACAATGCCACATTTACCTGTGACTTTCTTCTCTATAGAGAACAACGATAACTAGCCACAAAGATATACAATTATGGTAGCTAAAAGAGATTATCACGAGACAAGCAAAGGGGGACCTGTTCCAATGCGGCATTTAAAAGAGATAAAGATCCAATCGCATCATCGTATAAATAAATATCTACAAACATATTCGTCGTCTTCTTCTCGCGGGGTCGCGAACAATTCGTGTCGTGTCGCATGAGAAGACATATAAGAAGCAGAATAGGAAGAGACTCATGGAATTCCATGTGAGCATCTAATAGAGATAGAGTGGAGAAAGCTGTGGATTTATTTACGCGGGAATCGAGGGATATCGATAGAAGAAGAAGAATGCATCCATGTGTGGTTCTTACATGCGATTAGGTATGCGTGTATACACAAAGCACATGGTGTGGAGATGAATGTGATGGTGAGCCGTATTTGGGGGCAACCTTTGTGTTTGGTTGTTGCTTCTGCATCTTCGAGTTTTATATAGGTAGAGGGCTGGTCTAGAATAATGTGCTAGCTGTCTTCTTTAGGTGCTCATTCGTTTCGAATACTGATAATCATCCTAGCTATTATGACTTTTCTATTCTAAACAGATCTGTGGTTGTTTTTGAATACCATATTCTTAGGTTCTTGTGGCATGATATCCTTCTTCTTTTAGGCGCTCTCTTTCCAAATCCGTTTCCTTCTAAGATGAATTTTAGTTTGTACCTATTTAGTGTAATTTCCCAATATATGCCCGAGATATTCCACTTTCCTTCTCTTAATCGTGTTTGTCACTTCTTTCTCCTTCCTTATTCTTTCTAGTACTTTTTTCTAAGGATCCTTCTGTAGAGCCACATCCTAATAGCCTCGAGTTTCTTTTGTGGTGCATTGATCAATGTCTAGGATTAAATTCCATATAGCGCGTAGGAGTTTAACTTTGGTACCTATCTAGTTTGAGGTTGTGAGTTTAAGGAGGTTCTACATTTTGATGAATATATCTCTTGCTTTTTATGTCCTGCATTTGATTCTTTGTGTGGTGCGATTATGTGTGATGAATCTTTAATGAAGGTAGGCTATCTTTTCTTTCTACAATTAATCTTGATTTCTCGCCTGAACCATGGGGTTTTACATATTTTTCTGTATTGCCTGGTCCCACAGTGATTCGAAAGGTATTATTTTTTTTTTCTATTTTGTGCGTTTATATTTCTTGGGTGTTGTTTTCATCTTGATTTTCACTTCATCCGTTGGCTGAATTTAGTGTTCTTACATCCAGAATCTGACTAGAGTATACAAATCTGTTGGTCAATATATTTGATTTGTATCTTTGCTTAACACCAGAAATTATTATAATTTATCACCTAGGATGACTGTACATCGATCAGGCAGGAAATATTCCAAAAGATGTTTCAACGGATTAAAGAAGTCCTATCATTTATTTTACAGAGTTTTTATCTTTAGGTGCATTTTTCACTGTGAATGTCTGATATTAGTGAATAATGAGATGCAGTGATGTATGACATCAATCACCGTTTTCGATGTGAGTCCGAATTGTTTCATTCATCATTTTGAACAAACACTGGTGTACGTTAACATACTCCGAGAGAGTAAGCCTTAGATACTGTGATCCAGAAATTACATGAATGCATGCCCGTGCCAATGTTTGTTTAAAAAGCAATATATGAACAAAAAATTACTTATATACAGAGTGATGACCAATAATTATTAACACAATACAAATCGCTGACTTAATTATGAATATGATATAGTGAGTGGCTGACATAAATAAAAAACATGAAAGAGGACTAAGGAGTTCAAATATGTTTCGTGTTTGGAACAACACTTGAAGGTCCAATATTGTATTATTTAAGTTTATTAAGTGCGTTGTATGCATTTATCAGAATTTGCAATATGTTTAAATTGGAAATGAGTCATCAAAACAATTTGAATTTGCGCAACTTGGACAATAAATTGACAAGCAATTCATTCTCCTTCAAAATACCTATTGAAATACGAAAAGGTTGTTAGTACGTTAATGATGTCTGCGAAGATCATCATTTAGTTTAATGAAAAATCCACATTTTGAAACAGTTTATAACAGTCAAGGTTTTGATTTAAAATACCTATACTGAATTGTTCATATTCATAACAATATCTATATTTTGTAATTTCTGGATCCAGATCCCCAACTAATATCCACATTCATGGAATTTGTACGTAGGAGTATACAAACGAAAATACAAAAGGATAATTAGCAGCTATTAATTGGAAGTTATTCAGTTTGCACAATTCACTATTATTCCAAATGTGGAGTGTGCATACTTTGGTATAATTCAGCATGAAAACCGACTATTTCGGTTTATGTTTAATTCAATAGTATCTATAATACAACTTCTGATGCTGATAATGATTTTCTGATACAATCAGTACTTAGGTACATAAATTTACCACGTTTAATGCTGTTGCGTATGCGGGTTCGCAGATAAGTGAGACTAATTTAGAGTTATTAAATTAACTTTATTTACACTCAAAATAATATAAATTACAACTTAACTTTACTATATTCTCTCTAACTTACTCGGACTATTCTATTTATTCACACTGCCTTTTTCATTCTGTCTTCTTGCCGAAAATTCTCCCATATATATATCCGATAAAGGATCCAGAGCATTCGGTATCAAAGACCAGAAGCCGCCACTATACGCTTCTCGAAATTCGTTTGTCGGCAGCTTAACAGAAGATGCCGACACTGCCGTCGCTCTCTTTGTTGACGCCGCTTTTGGTATGTCCAACCACAGCATATATCGCGCGCATACTTCAAACGGATGCCGCTACTTTGTAGCCAATAACGGCGGCTGTTCTCCTTTGCACGTTACACTGCTCCCTCCCTTAAAGCTGCTCGCCCCGAACAGCTTCTTCCGTTTGTCTCCAGACCGGTGGATTATCTCCTCGATACGGACTCAGTCTTTCCACGTGCCCTACTTTTGGCTTGGCTCTTGGCGAAAGTTGGATCCTGTACACCAAGTCATTAATCTTTTTGACAATGCGATATGGTCCTTCCCAAGGTCTTTGCAATTTCGGACTTAATCCTCTCCTTCGCTGTGGCTGGTACAACCAAACTGCATCGCCTTCGTTGAAAGAGTTTAATGACTGCCTTTTGTCAAGTCTCATCTTCATTTTGTCGCTCTTCAACTGAAGCTTTTGTCTGGCAAAATCATGGACGACCACTCTAAGTCGCTCCTGTAGGTCAGCTACATAATGTGGAAGAGACACTTCTTCATGATCGTCGGCTGATGGTCTGCCAAACATCAGATCTACGGGGAGCTTCATTTCTCTTCCAGACAAGAGCATCGATGGTGTATAGCCAGTAGATTCATGCTGGGAACTTCGGTAGGCCAGAAGAAAGAGAGGTACCAGTTTATCCCAGTTACGTTGGTGCTCATCCACAAAGAGTGAGAGGTATTGATTGATGGTCCTATTGTGCCTCTCAACCATTCCATCTGACTGTGGATGAAGTGGGGTTGTTCGTGTTTTCCGTATCCCCAGCAACCTCATTAACTGCGTCCATACTTCGGAATCAAAATTTCTACCTTGATCGGTATGTAGCTCCAAGGGTACTCCGTGTCTGGAAATCACGTTTTCCAGAAGGGCTTCGGCCACTGTAACTGCTTCCTGATTCGGCATCGGCACTACTTCTGGCCACTTCGAGAAATAGTCCATGGCAACCATGATGTACTTATTTCCAGAATCTGTCGTAGGGAATGGCCCTGCAATGTCCACCGCAATTCTTTCCCAAGGTTCACCTGACAGATACTGCTTCATTTTCCCTCGGGATCGTGTCTTCGGACCCTTCTTAGAAGCACAGAGGTCACATCTTCTGCACCATTCTTCCACATCTCTTCGACAGTTGATCCAATAATACCGCTCTTTCACACGTGCAAATGTTCTATTTACTCCAAAATGGCCTCCACTGCGACTGCCATGCAGTTCACGAAGTACTGCAGCTACCATTGTTCGGGGTACAACGGTTTGATACACAATGCTTCTACCATCTGGACTTTCCCATTTACGAGTGATCAAGTCATCTCGTAAGCATAACGAATCCCACAGAGCCCAGTATCCCTTGACTGTCTGATCAAATCTGGATATTTCTTGCCACTCAGGTCGTCGCTTTTGGCCCCGTACTATCGTCAAATCTTTGTCGGCGATTTGTTCTCTTCTAAAGTTGTCTCTGGTGATTTCGTCGGTATTTTCCGTTTCCTTATTCCTAATCTGCATTTGTTGGAGATGTACAACATCCTTGGCTATTTCTCTTTGTTCCTGCCTCTGACAGAATTTACAAGAACTGCCACAAGGTCTTCGTGACAAACTGTCAGCGTTGGCGTGACTTCTTCCTTTTCGGTGTTTAATTTGAAAGTCGTAACTCTGCAGTTTCTCCAGCCAACGCGCTATCTGTCCCTCCGGATTTTTGAAATTCAGCAGCCACTGTAGTGCAGAGTGGTCTGTTCTTACTAAGAATTTCCGTCCATAGAGAAAACTGTGGTAATGCTCTATGGATCGTACAACCGCTAGCAGCTCCTTCCGGGTCACACAGTAGTTTCGCTCTGCCTTTCCCAACGTTTTGCTGAAATATCCAATTACAGCTTCTTCGCCATCCTGTATTTGGGAAAGAACAGCTCCTATTCCACTTTGTGAAGCGTCAGTGTCTAACACGAACAATCCTTCGTCCAAGGGATATGCAAGAACAGGAGCAGTAGTCAACCGGTTTTTCAGCTCAAGAAACGACTGTTGACATTCTGGTGATCAGTCAAAGTGGGAGTTCTTTTCGGTTAATTGATGTAGTGGCTTCGCAATTTTCCCAAAATCTTTAACAAATCGGCGGTAGTAACTGCTGAGTCCCAAAAAGCTTCTGACTTCGTGCTTGTTCTTTGGTCTGGGCCAATCTCGCACTGCTTGAACTTTTTCTGGATCGGTCTCAATTCCTTTCGATGATACGACATGTCCGAGAAAGTTGACTTTTTCCTGGAATAGAACGCATTTCTTTGGATTCAGCTGGAGATTAGCACTTCGGATCCTAGCGAATACTTTCTTCAGATTCGATTGATGTTCGTCGAAATCTTTGCAAATCACCATTACATCATCCAAGTACACCAGGCACGTTTCTCAAGTTAGTCCTCGCAGAACTAATTCCATTAACCTTTCAAAAGTGGCAGGCGCATTACATAATCCAAACGGCATGACATTGAATTGATATAGGCCGTTTCCAGCTGTAAAGGCCGTTTTCTCTTTATCTTCTTTGTTTAGCTCTACCTGCCAATATCCACTTTTCAGGTCAAGAGTTGAGAACCACCTGGATCCGGCTAAGGTATTTAAGGTATCGTCAATTCGGGGTAATGGGTAGCTGTCCTTCTTCGTAACATCATTTAACCTCCTGTAATCCACACAGAACCTCGTCGAACCATCCTTTTTCGTCACCAGCACAACTGGTGATGACCAAGGACTGCTGGATTCTTCCAGCCTTCAGCATTTCTTGAACCATGGTGTTAACTTGCTGTTGTTTTACGAAAGGAAGTCTTCGTGGAGGTTGGCGAATAGGTACAGCATTTCCCGTGTTGATCCGATGTTCGACTAAATTTGTTCGCCCTGTAATTTTTCCTTGCACGAAAACATCAGCTTCTTGCCTTACAAACTCGATGGCCTTTTTCTTTTCCTGTTCGCTAAGATGTTTCCAGGTCTTCTTGAAACTCTTCATTAGCTCTTGGGACAAATGTACATCTTCTGAGACGGGTTCCTCTTGCTCACATCTTGTTACCCGGGAGACTGGCGAACAGGTACCGATTACTTCCCCTTTCTTAAATGTCATTCTGTTTACTGATAGATTGGCTACCCTCACTGGAATAGTGTCGTTGGAATTAACTAAGCACCTAGCCAAAAGAGCCCCGTTCTCTTTGTTCTCGTTTGGTTCAAAAACCATAGTGTTAACTCCTTCCAGTTGTTTTTCTAGGTGCGCCTTCACGATCTTCTCACTATTTCCAGGTATTCGCGTATCTTCGGTGACGATTATTTTAATAGGACAGTTCTTGTTCGAAGATGCTGAGAAAAATATTTCCTCGTTGCCCACTCTCAACATTCTGTTTTTAAAGTCCACTGTGATAAAATTGAAGGTTTCCAAAACATCTAAGCCTACTATAAATTCATCCACTATGTCAGCCACGATTGCATTAATCTTTAATTGTGCATTGCCAATTTCTAAAGTGGTGGTGGTCTCTCCAAAAACATTTATCAAATCTCCTTTTGCAGTTTCCAGTATTGGCTTGATGTTGTGCTGCACGATAGATTCTTTGGAAACCATGTCGGGGCGTACCACTGACCTTGTTGCCCCCGTGTCGATGGTCAAATCACATTTCTTGCCGTTGATAAAACCTTGGACAACCAGGCTCTCCCAGCTCTTCTTGATGGAGCACAAATGTAACTTGGGGGCTTGATAATCAGTGGTCGCCAGCGTTCGCCCCCCTACACTGGCGAGGTGGAGTTTTCCTGAAGTCGGGTATTCTCTCTCTGAACATTTCGTTCTTCAGATCTGGGTCGTCGCCTGCAGGTTCTACTTATATGTCCCTCTCGATTGCAATTGTAACATTTAATCACTTTTCTATATCCAGACTCCTTGCTTCCTCGAGAGCAAAATTTCTGGAACATCGCCTCCAACTTCTTAAAGAAATCTGCATTGTCTTGTGGTTCGTCTGACACCCTGACTTCTCTTAATTTGCTGCGACGATTCATAGATGCGTTTTTGGCAGCTTCGTATTCCAGTGCCTGGACAACTGTTTCGGCTAAGGTGTTATGCCTACTTAGTCCCAACGCTTGCTGCATATCGATATCTCGAACTCCATCAATGAAGTACTGGACACTAATTTGCTCAATGAATTCATCTGGGGCCTGTGGATAAGCCAGTCGTACCATGCTCTCAATGCTACTGCTGAATTCCTGCAGTGACTCCGTTGAACCTTGAATTCTACTCTTCAACTGGCTCTGATACACTTGGCTAAGATATTTGTTGCCGTATCTTAGTTCCAAGGCGCCCGCAACAGCCAAATAATCAGTTTGTTTGGCTTCAGGAATGTTTTGAAGTATTTCAAGCGCCTTTCCTCGCAAAGCCAATACCAACGCCGTTGCTTTCTGCTGCTGATCCCATCTATTTGCATTAGCTGCAGCCTCAAACTGACGTTTGTACATAGCCCAGGATATTTCGCCGTCAAACATTGGTGGTTTAAGTTTTTCATTGGCTGTTGTGATCGCCGACGTGTCCAATTTGCTACTTTCTTCTTGGTTGGTATCTCGAATTTTCTTCACTTCTTTCTCTAGTTTTCGGTACTTCTCCTCAAACTCTTCTCGAACTGTCCCAATTTCTTCTCGAACTTCTTGTTTAACGGTATCGATTTCTTGATGGACATTTCGGAACAATCCTGCAATCTGTTCGAAATCTCTCTGTCGCCGTACCTCTTCTTCTTTCTTTTCTTGTTGTCGTCGTACCTCTTGTTCTTTCTTTTCTTGTTGTCGTAGCTCATCTTGTTTTCTCGAAAAATCGGAGAGTACCTTAATTAGTTGTTCTTCCTTTTTCTGTTCTTCTCGCAGCCTTCGCTGCTCTTCTTCTTTCTTTTCTTGTTGTCGTAATTCTTCTTGTCTTCTCGAAAAATCGGAGAATAACTTAGTTAGTTGTTCTTCCATTTTTTCTGTCTGCTTTCGGGTGTTTACCATAGACAAAAGCCTCTTCACTCACTTATCCCTCTTCTAACACCAAATTGTTGCGTATGCGGGTTCGCAGATAAGTGAGACTAATTTAGAGTTATTAAATTAACTTTATTTACACTCAAAATAATATAAATTACAACTTAACTTTACTATATTCTCTCTAACTTACTCGGACTATTCTATTTATTCACACTGCCTTTTTCATTCTGTCTTCTTGCCGAAAATGCACGTTACAATGCTAAGAAATGGAATTAATACAGCTGTCGATTGATTTCTTATAGGAAATATGCATTAAGATTTAAACTTCTGCGGTAAAACTTTTGAAACACTTTTTAACTTAATTATGGAATTTAGTATCAGAAAACTCATTGATAGGGCTCACATATGTATTTTAGATCAACTTGATATGTAATAAAGACTCACACGAACAAGAATTTACAATGTCTGATATGTTATTCCCCAATAATACCTTTCAAAGGAGGAAATTGAATTGATTTTCAAGAATTAGGTGTTTCTTGAAACAGAATTCCAAACATCGTCAACAAGAATAAAACAAGCACAAAAAAAAATTTTGGATTTAAATAAAACAATGGGTCATCTCCACAGTATTATAATTCTTGTAAATTCTTATATGGGACATGTTTCGGAATTGGTAAATCCCATTTTCAATCTTATAAGGTTATGGTAGTAGAAACATCATAGGAATCCAAGTGTAACAAGTAAAAAATTATAAAATAAAATAAAATAAATTCAAAATTACCCTCCTATTACATAATTACCTACCCCGAAATTAACCCGAAAATAAAATAAACATAATTCTATTGAAAACAAAATTAGAATTTAGTTCTAACGGAAACTTTTCTTCTTGTGTTACATTTGAGAAGACTGATGTGAGAAAAGTTATCTGAAAATTTAATTTCTATTACGTTGGGGGAATTTTTTGTTTCTACGCACACTTGTGCTAATCTCAAATATCTTTTATATTTTTGACTTGAACACTTTTCAGAAAATGCATTCGACTTGTGAAATTCAAAAATCCTTTAAACTTTATCTGACAATTAATTTACTTATTTATATAGCGCGGGGTACTTTCTTCGTTTGAAAACTGTTTAATTAAAAAACTAGAACTGACCTTATTAGATGAGATACCTACCGGAAAATACAAATTAATATTTATTCTATTGTTGCTGGTAATATTGATGTTGTGTAAGAAGATGTAAGTAAATATGTTCCTGAAGTACTTTATAATTTTTTTGAAAATCCCCACTTCCAAGCGATCTCACTCTGTAACACTGGACGTTTTTGAAAAATGTTCAAAATAGATGAAGGTATTCGGAAATAGTCTCTTCTTTAATTTTTTCCTCTCATATCTTCGATCTGGAAAATAATTTCCCCCTTGACCCTCTTTGAAGGAGATTTTAAAAAGATATATAAATATTGAATGTCAATTTTCTTCTGGAGTTTTATACCTTCTCTTTTTCAAAGCTGGTCAAAAAATATACCAGCCTAAAGCCTAAATTTCATGTGAATAAAATTGTTAGTTGTTATCTTTTGCTATACCTACGTTTTAAAATACCCAGGTACTTATTATTAAAAAAATATTTGGTTGGCTCTTTACAATGGCAAAAGTTTATTTTCAGGTATGGGTAAGTATATGCATGTGAAGTGGAATGAAGTAGTCCATCATTATCCAACTGAAGCAACTGGAAGTGAAACCCTTGCCGGATCTATTCGAAAGAAACCGAGAGTAAAGAAATATTTGAAAATATTTAACCTGTCATTAAATTTCAACATCATATCGTTACAATTTTTCATAGGATTTAAATATTACTGATCTCTTTTTATATGTTTTTGTAAGAATTGGAATTTTCTGTTTTATTCCTGTTTTCAAGAAAAAGAATGGAGAAGGTGTTAGGATGCATACATTTTAGAAACGTGGATAACTGAGTATCATGTCTGAAATATGTTTTTATCTATTTATTGAGTATTTTGAAGAATAAAAAAGTACCGATGACAGTTTTGTGATACCTAATTTCAAAAATGTATTTGCTTTAGATCTATGAACAGTGGATCCTTGACTTTTTGTTTTGGAACCATTTGGTATTCTCAAGACTTTCAGGGTTTGCCACGATACTTTCGAACAAGAGCTTTTTAATGAATATGGCAGAAGAGATCGAATCTAATAAACTATGTGCTGTTGACAGTATATCGTGCTCAGTTATACAATGCCTCTCTTTTGAGAATCTGTTGAGGAAGACATGACAAATTACCCTTGGTAGCGATGCTAACGGTTGGCAAAACATTCTCAATATGGCAAAAATGGTATCTTCAACTCGAATATAGTTACCACCTACAAAATCATTGTCATTTTAGCTGATTCATAAATGGGTGGCGGATCACTCCAAAGTAGTAATAATTTCATTATTAGGTATTTCCCAATTTGGTTAAGCTTGAAATTTAAATATGTCATGAGGATATTAATTATAAACACAAATTCAAATCGGCAGATGTAAATGTCAGTTTTAAAACACTGGTGGAACGAATTGACTATCGTCATCAGCCATCCTTTTTACTCCACGCTACATAACATGATTATATTAGATTATTGCTTCAAACATACATACTTATAAGTATTCTATCAAAATCTTTACAGTTGTATACTCACAAAAATCTCTTTCGGCTACTGCTATAGTGTTGCAAGCATGGTGCTTATCTTGTGTCACAGGCGAGCGATCTCGATACTCAACAAAAAAGAAAGCAACGAAATCGGTTCATATTTTTCCGGGATAATATGTCACCGATATACCGATATATATGCTTTTCTTGATTCAGGGGGCTTAGAACCGGATACGGAAAATTTGACACAAATAAAATTCTTTCCTAATATAGCTATTTGGGTAAGTGGTATGAAATTGGTATACGTCTTCATGCTTACAACCAAGAAAATAACTACGAAGAGACTACAGCTACGCTTGGTACGAGAATTAACTCAAGCTCCAGCCGATGTGATATTTTCCAAAACCTGGTCGCTGTAACAGAAAGTAGATCAAGCACGTAGGTTAAAGTCCTCTTGATAAAACAGCAAATCAGAAGAGAGTAGTAGGCTTACTAAATAGATAGAAGCTTGGAATCTTTTGGACATTTCTTCAGAAAGCAATTTTAATATTATTCTATGAAAGTCCCAAGTAGCTCTTGCCAATCAACTATACTACTAGTTAAATATTTATTGATTTCACATGCCTTGAACTATTGTTTTTATTGATTGAATCTTTCATTTCTTCTAACATGCAGCTTTCACTGTCGGAATATAATATGTAAGCTGAATATGAATAAACAATTTATAATAATCTTATACAAAACATCCATCATTAGTCATTTTCATGAGAATATCTTCCTTAAAGTGTTAAATACATCACTATACAGCCTCCCATACATTTTGATGATGAATTTTTTCTTCACTTCCAGATATACCTATGAATTGTTTTGTAAGAAGCCCAGTCATTAATAATGAAAAAATATACCCATGTATGAAATTCCAGATGTGTATAAATGTTAAATAGTAACTGTTACAAGAATTGTAATTAAATAATCTGATAGTGAAATATACAAATTGTATATGTTGATGATGATGATGATATGTGATCTTACGTAAAAATGAAAGCTCTCTCGCAAACGCACCAATATGATGATTGATTCATCCTTCATTGTCTTGACTGTCTAGCCCTAAGGCTTCTACTAGACTGAACTGTGCCTAAGAATATATAATAGTCACACATAGTGGTAGTGTTTAGCATCATTCATTTTGAAAAGTAAAATTTGCCTTAATTTACAATTTCTCGCAAAGTCAATCAAACAAATTAAACTGTAAATATAGTCTATTATTACTCCATTGCACTTTCAGTTGTAATCAGTTGAAAAATTGTCAGCTGAAGAAATTTCCTATTGGAAACGAATATCGGAATATTTATTTTAGTTAATTACATTTGTTTTCGTTCTGTTTACAACGTTCCCAAATTTAAAAAAACAATGTTAAATTTACATATTTTCATTCACAGCTAAAATTCTCACCCAATTACAAGCACTTGGGTCAAAGACAGGTACTACAAAAACGGAGGTATATACATTTCGATAGCATAGTCCCATATATAAATTATAATACCTTTTAAAGAAACTATAAGCGATTTTATTGGATGATTCGCCTAAAACTATAAAACGACAACACATGTTGAAAGAATCATAAAGATATTGATTTGATTTTAAGAGATCATATATCAACTATTAAATGACACCAAAGCTTGAGACAGCCTAAGATAGGTTTATAGAGAACCTTGAAACTACAGCAATGAGCTTTTGGAGGCGAGCTGCAGGTAAATCCACAATAAATAGAGTACCTAATAAAGGTATTGCCAAAACAAATATTAATTGGACCCGAGCATGCAGTAGAAAAAGAGGAAGATCAAGGAAAGCCGAAGAGAGGGAATAGTCAAGGAGATGCTAGAAAGTGAATTAGATTAGGATGGTGGAATAGGGACGAGTGGTGATTGGCCATCGGAGAATTTCGAAGTATATTTTCAAACTGATCTATATACCTGTAATAACCAACCTAAGTATGACTTTTATTATTTCTTCCATTCACAGGTTCAATACTTTTTTTTGTTTTTGTCGATTCTATTGTTTTTAAAGGTAGAAACTCTTTAATCTTAATTCGTGTACTTAGTTTTCCTTGACTTCATTCCATATTCTTGGGTATCCTCATGTCCTAGTGTACTTGCAGAAAATTTGCATCTGGTCTTCCAAATTAATTATTGATCCTGTTATAGTATCCTTGAACCCAGTTGATAGTTGGCCCTCAAATGACTACAGACTTCGATGAGGATTACTGATTTTTCTGACATATGATCTAAAGGAACTGCGAATGTCGCATTAAAATTAATAAATAAAGAAACTGAGAAAACATTTTTGATACATACCTTAAATATACAGACGCTCCGTTCTACGCTTTTTACCTTTATTCAAATGCACTTTTTCATATAGAAGTACCATCCCTGTTGGTACCTTAACTGAGCAATTGACATATGCAATACATAAATTGCGGCTGATTAGAAACCAACTGTCACTATGGCTGGATTCCATATTTTCAGGTGATAGCGATAGGCTATTCTCATGTATTCTTTACAAAATCAATCGGACCAAATGGCAAGTAGGTTTAATAATATTCAGGTGAACAGAATCTTATATTACAATATAAACTACTGCTACTACTATAAAATAGCTATTTAAGTTTTGTCCATTTTCCGTTTAGTAGAAATTTTAAAAGAATATTTTATTTTCAGGTGGAAGTTTTTAGCCTAATTATTACTTGCTTAGATAGTTATGATGTGAAGAATAATGTCGACAAAGGATATTGCTGTAATAAATAACAAGTTTTAGATCTGGGACGTACATATAATGAATTCTTATCTAACCATAATTATCTGCCTATCAAAGAGGAAATTCTCTTCTTATCTTGAAAATTAGAGAAATATACAATAAAAAAGATTTACAGGCGTGTCATGTAACATATCGAAGATTTACAACTATTGGAAACGGTATGCTTGAAGATTTCTAATTTTAAGATTTTTGGGTCAAATAAATTATACATAGGTAATATGTCACCGTAGCATAGTGGTTTACGCGTCCAACTGCCATGAATTAGATCCCGGTTGATTCCGGAAAAAGATTTTTCACAAAGCTTACGGTGACCATGTTGAGCACTGGCATTATGGAATATCCATATAATTCCTAGAAAATTTGAGCAATGCCGAGAAAATGTAAGAAACGTGTTAAATAATTTGTTCAAGTTAAACACACTTCTTAGGAAAAATGACTGATCAAAACAGTAGATAGATAGGTAATATAATTAACTTGCCTACCAAAGATGAAAACAACTACTCGGTGAGCATACTCCATCATTACATCATAGCTGGAAGGTGCAATACCATTGAAAATTGGTTCTCAATACATGCAGATATTGCAAATCTTTATAACTCCTATGCTTTTATTTCATTCGGAACCAAATACAAAGATGTCCTTATAATACTTAAAACTATGTTATGTTTTAAACCTAACCTACAGCTTACAAAAGTGGTCCTAAGATATCTTAAGTAGAACACTCTTCTTTGCTGGTCCGGGGTCTTCAGGTTATCGTCATCTTCGCGTAGGCTCGCCAGCATCTTCATCTCTTGATGACGTCCTTGAGGTGTGACATGGGGACGAGGCTCCTCAATCCACCTCCTCCTTCCATGTGATGATTAGCTGATCTGTGTGAACTACTCAGTTCATGTACATTGATTTCGCTGTTGGGGTAACACAGATGCGATAGGTTACTCAGTTCGCCTATCTATCTGTGTGCTGTTGGCTGTGGTTTCCATTGGGCTAATCAGTTCACCCAGTGTACTACCACCTATGTCCCTTCTTGTTGACGGTTTTTGTGGTCTGCTGGCACGGGGACGAGGTTACTCAGTTCACCTCCTAACGGTCCTTACATTCTAGTGAACTAATTCAGTTCGTCCGCCAGAGTGTCAGTGACCAGGATGCACAGGCTGCTCCATCCGCCTCGTCTGACTGTGCGAGGATGTCGTAATGGTTCCTGGAAGGCCTCAGTTCATCTTCTTGGTTCCACTTGTGATGCCGTGACGTCTTTCAAACTGGCTTCAGGATCCGTCTGGGTCTGGCGTATTTGCATATTTCCGGGTCGTAGTTGGCGGCTTCCTTGATGAGCGAATTTGGATGGTCTTTTGAAGGTCCTCTCGTCATTGTTCCTCATTTGTTCCTATAGTGGGATCACTTTGAGGATTCGTAGCTGATGAACCATGGTGCATCCACTGTCCATTTATGCATTGAATTGACTGGAGTCCCTTCAGATGACACTTCGCTGTATACCCCCATGCTGCATTTGCGAAGATCATCATTGGAACTAGAATCATCTGGATGAGGGGCAGTTTGTCCTTCAAGTTGAATTCACTTTTGCGTACTATAAGTGGGTATAGGGCACCTCTTGCCTTGACAGCTTGGCTGGCCTTGTTTCGTGTATGATCTTTCCAAGTGAGTTTCTAGTCCATGGCGACTCCAATGTATTTGACTCTGGATTTTCACCCGATGTAGTGGCCGCCAACTTCCAGTTTGTCTTTTGGTATGTAGTCCTTCTCGGTTCGGCGTTTCGAGAACACGATTGCCTCGGTTTTCTCTGCATTGAGGGCGATCTTCCACTTGATGCACCAGTCCTGAATTCCGACTACCCTCTTCTGTAGATATTTGGTGGCATTGTCGGCTTTCCAAGATCTGCAGATGATGGCTGTGTTATCAGCGTAAAGAGCTAATATCGTACGGTCAGTTTTCGAGACGTCTCCAGTGTACACGTTGAATAAGAGCGGGGAGAGAACTGCCCCATGTGGTACTCCGGCCTGTGTCCTGCAAAAAAGAGAATCAGAATTATTAATTTTGGCAATTACCAATTTTCCGCTGATAAAGGAGTAGATGAGCTTGGTGAGTCCGGCAGGGTATCCAAAAGACAGCATCTTGTGGATGAGTCCCCTGTGCCATACTCTGTCGAACGCTTTCTCAAACTCTAGGAGAGCCATTCCCGTTGCTTGATTTTCACCAAATCCGCGGTTTGGCCTTTTCTGAAGCCGAACTGTTCTGGTGGAAGTACGTCCAGTTCTTCAGTGTCATTCTTCAGCCTATTGAGGATAACCCTTTCTGCTATCTTGCTCATCGCTGGGGTGAGGCTGACGGGCCGATAGTTTTGTGGAACAAAGAAGCCAAAGCACTGCTGAGATATCGATACTAGACCGACTGAATCCTAACAGGGTAATTCTTTTAGCACCACCTATGAGTTAGAAGCTGAACAAGATGTCTATTATAAAAATCATGTAAAGATTTCTATGAGAAATATGTTAAAATGGTATTAGCTATTCATTGACTGTTTTGATCAAAGTCATTTATATTTTATATTTTTTTGTCTAGCTTTCGGAAATTTTTATTTCCTTCCTCAGGGCAAAAGAAGTGACCTTTGATGATATTTACTGAAATCATTAAATATTTCATCAATCTAAAATAATGTAAACATTGTCAAAAACTTGACATAATTCAAAGCAATATTATTTATTAAATGACTACGACAAACTGATAAATATAACCAACGCTTCCTTTAAAAAGTAACAACGAAACTAATACATAAACAATTAATTAATTCCAGCATTACCTGGAAAAGTCCAGATCTATAAAAGACTTATACTAACGGTCCTAATGTATGGTAGACAGTCTCTAAACAGAACCCTAATCTTTCTCTAAAGACAACAATCTTAAGAAATATCATGAAAGCTGTTCAAGAGGATGAAGTTTAGAGTAGGAGATACAACCATGAGTTCTACGAATCATATCTCAAGGCTGAAGGCATGGACGTACTCAGCACTAAAAGAACTGGTCGCCCCTGACCTGAGCAAACAGTACAATCGACAGAAACCAGCATGCCCATGTATGTACTGAACTGCAAGTCACACAGTCCTGTATGTTTCAAACTGAGAATGCAGTGTGAAGTGTAATGGAGCACATCGTTGCCAGCGCGTTGTTGGGCATGGCTCGAACAATCATCAGATCCGACGCTGCCAATTATCACAATATTTTTATCTTATTAAGTTGAAGAATTATAACATTGGGTGCCGTTTTTCTATCTTGAATAAATTGCCTTTGCTAGGTCACACTGCATTCTCAGAGTGGAGCGCAGTATAGAAGTCCGCTAAGAAAGATAGTGTCAACGGGCGTGCAAGGAAAGCTGGCATGCCAAACTAGAGAGTAATTGTCTTACAGCAAGACCTTTGGAATGGAAATAATTATGGTGGACAATTATTGAATGGATGAAAAATAAAATGCAGGTTGTCCTAAAACTCAAGGAATTGTTTATTCTGACAGTCAGGTTGGTACCCAGTATAGCTGATCAGTGCATTTTGTATGAAATATTAAATTATTTCAAGTCACAATATACGCCAATTTATAAATTTGAAATACTAATTATACTTTAAAACTATTTAGTTTTGCAGAGTAAGATAAAGTATCACTTAGAATTCCACATTTTTGAAGTTCAAAGTGTTTGACCGGTTCCAGTTGATTCTAGATTCGTAACTGATCGTACGTGGTGCAATTTCAGTACTATGTACACTCCTGATTTCCAAAATATAACTTGGGCTAACATCTAAAATATAAATGTATTATGATTCGATGCTCTTTTCAGTTTCATAAAGCTCGTTATCTCTTTTATCAAAATACGGACCTATGGCATTCCGTGCATCACAACGTCCTCTGCCGACGTTTGGTACGAAAACCCTACAGAAGGTATTAAGTATTTCTGCAACATCTACCTTGAGAGTCCAACATTTGAATATTGAGTGATATTATCCAAAACCTTGAAGATAAATCCTAGTAAGTATCTATTAAAGTAGTTCATTCTTTCTAACCATGACTTTACATACAGTTATTGGTTTTGTATTAACATTAGAGTGTTTAAACGTTGAGGTTTTGGGATCCATTTATTAAGGTCAAGGCCGTGTAGTATTTTCTTATCACCAGAACTGCGAATTGTTATTTATCCACATGTGGATATGCCTCTAAATGGTATCTATAAATTCCACAAGAAGGTCCTTATAGAAGCCTTTTTTTATTCTATTGGCTCTAGAATATGAATATCGTAGAAATCAAATAAAACGAATTATAAAAGTCATAAAGATAAAAGACATTTGGCACCAACTTGTTTTTTGATTCACGCCGTAAGTTAAAACTAAAAGTTGTTAGCTGAGGTAGCTATAACTTAGAGTCTTACAAAAATCCGATAACATGCGGGAAATAGGTTTGTGGTAGGAGAACCGGTAGAAGAGAAGAAATAATAAGTTGGAGTCACCAGTGAACTATGTCCAAATCAAGCGATCGAAAAGGAAGGTGGCATGAGAGAGGAAGAATTCATCAATTTTCCTATGGAATTCTTTATTTTTAAACGGATTACGATTGATGGTACCGTATTTCTTTTATTTTTGACAAACTTCCAGGCGGAGTAATCGTGCTCTGATTCTTTTTTCATTTGAAAGAGGACTATTGCGAATCGGAGAGTCCCGTTGAAAATAAATTCTTCATTCAACATATCTTTCGACCCGAAAACTCTCTACAAAGGATAAGGAGAGGGCATTTTTTTCGAAAATCTAAAATTTGATTCGACATAAATATTTTTTACAAAATTGGACCGACTTTATATTATTTATTTCACATTTTTGTTTTCGGATATGGTCCCCTTTCTAATTTTCAAATCTCGAATTTTCTATTTTGGGAAAAATTTGCCCCTTCCACATAGCTGAAACACATATTTCAGACTGTAGGGCGGAAACGTATGATAATTTTTTAAAATGTCCAATTTAAGCATTTCCGGATATGGAATTTTCGTTAACTCTGTCGTTTCGGATTTTCAATTTTCGAGAAAAATTGAGCCCTAATAATAAAAAAGCAATCTTACACCCGAATTGTATACCTTCTCCTTTTTTTGAAGTTGGTCAAAAAATAAAGAAAAACCATATGTGACGTTTAAAATGGACATTTGAAAAAAACTTTGGTTTCCGAGTTACAACAGTGGTAAAGTCTGAAATGTGTGTGTTTCCGTTATGTAGAACGGGTAATTGTTTTAGAAAATATGAGACGGCCATATTAAAGAAGTGACCTGGACATTTTGAAAAAGTTACAGTTTCCGAAATACTTCATTGATACAGTCTAAAATATGTGTGTTTGCGCGGTATTTTGGAATCTGTGAATATAATTGAACGTTGAACGATTATGATGATTAATGAAGCAATCAGAAAAATGTGAAATTAATATTTTTACAAAAATATGACCGACTGCATTAATATATACAAAATAATATTAACTCTACTAGTGTTTGTACTTCTGAATTTTTAAAGTTGCCAAAAGTCTTCTATCTAACTACTATTGCACAACCCCAAAAGAATCAGCACCAATAGAATTAATATTTTTTTGTATTTTTCACTGCTGCTAATAAAGTGGGTACAATTTTTGGTAAAAGATATTTAATAATATTTAAGAATTTCAAGACTCTTGATGCTGGCACGGGCAAAGTTCTGTCACATACAATTTCTACTTAAATGGCGTGAGTAACTAATTATTACTGTGAAATGAAACTTATTAGATAGGTAGGTACTATGGAGTGTAGAGTGGAGGAGAACAATCTTCGCTTGGAAAGTGTTCACAAAAAAGCATTAAATAACGTTTCAGAAAATGGCCAGAATGGCGCTAGTTTAGTAGAAGGCAGAAGGTGTAAGATATTTTTGTATCTGTTCTTGAACTTAACCTGAAATCTATCTTGACACTTGACATTAGTATTTGGTTATTTTCTGATCTTGATTGTGAAAAGCTCTTTAATGTGAAAAGTGATTAATAATAATGGTAAAAGTTTGTGCCATACATATAGAGTGTGTATTGTGTGTTTTTTGATATATATTGTGTCTGTATCCATCTTGAAAATGGCGCGTTTAGCTAGTAACTTTTCTTTTTCAATGTTACTGTCTCCTCTCACAACTTTCGGCGCTCTCTTTGAAAAATGGTACTCTGGTTTTTCATCTTTCTTCAAAGCCTTCTGGTGGTTAAAGCAAGCACTTTCGGATATAAGTAAGTTAGGCTAAATCTATATCCCCCCAGGAGTCTGCCATTACCTGTTGTCCACGTATTTTCCGGACACACTGTATATATTGTGATTTTAGCACAGCAAGGATCTCTTATAATTCTTGTTATTTGGATAACGAATGTCAAATGTACTTTTTCGGAAATATATATTCAATTGTTTCTCCTCTAGATAAAGTAATAAATATTATATAGTAAGTGATATATTTAGTGCTACTGACAGAATCGTAAATAATAATCAGCATAGGTACTGCCCCATATCTCATTAGGCTTCTAATGATAATTAAAAAAATCTATCTAATGTATCGTAAATAGTAATAAATAATATATCTGCTCTAGGCAATGTTCAGGGCCATGAAACCAATGTCTATCAAATTAAAATTAGTCCAGTAATTTCAAAATACTACATATAATTCTTATAAGAAATCCATTAGTCATAAGAATGAAACTGTTATATCTGATTTTTGTTGATTTTCCCAACATTTGGTACGCTAAATATTTTAAAATTTTGCACTTTAATTTTGACTCACGCGATAACTCAAAGATTTACTTCCTTCTGTACATGATATTGAGAAACACTCTGTGTATATATAACTTCTTTGTGTGATTAAGGGCCGATTTCATAATGAATCCTTAATGGGAGATTAGTTAATTCTCCAATTTGTTTAAGTCATATTTCGATAACGGAATAAAAATTTTGCATTTTTCAATAACTTCTACAACGTTAGTTACCATCTCTTTCGTTTTTCTAAAGTAACTTTGAATTATATGTCCAACCAAAAAAATTATGAAATTTTTAATCTAGGATTAAAATTAATAAGAGATTAAATCTGATTATGAAATCGGCCCTAAGTGGTAAATAAGAAAATGGAAGAAAATCAATTTCCCATCTAAGAAAGTATTTAATTACGAGAACTTTCAATTTAAACACTTGCCTTATTGGATAGATTCTTTAATTCCTATGAGAATTTATGTTATTCAGTTCCTTAGAACTTATCAGCAAAGCACAGAATAAATAACAACTATTCTGTGAGCAAAGTTTACAAAATACTGTAAGTTGGGTCACTCTCGAAACATCCTTTGTCGGCAGCTCGAAAGTACGACTATTTGCTTTCCGCATAGATCATGCTTGCAGTGGAAGATATATTGCCAGAGGCAATAATACCTGCGTCAAACCGAAGCCAAAGATTAGATAGAATCTTTGCCGAAGCATTTAATCTTTGCCGATGCAATGAAATCTACAAGGGACGTCGTATATTTATGCAAGATAAATAATAACACATTTTTAGATTTGCCCATTTTCTGATAATACTTAGCTTATAACTAATGTCATTATAGGTTAATTATTCAATGTGCAATTAATCAGTTTCGGGAAAATCAGGTTTTAAAATGCAAAAATATATTTTTTTAACTATAGGTACGTATACATAACCAAAAGCAGAATAAAGAGATTAATAACTCATAAAATATTTAGGTAATTTATTTGGTATATAACTGAGAACAATAGAAATAGAAAACATCTATTAGTAGACTTTATTAAAATTTTACAAATGTTTCAAAATACTGAGTTTAACATCGTCTTGTAAGCTTTAAGTTTACAAAAAATTGAATCGCCATTCACTAAATATCCTTTATGAGGTAACCTATGATAGAAACCAGGGTGTTTTCTTCGGGACATTTCATATTTCTATAGTCATTTATAAAAATTTTTAAAGGAGTAAATTTTGGAGAAGCAGACGGAGCAAAGACTTGATCGTTTCTATCTTACTAGAATAACAATCCACTGAACAATACGCAGCCATTCCACAATATTTATCGAAAGTTATTGAAACTCACAACGCACGAGGACTGACTTATACGTTCTAAACTCGACCAAAGTTTATAGGAAATCAATGAGACAGACTGTATATACGCAAGCCCATAGACTGTGGACAATCGCTGAACTCGGCATATATCATAGATGTGCGTTTTGGTGAGAGTGACCCAACTTATAGTATTTTGTAAACTTTGTTATCAGTAACTTTAGCGACTCATTATTTACAAGCAGTTTTTATAACTTTTACCAACAATGAATTGAAAATAAGTTTTGGTCGATTTGGAAAACATCAACATTTTTATTAGTATGTGAATAGTTTTATTACCAATTATGGAAATATGGGTTTCTGGGGGACAACTCAGCAATGTTCAGGTCTGAAAAGGTCGATTTAGTATCTAGTCCGTATGCGTTGATCAAACATTTGGCGAATGATTCTACAAACGAGTTTTTCGAGATATGATTATCCTACTAATCCATTTTTGACCTGGAAAACTTCCTGGGGTCATAATTTTATTCAAATCTGCCAAGACATTTTGAAATACTGCCTTGTGCATATAGTATGCACCGGCTGTATCTTATGGTACAACTTTGGGATTTAAAAACCTTGCCAAAACCGGCCCAGAGAAATAACTGGAAATAACTTTCGAGTCTCTAGCTTTACCGCCAGAGGGCGTATTCTTGAAGGATAAATTGAAGAACCATTTTTCTCTAAAATTTACCAAAAAAATAAAGTTGTTGATGAGAGGTAAACCCGTTACAGTAACAGGTTTACCCCTGAAGATGCCAACTTTGTTGGCGAAACAATTGTCGGGTGACAATAATAAATATGTTGGTACGTTCTAGTATTTTTCTGTTTTTATTTTATTGTTGCCTCTGGAAGTGTCTGAAATGACTCGTAGGTGCGCAGGTTTACGACATATGTCGATCTCAGTTGAAACGAACTATATCTTAGATTTTATCGGATGCGTTAAATGTTGTGCTTATAGAATAGAAATTTACGTTAAAAGTATAAAATATTAAAGTCCGTTAATGTTTATGGGTTGTCTTTCAAAATCTCTATTTATATCTAAATCCCAATGTTATCCCATCCATATCTTTGACAATCTGTATAAATAAACAAGAATAGCTAGTTTGATCTAATCATGATGATAAAAAAATCGCCTCCTCCGCTGATTTCGAATCTTTAAAGCTCATATTGAAAAGTAATAAATGATCGCATGCGCAATCCCCGGGGTGAAAGCTCTATGAAAATCTGATACGTGTGTTATTCGGATCAATCTTTGGCCTAACCTGGAATAGCGCCAGTGTTCGCTTAAAATTAATTGATCACACGGCTTATATTGATTCTCTCCGCTACTATACACCCAACGCCCTTGATACGTAAATATCCCAAATAAACATGTTCAATTTCCTTGAAACACAAACCCTGAGAAATATTTTCCCTATTTTTTCTATTTTGATTAAAATAATTAATTATATAAAAACAGCTTTGTTATATAAAACTATTGGAGTGTGAAGGAATGAGGGAATAATAGTGTAATGCCCTTTCGTGAGATATTGCTTTTTTTAAATACCATCTCACTGAAGACGCTGAGTGTAAATTACCTAATTCTGACGTTGAAATTATATAGGAAGGAACAATGTCTTCCTGTGGTTATGTCACTTTCTCCTCTTCTAATTATCTTCTTGTTTGATTGACGTCATCAAAGTGGTTGACCGATTAGTATTATATATATATATTGTTGTTAACGCCTTCATACATTTTATATAAGCTGAGGAAGGGGAAAATTACTGTATACCTGAGGTATATATACTGTATACCTGAGGTATTTCTTTTTTCTTAAATGATAGATTTCGCGACCAGGAAGTGCGTAAATTACTGATTTGTGTAATGCTTTTACGTTCTCTGTTAATATATTTCTGCAAATACATTACAATATGATTTGTTTCTGGTATATTTATTACAGCCAAATTGATTAATCTAGATATTATGTCTCATATCTAGCCGTTATTTCAAGGCTAATGAAAATGAGAGCATGTCTGCTAAAGTCATTTGGAAAATAATTGTCATGAACATTGAGTGTGTTTAGATGACCGGGTAAATTAGCGAGTACAGACAACGGAGCAATAATAATAACAGATAATGAATGTATTTTTTTATGTTTAATTCCTCATTAATTCGAAACTGAAAAGATACAACTGCTCTATATAAATGATTGATAATAATTGTAATTGTTTCATAATCTTGTTAGTATTTGGTTTGTCTTGTCCATATCTTATGTCGTTTCCTCATATTCTGTGGTATTGTGAATACAATTGGAACCATCTAAAATGTATCCAAATACACCAGTTCAATTGAAATTCACATAACAAAGTTCATCTTTTTTTAAAGCTTTCAAAACAGGATCTACCAAATAATTTGAAAGAATAGAACTGAAAATTAGCCATTTCCAAATGGTATTAAGATATGCAAAGTGGGGTGCAAACGTATTTATATTTTCATCACACCAACAAGTTAATTTCGTAGTAAAATTTTCCGTGTCCGGTTTTAAGCAGATGTTTAAGTTTTAATGGTCCCTGAATCAAAAAATCGACTTTCACCTATTGATCTGTTTATCTGTCGGTGCCTAGATTATCTCTGAAATGAATTGACCTATTTCGTTTCTTGTTTTTTATTACGTAGGGTACCAATAAGGCCATTTGGTAATGGCTGAAAAACGTGTTTCGTTCAAGAATGAGGCGTGAAAATGGCTTTAACGATTTTGATGAAACTTATCTAAAACATTCTGGTTAAATCCCTTTACCACCCTGTATTTCTGAGACAGAGCAGAGTTAAGCGGTGGTAAAATGATTAAATCTAAAATACTTATGCGTAATTCCGCAGCAATGTTTTGAGATTTCTACATAATAACAAGTACTAGTGAGCGTTCAACGATTTTCGTGATTAATATTACACTCAAAAGTGTGAAATAAATATTTTTTCCAAAAAATTGGACCGACGTTATTAGTTGGTGTACTCAAAAATACAAAATAATATTAATTCTATTGGTGCTGGTACTTGTGAAGTTGGTGCCAGAAGTTATCAATCAAGCTGCAACTGCACAACTTCAAAAGTATCAGCACCAATAGAATTAATATTATTTCGTATTTTTCAGTGCACCGACTAATAACGTCGGTCAAATGTTTTGGAAAAAATATTTATTGTTGGAAAGTTTTCAATCTAATGTATCATATTAGATAGAATTCGTTTGAGAGCGAGTAGGAAACTTGTATCAGTAGACACACCCAAATTTTACGATATTCATTAAAAAAAAATAATAATTGTTTGGACTAGAGTTGATTTCTCAAAATTCAAATATCGCAATAGTTAAACTCATTTCAATAAGAAATTTACTTTAAAAAGTTCTAATCTATTCAGAAACATGAATTAATAGTTTCTTAAAAGAAGGAAAACAATTTGTACCTTTGCCATGTTGTATGATAAAATAAATATGCCCTTTGATGATATAGGCGTACCTCAGGGTTCGGTGCTGGGGCCCTTTCTATTTATCTCTTATATTAATGATATAATGCGTAAAGAAGATCCTGATTGGCTAATAACATGATATGCTGATGATTCATCTTTTATTGTGTCAACCATAAGCAATGAAATAGAAGAGACCTGTATCTTACTGGCCTTAGAAACTCTCTTTAGCAGGTTTGGAAACAATTCCTTATACCTTAATAGTTCAAAAACAACCTATATGAGATTCCATACTGCAAATATATATTTTACTGTTGGTTCTGAGTTTATCTCTAGAAATGACAATACCAAGTTTTTATGATTGATTTTGGATGAAAATTTAAACTGGAAGGCGCAGTGCAATTCACTAAATTCCATATTAACCTGTCTTTGTTATGAGAAATTTAAAATCTGTCTTAAATTTTAAAAAAACTAATATTTGTTTATAATGCCTATGTAGGATTTACGATCTTTGGGGGAATTCACATGCTTCTAGTCAAATTTGTGTTACTCAGAAGTGGGTGATAAGATGCATCCTGGGTGTTACGCAACAGGATTCATGCCGTAAGAAGGTTAGTCGATTAGGTATAATAACTCTATCAGGCACATTTATTTATGAGATATGTAAATTTGTATTTTTGAATAAGTTGAAGTTTCGAATCAATTCTGATCTTCACGAACATTTCACTCGAGCAAGAAATGATGTTCGTGCGGTCAAGTGTGGGCTGGAAATCAGCAAAAATTTTCCAGGCCATCTAGAGATTGAATTTTTTAACTGTTTACCTGTTTCTCTAAAAAAATTGTCCGACATTTTATAGTTTCAAAAAAGAAATTAAGCATTATTGAGTTTTATATGAATATTATCAATATTGTAAGTAAAAGTCCAGGATCTCAAAGTGGAGTAGAATATAAGTTGAAAAAGAGGAAACTCCAAGTCATCTCCATATTTTATTGTATTTTAAATTAAGTTGTGAGACATGTTTCGGTGTTGTACAACACCATTATCAATCACATAAAGATTATGAAATAATGTTTTTTTATAATTTTAATCCATATAGGTACCAGAAATTCCTTATTTATAAAGTGAAAAAAAATTGAAATTAACGTTTGTCCATAATAACCCAAAAATGCCCAAATTAAGTAATTAAATAATTGAAAATAAAATAAAATTCTAAAAAACTAAAAATAACACTAAATCTTGTTGTTTTCGTTGGTGTTTTTTTTTCTTTTCATTTTTTTTCATCTTTACTGCACTGAAAAATACAAAATAATATTAATTCTATAGGTGCTGGTACTTTTAGAGTTGGTGCCTAAAGTTTCCATTCCAACTGCACAACTTCTAAAGTACCAGAACCAATAGAATTAATAATATTTTGTATTTTTTAGTGCACTAATAGAGTATATATCATTGATTGAGTTTTCTGTCTTTTTGAGGCATTAGTGCTCCTAATGATTTAGATTTTTTGGTTTGAATGGTGAGATGGTCGAAGGTGTTCTTGAATAGTTTTTCTTTGATTAAGTTTAGTATATGTATGACTGTGTTTGTGGCAACGTACCTTCCAAAGGGATGGACCAATTTTGATTTTTTACGTCTGATAGATGATATGTTCGAGATTATTCTTAAATAGTAGCAATTTTTCAGGCCCTTAACGGGCTAGATTCTTGAAATTTCGAGGTCATACTTAGATCGAAGGCATCTTATTGTCTATTAAGGTTAATACTGATCCAATAAAGATTTATTATATTGTAACGTGGATAGGTTTATCATTTACTTACGGTTATTATTTGTTTTAGTATGTACTTGTTCTCTTTTATCTTACCTTATTTGCTATAGTTGTTTTATGTATATGTCATTAATTAGTTCTAGAGTTATTAGATTTATTCTCGATCCTTCCAGAAACTGTATGTGAGGTACAGTTGTCACGGCATTGTCAGTTTGACAAGCCTGTAGAACATTATTATGTGCATCTAGATAATCATAGTACATTCTCGATGAATGTCATGTCAAGATTCAGATATATAAAGCCGTGACGATCACGGGTCACACCTGCAGAGGAGACTTTGTCCCCTACAGCAGGCATCTTTTATTCAATACCCCAATTAGATATGTAACAAATAGGAAATAAACGTTTTTGAACTTGAACTTGAACGGGTCACAGTCAGTCTTATAAAGTCAGTGTTCATAACAGTCAGCCAGTTTATTGTATTAGTCAATTGGAGACATAAGTCGATATTAGTTGAAACGCGATAGTCAAAGTGACAAGTTGTGGCAGTTGTACTACAACAGAAGGTCGTGTACAGAGTGTTGAAAATTATTGTAACCAATCTGAGAACATTTGAGTATTACGCAAGTGAATTGTCCCCATAACGTTAGCACAGGGTTAAACGTTACAATATTACGTATCTGATTCTCACTTGGATGAATTATTGAAAATACTCACGGGCATGGTACATCTAACCTCTATCTAAAATTTTTTTGTCTCCATGGTTAAATTAATCTTTATATAAATATATAAATTGTATGATATACACGGTGGTTAGGTTAGGTTGTTAGGTCCACTTGTGTACTCAATCACGATAAGACAAATCCGAAAAGATTTGAATAATCTACTGACAAGAGACTAAGTAGGTAATACATGGATTAATTGTTTATCTGTTTCAATTATTTCTATTGAATGTTCCAAATGATGTGTAATTTCTGCCGAACATTTTCAGACAGATGTAAGATTAAGAATGTATATACGCAGCACCTACAATGAATATGCTATGTTAGCTTATGAGAAAATTATTTTTATTTGGTTTTTTTAGGTAAATTTCTTAATAATATAAAATAATAATTTTGGGTTATAGATATAATCAGTACCTACAACTTTTTTTCGAAACAATTTTCCATAAAATGCACAGAAAAAATAATAAAAATTAATAAATAAAAAATAAGAAATATTGATAAAATATGAACACTCAATATAAATTTGATGTAATTGTAAATTTTCTTGAGATCTTAATATAGACCCTGATTTAAAAAAATGTATAGTATATTTTTTGATAAGAAATAGACGAAAAAAAAAACAGCCTTGAAGTGGAAAGCGAACCCTGTCTGCTTTGTATTCAATAGCCAAAACAAAAACCTCTAACCGCAAGGCTATAATATATACGGCAACTTATATGTAATGACATGTACGTATACCAATAGAAAAAAGGTTGTTCAAATTTCAATTCAATTCAATTGAGAAATTTACCTTTCCGCTGGCTACAGGCCAGGTTTTTTTCTCTGTATTCTTAAGGCATATATTTTTATTTTTATTTTTTAAGGCCTTTGCTGGTTATTTACGAAATAATTCAAGTATTTTTTTTCTGTTGATGTAGTATTTTTATTATATTTTTTTTAATGATAAATTATTCTGTAAACACTGAAATTACACTGTACGTAAAAATTGTAAGAGATTTCTTATAACATACAATAAATTTGTTATTATTATTATTATTATGAGAAAATTAAAAATATTCTTTTTTTTATGGTTCAGTCATCCAGTACCTATAATTTATGAAGCTTACATAGTTGATATGAATGATAGAACAAGACAAGACAAATAAGAAAGCGCATCTAAAACCCACCAATTATGTTGTTATTATTAGACAAGATTCAAGAAGTGAAAATCTTGTATCCAGATCAAAAAAAAAATTACTACTAATGTGTTGTGTAGGTATGTTCTGGTTGTTAACCGTGATATTGTTTGTTTTCATCTAATAAGTATAGTTCATATTAATTCTTTTCGGCAGTGTTTTCTTTCGAGACTTAAAGGCGGAATAAAACATTTTCAAATTTTTCAAAAACTGCACTTGTTTATTAATTATGTCTAACGCGTTTATCTGTCTGAAGCACCGTAGCTCTGAAATGGATACACAGATTCTAATTCAGTTTTTTTGTTTGAAAGTTGACTTTATGGAGATTGTTCTTAACTAGTTTTTCTGTTTTTTTTATCAAATATATTATACCATAAAAAGCCTGTTCGATCTACTTTGATAAAGAAAAACTTAATCGGCTTAGCGAGATGCAAATTATTTACCCACAAACGCAAGTTCGTACATAAATATGTATACATCCTTTAATAACTGTTGGAATTATGGAAATATATCAAGATTTAAGAAATCAGACTTTGCAATAATTTCGTACTACATACATCCATATTTGTAGTTTCATCACTCCATCCACGTGTTCAATCAGAACCTACACGAAGCGTTAGTACATTTCTCACTATCTCGATAAAAGATCATTTAGATACGCTCATAGAACATGTATGTTAAATAAATGTTTTCCGACTTTTTCCTCGGAGTAGGTACCTATCTATCTTTCTCTCTCTCCTTATATTACCTATGGTTTGGCGCGAATACAGAAACGAAACGATCTTCTTAAAGTGTATGGTGTTCGCTTGGGTATGTAATGAAAGTGTGGGTGTGGGTTTGGTATGCTTGGGTATCTAAAATGGAGCTTACACACGTTGCGACTCTAATGCAATAATTTAATATCCAGCTTGTTTGCTTAATCATGTATATGTGCAAAGAGGAAATGAAGGAAGTGGACTGCTGGTTGTAGTGACAGGTTGTATTATACAATTCACAGATAGGTATTTTCGCTTTTTTATTTTGTTTTTTTGAATCATTCAACTATTTTAATATTTTATTTGTTTGAATTCTAGAAAACTTTTTTAGTCCTATCCCTCTGCTATCTTTTCAGATCTATCGTTCTTCATTCATATTTCGCGTGACGATTTGGGCAAATTGCTTTTTAAGAATATTTTAGCTTTTGGATTTTATACCATCAGCACTCCGTTATTTATCCACTGTTGGATATGCCCCTTAAAATGGCATCTATAAATGTTACAGGAATGTTAGAGTCCTTAAAAAAAGAGATGAGAGTAACTGAACCCGACTACAATATTTATTCTTTTGAGAATAGGAATATTGTTAAAATCAACTAAAACGAACTATAAAAATCATATAGGTAGAAGCCATTTGGCACCAACTTCCTTTTTGGTTCGCGCCATATTTTTTTTTTGGTTCGTGCGCCCCATTTATATAGTAAACGAGCTCCGATTTTGATGATTTTGGATTCATTTGAAAGAAGGGGATTGAGAAATGGTCCCATATTCATAAAAACGCAAATCCGAAATCTCCTTCCCTCCGAAAACAGCCCCCGAAGGGGTGGTGGGGGCGAATTTTCTCGAAAATCGAAAATCTGAGTTGATATACTTAATTAAAGATAGGACAATATCCGGAAACGTTTAAATTGAACATTTTTTCAAAATTGTTACGGTTTTCGAGATAGACGCATGTTAAATATATATTTTTGCCATGTGGAGAGGACAATTTCTATCGAAAATGGAAAATTTTTCGATACTACATGAAAGATATAATTATTTGTAGGAACATTTATAATGAACATTTTTTCCTTAGAGTTACGGTTTTCGAGTTAAATCGGTGTTAAAATGGTAACAACTAAAATATTCAAGCGTATTTCCGCAGCGATGTTCTGAGATCTCAGTAATAACTACAAGCAAGGAATATACGTGGGTAATAGGATAAGTACTATCTTAATTGATATGGTGTAGTGAACGTACAACGATTTTCGGGACTAATGTTACACTCAAAAGTGTGAAGTAAATATTTTTTACAAAATGGACCGACGTTATTAGTTGATACATTGAAAAGTATAAAATAATATTACTTCTATTGGTGATTGTACTTGTGAAGTTGGTGCCAAAAGTTATCAATCTAACTGCAACTGCACAACTTCAAAAGTACCATCACCAATAGAAGTAATATTATTTTATACTTTTCAGTGCATCAACTAATAACGTCGGTCAATTTTTTTGTAAAAAATATTTATTTATATTTTTAACCGAACAGCTCTCAACGGAGGAAGTATGCAATTCGACTGTCTGTTTTTTTTTGGTTTGTTCGCACATTGTAAACAGTATATAGTGAACGTTCAATGATTTTCGGGACTAATGTTACACTCAAAAGTGTGAAATAAATATTTTTTACAAAAAAATGGACCGACGTTATTAGTGGATGCACTGAAAAGTTTAAAATAATATTACTTCTATTGGTGATGGTACTTGTGAAATTAGTGCCACAAGTTATCAATCTAACTGCAACTGCACAACTTCAAAAGTAACAGAAACAATACAATTAATATTATTTCGTATTTTTCAGGGCACCAACCAACGGCGGTCCAATTCTTTGTAAAAAATATTTATGTAGAATAAGTTGCAGCAACAGTTGCTTACAAAGCTTGCAGCGTACGTAAAGTGGTTTAGTAAGTGGATGAACAATTTTCACCTGCCGTTCGTTCGATGGCTAGGAACGACAGCCGCTTCATCGGCAAGTGGGCTCTATATATAATGACAAACTGGGCGCGCTGTTGCCCGTGTCAGGACATTCCAGAAATAATCTGAATTTTA
This sequence comes from Crioceris asparagi, assembly GCA_958507055.1. Classification (NCBI taxonomy): domain Eukaryota; kingdom Metazoa; phylum Arthropoda; class Insecta; order Coleoptera; family Chrysomelidae; genus Crioceris; species Crioceris asparagi. The sequence goes on along the minus strand of OY293829.1, from coordinate 60,178,668 downwards.
TTTTCTTCGATTCTCATTGTCGGCACTTGCAAACATATTTATTACTATATCATTTATGTGAGTTCATAACAGAGTGCTGAATCATAATGATAAAAGCCATATAACAACATACTAAAATATAATAGGGCCAATACACAGTTCAAAGTGCTCATAAGCTAGGTGTCTCAACCAGGTTGATTAAAACGTCATCAACATACACATTACGGGAAGATTCATGTAGGTTCGGGATTCACGTTGAGGGCCACGTTGAACCTTGAGTGAAGGAAGAAAAGTCATTGGGAATATGGAAGTTGTACTGTGGAATAGATATATCACAAAAGTAAATGAAGGATAAAATCAATCAAATCTACATTTGAAATAGAAGAAAAAAATAATAATTGTGAAAATACTTTTAGCTTTGGAAAACTTTTTCAGTAGCTCTGCAGTTCATCCGACAATTATTTATCATCTCGATTAAACTTTTGAAGACTGTCCTTGAAGCTTTTTAGATTATGCCTTGAAAACCCACACCACCTTACCTTAACGTCATAAATTATGCAAGACATCTGAAAATTGTCTATTTACTCGTCGATTAATAAGCTCACAAAAAAAATCTTACCGGGCGTTCAAAGGTAAGTAGAGAAGCTATGGTCGTTTTTAAAAACACTATGTAGAGAGAAGAAGATACTTGTATTAGAATGACCATTCTGAAAATTTATTTAATCGTGGAGGTGGACTGTTACGAGGGACTAGAGTAGCTATCCCGCAATTCAAAATCATTCAAATTATGATATTGCTAAGCTACGTCACCAGAAATCTGGTACTTGAAACAATAAAGATGAAATTGACCTGTTAACTAATAAAGACTGAACTTTAATTTTACATGATAATTAACTGAAAAATCTTGATTAGGTACTAAAAGCCTCTCCTAGATTTGTTAGGTGCTGGTTACAAAATCATTTTCTCAATTTATTTTAATATGGGTAGAAATCTGGCAACTAAGCCTTGTTTAGTACACCTACACTCCACAGGATGTTCCTCATCCTTCCTGCAATATTGAACTGTATAGCCACGAGCAGGCTCAATGAATCTAAATTCTAGCATCCTCATTCCTAGATGTCGCAGTGCTTCTGCCATATATTTCATAATAAATATATGGGTTCTACATAACTGTTTATGACTAGATGGTTTTTGTACCACATTGTGGTAAGAAAAGTACCTAAAAATAATGGGATATTCTATAAATATCGATACACAAATATGCGAGGAGACTACCATAACGGATTTACAATTGTGGTTTTTTGATTCGAAATTTTGATACAGATTGAGGTTTTCAAAATTCTAGATATTATAGACTCCCCTGGAGTCCCCAATAAAATATACATACATTTGAAGAAAAACAACAGATATATTATTTTGGTTAGTAATTACTGAAGCAGCTCAAGGATGTTTACTCCTCGAATGTTGTCCAGTTTGCATAAAAAGTTAAGATAAAACATAAAAATAAAATGATTTGATTAGGAAAAATGGAAGTAAGCAAGATGACTCTTTTGATATGAAAGTTATTGTAAGGAAAACAGTTTTTATAAAATTTGATGGTTCCGGTCTGGTATATAATCTTGAAGGTTCGCTATTGTGTAACAAAATTTCTGTAATAGTCTTGAATCCCGAATCTGGAAAATGTCAGTTTTACCTACATAATATACTTTATTACATATTGATTGAATAACCATAAGCCCATCTTTGAATACTAACTTAATACTGTGCGGATATTAAGTTGTAACCCCACCCTAAATACTATGTTATTTGAATAGAAGGTGGAAAAATTAGGACCCGTCTATTTTTGAATTATATGCCGCATTTTATGACATAAGGAATTCTGCTTCCACCCCTAAGTGACATCCAGATCATTTTAGATTTTTGCGACAGATGAAACCTTATTTTAACACATTTTTGAATTATTCTAATTTTCAAGCCCATTTCAATGAAATATTGCACTCCTTACAGTTTCAAAAAATAGTTCGATGACATTTGGTAAATGGGAAGACAGATTTTGTATGTCCTAGAATGCCTGAAAACAAAGATTGACATGTCCCAGAATTTTTCAAATAACTTTATATTTTTCTAGTTAATTCAAGAGAGATAATAAATATCCACAAATATTTATATAATTTTTGGTGCTTCATTTATAGTCTTCATGTAACTTTTTAACGACTCTATTTATAAAGCTAAATTTTAATAAGTCTATTTGTTGCAGTTATGCGGTGCGAGACATTCTAGTTGATAAATCGCCAATAAATTATTTATTTATAGAATAATATGATTTACATTCAGAAAAAATGATAGTTTAGTGGCATATAAAATGATTTCAAAAGTTGATCACAAAACTTGCCCAAAATGATAATAAGAAGTCCGAAATCTGAAACCCATAAGAGGCTTTTTGTAATAAATAAGTATTATTATATTTACAAACACCGCATATATCGATAATATCATTAGCTGTTGCGAGTACTGCTTTATGAAGATTGCACCTCTCAAGATTCTTCGTCCTTTCTCTAGAAATATTCTTATCTGTTCATTCGTACAAAAAATCCTTGCTGCAAACAATATCCGACAATTTTTCGATCTATGCAGGTTCTGCCAATAGGAGAAGGAGACCGCGTTTCACATACTCTGTGAGTGTGAAGCCCTGGTAGGAGTGCGGTTTTAATTATTGGGGGGAGGGAAGCTGAAGGTAGAGAACTACGCGAAGGATTCGTTATCTAGACTGTAACTTTTATTGAAATGGATAAATCTAGATACTGAGCTCTAATGCAATGGAGAATCACAATAGACCAGAACTAGTCGCTGTGGTTTAGGACACGCAGCCACTCAAACTGAGGTTAGGTTATTGACTCAGAATCCGTATGCGCTCTTTAAATTGAGCAAAGTACAAAGTGATTTACAGGATTCGATAGTTTCCTGGTCTGCATATTGCTTCAAATCGCTTACACAACTGAAAAATAACTTGAATAACCTCCCGATATTTTGTAATACCTGTTTACAATTGCTTCAAGCAATATCAATAGAAAATTGACAATTACTTATCAAAAACTTAGTAGCATGCTGTTTGAGAATCGTCGCAAAAACTTATGCATTATTATGATGAGTCTGTTCTTATAACTGTGAAGAAAGAAGAAGCAAAACAGACAGACACCACAACATAATATAATAAACATGGTAACGGTATATACCGATTGGATAGATAATATTATATTATAAATATAGTGAGCGGTATATAAACATTTTCCGTAATGAAAATTCCTGGTAAGGTCAGCAAGGCCACCCGCGATTATTTATAGCCTATCTATATAGCTAATTTAACTGACGGTGCAATTACTTATTCTAATAAGATACACTTTTTACCTTAATTACTTATTAGCAATTATCTGCCGTCTGAGCGGCTATTCTCTGTCTTTCAGGACATCCTTTGTGGAGCAGCACCTACCAACTATTATAACGACACACTCACTATAATATGCCAATTACCGACTCTGTCTCTTTGCACTTTACATAATGTACATATATAAATCGAGAAGATGTGTGGTTGTATGTTTTTTTTATTATTTTATTTTTATTGGAAAGCTGAACGAAGAAAATATTAATAAAGGAAATAACGAATAGGCTAGAATGTGCTTAAAGCACTCACGCAAACAACGGAATACTTAATTTTAAATCTGATATCTTCTAAGATACATATTCGTTTAAATGATACTGATGTAAAGTGCTTCAAATATCCACATGAAATGTCCAACATAAACTATCGTATTTAATTTGATAAAAATTATTAATGTTTTAGTCAAAATAGTTAGGCAGATATTATAGTTTCGATGGTATTTGGCTTTGAATTGCTCCCCTGCAAGATGCACCCCTTCTGTGGCTACTGAGTCCTATATTTGACCTGAAACTCTGACCCATAGACGAGCATGGGTAGCTTGATTGGTTTCGGGTCGTTTAAGATAGTAGCGGTAACTGGTGAGTCCGACTTTGGATCAAGATGCATGGCCACAGTATTCACAGATCAGTGCTGTGCTATTTTGTATCGGGACTCTATCCTTGAGGCAGTGTGATATGTGAGAGTTGACATATTGGCGACCCGTTTTTCCTTGTCTTTTGCACAGAGGGCACTTCCAATACTACTGGCCTAGCTCTTCATGTTGCATTTGTCGCCGCTGTCCTGTTTGCTCAATAATTCTATTGTTTTATGTTCATTATGATCGTTTTCTTGAATTTTTGAGCGCCGAAGATTTCTGTTCAATGCTGAATATGCCATATACCATCGTTGACTTTTCTGTTGGCTTTTCTAAGGTAGGTAAACATGTCAGATAAACGTTATTGATCCTTCCGGAAATAATTTTTTTAATCTTTTCAACTTTGAGATGGGTATTTTTTCACATCTGCAACAAAGAATACGAAAGAGTTGTTTCTTATCGTTTATATTAGTTGCCAGTGAACTAGATGCTAGTATACCAGCTTTAGTTTATTATATCCCATAACAAAGTGCATTGCGGGTAACATTAACAAGTTCCACCATATTGTCGACTTTTCAATTATACAAACACAATTACGTACCCAAAACATCACCAATCTCGATAGATAGTTGACTACTGAGCGAGCTGAGGTGAGTCGCTAGATCCTAATCTCGCTAACAAGCGCCTACCAAACTCGCGAGTTGTTTGCTATTGTATGTTTGGCTTGTAATTTAACTTTTTAGATCCTTCTTTGAGATTTCACGGTCGAAGCGATTTTTGAAGCCATCATTAGGTTAAGCCGTTGTCTACAAATATCTTTATTTACGTGTCTTAGTTCTGATCTTCTGGTCGAATTCTTTTAAATTTATATTTCTCATATTCTAGAATTATACTGCTCTGTATAAGTAAAATAATTTGAAGAGGAATTTTAGAGAGGGTATCTTTATCATTTTTTTAGAATTATGAATAAATTCTCCCACACAGCAATCATTACTTTCATAAAAATCACTAACATAATTAACATAAATACAATCTACCTACAAAACTTATGACCAATACGGTCGCTGGTATGTTAGAAATGCAAGGAAAACGGGACAAATATATTTTTATAAGAAACTTTTTTATTAAATAGTATTTTCAATTATGCCTCGTTGCTGACAGATATAAATTCTGATTTTAAATCTTGTCAATTAATACTCTCTCAGGTTTCTTTCTAAATGTCTCTTCGTAATTTATGTAATTTTTTATTTCTATGGTGTAAATGTAGTGACAAAAATGGAATCCACAAAAGATGACTTTGATCTCTACCCGTCCTTGTATCTGCCAAAGCACATTATCCCAAGAAAATTTGAACATTTTACTCTCACATAGAATAAGGTGAGCTACACATTTTCTTGAAACTAAAAATGTGTGGCCTGTTAAAAAATGGATGTAGCTATATGGTCATGTAGATATGATTAGCAAATCTTTAGAAAGAAATAACTGTCTGCAAATACATGATATGATAGTTATGAGTTATACATATTCATCACCACCTACCAGAAAACGATTTTATAGGACACTGGGTCATTGTTATTCTTTGCCTTAAGAATCTATACAATTTAGACAAAATACTAACTCAGATAATACAACTTCATAAGATTAATATGCAGCTTTCAATAACATAAAATAGCAACATATATAAAACCTGACATCTTTTTAAGAAATTTATGATTTTCTCTTAAAAACCCACATGAATAAAATAAATTATAAATTACCATATGTCAATAATTCATTGCAATTATATCAATAAAAAAACCTGAAAGTGAATTGAATAATTTATTTCATTCAAAATTTTAATAGTTATAAAAATAGCGTCAAGGTGTAGAGATAACCATTTTGAATATTTGTGATTATTTTGAATAGTCACTTCCTCTAGACATGAGGAAATGATCATATTGCATAATTTGCTCATATTGCAAAATATCGAAACGAAATGAATATTCATTATATGTTTAAGGACAATGTTCAATAATGGACCTGAAAGACTTTAGTACTTATTAAGATGAGGAAATATAATCTATATTGGTATTTTATAAAATTTTGCAAAGCGTAGTCAGACAAGAATAAATAGTAATTATTCTTCACTCTGTGCCAACTTAAAATAGACCTCCAATTTATAATGGAATCCAAAACACTGCTATCGTTAATTAAAGCCGGGTCGTACAGACTTGCCGATCATCGCAAGCGGTCAACGATTACGGTTGTCGTTTTGAAGATAAGATAGACTAACTTCTATTTTATTGACAACGCTGTGAGCAGTAGCCAATAGTGAATGATTACAAGTAAAGAAAAATCGCCAATAATTGTGAACTGCTTGTCAAGAGGCAACGAATCGACAACGCTCAATGGGATATTGACATAAAACAAATATTAACGTTAAATTGGCACACCCAGCATAATTCTATGTTATCAATTAATTAATTAAAATATAATTGTGGAAAGGTGAGAATGGAACCCAGTTAAAGAGCTTTGCTTGCCGACTAGTTAACTTCAGTAAGTTTCAGAGATGGTAACCTACAGCCTGCCGATTGCAGATCGTGAATTGTCTAAAACAGACTAGTTTGCCTAATCAGCTGCTGAGGGAGCTACATCGTTTAGGTTTAGAGATTCCAAAAAGCAAGATCAAGATGGAACGCGTGAGCCAAAGTCTACGAATGATTTCTGTAAACTCAGAGACCAATAAGTATCAAGTGTTAAAAATATTGAATTTCTTTTTTGATCCCTCAATAAAATACTATCCACGCTCAATGTTGCTTGAATATGATGAGCAACGTGTTGTAAATTTAAGATTAAACAAAGATATGAGAAGAGATAAAAAAGAAGCCAAAACTCTTGCTGGCATCTTACCCAAATCCGGGGTGATGAACAAATACAGCCAGAGTAGGGTTTTGCAATAGCCCGATTTATAGCTTCTGTGCTACAAAGAATAATGCAGAATACCAGAAGGAATGACTGTGATGGGTCTAAAAGTTCGTGTTGTCTGGACTGATCAAATATTATCCAAATTTTATGCACAACCATTTATTGTGTTTTTTTGATCAATTATACCAGTTATTGAAAATACTTGCAGAATTTTTATTAACGGTGTTCTTGAGAAATATTTGAGATAATATCACTTCAAAGTTCCGGTTTCAACCATTCTAAATTTTTTACTTTTATAGAACAAGCCAATACTGTAATTTCTGTAAAAAAATACCATATATATACCTCTTATATAGTCATCAAATTAGCCAACTACTTCGTAATCATTATCGTTATTTTCACTGCTACGCGTTACGCATTTACACACACACGACAGCCTAATAATGTTATATGTCATTACCTTTTAGCGACTTCAACAACACAACTACTATTAGTATATATATCTAGTACCAGTTTGAAGCTCAAAAATGTTCTGCTAAATAATTACATTGAAACACAACATATACATAATATTTATTAACAATGTTGTTGGCCATCAGCAAACACGACCACTTGGCCATTTTGGGAGAGCATATATTGTCCAATTGGGACACATTATCTGCGGAAATTGTTTGCAACTATTTGGACGCTGCTAAATGGCTTCGATAAAATCTGAAGCATTCCAAAAATTCGAATGGAGAGTTGGATGGAAATAATCATTATTATTATTATGATTATTAGCCTGGTAGAGAGAGGTATGGGTACTCGGCATGAATTTTTATGCAGTGTGCACGAGGGAGCGGTACTATTGGTTAAGGTACTCTCTGGCTAATCGTTGATTAATTTGATAGTAATCGATTAGTTCCTATTTGAGGTAAATGTCACGTGGAATATTATCATTATCATTATTATTGCTAATAAATACTTGCGGCTTAGCTATGAGGATTTGTCCTCGGGGATGTTGCGTGCAGATATAAATTCTGATTAATTATGTTTTTCTCCCAGAGCTTTTATTTATTTTGGCGTATAGGAATTATTGCTTCAAATACTCTACCGCACCGTTTCAATAAATTATATAAGAGGCTATTTTTGGAAAAAAACAGATGGAAAGCTTTGTTATGTTTTCACAATACCAACTTTTGTTTGTTAGTAGGTAATGATTTTGAAAGATGATTGATGATAAGAAATGAGAACAACTCACATTTTATTACTTCTTCCTTTGGAGATTGTTTACTCAATTGATATAGTTATATAGCTAGTTATTCTGACTCAATTGACATTCATGTCCCTACTTGCGAGAACTAGATACTCAGAAACAGATATGTCTTGTAGTATTCTTAAAGAAATTCTAATTAGTATAAAGAATCCTGAAGTCGCATGCTATAGTTATTAGGAAGATGTTTGTGGTGAGTTTGTTTGTGGGCTGTAGTAAAGATTGTAGCTAATTTCTCAAAAATAGATAATGATATCGATAGTTTATTGCTTAATTATCTACTGAGAATTTGATCAAGTTCTTACCAAAATCGGTCCGGCAATTTATTTAGCATATGGATAAAAGCAAGAGAAACAATGTATAATTAAACGCATACGCATAATTTGTGTGTGAATGTACAAATTGTTTAATTTAATATATAAAAAACACTTTTTGTATCTCTATTTGGAAGTTATTGTAATACTTAGATCCGATTTCTTAAACAAAAGATTTTTCCAGGTAATATAAGAAAGGATTGAAGAAAAGTAAAAAAAAATTTAAGAAAGAAAAATTAATATGAGCACCATGAAAGAAGATGAAGATATTTGGGAACTGCAATACATGTGAAAAACGATGAAATAATGTACTAATAGTTAGGAGACCAACTTCAAAAGAAGGAGGAGGTATACAATTCGGTTGGATGTCTGCTATTTTTATGCATGGCTGTTCGCGCGTTTTGCATAATAAACATGCTCCCCTTTTGATGATTTTTTATTCACTTCAAAGAGTAGAGTTGAGAAATGATCCCATAGAAAAACTCAAATACGAAATCTCCTCAATCCAATTTTTCTCGAAAATCGAAAATTTGAGATGGCAGAATTAAAGATAGGACCATATCCGGAAATGTTTAAATTGAATATTATTTTCAAAAGAGTGTATTTTCGCCCCGATGTTTTGAGATCTCTGAGTAATAACAAGTAAAAGCAAATAATATACATGAGTAATAGGATAAGTACTATCTTCTTTCGTATTAGTGAACGTTCAACGATTTACATGACTAATGTTACACTCAAAAATGTGAAATAAATATTTTTTTACCAAAAATTGTACCTACTCTATTAGTTGGTGCACTAAAAGATACAAAATAATATTAATTCTATGTACTTTGGAAGTTGGTGTCAAAAGTCGTCTATCTAACTACAATTACACAAATTCAAAATTACCAGCACCAATATAATTAATATTATTTTGTGTTTTTCGGTGCAACAACTAATAAAATCGGTCCAATTTTCTCTATTTGGGAAGTTATTGTAATGGATCCAATTTCTCTTGGTTTTAGCAAGAAATAAAAAGAAAGAAATGAAGAAAAGTAAGGAAGATGTAAAACGGAGAAAAATGTTTTCCTACATATCATCTACCATGTCTAAACAAAATGAAAAAGACTGTATGTATAGATGTCTTTAGATATGTCATCAAGTCAGCGCAATGATGTCGTCATTGTGAGGCATTGTAAAGGAAACTACCTACTAGTTCGCCACACACGAAGTCACATTATATTAATTCGTTTCGTTTCGTAATGTTCACCTCACGAAGTGTACTTTTGCATATATATATATCACAACTCTCAACCTCAAAAAGGAGTCGAATAATGTGCGATGCTGTTCGGCTAAGTCTTATAAAGTCGTGTGGAAGCGCGTGCGAGTATTTGTCCCATACATACAGACTTATACCTATGAATGTAGGTACAAACGTAGATTAGTCTATTGAGATGATTGAGAATGTTCCTCCTCCCTAAACGTGGGAGATCGCGGAATAAATAATTATACAATAAGTATGGGAGTGAGAATGTAGATGAAGTATGCTTTTAATTTAGCCGCCAATGCGATTACGTACCTAGTAAGGAAATCCCATTTGGGATGTGGAAAAGATCTAGCGACAAAACTGGAATTGATCAAGGAACACCCAAAGCTTTTTGATTGAATAATAAACTTAGTAGATTTATGTTTCAAAATAGATACCACAATAATGTGGTATAGCCATTTTAAAAATTTAATGATTGATCGCAGAACACAAATTCATTTCAAATAAGGCGTAATCTGTTAACTTTTCCACGATTTTCATATTTTCTATAAGGACTTGATCAGTATTAACATCGTTGTTTGTTCAATAAAATAATAATTAATAGATAGGTATATATTTGAGGATACTAATGATGAATATCGATATATAGGGTGATTTGTCTAAGCCATTCGTAAAAAGTTTCTCAATTTGCAGACGGATTAGAAACCTGAAATTTGGTGTGCTGTGATATTCATCATATCCGTTCTACATAAAATATTTTTACTCCTACAGCAGCACCGGATGTATCAAAAGTCGGTACCAACTTTCTTACATGAAATAGAAACTCACTTTTTTCTACATGGTTTGATTGGCATTTTTAATGATTTGAATCCACCCCTGATTTAATTACTTCTCACAAACAAAATTTAAAATCCAGATTGGGGAAGCTATTAGTTGTAATTCCAAGGTACAGGGTGACTTTCTTTAAAAAATTGTCAAAAATTGATTCTTTCAAATTACAACTACTATTATTTTGAATAAATTTCATAAGCGTTCTCTTAACTAAATTCGACATTTATCGAGATATTCAATAAGAATATATATCTCTTCCTATTGATTCTCAATCAAAATAATCCCGTTTGCATTGAGTTTAGAAGATATGTTTGAAAATATTCTAGAATGGAAATTCTATTACAAGTTAGTGGTTGCTTTTTTGTAGCAGATCAAACAAATTTCCCAAAATTATTTCTCAATCGTGAGAAATTTCCTCGTGAAATTCTTGGTTAGGTGGATAGTTTAAATTAAATTTACAGAAAATTCACTGAATAATATGTTTAGGTGTTCTTTGGATTACAAACTAGTCTAACACAACCTAATTTTATTTAACAATGAACTCAAATTGTTTTAGCTTTTATATCATTCTTTAATTACAATAATCTCTTGTTTCCATGGCAGCTTAAAAAAGCAAATAATATGTTGGGAAGATAAGATATTTCTTTTTTTATGATTATCTTGATAATTGTTGAGTTTAGATATAAAGAATGCCTGAGAAACTAATTTTCAAATTCAATTTTGTTTTGAATGGTAGAAAAATATCATTTTTAATTTGGAAGAAGAAGAAGAAAACTGTTTTTGACAATTTTTAAAGTAATATTAGAAAGTCGCCTGCTGTCATATGGTACAAAATGGAATTAAATGCTAACTTGGACTTTTACTAAATAAATAAATAGTTTTCCCAATTTGGATTTGCAATATTGAACAGTTTGCATTATACTAGCTTTGTAAACTATCACAGTAGTATTTTTTATAAATATAGACCCGATATTTTAAAAAGAATTGATAAACTACTAAAAGTCAGACTGTATAGATATTTTGAAAATAAGTTTTAATTGAACAAAAATCAATTTGGTTTTTGTTTAAACACAAATAATATATAGGCTATTCAAAAACTTGTGAGCAATATAATCGAGAGTTTGGAGCATGGTGATCAAACATCTGTCGCTTTATGTGATTTTTCAAAAAGGCCTTTAACTGTGTCTCTCACGTTATTCTGATTGCAAAACTAAGTTACTAACTATGGAGTCAGATGAGCACTGTTTTCACTTACCTGAAAAGTAGATGTTAATACGTTTGTGCAAATAATACGGATTCTGATATTATCCCTATAAGCGTGCTCCAAGGTTCTGTTCTGGGACCGCTTTGGTTCATTGTATATATATTAATGATCTCTGTGATTTTGTTTCACCATATCATACTTGCATTCTTTTGGCTGATGACACTAACTTCATATATCACCACAACTCCAACGATTCTTCAATTATCAATCAAGAAAATCTTTTGAGGGAAACGCAATCCCGGTTGACACCAAATGGACTTTCCTTCCTAAACAAAAAACACAAAAAATAATTTTCTCTAGGAACACACTGCATCAGCACAATGCAAGTTTTCTTGGAAATATCCTCGATAATAAACTTTCCTGGCGCAACCACATCGATTTTTTCTAGAGAAAATTAGTTAGTGTGCTTTTCTTACTTCGGCAAGCATGCAGAGTAACAAGCCTACAAATTAAAAAAAACAGCTTATTTTTCGCTGCTTCACTCAGTCATGTCATATGGCACTGTTTTATGGGGTTGCTCCACTGATTTTGTTGTGTTTGTTACAAAGTTTAGCGGTCCCACCTACATAAATTTAGATGGCTTGGTTCAGTTAAAGTTCTACAAAACTCACAATTGTTAAAGATATGATAAGCGTTATGGGGATTTTGTTCAATTCACATTCCAATAACTCTCAGTCAGAGAATATAAACCAAAACGGTTATTCAGTTTTGATAACCTAGATTCAGTTTTAGCAACCATTGCATATAATAACATTGGGTTACATAGTCTTAAACTCGCAAACTCTGAGATTTGAACATAATTGAGATTCTTCTCAGTTACAGATCTTAAGAAAGGGAGAGGAAATAGTTTTTTCAAATATTGAAAATCTCGTATATATCATTAATCAGACAATCAGACAGACAGTAGGTACATATTTTCTCAGACTCAACTTTATTATTCTGAAGTTTAATCTCATCGAAGTATATACATTTCTACTGCAATAGTCTATATTAATCAAGCTATTCTCTTATACAAATAAATGGTTTATCAATTAAGTAACTGGAATGGTTTATAATATATTAAGGTTGAAGTAAGTCTCTATTGTGTAGTAGAAAGATTTTAATGGTTAAAGTACTTAAATAAGGTGTGCCTGATTCATTTTATAACAAATGACTCTGTTTACCTGAGTGAAACACAATACTTCAAATATTGGTTAATAATCAAAACCAATTCACATACTGTGTATATCTAGAAAAAACATATTTTCTTTCACAACTACAAAGCTTCATCTCAAATAATTACCTACCGTAAAGAAGTTACTAAACCATCAAAAGGATCACCAATAGCGATTCTGCTATTTTTCAATAACGTTAATCCGAAAAAAATACCTAGTATATCAAAACTAGGTATATGTAGATACCTACTGGTTATTCCATTTGAATAAAATCAGAGAAGTGGTATTATTCATAATGTTATGATATAAAACATGTTCTGCGGTTTGTCAGTTATTTCCGATTCAGCTGAAAAAACCTGCAATCTCACAGTTGCAGCGAACAAAATAGGAGCCAACATCAATTATTAATTAAGATACGCAATTATTCAAAGCCAGTCCAACGTGTGAATTTAATCTGGACAAAATAATAAATTAATAATGCCAATTTAAAATATATGAAATCGACGCAATTTTACTTCCTGGTCCCTATTGTTAGGATTATAGCAATGGAACTCATGAATATTTTCATTGACCAAAGGAGAACCGTGCAGTGCATCTACATTTTGTTTTGTAAATAAATAAATAAATAGCGTATAGTATTGTATTAAAGATCCAGGATCCTTATACTTATCCAGGATGTTCAGGCATCGTATGTATTTTCAAACATATTTGATATAGTTGTTAACCATGCTTACCAATTCAGGGAGACACATTGTTAAAAAAAGTTCAATCAATCAGTTTTGTAGGTACTTCATTTTTAGCCAGTGGAGTATACATTTCATATTTAAAATTATTAATTTTTTTACGCCTGTACAAAAAACATCTAGTAAAACAATATCCGATATTTTTTTTCTAAAACTGATAATTATAAGTATATGATAAAATTTAAGATTAGATATATCCAGTAAACTTTGAATTGAAATATTAAAAAAAACTTGAAGGGCTTCCGAGTTAGAGCCATCGAAAGGGGAACTGTAATTTTAGAGAAATATTGAACTCATTGTTGTTATTGGAATATTCATGTGATTTTGCAACCTGAGTATTTTTAATTAGGCCCATTTTATTAGATGATGCATAAAATAACATTTTTGATATATTAATTCTCATATTACAAGTAGATACTCAAGTACTTATCACATGAATTAAGAGAATTCATTTTCAAACAACACTTTATTTTCGAATCTTTATTACATCATGAATAATTTGAAGATAGTCATCTATCAGTAGATATACAAGGAGAGTTCTGGGGCCTGGGTACCTGATCCCCATCTCTTACACAACTAAACAATCTCTATGATTGATTTTATTCCCTAAATGTTCCTGTATCTGTTATTCGAGAACCAAAGAATATAAATTTTTGTTCTTTTAAAGATAGTCCTATCTAAAAAAACTAATGTCGGCTATCTGACTTATTCCTACAGAAATTTCTAGCCTTAAAAGAACCGTTATAAAAAATGCTTATAAGATCTTACATACACTTCGCCTCCAACATCCATTTCAAAAGAGTTATAAATCAAATACTTTGTAGCTGCATTGAATTAAAGAGAAAAATAAAACTCTTGTTTTACCATCTATATCAAACCGAACAGCCTCATTACCAACTTGTCCTATAAGAATGAAGCAAAACCGCGTTTTTCAACCAACAATATCAAATAGTTTCTGAGATATACAAAGTTCATATAATAAATCATCCACGAGTTGTTTCCATGATTTGATTTCCCAGCACTATATATGTATATAGACTACAAATCGACTATCGTTATTATAGCAATAACAATTAGATAAATAGAAATATGTCTTTGTACAGGGTGCGCAAGAAAGAATTGTCAGTGGCTGCGTTTGGAGGAAAATATATTTTAAAGAAATAGAACGAACTGTACCATTTTCAGTCAAGAAACACTAATGAAAAAAGATCTGTTATTATTTTTTTCAATGTCACCATTTTGGCATCCTGATAAAATATTTAATACAAACATATACTTTTATTTTTTTCTTCTTTGTCAGCTGCTGATTAATCTCTATGAGGGTGAGATTCTAACGAATTGAAGATATATTTAGTAGAAATTTAGGGAAATAGTGTGATCAAATTGTTGAAGTAGTGGAGAGGAAATTGAGTTCTCTATATAAATTTTATTTACTACTTCCTCTTCTGTTTCAATATACTTAATTTCTATAGAAGCCGCGGATATGAATTTGACTTGGATAAGTGAGCATGTGAGAGGTTGCACGATTTTCTGTTGATTGATTTTTGTGTGGGAATAAACAATAAATTCTAACTTAACTAACCTTTCGAGGCAACGAGGTTCCTGAGCAGCTTCAAAATTTTGATTTTTTTTCTTACATTCAACATAAGAGGATTCAGTTATTTGAAAATAGGAAACGCCATTTTTGCTTACCTAAATGTTAAGCTCTTTTCAAGTAAAAAATGCCACATGATAAGTAATTAATTTGTTCTGATCATAAAGACCAAAATATTTTTTCAAGACTTAATTCTGAAAGACGATGCTCATTAGTAATGATAAGAAGATTAGAAAAATATTGATGAAAATAAATCAATAAAAACAACTATTGCGGAAATTGCAGATCATTCTTATTCAGTATGACTCACCCTGTATATATTTATACATTATTATTTCATAGGATAAGTTATAGCTTTAATTAATTAAAAAATATTTTATTTAAATATGCAAGGTCAATCAACACACAAGAGAAAGCATTGTGACGAGTCTCTCCTATAGCAAGTTCTGTGATAAATTTATTGATATTGATTTTACATAGATCGTGATTAAACAGGATTATCTCTTTTTTTCTATATAAAAAGTGATAGAGATTAATCGATTGCTGATGCATCACAAAATAGATTCAAGACAATAGATTTATTATACACATTTATAAAAAGATTACTTTTATAATTTATTTATTTGAATTTATTCACGGTTTTACTTTTCATTTGGTTAATATCATTGAAAAATAAAAATACCTAGTGATTGAATAGACAGAAATATTAATGATCTTTAATTACAATAAAATTAAAGAAAATTTACTTTACAATAAGGTGAAATCGCAAATCTATTGGGATGGGCATTTTGAAACGTTGTGCTGTTTTATTCGTGGTGATGGTGCTTTCTGGCCAATAAATTAATTTTCGTAATTTAAATTCTGCTAACGTTTATTGTAGGTATAGATAAAAATTATACCACTCCAATTTCCAGATGCTCAGGAAGATTGGATGAAAGAAAAGCGAAGCAATAAGTATTTTTCTAGTAATTTTTTAGGTACAGAAGCCGAAAAAAATAATAATAGTTTCTATATAAAGCATTAATGTTTTTGAAGAAAAAGTTGCCACATATTACAACTGCTTTTTACCTCTTCACTTGATATGAAGTACAGGTTTATCAAATAGGCACAAGGGCATACTAAAAGATTATAACTGACATTTGAAATATCAGTTGACTTGTCATAACGAATCAACAGATCTGTCTTTGTCTTGAACATATAGTTTAGAGGTTTAGGGGGAGTTAGGGTTTCATGCCCATTTGTAGTTTCAGAGATCGAAGATCAAACCCATTATTGGATCAGTTTTAATCTATATATGATACGAAATACGAAATATACAGTCTGAGAAATAGTTACTTACCCACTTTTTCAGTTTAAGGGATACAATAGAAACATTAATAATAGGAAGCATAATAAATATTTTTCACAAAAAATTGGACCGACCTTATTAGTTGGTGCACTGAAAAATAAAAAAAATATATTCATTCTGTAGGTGCTTATACTTTCTGGAGTTGGAGTCTACAACAACTGCGCAACTTCAAAATTTTCGAAGTTGGTGCAGAAATCTTTTATCTAACTACAATTGCACAACTTCAAAACTTCGAAGTTGTGCAGTTGTAGTTAGTTGTTGTAGGCACCAACTCCAAAAAGTATAAGCACCTATAGAATTAATATTAGGTATTTTGTATTTTTCAGTGCATCAACTAATAAAGTCGATAAAATTTTTTGTGAAAAATATTTATTTCCCTCTTTTGAGTGTAACATTAGCCATGAAAATAGTTGAACGTTCACTAATACCTGGGAAGATAGTACTTATTCCACTACTGTAACGCGGAAACGGTAACTCGTTTGAAAAAATGTTCAATCTAAACATTTCCGGATATGGTCGCATCTTTAATTATGAGTTCTCAGACTTTCAATTTTCGCGAAAAATTGCCCCTTCCATCCCCTTCGGGCGTGGTTATTGGAGGGAAGGAGATTTCTGAGTGTTTCTCTGAAAATGGAGTCATTTCTCAATGCTCCTCTTTCAAATGAAACAAAAATCATCAAAATCGGAGCACGTTTCCTATGCAAAATGCGCGAACACCCATACATAAAAAATATACTTAAAAAAGCAAACATACAACCGAATTGTAAAAGGGCAATTTCATCATATTAAATTTAGCAATAAATTAACAAAGACTTATAACATAAACAATAAACATTTAGAAAAAAATGGATCGACTTTATTAGTTGGTGCACTGAAAAATACTATAATATACTATTGATTCTATTGGTACTGGTAATTTTGAAGTTGTGCATTTGTAGTTAGTTATTATAGGCACCAACTCCAAATAAATCAGCACTAATAGAATTAATACCTATTAGGTATTTAGTATTTTTAACTAATAAAGTCGGTCCTATTTTTTTGTAAAAATTCAGAAACCTATGATTTTTTTTTAATGTCTATTTTAAACCTCTCCGGATATGATCTCTTCTTCATTTCGAGAAAAGAAGGTCCCCTCCACCCCTTTTGGGAGAAGTTTTTTGGGGAAGGACATGTTAAATGTTGATTTTTTTAAATGGAATTATCTTTGAATAGTCCTCTTTTGAAATGAAAATCGGAGCAGATTTACTATATATAAGGCACGAAAATTAAAAAAAAAATTAAAAAAAATGTACAAAAACAGTCGACCTGTATACCTCCTCCGGTTGTGTCGTCGGTCAAATATACAATCTACAATGAGAGAAATAATAAAATTAAAAAAATCTAAATGCTAATAAAAAATGTCATATTGAAAACACATTTACTTAGGTGTATATCTACATATATTATGGTAAATAAAAATTGAACTTGAAATATAACAATATACTATAAAAGCAAGCTAAGTCCGCATTAAAACAAACATCTAGCGAGTAAAAAACATTTTAGTCTGCTTGTTAGGAAGCTTGTTATAAAAACTAGTTTCAGAAAAGTTGACGGAGTATCGACTTTTTGTTAAGCGTACAAAATCCGGTGCTCTGAGAGGGGCATGTATTGTGTTATAGTGATGAAAGTCACCATAATAAGCGAACAGATTCCGATCTTCGTGAATTCACAGTAGGCATCGGAATATATAAACAAAGGGCGGTGTGGGGATGTTAAGATTTTGAAAATATGTTTTGTCATTTGCAAGGCACTGTAAAAACTTTATTACTCGAATAACTTCTCTCTGTGGACTAAATAGTTTGTCAGATTGACTTTGGAATTATATATATTCCCAAGAATTTCACAGCTGGCTTATCCTCAATCAGCTGTCGCTGAGTAAAAACGATATTTTTAGTGTTTCCCATATTCAAACACTGTTGCGAGGCCTCCGAATGCGCCCTACGCATGTCAAGTTGCATAGCGGCTAAATTTTTGTTACTTGTAGGTAATTTATTGTTGTCAGCATAAAACACGATCCCGGTGACAGATATACTAGCGGGGAGATCGTTGTAATGTAAATAATAAAAAGGATGAGCCCCAACACCCAGCCCTGCGGTACACCAACCGCTGCGCCATCGTTGGCAGAGAAACAATTATAATAATATCTAACTTTGATTTATGAATACGGTTGTTAATGATATGACTACTAATTTCTATCTGAATCTAGCATAGACATGTTCACATTTTCAATAACCTACAGTGATTATTTTTCTTTTTGTATCACATGATGTAATTGTGAATACTTATAATATCAATATTAAAATTATTACCGACTGTTCACTATACTTGACTGATTATTACAAGACATATAACATAATCTTTAAATTTCTTCAACTAGTTCTGCTCCATTGAATCCCCGTAACGCTCAGCTACTTAAGTGATCAGAGATATACCTCTACCTACCTACCTCTTTGGCGTTAATTAATTTCCCGTAAAAAATATCTATACGAGCCGAGAGCTTCGGCCCCTATCTCGATGCCCGAACCACATACAAGATGTCCCGATATCTTCTTCTTAGTCTTCGTCGTTGTTAAAAGGTCTCCTCGCTCCTTTATTCGCATCGACTAGTTTCTACTTGGGAAATAACAAACAAGCTCACAAACACATTCGAAAATCATCCAAGTGTATTTGTCTATATTTAATATTATGTGATGTGTGTTTTTGAGAAACTGCATGACACGATAATTATTTAATCTGCATCTCACGATTTAAATAGGGAATTATTATCTATTTGGATTATGAAACTAGGTGACCGAACAACGGATCTGAAAAGTATTCAACTGAGTTGTTTAGATTTTTATCTTACGATCTAGGGATTCATTCTGTGAATTATGTCTGAATAGAACTTTTGAAATTTGAATTTCAAAATCGACTCAAAACCATTTCATATTAAGCAATATTCCAAATTTGAATGTAGTTAAGGTAAATAGAGCAGATGAAGTTTGAGTCTACTCCCGTTTTTGACTGATTTTATAAAAGTAAAATAAAAATCGATTTTATTTAGGTATATTTCCTATTTCAAAGATCGCCCTTTTGGCTTGATTTAAACTGATTTTGAATATTTTTTTTATTATTTATGTCCTCTTCGAACATTTCTTATGATACAATTAAGGAATGGAATATTTCAATGATATTTCAATGAAAATGTCAAAAAAATATAGCTCATAACGTGTAGCCGGTTAAGCTTTTTGACATTTGACAAATGACAAGAGACAGTTGATCTTATTGAAAACTGAATTATTGGCACAAAAATATTAATAATAATAATGTTTGAATAGACATAATCTATTTTCATAAATACGAATGACGATAAATATATTATTTTGAGATATTTTACCACCTCAATAAATAATAGATTCTGCTGTAAGTGTAAGTTGTATCATTATTTGTTTATGGGCGCCATATAATAGGACTAAACAGAATATTTTCTCAGGCCTAGGCATAAAAACAATAATTTTTGTCCATCCAAATAGGCTCGAAAATTGTGTTTTCTAATAGTGAATGATAAAAAATAAATTAACTCTATTTAGGGTAATTTCGGGATAGATGACAAAGGTTTTTTTTTAAATAGATTTCATCAAATATTCAGTCATTTTTGAGCTCTCATCTTTGTCATATCATAGTTTCTACTATTATATCTATATATTCATATTTATTATATACTTATTTCATAAAAAGGAATGTGTGAAAAATGTTACATCTATCTATATCGGATATGTTCTGCAAACTATAATCAAACTGTATCACCTCAATTGTTTCCTGATTATTCATTTTGCTATCATTGGAGATTGAAGGAAATAGAATGGACATTTGCGACAACATAAAGGTATCTTTTGGACACGAAAGGGTTACTAAAGATAGCCTATTTTTTTTTAAAAAAAAAGATTTTTTTTATATGATGAATATTATCAAATTTATTCAATTGTTTCTAGAACTAAATAAATATAACTTGAACAAAATTTTCTTTTTTTATCTAATTATTTCATGTGTTCGTGGTAGGTATACTTATATAAACAATGATTTTATTACAATACAGGCTTTTCAAAGCTGAGATCAATTAGAGGTTTTTTAGTAGAACATTCTCATCCTATCTGTAAAAATAAAGTGGTGAGGAGAGTTCAACTGTTTTTGTAAACAAACAACTGTAACTTCAAGCCGGCTGAAAGGATCTTAGCAAACTTGGTGTCGTTGGAAAGAGTTTTTCTCAGGAGAACAAATCTACCTTACTCGTTGTTATGGTAAATTGAATGTTGTCACTAGAGAGCATTTTTCGACATGACGATAGAAACTGGTAAATTTCTTAAAAATCTTAACCAGATTGACGATTTCTGCTAGTTAACTCCTACAGCAAGTAAAAACTTGTCCTCTTACAACGATATTAAGATGAAACAAGATTCCATATAGAAGAAGTAGTACATAAATAAAAGCAGTTATACTTTCACATTATACCTAGATAAGAACAAGAATATAAAATTTACACAAATCCATTCAAATGTTCTCACATAACACTCAATCATGTCATCAAAGTTATCTATCTATATGCTGAAACATTCACTATTCAGTAAATAGTGTCATTTACACTTTCCAGCATTTTCCCACAGAACTACTTATAATGTAATTTAAAGTGATCATAGAATCTTATGGTTTCTATAAAAACATCAACTGAGGTCATACAAACCACTCAAGATAAAGATAATTTACCCAATGTGCGTTTGGTTTAAATTGATTTTTAATTCAAACTCAACGCAAATATTTAAATTACGCCCATATTTTTAATAATCCTTCTTCATGCTTCAATATAGAGGATGTAGCGGAAAAAAGTGTTTTCAAAAATAGAAACTAAATAAGAAAGTAGGATAATTACCGTGATTTAAATTTGTGTTTCATAACACTTCAGTTTGAAAACAAAACAAGATATAATCCAGAAAAACGAACTTGCATCAAATAAACAGAAATTTATCTCTTAATTATTTGAAATGTTGAGATCATTTCACAACAGCCTTATGTAGTAAGAAACATTTGATTACAATTTCTAGGAAAAATATATTGACCTTTTTGTAAGCATAGGTATACATTATTTAAATCAATTTCTTAAGTCAATTTGACTAAGGAATTATTGAGGCGGAGTATCCAATAATTATAGATTATAAGGGTTTGTGTTACTCTCAGGTGGAACTGAAACTCCTAGTCTTGATTGGTTGAATCCATAGGCATATTTAATTTCAGAAAAATTGTAATGGAAAAATAATATTATTTGTGATTGTAAATTGCATACCTACATGACATGTAATTTCCGTTCAGTATTTCCAATTTATTATTTTTTTTCGATTCATATTTATCACAGATAATCACATGAAGTTATTTTGGCAAAATAAACAAATGGTAAGTGCCAAAAATGCCAAACATGGAGAACCTTAACATGGAGACATGGACACAATTGACAATTATATGAAAGAGACAAACCAAGTTTGTGACCAATACCAAAACACAACTATAGTCTATATGAAAAGGATAGAGAGTAATAATAATTATTTGTGACAGCCCGTTTCAGAGGCGTGCAGTAGATATTTATTTCAAAATCTTAAAATATTTCTATATAATATATATTAACTATTTAAGAATTTTAGATTTATGTTATCTTAGAACCCGCCCTCTTAGTACCTACTGAATACTTTTTATTGTTTTACCTGGCTACATACCATTGTAGAAATTGTCTGTTGGAGGAGAAAATACTTTCGATCTATAAGAAAATTCGGGAATGAAAATAGAAAAATATATTGTCTAGATGAAAAATACGTCATCGATAAAAATGTTAAAAAATGCTATGTGATTACCCAAAAAAACGGTAGTTAATAAGGAAATTTAATATATAATTCAATTACTAAAATAATATTAAAATGCAAAACGTACAAAAAAGTATATTAAAACGTATAATCGACGATTTTTCTCACTTTTAGCGTGACGCGGTTTCTCTACCAACACCCCATCCCAACGAGCCCAAAGAAGTATAACTTCAAAAATATTTTTACCCTGCCGCTCTCCCCTGAGAAGCTTTCAACCAGTTCGTTTAAATGCCGACCCTATACCTATTTGCTGAGAATGTTGACATTGCAAAAGAAAGCTTTCATGTCAATTCAACCAAGAAATAGGTAAGTAGATACTTATTTTTGAAAGACGGACTAAAATCCAAGACAGCAGAGAAATTATTCGGAAACGTTTAAATTGAATTTTTTTCAAAACAGCTACGGTTTTCGAGTGTCAGCGATGTTGAAATTTGAAAAATGTGTATTTTCGCTATGTAGAAGAGGTAGTTTCTTTCGAAAATTGTGAAACTGAGAATGGCAAATTAAGGACCAGATTATTTGTAGTAATATTTAAATTGAACATTTTTTCCATACACTTACGGTTTTCGAGTTAAAGTCTAAAATATGCGTATTTCCGTCGATGTTCTTAGATTTCTGAATAATAACAAATACGTGTAAAGTATACTTGGGTAATGGTATACGTGAACGTTCAACGATTTTCGTGACTGATGTAACACTCAAAAATGTGAAATACATATTTTTTCCAAAAAATTGACCGAAGTTCTCAGTTGGTGCACTGAAAAATAAAAAATAATATTAATTCTATTGGTTCAGATAGAATTAATATTATTTTGTATTTTTCAGTGCACAAACTGATAACGTCGGTCCAATTTTTTTGTAAAAAATATTTATTTTCGAAACTTTAAAAAAATAATCTCTAGATTTGAATAGGAAGATATCGGGCAATCCAAAAAAACTCATCCCCAGTAGGCTCTTGAAAATGAAAACATGTCTTTACTTGAGTCATCTGTAATTGCATTTATATTGATTGAAACATCACTTCTCACTTTTAGCTTCATATCAGTGTTTAGCAATAACAAATGTTATAATCAGAAACCAGGTTTATATACCTTCCTTTAATATAAAAAAAACTGAATCAGAACCGGTTAAGCTGAAACGCTTAATAAAAAAAGATCAAAATCTATCCTCAAACTAATAAGACCCCTTTGTTGCATCGAGGGTTGAAAACAAAACTGTGAAATAGGAAAAAGTTTTGAAATCGGATTGTAGCATCGAAGAAGGGAATACTCTAAATTGTAACAGGTGTTTTGACTGTATAGTACAAAGTCCTTGAAACTGTGTTTCTACTGTTTACTATGGTAAATTTGCTTTATGCTACATTTTGACATTTACTATCAAGAGCCCTGTTTGATGATAAGAAAAACGTAATTTTCGAGAAAAATATGAAGACTTATTAATAACCTGATTATGAATGATTTTGATGTCTATAAATATAAGTGAAATCGCTCTATCGAAATCTGTTTTGTGTTTTTGGTTGTTACATTTTTGGACATACGATGAAATATTTTTTATATTGATTTTCGCTATGTGAACGATAAAAGCAATATTTACCGATCTACCGGTCGCAATACTTTTCAACCAGAAATATGCACATTTTTGAACCAAGATTAAACATCCTTAGTAACTCTCATAGACCCACTTTAAAGCCTGTGTTAACCGAGAAAAGCTCGGTCGCCCGGATATTTATATAGTATAATATGAGTAAATAGATGTTGCAAAAGTTCAGACGATGCTTACTGTCTTACTACCTAATTCGTCCATTAAATTTATAAGAGCTTGGCCATCATTCATGTTGCTTTTTCTGAAGGAAAATGGTGGAGGCCTTTATAGATAATAATTATTCGTAGTGTATGCAAGCTCTGACACTATCCGCGATGTCTATGTGGTGTGTGACGTGCTATCTGATGTTGTCGGACGTATGTGTCCGCTTATCGTTGATCTCTCGACATCTTTGGCAATGATACACGTAGCTACACACACACATGCACATTTTATTATATGTACATCGTTAATGGGCAAACTCGTATCTCTCTTAGGCTTTCTGTCTATCACTAGTTTTTTTGTCTAATTTTAGCGAGTTGCAATCTAGAAAGTTATCTTTATACCAACGTGCAATATGACAGCTGCATATTTTTCAATGTCTTATAATTAACAAAAACAGCATCAGGTGTATGGACTAGGAAAGAAGATAATCATGAAGAAAGCCTTCAGAGGGACGACGATGATGATGTTGCTAATTTTGACGTTGATAAGTTTGGAAATTTCTGATTGGTAAGTCCAATCATAGCAAAATTGTGTCATACAAAAACTAAATGACTGGTGAAAGGTGGTAAAACGGTTCGAAGAGGAGATTCATTGATGTTGAGAAAAATAATTTGAATTTAAATCTATAAAACTGCATGCTTTAATGCGAACGGCAGCAACAATCACACTTATAGTCTTACTGCGTTCACTGACAAAGCTAGTGGCTGAGGCACGCTTATTATATAAAAATAGCGGATACCAGTTGCTATCGCATTTTGGATGCGTTGCAGTTGTAAAGTGGTTGCTAGTCACAAGAAATCGTATTACGTAAAGCGGTTGCTTACTATGCTGAATTTAATGTAATTTTAGCTCACTGGGGTTGTTCGGTAAAAGTAGCACTGTTTTAGGTTGCGTGATACCAAAATTGACGTCTGACAGCGACAATTGCACATTTCTCGGTAGTCGCGTTGCAGTCGCAAGTTACATGATAGCGCGCGGGTTGACACCAATGACCTAGAATCTATTCAAATTCTTATATATATATATATATATATATATATATATATATATAATTAAAGAGATCTGTTAGTTCATTAATGAATGAAATATATAAAATATAAAAATAAGATGAAGCTCTACACCTTTATGCTTTTGTTTAGTCGGACGTTGTGTCCCCAACTAGAAGCGGATCACGTGATTTCAAGCTTGTTAGCTTTCATCAGCGCCACATAAGTGTCCGACTAAACAAAAGCATAAAGGTGTAGAGCTTCATCTTATTTTTATATTTTATATATTTCATTCATTAATGAACTAACAGATCTCTTTAATTATTATACATACTTACGTCAAACGTAATTGTGCTCTCAATACCTAGTTGGCGCGAATTGTGTCCCACTGGTAGATAATGTCTCAAAGTTTTTGACTACTTCTAGTTGCTTTTGTTTGGTTGGATACAGCTTCCACTTATGTGGCGCTGATGAAAGCTAACAAGCTTGAAATCACGTGATCCGCTTCTAGTGGGTGGTGGTGTCCGACTAAACAAAAGTATAAAGGTGTAGAGCTTCATCTTATTTTTATATTTTTTTTTATTTTTATATATATATATATATAATATAATATAATATTTTGAAAGAAAGATATTGACATAAACGGGGATCATGGGCATAGTAGAGAAAATAATACCTAATTATTGTTATATAATTAAAGTGTTTTTTATTTGTTTGCATTTTTAAATCCTAGATATAAACAAATAATTATTATTATCTATTGATTATCTTCACATTTAAATCTCATTTAAAGATCACAAATAATATTTGATTAAATTTAAAATAATCAATCACCATAAATAAAAATTAAAAGAACTATTTCCATCGCGAAGAAGATACGTGGAGTGGAGGCCGGATTAGCGTAAACAGTTGTATCCCCCCTTCTGACCGTTTCCACAGCTCACCTCCCCTGGCCTATATCATGTTGTCAACCAAACGAAACGTATTTTATCAATGGATTGTTCCGTCTATCTATGGTAATAAGTCAGTGGTTGTCACTGCCTAACGTCGATTATCGAAGTTAAGCAGCGTGGCGAACGGTTATCGCGTTGTATTTGAGCGAGAGTATATTTCTCTAATACAGTTTCTTTGGAAGGGTGTGCCTCGGGATATATCTTGACACATATCGGTGGATCGTATTTCTCTTTAAATTGTAGGTCCCGTGTCTGCAGTAAAACTTTCAAGGCCTACACTCGGATACGACTACGGCACTTAACGAGAGTGACAAATCCAGCACAAAGGTCACCAATATATAGATATACATATATCTATCTACCTACCGATATTAGATAAGCTTACAAAACAATATGGTGTTCCTAATTTTGGGTTCATACCATGAATTATTAACTAAGCTCGCTTGCCATGGATAATTGAGGCAATGAAACTGAAAGAATAAATTTATGCATAACTGACAAGTGCCACAAAGAGTATGTGCTGACGAAGTTACGGGCATCTTCTAGTTTTGAATACCGACCATTTATCTATTTCTTTGTACTGTCAGATTTGAAAAAAAAAAATGGATGTGTATGATCTATTCTTGGCTATAATTATTGCATTCGCGACTTAAATTCATGATAGGTACTCATCTAATTGTCAACGTCATATTGAAGTTGACTCGATGCGTAATAAAGGCATGGCCAAACTATAATATTTTTACTATAGTACCTTACAATTAATCACTCATACAGACAAGCAAAGGTAATATGCTGAAATGATCTGTTTCTAACAGACAGCAGTTACTTCTTTGGTCCTCTGTTTGATGAATTTGTTTTTCTCGTTTTTTGAAGGAATTTTATCAGGTATGTAAGATCGATTTTTTCAAATAATTCTTTTCACAAAAGTATTGAGCGCTACACTCTTGGTTCTTTTTGATCGACTTCACAAAAATGGAAGATCTATACAATTCGATGATGTGCTTTTTAAGGGTTCCGACCCGAAAGGGTGCTAACGGACTGTATCTCATGATCTTTGACACGTAGACAGTAGAAATTTTGACAGAATGTGTATTTCTATAGCCGCTATATTAAAAACTAATAAAGAAATAATAAAATTCAAAATACTGACTCATACAAACAACATGTTTTTTTCTCGATCTTAATAATCTCATTAAATCAGCTATAGTTTTCTTACGCTGTGGTAGTAGGTACCACACACAGGTCTTATTGTACCATGGACTATCACCGGAAGTTTTGACTTTTTTGATTCAAGATGAACGGCTGGCGGTCATGTTTTAATTTTAAAAAGTCAGGTCTTTATTGAAAATTAACATGAACTGTGCCAGGTTCGTAATTCAAACTTATCGATACAAAACTAATTATTTGAACTGATATAATAGATATTATACATTGGTCCATATAATAATGTCTTTGTTTTTTATTTTAAATTTTCGGTTATATTTTTGTATATATATTACAAAGAAACCCTGAAAAAAAAATCAAAAATCACGAGGATCTGTAAAATCTCAAGTTGCATTTGTTTTAATTACTTTATTTATAGTTCGCAAAGTATAATAATAAAAAAATATTGTGGATGATTAAAATAACAAGTTATAGTGAATAATTAGAAGGGTGTTGTGTAATTAAAACTTCGTTGATATAAAAACAATTTATTGAAGAAATATGAATACCTATCGCGAATTGTTCCAGGCAATATTTTTTCCTCTACTTGATTTTAATTTAAAAATCTCGTTTATTGCTCTTAATGTATAATAAAATGAAACCGGTCATGAAAAATTAACATATCAAATCTTTGAATGAAATAATTGTAATAGAAATAATGAAAACGATGAAGCTGAAAGCATTCTCAAAATAAAAGATATCTGAAACGCTATGAGAAAAAGCCTTATTTTCAAAATGTGCTGAACACAGCTGCAGGTAAACACCCATAACTTTCCCATCTGTCCAGCAAATCATTTCTATCCAGATTAGGCATCTTGAGAAAGAAACAGATTATATCTAATTAGTTCACAAACGTTTATATTACAATAGACAAGATAGTACCAATAAATAAATGCAAATTTCAGTTGTTTCTTATCTTTTGGGAAAATAAAAAAAACTGTCACAATTGTAGCTTTTGTTGTCCGTTTGCATGGTTTGTATACTTAGTAAGCTTACTCCAATTTTGATCTTTTTCTTATTTCAAAGGAGAGTGTAAGAAATGGTCCAATATTTTTAAAATTAAGAAACTAGATCTCCTTTTCACCAAAAACAGCCGCCAAAGTCGGTGGAGCATTGTTTTTTCGAAAATCTAAAATTTTGGACAACAAAATTAAAGAAGAGACAACTAATATTATTTTATATTTTTTAGTGCACCAACTTTTAAATTCGGTCCTAGCTTTTGTAATAATAAATTTGATTTCAAATCAGGTGCTCAATTTTCATGAAATTATCTGCGATACTTAAAGGCATTTACCTTTTCACTTTCCACGATATCTTGGACACCTGATTCACCTCATTACAACATCAAATAAGCTAAATTATAACAAGGAAATGACTATATTGTAACGATAGCATATTGACTTGAACCGATACAGTCAATATGAGACGATCAGAAATCTCATAATAAATCAAAGGTGCCCCCAGGGCCACCATGTCTCTCTCACAACAAATCCATACATACCTCTTCTCTTCCGCGTAGTTTTATAATATACTCTCCTAAGATTATTTAAATTGGTCACGTCTCACATCTTAATTATTTTTGTGTTGCAGGGAGAAGACCTCGATTGCTGCCCTGCCTAATAGCATCTGGAAATATAGTGTAGTCAATGTATACAGAAGAGACAGAAGAGAGTGGAACAACTAGCTAGGTGAAGCTAACACCTCCAAGAGGATCATTTGGTGCTAATTATTTCCTAAGTAGTAGCGAAGATAAGATAATTTTGTGCTAATAAGCCAAGGATAAGTAGTATACCCGAGTGTTGTGCGAGGCTCACGTTACTATAAGGAATAATAAAACATTAAATTTTATCATTAGGTACCTAGTGACGTCGTAAGAAGTCGATATCATCAAATTTTAGATAATTTCCCGGTGTAGATTTTTTCAAATGACAACCTGTCTCTATGTAAGCAAATGTGATATGTAAATTTTGACCCACTTCAAAAAAAGGAGAAGGTATACAATTCGGTTGTAAGATTGCTTTTTTTTATTTTTTGTATGTCTGTTCGCGCGTTTCGCATACTAAACGTACTCCGATTTAGACGATTTTTGTTTCATTTGAAAGAGGAGAGTTGAGAAATGGTCCCATATTGAGAAAAATCAAATCCAAAATCTCCTTCCCTCCAAAAACCGCCCCCAAAGGGGGTGGAGGGGGCAAATTTTTTCGAAAATCGAAAATCCGAGACGACAGAATTAACGAAAATTCCATATCCGGAAATGTTTAAATTGGACATTTTTGAAAATAATCATACGTTTCCCCGCTACAGTCTGAAATATGTGTTTCAGCTATGTGGAAGGGGCAATTTTTTTTGAAAATTGAAAATTCGAGATTTGAAAATTAGAAAGGAGACCATATCCGGAAACATTTAAATTAAACATTTTTTCAAAAGAGTTACGGTTTCCGAGTTTCGCAATGGTAAAGTCTGAAATATGTGAAATGCGTATTTTCGCCAGTGCAAGCTAAACCTACCTATAACTTTTTGGGTATTAGTGAACGTTCAACAATTTTCATTACTAATTTTACACTAAAAAATGTAAAATAAATATTTTTTACAAAAAATTGGACCGACTTTATCAGTTGTTGCACTGAAAAATACAAAATAATATTAATTCTATTGGTGCTGGTTCTTTTGGAGTGGGTGTCTACAACAACAAACTACAACGGCACAACTTCAAAATCAGCACCAATAGAATTAATATTATTTTGTATTTTTCAGTGCAACAACTGATAAAGTCGGTCCAATTTTTTGTAAAAAATATTTATTTAATAAGTTTTTGTTTATGTTACGTTCAAAGGCCATTAACCGACTGTTTTCACCCAAATCGCGATGCGGACAATTCAAAATGCCCATTTCGCTTTTTATATGGTCACTGTCCGAAAATAAACACCCAGCAAATGTGAAACGTAATTTTTTAATAGGTTTTTGTTTATGTTACGTTCAAAGGCCATTGACCGACTGTTTTCACCCAAATCGCGATGCGGACAATTCAAAATGCCCACTTCGCCTTTTATTTGGTCACTGTCCGAAAATAAACACCCAGAACCAGAACGCGTTGTAGACAAAAACATTATCCCCATTACCGATTTAAACCTCCACTACGGAGTCGAGAAATCGATTGACGATACTTTCATATTTAATCGGTGTGACCGTTGGGGTCCACACTAGCTATATTATACATTCATATTTATTTCGAAATCTATAACTTACGAGTATATAAACAATAAAAGCAGTATTTACCGATCGTAATACATTCTAACCAGAGCAAAGCTCGGTCTCCAGATATTAATATTTAATGTTAAGAAAATTTTACTTATTATTATTTGTTTTTATTAAGATAAATTGTAATAAATGATCAATTTCTACAATTCCTTTATATAATTTATCTCATAAAGAGCTCTTTTTCATGAAAATAAAATATTCAATTTAGAAAAAAATGTACATATGTAAGTATCTAATGATTTTTTCGAAAGAACATGCCTAATCAATTTTGAAAACTCTGAAGTTGGTACACGTAGCATATAATTAAGTTTAAGAGTTTTGTCTAAATTGCATGGAAAAGCAAGAACAGGTTAGCAGTAATCAATGACCAAGTAACAATCTGAAGTTGTTCTACTTCCCCACTCTATCATAATATGTTTTATAATTATTATAACAACTACTACAATTGAAGCAATCATATTATGAAAGTTTTAATCTGCTTTATTCTATTAAAGATATAATAGCACAGATTTAAGTATGGAATTATTTATGGAACATATCCCGCAGTGTACTGTTTAAATTGGTGGCTGCGAAAATGTGTTTTATTTCATTTCGGACTGTGATCGAATAGAAATACCCAGAACGCGACTTTTAGTCGTAGTAGTATTTAGATTTGTCCACATCATTGAATTCGG
Source organism: Crioceris asparagi (assembly GCA_958507055.1). Lineage (NCBI taxonomy): Eukaryota > Metazoa > Arthropoda > Insecta > Coleoptera > Chrysomelidae > Crioceris > Crioceris asparagi. The sequence goes on along the minus strand of OY293829.1, from coordinate 60,147,228 downwards.
CCTTTGCGTGCTACCTTAACATTTATTCGAAATATTTGAATGTACGAGTTTCAGTTTTTCATACAGAATGCTTTTATTGATGTATTTGAAGAAAAGTGAATTGTTGGGCCAATGCCAAGACCAAAATTTGACTATTCGTTGATAAAAGCATTAAGACAATTACCGGAAGAAAAGTTAATGACTTGTTTAAAATAGCTACAGATACCAAAGCATGTGAATCGGTTATTAATAGCATTTATGATATTGGAAAGGAGATTGGAATTTGCCAAGTACTTTATTGAAGACTTGTACAATATAGCAACAAGTATTCTGGCTCACATTTGTTTTGGTGCTATATCAAACAATCAAAAAATTACTAAAGTTATCTTTAGCAAAGGTATTGAACAAAACTTTTTTTGCTTTCTTGTACTAGACTTAGAGCTCAAAAACATGTTCAAGTATTTACAATGGTGAGTTGCCTATAATAACAATTGATAAATTTTGGAATATTTCAGAATACAGGCAGGCAGTTGTTCAGGTGCTATTAGACTAATAAGGTGTATGTCATAGTGTTGTTCTAGCTTCTCTTCAGCCTAGCACAACATGACTGAGGAATGTTTAAATTAATATCAAATCTTATCATCAAATCACTAGGTGCTAATTAGGGACTTTTAAATAGTCGTATGTTAAAATTTGATGATTCAGGAGCAGGAGTAGACAGAAATTTATAAAATTGGAAATAATGATAAACCTGAATTTGAAACTTCGAATAAATTAGCTGCTTTTCAACTGCTAAAATAAAAATTTGGGTGCTAATAATTAGAAAAAGATTGAGTTGTGCTAGCTTCACTTGAAGCAAGCATAATACCTTTTTGTCAAGGTACACCAAATATATTCGTCACGTAATTATCAACTTTGAATATTGTGTTTGTCATCTGATTAGCACCTTTCCACCCTGGTAAATAATTAGCACCTGATTAGACAGCTGAGTTTTCACTATCCGTTTTTTTTGCACTTTTATATCATCCACTGAGATCATAACTATACAGTACAACACTCAATAAGTCAGTTAACACCTAAATAGTAACTGGTTGATAAAATACCTAGAGGTGCTCCCCCCCAGCATGGGACTGCTTAATTTCGATTATTATTATTTATACAAATATATGTCTAGGTATATAAAATATACAAGACTATTCAAGTATTTCTCAGTCTAAATATGTAGATCAATGGCCATATTGGTATTATAGACATGATACATATTGTTATGGTGCAATATTAGATTTTGACTGGACTATATTTATTATCTTATTATGGAACATATTCGCGCTAAAAACTTAATTGCCAAACCAAACATAGGTGATGACTGTGCGCGAGAAAATATGAGTATGTTTATGTATCTACCATGTAGTGTGTGTGTTGAAATGCAGACCGTTTTCGATATAATATGTTTTTCCCCGTGAGTTATAACGCAGTAACTATGTAACCATGCTTGCGTGTCAATCATTGTGCAAGTGGAGAAACGAAGATCGTGACCAACGGATCCTGGGAAAAAGAGGAATGGCCCCACGATAGCCGCCGGAATCGACGTTGCCACACGGTATGTAGGTATGTGGCATGTGGTATACTTAATATGTCATGAGGTATACCTTCTTCTGGGCTGTAACTTGTGACCCATAAAATGACAGGGCCAAATGAGACGGTTATGATGCTACTGTTGATGAAGCAATGAGGAAGTCGACGTCTAACGGTACGTGGTTGAGGAACTTGAACAAATTCAGTTTATTTTTATAAAAAAAAATATTTCTAAGCAGCAGGAAGAGTATATTTGTAACGACGGTGAATGCTGGCGACAACAGCATTATTTTTTCATCGACTTCGAAGAACAGAGGAGGTATGATTCTTACCGCCATATTTTCAGATGACTGAATATTAAGTGGACGTTCAACAATTTTTATGACTAATAAAACACTCAATAATGTGAAAAAATATTTAAAAAAAAATAGCTCCAACTTTTTTAGTTGGTGCTAAAAGTCTTCTATTTACTCACAAATGCAACAATTAAAAATTACCAGCATCAATAGAACAATTTTTATGACTAATAAAACACTCAATAATGTGAAAAAATATTTTTACAAAAAAATAGCTCCAACTTTTTTAGTTGGTGCTAAAAGTCTTCTATTTACTCACAAATGCAACAATTAAAAATTACCAGCATCAATAGAATTAACAACGTTTTATTATTTTTTAGTGCAACTAATAAAGTCGGTCCTAATTTTTGTAAAAACTATTCACTATAATCTTATTTATCTTGGAAATAATAAACAAATACGATCGTTTTTTTAGAGCTCTTAAAATTTTTAACTTTTGTTAGGTACAAACCAGTTTTTGCAAAAATAGAGGAATATAGGTACGTTGACAATCATTTTTCAATATTTTTTTTCAAATGATACTAGTGGAGATCCGATAAGGAATAGTAAGGATGTCAAAGATTTAAAGCATGTTATTAAATAAATTAAGTACTACATCATCACTTTAAAAAATTCTGAAGTAATACTTGAAAATCAAATTCAATCCATATGCCGGGGAAAAAGTATTTTGGATTTCTGCTTCAAATACCTATAAAATGTGAGTATTTGCAAAACACGCGTCGGGTTTCAAAACTGTTAGTGTGTTGTGTAGTATTTAACAATGATAATATTAATAATAATATATTAATATTCATTCACAAATTTACAGGAATCATACAATTGAAAATGTGAGACTGTGAACAAAGTAGTAAAAGCTAATAAGTGTGATGACAGTGTTTCGGCATTGACAATATCTCTTAGAATATAAAAAGAAATTAAATAGGATCATGCACAGTCCCTTGTGGCATTCCATATTCAATTACTAATTTGGTACTGTGAGTACTATCGATTCTCACAGCTTGGTTTCAGTTGTTGATGTGTAAATTAAAGAAAACTTCAAATAATTATTAAATATATCAACATCGTCCAAAGAATGCAAAAAAAAATAAATATGAAGAAGCATAGCTTGCTCTCACTGAGACATTCATTGATTCTTGTTGAGAGAAATCAAATACATTGTTTTGACAAAATTTTATACTTGTTTAAATAGGTTACAAGTTTATGACTTGATCTTGACTATATTAATTGTCTTTTTTCAATATTGGTGAGACAATAGAATTTTCAAGGGTTGATGCCGTATGCAATGCAACTATTGAAAATAAATTCTAGAGGGTGAGAGGGTGAGTAACGACTTACTAATTTCAGAGTTTTGGATTTTATATTGTTAGTTTTCATTGCTCTGTATTTCATCTGCGTTGATGAGTGCAAAAACAAAAGAGTTAGATGTGGATGGTATTTTGATTTAATATTTTTCATCAGTTTTTATTTTATTAGCCAGTTATTTACCCATTTTACTAAAAACATTAAGGCATTCATGGGCCATTTTGAAACTTATCTACTATTAACTTTCCTGTTTCTGCACTTCTGTACATTTAATACAACATTTTTGTATTTTAGTCTTGCTTATTTCTGTTTTTATCACTTTTTTTGTATTAAAAGAAGTTAGCTTTCTTTATTACTGTAGTAATTGGTTTCTGTAGTCCTTATACTCGTTTCTGAAGTTTGGGTTTTTTGTAGGTATTAATTGAGTTTAGCAAGTCAGCCATGGCTATTCTTATAATTTTACATCGTACTTGTTTTTTTTTCAGTGCATATATGTAATTTACTTTTAATAGTTTCTATTTACTCTGTTTTTTTTTGTTTTAAGTTATTGCGGCTTTTCAATCTATTGGTATTTCTCGTGATAGTTATATTTGGCTTTGTCGCCTAGATTAATTTGCAAGATTGTGGTGGAGTGAACCGTCGTAATAGTTGATCTCAGCACCAACGCGATGATATAATTAATTTCAGTTTTATGACCCACGCATGTACTGATAATGCCTTGTACTCTTGTTGGTTAATTTATTGTAAAAATATAACCGTATTCATTCAGTATGTTTTAATATTCTGTTGTATGATTGTCGATCGATTCCTAGGTCTCCCCGAAATAAATCATAATGTTTTGACTTTGTATGAAACAGTTCTTATAAGGTTCACAAAGGAGCAGAAGCAAAAAATCATTATCCTGGTCAAAAAAATGTTGGCATGCACAGAACAACTCACCATTTATGCAGTGCAATTTTCTTTTTTTTTGTGTATTATTAGAAAATTTCAACAAAGGAAACATAAAATATCGTTTCTTATTTGCCGTATCACATCAAAACTTCGCCACAAAAATGTCGCGGAAAAATGTCCCGATAGATACGTCATGTTGCCTAAACGTCGCGAACAAAAATGTCGCGGTACAAAAACGTAGATAGCAATAACGTCTTCGCCGGCGCCGTGCGAAAATTATTAGCTGAAAAATATATATGAAGATTTAGATTTTGTGGATCAAGATATACCCGAACAGTATGGGACAGCATTTTCTGAAGACATCTTTATTCTGTACCACAGTGGCGAAACAGAAAAGCGTATGATTATTTGGAACCCAAAAGAAATGTTATTACTGGTATGTTGATGATACTTTCAAAGTAACGCCTCCATTATTTAGCCACGTTTATACGACTCATGGCCTAATCAACAATGTTCTGTACCCGGTTGAGTATATCCGACTAAAAAGCAATTTACCTACCTACAAGCGTCTTTTGGTTGAAATAAAAAAAATGAGTTCTCATTATCACCAAAATCAGCAACATCCGGACCTACTAAGAGAATACAATAAAGATTTTAGGCTCTTCGTACGACAACTTCCTGCCTTGGCTTACAACCCAACTGAAGATGTAGTTGAAAATTAAGAAGCCTAGAGGTTCGACATTTTCAATAAAATATAGAAACTAGACTTCTTTTAAACTATTTCGGGAACACCTGGATAAGACGATATGACAGACGAAAAAAAGGAAAGCGACCTCCAATATACTCGGTTTCAATATGGAACTGCTATAACAGAAATGAAAACGATTTGATTTGCCAGGAACAAACAATGCAGAAATGTTGGAATAGAAAATTGTCCAGCCTACTATCCTGATACCAAATTTATCGAAGCGTTGAAAAAGGATGAGGAAAAGGCACGTAAAAGCTTAGATCAAGTGGCCTGACATCCAGTGCCTTCAAAATGACAAACACTGCAAATAACATATAAAAGGTAATGGAAGAGTATAGAACTAGGGACTGCTAGGGACCTGACAGAATACCTTAGGGGCAGTGCCCATAACTTCGAATTGGTTTTCGGTGTTTCTGTAATTGAATTATGTATTTTTAATAATCTTATTTTGTTATTATATATTTGTTGACTTTGAGTACCTCAGAAATACTTGCATTGTGTTGATGTTTACCTTAATAATAAATTTTGGGTATACAAAGGTAATCTATTTAAAATAAAATTTTCATTATTTTCATTCTAATTAGAAGAAGTAGAGTAAAGTAAAATATAATAAAAAAATTAAACATTTCATGCGGGTTTATGATATAGCAACATTTTTGTATGGGACATTTTCTTACGGTGTTTTCTTTGTCGCGTTGTTATGACGAAAATTTATCCCACGACGTTTTTACAGGGAAATTTGGTCGCGACGTTGTTTTTTTGTGAATGGGTTTTCTGCTAATAAAAAATCAATCAGTCAATAAGAACAACAACTTATTGATATTTCTGACTAGAGTGAATAAGTATATGAAATTCATTCCCATAGCAGACTGCGAGTGTATTTTTTAGGATAGCTTGAGATAAGAATCTTTTCTATTCTTCTATTTTTTAATTTTTATTTACAACTTTTGTCATACAGTTCTATCACCATTTTTTTAAAGAAAGAAATTAATAACATATTTAAAAGCAATGAAGTTATCAAGGAAAAAGCTGCAAAAGAATATACAATAATAATTGCTTTTCACCACTTCAATTGATTTGTACCATACATACCTATCTTCAATCTTCACACATGGATATATTACTAACGTTTGACATATTAGTTGACTTCACATAACGAATCAACAGATCTGTCTTTATCGTGTAGATAGAGCTTAGAGGTTTAGGCGGTAACTGTTCCATGCCCATGCATAGTTCCAGTAACCGAACCCATAGTGTTCTTTGCATGGATATATATGACTCTTCGTGAGCAACTCCAGAACCTAAAATTCTAGATAAATTATCTATAATATGAAAGATATTTCACAACATATAGTAAATCAGTAAATCTCAGGTTCAAAAGGCAAAGATAGCAATAGCGCCAAATACCAGATAGAAAAAGACAGGTTATATTATAATTGTTTATTGATAGCTGTCATATTGAAGACGTCAACTTTTTGATTACTGATACTGATAAGTAAGCGATTTGTAATCAGGCACTGCTGTGGACATGACCAATCTATGGGAAATATTAATTATTATTTATTGGATCAGAACAAAACTTGACAGGAAGCAAGATTCCTGCGATCTAGATCTGAACTGAAAATTTTCGAGTCTCAAGTTTCAACCGAAAGTAATAAAAATCAAAATTTTATGGTATCCAATTTTGTACTATGTTACAGAGGCACAGATTCCACAAGGTGAACATAGTTCTATTCTTTCTCCATGTATTGCTTGGAATTATCTAATTTTAAATGTTTTGTGAAATTTGTATTACCAAAGTTTACAGAAGTACTCTTTAAACTTGGCTATTACATACATCGATTCGGCTGGTATACTCTGTACTGAATTGTGGATATTTTTTCGCTATTATGATGTATGTATATGAAAAAATAAAAAGAATAAATCATTTATAGCCGATTCTTCGTCTGTTCGTGTTGCTGTGAAACATTTCATTTGCAAATCACGATTCTTTCTCAGTCTCTTGTTGGTGTTTAAGATCAATATGACCGTATAGCCATTATCTAAGAGTATATAATAATTGAGTGGTGTGATAAATATACTACGAGGATGCCTAGATATTATCACTTCGAGAGAGCGATAACCTAAAATCATAAATAATTTTTATCTCATCCAAAATTATATACCCACTTGCACCATGATTAGATAGAGATGTGGAGAAGCAGCGTGACGTGTGTTTATTGCTGCACGCTTAGAGATTTTGAGTTGTACGGTTTATCGACTTTCCTATTGCACAAAAGTGATGATTACATATCATAAATCAAATGATTGTTACTTGAATCTGATGCTGGGTATATGTTGGAAAAAAAAATGAATGCTATCACCGAAAAGTTTCATCGTAATCATTCAAAGATATAGGTAGATTCTACAAAATAATGAATCAAAGAACTTTAAACTCGATAGATTATTAACCAACCCGCACATGCTACATGAATATAAATATTTTTTACAAAAAATTGCTCCGACTTTATTAACTGCTTTCAATCGAACTGCTAATTGCAAATGCACAACTTTAAAAGTAGCAACACCCATCGAATTAATATTATTTTGTATTTTACAGTGCGCTAACTAATAAAATCGGTCCATTTTTTTGTAAAAAATATTTATACTTTACCACTGCTGCAACTCGAATACCGTGGTCTTAAATGTGGATGCCTCAGATTTTCAATCTACGAAAGAAATTGCCCCGTCCACATAGCGAAAATACACATATTTAAGAATTTAACATCGTTATAGTTCGAAAATCGTAACCCTTTTGAAAATATGCTTAATTTAAACGTTTCCTGATATTGTCTTATCTTTAATTCTGCCGTCTCTGATTTTCGATTTTCGAGAAAAATTGTCGGGGTGGAGTCGACAAAATACAAAAAAAGCATTCACTATCAGTGAATTCCTTTATTGTCGTTGTCTCAATGCTCTCATTTTTTGGTTCAACAAAACACACTCATTGTTTACGATATGACATGTAACTTCTGGCTCCAATAAAGACATGACCTCTATTTCATAGCCTACTGGGGATGAATTATTTTTAAATCACTGTATAATAATAGTGCACTGAGTTTGAAGAACATTTAGGTTGCGTTTCTTCTTAAGGCTTTATATATAAAATAATAAATGCGCAACACAACAGAAACACCTCGATTTTATAGGTATTTATATAAATATAATGTTACGCAAGCTGTAGGTATATACATATAGATATATACCTACAGTGTGCTGTGGGATATCATAAAAATAAATTTCATTTTATAGTGCAATTTAGCCAGTTTATCTGAATATTTCTATAATTAAATTGAAAGTGATATATGGTAATTATATTTCAGACAGTTTTATACATATATATATATATATATATATATATATATATATATATATATATATATATATATATATATATATATATATATATATATGTATATATATACGAACTCTTGCATATATGTTGCTGGTTGTGTGTATGTATCTGACCACTTTTGGTTTCACTTATTGCGAAACACATTCTCCATAGAAGATTCATGGCCCTCAGGGTGATTAAAAGAATGGTATACTAATGACTATAAACTGATGGATATAACTTCAGCAAAAACTATCCTACACAAAAAAATGTGAAAATTATGTTTCATAGAACTAGTAGGTATATAAGTAACATTACTTGATATAAATATTTTTTACAAAAAATTAGACCGACTTTATTAGTTGGTGCACTGAAATATACAAAATAATATTAATTCTATTGGTGCTGGTAATTTTAAAGTTGTGCAATTGTGGTGAGATAGAAAGAAGGCTTTTGGGACCAACTTCACAAGTACCAGCAGCAATAGAATTAATATTATTTGTATTTTTCAGTGCACCAACTGATAAAGTCGGTCCAATTTTTGGTAAAAAAATATTTATTTCACAATTTTGAGTGACATATTGGTCATGAAAATCGTTGAACGTTTACTAATACAAAAGAAGATAGCACTTATCCTATTACTCATGCATATTCTTTGCTTGTACTTGTTATTTGTTATTCAGAGATCTAAAAATGGATGCGGAAATCCATATATTTGAAGTTTACCATTGCTGTAACGCAAAAATCGTAACTCTATAGAAAAAAAAATTCAGATTGAATGTTGCTACATAAACTCCCTTCTGTAATTTGGCAGTCTCAGCTTTTCTATTTTCGAAAGAAATTGTCCCTTGCCACATAGTGGAAATACACATATTTCAGATTTTAATATTGCTGTGACTCTAAAAGCGTAACTCTTTTAAAAAAAAAATCAATTTAAACGTTTTCGGATATTTTTCCAACTTTAATTCTGCCGTCTCAGATTCACGATTTTGAATAATAATTGCCCTTTGGGGGCGGTTTTTGGAGTGAGAGAGATTTCGGATTTTAGTTTTTCTTAATAAGGGACAATTTTTTGATTCTTCTCTATCTAATGCATCAAAAATCATATACATTGGAGTACGTTCACTATATACAGCACGCGTACAAACGAAAATAAAAGCAGTCGTCGGTCAAAAACATTGTTGAACTCATTAAATTTGACCACTATTTTTATATTAATATGTTTGTCGATTACAATCTGGGTTACAACTACAACTCAACTTGAAAAACCAGATGACTAAAGACATGGCGATAAGGTGAACTCGATGAGATTTATGGAAAATAGTATTTTTTACCACACGTGCGAGGTAGATATTTTCCGGGCTGAAAGAAGTGTTGTTCCATTGTGGAATTATAAATTGTATTTTTATCAATTGAAGAGCGCCATTTAATAAGACAAAGTGAAAATTGCTTTTCAGCACAAGGTAAGAAAATACTCACTTTCGTCTTTCTAAACAGGGTAAGAAATCGAGTTTTCCAATAGTGAAATATAAAATACTATTTGTTTAACCCTTGGTGCGACCCACAAAACCACACTCGTAATAGGGCCTAAGCAACATGTTCAATTTTTACAATTTCACGTTTATATCAAAGGAATTTGTCTACGAATCATATAGTTACATTAGGGGGATTTAATAATTGTCGATTTGGACAGGTTTTTTTAAATGTCTTTATTGCAGCGATCTTTCGGGGCTGATTTTCACTTCGTCGGGCGTAAATGACAATACTAGTCTTAATTTCTGTATTAAAATCTAAATTTGTCTTACGTTATAAAGAAATATATATACAAGGACATAGTGGTTATACAGTCTATTTTTATGCAGTTGGGTTATAGTGTAGAAATCTGGAATTTAATAACTGAGTTGGTTAAATAAAAAAATATTAAGTGAAAAAACATAATAGTGCTATTTTGAAAACATGAATATATTTTCGAAGCAGTTTCTAAACTAATTTTTACAGTAAAAACTAATTTATGCTATAATATAATCCTACTGATCATAACATAAAATTAACATAATAATTGATCAAGAACTTTCATGAATATACAAAATGTTTTATCACATTCCATCTAAACGGTGATGGAATATCTACAAAGTTCACTTCGTTATCCATATAACAGAAAAGTATGTAAGTACATAAGATATTTGTATTTTTTGCAAATATGGCTGGAATAGATATATAAACTAAGAAGTATTCTGAAATAATTTCCTTCCTACATGTCATCGAGACTTTTTATATCACACTACACTCTAATGATCGAAAAAATAACCCGCAGGATAATTATATCATATTTTTCCCACTACATACTTGTATTACCAATCAAAATATTTTCATAGTAGGTACAAATAACAGCTATCTATGGTTATATACTTAGTATATACCAATTAATAACTATCCTTTTGCTCCTCATATAATTACATATAAGTAGATAACTATAGTTGTTTCTTAATCGGTACCCAAACGGTTTTTACAACATGAGAAAAATAATTAGCTGCTTATAGAGAGATAGTGGTAGTAAGCATTTCATGATTCTTGTCGCCAATTAATTGACCAGTGCACTACATTAAACGCTAAATTAGGTAGAATGTCTTCTTGTAATGCCTTATCAGCCGCTTATCTTAATAGTATTATATACGGGATTAATGGCGTACGATGTACATTAACGCTGACGTTGAAACAGATGTACTTTTTTCTTTGTTGCAATTCGTAATACCAAGCATTGAAAATGGTATAATGATAGTTAGTAGAGGCTTTAAAATCTTCTTCGATCTGAAGTAAATTTGAATTTATCCTGTCTTTACATATTTTGATGACAGATATCTGATAATATCCACAATAATAAAATGATGTTTGGGATCTGGAACCATTGGCGTATACAGAAAAAATAATAAAGACAAAAAATACTTCAAGAAATTTATACAGGCTTAAGTCTAAAAATGCAAACTTTATTGACGAAATAATTTTCGGGTGAGAGAGTGTTGGTGTATTTTTATGTTAACTTTTTGTCATTTTTCGTAACGCGAGTAGCATTCAATTTTTCTATTGTCAAAAATTTTAACTTCTAAGGTAGGTGATGCAAAAAATGATTTATCCTACACATAAGAAATGGGCCGAAACTAATTAATAAGTCATATTCGCTCTCGGACTCGTATGGTTGTCAAGACTCTCATCGTGACATATACTACATTCAGAGAATATGACACATACCTATACCTAGGCTCATGTTGCAAAATCTCGTTTGTCAGATACTCGCACTTTAAGCACTTGTAGAATAAGCTACTATTGTTATTGTATCAACAATATTAATAAATATTTCTTAGGAAAACTTGTCCGACCTTATTAGTTGGTTTACTTCATTCCATTGGTGCTGGTAATTTGAACATTGGTGCCTACTTATCTACAACTGCAACATTTGAAAAAAAAATATCTGGAAAATACAGAATAATGTTAATTATATTGTTGCTGGTAATTTTGAAGCGGTGCAGTTGTAGGTAAATAGAAGACTATTAGAATCAACTTCCGATGCGGCGTCGCCGAGTTCCGCCCAGCGGTCAGAAATTTTGGGGTTTTGAAGCAGGTAGACAACAGTAAGGGATTAACGGTAATTCTTGGAAGCAGTGATTAAAACCGGTGGGCTACCGATTAGCGATACCTTAATTTGTTAAAATTTGTTATAGAATTGAAAATTTAATGCATAATCATCATGTGGATGGATCTATAATACTGAAATAACAAATTAACAACAGTGTAAAAAGAAAAGCACAGCAATATATTTGTTAAAGGCCATCTAAATTAATTCACAAAGGAATTGCTGATACAATTCAAGATTATGTGCTATTGATAATATTCGAACAAATATTTATTCTAAAATTCAGCTAAATTCTACCGCCACTGCCAAAAAATACAGGAGACATACAATACAATGCAAATTCAGACTATAAGAAATGATAATTTCTTGCTGATTAACGATTCACAGACATAATTATATTTTCTTGTTTTTCAAATTTACACTTTTTAAGTTCGGTCGATGTTATATGTGGATGGAACATTTCAATACTGTACCAAATTTTTCCATAAATTATACTCAATTCATGGATACAAAAATGGCGAATATGTACCATTAGTATTTGCTCTACTTCCCAGTAAGACTAGTGTTGTATATTGCTACATGTGTAAAGAAATTTTTGTCGATTTTGAAAAATCAATGCATGTGGCGATTAAGCATACATTTCCATTTGTAACAATTAGCGGATGCTTGTTTCATTTGAAACAACTTTAGGTTTAGCAAAATTTTATATTGATAAACAATTCGAAGTTGGAATATGGATTAAACACATTGTTTGTTTGCAATACTTGTCCTCAGAGATGGGGGCTGCTTTCTCGAGCTAATGGAAATTATTCCTATCTATGACAATTTAACGAAACTTGCTGATTATTTTGCAGAAAATTATATCGAAGATGAAAGCAGTTTTAGTCCTGATATGTGGGCTGCTTTTTCAGCGAGCACAGCTCGCACCACTAATGCATGTGAAAGCTTTCATTCACATTTTAAAAGTAATTTTTATGGCGGTCTCCCGTCTATCTATATATTTGTAGAAACTCTTATCACTTTCCAGATGTTTACCAATGCAAAACTAAGCACACAGAATTATAAGAAAATGTTAGATCCGTTGTACAGAAATAACAAGATGCTTTAGATAAATTGATTGTACTATTTCATAATGGACATATCAACAGACTACAATTTTTAAATGCCGCATGTCACTCTAATTTACCTACTTGAATGTTGTTAATAAAATTATTTATTTTCTCATGTTTCTATTATTGATAATTATATCTTATATAATTTGACTAACACAGCATAGTATTTGCCGCCTTAATCTGCGATAATCTTTTGGGGGAAGTCATCCATTGAAAAGGGTTATTCAGGTAAGGAATTGACCGCTGGGCGGAACTCGGATACGCCCTTCCGATGTATAGGTATTTAGTGATTTCAGAATATGACCGTAAAAATATTGCAATTTCCTTGTGCTGTAACTCGGGAACCTCTGATTCTTTTAATGTTGCAGACGAAAGAAAATTGTCCGCTCCACTCTATTTAGGGGTATTTTCGTGGAAGAAAGATATATGGTTTTGATATAAAAAAATTGACCATCTTTCAACACCTTTTTCTTAAAAAAAATTAACAAAATTGTCGAATGTTTACTATGCAAAACGCGAGAACATAAATAATAAATATTAAAAAAATTGGACCGACTTTATTAGTCGGTGCACTGAAAAATACGAAATAATATTAATTCTATTGGTGCTGTTACTTTTGAAGTTGTGGAGTTGCAGTTAGACTGATAACTTTTGGCACCAACTTCACAAGTACCATCACCAATAAATTAATATTATTTCGTCTTTTCAGTGCACCAACTAATAACGTCGGTCCAAGTTTTTGTAAAAAAATATTTATTACACAATTTTGAGTGTAACATCAGTCATGAAAATTGTTGAACTTTCACTAATACCAAAGATAATACATATTTCTGACTTTACAGCTGTAACTCTAAAACCGTAAATCTTTTCAAAAAATGTTTAATTTGAAAATTTTGGGATATGGTCCCGTCTCTTACTTTCAAATCTCGAATTTTTGATTTTCGGAAATACTTGCCCCTTCCACATAGCTGAAACACATATTTCAGACTGTAACGCGGAAACCTGTGATTATTTTAAAAAATGTCCAATTCAAACGTCTCCGTATATGGAATTTCCTTTAATTCTATCGTTTCGGATTTTCAATTTTCTGGAAAAAATGTTTTTGAGGGCAAGGGCATGTCTAATAATGAAAAAAATCATCAAAATCGGAGCATGTTTACTATGCAAAAATCGCATCAAACATTCAAAAAAAATAAAGAAACAGGCAGACATACAGTCGAATTGTATACTTCCTCCGTTTGCTTCGTCGGTCAAAAAAGAGTCATACCTTCTTCGTTTTCATGTCAGTAAAACTGTATCAAAGGTTTTGTTGTATACCAAATAGTTTTCAAAAAAAATCATATTTTAGATAAAATACCTAAGACACTGCTTAACTATATAATGCGACAATCTTTTCGAAATATTGTATGCTATGCTATGCATACCTACAAAACCAATACTTCTATAAATTTTTGTTTGATGTAATTTCTTATTTATATATTTTATCAAACTTTTCTTGATTTCTTCTAATGGTGACCACCTTTATTGAGAATTCAACACATTTGCTAATTGCCAAATTTGACAGCTTATTTTAGATTTGGAAAAACTCTTAGTTTTTGACAAATCTGAGTGTTTTTAATAATTCTAAATTTAGAATATTAATGAATGTGTAAACATGATTTTCTATATGAAAAGTGAAACCAATTAGCAATTTAGCAGATAGATTTCGATACCTTATCTAAAGTAGGTATTAAATTTCTGTAACTCTCAATAAGAAAGGTACCTGTTCATCATCTTCTTCAATATATCTTCAATATATCTTAGATATTTTAATCAGGTACTGATTATTGGTGTCTCATTAGTTTCTTGGATTATCTCTCCCTAATATTTGTTGAAAGCGATAATGGTTTCTTTCTGATTTGTTATCATGAGTATAGATAACAGTACCTAACCTTAAATTTAAAAAAGGAACAACATAAAATTTCAATCTGGGACTGAAGAAACCTAGCATTGAATTATTTTCTCGTTGTTTCTAAATTCTAATATTTAACTTGTACAGTTGTATACTCACACGAAAGTTTTGCTATTCCGATATTTGAAATGAGCAGATAATAGCAAAAAATAATACGTAGGTTCCTAAGAAAACGTAAATATCCCGGATATTTGTATTCAATGATATTTTCTTACTATTCTCTCGATGTATTTATTTACATCGAAATACCAAACTAACAATGACACAAGCTATTCAGTATGGGGCTATGTGTCTAGATTTTACAATTCTCTGGCACCAATCCAATATTTTATATATTTTGAATACACGTCATTTTGACACATATTCATGGAATTTATTATCAATTTCACTAAAGCTATACCTAACATGTTAAGATTCCTTTGGCTCAAAAAGTCCTTATAACGTCCTATAGAGATCTAATGTACTTTAAAACAAACATAATAAAGTTAGCCAGTCATTTCTTGATTGGCCGGAATTCTAAATGACACACTATATATTCAATAGAAATGTTGAATTATCCACAACAGTGACAGAATATATTAGATTATATTGGTATGGGTATACTATGTCCTAGGTAACAACCCTGTTGTGGTTTTCCATCGGATGAGATCTCCGTAACTAGTTCTATTCTTCAAAAAAATTAGATACTGAGTCATTTGCATAGTTGTCTGTCTTCGGTTTTCCTTTCCTAAATAGTTAGTTGTAACGGTACCGATAACAAGGCTTCCCACTCGCAGAGTATGTTCTTCTTCCTAGCAGACCCTACAGATTGTCTTCTTCCAGGCCGATATTGTTCATGTGCTTTCTAAGCTTACCGTGTCCTGTTAGCATTCCCACAATATCCTTGGCGTTTTAAGACTTTGACTAAGAAGTTTGCGTGACGAAGGGCTCTTTAGGAGTAATCTCTCCCGGGGTTTTTTACCACCAGCTCCATGCCTGGTTCTTGATCCACTGTTGAATATGCACCTTAACAATTCTTTAGAAAGGCTGTGTGACGACCTAGTCTTTTACATTTTCTACCGAAGAACCCCGAACGGAGGAGGTATACAATTCGACTTTCAGCTTTTTTTTTTGGTCTGTTCGCGCTTTATATATAGTAAACGTGCTTCGATTTTGATGATTTTTGATTCATTTGAAAGAGGAGACTTGGAAATTGGTCCCATTTTCGTAAAAACTCAAACCGAAATCTCCTTCCCTCTGAGGGGGCAAATTGTCTCGAAAATCGAAAATTAGAATTGTCAGAATTAAAGATAGGACAATATCTGGATACGTTTAAATTGAACATTTTTTCAAAAGAGTTATTTCTAGCTACATTCATATTTTAATCTCACATATGGGTATTTTTGCTATGTGGAAGGGGAAATTTCTTTCGAAAACTGAAAATTTTTTGATGCCACATGAAAGACAATAATATGTGTATCAACATTTATGAAGAACATTTTCTCCTTAGAGTTACGGTTTTCGAGATAAGCTGTTAAATCTAAAATATTTGAGCGTATTTCCGCAGCGATGTTCTGAGATCTCTAATAACAAGGACAAGCAAAGTATATACGTGGGTAATAAGATATTAGTGGTGAACGTTCAACGATTTTTGTGACCAATGTTGCACTCAAAATTCTGAAATAAATACTTTTTTACAAAAAACTGGACCGACGTTATTAGCTGGTGCACTGAAAATTACGAAATAATATTAATTCTATTACTTGTACTTGTACTTGTACTTGTGAAGTTGGTGCCAAAAGTTATCAATCTAACTGCAACTGCACAACATCAAAATTAACAGCACCAATAGAATTAATATTATTTCGTAATTTTCAGTACACCAACTAATAACGTCGGTCCAGTTTTTTGTAAAAAAAGTATTTATGTATTGTACCCTCAAACAGGTAGGTACATAGGTAAAATTTTACTTAAAATTTCACGGAATGTTACATATCTTAATATGTCAGCAGTAGCCTCAAGTGCTTCAATTTTATTTGTGATTCTACTTTCGATATTGTTTAAATTTAACAGAGGCGTTTGGTGTACCCTTTGCATGCATTGGATTTTTTATGTTTTATTAGTTTCAAACAATACAGTTTATACCACAAACAAGCAAATTCACTTTAAAATTATATTCAGAAATATTTAAATTATTGGAACTTCAGTTTGTCCAAATATTTAAAAACGAGAACAAATTCTTGCTTAAAACGTTACACTTCCCGGCTCCCATCATGAACAAGTAGTTTGTTCGGGTGCGCAACACTTGGTGTTGATTAAATCAAATATAAAAGGAAAAAAAAACGAATGCGGGAATTGTGACGTCATATCAAATATAATTATTTGGCAGTCTTTGGCATGCCCTTATTGAATATGTACTTATGTGTGTTTTTAAACTTACAAAATTAATTGTCCAGCTTCAATAAAACTTCGGGCTACTAAAAAATCAGTGGAGAAACATGAGAATCATGATTTGTCAGAAGTAACCGTAATATGTACAGGTTTATTCTTTATATTTTGACATGCACCTACAGCCGTCATTATGTGCGATAGAAAAAAAACTTCGAGTACAAAAGTTTTAGGTCCGATTTCATAATGAATCCCTTATGGTAAATTAGTTTCTATTTGTTCAACTTCTATCTTGATGACCGAATAAAAGTTGTACATTTTTCAATAACTTTTAAAACGTTACCTTACCTTTCCTTCTTCTAAAGTAATTTTGAATTATATGCCCAATCAAATTATTCATGAAATTTTTAAAGTGAGATAAAAATTAATAGGGGATTAAATTTGATTATGAAATCGGCCTTAGGGTTTTTCAATTAATATCTTTCATAAATATTGGAAATAAAAATTGACTTTGCAAAATTGAAACAAAATAATTAGCTCGTTTTTTTTTAAAACCGAACACCCTTTATATTATTACGGATATTGTGATATAAGGTTTCCTAGGCCTAACTATAATAGTTCGGGTAAATAATATTTATTTATTTAATAAACAGAAATGTGGTAAAAGAAATTTTTCCTCAAGCTCATGTTCATATTTGCTTATTCCAAACTTTAAAGACAATGAAAACGGAAATATCTAGAGAAAAAATGAATGTAACAAATGAGGAATCAAAACTCTAGAGCTATTAGTGAATATATTTGGTAAGTCATGGATAAGCCATGCACAATATTTTACAGACGTGGAACACATGAAGGACGTGACTGTAATATTTTGTCAGGAAAACGCAACACTGTTCAAAAATAATCATTGCTAAAATAGGGCAGAAATATATTTTCCATTTATTGATCGACGTTATAAGAGCTTACAACCTATCATCACAGCGATATATTTCTTGGCTTGAAAACGTCCGGTACTATTTTGCATCTCCTTCAACACCTTGGAGACAATCATCATGTCACAATGAAAGCATTTTTTTCTTATCTGCTTTAATGTTATCAGCAGATTCTCGTCGCCTCAACTATACTGTTACTCTGCACAGTGTAGGATTTCAAAGAAATGATCACCTGCATAGAAGTTAATGAATATAAAATCGTCGATCAGGTCTCTTTCTAATCCATACCACTCGGAAAGAAATCATCGCAAGTACCTGCCGTGTTATTGTCCTCACCTACCACCGACTGTGGAGTGACACTGCGTCTTGTTGCATAACTTTTATCGTGGCGCGATGCGAGATTGCTTCGAGGAGGTGTTCATCTTCTTCTTCTACTATCAAGATGCCTCCAACGAGGCGCGATGCCCCAAGACCAGAGCCGTCGATGTCGTCGCCCGCCGAGAAACGCTTCGTTATTGTTGTTGTTGTGGCCGTGTTGTTATGTAAGCCCAAAGAAACATAACACAATGACGACAGTGTTAATCTCGCTCGGCCTGACTCTTTCTCTATCTTTCAGTTTCTTAATGGGAAGAAGAGATAATTTTCACGACTGCTATATGAACTCTGTTCCAATTCCCATCACAATCTTATATTTCCTAGAAAATTCATGGTCCTGTTAAGTTTATATAAAGTTAGCTACGCCATAGCACCATCTTCCTCAAACAACAACCGATTTTTCTGGGACTACCACCAAGAATTGACGTAAATTAGCCGTAAATTTGCCGAGGAAAAACAAATTTTGGCGCTCTTGTATTTCTTGGAAAATTCATGGTCGTGCTAATTTTATATAAAGTTAGCACCGCCATAGCCGTATATTCCTCGAACAACAACTGATTCTTTTGGGACTACCACCAAAAATTGCGGTAAATTTGCCGTAAAAAAAGAAAATTTACAGCTTTTATTTTCTGTGAGAAAATTCATGGTCGTCCTAAATTATCGCTACTATCACCGTATCTTCCTTAGAAACCAGCCCATTCTTTTGAGAAAACCACCAATATTTGCCGTAAATTTTCCGTCAAAAAAGAAAATTTGCCGCTCTTTTATTTGGAATATTCGTGGTAGACCTAAATTAACTCAATTATCACCGTATCTTACAAAAATAATAACCGATTCTTTTATAAAAAGAAAATTTGCAACTGTTTAGTTTGGCCAAGTTTTATTCAAAGTTACGTGTACAACAAAGCAGTGTCAATTCTCTGACATATAAGCCTTACTTAAAGTTTTCTAAATATAACACCCTATATATTACTATATAGGTATTTATTCAATATAAAAATGTATTCCTATTACAATGAGATAACATACCTTATATTTTAATACATTCGTTCTTAACATATTGGCATACGCTATGTTAATCTAGGCAAATTTTATTGGTGCTCCAAATCGATTGTTATTCTGAAAGATACGATGATGAACCATCCCTGCCTGTATGAAAACTTAACGACCATGAATTCTCCAAGAAATGCAAAATTTTATTCTTTTACGGCTAATTTAATGAAAATAATGGTTGTACCCCGAAAAAAATCGGTTGTTATTTTAGGATGATAAGCCGACGGTTGCTTCATATAAATAAAAAAACAGAAGCTGCAAACTTTCTTTTTTCACGGCGAGTTTACGACTAACTTAAGGCAAATACTAGTGGTTTTCTCAAAAGAATCGGTTGGTTTTTAAGGAAGATACGGTAGCGTTAATTTAGGACGACCATGAATTTTCCAAAAAAAAAGCTGCAGATTTTCTTTTTTCAGGGCAAATTTACGGCTAATTTACGGCAATTTTTGGTGGTAGTCTCCAAAGAATCGGTTGTTGTTTGAAGAAGATACGTCTATGGCGGTGCTATCATTATATAAACTTAGCACGATAATGAATTTTCCAAGTAATACAAGAGCGGCATTTTTTTTTTCATGTCAAATTTACGGCTAATTTACGGCAATTTGTGGTGGTAGTCTCAAAAGAATCGATTGTTTTTTGAGGAAGATACGTCTATGGCGGTGCTATCATTATATAAACTTAGCACGATAATGAATTTTCCAAGTAATACAAGAGCGGCAAATTTTTTTTTTCGCGGCAAATTTACGGCAATTTTTGGTGGTAGTCTCAAAAGAATCGGTTGTTGTTTGAGGAAGATACGTCTATGGCGGTGCTATCATTATATAAACTTAGCACGATAATGAATTTTCCAAGTAATACAAGAGCGGCAAATTTATTTTTTTCACGGCAAATTTACGGCTAATTTACGGCAATTTTAGGTGGTAGTCCGAGAAGAGTCGGTTTCTGTTTGAGGAAGATAGACGGCTATGGCGGTGCTAGCTTTATATAAACTTAGGACAACCATGAATTTTCCAAGAAATACAAGAGATACAGGGTGTTGAAATTAAACAAAAATCGCAATACAATAAACATTTTAAAATTTTATCATATTTCCTCCTACCAAGCCAAATATTAAAAACATTTTATCTAAAAAAGAACTTATGATATAAATTCTTTATGATTTTACAACTGGAGGTTAAACAAAATAAATCCAACATAGTAGATACATATTATGTTCTTATTAACAAATTCACATGCATTTGCTAGCTATTCTGATGATGGTATTTTAACGAAATCTCTAGGCATGATAAATTAAAAATAATAGTGCATTGAAAATTATGTCAGTCCTTCCTTACCAAAAGACATACCAACATCGAGAAATTCATCCAAAATAATTAAGTACACTAGTCAATACTATGTACATATAAATGTTTTTCTACTTTTAAATCCTATTACAAATACTAAATAGTAATAATCAGTAAAATTTTACTATTTCTTGTAAAATATGCTAAACTCTTTGTAGAGAAAGTCTACCATCCATCATAATAATATTAGATACTTATTATGTATATAAAATAGTTTTCCCATATCAGTGACATACTACATTTTTCTTCTTTTTTTTTGGCTAACAAATGTATTTCAAAAACTCCACAGGATTATTGATTACGGTTACTAACCGGGAAAGGCCCATTGTCCTCCTGTACTCTATGGCACAAAAACCGGTAAATTTCCCGTGTTCCTAAATGGGAAGTTCCGAATTGGGAAGATACCGTTCCAACCACCGTCTAGATTCGTCTTGGGAACAATTATCTGAGAGACAATGAGGGCGATTTTCAAATTGTGGAAAATAGTTTCATGATTTACCTACTGTTGGAACAAAGCCATGTTGTGTTGTTTGATGTAGGATACAGCAAAACGTGAAAAATATGTAGATAGGTGCGCTCAACTAAGCCACAGCTCAACTACTAGCGCACTGGCTTTCTCTAGCACGAATTTAATTAAAATGCGCTTTGGGGTACATTCATTCGATTTGTGTGTTAAGACAACGACGCACGTAGCATTATCACTTGTAATACACCACGTAACTCTATAGGTACCTAAGAGAGTAGAGCATCGATTGTTTTCGAGAGAACAAACGAAGATTGCTAATGTCGATTAAAGAGAAAGAAAAAGAGATTTGGAAATCGAAAAGTATTTAATGGGTGAGAAATTCAACTTCCTAGAATCGAGATCCATGTTGTTGTGGCATGATAGGTAAAATTAACATGTAAATTTAGTAGTAATGATGCTGAGATGAAAGTTTTCGACGGTTCTAATTATTGAGGATATCTGTAATTATCAACTTGATTTGGTTTGCTTACATTGTTATATACATCTCATTTGAAAATCTAACAATTGCTTATGGAAAAAGTTAATTTTTTCAACAGTGGTTAGTTCCTGTTCATTTTCGCTCTACTTTAAACTAGACACGAATTCTGTTTGATTTCTTTAACCTTATTTATTCTGTACCTAGGTACACAACATAGGTATCCTACAAATTATCTGCAATAATTGAAAATCGCTTGTTCTAAAAGTTTCAATCTTCAAATATTGTCGATAATGATCATACTCTTACCGATAGCTCATACAGAATAGACTTCAAGAGATCACTTCTGTCGCTTTAGTGCTCGACCCAAACTTCTTTGTCTTTCCACATAAAATAAGGCATCACCTGAGTTGGAGAAACGTTCTTAGAATATCTAGTTTCCTGAATTCTTATTTAGTATTGTGTTTCAAATAAATGAAATATGTTATCTAATAATATCCTATTCGCCTGACCGATAGGTGGGTACTTAGTATTGTCTAAGGAACTTCTTTGAGTTGATGATGAGGTCCATCAAGTTAGCGAAACAACTTAAAAAAAACGCCATTAGGTCAGGAATTTGACGCGTTTTGGCCGTTAATTAGTTGTGGAGAGAATAATTCTAATCATGTTACCCTATCAATCATGAAACGTTTGTTTATAATAAGAAATCAAAAATCTAATTTGCCGCCTTTTTGCCTTTAATTAGCTATAAATGACATCATTTTGAGGCTCTTTTTTCTCTACTAAGAAATGTTTTTTCTGTTACTCGATGTCAAGTTTGCGATGCTAAATTGTTAATTATAAAAAACTCAAAGAACTAATTACTGGAGAATGTGCCTCTTTTTACCGTTAATTATTAGTGGAAGAAATAATCTAGCCGCTCGTTTTTATACTAGAAAAATGGTGTCTCGCTAAGTTGACGTAAAGTTAAACGTTAAACGTAACGTAACGTTAAACGTAAAAACAGCTTTGTTTATAACAAGAAATCAAAGATCTATTTAATAGGAGATTTGCCACTATAATCAGTTGTGATTGAAATAATTTTGACTCTCTTTTTAAATAGTTTTTATTACTTTCGGTTCTTTTATCAATGGACTCCGCAGCGAATTCTCAGGCCCCATAAGGTCTAGAGACTTGAAATTTCGAATTCGTACTTAGATCGCAGACATCTCGCCGCCTGTTAAGCTCCAAGTGTGATCCAATATTGGTAATTATAATTATCTCATTCAAACAAAATCATTATTTTTTCGACATGGAACGACAATGTCGGACAATGGGATCCGTCACTGGAATTACGCACGAGCATAGAGCGTATATATATATACGTCTCTGTTCTCTAGTATATAGGTACTCTCTGGAAGATCGTCTATGGTTATGGCGCAAATGTCAGACGTCAGACGATGTTGTTAATTTAAAGTTTAATTTTGTGTTGTGGTCTTGTCGTAGACAAACAGTAATTTGTTATGGAATTGCTGTTGCTGGCAAACACATATACATAAGTATAGTTCAAATCGAGAAAAGGATAGCAAAAGTAGGTACTCATCGGTACGGTTTAAATCTTAAATGCCTAATAAAAACTATTTTCAATTTTTTTTTTAAAATTTCACTTGTTTTAAATAGTTTTTATAACTTTCGGTTCTTGTATCAA
Organism: Crioceris asparagi; assembly: GCA_958507055.1. Classification (NCBI taxonomy): domain Eukaryota; kingdom Metazoa; phylum Arthropoda; class Insecta; order Coleoptera; family Chrysomelidae; genus Crioceris; species Crioceris asparagi. The sequence continues at coordinate 60,123,615 of OY293829.1, read as the reverse complement.
TGGACTCTGCAGCGATTTCTCAGTCCCCATACGGTCTAGAAACTTGAAATTTCGAATTCGTACTTAGATCGTAGATATCTCGCCGCCTGTTGAGCTCCAAGTGTGATTCAATATTGATTAATAATAATTATCTCATTCAAACAAGATCACTATTTCTTCGACATGGAATGACAACGTCGGATAATGGGATCCGTCACTGGAATTACTCACGAGCATGGAGCGTATATATACGTCTCTGTTCTCTGGTTTATAGGTACTCCCTGGCAGATCTTCGTATATATTATTCTATGGTTATGTCGCGCTGTGTCACAATTGTCAGATGTTGATAACACTAATTTAAAATTTAATTTTGTGTTGTGGTAGACAAACAGTAATTTTTTATGGAATTGCTGTTGCTGCAAAGAGAGAAGAGAGCAATAGTAAGTACTCATCGGTATGGTTCAAATTTTAAATGCCTAATAAAAACTATTTTTTTTTCCAAAAAATCCATTTGTTTCAACCATAAAATTATTTTTCGCTTACTTAATATTCAGATGGCCAGGGAACTAAATTTAATAAAAATTGCTATAGAAAAAACATCATGTTTATAATTTTCGATCAATGTTATCTTAAATACTTTGAGAGATTCAGAGAATTGTATTAATGATGAGAACTGTTTCAATGAATCCGTATATTAGTTTATTATTTGTGGAGTGAGTTCACATTGTAGGGGCAATTTAAGCAAATATTCCAAGTAGTTTGTATGAATTTCTCCATGTGTTTCTTCAATTGTTTCGGTTAGTTGATAGGTGATTCAATCAACCCTACTAACTTTTTACAGGTAGTTTCTAAGAATATATAAAAAAATCAAACCTTTAGCTGCAAGATATTTTCTGGAATATCAGAGTATTACCAATTCATTCAAGTCCCAAAATACCCTCGTTATAATTTTTATCTACATTCTTATAGCAGTTCTTGAGATCTTTGAGCATTGATTTATGTCCCGATGATTGGAAAATTTGCACATTCTTCTGTGTTCAAATTATGTTTTTCTTATAATAATAATATAACAACATAGTAAGATTTTGTTTTGATGGATTTGAAATAAAACTAAATGACAACAATTATTAAAGTAGGTTTATATTTTTATTGTCGAGAATACAGGCAGTATTAAATTCGATTCTCACCATGGGGATCTCGGAAACTATAGGGAATATGAAGATGGTTGAATTGGGACAAAGTTGTGCATTTATGTACTCATCAATACGCCGTTTAGAAAGTTTGAAAATTTTGGGTAGTCCTGGAGATATCTGGAAACAACCAAATTTCCGGAAAATCATTTTATTTTTTCCTGGCTTTATTTCTAAATAATTTTCTAAATAAATAGCACAGTTTCATTGCCACTTTTTTCACTCTTTGCAATGTTGTTCATAGTTTTGTAACCTGACATCTCGTCTATGTTTAACTATCATGAACTTTTTTTCTTATGGGAGCCGTAATGGCATTCCAAAAATTTGAATTGCCCTTGTTGTCTTAAATATCCGAGAAATTAAATAAATTACTTTTATAAAGTAGTTGGCTTTGATTTTTCCATTCGGTGACACGTAGCTGACATTCTGTATCATTGTCAATTGCTGAGTCGTTAAAAATGGAGTTCTCCAATGAAGAAAAACGAGATATGATAAAACTTTATTACATGAATGATAAAAAACAGTGTGAATACATTGGAAGTGTATCCCGGGAGACGACAACCCCACCGATCTTTATTCAACTATTGGATGGAAATTTAGCTGATTATGGTTCCTTTAAAAAACTCAGGCAGAAATCTGGGGACAGGACGGATGAAGAAACTAAATAAATCATTATTAATGAGGTATAATAAATATTAAGTTTTTCAAACTTCCAATGAATTCACATTGTTTTTGTCATTCTTGCTTTATCATACCCCGTTTTTCTTCTATGGAGAACTGCATTTTCAACGACTCAGCAATTGACAATAATACAGAATGTCATTTACGTGTCAACGATTGGAAAACTCAAAGCCAACTACTTTGTAAAAGTACTTAATTTATTTAATTTCTCGGATTTTTAGGACAAGGCTAATTTGTGGAATGCCTTTATGGCTTTCTGGTTCTTGATATTTACACATAGACGAAACGTCACGTTACAAAACACCCTTGGAAAGAGTGAAAAAGTGCCAATGTAAAGGTGCTATTTATTTAAAAATTCATTAAGAAATACAGCCAGGAAAAAATTAAATGATTTTCGGATAATTGGGTTTTCTCCGGATATCTCCGGAACTACTCGAAATTTTCATACTTTCTATACGGCGTATTGTTGAGCACATAAATGCGCAACAGTGCCCCAATTTAACCATCTTCTTATTCCCTATAGTTTCCGAGATCTCAATGGTGAGAGTCGAATTTGAAACAGCCGCATATTTAGAAAAATCTAGTATTGACAACGTATAAAATTAAAATATGAGATCATGGTCTGAGGGCAACAAATCAATCATATGTGAGTTACACATATCATTTAGTCTTAGAATAATCTAAGTAATAATTCTGGTCGTATTTTTCTACTTTTCATATTGAAAGCTCGTCAAAATTTCTCCCAAAATCTAAATGGCCAAGATGATATCGTTCGATTGGTGTGTTGATTAATAAATTTTTGATCAGGTTCTCTAGAGCTTGCCCGTAACCACCTTTATCACTAAACGTTTGGAAGTGATTCTTTCATTTTAGATCAACGAAACAAACGAGGGTAGAAAGGGCAATTTTTCCGAAAATCGTAAATTTTAGACGACAAAATTAAAGAAGAGACCATATTATTTACGGTTTCCAAGTTACAGAAGTGTGAAAGTCTGAAATACGTGTATTTATGAAGTCTCTGAATAAGTATAAGCGATAAGATTTCGCAAACGGTGGAGGTAGGTATACACACTGTTTGTCTGCATGCTTATTATGTCTGTTTGCGCCTTTCCTTCCTCCGATTTTCACTATGCTTTTTTCTTTTGAAAAAAGACAATTGTTAGTTGGTCCTATTGAAAAAAAAAAACAACATTAACATGTCAACGAAATTAAAGACGGGATCATATCCGACAATTGGACATTTAAAAAAAAAGTAGGAATTTCCGAATTACAGCAGTCGTAAAGTCTGAAATATGTGTATTTTAGGCGTATTCATAATCTAAATTTAGTACCCTACTAAATTAAGTGTGGAGGTCTTACCTTAAATTAGGTTTATGACTCGTATGTCAGTGTTATAGTAGGATAGTGTTTTGTTTTTTTACCGAACTAAGATTTGATAATGAATACGCCTGTTTATGTGTCATTGTTATTGTTTTTCTTTTTATCCAGGTTCTTATTGTTCATTGTTCCCGTTGAAGTTTTTGTTGCGTTTGTTTTCTATTTTGCTTATTGCTTATTCGTTTTATTACTTTAAATATACGAAAAGTGATGCTAATACTAATTTGATAATGCCCAGCTATACCCAGATACAAGACATCCACGTGTGGAATCATTTCAGGCTATTTTACGAACATTTAACAATAGTGCTGGTGTAAGCTATGAATAACATGGAAGACTTAAACCGGTACAGAATGTAGATAATGACTTTTCAATATTGACTGCAGCAGTGGACGTTAGTAAATAGAGTGCTAAGGAAGTACAAGTTTCACCCTCACCCCATTCAGCTTCATTAATAAATCTACGAAAGGGATTTTCACACCAGGATGGTCTTTTGTAATTGCGCATTGGGGAAAATTGAAGAGCAGACTTCTTCGATTTGGTTTTATTTACTGACGAATCGACATTCAACAATAATGGTATTAATAACCGACAAAATTCGCATTACTATGAAAATGTGAATCCTCTTGTGTTGAGATGTACCGAGTGTCAAAATAGATGGTCACTAAATGAATTCGGCGGAATAGTACAGGACAGAGTCCTTGGCTCATATTTTTTAACGAGAATTCAACTTGTAGGACTTTCAGTAGGTAGTACGTTTTTTGTATTGACAATTTGCAATAAATAGGTAAGTACATGGCATTGAAATATCGATAACAAATAATACTACGCGGAAAAGAAAAAAGAAATTTACGAATGGAACAAACAAAACCAACAAAATTGAGAACAGAACGTACAGAGAGCTGAACAAATAATCGGAAATTGCGCTCCATGTACGTTTTCTATTATTTGAAATCGTATCTATGGTAACAAAACCAAATTTCAATGTTTAAAAAAATGCAAATACTTAACGGGATAACTATTAGGTTTACATGCGGGATACCTTATATTCTCTTAAAGAGAAAAAAATTCTGCATTTTATAGTGTGACAAAAAATGGGTCATTCCATTTAAAATAATGAAATTATTTCTCTTTGAATTTTACAAAGTTCAAATCAATTTCTGGTGGTGTTCTACATTTATTTTTCAATACATTTCATAATGAAACGATAGATCATTACTTGCTGAAGCGAGTGGCGAAAACCGCATTCTTTTAAGTGCATTCGTTTCTATGTTATTTAAAATGGCGTATAGTACTATTTTCTCTTGTTTTCTGTTTAGGCGCCCGTTTTTTTCAAAACGGTACCTTTTACACATAATGTATGGTTAACAAAGTCACCTTAAAATTGAAAGGGGATTTCAAAAATATAATAATACACAGGGTATTCTATTTAAAATAACGAAGATGGTGTCGGTTTCCGGTATAACCGGAAGTCCGCCATGTTGGAAAATATATTTAAATTATGCAGAATACAAATCGAGAAATGTTTTGTAGAAAACATTTTTCTATAGCACCAACTGTTTAGCCAGAATCTTCCGTCTACTGCTTAGGGGGACACCCAGTATGAATCTATTCCACATCATTAAAGAAAGAAGATAATCCACCAATGACCACGAATTAAATATTAATGAAAACTATAATGATATAAACTGCCTTATGGTACGACTTGTATGAGTATTGGTATATTTTTTTACATTCATCGTTGAAATACAAGTAGGTACATTACATTACCAGTAAACAGACTTACAACAGGTGAACGCTAATTATAACCAACAGAGAAATGTTAATTGAAATTATTCGTGAATAATCTTGTTATCTTCTTCTCGGATGCAGAGTGCTTATGTAACGGAATTAATCACAAATAAATAATATCATAAAATTTAATGGCGAAATGTTTTTTTTTTCGTAAATTATTGCAAATAGAAACACTTTCAAGGATAGCTTCATGCTATATCTATATATCGTGGTTATGGATTAGCACTTTTTAATAATAAAAATAATGGTAAAGATAAAGAAGAACTGCATTAATGAGATGGCTAATAATAAATCATTTTGTATTCCGTAAGCGGATTTGGCAGTAAGGCATTGGACAACACCTGCCTATATACCATAAGAGCCCATGATGCTAAATGACTAAGCTAGCTGGTCTGAATGTTGTTCAGGTACCTACACATATACAATATCCACAGCAGATATATGCCATAAATTACACCAGTAATAGGTGTGCAACCAACAACTACTACTAGGAGCTTATTGTTGATGAAAAGAACGAACGGAATATGTGCATTTGAGCGTAAACTCTAAAACGAATAGATACGCGTCCATACATTCATACAATACACACACGTTATTTACCGTCACGGTTATTTATTGATTATCGAGTAGAAGCATAATATTCTCCATGCCTCCATACATATATATATATATATATATATATATATATATATATATATATATATATATATATATATATTATATATTATGTATATATATACTTATTATAGCGCTGTCTGTATGTATGTGCGAGTGAGTAGCCGGTGGTTAAGTAGAAGGTGTTGGATGAAGCAATATTACTGCTCTCGGTCTTGGTGTGTATGGGGCATTATTATTAATCTGCTTGGTATTGGTATGTCATTTGGGATATAGATGGTTTTATTTATGTCTAGGGGCATTACCAAGTTCATTATCCAAGCCGAGCTATTGTATGGAATTGAAAGAAAATTGTTACATAATGATTCGTCATTCTGAGACCCAAAATTATACCTATGCAATTCTCCGTTTTTATCTTAGAAATAAAGTTTTTTCTTCTAATTCAGACTTATCAACTTTTAATTAGAAAGAATAAAATATTATGACATTTACCTACATAAATCAAGAAGTCAACTCCAGGAATCAGCTCTATTTTTTTCAGTAGAATTTATTATTGATTATATTTTATCATATCTTATAAAATAAATATCAGATTTAAACTGTCTCCGTCCAGTAAATTCAAAATTTTAGGCTTTGATTGACGGAAGGAAAAAGAGATAGAAAAACACCAGAATTATCTTTCATTTTTCATCTAGTACTAGAGGCCCGCTTCATCTTCGTACGGTTAGCACTAAGTTGGTTATTGTGAGATAGATAGACATAGGTATACCATCGCGGAATTTTTATAGACCTCTTCAAGTTTTACAATTCAGTAATACATTATTTTGATCTATCTCGTAATGTTTAGGCAGCGTTTGCTATGTATGCACACAAAAATATGTTTTTTACGACATCACGTTACAGATCTTTGAAATTCGCGGCTTTTCTCTACTATAATATTATACATATAAAGCTTCCTCTTGAATGGCTCTGTTTATCGATGAAAACCCCATTAAAATCCGTTGCGTAGTTAAAAATATCTAAGCGTAGGTACAGAAGGCGGGAGCGACTTTGTTTAATATTATGTAGAGAAAACGCTAGTAAAGGTAAGGTTAGACTGGGAAATCTCCATGGTTTTGTTTGAACCGAGTTTGAACACTTATAATCTAAAGGCAATATTAGAATAACCGGTCAGTGAACAAATATTCCATTCATGGAACTCTTGAATATGTTATATGCTGTTTAATTAGTAGTGATGGCAAAAGTATCCGTTCCAAACGTATCCTGTTCTTCCGAGCTAATTTGGTGACACCCCACCATAATAGAATATAACTTAATAATGACATCCCGGAAAATAGGTTGTTGTTACCGGGCGGCCCTGAATTCGTCCCCGAGCAGGTAGTACCTAATTTCTACTACCATAATTCGTCCCCATACTACGGTCCTTTAATCGCCTGCCAGAATTGGTCCCTGGACAGGAGATTAAGAGATTTATACTTTCTTGAAAATATAAACAGCAATTGCCTATGAAATACAAATTCTCCCGAAAGCGTAAATTTCTTTTCATAAATATTAGAATGTTATTCTATTCAGAAATACTATTCCTGGCTTAAAACTGCTTATTTAGGTGTGAGAAAACATGGAAAGCTTTGAGTTAACGAGGATATCATGTGCTAATTGTAGACTCTGTAAAATTTACCAAACACAAATTTTTAAAAATAGAAATATGTTGGCGATGTTTGAATCGCTCCTGTAAGGCAAGTAAGTAGCTATATGGGTGATCCATACTGCGATTAAGTCGGGGACGAATTCAAGGATCTATTTTTGAGGACCTACTGTTCTTGGGGACGAGTTTAGGGATACTTTTTCAGATAAGAGATTAACTAATTACTTCATTTTATTTCTGGGGACGAGTTTTGGTACGCCCGTTGTTACCAACTCTACATATTCACGTAATTGATAAAAGCTATGTTTTAATAAGAAAGATTTGAGCTTACGCTTTCAATGACCTACTCTCCATTTGAGAAAGGTGTAGAGTAATAAATAAATAAAGGGATCTCTGTTATATTCTGCCATATAAATGCCACAATACAATAGAGATCCCTTCATTATCAAAATTTATTACTCTACACCTTTCTCAAATGGAGTTATAGATGTCTTTTGAAAAAGAAATTATTAAATTTCAACACTCTTGGCTTATCTTTATGTTTTCATAGAATGAATATAGCAATTTCTACAGATATATGCCAGTAGCCGTAAGAATCTTATTGGTACGAAAAACATTTCTACAAGAGTCTCTATGTCCCAAATTGAAAACTAAACTTAAAATTATCGTCTGACAAACAAACACTCTCTCAACATTGATGGCTCTTCCTCTTGATATTATGAAATTTCAAATTTCTTCATACCCGACTTCATTACAGTCATACTGTAAACCTATTAGGTATGCGCATGTATAGTTGCTTTATTCTTAGGGTACCAACGATATCCTGTTATCAAAGATTAAGGTGTTCCTGAACATTGCTATTACTAAGCCCCCGTTGCCGCATCTCTCCGTTTGTCAGCAGGCGTTATCCTATAAACCGTAGAAGGTAGAGAGCAGAGAGAACATACAGTTATCACTCAGGTAGAGACTAATAGAGAGCAAAGAGTGATGGTGATGGTGATGGTCCGGTAGATTGAAAAAGTTCGAAACATCGATTTAGTTCCAGTGGAATAGTGGGATAAAGTCGGAGTGAGGAGCGAGATACGTTTTGAGAGTTAAGTCTTGAGACGCAATGCTCTGTGCCTTTCTGTCAATATCAACATAACCTCGCAAGAAGCCAGTTTTATTTGTCTTGATAAACAAAATCCAATGCTAGGAAGATAAGTAGCCGTGAATTTGCTGCATTTAATAATTTTGGACAACAAGCTAAGTGTCCACTTCACCTGGAAGAAAGTGCATCCCCAAACAAAAGAAAATAATTTGATAATGAATACCTTCTGTTCTATAATCTAAATTAGGATATTGGTAGGTATACTCTTATTGGTTTGTACATTTGTAAGTACCTACGTGTTGTATATAAAGTGTGCTGTTAAATCTTGCGAACATATTTTTTCTGTTATCCAATCTACGATAAGACTGTAAAGAAATTATTTTCGGATTTGCTAATAATCGCATCGACATGAGTAATTGTTGTTTAGGAATATGGACCTTAGGCTTAGAATTCACTTTCAAAAAGCTTCATATCTGTGAAACTGTGAAGATAATTTTGATTTAAAAGACTATTACAAAATTAAGGCAACTATAGTCTGTTCCATTCCAAATATGTACATCATCTTAAAAAGAAAATTGAAAGAGTAGTAAGAGATCTCAGATTTTAGTGGTTTGCTTGTTTGAAACAATCAGACGTTGTAATAAATTATTTTTTCCGCTGCCGTTAATGTAAATAATTCAAACATTCAATATTTATTTATTATACAAGGGAAAAAAGAAGGCAGAATATTACCGAAGTAAAATTTGAAGTTTTAAGGTGGTAGGCGACAATAAGACATGCGTTGCTATGGAAATATTTAAAGTAATAAAATATCTGTCAGTTTAATTCTGTGTTTTGATTGATATTTATGTGTATATATATCTACCCGTGAAAAAAGTATAAACTTTTTTCCCGTGGGGGTATGAAACTTTGTCACCTATCAACAGAGATAAAATGTCAAACTTTTTTCCAGTCTCGGAAAAAAGTATATTTTTAATATCTATTGCACCTTTCTGCACCTCAATATTCCAAGTAACCTACCTCTTTTCTGGCCTGGAAAGATATCTCTACGCATTCTCTTTGGTGTTCTGCTTTGCTGCTAAATTAAATTTTTAATAAGAAAGTCATCTACATGAGTATAATCTCATCTAATAATGAACTAATTTCTTTTTATTTACTAGCAATGTAGAGCACCATTTGTAACTTTCCAACAAATGTACCATTCTTTACGATTTTGTTGCGCGAGGTAGAGGAAATCCTCCTTATTGATATCTAGCGGACCCTACTCACTCGATAGTATGAGGCTCTCCAGTTCATAGCCTGGTACACATAATTTGGCTTGTCTCTGTCCTGTGTTTTCCTGCCACAGTAGCAATGCCTGGTTCTTGATCTATTGATGGATATGTCCATTAATGAGGCTTTGGTCGGATCATGGCTTGTTCTGCTCCCTTCTTTTCTAGTTGTTCAGCCTTTGTGTCACCATCGATTCCCTGGTGCCCTGGTAGGCTAGGGTTAGTCTATTGTGACTACTTAGGCTATTCAGGGCCTTGCGGTATTCCCATATCAATTTTGATGTTGTTTGATATGAGTTCAGCGTTTTTAGTGCTGCTTGGCTGTATGAGTAAATAATGATTCTTTGGCTATTCACCTTCCGTCTTAACAGTTCTTCCGCACACCAATGTATCGCCGGGACCTGTGCCTGAAAGACTAAGTGGCGTAAATCCCTAGGCCCAGAGAGATCACATACATCTCTTATACCCTGTATATGCCGGCTCCTGTTTCTGAGTTGGTTTTAGAGCCGTCAGTGTACCAGCTGAGACTTGCCTTCAAGGGCGGTCCTACTATTCAGTCTTTCCTATCTGGTACAACTACTGTATATTCTTTTTTGAAGTTATGTTGTGGGGCCATTTTATCTGTTAGTATGGATCGGCCTCTATTTCCTTATATAACTCTTTGTAGACCTTAACTTTTTTGTCTTATCGGTGTAGGTCCTTGCTGTAATTTGTGACATAATATGTAGTAGAGGTAGGTTTAATATTACCTCCATCGCGGCAGTTGGCATCGTTAGCCCCTGTAATACTTAAGCAGGCCTTCCTCTGAATACCACTGAGCTGCCTCCACACTATTGACCCATAGGTAATCATTGGCCTCACGACCTGTGTGTATAACCATTCGATCATCTAGGGGCTTAGCCCCCAGTTCTTCCCATACATCTGTCTGCACCTTCCTAGAGCGATTCTGGACTTGTGTATGGTTTTCCCAATACTCACTCATTGGGTTTTTCCAATGTGTGAGTTCAATGTTAGCTTCTGGTCAAAGGTTACCCCTAGATGTTTAACATCCTCAGCAAATTGAATACAGATTCCGTTTCTTTGTAAACGCAATCAGTGTGGTTTTGTGACGATTCACTGAAAGTTCTTCCTACCTACATAAGTCGCTTACTAAATTAAATGCCTTTTGGGTAAGTTCTGAAAGTGTATTTGGAATTCCTCCTCTGATAAGTATGCCTCCTTGAGATTTGCTTCGATCCACCCACAGATTAGGGGCTCTGCTCCTCTGTTTTCCAAACACCTTGTTATAGATGTGGTTGAATTGAATGCTCGCTCTATATCCAGAATGGTGGCCACTGCTATTTTTTGTCATCGATCGCCATAGACGGCAGTCTATTTAGATCATCCAGGGTTAATTATGTGGACTTGCCCTGTTGATATGCATACTGACGCTTACTTAGGGGACAAGCTTTCAGAGCATTGTCTCTTATGTACCTGTCTACTAATCTTTCCGGAGACTTAAGTAGAAAGGATGTAAGGCTGATCAGTCTGTATGATTTGGGTCTATGGTCTAAAATTTTGCCCACCCGTGGTAGGTAAGTGACCTTTACCTTCCTCCATATAGCCGGGGTGTGTCTTCAAGCTAAGGCTAGCTTTGAAGACTTTGTTTAGATGTGGCACTAGATCTCTTTACCCTCCTGTAATAGCGCTGGGTAGATTCCATCCTCTCCTGGTGAATTGAAGTGTTGGAATTCCTCTATGGCCCATTTTATTTTATCTGGCCTTGCGATAGCGTATAGTAATTTGTCAGTCCCCTCGTTTGGGTCTTTTTGCCTCCTCGAGCTTGGCAATTGCTATCGATCGACCTTGATAAATTTTGGCTCCCGGGAAGTGTGCTTTTGTAAACATCTTAGTTAATTTACTCCTTTACAGATCCCAGTTACCGCTGGATCTGGCTCTGTTGAATATCCTTCTCACCTCGGTTCTTAGAGCCTCGAGATGATTGTTCCACCAAATTGAGTTTCCTTTGTGTTGCTTTGTTCGTTCTAGGCAGTTTTCCAGATAGGCATTTGTTATTGCTTCAATAATCTGGTCCACTGCCACTTCTAGGCTTTCTTTACTCTTTATAGTTAGCGTCCTGTCCTTGAGCGACTCTCTGAGGGATATGAGGTATCCTTTCCAATTTGTTTCTCTGGGGTTTCTGAACTTTATGGATTAAACACATTTTTGGTTTGCCATACTTGTCCCCAGAAAATGTTTGGGACTGCTTTTTAGAACTAATAGAAATTATTCCTATCAGTGAAATTTTAACAAAATTTGCTGATTGTTTAGAAGAAAACTATATCGAAGACGAAATCAGATTTTGTCATCAATGTGAGTTGCTTTTTTTTACTAATTCATGTGAAACCTCTCATTCGAATTTTAAAAGTAATTTTTATAGCATTCACCCGTCTACTTATATATTTGTAAGAACTCTATTATATTTCCAAACTTTTAGCTATGCAAACATAAAACGCGCATAGAATTATAAGAACAATGTTAGAGCCGCTGCACAGAAGAAACAATATGCTTTAAATAAATTGATTGTACTATTTCAAAATGGACATAGCAACAGAGTAGGTAGGTACAATAATTTGTAAATAAAGCATGTCACTATAGTTTACACAAGTGAATGTAGTTAATAAGTTTATTTATTTTCTTATTTAATGTATTATTGATAATTATGCCTTTGGCTACCATCATCTAGTACGTATCGACGTAATCCCCGATAATCGCTTGGGGGGATCCGTAAATAAACAAACAAATACAAACAAACGAACTCATCCGTGGAAAAGGTATAATCGGGTAAGGATTGGCTACTGGGCGGAGATCGCATACCGCTATAAAACAAATACTGAGTCCATCCATCTGTCCGTCTATCAGCCGTCTGTATCTCATAAACAATAATAGGTAAACTGTGGAATTTTTCATCTTCAATTGTACGGAACACTGCGAATGCATCGTTATCTTGGAAAATATTTTAGCTCGCTTATCATATTTGGATATTAGGCCATCGGTAAATCATTTGCCTGCCGTCCCAGAGCTCTCTACACTATATCTTGAAAATATTTATCTTATTTTGTTTATATTTAGTTTACTATGTCTCACCTTGCATCTTGTACATAGACCATAACTAGAGTAGTTTTGATGCAGGTCTTGAATGCACGCATAATATCATCGTCGTTCGTTCGCGTTGTAAGGCAATGAAATATTTACTGTTATTACCCTTGCATATACACATATCGCTATAATAGAATGTATGTATGTTAAGCGCTTATTTACGCCTCCTCCCGCACATTGTTCTGTAATTACATTACAAATTCTTAAGAAAATGTTGAAATTAAAGACGTTTTTAGTACAAGGTTCCTTATTTAAATTGTGCGCCCGAAGTAATTTCCAAATGACTATAATTTACATTTAGCCGCGCAGAGAGTATAACATTATAACCCAACTTGAATTACCTTCCTCAGATTATTGGTAGGTACGCATGATAGAACACAAGATTCTATATAGTACCATAACAAAATGAGATGATGAAGAAGAAAATGCAAAAGAAAAAATAATATATGCAATAAGCATAATATTTCCCATAAGCTAGTAGGTACCTAGGTAGGTAGAATGCAAATCCTGGTTAAGTTACATTTAATGATGGATGATTGACATCATCCAATAGAAGATTAGCTCTCATTATTGCTCCTATCTACTACTTACTCTCTTCTTCTCCTGAACAGTTCCTTAATAGATGCAATACGATGTTGTAGGTATGTTATGGTAATCGCTACCAGTAAAGTTCATTCGTTTAATTGATCTCGAATCCGGTTGGTTATAGGTATACCTATGGATAGAAATAATTTTATGTTCTTGTGTAATAATATTCCCTGCTGTGAGATTATAAAGCGTGTGCCGAAGTTCTCTCATTTTAACAATAATTCTAGACTATGGAGAAAGATTCGTGGCGTTAAGCAACCAGCTATCCTAAATTTGTTACATGGATATAAGGGACTGTTGCATATAAGTCTTTTATATTTATTGCTTTTCAAATCAAATTATAAGAAATGTGGTACATTTGTATATATCATAAAACAAAATACCTACAGTATTTGTATTATACTCTATTCCCGTTTCAGTTTATTCACAAGAAGTGTAGGTTGTTATAACTTGACAAAAATAACTTGGCATCTGTTTTCCTTCTTGTTTTTCTTTCTCGCTTGCTAGTTTCAGCATCTATAAATCCCTGCATCTGTGAAGTTTTTGCCTAAAGAAATACTTGGTCATCCCAACAAAAATGAAGCATCAAACTACCATCCATTATCTCTGCTTCCAATTATTTTTTTTAAATGTTTGTCTAAGAGAAAGAATTATTTTTTGGAAAACCAAAATTTGTTTTGCTTTCAAAAATTTGGATTCAGGAATCAGAAGAGATAGAGACACTACTGAGTTTATACTACAGCTAATATCAGATACATAAATATGATTCATTTGAAGACAGAATCTATAGTTTTGCATCGTTCTACGATTTGAGTAAGGCTCGACATTTCGACTGTGTCTCACCCGACATACTGCTTGACAAACTACAATACTATGGCTGTGATAACAACAGTATTGAGCTTCTCAATTCTTATCTAAAGAGCTGTCTTCTTTTTTGAGTGCCGTACTCGTATTCGAACGTTGTAAGCTTCTCTGCCTTGAAAGTGTTACCACAGACCAGGGGATCTACAGTTTAACGTGGATTCCGAACCAACGGTGTGTCTCACGCTGGTTTCCCGTTGCCTTGCGAGAGGAGGAGAATGCAATACGACGGTCAGAGAGAGATTCGAACGCGCGCCCGCATCAACGGTCACTCGTCCAAACCGTTCCCAACGTATTGTGCTGCTTAACTTCGATGATCGAAGTATGTTAGTGTTAGCCCGCAGCTACGCGCTCCCCAATGTGCACAAGTTGTAAAGGAGAGTGTAGAGGATGGTTCTCACTGGTGTGCCCCAAAGCTCAATTCTAGGCCCCATTTTATTTCTTATTTATATAAATGATCTAACCGTGGGTGAACCAATAGCGAATATTATATTCTCTTTGCTGATGACCCAACGATCTCCTTTGCAGTTAAATATGTACAAGAAGTCCTAGAATTGGAAAAAGGAGCATCATCGAGGGCTGAAGTCCGGTTTAAGACCAATCAGCTTGCCATGAATAGGGGAGTGACGCCTAATGGCGCTCACCCACACCCGTAAGAAACTAGAACTACTTTTTGTATGCTGTCTTCGTCAAACATTTGACTTGTATGTATAAAAACTATATTTAGTCAGGATTTGATATTTAAAACAGAGTGTAGGTCAAAAATTATATTTTTTGAGAGAGTTCAATGAACACCATTGCCCGACTTGGTAGGGTTATGGCGCTTAGGTGAATATTGAATAGTAAACTAAACTATATTATAGAAAATACACAGGGATGAGGAGGTAAGTTAATGACAAAAATGAATAGACTTATTTTGGTACTTGGATTAACATTTTTCATCAATATTTAAGGTGCGCAAAAATCGCAAATGTATCCATGTGGTCAATCTAATCCTGTGCAGCTTGCATGGGGCCGAACAGATTTCACTTACCAAGTTTGTTATCAGACATTTCAATATCATCTAGTTCATCGTCATTGATAATGGTCTCTTCATTATCTTTCCCAGATGATTCACTCTCAAAAACTTTTTTTTGTTTTTGTTTTTCTGGTTTATATATTTTTCTTTTTAATTTAATTTATTTTTCCTACTAACTTCTTTTTCTGAATTATTCTTCCTTTTCGCTTCCAATATGTCCAATTGCTCTTTATAAGGGGTTGAAATTAAAATTTCTGACCTCTGTTTCTTTCTTCTCATAACTTTTCCTGTTGCTGGTATATTGGAAAGAGGTTTGGGGGAAATTTGTGGAAATAAAACATTAAAATCAACGGCTTTTTTAATTGCATTTTATTGAGTCCCCGAGCATCCAGCTATTGGTTGAATACTTTTTAATTCTGAAACTCGGTCTGTCTGTTGCCTTTCGCCAAATTGTTTATGGATTCCTTATCAAGTGATTCTCTATATCTATCTATCTATATCTATAATCTATATCACAAATACATCTGGAGTCATACGAAATATTCCAGCAGCTTCAAATGCCTTTACTGCTTTCTGAGCGACAGCTACTAAGCCTTGAAAAATAATCCAGGTAGGTCAGTGTGATGGTAATTCTCTGATATGAATGACTTTTCATGAATAGTTCTCACTCCATGTTGTAGGCTTTTTTAGTGGCCCAAAAAATCTAGTCTAGTGGCTGAAGTCGATGGGAAGTATGAGGAGGTATACTTAAGATAATTAAACCATTATTCCGACAAAAGTTATGAATTTTTAAAGAGCAATGACTGACGATTATCAACGATTAGAAGTTCTAAACCAGAAGCCATCCTAATTCGAGCGAAAATAAACATTGGCAGTACGAACGTACCCGCTCGACTCGTTACACCACACACGTTTGTAGTTTTTCACCTTTCTAAATTTGTAATTGCCCCAACTTGTTTTTGTCCTTTGGGTCCGACAATTCGCGCTGACTTATGACATGTTGTGTTTCACCTTCTTATCCATGTAAAAAAAATTGTTGGGTTAAATTTATGACTAGTCATAACTTTTTCTAATCTTTGGAAGAATGTATCCATTTCTATTTTGTTGAAAGCTCTAACTCTGTTTAGCGAGGTTGCTTCAGGTTTTCTGAAACTCAATTCAGTATTCCTAGCCATAAACCCATATAACCAATCTTTTCCCGCTAATCTATAAATTCTGTTGAACGAATTGGGAATTTTATTAACTTCGGCATATTCAAACGCAGCCAAACGTAATTGTAGGGGTGTGAGCCCATAAAACATCTGAGATAGTGTAAACAGTTGTTCCCTTATTTCTCCTTCTTTTCCTTACTAAAAACAGTGTTTCTTTTCAATCTTGGGGCATTATAATATTTTCTTGAACGGTATCTGAAACTACTAAAGAGAACAGAAAATCTTCTGCTCGCTACTGTAATCTTTCTCGTTCTCTAATCAAGAGGCTTTATTGGTATTACGAGATTTTGGCATCTGAGGATCGAAGAAAATCAAAGATGAGTAATTGAATAGGAAACGGAGGCAATACCGCGAAAATACCCGAGTGGTCGAAAAATTTCGGAAACACTGACAAACCTAAAAAAATTAGTGTTATGAAAAATAGCCTTGCATATTTCAAACGAAATGTCTGTCATGCACTATTAACTCGATGATCTTAAACGTAAACAACATGGAGCGTTAACAACATGCTTACACAACTTTAATAAAGATGGCACGATGTTTGACAATTCGATTGAAGCGTGGATTCAGTTTAAAGTCAATGAGTGCAATTGCCCGCTGAGTCTGATAGTATTTAAAACAGGTAATTAATAAATAAATATTTAGTCTTTTATAGTTAGACACTAATAATATTTTATTATTTTTACCAGTAATTTTGATCTACTCTCTTATTTATGTTAATAAGTGCAATGTTCTGTCAATTATTACTTAAATCAGAAAAATCTTTATAGATTTTCTTCGAATTTATAAGCAATGTACTAATTCCAGAAAACAAATAAAAGAAAAAAAAATGAACTATATCCAGTAAGGATCCAAATATTATCAGTTTAAGATTGGGCATTGTTTTATTGATCAAAATACACATGGCATTTTTTAACAGTGCATCGAATGAAACTAGTTCGACGTCGATATCTACAAACACACTCACAAATACAAACTCCGTTTCTTGGGACATTGACACGTAGAGATACACGAACGAGAAAGCAGATTATACACGTCACAGATAAGATAGCACACAAAACAAAAAAAATCTTTAAATACCTAACAGATTCTTAAATAACAAAAATTGACGTCAAAAGCTTGAAAAGAAAATTAAAATTTCCCGTTTATGAATATTCCTAAGAAAAGAAGTTCAGTACGTTAATGAGCATCAACAGTACAATTTAATTAGACTTTTGTATTTTCTCTATCTGATTTTAAGCAAATGAAAGTTAAGCCAAAGTATATGTTTTCAAGGAAACTAAATTTTTGCATACCTTTATTAGAAAAAAGTCCATAAATATCACCTCAACTCCTTAATAAGTCAATACGAACAGATCATAAATCATAAAAATTATGAAACCAAAATTTTTTGCACGAGAGAAGGAGAATCTCTTGACGAGAGGGTCTTTCTCTCGTCTTGTCTCGAGATTTCATTCGAGAGAAAATATATCTTTCATCTCGTCGAGAGAGGGCGAGACGAAACGAGGGGCGAGAATCTCTCGTCTCGGCGGCAACACTAGTCGATGAATAAGAACTAGTATTGCACTGTTAGGAAGTAGCTTCGCTAAAACTGAAACGTACACAAAAACACTAAAAGCAACGTTTACATTGTGACAGACAATAGATTTTATTAAGAATATTAAAAATCTATTTTCATTCATGTCAAATATGTAATTTGGAGAAGATATAAAAAGAACAAATTTATATCTGCATCATCCTTACTAACTTATTTCTGGAAAGGCATTTTAAAAGCAAGAGTACCTAGCTATATTAATAAAAATGAACTGCAATTATTTGGAATTGAACAGCATAGATATTTTTCCAAAAAAATTAGACCAACGTTATTAGTTAGTGCACTGAAAAATACGAACTAATATTAATTCTATTTTATATTTAACCATTTTACCACCGCTGTAACTCGAAAACCGTAACTCTAATAAAAAATGTTTATCATAAATGTTGCTACAAATATTATTGTCTTCCATATGGTACCCAGAGATTTTCAGTTTTCGATAGTAAATTGCCCTCTCTACATAGCAAAAATATGCATATGTGAGATTATAATATGAATGTAACTCGAAATCTCTAACTCTTTCGAAAAAACTTAAAACAATTTAAACGTTTCCAAATATTGTCCTATCATTAATTCTGGCATCTCGTATTTTCGATTTTTGGAGGAAAGCAGATTTCGGAGTTGAGTTTTTGATAATATGGGACCATTTTTGAAGTTTCCTCTTTCAAATGAATCAAAAATCATCAAAATCGGAGTACGTTTACTATATACAACGCACACACAAAAAAAATTGCATGTCTCCTCCGTTCGGGGTTCGTCGGTCAAAAAACACGCTTCATTAATTACAGAAGGTTTTTGAAGATATGTATGAAAATAAGTCAAATAATGAAATATTGTCCCCTTAAAAGTAACATGTGATGATGTATTATTATTCATTTTTATCTGAATTGAGTAAAGACGTGACTTTTATTAAACAGCCCACTGGAGAAGAATTTTTCTTAATCTCTGGATATAAGATTGTCGTTATAAAAGCTTTATGTCCATTCACGTCCATAACGTATAATGTATGACATATAGGTATACCTTTAACTATATTGAAGAGTTTCCATACAAAAACCGTCCACAGTCAATAAATAAAATCGTCCGCACAATAATTTATGGCAGTGTTGAAGAGTTACGATCTGTTCAGTATAGAGCGTATACACATCGACATTTATCGCTAGCTATAATAATCATAGCTCATAAATTTGACACACGACCAATCGCCAATATTCTAATGCATGTTATACACGATCATATAAGCTTAATGATATGGAGCAGAGCTGATCTTATCTGATATTTATATGTAACAGAAGTTGAATGAGAATAAAAAGAAGTGGGTAGCTTACAAGAAAAGCGCAGCTCCTGTTACAGATTAAAACGGTGGCAAATTATTTGCAGGATGTAGGATAAGGTAGCTCGGGTATACATCAAATAATAAAAAGATGGTAAGATAAGACTTTAAAGTTAATACCAAGATATGGTTTATCAGTTAAAGAAGATTATTTGCATTGTTATTTTATTCTTTCTAGTGCATCATCGAATGAAGACGGTCCTGGTTTATTTATTTCAAAGTTAAGTTTATTAATCAAGAAGGCGCAAATAAACACCAAGAATAATTATACACAATCAATAATTCAAATAACAAATTATAATTTACTCAATAATTCTCTTTTCTATAAAAAGAAATAAAATTTATGTAGGTAATGCTGTTATTAGTAAGTAACAGAGCATGAAAAAAAAAATGTGAGTACAACAATGAGGGAAATATATTTTATTTCTCAGAGCCCTAACTACAAAAAAGTTAAATTTATCGAAAAGTTTTCAAGTACAAATATTTCAAGAATTCGTGTGTTCTATAAGATCCAATAGAAAAAATATATCTTATAGCATTCGAAGGTTTTTTTTTCTTCTAGGGGCTAAGCTTCATGAAACCCTGATTATTTTAATATCTATCTCTCAATCGTATTCTTTCAAAGGAAAAATGAATTATCATAAACAGTGCATAAGAAATGAGGTTACATACCTACATAAAAACAAACATACAGTTGAATCCTACCTCATCCGTTTGGAAGTCGGTTAGAAATGGCAATGTCTATTGGTCTTAAAAATCGGTTGATCTTGTTAGTGAAAACGTTGTCAAATTTCAATCGTTGTTATCTATGAAAATGTTACTAAGAGAATCATAATAATTGAGGTAGCAAAGTATGGACTGCATGTGTGCTTTTTTCAAGTGGAGCTTAATTGCATCTTTTAATATCAATATTAAAAGCTAAGAGAGTATAATAATTAGTTAAATTATAGGTTATTTCAGAAGGCAATGTTAATATATCATGTCTAGGAAAACAATTTGTTTGAGTAAAATAAACCAAAATATTTAAGAAAGATTTTATTTGTTGCAAAACTAATAAAACAGAATTGTCATTATCATGCGCAACTTGTTTAAATTTATAATTTTTCAATTTATTTAGTGTTGTAATAAATTGTTCATTATAATTAGCAATTACTCAACGTACCGTATCTATGAAACACATAAACATAGTCATGAATATTTGAGCTTATCTTGACTTCCCAAACATGTCCATAAAATATTTTCATTTCCTTTTGAAAAACCCTGCAGAGGCCAATACATACGTTAAAATTTACTTATGAGAATCTCATGACTTACCTGACTGTTGAAAATTATTGTCAACAGTTCAAGCCAACTTATATTAACCCGCCAATAGTGACGTGTATCTGACTTACATCGTTCGTGACCCCGGTCTCACGCACCGGTGTTTTTGACTACGAGTTTTTCGATAATTTACTATTCATGCTACTTTTCATTGGAAAGTTTATACAATTAGATTTTTTTGTCAATAAAACATAGGTAGGTATTTCATAAATCAAATCTCCTTTATTAACTTTAGACAGTATCTTTGAATGCATTAAAATTTTAAGGTATTTTAACGAATGAATGAATTAATAAAAATTTGACAATTTTATGACATTGGAAAAAATAAAGAAACAGACAAGACAAGACATGGTGCGTAGGACCAGAGTGTATTTTTATATTTGGATGACAATAAATATTTTTACAAAAAAATGGACCGACATCATCAGTTGGTGCACTAAAACAATACGGAATAATATTAATTCTATTGGTGCTGTTACTTTTGAAGTTGTGCAGTTGCGGTTAGATTGATAACTTTTGGCACCAACTTCACAAGATAACGACGGTCCAATTTTTCGTTGAACGTTCACTAATACCAAAGAAGATATTACTTATCATATTACCCACGTTTATTATTTACTTGAACTTCTTATTATGTGGAGATCTCAGAATATCGCGGCTGAAATAAACATATACTACTGCTGTAACTCGAAAACTCTAGGAAAAAAAAATTCATTAAAAATTTTGCTACAAATATTATTGTCTTTCATGTAGTACCCAGGGATTTTCAGTTTTCGAAAGTAATCGCCCTCTCCACATAGCGAAAATATATATATATATATATGAGATTTTAACATTATTGTAACTCGAAAATCGTGACTTTTAATAAATGTTCAATTTTAACATTTCCGCATATTGTTCTATCTTTAATTCTGGAACCTAAAATTTTCGATTTCTGAGAAAATTTGCGCACTCCACCCCTTTCGGGGCGGTTTTCGGAGAGAGGGAGATTTCGGATTTGCATTTTTACGAATATGGGACCGTTTTTCAAGTCTTCTCTTTCAAATGAATCAGAAGTCATCAAAATCGGAGTACGTTTACTATATACAACGCGCGTAGAAACAAAATAAAAACATACAGTCGAATTGTATACCTCCTCCGTTCGGGGTTCGTCGGTCAAAAATAGCATAACCTACTTTGTTTTGGATTGTCATCAGAATCTCCGTATATAAATAGTTTATCTATGATCAGAATCTCTTTTCACGGGCTTGCAATACTTTCTATTACATTTTGTCTGGTAAACAGATTGTGATTATGGAATTCTGAACTACCAGAGTTTTCTATTCTTCTTTGAAATTTGCAAGCTCATCCCAGTTGGATAAGTGAGGACTAAATATGCCTACAATAACAAATACTCTTCTAAGCTTACATTCTGAATAAGATGCTTTGAAAGGGTATTATTTTCTGATGTAAACTAGGAGCAAAGGACCTGTTCACGTCTAATAAATCGAAGCTATATACATTCATGTGTTCTGTTCTCTATGTTTTGAAAATAATTATATATAAATAATTATGCTACGTTGTACCCGTGAAAGCATTACAAATCAGTAAAAGTAATAATAGTAATTGGAGTTCGTGTAAATCGTTGAGGTATAGCAGAATAAAGTGATAAAAATTATATTTATCAGAACCATCAGACCATTAACAGTTAATTAAACCATTAATAGATCTATAGATATGTAGCAGAATTTAATAAAGGAGTTCACCATGCATGTATTTGTATCTCTACCTATTGCGGCTAACGCCTTCGACATCTTTGTGGTTATTATAAAAGACCTTGAAATAAGTGAGATACAAGTGAACTCTGGATACTCATACGACTATTATAACAGGTGCATTGAATTAATATAGGTTGTCTTTTTTCTAATAGCAGTGATAAGGCGGAGCGAATGTGACATGATTTTATGGTACTTTTTATTATATGTAAATTGTATATGCTTGTATATCTATACTGGGAACAAAATAGGCGGATATTTGTTTATAAATGATGCATACATTATGAATGGACTTCAGAAATTTAAATAGAATATTTCTAATAACACATCAGTCCTCACACGTTGTGGCAATGAAAGTATGTATGTCTTGATATCTATATTCTTAGTCTGTATGTATATTCCACTATAATCCCCTTCTTATGAAAAATGTTTTAATATATACCGTATCAGTACGGACGCTTTGGTACATCATGTGAGTTCAAAGCGAGTACAAATTTTGATGGAATCGACTGCAAACACGAAATCTCTCACGTGGAATAAATTGCAACTCATGCATTAGTTCCTGGAAGCAATACCTGTATTTAGTTTCAGGGAACATCAGACATCATACAAATTCTTCTGAACTCAGAGACACAGTTCCAGCACCGAGAGGATCAGTGTACAACACATTGTCTTCTATCTGCGCATTTAGTGATCCCAATTCAGAATTTACTACCGCTACTCCAAATAGCTGAATAGAGAGAGTATTGTACCTAATCGTGAAAAATGTTTGGCGTCCAGTTTTCAACAGATGTTTTCGTCCCCTTAGGCCAAAAAATATAGTTTCAGATTATCTCGGGAACGATGGGCATTCTGTTCGCACTAGCTATGCTACCTAAAAACGTTTTCACTCAAAACTGTAAGGTACATGTGAATTTATGAAATAATGTTAATGAATATCTACTTTTATAAGCCAGAAACAGATAAAACTAAAAAGCATGCGTTAATATTTATCTTGACGACGAGCATATGTGGTTAATTCTCTATCTATCGGCACATTCATCTTCGATGACCATAATAATCTATTCGACCTGAGCTACATTTGCTAGCGACAACCTCAGTTTCTATGAATGCTTGGTGCTTTTGTGATTGATAGATCTTCTATGTTCTATTGATTATGTAATCATTAAATTTTATAATGCTTGAATAAAATTACCCAATACATTTCTTTTCTATAATTTCATCACCCACACCTTAATTTATGTGGATTATAAAGCTCGAAAAAGAGGAGAGAAAGCAACCATTTTCAAAACTACGAAATTGAATTTCACTATATTTGGACAAATAAAACTTACGATAATGTTACACACTCAAATTAAGAAGAAAGCGTTCACACTGTCAAACGAACACTGAAATTTATACATGGTTAAAACATGACTGCAAATCAAACCATTTCGAATTCCAACTCTTGAAGAATTTACGACAGGCAAACGTGCAGATATTTCGAATACAATTACCTATACTTACGAAGCCAATTGAATTTAAAATACAATATTATTTATCTGGACCGATCACTACTGCTTCTCTTATTTTCTATATCTGGTGAACGAATACTAATCATCGAGCTCATTTGCCAAAAAATGCAGAAGCATGTAGTTTTCAGATAAAAAAATAGTATTTCATATTGCCACTTAGACCAAACAGAAAAAAATCTGCATAACATGTTGGCTTCCTCCAGACTAATAGGTAACAAATTTTTGAATGTTGAAACCTGTTACAAAAAAAAAACTATATCGCATACCTACTTAGATATAACATAATTTAAAAAATTTAAGAAAAAACATGTACTCAGATTTGGTTGGCCTTTTAACGGCGAGACCAGGCTTCTTTAACGTTGCTTATAAATCCAGTAAATCTGGCTGTTAGACGTCCCTAAACCTAGCAGAGCAAATTGAGCAGAATCCAAAATACATATTTGGTGCTTGTAGAGCTAATTAAGTGCTAATTAAGTGATGTATTCCGAAATTAATTGCCCTTATAGTTTTCTGAAAAATGGCTGCTTCGCTAGCTTTAGATCTAAAGTTAGCAGAGCAAAGTGAGCAGAATCTAAAATACATATCTGGTGCTTGTAGAGCTAATAAAGTGCTAATTGATTGCTGTATTTCGATATTAATTGGTCTTATAGTATTTTGTAAAATTACAGCTTTGCTTTTAAAAATCAACTTTTTTAGGAACGTTCTTTCCAGACAAATAAATTAGACAATTTTGCTATTGTGGGGATATTTATAGCTTTAAAGGTACAACGGGAACCCAGAAAGATGTTTAAGTGGATTTTCTAAGGATATTTTACTTACCTACCTACTTAATTTTATTTAATCAATTTTCAATTCCAGTTTAAAATTGAGGTTTTAATGGTTTTAAATTTGTTATCTCACCCAATTAAAAAATGAACAATTCTGATACTGGAAAGCTAAGCGACAAAACTTAATTTTTGAAGGGCCGGACAGTTTTCTATTGCTAACCACATATGTTCCTACGACAGTAAGATAGGTTTACTGGTGGCTATGTTCGTTACTAACCACGTCGGTAAGTATTTTTCTTAACGATATAATTGTAAAGGCTAAAATCTTATAGAAATTATAGCAATTAATTTCGGGATACAGCATTTAATAAAAATAAGAAATACGTAAATTTTATTGATCTTTTTATACAAATCACCTCAAATAATAATTACTATTATAGTTTATGTGCCGGGGGTATAGATCATATGTTTTTGCTCTGAGAGCGACAGCATTTTATTAGTACTTAATGATATCTACAAGCACTAAATAAGATTTTCTCAAGAAAGTTGTTTTTTAAAGGTTGCTCTGCTAGCTTTAAATCTGAAGCTAGCAAAGCAGCCATTAGAAAAAACTATGCGATTAATTTCGGAATACAATAATTAATTAGCACTTAATTAGCTCTACAAGCGACAAAAAAGATTTTCTCAAACACGCTGATTGTTTAAAGTAAAGCAGTCGTTTTCCGAAAAACTATTAGAGCAATTAATTTCAGAATACAGCACTTAATCAACCCTACAAGCACCAAATATGTATTTTGGATTATGTTCACTTTGCTCTGCTGGCTTTAGAGACGTAGCTTTTAGCTAGGAAGCAGAATTCGGGAATTGAATCCCCGTTGAGAGATACTACTTATTTTCTATCGAAATCACATTTTTATTTCTTTTTTATGTTCTAGAGCTAGACAATTTAATAACAATATATATAAAATATTGATTAGGTGATGAAAGGCTTGAGTATAACTTGTTTGTGAAATATTAATCATGATTTGTACAAACATTGAAATGAAAAAACTAGGACCGAAAAATTATGAAATAACAACACATCATGTTGGTGCAACGAGTTTTCTATAGCTGATACATCATGTCTTGGCACCAACATCAACATTTTTATGTTTCCTACATTATGTATTGTTATTTCATATTTTTATCACAACATCTAAAGTCAATACTATTTTTTTTTATTTATGTAGTATACTGTCTAGCCTTTAGCTAATAGGCAATATATTCTCACTCAGTATTGCACTATAGTACCTACCTACCTATCTTTGACCGACTTCCATAGAATTCGGTTGTATATTTGCTTTTCTGTTTTTTTAATGTAAGGCTTTTGCCCCTTTTCATCATACTAAACGTGCTCCGATTTTGATGATTTTTGATTCATTTGAAAGAAGAGAGTTGAGAAATGGTCCCATATTTAGAAAAACTTAAATCGAAAATCACCTTCCCATCAAGAAATACTCCCAAACGGGGAGGATGGGGCTATTTTTTTCTCAAGAATCGAACATTTGAGTGGGCATAATTAAAGACAGGACAATATCCGAATACGTTTAAATTGAACATTCTTTCAAAAGAGTTACGGTTATGTGCATTTTCGCTATGTGGAGGGGGCAATTTCTTTCCAAAATTGAAAATCTGAGGGCACTACTTGAAAAACCAGATTATTTGTAGCAACATTTATATTGAATATTTTCCTTAGAGTTACGGTTTTCGAGTTTCAGCGGTGGTAAAATGGTACAATCTAAAATACTATAAAAAATTAAAAAAATTAAATATTCTCTCTAAATAATAACAAGTAATTACAGGCAAAGAATATACGTGGGTGATAGGATAAGTGCTATTTTATTTGGTATTAGTGAATGTTCAACGATTTTCGTGATAAATGTTACACTTAAAAGTGTGAAGTAAAGATTTTTTACAAAAAAATGGACAGATGTTATTAGTGAGTGCACTGAAAAATACAAAATAATATAATTCTATTGGTGCTGGTACTTGTGAAGTTGTGAAGTACAACTGTAAAAGTAACAGCACCAATGGAATTAATATTATTTTCTATTTTTGACCGACGAACGCTGAACGGAGAAGGTATACAATTCGACTGTGTGCTTTTATTTTGGTTTGTGTTCGCCTTTTATATAGTAGTCGTACTCCGATTCTGATAACTTTTGATTCATTTGAAAGAAGAGGCTTGAGAAATGGTCCCCCCACAAACAATTTTTTTAATATAAATCTACTATATGGCGTGCACTAGCTTTTTTCTTTTTCATATAAGTAAAATATTCTGATAAGGAAATTTTGTTTAGTGCCGTATAGTCGGAAAATTGAACTGAAAGTAATGAAAAAAATATTTTCTACGGTACAATATTTTCGATCCAATATTGATCAATATAGGGTCAATGCGCTAGTTCGTGACCGTGGGCTAGTTCTCGACCATTTTAGCAAATAATAAGAAACTAAATCATATTTGGCTCAAAAATCTATTGAAACAATTTTTGACGACTCTGCCCGATCGAAAAAACGGCAAACTCCATATGAAATGTATGCCCATTTCCCTAAATAAATCAGTTAAAATAGTGGCTTTCACAGCAACAGCATTATTTCTGTGTAAGTGCAAAAGTTTTAAGGGATCGAAGGAAAGAAAATAGTAAGTAAAAATTTATGAATTTAACCAAATGAATGTTTTGTTGTTTTGGGTAGCTTAGGGAGGTTTTCTGATAAATTTTTAAGGAAAAAATTCAAAATAAAACCATTTTTTGATTAAATATTGAGTGGTCGCGAACTAGTAATTAAAATGGTACAGTTCTTAGTTCTCAACCATGTGGTCGAGAAATAATGTTTAGCGACCATTATATTTTCGTCAATTTAAAATATTTAAAACAGTTATTATACTTTTTTATTTATCAAAATATAATCTTAAAATATATGTCTGTTTAACTTTTAGTTCGCGACCACTTTTCTCTCTTTATAAAATATATAATATTTCTAATAAACATTGGTGGTCGAGAACTAATTTAATCCAATTCAGTTCTCAACCATCGACTTATTTTAGTGGCCGAGAACTGGCGTCTCAGTCATGGGTCTCGACCACTTGTTTAGAATTTCCGAACATAATCCTATGTTTAGGTAGGTAACTGCATGGTTGTTTTTTTTTCAGTGGCATGTAATCTGGTAGAAAACCTTCCAAAAAAAGTACCCAAAAAAAAATATTCTGAGCAGTACTTGAAAAATGCTCTTGCAGACATAAGATAAACTGGAACTAAAATAAGAGAGGCCAGCAGGAAGTTCCTATTTACAAAAACTTATTGATAGGGTATCTGGTAGAAAGCCGGATAAGGTAAAAACCTGGACCTTCTCCAATTCTCACCGAAGAAGGAAAAAAGCGAATTACGGACTGGGTTATAGGTTTAGCGAAATGTGGTTTTCCGGTGGAAAAAGATGTGCTTCTCGAAACAGTTGCGAAAATTTCAAAAGAAACCGGTTAAGAACTTTAAAAAAATAATAGCCAGGACAGTCCTGGTACCTAAGATTTTTAACTAAAAATCCAGAAATTTCTGTAAGAGAAGCAGGAGGTATAAACAAAGCAAGGGCAGTAGTGAATGAATTCACCATTCGAAAATGGTTTTTAGAATTAGAAGACTTTTTAAAAAATAATAATTTTATGTCCTAAGGATGTTCAATGACGAATGAAAAATATTTTTTTATTATATGTTAAGATACCTTACTTAGGTACCGTTTTTCCAATTTAATTCTTATAAGCTTTTGTTTCTATTTAAGTAGAACCTATCTTTGTTTAATGTTTAATAAAACTATGTTTATATAGATCTTTTTGTTTATCTGTGGTTATTTAAAAACTGTGACAATGGTTGGTCGAGAACTGATTCAAAAACGGTCGAGAGCTATATGGGGTGGTCGAGATCTAGCAAAATCGCCCTTTTTTCGATAAACACAAAAATGTCCTCTAAGGCAAAAAATTCTTGCAAAAAAGCGACCTTAATTAGTATAAGAAAATAAAAAATTAGGTGTGATTATGGTTGGATCAGTAATTTAATTTTTATAATATTCTAGTTGATTTTTTTGTTAAGTGATCGAGAACTAGCGCATTGACCCTATTGACCGTGTACGATTGATGAACATATTTTTGAGCTATAAAATTGTTTTCAGTTTGCGGTAGCTCTCTAATCAGCTCGAAAATCAAGTCAACTAATGAAAACTTTCAAAATTACGGTCGCCATTTTTATTGCTATTACAAATTCGACGTTTATAGCATAACCACGGCCACTTATTGAGACATCATAATAAAATAATAAGTATATGGGCACAGAATGAAGTGTTAATCCACCAATACTGTTACTGTTATTTTAGAACAATCAACAAAAAGAAATCGAAATTGAACGTTTATTCGAATTACGAATACGAACACGTCTGTTATGTAGTTGTAGTGGCGAAATTAAAATGCGCAGTTTTTATGACCAAGGTCGGCAGGTGTCCGCCACATTTTCGGGATGATGATCACCTTGGGTTACACTCACACACACACACCAATAATATTTTTACAGTTAAATGTCGATACTAATAGCGGCTTGGTTGATAGACTTTTTTTTGTCTCGCATATTTATTTTTGATGTTGCCAAGACATAATGACCCAATGTAGCAGTGATGATTTATGCACGAAGAAGATACACCATACACGTAGTAGTAAAAAACAACTGTGGTTCCTGACTCCTGATTTCCAGTCTAGAGCGTGGGTAATCAGTTAGGCAGGTATCGGTAAAACTTGATTCAATTCATGAGTAAATTGATATTATTGGTATCTGTAGGTATATAGGTCGGTGAAACTGTCTAATTATGTCCAAGTCGGAAACCTGTACATACATACAGGGCTCGGGGAAGGAATCCTGTTTAACAGGAAATAACCTTAACTTTATTTATTTGAATGCGGGCACTCTATGTATTTTTATATAACATTTCAATAGATCTTGTTTATAAGCGACGAACCCCGAACGGAGGAGGTGTACAATTCGACTGTCAACTTTTTTTTGTTTCGTTCGCGGTTTTAATATTGTAATCGTACTCTCAGTTTGATGATTTTTGATTCATTTGAAAGAGATTTGAGAAATGGTCCCATATTCATAAAAACGCAAATCTGAAATCTTCTTCCCTCCGAAAACCTCCCACGAAGGTGGTGGAGGGGCAAAAATAGGATAATATCCGGAAACGTTTTAATTGAACATTTTTTCAAAAGAGTTACGGTTTTCGAAATAGAGCCATTTAAAATTCTCAAATAGTGTATTTTTTCTATGTGGAGAGGGCGATTTCTTTTGGAAATTAAAAATCTCTAGGTACTACATAAAAGACCTAATTAATTGTGGCAACATTTATACTGAACATGTTTTATGAGTTTTTACAGTTATGGTTTTCGAGTAACAGCGATGGTAAAATGGTAACATCTAAAATACTTATGCGTATTTCCACAGGGATGTTTTGAGATCACTACAAGCAAATAATATACGTGTATAATAGGATAAGTAGTATCTTCATTGGTATTAGTGAACGTTCCATGATTTTCGTTGCTAATGTTACACTCAAAAGTCTGAAATAAATATTTTTTATCAAAAAATTGTACCGACGTTATTACTTGGTGCACTGAAAAATACAAAATAATATTAATTCTATTGGTAGGTACTGGTAATTTTGAAGTTGTGCAGTCGTACTTAGAATGAAAACTTTTGGCACCAACTTCAGAACCAATAGAATTAATATTAGGTACTTTGTATTTTTCAGTGCACCAACTAATAATGTCGGTCCATTTTTTTGAAAAAAAATATTTATTTCGAATACGTACATGCTGGATTTAGTGTGAAGAATCTGTAAAAGCGAAAAATTACTGCGCTCTACAATCGCTCTTGAGTAAAAACTAAAGGCTCGAAAAGTATCTTTGACTCAAAGCTCGTTTCGTTCAGTGTCATTTTGATATTTGCTTGACATCCAGTGTCGATTTAACTCGTTGTTTTATTGATATGGAGTAGGGATACGTTTTGGAAACTTTTACAACGACATAATAAGTTTTGTTAAGCTATGTATTACGGTGTTTCTAATCTTTGCTATTAAGATATTAAACTAACTTTTGGGTAACAGCAAGTGACAGAATCATTACACGTCGGAAATACTTTATTGGACTATACAGATAAGCAGTTGGATATTTTATTTATTATTAGGTACAATTAAACGTAAATTTGGTAACTGAAGACAAACTGTCAAGAAAGTATTGAATTTAAAAATTAATGGTAATTGGTAAAAAGTGTCATATCTTAAATGATTGGCACCATAAAAAAAAACAATGGTACCTTAGACGTTTACGGAGAACGGAACGTAGGGTCATTCTGAAAATGTGGTTACGCAATTAATTGCTCTTGGTCTATCGATTTAAATATTATCAGCGATGCAGGGTATCCCGAAAGTAGCAGTATCTTTGTCATTTTAAATAGGATACCCTGTATATTACCGAATTTTTTAATATGTCATTAGTCATTACTTTCTGACTATTTTTTTTCGAGATAAATTATTTTCCATATTTTTTATTCAAAACATAGCTCGAATTAAAAGTTTATTTCTGCGGTATTTAGATTTTTAGGAAGCTGCAACTTTGTGTGTAGGTCATCAGGATCATGTGTATAAATTCTGTATAAAAAAATTGTTCTGCGTTATACACGGTCGTTCAAAATTTGTGATTTCACTGCTAGATACAAAAAGGGTTGAATGTGTGTTTTTTCAAAAGGAACACCTTGTATATTATGAAATATCCTGAAAGGTGACTAAATTCTCTTCGAATTGATATATCATTTCCCTCTACCTAAATAATCAGAATTACGAGATAAGAGCAATTTTCTTGAAAATAAAATTATTTTTATCATATTTATCTAAGGTGGCTATTACATGTAATGATGGTAGATGACATTATGAAAGTTTGACAATTATTAATAATACCTATATGCGTTTCTCCACGGATGTGACTCGAAAAGAATTGAAATGGAAAGAAATAACTATTCAAACGAAGTTCTGATGAAAATGTTAATTCTTCAAGGAAAATGTGAGGGAAGTATAGCTCCCACAAGAAAAAATCAAGTGCCGTGATATCGGGTGATCTCGCAGGAAAATTCCACAGATCCAAATCTCTCAACCAGTGATCGAACAACTCCCTTGTTACTTTCCTAGTGCAATGAGCTGGTGCTCCATCGATTTAAAACCAACTGCCACAATTTGTACTCTTCTAATGATAGTTTGACCAAAAGTCATTCACAACTGACCTTAGAAAACGAAGATATTTATCAGAATTCAACAGTTCATCGTAAAATGAAAACTTATACTGTTGTCCTTTATAAGGCAAAATACGCTGAAACTAAACTGTTCCTGATATCCCATTTCCTTGACAAAATTTGGATATTGAGCAGCCCAGAAATGCTCGTTCCTTCTATTAAAAATTCCTTCTCTGGAATATTTTGTTTCGTTTGTCCAAATATTGTTTTAAGAAGTTAGGATCTTCTTGGGTGTTAATCAGGATTGTTTCGCAAAATTGTACCCTACATTGATGATCTTCTGGTTTTAGACCTTGAAATTTCGTATACTTGTATGGGTGTATCTCATGATGCTTTGTCTTCGAACAGAAGCTCGATCCAAGCCTAAATCATATTCAGCAATTCTACTGGGGAATCAGCATGGAAATAGGCCAAAACATTTATTATGTTGTCGTCAACTGAAGTTATACGATTCGGTAAATGTCGTTCCGCTTTTAATGTGATAGTTATTTCCCTAATTTTCAATTATTTTTAAGTAACTTCCGTTGAGAAAAGCACATAGGTATTATTAATAATGCAAAATTGTCAAATTTTCATGTCATCTACCATCATGAAACGTAATAGCCCCTTTAGATGACCTTTGGTAACCTAGCAGAGCAAAGTACCGAAAATGGACTTGATATGTACTAGAATTATGTGCTAATTTCTTGCTGCAATTACAAAAATGTGCTCTTCTAGATTCGGCGGAATTTGAAAACAAAAAGTGCTCTGTTAGCTTACGAAAATTAAATTTTGTGTTTTGTCTTCAACAAAATGTCTTGTTTTTAACTTTTTCTTTATTTTTATATAATTATTAAATAACATTGCTTAGAAACTATTTCTTACAGTAGGAGAATTATTAAAGAAATAATAATTTGATTTTGTTGCCATCAAAATTGTAAAATAAATAAAATTAAAAGAATTGATATCTAATGAACTGAAGAGTTTAAAATAATCTCATAAATATAAACGAGCAATTCTTGCATGTGTAGATAATAGCGACGAATTGGATCAAATTTTGTATTAAGATAAGGTTTTGCTTTTTAAGATTACTTATCCACATATAAAGGTATATTTCCTAATAAAACGCGAATGGGTATGTCCCTCGAGGGCCACAGTAGCTATTCAGCAAGGGGTTTTTGGAGTCGAGAAATCAATTAATGATAATCTCATAATTAATGGGTGTGACCTTCGATGTCCACACTAGCTTATTCGAGAAAGACATATCAGATGTTGATAAAAATTACAGTAAGCGGTTTCGGAGTCGTGGAAACTATTGATACATCCATATTCCGAAATATTAGCCCTTTGCTACTAACTGTTTTTTTTATCTTATTCATACCGACTACCTACTTTTTCGTCGCTTCAGAATGCTTCATTCTACTCTTTACTATACCATGACTATCAATTATCAACCATAGTTTTACATTTGAAGATGCGAACTTGGTTGGCAAAATATTTGTCGGGGGTGAAACATAAATGTTGTTGTGTCGGGATGATTTTGTTTCGATGATATGTTATATCTACGCCAACGCTTCCAGATCTCAAATGATGTTTACTTTTTGAGTTACTATTTCCTACTTTTCAGTGCATTATCTAATAAAGTCGGCGTACTTTTTTAAATGTTATTTATTTTACAATATTAATTGGCAACAAAATCAAATTATGCATAGACAAATGTTTATCTCCTCCTTCATCAACAGGTACAAGCACACACTCAAATACTAAATTATTATTTTCTTAACAATTCTATTTACAACATATTTTTTAAGTATTGTTATTTGGTAATTGCAAAACAATAGAGAAACAGGTAAAAAAGTGATTTCATTGGGTGAAAATTAAAACACCCCAGTATGGCAATCGAACCCTGAAAGAGCAAAAAAAATTAATTGCAGAAAGAAATTAACGCATAAACAGCACATAATTATTATTGTAATTAAAATACGGATATTGCAAAAAATCTACAGGTGCTCTGCTAGCTTACTAGTAAGGTAGCAGAGCAGTTTTTGTTTTCAAATTTCGCCGAAACTGTTAGAGCACAACATTTTTAATTGCAGCAAGAAATTTTCGGTACTTTGCTCAGCTAGGTTACCAGCGGTCTTTAGATGAATATAGGAAAAATAATTTGATTTCTTAAGAAAATTGCTCTTATCTCGGAAATCTGGCTATTTAGATATAGGAACAATTCAAAGGGAACACCTTTCAGGACATTTCATATTATACAAAGTTTCTCATTTGAAAAAACACACTTTCAACCTTTTTTGTATCTAGCAGTAAAATCACGAGTTTTGAACAACCTGTATAACGCAGAACAAATTTTTTTATACAGAATTTATACACATAATTCTGATGACCTACACACAAAGTTGCAGCTTCCTAAACAGAATTAATATACATGATCTTGACGAATTACACTCAAAATTACAGCTTCATAGAAATCCAAATATCGCAAAAAGAAACATTTAATTCGAGCTATGTTTTGGATAAAAAATATAGATAATAATTAATATCTCGAAAACCTTTAGAGATAGGTATAGGTGAGTATGAAGCAAAAATAATCAGAAAGTAATGAAACATCAAAAAATGCGGTAATGTACGGGGTGTCCCATGTGAAATAACAAAGATGTTGCTATTTGCTGGTATGAGCGGCATTGCTGCATCGCTGAAAATATTTTAGAGCGATAGATCAAGAGCAATCAATCAAATTTATGTAACCAAAATTTCAGAATAATCCTACGTGCCGTTCTCCGTAAACGTCTAAGGTACCATCGACCGTGACCCACCCTGTATATAATCAAGGATACCCAATGTATACCCTTGAATATGACTTTAGATCTAATTTCAAACTGTGTTCCGTGATTGTGAAGCATGGGCATTTTAATTTCCGTATTCTCAAATTTGAAATGCGCATACTTCTGACGGTTTGAGTTTGGTTTGAAATCCTGCTCGAACACACTTCTAATATGTAAATATACAGGGAGTTCCTAAATGTCATGTACATACGCAAGGGGGTAATTCTTTAGTATATTTTAAGACTGAAAGATTATATAAACCTAGGTCCACAAATGGTTCTTTACAGGGTGTTGAAATTTTATGGTTTTTCTAGCTTTTTCCTTTATACCTCCTGCTAAACCTAAGTACACAAGGTACCATTTCAAATGCGACCTATCAAAATTATTATTTTGTCGATAACAGTCACTGATAGAGAAAAACTACAAGAAAACAAATCATTTCTTATAAAGCAGAAAATTCACAGACATTGCATCTCAATACTTACCAGCAGCGTATCGCTAAACATTTCTGAGAGAAAAAGGGGTATGACTCCTGCAAAAATATCTTCCTGTAGATTCTCACAACCATTTGCCATACCCAATGATCGAAACCCTTCAGATTTAATTTGTTTATATAAACTTTTACTCATGAAATAAGCCAAAGAAATACCCCTTGCGTATGTACATGATATCTAGGAACACACTGTATATCGATAATTAATATCACTTCGAGAAGTGTTTAATAGCTTTTGGAAGAAAGAAATCTAATATCATATGGAATATTTGTTATAGTTTTACTATTTTATAGGTACCTACCAGTGATGGCTTTAAAACATTTTTATTACTATGCTATAACATATTTCCCAAGGACCCCGTTTAAACTAGTTTTGAGAATTTTAGTGTGATATTTTGTTATAGGATAAAGTCGAATATAAAAAAAAAAACGTTCAACCTATGACATTGGATTATTTGTATAGAGCTAGTAGTAGCTTATGATATCCTATTGATTCTCTATAAAAAAAAACTAGAACCAATATTTTGTTGTCTGAGAAACTTACTTTTTCATTGATATACAATTAACTAAGCAAATTCGAGAATAAAAAAATATAATAACAAGGTATCTCTTTCCCTACAGAGACCTTGCATACTGTTCATCTGTTATGGTAAACTTGCTAGATGTTTTTTAGTTACTGCAATTTTGACATTGGTAGCCCAAGGCAAGTATGTTTTACTTCCAGGTGGATGAATATAACGGTTGTTAAACGTCATCATTATCTAGTCTAAGCGATATTATATTTAATTCAAAATTATCAATCAGTGGTTGCATAATTTAAACTTGTATCAACTGACAACAATTTATCAGTCTAGAAAGATTAACTTTCATGTGATATTATGTTATTTTTTGCCATAAATGAACAAATCCAGCAATGTATTCCGCGATCCAAGTTGGCGCTTCTACAAGTATTCCATTAACAATATGAAATAACCATGAGAGGCTAAAAGTAAAAAATGAGACCTCATGGAGTGAACACGTAATTTTACTTCGTGTAGAAATGGATTTATTGTTGAATGAAGATGTTAAGAGTTAAAGTAAGCATCGTGTTTTATGTCAGAAGAGATTATGAAAAAATAAATAACGCATTTATGATGATAAGTTTATAATTAGATTGTATAAATCTCATAAAACGATATTTTAGTGAATTTATAGAAGCTTATTGTACAAGTTCATGGGAAAATGAGTATTGATTACTTTGTCCAAGATCCGGCTTTCAAGGATATTTTTCATGTTGATTGAATAACAAATAGGTTTAGTATATTTACAAGGCGTACCTTTAAAATGTTTATTTACGTCGACAAAATATCTTATTTATATGAATATTTGTAATATAAATCTAGTCACAATAGAAAAAGATCAGTCGCAGATCTAATTCTTGGTCTCTAGTGTTAGTTTTAGTTAAAGCTCAAGCTTCATATCTATTCGAACTTTTTTTGTGCGAATAGCAAAACCTTAAATTATTGTTATTATTTTCGTTGAAAGTGCTGGATGAATGAATTATTAGAAATAGTATATGTTACAGTCAATATATGAAATTGGGCATTATTATACTGTCTAGCCGTTATATATATTGCCTGAACTGCTCCGCCATATATGAAATACGGCACAAAGTAGGCATTATATAAAACGCGCATAAAAAGTCTGTTTATTTTCTACATTGTTTTTAACCGCCGGGTGATTTTATAGTTGTAGTTATTATAATTATTCGTTGATTAACAATGGAAGAAGACAAAATTGAAAGGTAAGTACATTAAGTACATTATCTAATTAATTATAAGTGATATATTTTAACACATGCATATGGAAATTCGTATTACTTATTTAGTGCATTCTTTCAAACAACACCTTTAAAATAAAAAAATGAGCTATATATGGTTGTTTTTATTATATTTAAAATATATCAATGATGATGGTTTTTCAGATTTTATTAAGAATTTTATAAAAGGAAAAGTAATCTTGGTAAAGATGGTCAATGTTTAAGTTTTGAAAAATACAATAAATTAATAAAAGAAGTAAGACTTTCAAAAAATGTAACTTGTACTTGTTCAATTAATCTTATGGAGTTAAATACATGCTCCGACAATATACTGACTCTTCGAACGTCGGCCAAATTGGAGTCAAATGGGCATGGGCAAGATGTCATTGTAAAAGCAATAAATGTGCATCAAATAAATGCTTATGTAAAAAAAATAAGTTTTATGCACTTCAAAATGCCAGAGTAGCTT
The DNA here is from genome assembly GCA_958507055.1 of Crioceris asparagi. Taxonomy (NCBI): domain Eukaryota; kingdom Metazoa; phylum Arthropoda; class Insecta; order Coleoptera; family Chrysomelidae; genus Crioceris; species Crioceris asparagi. Next base: position 60,085,956 of record OY293829.1, on the reverse strand, counting down.
AAGTTGCCATAAAAAATAATTTTTAATGTTTTGATGTTCTTAATATTTCTTAATGTTTTTTTTTCAATGTATTAATGTTTTTAAATTTTTTTTAATGTTTTTTCAATAAAAAATTCTTTAATTAACATCGAAGTAATTATTTTATTTGCTATAGATTAATAATATTTGAGTATAGTTCAAAATTATTTTATGGTCTTGTTTGTAAATAGATATAAATATTGAATTGTTCCACAAACTACCTAAAAATAAATACGCAGTATAATACGGCCGACGCTTTTTATATAATGACTAGTCGATTTACGAAATAAATATTTTTTATATAAACGGTCTATTATGGGCAGTCTGTATATAAACTGCCTGTATGTATATACGGCGTCTTTACACAAATTGACTGTAACATGTATAAAAATTTTTTACAAAAAATTGGACCGACGTTATTAGTTGGTGCACTGAAAAGTATAAAATAATATTAATTCTATTGGTGCTGTTACTTTTGAAGTTGTGCAGTTGCAGGTAGATTGATAACTTTTGGCACCAACTTCACAAGTACCAGCACCAATAGAATTAATATTATTTTATACTTTTCAGTGCACCAACTAATAATGTCGGTCCAATTTTTTGTGAAAAATATTTATTTCACACTTTTGAGTGTAACATTACTCACGAAAATCGTTGAACGTTCACTAATACCAATAGTACTTATCCTATTACCCACGTATATTCCTAGCTTGTAGTTATTATTGAGATCTCAGAACATCGCTGCGGAAATACGCTTGAATATTTTAGTTGTTACCATTTTAACACCGATTTTCCTTGAAAATCGTAACTCTAAGGGAAAAATGTTCATTATAAATGTTGCTACAAATAATTATGTCTTTCATGTACTGCAAACACATTTTCAATTTTCGACAGAAATCGCCCTCTCCACATAGCGAAAATAGGTATATTTGAGAATTTAAAATGTCTCTATCTTGAAAACCGTTACTCTTTTGAAAAATTGTTCAATTTAAACGTTTCCGGATATTGTCCTATCTGTTATTATACCAACGCAGATTTTCAATTTTCGATAAAATTTGCCCCTTCCACCCACTTCGGGGGCGGTTTTCGGAGGGAAAGAGATGTCGGATTCCGGTTTTTATGAATATGGGACCATTTCTCAAGCCTCCACTTTCAAATGAATCTAAAATCATCAAAATCGGAGTATGATTACTATATGAAAGGCGCGCACAAACCAAAAAAAAAAGCACACAGTTGAATTGTATACCTGGGGTTCGTCGGTCAATAAAATATAAATGAAACAACTTTATAAACTTCAGATTATTTATTATAGGTATTAACTATTTATATAAAAAGACTAGCTTTTGACCGCGACTTCGTGCGCGTTGAAAACTGCATTTAATTCCATTCCATTCCTTGTAGTAGTTTTTGCATGATGCATGTACAAACAGACAGACATACAGACGCGATAAAATGTAGCCGATATTTTAAGTTAAACCTCTAGTAATACATCGGTGGAAACTGTATTCATTTCCAGAGAGTTGTTTTAGCGTGATGCGCCTACAAACATACAGACAGACAGACAAAAATTCTTACCCCCTTAGGGGTTGAATTTTGCAAAATCCCGTCTTAGTGAGCACCTATGTTCTAAAAGGAACCTCACTGCAAAGCTTGAGAATTCTAGCACTTTTATTTTCTTAGATTTTGTGATGAGTGAGTGAGTGAGTCCCCAAACACGATGCAGTTTACCGGAAGGCAGGCCTTTCGATTTGTAAACCCGAAGGCCAACCGTGTCGTTAATGGTCATACCGCCCGGAAGGCGAGGCCTGAACTCTCGGACTCCCGAAAATCTGCCAGCTCCTGGAAAAATTCCTTCCGGCTATGCTTACAATAAGTTGGTGGAAAAATTAAAGACAGTGAAAATCATAGCTACATATTTTCATTTCACTCCATATAGGGAATATTTTCACACTACACTAAACTTGAACAAAACCCTGCGTGAAAACGTTTAGTTAGTGGCTAAGCCGAGAGTTCAGGTTTAGCTTTCAGGTTAGCAAATCGAAAGGCCTGCCTTCCGGTAATTGCTTCGTGTGTGGGGACCTTATAGATGCTTGAGGGGTTTTCTTGGTGTTTACGTACTAGAGGAAAACACTTCATGGCTTTTGATATCCCATTTTTTACCAAAACGACTGGCATCGACATGTGTTCTTGAATAATGAATCCAGATCACAGATTATTACTTATGCTACTAAGCTATACATTATATCGAGTTATGAATACGTAAACATATATTCTCATGTCTTTGGTTAAATGATTTGAAATTGCTTAACTTTGAAACATTACTTGTCACTTTTTGAACCAGCAAATATTTTATTGATTGAAACATTGAAAGAAATAGGTATACAAACCTGAACTAGTGGAATGATCATAGCAAATATTTAAAATGTCTTTGTCCATACAAATATTTTTGAACTTCACTTTGGAAACCTTATCAATTCTCAGCTTTATTCCATTTAGGCATACAATTCGGATGTATGGTTGCTTTTTTTATGGCTGTTCGCAAGTTTTGCGTAGTAAACATACTCCGATTTTGACTATTTTTGTTTCATTTGAAAGAGGAAAGACGGCAGAATTAAAGAAAATTCTATATCCGGAAACGCTTAAAATGGACATTTTTTAAAATTATCATAGGTTTCCGCGTTACAGGTTACAGTCTGAAATATGTGTTTCAGCTATGTGGAAAAGGTAAATTTTTCCGAGAATTGAAAATTCGAAATTTGAAAATAAGAAAGGGGACCATATCCGGAAACGTTTAAATTGAACCTTTTTGTCAAAAGAGTTACGGTTTCCGAGTTTCGCAATGGTAAAGTCTGAAATATGTGAAATGCGTAATTCCGCTATGTGGAAGAGCAATTGTTTTTCGAAAATTGAAAATATGAGACGGCCAAATCAAGGAAAAGTTTATATAAGTATAGCAACATTTAAATTGTGTTACGGTTTTCGAGTCTGAAATAAGTACCTATATTTGCACCGCGATGTTTTGAGATATCTGAATAATAAATAACAAGTACAAGCTAAGCCTATATTTTTTTTTAATTTCAAAAAGAGGAGGAGGTATACAATTTTGTTGTATGCTTGCTTTTTTATATTTTTTATGCCTATTCACTCGTTTTGCATAGTAAACGTAGTCCGATTTAGTCTATTTTTATTTAATTTAAAAGAGGATAGTTGAGAAATGTCCCATAATTAGAAAAACTCAAATCCAAAATCTTCTTCTCTCCAAAAACCGTCCCGATGGGGGACGAAAATCTCAAATCTGAGAATGCTGAATTTAAGATGAGACCATATCCGGAAACGTTTAAATTGAACATTTTTTAGAGAGTTAGGTTAGGTTAGGTTAGATTAGGTTAGGTTAGGTTAGGTTAGGTTAGGTTAGGTAAGGTAAGGTAAGGTAAGGTAAGGTAAGGTAAGGTAAGGTAAGGTAAGGTAAGGTAAGGTAAGGTAAGTCTGAAATATGTGATATGAGTATTTCCGCTATGTGGAAGGGGCTTTTTTTCGAAAACTGAGACGGCCAAATTAAAGAAGCGATATGTAGCAACATTTAAATTGATTTTTTTGCAAAAGAGTACGGTTTTCGAGTTACGGCAGAAAAGTCTGAAATATGTACAACTGTGTCGCGATGCTTTGAAATCTCTGAATAATAAATAACAAGTAGGTATATACATACATACCTAAAAGCTAAGGCTATAATATTGGTAATAGGATAAGTACTATCTTCTTTGGTATTAGTTAACGTTTGACAATTTTCATGACCATTGTCACACTCAAAAGTGTGAAATAAATATTTTTTACAAAAACTTGGACTAACTTTATTAGTTGGTGCACTGTAAAATACAAAATAATTATAATTCTATAGGTGCTGGTTATTTTAAAGTTGTGTCGTTGTAGTTTGTTGTTCTAGGCACCAACTCCAAAAGTACCAGCACTAGTAGAATTACAATATTATTTTGTATTTTTCAGTGCACCAACTAATAGAGTCGGTCTAATTTTTCATGAAAAATATTTATTTTTACCATAGTTGCAAAAGTTGATATTTTTCGGACCGACAGAAGCCCGGAAAACCGCTTTCGCAACGTGATCTAAGCAAAATTTTCATTCTTTACAATTTCATAATCATATCAGAGTAATTTGTCCCTGAATCATATATATATATATATGTAGAAAAATAAATAAACATGGAGGGGTACTAATTGCAACATGATCAAATTGGGAAGCGAATGCCATAGACAAAATAAAGGAAATGGCTTTTGAAAAAGACTGTGAATTGGCAAGCATATATTTAAGAAATATCAACAAAGTGGTGGTGGGTGTACTTAGGTCACTAACTGGTTCAGTAGATATATTTTTGGAACAATTGTCAAAAGTATTGGAACATGTAAGTGAAAATGTCTATGGAAAAAGGATAATGATTACAGGGGATTTTAACATAAATTTTATGGTAGAGAGTGAAGAGTGAAAATTAACGGAACACTTATTCAAGGCTTTTGGTTTCAGGAGGAGTTTTTTGTGAAGGATCAAGAATAAGCAATAAAACAAAAACTGGCATTGATAATGTATTTCTAAATTCAGTATACTAAAAATGCAAAACTATAGAGCTCCATATGTCTGACCACCTGTCAGAGATACTTACCTTTCCTGCTTCTGTCAGTGGACCTGAAAATTACAAAAAATAACCACCAAGAGGAGAAGAATAACCGAAGATAGTATATATCAACTACAACAGAAATTATCTGTTATATCTTGGAATGAGATTTTGGATCAGAGGGATGCAGAAGAAGCTTTTTCGTGGTCCCATGAATACTACTTAAATGTTATAAGCCAAACAATGCCAATGCAAGAAAATATAATAAATATAGAAAATAATGAAAAGTTGAGATGGAAAACTCAGAAAATTAAGGATATGAAGGACATGCTAGAAGCTCTTCATACAATTTCAATAGTTAAAGCAAATTATTCATCCTTGAGAGCATACAAAGATTACAAAAAAGAATGCACATCTGAAATAAATAGGGTAAAAAAAAGAATTTGAGTATTGAGTATTTGAGAAAGGCTGAAAATAAACAAAAAGCATTATGGGAGCTAATAAAATGTAATCAAAACTCGAAAAAATTAGGAAAAATTTGTGGAAATACTCAACTTTGACCTGAGCAAAGCATTCGATACTGTTCCTCATAAGTTGTTACTGAAAAAATTACACGCCTGTGGTTTCAGGGGAAATGTGCTCACATTGCTGAAGTTGTATTTAAGCAGAAGAAAACAGAGAGTCGAGTGGAATGGTGTTATTTCAACAGAGCAGGAATTTGAGTATGGGATACCTCAGGGATCCATCTTGGGTCCCATTCTGCTGCCTCTGTTTGTTTTATGATGATAGATCTATCACTATGCATTCAAGGTGCAGAACAGAATGCACTGAGAGGGTCAAACTCGCCATGAGTGAGATTGAGCAATGGTTTTTGTAGAATTCACTTAAGTTCAATTTGGATAAAAGAGTCAAGTTGGAGTTTGGATACAGACAAAATCTATTTTGTCACTCCACTTCACAGAAGAAAGAACACACAAGCTATTGGGGAATAAAGATTTTCAACAGGCTACCTACTGAAATGAGGAACTTACCGGAAAAGGACTTCAAAAGGAAAATAAATGAGGTATTAGTGAAGGGTGCATTTCATACATTAGAAGAATTTTTATGTTTCAATTTTTAATGTAATTGTTATATTGACGAACCATGTAAAATTTGATGGTAAATAAATATTATTATTATGTAACTGGGTCTGAGATACCTGTTAGAAACACAGCGCGCAGACACCAGGGAGTGGAAATCGCTGGATAGCGTTAGCAAAGAAGATAGAGAATTATCTTCTTTGGCGTCGTATATTTATGACAGAGCAGAATATTTGACGTTACTTTGTAAATTATAATTTTAAACATAGACAATTGTGTTGATTGAGGTATAATAATAGTTATAGAAATTGTAAATAGGTGTTGTCTTTTATATTGTGTGTTTAATTACAGTTTTCATTACTGCAACAACACATGTTTGATATATTGTCCTCAACTTTATTAAGTCTCTGAGTTCGATACTTAATAAATCAACACAATATGGATGACATCAAGGCAAGATTACATTTCGCGTCCGAGGCAATGAATGCAAAAACCACGGTGGTAAAATTCAAAACAATTCAATTGATGGGTCAACCAGAAATTTTTCAATTTCCTGAAGAATGGCAGGCGAGTGCTGTACACCTAAAACTTTTTGAAAATGCAGTGACCAAAGGAGTCATCAAAAGTTTGAAAACACGTAACAAATTTCGAAACGTTGTCATAACCTTGGCGGAAGGAGACCTAAGACAAGTCTATTTGGATGACGAAGGTAATGTTGTTTTTAATGGCTATTATTTAGAGGCGATTCGGCCTGATTCCCCGATTTCATTGCAACCTTCCATTCCTGAAATCACGTCACCCATAAAACAAATCCATTCTATCTTAAAAAACATTATACTAGAAAAATTTGATGGAAAAAATTTGAATGCTGAGACTTGGTTAGAGATTTTTGCAACAGAATGTGAACGATTCGAGATAAAGGAAAACAGATTCCCAGAAGTTTTAAGATTATTAAGGTCCGGCTTTAGAATGGTTTTCAATATTTTTAAAGACAAATTCATTAACACATGCCTGGGAATTCTGGAATAATTCGTTTGTAGAAGCATATGCTTACACGTTTTAGTATATAAATGGTCCATTCTTAAATTTTGCTTTAAAAAAAGAAACATGTTGATTGATGTAGATCCAGATCTAAGTATTTCTTCTCAAATTAACTTAATAGTAATAGCTCTACCTCATTTTATGAGATCTCAATTAAACAAAAAAAATTGGCATACATAGACAATTTAATGTCAACGCTTAGACAAATACAGCCTTCGATAAATAAATTTAATAATCATTTAAATGTAAAAAGCGATGAGAAAACCAAAACTCAGTTCAAATGTAACCCTTGTTCATATTGCGAAAATGCCGGATTTCCTAAGAGATTCCATCCAGAGCAAATGTGTCGTACAAAAACCGCACATCAAAAACTGTGTAGAAATGACAAAATAAAAGTAGATAAGATAGAAATCCAAGATGCGATTTCTCTCACGGAGGAAGCAAATAACGAATAGTGACCCCACTACATATAAAACTGAAAATCTTAATAAACAATAAAACAGCAATTGATCTTTATGATCCGGGAGCCAATATATCCTTGATGAATTATAAATTTTGGAAATAACTAAATTTACATAAAAATATCAGTGGGGGTAGAAACATTAAAACGATTTCAGGAATTTCAAAAGCCAAAGGTATTATTACTGTACCGGTAAAAATTTACAATTTAACGAGACAATTTTCATTTTTCATAGTTAAGAGCGAGTCATTTAGAGGTGAGATATTGTTGTGTTTAGACTGTATAAAAGAATTAAAAATTATGTCAAGATGAGAATTTGAAAATGTGGCAAATTAATTATGTAAACATTGAACGAAGGAAGGAGAATTCCAAGTTTAATATGAATTTAATCAATAACATCGATTCATATGATAATAACTTGTAAAACTTAATGAATAAATATAATAAAATTTTTGCGGAAGAAAAATTTGATATTGGTATAATAAAAAATTATGAAGGTACGATAAAACTAACAGAAAATAAGTACATAGCAAAAAACCGTATGAATGTTAAATTCAATATAAAATTGAGATAGAAAACCAAATTGGAAAACTATTAAGGGCAGGGTTGATTGAAGAGTCATGTAGTCCATACGCCGCTCGTGTTACACTTGTATACAAACATTATTATGACTATACCGGATGGTCCTTTTAAAGTGCTACAAGATAATATCCAGAAAACTGCTGATTTAAAAGAAATGAAATTTGGAGTGATACAACGGGACGTTGGGGGGCACCATTTGGAAGCATCAGTGATTTTGAAACTCTCACGAAATTTTAGGGGTGGGTGACTTTTAAAAATTAAATAGAAAGGTGTAGTTTCCCTTTCAGAATAGTAATCTCCAGAAAAAACTACACTTAAATCAAAACATAATTTAATGTCAATATCAATATGTTAATAACAAATTAAAATGAACACTAATTATCAAAGGACACAATAAAATAACTCTCGAAATACGGAGATAATTTACGAGAATTGTTACAGATGTCAAAATGTCATGGTGGTATACCACTGCTTACTTTTATGCTATTATATAACATTTTTAATTTATTATTAACATATTGACATTGACATTTTTTGTTTTCAAGCCAATTTCAATATAATTTGGACACGCTACTAATTCATCAATTCTTGAACGGTTGCTGTTATTTTGAGGGAAGGATGACACTATAGGGACGGATCTAGGGCTTACTTTATATCACAGTGCTATTTTTGTCGTTGCAATAATAAGCGGCTGTAATTAGTAAATATGTTTTGAGCTCAATCTGACAATTAAACGTTGGCACACCAAATAAGAATAAAGCATAATTAAAAATATTAATTTTTTCCATTTTTTTTTTTGAAAATAATACTGACATTATCACGCCCTGCCATTGACATTGGGTTGCAGACTTCTAAGAGAAATGAAAAAAAGGAATATTTTTAATTTCGTGTGTATTATTTTATTCTTACTAGATTTACCTTAGCTGATATAAATGTTCAGAACCCTCAAAGTATAATTGTGCCTGTCACATTTTATTCATTTGCAAGAATATCTTAGAACGATGCCGAATTCGAGTATATACATATATCAAAAAAAACATTAACACTTACTAAAATGTACTCCACACCTAACAATGGCATAGATATAAACTCATCGCCGTTTCGTGAAATTACACACTTCACCTCTTTATTACAATTATCTTTTTGCTTATGAATCTGTCAGTTGATCATAGCGAATGAGTGTTTCTAAGAAATTGATCACATAGCATTGAATCTATAATACACATCACCCACTTGTAATGATTTCTCACCTAAACGCTTTCTAATACTTTTTCATTGTTTAGATTGTGGGCATCAGCATCATTATGAACATATCCTCTTGAATGTCAAGTGTTTGTTTTGAGTAAATAGCACTCAGTAACTTCCAGTCTTTACTAGATACATGCATGAACATAGTCTGTATAAAAAAATATATCTAGATAGTTCTTTCTCAATTTTGTTGAAAGGAGATAATAAAAATATGGTGAAATATAACCTTCGTGCACTCGAGTTATCTTTTCAAATTTTGATCGCTTGTTTGCGGGTTATATAGTGAGATAATAATGATGACACACAAAACTTCTCACTCCTTCAGTAGCGAACTTGCTATCTAACTTTAGGTTTGATGTGATTTGCATACGTTTGCATAACAGAGAAAAATCAATAATATGAACTAAAATTATACTTTCAGTACCCTTTTTATGTATTAAAAAAGACGAAAACAGGTATCTAGCCGCTAGTTCACAAGGGACTACATAGTTTAATAGTCAACAATACCACGGCGCTATCATGTTAGCTACTGCCCAGTAGGCCAGATTTTAACTCAAAAAATGTTACATGACCGCTGTTGTTTGTCTTAACATGCTGAAAAAAATGAGTGTTAGCTCGTAGTGATGCTGCGAGACTGGTCTTGGTCTTGCAGTCTTGGTCTTGGTCTTGCTAAATTGCAAGACCAAGACCGAGACCAAGACCGTCTATGCAAGACCAAGACCCAAGACCAAGACCAATACTGGGATGCAAGGCCAATACCAAGACTAACCTGGTCTTGCTGCAAGACTTGCGAGACTTGCAAGACTCTCGCAGTTCCGTAACCAAACAACAAATTGGTAGGAAACATATTTTTTTGCTCAATGATTAGATAAGAAACGCTAGTAAATAACCTAATTCAATCTTTGAACTCCCGTATTATCCATCTTTATTTTACAGCGCGTTCATTTTACCCTTCTAGGATACCTTACGCCCTATACAGTAATTTCAACCCTTTTAGGATTTCCCTTAATGAGCTGTTCTCAAAGAATTCCTATACTTCGTAGCCAGGGGGGTAGGTAAACTACATGGTTTTTTATTTTTATTATTTTTTCTATCGCGCAGAATGTTTTAAGCAAACGTTACAAATCATCTATGAATCTGATATTTTTTGATGACATTTATCCAGTAGCCACTTTTGGAGATTTTTGAAACTTGCAATTACTTTGAATTTTTTTTTCTAGATAATGCTCATTAACTAACTCAACTGAGATATTCACACGACTGATTTTTTAAATAGATACCTAGTTTTATAAATGCGCGTATTAACAAATCTCTACCTGTTTTTGACCGACTTCAAAAAAAGAAGAAGGTATACAATTCGGTTGTAAGATTGCTTTTTTATGGCTGTTCGTGCCTTTTGCATAGTAAGCGTACTCCGATTTGTTTCGTTTGAAAGAGGAGAGTTGGGAAATGGTCCCATATTGAGAAAAATCAAATCCAAAATCTCCTTCCCTCCAAAAACCCCCCCAAAGGGGTTGGAGGGGGCAATTTTTCTCGAAAATTGAAAATCCGAGAAGACAGAATTAATGAAAATTTCATATCCGGAAATGTTTAAATTGGACATTTTTTCAAAAGAGTCACGGTTTCCGAGTTTCGCAATGGTAAAGTCTGAAGTATGTGATATGCGCATTTCCGCTATGTACAAGCTAAACCTACCTATATCTTTTTGGGTATTAGTGAACGTTCAACAATTTCCATGACTAATGTTACACTTAAAAGTGTGAAGTAAATATTTCTTACAAAAAATTGGACCGACTTTATTAGTTGCACTGAAAAGTATACAATAATATTAATTCTATTGGTGCTGGTACTTGTGAAGTTGGTGCTAAAAGTTATCAATTTAACTGCAACTGCACAACTTCAAAAGTAACAGCATCAATAGAATTAATATTATTTTATACTTTTCAGTGCATCAACTAATAACGTCGGTCCAACTTATTGTAAGAAAAAGCCAACCAGTAGTTTGTAAACTCACCCAATGACATAAAGGCTTAAGAAACATAATAATGAGACATTGATCGGCCTCTCTGTCAGTCTTTCCTTTCCAAGATTATTATATTAGGAAAGGAAGGAACGATTTTGCTGCCTTCTTTTTTATTTTTTGGGGTATCCTTACCATCCTGCTCGCAGTTGTTTCTAGGCAATAGTTGAAAAACGTGCGTTGATCAAGAATGTTGCGCAAGCACAGCTTAAAGAAGTTTGATGAAACCACAGTATAGATAAACACAGTAGTCCCATTCAAGCCATTCCTTGATGTGACTCGCCTTTGCCGCCGTGTCTGCAGTACCATAAACGGGGAGACACGAAATCGCGGTGTCCTTTGACGAAATCGCGGTACCCTTTGACGAAATCGCGGTGGTCTTTGACAAACAAACGACCGCAAAAAATGATGCTTCGAAACTATCGTCTAAGGCGACCGCCCTTGAGTTAGACTACTTGGTATATTTATACTGTGGATGAAACTAAACAAATTCATCTTATAGCCTTTAAACCCATCTCAAGGCGTGAGTTATACTCAATTAATATTCTTTATAAAAGGTTCTTCCTATGACTAAATTGAAAATTCCTATTGTCCTCGCTCTTAACTAATTCAATATTCAGCTCATTGTGATATTGGTTACGTATTTAAGAAAAGGATCGACCTTAATAGTTGATGCACTGAAAAATAGGAAATAATCTATTTCTATTGGTGCTTGCAAATGTTTCGAAATAGCTAGTGTGGTCCTTAAGCGTTGCACACATAAAATATGTATCACCAATCGAATTCTTGATCCAGAAAAACTCTTTATGCATTTTTTCATTGAAATCTGCGAAGCCATTTCTGAGGAAGCTCATGTGGACTTCTATTATATTATTATCCAATAAATAATAGGAGAGTATCAGCAATCGATTTCTGGACCCCGATACCCTTTTCGTTGTTTTTATCGAAATTTGGAGATCTTTTCTCGTAATATTATATCTGACTTGCGAAACACATTAAGCTTTCTAAATGCAACATAAAAAATCAAACTCTAAACGATAACAACAAATTATTAGATCTGGCAATTTCAATTATTTCCACAGCTATTGTTGACAGTGCTTTCACACCTTCCAAGGGTTAGCTAATACTGACTGAACCTTTTTAAGCTAACATTCACATGTAGATATTGAAAGTCAAGATTTCTGTAAAAAAATCTATGAATTATTGAATACATTTGTTCCCAAAACACGTAAGAGAAATCGTAGCTATCCAACTTAGTATTTTACAACATAATCAAAAACATCAAACTTAAAATTGAATATGGGAGAAAATATTTATTTTGCAATTATTTTCATTCTGTTTACAAATAATCTTTTTTAGATGAAACTGTGGATGCTAATAATCTATGTCTGTGTGAAGCTTATCTCGTTAACGGATGAACCATTTTTTTAGCTGATGCGCAATACCCAAAAAACTTATTTTGCTACTGACTTTTCCTTTCTATGAAGAAGATCATTGTTTTTATCAGGAACTGCTACAGGAAATGATGGGTTGCAAGAGTCTTTCATCATCATCATGTTTTTTTTAAACTTAAGAAACACATAGACAGGGTAGTATATTGTAATTAAGAGAGGATTAAAAGATTTATTTCGCTGACAGAGTACCGAATTGATCTAATAGCGAAATTCACTTACTTCTCAGTTTTCTATATACAGCCATACTTGAGAATATAAAGAGAATGTGGTCAAGCTCGTTTAAAAGAGAGTGCTCTCCGTACTATACGAGATAATTAATTCCCAACATACTTGAACTGCATATTTATCAGCATCCATTATCTTGAAGATATCAGGAATGATTTACTACTGTGGCTGCAAATCCCGTAGAATATTTTTGGGCATTCTAAAACGCCATATAAAGCAATGAAATCCAACTGCCAAATCAATAATATCGAGCGATCCAAAACAAAAAATCATCCCCAGTAGGCCTTTGAAAATGAGGACATGTCTTTACTTGAATTAACTGCAATTGCACTTATATTAATTGAAACCTCACTTGTCAGTTTTAGTTCCCTATCTGTATTTATCAAAGATATTTTCAAAGGCCTACTGAGGATGATTTTTTTTGGATCGCTGGATAGTAGTAAAATAGTAGTATAAAGATCTTCATTCGTGGCATAGATGGAAGCTATCGGTTAAGGAAAAAACATAAGTAGGCACTCATATTTTAAATTAAATGACGTTACCGAAAATAGGTTGAGCTAATAATAATTTCTTCAGAAGGTTTCTGCATAGATAAATAACAGTAATTTTCTTAAGAAATATATTATTCAGCTGATATTCACGATTTGAATCTTAACACTACATAACATTTGAAATGACAACTCAAAATAAGTTGCTGGCCCTCCATCTATTGATATTACCTATTAGTATTATGCTTAAAATTGGAATGTAGAATGTAGACACTTCAGACCATAAAAAGGTAGCTATCATACGTGACTATTCAAATATTTGGCGACCTGTCCTACACATTCGACTCTTTATGCCATTTCTTTGTTTTCCACAGCGTACTACTCAAATTCAATATTTGCATATAATTTGTTTGCTTGTAAGCAGAACGGGCAGAAGATTTATGGCATCAATGCACAGCGATCAAAAAGTTAATAAGCGAAAGTGGGTTCTTGTTTGAGGTTTTTGGTTTAATTTTTCTCATTCATCAGCACTTGAAGCCCCTGAAAAAGGTTCATGTAGGTACCTAAACCTAATGTTGGAGTGTCAACAAAGATACTAACAAAACATAAGAATCATTAAAATGTCGAAGCATTGCAAGCGAATTTGTAGGTAGATTTTACATGTTATGCACTGAAAAGTATAAATTAACAGCACATACCTCATGTAAGAATCAACGATTTTGAACTTGATGATGTAGAAGCTATAGAAAACTCTTTGCCCAACTTTAAAATCTTCATGGTTTTTATATTATGTACTGGTGTTTTATGCCAGTCTTAGTTTTTTCAAGTTATTTATTTCACTATTTTCTGTGATATTGGTAGATAACTTAGAATGAAGAGTCTTATTTGTTGTTTGGAGATGGTAATAACCATTTTAAAAATAGAGATACATGAATTTGCAAAGGAACAACCAATAAATCTGCTACGATCTATTATCCATCACAGATAGAGAAACTTGATGACTATAATAAATGTTCTAATATTAAAATGGACAGTAGCTACCGTAAAATTGAGATAGAAATAAAGTTACACATAGCAATGGATAAGAATCAAGAGATCAATACCTATACATGCTAAGCAAGACAAGATCAGGATATTCCTCCACCTCTGACGATGGAGTTAAAACTTAACAGAATTTGAATTCACTCGAGATGGATGATACCAATGCGCTTTACAAGAGTGCATGAAGCAGGCAGGATAGAAGCATTATTCTTCAGGAAATGAAAAAGCTATAAAGAAAATAAGCAGAGTTTACAACACATTACTTACCGATAAAACGGGGGAAACAAAGATTGGCAATTTACAATTTACAACTATCGATATTTTGTATGCGACAACGTACCTATAACAATATCTAGGAGACATAAGATGTTTGGTATCTAGAGTTCATCAGAGTCGTCAGGAAATGGCATGAAAAAATATAACGTACAATAAATCGAAGAAAAAACCTGGGAAAAAATCATAACGTATTGACAGAAGTACGAAAGAAAACACTGTAGAAGAAGAAATACACCGTATGATAATTACATTGGAGGTGATAAGCGCTATTCAATTGATAAAGTATAGAAGTGCTTTCGAACCTGCAGTTCTAATAGGTACTAATAAAATACTGATCTAAGAAACTATACCGAATAATCAATATGATATTTGAGTATAATTCCAAGAGTGAACCCAGATTAGAGACAAGCCTATCAATAGTACCTATATAAATCGGTGTAGCACGTACGCCGACGTTGTAGGATATCCAGCGGCCACTGTCGTCTCGTAAGTTCCTCAGGTTTGAAGTTTTCTTTAACCCCTCATTCCATGTTAGTCGTAGTCTACCTTTTTTCTGTCTATGATGGGGAATCTGTGGTCCGCCATACGCAGCACATGCCCATGTCAAGAAGATGTTTTTGTTCAATATCTTTATCGATCGTATTTTCCTGACCCATAATTTGTCACTCTATCTACACACGAAAACCTTGCTTATAGTCTAAGTGCTTCCATTTAAGTTATTTCTAACATTCTCATGTTCCTTTCTGTCATTCACCAGGTTTTATAACTATGGAGTAAGCTAATTTTAATTATTACATATGTTTTATTTCCAATGTCTGGTTATCTGCTTACTCCATTGGATTACATTTAGGCGTTTAAGAGCTTTCTTTGCCTGTATTATTCTTCTTCTCATTTCTCTATTATCTGTTCTTGTCTTATCGAATGTCTTTCCTAAGTATTTGTACTCTTCACAGATTTCCACAGCATCTGAGTTATTGAGTTGTAAGTTGGAGCTTAATGTACCGATGTTCAGGTAGATAAAATCAATATACCTACTTAAAATAATATTCATTCTATTGGTAATATCACAGCGAACTTGAGAATATTGCAAGAGTCAAACAAAATGTAACTACAGGCAACATAAATAATGTAAATTACAAAGATTTTGAGGCTGTACAATACGTGATGTATCAGCCTACAACACAGTCCCTTGAAGTCAGTTCAACGAAATCCTCAAAGCCAACGAAATCGACTAAGTTCTTCTTATGAGTCTATTATTGATATAAACCCAAGCCCAAACATAATACGAATACAGGGAGTCAAAAATAAGTCGAATTTCGTATACTGTATACGACCACCCCACCGTCTATTAAAAAAATGTTCAGCACTCACCGAGTGAGTTAGTGTCTATTAGTGTCAATAAAGAAATATTTTTTTGAAAAAAGATCGTACACGTGCGCTTCTGCGAAAAATTCAGATTGGTCTGATCTATTTATGTGGGTTATGTTCGCAAAAGCTTGGTCCTTACTTTAGAACATTATATTTAAATTCGTAATCGCGAATGATAGCAATTTCTACAAAAATCAAATACTTTCATTTCAGCTATGCTCTGTAACGATTATTTAATCTGTATTATGATAAAAATTAAATAAAAACCATAGGCATACTCATACTTACTTATTTTCTTAATCAAACTAAGTATATCTCTAGATCTCTTGAAGTTGTCTACAGACTTCAAATCGGTTTTGATTGGAAAGTTGAAAAAATCGGATATTAAGCACAAATCAAATACAGGAAAAGAGATCGTGGGCTGTTGCTTTCGTATTTCCTAGTTGTTTTGCAGATTTGTAATTCAGTTGCGAAGCAATAAAGCTTTTGTTTCCTGCAAAGGATAAGAAAGGAAACGTTGCAGGAAAATGGAACACTCCATCAGGCATGATGTGATGATGGAGTATTGTCTATTTTTAGTAAATGTTTTCTGATTTGTTCATTTTCATTCTTAACCTCTCAGTAGGAAGGTATTGAGATGTATTTTATAAAATTAGAATTTCAATACTTATCTATATTAACCCTTTTAAGATATCTACCAATAAGTCGTATATGCAATTTTTGTATGTTTGCATGCAATGAATCTTTGACCCAAGAGCGGGCTGATTAGGTTTTCAATTTTTATCGAGCAGTCTTTCTGGTAAATGAAAAAAAAAGAATTATAAATTGATACTTAGTACTATGTCGATAAAAGTTGGTATAATGATGAGTCGTGTATATGTATATACATATATAATTCATACATAATGTAAGTATACATAAGACAGATACTTTTTAAAATTATTTGAGGAGGCTGTTGCCGTTAAAGTATAAGGGAAATTGAAAAACGTATATATATTTAAGTTGGTGTTTTAGGAATATATTATTTTATGCAATTCAGCAAGCAAGCCAGTGATGAAGTCATTGAAACGTTTTTTGAATTAATTTTAATTTTTGGAAATTTTGATTTCTGTTGGTAAAGATATATAATTTGATCTCATCTTTTGTCCTACAGTTTTATTCAAGAAAGGAACTTTGAAATTATTCTGCTTGGTTCTTGAGTTGTATGCGTGTTCTACTTTGGGAACTTTTGTTTTGAATTAAATGATCTTATATTGGTATTCCGGAAAATCAGCAGTACTGGACCAAATATTTCTGTTTCAAGATAGAAAGCATCTGTGGAGCAAGTTCTTTTTTTGAGTCATAATCAGTTTAATCATATTGATTTTTCCCTCATATCCCCATGTCGGTATCCCGTAGGTTAGATGCTTTGTATAAGAGCGAAGTACCTACAGTATTTTGAGAGTTTTGTCGTCTAGTAGATCTCTTAAAACTTTAAAGCGATACATCAGGAATTGAAGCTTTTCTATTAAGTAGTTTAGATGGAATTCCCATTTAAGTTGGTCGTCCATAATGATGATTCCAAAGTATTTAATTTGTTTTTTAGACGTTATAGTGAAGTGATCAGATATATTAAGAGAAGTAAAAATGCTGAGTTTCGTGCAGAACCATAGATTGGTAGGTAATATGTTTCGCTAAAATGTATTGTGTGGAATTTGTATGAGAACCTATTTTTTGATATTTTCAAGGTCTATTTCCACTCCGTTTTTCAGGGAAGTGCAGTTGGCGTCTGTGTCATTTAGGTAGATGTTAAACAGAAGTGGGCCCAAAATAGTTCCCCGAGGTACCTACTCCATGTTCTATATTTCTGAAAATAATTTTGTGTTCACCAATTTACACGCTTTGTTTCCTGTTCAGTAAGTAAGATTGAAAAGATTTTAGTGTGGTTCCTCTTATTCCTATGATTTCGAGTGATTTGAGAAGGAGTAGATGACTGACCGTGTCTAAATACAATACAACAATACAACCTGCCCTATCAAAAATTTTGGAAAGTGCAATGAAAAGTAGGTTCACCAGCTTCTTCAAAAAGCAAAATATCTGGAGTGATCAACAGCATGGCTACTTGGAGGGCAAATCTACAACAACAGCATTGGCAGAAATCCTCAGAAAGATCACTCAAGCCATCGATGAAGGAAATAAATGTAAAATATCCTCGTGCGATTTAAGTAAAGCCTTTGACACCATTGATCACCCGCTGCTGTTGAAAAAACTGAAATATTATGGGATAAGAGGCGTAACTCTGAAGCTAATCACCAGCTACCTTGAAAACAGATACCAGAGAGTAGAAATCGGTGAAGAATGCTCGAAATGGGCATTGGTTACAAGAGGAGTCCCACAGGGATCCATATTGGGGCCAATACTTTTCTTGGTATATATGAATGATCTTCCTGCAAATATGGAGCAGGTAGACACAGTCATGTTTGTGGATGATACGAACTTCCTTAATGTAGCCCGTAACCAACAAGATCTAGAGAAAAATACTAGAACAACGTTAATAAAAGCTCAACAATGGTTCGATGCAAACATGATGAGGATGAACCCTGGAAAAACCCAGTCATTATGTTTTTTACCGGGAGATTCTGAAACCAACCACCTAAAATTCCTGGGCATACAACTCCAGTCAGACCTGAAATTTACACAGCACATTAACGATCTGGGGAAACGTGTCTCGAAAGGAATCTTCGTAGTAAGGAGAATAAAACAGTTAGTTGGCCAGCAAGCTGCAAAAGTGGCATATTTTGGTTTTGTTCACTCAGCAATTGCA
Source organism: Crioceris asparagi (assembly GCA_958507055.1). NCBI lineage: Eukaryota > Metazoa > Arthropoda > Insecta > Coleoptera > Chrysomelidae > Crioceris > Crioceris asparagi. The sequence continues at coordinate 60,067,232 of OY293829.1, read as the reverse complement.
TATGGTATATTAGTATGGGGAAATATGCCTGGAAAAGAGAAAATATTTATAAAACAGAAAATGGCTGTCAGGATAATATGCGATGCTGATCGTACAACTAGCTGTAAGCAATTGTTCAGGCAGGAGAACATCCTCACTTTGACTTCCTTGTTTATACTTGCCTGTGTCACTTATATCCACGACCACAAAGACGAGTTACAGAAGAATAACTTTAACCACAACTATGGCACCAGAAATGCAACCAAGCTCATCGTTCCCTTTCACAGACTGTCATCAACACAACTAAGTGTAAATCACACAGCAGTGAAGATATATAATATGTTGCCAGGAACGTACAAAATGCTAAGTAGGAAGAAAATTCGGACAATACTTAAAGAAAAACTGGTTCAAAAAGCTTACTACACATTGGAAGAATACTTCACAGACCCCATAGACTGATTTTATACATATTTATATATATATATATATTTACTGTTTGTTAACATTGTTAAAAAGTTGTCCGTTATATACCTTTATGTGCGCCTTCAATTTGTTAATATTTTTCGTGTCTAGTATCTACATTTTTGACATAATTCTACTATGTACTGTGTATGACACCCCATGTATGTTTTTGATGGGTTAAAAATTGTATAGTTGTAGTAGTGTACAATTTACAATAAACAATAAAGCCTTTGGCAGATCTTTAAAAACACATAGTGATGCCTATTTGTTATCCATTGCAGAGAACATTTCTGTCGTTAGATCTAAGATTGCATCTTTGGTCGATACACCATCTCGACATCCATACTGACCGCACGAGAGAATGTTATATTTTTTAAGGTAGGATGACAATCGGTTTTTAATGATTTTTTTGAAGATTTTTGCCACATCGCTCATTAAGGAAATTGGTCTGTAATTTATAACTTGTTAACTTTAGAGTAGACGGGAAGGTACCCTTGCATTTATTTAGTAGATATACCAAATATTCAGTTATGAAACGGCTTTTTTAATAATTAAATTACACTGATCATTTCGGTGAAATTAGTCGGAAATAAGAACATGTAATTTCTATTATTTATATTCAGACATTTATAATTTGTGTTACCTTCTATTTAATTTGCTAGTTTTTTTCCTATATTTATATAGTGATTATTGAAGATATCAACAATTTCATGGATGTTATCCGTGTTTTTCCTATTACATTTATTTCTGTTATTTTATTTATTGTCTTTTTTCTTCCGCAGATGTCTCCAATAGTTTCCCTCAGTTTTGAATTATCGTTTTTGTTTTTTTCAATATTATTCCGGTAAAAGTTTTTTTTTTGTATTTTTTATAATGTTTAACTTATTTCGATAGCGTTTATATTTGTCTCTAAAGCATTTTTCATTTGGGTTGAAAATATGTTCTTGAAGCATTTTATCTCTAATATAAATTGAGTTCATTTTTCTATTAATAATCCATATTTTCCACTTTTTTTTGCTAGATTTTTAAATAGTTTTTATAACTTTCGGTTCATGTATCAATGGACTCCGCAGCGATTTCTCAGGCCCCATACGGTCTAGAGACTTGAAATTTCGAATTCTAACTTAGATCGCAGACATCTCGCCGCCTGTTAAGCTCCAAGTGTGACCCAATATTTATTAGTTATAATTATCTCATTCAAGCAAGATCACTTTTTCTTGGACATGGAACAACAATGTCGGACAATGGGATCCGTCACTGGAATTACGCATGAGCATGAAGCGTATATATACGTCTCTGTTCTCTGGTATATAGGTCCTCTCTGACAGATCGTAGTATATATTACTCTATGGTTATGTGCGTTGTGGTAGACAAACAGTAATTTGTTATGGAATTGCTGTTGCTGGCAAACAGATATACATAAGTATAGTTCAAATCGAGATAAGGAGACTAATAGTAGGTACTCATCGGTACGGTTCAAATCTTAGATGCCTAATAAAAACTATTTCTTCTTTCTTGGCTTACTTTCAGCGATGTTGGCATCTGATTTGTTGGGGTTCAGAATTGTTGAATAGGGGTGGATTTTGGGATATTCTCAACACTTCTTCTTTTTCTTTCCTTAAGCTTTTTTTATTGGTTGGAGTTATTCCGAGTGTTCCAAGCGAGGATGTCGGGTACTGTACGGTTGGAGTTGCTGGAGCACTCCGTAGAGTGCTATTTTTGATGTCAGTAACTTACAGTTCTTCTGCGGTGTAAGCTTACTCCATCAACAAATAACTTATTTCCTCTAATAAAGCTTTAATTCGCTTTCTCCTGCTTTGCCAGGGAGAGATGTTTTCTCAGAATTTTTTGCTCTTCTCTTTGCTGTAGGATGAGATCCTGAACGATGGATATTTGTTTACCTCCGAGTTTATTGCAGCTCTGAAGCACCAACCTCCTAGTATAGTGGGAGATGGACTCGATTTCTATTGGACGGTTTTCTGTCTTCCCAAGTGGTTAGATATCATTGATATACGTCTCATTCAGGCTCACGTCAATCAGTGTTAAATTTTCGCTTTTTTCCTTCAGTCCAAAGATTATAATGTTATTTTCGTTGTGATTAAGTATCAAAAGTTCATTTTGTTATTTTAACTTCCTTCAACTTCCTATGGTTTGCAAGTAATCTATACTTAACAAAAGGTTTGTTTCTGTCGCTTTTATAAAACTTTTTATATGCTTCCTGTTGACGATTTTTTGATGCAGTGATTCCAGTGTTATGTTGATGTTTTTTTCTGTGTGCATTATTAAGTCCAAAATTCTTCTGAGAGTTCGAGTTTTGGACAATATTAGTCGAACGAGGACACTAATGGTGGGATACTTCTACACACGTATGTTTTATCGGCTGTCGTTTATGTATCTCTCTTATTCCAGTTTTCGGTCTGTAATATACCAATACACAATCCTTTTTTACAGACTATTAGGTTGGATCGATGTGTCTCACTTTCAATTACACTTATAGCGTTTGAGTGTTTTTTCTAGTTTCAATTTGTTATTTTGGTAAACTTATACGAGAGAAACTGATAAATGATGGTCACCTATTCCACCATAGACATAATATATAATATAATATTATATATATATATATATATATATATATATATAATATATATATATATATATATATATATATATATATATATATATATATATAATTCGGTATTTAGCTTGAAACGTTTTATTATTATTATTACAAATTAATTATATTAGTTAAATAAATTCATTCTGCACAAAAGAGCATCTAAGTGACTTGACACTTGTGTTGTGCTATTACCTATAATACTGACATCACAGTGGTTGAGGCTATTATTGAATGATGTTTATTAGTATCGTTATCGATTGGTATATTCTCTATATATATATATATATATATATATATATATATATATATATAGTACTCGAAGAGGTGTTCAGATCCATTAATCATTATTCTCTTTAGGAAGCGTAGGAGGATACTACAGATCAATGATGGATCGATATTTAACTTGCCATATAATTTTCAAATACCTTAGCAGTCAGTTATACACTTACGAAAGTATATGCAATACATATATCTATTTATATGGATTAAATGTATCGTAAATTGTACAAGGATATGATTTATATTTTTTTTTGTATTTGTTGGTTATAATACAGGCTGATTTAATGCTCGCTTGCATGTCTATTTCTTATGAGAAATTACATCGGCGCAGTTTGAATTTGTAGCTATATAATGCTTGTTTATAGTTGTATATTTCTAGTGATGTAATCAAATTGAGGATATCTGGCAGAGGAGTGAGTAGGTACCTATAGGGGACAACAAATAGTGGAGTATCGATTATAGAAATTTTCATGTGCAAAACAATGTACCCAATTAAGGATGCAGGCGATATCGGGGACACAAAATAGTTTTGTAGGAAAAGATTTCTAAAAATTCTTCATGACATCCGTGAAACATTAGTCAGGAAAATTGTTACCATTCACTAATAGAAAAGAACATAGTACTTATCCTAATACCCATGTACAGGCTTAGCTTGTACTTGTTATTCAGAGATATCAAAACATCGAGGCGCAGATATACATATTTCAGACTTTACTGCTGTACCTCGAAAACCGTAATTCTTTTGAACGAAATTAATTGTTGCTACCCACATATAATCTCTTCTTTAGGCCGTCTCATAATTTAAATTTATGAAAAAGATTGCCTCGTCCACGTAAATACACATATCATTCAGACTTTACCATTGCTGTAATTCGAAAACCGTAACTGTTTTGAAAAAATCTAAACTTTTCTGAATATGGCCTCCTTTCCAATCTCGAATTTTCGATTATCGGAAAAAATTGCCCCTTCCACTCAGCTGAAACACATTTTACAGATTGTGACGCGGAAAACTGCGATAATTTTTTAAAATGTCCAATTTAAACGTTTCCGGATATGGAATCTTGACCCCACCACCCCCTATGGGGGAAGTTTTTGAAATAAATATTCTTTACAAAAATTGGACCAACGTTATTAGATGGTGCACTAAAAATACAAAACAATATTAATTCTATTGGTGATAGATAGACAGATAGAAATTTATTTACCAAGTAGTTACATAGATTTTGTAAATTAGTACATTCTTAGATAAAATACTTTGAATTAATACCTATTGCCAAAGGCTTCGGGAGAATGCTGACCAATAACCATAAAGATTTTTAAAATAACATAGTAAGCCCAATATGGGGGAAGTGAATACAGTCAGTAAAAAAATATAAAAAATTTATAAAAATAATATCCAAAACTAATATAACAAAAATAAAAAAGTTCCATCGTATAACAGTTTACAAAACTAAAAAAGCCAGTGAGAAAGAAACAAAGACGAATTTCAAGATTATAGAAATAGGCAACAAGGAATCATGCTGAAATAGAGTCCAAAGAGCGTTCGAATGGCTCGTTTTTGAATAGTGAATGTTGTTTTTGCTGAAGCTGCCGAGCCCCAGAATTCGATACAATATTGTAAGAGGCTGTGGAAGTACGCAGAATAAACTGACTTGGCCACTACTATATCAGTATTAATTTTGATGGTGCGTAAGGCAAATGTTGCTTTGCATAGTTTGGAATTGAGTTGACTGATGTGTTCTGTCCATGTTAATTTACTGTCAATGAGAATACCTAAGAACTTTGTTGTATCTGATGGATTGATAGTTCTTCCTTCCACTATGAGACCTATATCCTGATTTTCGCGTTGGAGACTGAATCGTATGCTTTGAGTTTTGTCGATATTCAAGGAGAGTTTGTTTGCTGAAAACCAGTCATGTAATTTATTAATTGTGATTTGTGCTGCGAGTATCAAATTTTGTTCATTTTCATGCAAAAAGAGATAATGAAACTGAGGGAAAGTTGCAAACAATAACGTTCACATAAATCAAGAATAGCGTGGGACCTAAGATATTTCGGTGGAAGAGGTACGTTTGAATCCACTTCGTAGCGACACGTCAGATACCGTAATATTCCAGTTTGTCCAACAGTATAGCATGATCAACTCAGTCAAATGCTTTGGATAGGTCGCAGAAAACTCCTAGTGGGTGCCATTGGGATTCAAGGGAGCTGTTAATGGCCTCTAGAAGATTAAAAGTAGCGTCAGACGTATTTGATTTGTTTCTGAAGGCAAATTGAGCTTTCGTTAGTACAGGGTGTCCCATTTTGGGTACTTTTGCGGGGTATCTCCGTTATTTTAAAAGATAGAGGGTTGCGGTTTTCGCGACACTGTGCTACTTTTTCGTAAAACTAAAGATGCCGTTAATAAAATTTGTATAGCTCTTTTAGTTTTTAAGATACAGAACATTTTTGAAAATGTTGCATTTTGGGATATCTCCGTTATCCTCTAACTTATCGAAAAGGTAAAAGAACAAACATTCTTATAGAATTTTTTCCGTTGAATACAGTGGGGTAAATAATTTTTGTTACATATTTACTATTTTTGAGTTATAGAGCAAACTTATGTTTTTTTAAATGGAACACCCTATATATTTATACACTATAAAATTTGTCTTTTTTACCTTTTCAAAAATATATAATAGCATTCACGTTTTCTCAGAAACACGCAAATAAATGACGATTTTCGAAAATTCAATGCACCCGCACTTGAAAAAAAGCATTAGTCTGACCAGTTAACAAGTCTGCCAAATAAATAATTAGCATCGATTTGTTGCAAATACCACTGGCAAAACAGTGCTGGGCGCTCAGCGTCGCCGGTATGCAAATGTTGCACTATATTAAATTTGTATGGATGATATTTATATTTCTTCAAGATACTCTAAACGTCAGTGTTTGGCACAACAATTTCCTTCTCAATGTTTCTCCATGAGGACGAAGTTGTTGCTTCTATATATCCCAAAGTATCTATCTGTTTTCTTTCCCTGTTCTCTTTGTTGTATGTTGTAAAGCGAGGGTGAAAAAATGATCCGTGCTGAACTAAATTTGTTTTTAAACGAGAAAATATCTCTGGATATCTAACAAGAAAAAAATTAAAATGATAATATAGATTTCATAGCTATAATAGCTTACTTACCTTTGAAAATATATAATATTTTTTATAATTTTCATACGCTGCCATTATTGGGGGAAATTGATGAGTATCAATTAAATAAAAATACCACAAGAACGAAAATAAACTGCTCTATAAACAAAAGTCGATCCACAAACAGATGAGATGGACAAATATTTGACATTTATTTTTGTTGATTTTCATAAACAATATCCATGGCCTGCTATTAAATTATGCATTTGATTTACGAAAATTCGTCATTTATTTGCGTGTTTCTGAGAAAAATTGCATACTATTATATATTTTTGAAAAGGTAAAAAAAATATAATCTATAAATATACAGGGTGTTCCATTTAAAAAAAAACATAAGTTTGCCTTATAATTCAAAAATAGTAAATATGTAACAAACATTATTTACACCACTGTATTCTACGAATAAGTTAAAGGATAACGGATTACGGGGGGGGGTCCTAAAAGGCAACATTTTCAAAAATGCCCTGTATCTTAAAAACTAAGAGGGCTATGAAAATTTTGTTAAGAAAAAGTAGCACAGTTCCGCGAAAACCGCAACCCTCTATCTCTCTCTAAAAGTACCCAAAATGGGACACCCTGTACTTGTCGATAGTTTCGATAATTTGTGATTTGGCGATTAACTAACCACTCTAAGATTTTAGAAAAGCTAGGGAGCAGGGAGATATATAAATTATTGATGTCAAAAAGATAAGGATAGGTTGAATAAATATGTTGAAGGGGCCTTTAACCTATTTGCTTGTATTTTGATAAATGTCATCGGTATGCCGTTGATCCCTATTGATGGTTTAGGTTTTTGAGCACTGACGCAATGTAGGATATCTTCTTCTGTGACGGGTACAAGAAAGAAGGTATCAATGAAATTCATTTTCATGTTCGTGTGGAAATCATGACAAGTTTTTTCACTTAAGTTTGGTTTTGTGTGATTAGCGATATTAACGAGATTTTTTTTTGAACTTCTGCCACTTCGAATGCCTTTTCAATTATAGTGCAATTTTTATTTATCATTATTTTGTTATCCAGTCTTTGAAAGAATTTTTGTGATGAAAGGCCTTCTTTTTCGAAAGAAAAGCTTTCGATAAGCATGAATTGATTATGCTGTGGAACATTTCATACGCCTCATCTGTGTCCGTTAGGCTGTAGAGTGACTGGAGGTCAGAGGAATCAAAAAGTTCGCGAATTTTTTAAAATTCGTTTCGCTTTATGATCTTATGATTTTGAAGGTATGCTCGTCAGTAGACCTATGGTCCTTTGAGAGGTACAAAAATTGTGCACTATGATCAGAAAGTCCTAAATCAACTATTGATCTATTAAATGGTCTATGTGATTTTATCAAGATATTGTCTATTGTGGTGGAGGAAATTGTTGTTTTTCGTGTCGGTTTGGTAATGGTTATAGTGAGATCTAGCATTTATAGCACATCTTTAAAATCACTCAAATTTCTACTAGGGACATTGAAGTTCAGGTTGAAATCCCCGCGGATGACATAGTGATAATTCATATATTCTTAATACAATTCATTGATTATGTCGTAGAAAAGGTTTAAAACAGTTTCGAACTTACCCAATGGACTTCTGTATATGCAGATAACAATCGTTTTCAGGAAATTATTACTCGATATCGTAAATTCAATATCTTTCTCGATGGGACGAGCTCTAATTGGTTGGATATTTGCGAAGTGCGAGTGAATTTTATTGTGAATAAAAATTATTGCACCACCATGTGTGCGTGTGTTTTACGGCAAAAAGAAGAATTGGCTAAATAGTTGAAAGTATGCTATCTTATCATCATGTTTACTTCGTCTAATTTATTACGGAGTGACTGTATATTAAGATGCATGAGGACGAGAGGTGAAGTAGTGTTATGAGAGTTGGCACACGATTGCCATTGTCTCTTAGAATTGTTTCGTAGTGTGCAGGTTCTCGTTCCATTGTTATCACCGTCTGAAGAACCCTGCCCTTGTTGAGATGGTGCCAAAAGTTTTAAATCTAACTAAAACTGCATAACTTCAAAAGTACCAGCACCAATAGAATTAATATTATTTTGAATTTTTCAGGGCACCAACGTATAACGTCGGTCTAATCTATTCTAAAAAATATTTATAAATTATAATGATTACAAAATATATCACTACTTTTGAAATAATTATAATTGCCATTAAAAATTGATCAAGTATAGAAATAAAATGGGGTACGGAATAATTAAATATGTATGTACATAGCTAAGTAAAATAACCAGAAATATACTTAGAAAAATTGATCGGTATTGACGTATATTTACAGCAAGGAAAGTTTTGGAAGAAAAATCTCGCTATTGTCTGTATTAATAAAATAAATATTGGTTTTCATTGATTTCTATTGCTGTTAGACATAACAGCTGTTTCTTTCCACCGCATCCATTTATTTTGTTTCTAACACGTCATCACATGCCCTGTGGTTGATCGAGTTTAAAAAATCCTTCACATATAAAAGTTCAGGAAAGTTTGGTCTGTCGAGCTAGCTGGCCATAAGAGTATAGTTCCTTTCCGATAAATTTATTAGTATTCCATATTCAAATGATCATTAACTTGTATGGAAAAGTATACCTACCTACAGGACATGTAATAATGTGAAATATCATATTCCTACGTGTTCAATTTAGTAAATTAATCTCTATTCATAGTACCTAATTCGTAATAATTGGGTGCTTCAATTTCTATCGGGAAGTAAAAAAATGGTTTTAATTTTTTTCTTTAAAGATTACGCGCCCTGTAGCGGTAGAGCAGAGACTGACAAGTTATTTCCAACAATTTCTATTTGCCATATTTTCCAGAGATACTATCGGAGGATCATCTTATTGGTCCAATCAGGATAATAATTCATTAAGTGATTTATTACTATTACCGCAAGATGAATACTATATATACTTTACGTACGACGATAACAATAAATATTAAGATCAAAATCATAAAAAATATTAGTAGCGTGAGTTAGATATAATAATTCACTAGTGAGTTATATAACTCATAATGTTTTTTTATGGATAATAATAATTGCTCAAAGGCATTTGAATGATAAATATATAATTTAATATGAGTAGATAAAATAATATTTTTCAAAGACCTCAGGAATTAATTTTCTTGAAGCAAGATTTTAGAAGAATTCATAAGAAAATCTATTTGTTTATTTTTATCTATTTGCGATGGCTATAGTTTATGATACAAACTTTTGTAGGATCTGAACTTCAAATAATCCAGGAAAGGGAGAGGAAGTTTCTTTCAGGTGTATTTAATTCCAGTACTTGATGTTCAAATAAATCTTGAGTACCTAAAAAAGCGTTTGTAATTATATTATATAAATTATGTTGTCGATTTAATGAGGTCGGTATGGAGAAAATAGGAACCAAATAAGAGAGAGTTGCCATCAGTTATCATATCGCCAATACAGTAGTCACGAACATCTTCAGTGGATACACACCATAATAAATGATAAGTAAATTGCTTAGTAATCTCGACTATTATTTCATTTTATAAATAATTCTATCACTTCTCCTGGTAGAGAATATACTTCTTGTATGCGGTAGTATTGAAGCAATTACAGGTTAAGTTATAAATATTATCAGTGACTACAAGGCATGTAATAATCTCACAAGACTTAATTGAAAATCTAATTATGTATTGTAATGTATTGGTGTAGGTGTATCATTATGTTTTATCATACGTGTATATCTTATCTTTTAGTATATGAGTGTGGTAAAGGTTATTCATGTAAACTAATATGCCATCGACATAGACAAGGGTTGATGTATAAAACATAAATTTTCTATGACTGCTTGTTGAGCACTCATTAGTAATTTAAATAAACACTACTCGTGGAAAAGGATTAATGATAAATATTGCATATGCAGATAATGTGAGTACAAACTGTGATATAATTAACTTAATAAATATTTTTTACAATAAACTGGACCGATGTTATTAGTTGGTGTGCTGAAAAATACAAAATAATATTAATTCTATTGGTGCTCGTACTTTTGAAGTTGTGAAGTTGCAGTTAGATTGAAAACTTATGGCACCAACTTCACAAGTACCAGCTCCAATAGAATTAATATTATTTTGTACCAACTAATAACGTCGGTCCAATTTTTTGTAAAAAATATTTATTTCACACTTTTGACATTAGTCACAAAAATCGTCGAACATTCACCAATACCCAAAAAGATATTACTTGTCTTATTACCCACGTACCCACGTGCTTGTAATTATTAAAACTATTAATGTTAATATATTTAAATATTTTTATTTTTACTTGGGCTGTTTATTATTTAAGGATCTCAAAACATCCTGGCGGAAATACGCATACAGATTTTACCATTTGACCACAGCTGTAACTCGAAAACCGTAACTGTAAGGAAAAAATGTTCCGTATAAATGTTGCTACAAATAATCTGCTCTTTCATGTAGTTCCCTCAGATTTTAAATCCCCCCGCCACATAGAGAAAATACACATATTTGAGATAGTAACATCGCCGTAATGCTTTGATGAAAAAAATTTCAATTTAAACGTTTCAGGATATTGTCCTGTCTCCAATACCTAATATCACCACACATTTTCGATTTTCGAGAAAAATTGGCCCTCATTTACCCCCTTCGAGGATGTTTTTTGAAGAGAAGGAGATTTCGGATTTGAGCAAGGTTATAAGCGACCATACTTATTACAAATTTGATTACATTGATAGGATCATACTGGAATCAACACAAATTGCACACTTTAAAGTTTGTTATATATTCTGATGTCCTTAAAAAATTGGAGAAAACCTTTTTAGCCGGTATTGGAGGTGAAACTATCTTTAATATTTAGTGATAGTTTGTCGTTTTCTCTGTATGTTTGGAGAGATTGGTATTCGTGAGCATGTGGATAATGCTGTTGTGGTTATTGCAGCCAGGACACACGTTTGGAGGGTCCTTGGAGATATAGTGGATATGGGTAAAATTCGTGTGGCCAATTCGTATTCTATTTAGGCAGGATTCTTTCTTCTCTCTTCTATTCAGCATAACTTTAGGAGTATTGGCTAGAGTGGTTATCATTTTGTGATTATCATTTAATAGAAAAAGTATTATCGAAATAACACAAACCCGATGCTCTTTTAGTTTTCCACAACTAACTTAACTGAATCTATTTATAACAATAATTTGAAGTTGTGCAGGAGAAAAAGTGTCAGCCATAGATACTCTTAAGTACCTAAATAAAGCACTTATTATCGCTCGAAAGGTATACAAGATCTTGAGGGTAAAGTATTGTAACGTGAGAACTCACCCAAATAATAAAAGACACTCACACACACACACAAAAATATCTGGAGCCCTGGAAGCGTCTCGATTGCTCAACTCAAAGAACAGTTGGTGGAGCGGGATTGTGACGATTTCGGTAATAAAGCGACCCCCCAGAAACGGTTAAGGGACACTCTCTGATTGATAATGGAGAAGATCCTGATATGTTCGAGTTCCACTCTCCGAAAGAAATTTCTAGAAATAATAATGAAAAATTCGATGAAGTCTCTAAAAATTTTGAAGAAATTTCTAGAAATTATAATGAACAATTCGATGAAGTCTCGAAAAAGTTTGAAGAAATTTCAAGAGATAACAATGAAAAATTCGAAGAAATTTCTTGAAATAATAACGAAAGATTCAATGAAGCAGCCAGAATATTTGCGGTGCAATTCGATGAAGTCTCGAAAAGGTTCGAAGAAATTTCTAGAAAAAGTGACGAAAAATTTGAGGAAGTAACCAGGATGAAGTCTCGAACATTTTGAAAAAATTTCAAGAATAGTTGACGAAAAATTTGTCACGACAGGGAAGAACAAGGAGCTACTGCAACAGAAAATGAAGACATTGGAAATGACAGTTGAGAATGGTCACTGCAGTATACAAAAAGATGAAAATGCGAGCCAGACATTCAAAGGCAAGGATATAGGGGACTTAGCTGCAGGCAGTATGAAAGTTAAGCTGCCAAACTTTGATTTAAAGTGCTCCTGGTCAACCTATCGAAAGCAATTTGAAGCAGTAGCAATGGCTAACCAGTGGACCGAAGATCAGAAAGCTGCTTTAGGAGGTGATGCAGCAGACATCCTAAGGTCTATTCCAGCTGGCCAAGCAAACTACCATGTCTTGCTTTCTAAATTAGAGAATCGGTATGGAGTCAGTCATCTCCAGCAAGTATACAAAGCACAACTGCGATTTCGGGTGCAACGTGCAAATGAGAGTCTGCAAGAGTTTGAAGGAGAGGTAGCTCGTATTGTGCGACTAGCATATCCTACAGCTGCCGATAGCTACCTTGATGAAATTGCGGTGGACAGATTTGTAAATGGATTAAGAGAGAGCGAGCTGCAGAAGGCGTTGACGCAGACCAGACCAAAATTGCTAGAAGAAGCTGTTGCTTTGAAGCATGAAGCCGCTAGCCAAACTTGCCGAGGGCACCGTATAAGAGCAATGGAAGAAGAGGACCAATCCAACAGAGAGTCCATGTTAGACATAATAAGGAAGCTAGTTACGGGAGCGCAATCAAAGAAGAGAGAGCCAAGGTGTTGGAACTGTGGAGAGCTAGAACACGTACGCCGCAGTTGTAAGAAGAAGGTTTCACAATCGGAAAACTAGAATGAGTCAAGATGAGGGGGCAATCGTCGACATACAGAAATAGTGCCCCAGTAATTACGGTCAATGTGTCATCTTCTGGCGGAGCCTTGAGTTTATACATCGATGGTCGAATCAATGGAGAAGACAGAACACTCCTAATAGACACCGGTGCAACAAGAACAATAGCCTGGCCAGAGCTCATCACAGATCATTCCCGGATACTACCAACAAATGTCCATCTCAGAACAGCGACTGAAGAGAAAGTAAAACAGATGGTGAAGCGAGCATGACCATTAGCATTGGCAAGATCACCATCATGCACTGAAGAGCCCAAGGAATGAAGTCAGGAATTACGACATCAAGAAGTTGGGTCTTCCGAAAATAGGCTGCGGGTTGGACGGGCTAGATTGGAAGATTGTAAGGAGCATGATCGAATACTTCCAGGACGCTGGCGTGCAAATTACCGTGTGTTGCTTCAATCCAAAAGGAGTGTACTCGGGAAAGACGTTAGACTGTTACTTCTCCAACAAGGGTGTTTGCCTGGTAGGAACCAAGTGCAGATTCCGCCATGGAACGGAAATCCAGCAAGGTACTACCAAGGATGATTTTGATCGGGACAATCAGATGCTAAGGAGGGGGCAGTGTAACGTGAGAACTCACCAAAAAATAAAAGACACTCACACACACACAAATATCCGGAGCCCTGGAAGCATCTCGATTGCTCTTGAAGGAGAATTTTCGTAATAACATCCTGGGAATCCAGAAACATGGAGAATATACAGATTTGGTCTACTCTCGAAGGAATATATTGGGAAATACATCCAGAACAACATATTAGAAAGGACGAGAAGCTTCGAGATAGGAGGTTAAGTGGATATAAACACACGGACCACGGAAGTATATAAGTTAGTGATATATAGTCAGTCATAGATCACAGTCGGTCATAGATCATAGACAAAGTCGTATATAGTCAGAGAAATAGGTGTGAATATAAATGTGTATATAGTCGTGTAGTTATTAGTGAAATAAATAAGTGAAAATAAATCGAACCCAGTTTTAATATAAATTCCCGTTACAGTATTATACAAACCTTATATTGTCCTTTGTTTGAATAATAATAACAAGTAGTTCGTTATTAAAATGAAAGATGTGAAGATTTATACTGTACAGTATGTTATAATATAAATGACTTTATTACATAATCGCTGGTAGGTGCAATATTGCAGAACCTTCTAACACATATGCTTTAATTTCATTCGGAATACACATCACAGATGAGTCAAGTGTTTTCGTCGATTCTGTTCTCGCTTTTAGCTCCAATTAGCAAAGCAAGACCATTACCGATCTGGTCTTGGTCTTGGTCTCACACACTTTTTTTTATTCTTGGTCTTGCATCAGATCCTTAATCTTGGTCTTGGGTCTTGCTCTTGCATAGACGGTCTTGGTCTTGTTGCAAGACTCCGCTAAACTCATGTAAAAATTTGGCACTTTATAAGTGTGAAAAATTCGCGCGATTATAAACCGTACTTAACTACTAATATCAAATAAAGAAGAACCCTGCAATATGCATCGGAAGTATGAAATTGATATACTTATCAGATTGCATATAATTATATTAACATTTGAAAAGCATAATTATCGATCATAAACAAAGTTCGGTCATTGTGCAGAACAAACAATCCTAGTATTGTCATAGTCCAAACCATTCTAGAATAAATATTGACAATAAAAATGGGTGCGCAAAATTAATTTAGAGCAAGGGTGATACCTAATTATTATTCACCATGAGAATCGAATTTAACAAGCGCGAAGTTATCTGTGCTATATTTCCGATATTTTTATTTATAATGATTTCCCTTGCCCTGCTTGATGCTTGCGCATTATCAAAACTGATTCTAAAATGGTCTTTCTCAGAGTGGCCATTGAATGAAAAAGATCAAAAGTATTTCTGGTTTATAGATATAGTTTGTAGCTTCGACTTTATTATAAAGCTTCTTCCAAAAAAATAATAAAAATTAAAAATCGAAAAGACTGTTTCAAAATAAGGGCAATCTAAACTTTAAAAAGTGGCTGTTGGATAAATATCATCAAATATCAATCAATCAATCAATATCAAATATTTCAGATTTATAGATGATTTGTAAATACAACTTTGGTTTAAAACATTCTGCGCAATAGAAAAAATAATAAAAATAAAAAGCCTTGTAGTTTAACTTTCCCTAAATATTAGCAGTTGGGATTTTTCTAAATTAGCTCGTTAAGGAAAATCCTAGCATAGAAATTTTGAAATTACTGTATGTGATCGATAATATAGGAGTTCAACGGTTAAATTAATTAGGTAATTTACCAGCGTTTTTTCTCTAATCGTTGACTAAAAAAGTTGTACCCTACAAATTTGCTGATTAGTTACAGATCTGCCAGAGTCTTGCAAGTCTCGCAAGTCTTGCAGCAAGAACAGGACCAGGTTAGTCTCGGTATTGGTCTTGCATCTCAGTATTGGTCTTGGGTATTGGTCTTACAAGACCAAAACCAAGATTGCACAACCTGTCTCGCAACATTAGTAGCTCCAATTTATGTATCAAAAGTTGAAGGCGATGCACGTTATCAAAATGTAAGATGTAAATAATTCTACTGTGAAATATGTTATTACCTACTTATATACTGTTGTCATTTATATTTTATGTAAAATCCCACTAAATATGAAAATCTACCGATTGGCTTATGCGACCATTAATTTCTTTCAAAATAAACAAAAGTGATCTCATAACATTTTTCGCAAGAGGAACAGTTTAGCTAGAATATCTATTATAAATAGGTAGAGAATATGAGAATTATTAAGTTTATCAATTAGTAGTTTTCGCGCTGTATTTAGCCAAACAAGTTTTTTAGCTATTGTGCAGTAACTGTTGCAATTATAGTGGCATCTTGTGCCACAGGTGCATAAAACATAAAAATCCGTTCTATAGATAATCTTAGCATAGACAGACGGATAGACAGACAGAACAATTATTGTTGAAAATATTTTTTTTACCCAGGGAACCCTGAAAGTGAATGTTTATTAAAAACCAGACATCGAAAATTCTACATGATTATTATATTTTCCATACCTATATAGCTACAGTATATTTCACGAATGAGGGTGATAGCCGATTGCTTATAATCATTCAAGACCTACCTACATCATGCTAAACTTCTCATCGAATCTCATTATCATGAAATTCACTACTACGTTTGTCGATCTACGCTACAACATCCGTTTTTCAAGATTATTTCCTTCAATACCATGATAGGGCGCTACTCGTATGTACAAAGGTAACGTAATATTTATTTCATTGGCCTCAAAAAGACAAAGTGACATTTCAGATAATTCAGATGAAATGATTTATATCTTATAGCTCAAGCAATAAGTTTGTATTTTATGTTTGTTAATAATGAATCTTTCACATTATTGCTTATTTACTTATTTAATCAATCGAAATTGTTTTCTCTCTAATTATATGAATTTCCTTTAAGCGTCACGCCACTGATTAAATTTAATCCATTTCTCGTGTTCTAAATGCAAACGCCAGGATCATTCGTGAAATAAACTGTATTTAGTCTTGTGGTAGGAGAGTGAACAATAAAATTTAGAAATTTGTCAAAAACCATACCTACTTCAACATTAGTAGGTACCCACCAAAAGAATAAATAAAATATTATGATTTTGAGTGTACAGTTTAAATAATAGTAATAATTCTCTTCAGCGCAATAAATTACATTTTTCGCAAGACCGTTTAACCAGAATATGAATAAACAGGGGGTAAAAAGTATGAATTTGAATGAATCTATTTGAGCATTACTTTTGTAACTTTTTTTTCTCAGAGATGCGCCACTAGAAAAATCTTTACGATCGTTTTCATTCTTGAGCAAAACACATTTTTTTGACAATTGCATTATAACTGTTGCAAGCAAGGTATCCATCTTGTGGCACAAACGAGCCATCACGGTCTCCAATTAAAGAAATGTTCAATCGGTCAATACGCTCCTCAGACAACCTTGCAGAGATAGACGGACAGACAGATCAATAGATACAATCATGTTTTTTGAACCCAGATGTTTCTGAAAATTAAACGTTTCTTGAAAACTGGCCACTGGCTACTTGTGGTAACAGTAGAAAAGTATAAATGTTACGTCTAGCATTTGATGGCTATTGAGCCATTTTTTCACGTACCACTCCCATCCATTTTTGACCGACTTTATTAATGTCTTCTTTCTGGCCTACTTCGGCAGATCGAAGAAGGTATAAAATTTATCTTTATGTCTTAAAAAAAGAGATGTTTGCTTTTTTATTTTTCTATGGCTGTTCGCGCATTTAGTAAACGTACTGCGATTTAAAAGATTTATCATTTGAAAGAGGAGAGTTGAGAAATGGTCACATACTTACAAAAGCTCAATTCTGAAATCCTCTTCCTTTCAAAAACTGCCCCCGACAGGGTTGGAGTTGGTAATTTTTCTCGAAAATTGAAAATCTGAGACGGCAGGACTTAAACATGAGACCATATCCGGAAACATTTAAATTATTTTTTTTTAAATAGTTACGGTTCTCGAGTAACAGCAATGGTAAAGTCTGAAATATGTGATGTGTGTATTTACACAATGAGGAAGGTACTGTTTTTTTAGAAAATTGAAAATATGAAACGGCCAAATTAAAGAAGAGATTATATGTAGGTAGCAACATTTATTCAACATTTTTTCAAAACAGTTACGGTTTTCGAGTTACAGCAGTAAAGTGTGAACTATGTATATATACGACGCGATGTTTTTGGTTTTCTGTATAATAACAATTAAGTACAAGCTAATCCTATACATGCGAAAGAGGATAATTACTATCTTCTTTATTAGATGGGTAGGTATTGGTGAACGTTCAATAATTTTCATGACTAATATTACACGCCAAATTGTGAAATTAATTGGAATGGGGATTGCTTTCACCCAAAAAACTCCCCTTCAAGTAGATAGGTAAGTTTTTATTATGTAATCAAGCAGTGAGATCTTAACCTAACCTCTCACATGTTTTAAATAAGTATGAAAAACTTTCTTTTGATTATAATCATGTAGTCAATTTAACATACATTCTAGGCTTAGCAAACTAGCTAATATCCTCAACTCTCGAGGCCATCGATTCCTGGATTATCAGAACCACAAACACTTTCCTACCAGCTTTTTTTATAAGTTTTTTCTGTTTTTTCCTCAGATGAGCCTTGAAAAGATGGTCCGGATCTTTAGAAGAATAATTTAGAAAAGTTAGAGCCATTTCTGCAGTGCAGTCTAGTTCTAGAGACTTTGAAGCCTAAAGATTTGACTCGGTATTGGAAATCGTATTCCTAAGGTGTGAACGCACAAGGCAGAACTACGTGACACAGAACGATACTGCAAAATTATTCTACTTTTTTCATGCTTACTTTTGCTCTAATCTAGGCTTTCGGCAGAGTGATTATGTAACTTGCAATCGCAACGCGACTGCCAAGCATTTTGCGATCGTCGCTCATCAATTTTGCAACAGTGCTGCGTCTACCGAACGACTGGTGAGCTATAATTACATTGAATTCTGTATAGAACGTCAAGATATCGTATTACTTGCAACTGCGACTGTGTAGCGAAACAATTTGCGACTATCGCTATATGACAGATTCAGATGACCCTAACCTAACTTTTTATAATCTGTGCAGATTTGGGATTTATTCTTTTACTTGTGTCATTTAGTTTTTGTGTTTATCTTCGTTCTTCGTTTGATGGATGTTGTTTTGGAGTGAAAGAAATGGCTCGCGCTGTGATGTTGAGAGATGCCCTAGATTTAGAGGATGCAAGAGATGAAAGACTTATTAGTCTTCGTTTACGAAGCAACCTGCGGCGTCAGGCCCATCCTTTGGATATTTCAGACAATAGCCTCACAAATCTATAAGAAATATTATTTATAAGCGTATATACACATGCATATTCATATACCTACCTATTTTGATTACGTTTTCATATTTAATTTACCTAAAATTATATTCTATATATTCTATATTTTGTATAATCTTTAGCAAAGAGTAATAATAAAGAATCTTTATCTCAACAAAAATTTAAATGATAATGTTATTTCCGTCACAACAAATAGGTTAATTACGTATGTATTTGTTTTTATTATTTTGTTCCACTGATTGCTACTAAGCTGCTAGTAGTGCTGTATTTGACAGCGACTGCTTGGCCAGCGATCGCTTTACATAATACGATTTTATTTTGCGACTAGCCGTTAACAACTACAAAGCGACTGCAATGCCGTAGCGACTGGGACACGGAATTTTACATGATAACCATGCCGCTTCCTCACATAGCAAACAGATTTTAAGGAGATCGATATCAATATCATTCATAGTGTTCAGAAGTTGCCGAATTTGACAGTAGCTGACAGATAAATTTTCTGCATACTGTCGCTCCGTTGCTGTTCAGTCGTCTGTCGTGTCTGTACGTTATAGATAAAGAAAAAAATAAAATGGGCGGTCTTTATTACAAGCACAGAATCCAGAACATCAATTCTAAGAATTTATGTCTGTCTGTTTGTATGTTTGTACGTGCATCACGCCAAAACAACTGCATGGAATTGAATACAGTTTTCACTAATATATTACTAGAGGACTAACTTCAAATATAGGCTCCATTTTATCGCATCTGTCTTTCTGTATGTTTGTATACGTTTCACGCAAAAATTACTACATGGAATTGAATGCAATATACTACTACGATATACTACTAGAAGTCTAACTGAAAACATAGGTTCCATTTTACTGCGTCTGTCTATATGTTCATACACGCAAAAACTACCACATGGAACTAAATGAAGTTTTACATGCGTACGAAGTCACGGGCAAAAGCTAGTAATAAATAAATACGAGTCGTGACGGGTATTTCCGTTGCAATGTAGTTCCTCCCAGTGTGTTGTGTTTGCACCTTTGAAATTTCCTCTGGTAGAGTACGGATATAGTGCACACGCTTCACGCATCACGTGAGCGGTAAAGAAATACGGTGGGTATAGATGAAGTTGACCATCCCAATAGGTTTATACAAGTTATTTCTTATCCGTTTGCCTATCGCGTCTAAAGTGGTGGCAAAGATTAAATCTTTGGTGGTGGTAAATATTTCATCTGAAAGGAGAAACATATGTAGATATAAACATGGGTCAAAGAAAGATTACTCATGGGTCTTCACTATTCTAATTCTTAATAATTATTTTTTGCTATTTTAGATAGATATTGATATGGGCTGAACGATATTTTATTTCCTTTTCTTATTACCACCTGCTTCTTATTTTTAGACGAAACTCCTGTATATTTAAAAGCACAGATTTGAGTTGATTTGACATATTTGCTACAGTGTCCCATGTCTACATGTCCCAGTCTCGACATTATTAAGATCGAATGAACTGTATATTTATCTTTTATCATTTCCATGTCAATATTCCGTTTCTTATTTAATTGATTGTTATTGTTATTTGTTTCATTATAGAACAACTTTTGCTGATCCTTTTTGCTTAAGATAGAAATATTGTAAGAAGAAATAATGTTCTGATGCGAGCTCGTAGTGATAACTCCACCATCTTTGATTGTATCAAAAGTAGATGAGCTTACAATATTTCCTAATGCGATTTATTAAAGGATATGCTTGGAGGAAAGCGATATAAATATATTCTTCGGCATCAGCTTCTTGGTGGCCATTATAGCCAGTTGAACATGACCATTTGAAAACAAAAACATCTACGTAGTAATAAATATCTGGATATTTCCAAGATCGATTATATTATGGATTTCATTATATCATTCATCAGGAAAAAACTTTTTTGCAAAATTTTTAGAAACTCTGTAAAAGATGAGGTCCATAATACGCTGAGTGAAGTAGGCCTCAATGCCAAAAATTATAAAATCCCTACATACTTTTGTTCTTTTATAATATACAGACGTACTAGTACTAATAAATCACGTCTACATTGGTCTTCTTAACTTAAAAAGCCGAAGCGAAACAATATTCCTTGTGCTTCTGCAGGATACCTATATGATAAAGGAAAGGGGCAATTTGAAAATTGGTGTTATCACAGAACTTATCTCCCAAACCAGTTGGAAAATATTTTCAATATGCGCATTGTGTGCAGTTATCAAACAAATGCAAGAATAGACCTTAGCTATTATAATATTATGCACGGCCGCTATATCTAAATAGAGTGCAACGGCCATTCGTTGAATAGCTGACATAAAAGTTCTCTTTCTCTTTGGCTGATAATTTTTAGATATCGAAATAGAAGAAGAAGGTTTTGTGTGTCGGTCGATGAGGCGTGCTGCTCTTGTAATGTAATGATGAAAGATACAGCGGAATGTGGGTGGTTATGGGTATTGGCAACCTCTATTGTTGTGGTTGTTCAGCGCGCACCATTGGGAGGAACCCGTTTATACACACTCTTTGTTTTTTTTGGTGAGTTTTCCAGTTCAATCTATTCTATCCTATTCTCTCTCTCGACACGTGAGAGATCGATCTGTGGGTAAGAAGAGTGTTGTTTCTGAGATTTCGCAAGTCATGCTGTGGCACAGTGCAATAGTAATGATGGTGGTTTCATTCGAGCAGATATAGAATTACTATTATTATCATCATTATTATTTATTGTCTTGGTACTTAAGAGGTTGCGTATCACAGATAAATTTTATTTGGACAGTTTAGATAATCATAGTACATTTGCTACCAGGGAAGAGTAAAGATGATTCCAGACATAATCTAGAGTCTTTCCCAGACTATATTTTAAATATTTCTTGATAAGTCAGAAGCCCTCTTACCATGTAAGTATAACGGTTTATCAAAAATAAGTATACTCTGTATTTCTATTTTTATATTCCTTTATCTACAGCTGTTCTTTTAGTCAAACTCCTAAAATAAATAAACAGTCCTAAAATATTCATCATAGAACTTTAGGAATAAAACGGACAAGGAAAATGGTTGATCAGTTTAAGTCTCTCGCTCTATCGCTAGAGGACGCACTATTTGGAAGAAGTTAACCGTTTTTCTCTAAAATATTCCTAATTATAGTAAGTCTTGAATAAGTAAACAGGAATAAGACGTAAATGTTAAGAACTTGTATCTTACCTTTTCAAATAATGAGTGGTGCAGATTAGGAAGTGCTAATAAAGAAATACCTTGGTAGGTACATCTTTGGTTTGGCTGAACAAATTTCAATTGAATTACCTTTATGGGGAAGAGCGTAGATAAGCCAATCTCATATCTTATAAGGTAATACAATCAAGTTCCAATTGCCGTAGGTAAATAACACCTTCGAATGAAAAATAATAAAACTTCTTTTTGTTGAGAATCTCATATGAAAAACACCAGACGATTTTGCGTAACTATGAAAACAGATTTAATTCTATACAAATTTGTGTCAACCGCATGTCGATATCGTTTGTCTAACTCGAGATATAATTATTATTATTTGCGCACACTGTATTATGAATTGAATAAGTAAAAACATTATATTTCAGCTGGATGGACGTTTTTTTAGATTTATTTGACCAACCACGCAGCATGACATGATAAAATACGTTAAAAACGCAATAAATAGCACATCAATCGATGAACAAGGAAGCAGCTGTTAGGTCTACCAGCAATAAAAGACTACCAGTCGTATTCATAAAAACATATTGGAGAGTTAAAAGCTTGTTATAAGGAGATAATCGAAAAAATTCAAGTATTCTTAAAAGTTCAATAGCATTATAACGCTCTCATGGCAATATAAGTTCGACCCTAACAGAATCTAATTCTGTGACCTTCTATAAACCTATTATAAACCTCTGATATTGAAAATTGTAAAATATAAGACGTTACCTGATTTTTGATTGACTGTTCATCAAGAGGTTATATTTTCAGATAGAAATTTTAAAAACTGTCCTATTTTAATTAAAAAAAAAGAACTTTAATGTTTTCTTTACGATGGTGTCCCTTTTAAAATTGGAATTAAATCGAGTTGTTATATAGTTGAGGCGATTGGCTGATTTACGCTCTTCAGCATGAGACTAATTTCTTTGAACTCTCACCACCATCCTTTAATTAAAAAAGAAAAGAAACTATTTAATAATATTTGTTCAGATTTCAGGAGTTTCTTATATTCTACTTATTGAAAAACTACAATTGGACACATTTTAGAAAAACATATTAATCAGCTTTTATTCAAGGATTGCGCTCTCTATCGGTTAAGCTATAGGCTCAAAAGTAACTTCCAGCAATTTTTCCAGACAACTTTTTCCCAAAGTTGTATGATGAATATTTCCTGAGATTAAGTAGCTGCAAAATTTGCTTATTAGTCCACCCAATAATTGTTTTACATGAAAATTAACTTTTCACATAAATTATGTCATAGGGATAGAACGGCAGATTTTTTCAAAAAACCTCGTACAATTTACGCCTTAGATAAGATATTGCATAAAATGGCTTTGAGAGTCTACGACTATCATTGCTATTTTTACAATAGCAAACAGATATCATTCAGCAAAATTGGCTGAATTGTATTACACAGAATTCCTGGAAGAAACCGTTTACATGTATAAAATAATTCATACAAACCAATCTTTTTGAATTCACCGTTCACTGAACCGTGAGTAGTATTCTTACCGACGTCATTGGTTAGCAGCGAACTTAGCATCGTATAAAAACAGATTTGGTAAGCAACCGAAAATAGTCGGGTCGTACAAAAATAATATTTTCACAACACCTGCCTGGAAAGTTCAACTTTCGAGAACTGATTATCCTGGCGAAAACAGGTACTCGATATCCGTACCCCTGACGACTACATGCAATTTCAAGACACTAGTGCGTGAAGTATTTTATTCCGCGAGGATCATGAATTACTTCACCCTCTAAAGCGAAAAGGTTTTTTTTGAGACACCCTGTATAAATTAAAATTATGTTTTTGAAAAGGTCAAATGAAACCCTACAACTTATGTATTAATTTTTTTGTAATATTAAAAATAAAGAATTTACAGTGGGGGTGCGGACTATATATATGTGTATATATATATATATAAATAAAAAGATGTTCTTGGGGATGTATTCATATATTCAATAAAATTCTTTGATGTTTATTCTCTTCTTCAGGGCAAAAATCGGGAATTTAAAATAAATTAACCAAAAACAGGAAAGATTTCATAGCCATCAATTACATTTGTAATTGAAGAAGAAGAAGAGAATAAACATTCTCGAAAGCTCGGCTTCAATCAAAGAATTTTATTGAATATATGACTGCATCCCCAAGAACATCTTTTTATTTATTATAAAACCAGTCAAGAATACAAAATCTATATATATATATATATATATATATATATATATATATATATATATATAATTAAAGAAATATATTAGTTCATTAATGAATGAGATATAAAATATATAAATAGGATGAAGCTCTACACCTTTATGCTTTTATTTAGTCGGATACAACCACCCACTAGAAGCGGATCACGAGATTTCAAGCTTCATCAGCGCCACATAAGTGGAAGCTGTATCCAACTATACAAAAGCAACTGGAAGTAGTCAAAAACTTTGAGACAGCGCTGATGAAAGCTGTATCCGACTAAATAAAAGCATAAAAGAAAAAAGAGCTTCATCCTATTTATATATTTTATATCTCATTCATTAATGAACTAATAGATTTCTTTAATTATTATATACTTACGTTAAACGTAATTTTGCTCTCAATACCTAGGTGGCGCGAATTGTGTCCCACTGGTAGATAATGTCTCAAAGTTTTTGACTACTTCCAGTTGCTTTTGTATAGTTGGATACAGCTTCCACTTATGTGGCGCTGATAAAAGCTAACAAGCTTGAAATCACGTGATCCGCTTCTAGTGGGTGGTTGTATCCGACTAAATAAAAGCATAAAGGTGTAGAGCTTCATCCTATTTATATATATATATATATATATATATATATATATATATATATATATATATATATATATATATATATATATATACACAAATCACACCAATACGGATGATCACTTTTTACAAAATTAAAACCACATCTTATCGATTAGGTACTATGAGAATCTTACTGATTCTACATTACAGTTAACATTTTGTGTAAAAAAAATCACGAAATATGGCAGCGGTGATGTTTGATTCTGTGTTTTTTTCTTTTATTATTGAATTTTTGAACTTTCAAATTTTTTGTCTCTCAGGATGACATTGTTTTTGGAAAGTCCCATTAAATGGTCAGGTTAACATAAAATATAGAAACATAACTCCATACTTTGCTTGTCACTCATCAATCAAAAAGTTAGTTTTCCTGAAATAAGACATTTACAAACATTTGATATAGTTAATTTACAACTAATTTGTTCTCTCAAGAAAGTTCACGAGTAGATAGTTCAAAAATGAAATCGAATTTGAGAGAAAAATATAATGCTTTGTTGTTGCATTTTATGGCCAGAGGCAGAAAGACGATGGGATATTCAATCTATCGAGAGGCGGCCCACACGAATTGGATCATTGTTCTGTTCTTTTCTGGTGCGCCGCCTGAGCTCATTTTTGCGATACAGTTATCTGAGAAATTTGTAGATTGTTTCCGGTTCTATCACCGAAGATGTCTGCAATACGAGATACTTCTTGCGGAAGTTTACAATTAAGAAACGAACAAAAAACTAGAAAGCGAGTAACAAAAATGCTTACCTATGCTAGCCAGTTAATGTCGGCTTATATACCTACTACCTATGTTTCGAAAGCGTTGAAGTAAATAAAAAATAATTTATTTCCTCTGATTGAAAGTAACCAAATTATACGAGACTTATGGCCTCCAACTCGTCTAATATTTATTTATTTTCATTTTTCCATAAACAGCTATTCATCACTTTTCAGTATTGATTTCAACTGAATGTTCTGTTTTTTTATAAAGTGCACTGATTTAAATGATATTTTGCTCATTCATAAGAGGAATGCTGAGAAATATTTTCTCATCAATCTTTTTGGAATCGGAAAAGGCCCTCACCCGAAAAACACCAACCAAATCGAGTTGTAAGAGAATTCTTGCTTAAAATCGATTTTTTATGATACTGAACTGTTACTGTAGATCATCTCTCAAATAACTCTTATATTAATATAAATTTTATATTTCCTTTTTTAAATAGTTTTTATTGCTTTTGGTTATTTGGATAAGGTGTCCCGCAGTTCTTTGGCCTCATATGGGCTAGAGACTTGAAATTACGAATTCATACTTAGATCGTAAATATATCGCTACCTGTTACCTTAAGCTTAATACTGATCCAATAAAGTTTAATTATATTATCTTATTCTGACAAGAAGGAAATATTTCTTCGACATGGAACGACAATGTCGGACAATGAGTTCGTCACGCACGGGCATGAAACATCTAAGGCAGGTGGTTATGTCGCGTATATGCCAGACATCACTAATACTAGGCAATTAAAAATTTGATCCTTTTTTGTTATAGAACAGCTTATTTGTATTAAAAGTGATTTAGTTTATTCAGTGTAACCATATAACCGGTTTGTTAATCAATTAGTCGGTTAACGCCTTCAAATAAAAAAAAATGTGTGTGTATTAATTCAATGTTGGAATTGGATGGAAGTATGAACAGGTACCTGCATAATTACATATTATAACTGGTGTATACAGTGTGTTAGGTAAACATGAGGCAAAAATTCAAGGAGCTATTCCTTGGCCTATTCTAAGAATATTTTGTTCCATGATGTTTTTTTAAAAATCCATTCGTTTCGAATATACACGGGGAATAATATTTGCAACAATCACAACATTTTATTATCAAAGAGTACATGTAAAATTGCTCAATATACATCAAATGTTCGAAATTACTTCTTCCAGCCTAGATACAAGCATTCAATCTTCTCGTCATTGACTGGCGAACTCTTTCAAACACATCAGGGTCGTTTCTAATTGAGTTATACCCAGCAATTATCCAATTTTGCAAGTCGTCCAAATTCTCTACTGGAGTAGCGTAAACTAATGACTTCTGATATCCCAATATGTAATAATCCAGGGGATTCAAGTCTAGGGATCGAGCAGGCTATTCGTGTGGCCGACCTCGACCAATCCAGCGATCTCCGTATGTTGCTATCAAAAAATTGTGTTCACCCTGTATCTTCAAAATAGAGGGTAAAAAAATCATCATAGGACTAAATATTCTTAGACTAAGCCAAGGAATAACCCCTTAAATTTTTGCCGCATGTTTACCTAACACCCTGTGTATTTATTGAATATCCTAAATATAGGCAATAATTTGGTAAATAATTAAATTGTTTCATTACTCGTCTTCCTCGGCAGTCCCCTCGCAAGGCAACGCGAATCCAACGAGAGTATATTTCCCTAGTACAGCTCTCTGGAAGGGTGTGCCTTGATATTTATTTGGAGACATATTGGTGGTTCGGAATCCACGTTAAACTGTAGGTATGTAGGCAGAGAAGCCACCAACGCTCGAATACGAGTTCGGCACTCACAGAAGGAGAATAACTTATGAACTAAAAGATATTGTGACAAATTACTCGTCTCCACGTTATAACATACATATAGTAAACTAGAAGATTTACTCAATTTCTTCCATGAATAATACTTTTAGTATGAACTCATGATTCCACAAGAGATGTTTCTGCAAGTAAATTCGTTCAGTTTAATTTTGATACCGGTTTCTGTTTCATAATATTGAAATCTTCCCTTTTCCGGTATAAAAATTATTCTAAATGTGACATAGAATATGAGCTATCACTGTGATTAGTTTCATAAAGATCTATATTTCTCATGTAGTAACAGCACTTGGGGAAAACCCTTAACCTATTTTATATTTTCTTACAAATTATTTTATCTTATACATTGCATCGACTTTTGGAACCGGTTCTAGATTTCACTTTTCTGGCGCTGACCTAAGTATATATATCAGGAAGACTGTGTACTCAAATAGGTAAAATTTTAGGTGTCCAGTTCTCAGAAGATGTTTTTAGCGTACTCTCAAATATTTTACTTTAAAGTACTGAATATATTAATGACAGAATATACACTCCCCGGCAAAAAAATACGGCCACTAAAAACTGACCCCTTTTCAAAAGTTGGCTTCCTCGCGAACCGCTCATTTGATTTTGATGTTTTTTTTTTTGTTAAATTGTAGATTGATTTCTCGGTAACGAAATTTATTTTCCGAAATTTGTAACACCCTGTGGAGTGCAACAGCTATAACAGCTGTTGTCAACTGGAGTCACATTGAACCCCGATCTTTTCTTAACATTTTGGTTTTCGAATCACGACATTATCCCTGTTTTTACTGCAGATACACTTTTTTAAAGAGAATGCCTCGTACGAAGATGTGAAAACACAACAAATGAACATTGGAACGAAGTTTAATTAGAAAACTAAAAAAACATCAACATTTAAAAAAATAATAAATAAATTTTAAGAGGCTAATATCTAATGTAGCCTCTCCCACCAAAATCACAACATTTAGTCGATGTTGCATCGAATCAATAAGGTTTGTAACAAGTTCTTGTAAAGTAGCATCAATTTCTTCCAGAAGTGCAATTCGCAGATCATGATATCGGGTATAGCAGGTCGGCGTCGCATGCGTCTTTGAAGATGGTCCCAGAGTTGCTCAATTGGATTGAGATCATGACTGCAACATGGCCATTCATTCAATAGTCACTTTGTCCAAATATTCGTTAACTACTCGTGCCACTCGCGGATTATTGTACATTAATAAGAAGCCGTCTCCGATAAAATGAGAGTAGGGAACAACAGCATTCTGGAGAATTTCTTCGATATTTGGATACCCATTTAAGGCGCCGTTTTCAAAAAAGCTTAAATCTTTACGGGCATCCCTCGAAATTCCCGCCCACACCATCACAGAACCCCCATTGAATCCTACGCGTTCTGCAATTGTACAGTCCGCAAATCTTTCATTTTGACATCTCCAAACTCGCTCCTGGACGTCAGGCGATCGCAGGCAAAATTGCGACTCATTTGTGAAAAGAACTTTAGTCCATTGCGCAATAGCCCAACTCATAGTCGCACAAATTGAAGATGTGGTCGACGATGTCTTCGAAGCAGCTGGGGTCCTGTGAAGATAAGTCATTTTCTTCTAGTCTTCTTCGGATTGTACTCTCACTGACATCTATCCTACACACTGTTTGTAGAAGTTGTTGAGTCTGAACAGCTGTAGTTCTACGATTTCGTAAACCATTCAGGACAAATTGGATTATTGTTCGTGGTAACACAAGAGTATCGGACACATAACGGTGACTTCGGCCATCCTCAATTAAAGCCACAAGGCCACAATAGGAGCAACATCCGTCACAGGTAAAGGCAGTTTGTGATTTTATGTGAAGCTGCTATAGCTGTTGCACTCCACAGGGTGTTACAAATTTCGGGAAATAAACTTTGTTTCATTGTTGGACCCCGTATATGCTCAAATTCAAATCAGAATAAAAATGTTTAACATAGCATCGTTAGTGTGAAATCAATCTACATTTAATAGAAAAAAACAAATGAACGGTTCTCGAGAAAGCCAACTTTGAAATTGGGATCAGTTTTCAGTGGCTGGTGTTATTTTGCCGGGGAGTGTATATCAACTACAAGTCAATTAAACATTTATTAAGTACTAGTAGAATCTGGCGAACGTTGGCCTGCTTCAAACATCTACGTAATAATATTCTGTAAACTTTGGGCTAACAGTGTAGAGGGTCAAAAAGCACTGAAGTAGTTGTTACGAGGATATCTCTGCGTTCGTCTGTGATGTATAGACATAGACCGTCCTTGGTCACTAGTTACCGTCTCGAATATTTCGACAATTATGATATGGGCTTATATCTGGTTTCATTTGATGATCTGGGTATCGAACCACTAAGAAGTTCGTAGTTTGTACCTCTACGCTTACACTCATTATGTTGTTTTTTCTTTATTATTGAATCTTTTAATTTGTACCCAACAGGTCAAATTTTTGTTGTTCAGTTATCAACAGATGATTGTAGCGTATGCACCAATTCCGAAAAAAGCCCAACCTGCCTGTTGTGTTTGATTTTCAGGCCTGAATGAATAATTGAAAAAAAAAACGTTATAGTTATTGGATTAACCACCTACCTACTGGTAGCTTTTTCACATTACAATATTCGAAAAATTAGAAAGAAAAAACATTTAAATCATAAAGGTACGCTTCAATTTTCATAACAGGAGATTGGGTAGATATCTGATATAGTTGTTTACTAGGTTTACCTAAGTAAAGCAAGCATAACATCATCAAGAAATGTGAAACTATCAAATTATAATACTAGATATAATATTCAGGTGCTAATAAAGGGCTATATATATATGCAATATTTTAATTTGCATTCTATCTAATTGACACTAATATTCTGGCTTGCAGCGATAACTCCGATTTGATTTTGACCTGAATACGTTAATTACTAGATTTCTATCATCTATGGGCTTCTTATTAATGTACATATTTGTATTTAACTGAATCTATCTTAATTGCTATCATTAGAATATAGATAAATAACTACCAGTTTGCTAAGCTTACATTATTGTGTGTTATGCTTGTGGAACTCTGACAGTTTTTTGACCGACTTCAAAAAAAGGAGAAGGTAAGATTGCTTTTTTTATGGCTGTTCGCGCGTTTTGCATAGTAAACGTATTCCGATTTAGACGATTTTTGTTTTATTTGAAAGAGCAGAGTTGGAATATGGTCCCATATTGAGAAAAATCACATCCAAAATCTCCTTCCCTTCAAAAAACCCCAAAAAGGGTAGAGGGGCAATTTTTCTCGAAAATTGAAAATCCGAGACGACAGAATTAATGAAAATTCTATATCAGGAAATGTTTAAATTGGACATTTAAAAAAATAATCATACGTTAACGCGCTACAGTCTGAAATATGTGTTTCAGCTATGTGGAAGGGGCAAATTTTTCCGAAAATCGAAAATTCAATATTTGAAAATTAGAAAGGGGACCATATC
Organism: Crioceris asparagi; assembly: GCA_958507055.1. Lineage (NCBI taxonomy): Eukaryota > Metazoa > Arthropoda > Insecta > Coleoptera > Chrysomelidae > Crioceris > Crioceris asparagi. The sequence goes on along the minus strand of OY293829.1, from coordinate 60,036,085 downwards.
CGGAAACGTTTAAATTGAACATTTTTTCAAAAGAGTTACGGTTTCCGAGTTTCGCAATGGTAAAGTCTGAAATATGTGATATGCGCATTTCCGCTATGTACAAGCTAAACCTACCTATATCTTTTTGGGTATTAGTGAACGTTCAACAATTTCCATGGCTAATGTGACACTCAAAAATGTGAAATAAATATTTTTTACAAAGAATTGGACCGACTTTATCATTTGTTGCACTGAAAAATACAAAATAATATTAATTCTATTGGTGCTGGTAATTTTGAAGTTGTGCCGCTGTAGTTTGTTGTTGTAGGCACCAACTCCAAAAGAACCAGCACCAATAGAATTAATATTATTTTGTATTTTTCAGTGCAACAACTGATAAAGTCGGTCCAATTTTCTGTAAAATATATTTATTTGATTTACCAGTGCACCCACCACTCGTAGTCCTAGAATTTATAGACTGAAGTCTCCCTGTGCTTTCCAGCAAAGGCAAGTTATCAAACACTAAACACGGAAGGCTAGAGTAACGTCGTATGTCGACAATTGCCGTTCCGACAGTGGTTTTACGGAATCTATGCTCAAGACAGTGTTGCCATTATTTCCAATATTTATTGATGTACCTATACTTTGGTCTATGTTTCTAATATTTACCTTTGACGTTTCATTACTAGTTATTGCCTCCATGTATATGTTAGCGAAAGAATTGCATTTTTTCGTATCAGATGCTAGCTAGGAGTCGCCACCTTGGCAGTATTGCTCTATAGTTTGAAGTCGATATTAGCTTTGCTCCAACTACCGATGCGTGGCAGTTACAGATTATCAAAAATAGTCGGTAAACTATGTTACAGGTATGCATGATTATCGTATTGTGATTCATAAACCGGATGGCTGACTAGTACGAACACAGTCAGGAAACGGGGTTGGAGCAAACCATACCGGGTATGACCGGTAGGGTTATCATGTAATTAGCAACTGCAACGCGACCGCGACTATCGCACAATCGTCGCTGTCAAAACGTCAATTTGGTACAGGGTTGTCGCTCTGTCAGTCTTGAGCCTTAACTGATACTCGAGTAAAAATCATTAAAGTGAGGTTGATTGCATGTAATTGTGAATAATAAATTACTTTAAATCATGTTCTCAATGAAATTGCTATTTTCTCTTTTTATCCAATATTTTATAGACAGCATTTAATAGACTTTGGCAACACTGAGACAACAACGCGATTGTAACTGGTTACTACATTTTACATGATACAGGGGTCGGTATTTTCTCTTAATTAACAGTTCATGCGGTATATTGTTAATGGCAACAGCAGGACAAGAAAACTTTGACAACGTCTGCTGCATAAATTCAGTAGACTGTACTGAATTTATGCAGACGCTATGTTTGTCAATTTATAGGTATTATATGTAATATATACCTACTGATCTTCAGTTCAGAAAATATTATTTCGCGAATTGTTCTCTGTATGACGAAGATTCCAGAACATTTGCCGCTCGGAAGTTTTTCAAGGTGCATTCCTTTTTGAAAGCAAGTAAATTTTATTTATATATTATATCATAATAGAACAAACAAGCTAGTTCCTACATGTGATATTTATTCATTTAAATTTTAAATGGACAAATTTTTAAAAATGCACAACTTCTCTCATTCACTGCAATAAATAACTCTTATGATAATGAAAAATGGGTAATTTTCACTGTCGCATTACGTAAAAGTATGTATTTCTATTTATTCTAAGTTATCGATGTATAATTTATCGAATGTTATTATTATTATACGTGTTCTGCCTATGTAATATGAAAAAACTTGTGGAATAAATACAAGAGATTGAAAGCAAAAAAATGTCCCGTCGCAGGAGAATAATGTATTCCGTTTGGATTTTTTCAATTTATCAGGAATGTGGACTAGCATATATATACCTACACATGTATTTTTTTCTCATTAAGCTTCTGCAACGATTCGAGTTAATTGATCTTGTTGTTATTGATTTATTTTTCCTATCACAGCAGGTAGGTATTACTAATATATGAGTATAATACGTAAGATGATAAAATGATTAATCACATCAGCAGAAAATAGAGTTATATTCTGTTTAATTTTAGATACCCGTCTATTATTTAGAATAGAATAATAATTTTGAGTGTAACATTACTCATGAATTATATCTCCATCAGGTCTCCCATTGGAATCTTATTTCTGCTGATATAAACACTTTTGTATATAGTATAAATATAAGCTTGTTAACAATTAGAACAGTCCTGTAGTAACCTTTGTAGAATAAACATTGTAACTTTAGTTAATAAATTAGTTTTTAAAAAGGCAATCTCGAAGATCGAAATTATTTTTGGCGCAGTCAGTAGGATTGTCTGAGAATAATCAAATCGTTTGATTATTTTTCGTGTCAACGATTAATCGGACATTCGAAATTGTTGAACTGTGAGTGATAGTGAAAATCCAGAGAGGCAAACCAATCTTGGCTCATCCCAGTCTATCGAAGACCTGGAAACCACAACCCACTGGCAGATCATCGGAATTTAGAACCCAAATCGTCTAAATTCGCAAGAGCTATCGACCTGGTAAAGGACAACCATCGCCGATCCAGCCGAAGCCCTTATAGAGAGGAGGCTCAGAGTTGCCTTAATATTAATGTAAGTCTAACTCATTTTTGTTCATTTTATGTCTTTCGGAAATTTGATTGACCTTTACGAAAGTTTGGAAGAAGCGCTTTCATCACCTAATAAACCCTTAGAAGATTCAGAATTACCTAGTTCAATTGTAGTAAGCCCAGTTATTAAGCCAGCTATTTTAAAATTGTCTTCAAAAGAAAAATTTAAAATGAACCAATTCAAGCCTGAATATCTTAATTGTCTCCCTGAATTTAGTGGCGACGCTAATGATTTACAGAGATTTCTTTTAGTTAGTCAATCGCTAATAAATCAATTCTATGATGAAGCGAATCCAGAAAGTTTTTCAAATACGTTTTTAATGAATTCCATTGTATCAAAGCTCAGTGGAAATGCAAAAACTCTATTCAATATACAAGGTATTAGCACATGGACAGAATTGAGAGAATTATTAATTAGGAATTTTGCTGATCAACGTGACGAAAGTTGTCTAAATAGAGATCTTGTCATGTTACGACAAACTGTTGGTGAATCAACACAACATTTTTACGATAGAATCTTACATATTATAAATTTATTGTGCAGCCACGTTAATTCTCAAGTTTTAACTAAGGAAGCACAAGCGGCTAAGATAGATTTATACCAAGATTTAGCACTTGAAACATTCTTAGCAGGCATACGCGAACCGTTAGGAACAACAATTCGATGTATGAAACCGAAAAGTTTGAGCGAAGCCTTACAGTATGTAACTGAAGAGGAAAATGTACATTATTTTCAGAGTTACCCTAACAAAACAAACCAAAAATCAGAAATTTTCAAGCCACAGATTCCAATGAAACCACAGGTTAATTCACGACCTCAATTAAAATTTAGAAATAATCCAAATCAAATATTCCCTAGAAACCCAAATTCAATGCAATCTTATCGAAACAATTCTTTTAGACCCCCGTTTTGGCAAGTTCCAACAGAACAAAGATTCAATCAACCTCCGCAACAATTTGCTCATCATCCACAATATCCTAGAGCTCCACAACATTTCAGAGCTCCTACCCAGAACTCCAGATTATCACAAAATTATCAAAGTACTTTTAAACAAGAAAATTTCATCTCAAAGAACATTCAAACCTCATTCGAATTTCTTCAAACCATCTAATCAACCTCCTCACTATAAAGTCGAAGAACTGTATAACACAGAAGTAAATACTTGCGAATCTGACTATGATCCAAATTATTTTAACGAATACCAAAACTACTATCCTGAAGCAGAATGTGAGAATCAAGAAGATTTTTCAAATGAAAACAACATTGAGACTGAATTCCGAGGAAAGATAACCCCTAAAGTTTTTTCATTCAATTTTTCAGAATCCAATGAACTTCCCTATATAATGATTCCACAATATAATTTGAAACTATTAATTGATTCTGGCTCTACAAAATCTTTTCTTGACCCAGATTTAGCTTTTAAATTATTTCCAGATAGAATTAAAAATGATCCTTTTATAGTTTCCACAGTGTATCAAAAATCATCTCATAAATATAGCACAGAAATTCCGACTCCTCAAGTTTTTAACGTCCCGGGCAACATGAAATTTTATCTTTTCAAATTCCACGAAACATTCAATGGCCTCATCGGTCTAGACAATATGAAAAATCTACAAGTTAGTGTTGATTTTAGTAGAGATATTCTTATTACTCCGAATGCAAGGATGAAATTACATTACCATAAAGTGAATAGCGCAAACAATACTCATTTAATATCCGTATCACCACGTGTTGAACAAGTTATCAAGATAAGAACATCTGTAAAACATGGCGATATCATTATCCCACATATTAAAATTCATAATTGCGAGATTCCAGAAAGCCTGAGCGTTGCAAAAAACGGAGAAGCGTCAACCACAATCCTGGATACTACTAACGATACCATTAAACTTGACCTTAGTGAACCATTCGTTGTAGAGAAATTCCAGGAAAATTACACACTAGATTCGAACTTATATTATATTTCGAGCGAAGAAAATAACACATTAGATTTAAATAAAATTAGATTAGACCATTTAAATTCAAGAGTCGAAATACATACGAAAGAATTCTGGGAACAACTAGATGATATACTGAAAGAATATCCAAATTATCAAAACCCATCAGTAACATTCGATTACCAGCGAGAACCATTAAATCAAGATCACAATGAATTGAATACCCCGGAATATAGAGAAATCGAACTTCGTACACAATCTCCAAAATCACCTCGAGTTTATCTAGACTTAGATACTATGGAAAGAACTCTGGACGATGAAGACAACATTTCAATGATTGTACATCATGATCAATCAATTGCAGAAGTGCAGGCGCAGTCGTCTTCGAAAGAAGATAAGCCAATCACGAACAATGTCAACGATGATAGCGATGAACAAACGATACATTCGAACGCTGACCAACATCCAATAGCAGATATACCAGTCACAGATCATGCAATCAATTACGGACAAAACCAAATCTTCATAAAATTAGTACATCATTCACCAGCAAAACCGAAGCTATCTCATCTATTTGAAAAGAAATTAAGAATTCATTTCCAAATATCCGAACAAAATTTTGAAAAAGATATAGTAAACTTTATAAAAGAGTATGTATCTCCCAATGTAAATTATCACCTATATTTCGAAGATCCACAAATTTATGAATCGTTTTCTGCAGTAGTCCAACAAAATTTCAAATGGCCCTCTATTAAATTTAGAAGATGTACTAAAAAACTAATTGACGTTATCGATAAAGAAGAAATCTTATCAAAAATACAGGGATACCACGAAGGTAAAACCAACCATCGAGGAATAGACGAAACATTAAGTAGAATCAAGGAAAAGTTTTATTGGCCGCTGATGAAAAATTCAATTACAACTTATATAAATGATTGTGAAATATGCCAGCAAGCTAAGTACGAGAGAAAACCCGTAAAAATGCAAATGAACATCACACCGACAGCTTCTAAACCATTTGAAATAGTGCATATGGATACGTTTACATTCGAACAAACAAAATTTTTAACAATTTCGGACAGCTTTTCAAAATATTCACAAGCATACCCAATATCTTCTATGTCTGGAACAGAAATTGCCAATAACCTAATTAACTTTTTCTCACATCATAGTATACCTAAGCTTGTTATTGTTGATAACGGAACAGAATTTAAAAACTCTGTTATTACCGAGCTTTTGAACTTACACAAAGTCAAAATTCACTTTTGTTCTCCTAATCATCCCCAATCAAATGGCATAGTTGAGAGATTCCATTCTACAATCACGGAACATCTCAGATTACTAAACACTCAAGGTTTCTCAAAAACACCAGCGAAAATGAAAATGCTATATGCAATTTTGGCATACAATAATTCAATCCACTCTATCACCAAATTCAAACCTATAGACGTTATAAACGGACATGTCACAGATAACGACCCATTTAATATTGAAATAGATAAACTTATATTGAATGACTATGTTAATCAACATAGAGAAAAGTCTAGATAATTATACTCTAAGATAAATTCAGCGTTACTTAATCAAAAGGAAAAAATTATTGAAAAAGCTAATGAAAAACGAGATAAACCAGAATTATTTGAAGAAAACCAAGTAGTTTTTCCCAAGAAAAACATTAGGCAAAAGCACGCCAATAAATTTCATAAACCCTCAAAATTAACAAATATCAATACCGAAAGAAAAGTGGTGAAAACTGATCAACATGAAAAAATTCACATGAACAACCTTAAGCGTCCCTTAAGAAAAATTTACTCTTTCGATTAGTAAAGATAGATTATTTATTACAGGTTTCCCGTAGTCTTGGGTCTCCGAGAAACTATCAGTGTAAGAAACTTACAAGACAACCCAGGATTAATACCCCTAAAGATCGGTACTGCTAAACTACAAGAATATTCACATTCACTCTTTCATTATTACGATCTGAATCCTATAATTTTAGAAATCAATAAGCTTAAAACTAAATCTACGAATTTAACATTATCGCTTCAAATGAATGCAAATTATTCCAGAGATGTTTCAAATTACCATAAAATATTAAGATATGTTGAAAATAAGGCTGAGTCAAAACTATCAGAAATTATACCTCATTCACAAAGAACGAAACGAGGGCTGATCAATGGATTAGGATCCATATTCAAATCAATTTCAGGTAATCTTGATGCTAGAGACGGCGAGAGATATGATCTGCTAATTAGACAACTTCAAGAGAATCAGAACAAAATAACTTCAAGCGTAAAATCTCAATGTTCACTTGCCATTACCTTGATAGACAAATTTAATGGAACAATTAGCCAGATTAATCATAATGAAAAACTTTTGGAAGACAAGCTAAATCAAATCTCATTAATTGTAACCACACGAGCCTACAGAGAGAATAGTAGTTTTATAAAGGATGTTATGATTCAAATAATCAATTTGTACGAAACCATAATATCTATTTTAAAGGATATAGAGAATTCTATTACCTTTGCAAAACTTAAAACTATGCATCCAAGCATAATGCCTATATCAGATTTATATAATATATTAAAAACTCTTCAAACAAAATTCACTCCTGACCAATTTCCAATACCTGTTGATCTAGGAAATACCTTTCTTTTTGAAAAATTAATAGAAGTGGAATGCTTTATTCTCAATAATAGAATTGTGTATATACTTAAAATTCCAATAACTTATCCTTCCGAATTCAACCTTTATCATTTATTTTCTATACCAGTCTTCTCGAAAGGTCAATTCAAAACTATTCTTCCGAAGGGTAGATTTTTGATCAAAAGTGAGTTACATTACGCTCTATTGAGGAACTCTTGTGAACAAATAGCAGATAGGCAATACATCTGTAAAAATACTGAAATCTACGAAATAGACGATCTCAACCCCTGCGAAGTTCAACTACTACAGATGAAGAATACTTCTAGTTGTAACTATGCCCAAATAACCATCACACATACTGCATTTAGAAACCTAGATGAATCAACTTGGATAGGGTTGTTTCCTTCCGAAGAACCAGTGACTCTTCGATGTACCAGCCAAGAAGAAATATTAAAATTATATGGTACCTATCTATTCCAAATTCCACAAGGATGCAGACTATCAACAAATTCCAAAATAATCCAAAACGAAAAAGAAGAGCCAACTGCAAATAAACCAATACTATTTGCAGATCTCAATACTAATCAATACGACTCAAAAATACCCAACATCAACATACATTTAGATCAACTTCAGCTCGATGAACTCCAAGATCTGAAAACAAGGTTCGTTGAAAATATTCCAACGATCAAAGAAGACAGCATGGCCCACCTATATATACCCGATGCCTGGACGATCATTATATACTGCATTGTAATATTCTTGATCATCTACTTCACCTATAAGAAAGCCAAACCAAATGGGAAACAAAATGGTCCAGCCCAACCAATAGAGCTCCTTAACGTCCAACTTCCTCGCTGAACTCTCCAAAGTTGGATCTACAGGGGGAGGAATTATATCTCCATCAGGTCTCCCATTGGAATCTTATTTCTGCTGATATAAACACTTTTGTATATAGTATAAATATAAGCTAGTTAACAATTAGAACAGTCCTGTAGTAACCTTTGTAGAATAAACATTGTAACTTTAGTGAATAAATTAGTTTTTAAAAAGGCAATCTCGAGGATCGAAATTATTTTTCATGAAAATTGTTGAACGTTCACTAATACCAAAGTAGATAGTATTTATAGTATTACCATGTTTAAGGCCTACTTGTTACTTGTTATTTTACAGAGATCACAAAACATCGCGGCGCAGATATACATATTTCCGACTTTACAGCTGTAACTCTAAAAACGTAACTCTTTTGAAAAAATGTTCATTTTAAATCTTGATAACTATATATAATCTCTTCTTTAATTTGGCCGTCTCATATTTCTAATTTTTGAAAAAAATGTTCCTTAAAATTAGCGGAAATACACGGAAATCACATATTTCAGACATTACCATTGCTGTAACTCCAAAACCGTAACTCTTTTCAAAAAATGTTCAATGTACTCATTTCGGGATATTGTCCCGCCTCTAACTTTTAAATCTCGAATTTTCGATTCTCGGAATCATTTGCCCCTTCCACATATCTGAAACATATATTTCAGACTGTAACGCGGAAACCTGTGATTATTTTAAAAAATGCTCGATTTACACGTCTCGGGATATGGAATTTCCTTTAATTCTGTCGTCTCGAATTTTTAATTTTCTGGAAAAATTGCTCCCACCACCCTCTTTGGGGGATGTTTTAAGGAGAAGGGCATGTCTAATATTGATTTTTCTCAATTGGACCGATTTTCAAGGCTACTCTCACAGATAAAAAAACTTCAAAATCACGTTTACTATGTAAAAGTCGCCAACAAAGATTTAAAAAACATGCAGGCATACAGTCGAATTGTATACCTCCTCCGTTTGGTTCGTCGGTCAAAAATTAATATAAAAACATTCCATACAAAGTGCACAGTTTGTTTAGTTAACCGCGTTAACTACGGGTGGATGTTTTAAGTTGGATAAAATTACATTTTTTGTACTTCTTAGACTTTGCAGTATTAAGTTATTTCACAACACTTCTTTATGTGTTTCAGCTAGCTTGTTATATTTATAGTTTTCGTTATAGAACAGTTAATTTTTTTCATAGCATGTTTGAGGAAGTCAAGTATTTGGCATAGATAAAAGATTTTCCAGAGATTGTATATTGTAAATGGAGTCGACTTGGGCAGGTAAAGTTAAGTTTTGAAGAAACATGTTTGCACCCTGCCTATATTTTATTAGCTTGAATGGAATCCTTTTCTACGACTCAAATTCAGAGATGGCGCTTTTTGAGTTTGACGGTGTTTGAAATATAGTCGAGGTACAGAGAAAAAAAAAGATATTTTGATAAGGTTGGCAAATAAAAATGCCATTTAATTTTTGGGGAGTTCGTTTAGTTGTTGCAGACGACATAATGCTGTAGAGAATCGCTGATTAAGTTGATGCAAAAATTCAACTAAATTAACTTGACCTATTTAAAATTGCATTTAATACATTAAAATTTACGTTTGCTTTGAGAACTTTTTTTATAAACACCGTATTAACATAAGGAATGTAGAAGGCCTTATTTATTGTCAATCTATGTTAATAACAAGACTATTGGTTGGTGCTGATTACATTTTTATCGCTACCGCTAACCTTCTATATAATACATCCCGCAAATTTATTGCTTCTGAATCTGGCACCAGCAGTCACTTTTAGGGGCTTAAACTGCCTTCGGTTATTTGGGTATTGGAGACTTTGACCTGACAGATAGATGGACCTTTTGCGATCATGCAATTTCTTCATTTCGAAAGCTAAGAGCAGAAATGACATCTAAGCCACTATATTCTAATTTCCTTTTCCCGGGAAAAAGTATTTTTAATATTAAATAATATATTTACGAAAAAAAATATTAGGTACTACTTGAGGAGGGAGCGATTGATGAAGACGGTCCAGCAGAGGATGTTTGTGGTTTAATCAACTGCTCTTCTATATTTGTTGTTTTGTTTTTTTAAAACCACAGGCCTTAGTTATAATTTATATGAGGGAGCCCGTAGCTGCGGGCTAACACTGACCGACTTCTATTATCGAAGTTGAGCAGCACAATACGGTGGGAACGGTTCGGACGAGTGACCGTTGATGCGGGCGCGCGTTCTAATCTTGGACCGTCGTATTGTATTCTCCTCCTGTCGCAAGGCAACGGCAATCCATGTTAAACTGTAGGTCCCCTTGTCTGTGGTAACAATTTCAAGGCAGAGAAGCTTCCAACGCTCAGATACGAGTACGGCACTCAAATAAGAAGAAGAATGACAATATACCCAGATGAGGAAAATTGCGCGTGCACGTAATTCTGGAGACTGTCAGAAAGTTGAACTTGAACGAACTTCTTGGGTATTTGGAGATTTGGCGATTTTGACGTTTCTCGATAGGCATTGTTGTTCATTCCTCACAATGACATGCAACCCCAAGTTGACTGAAATTACCTCTCAACTGAAACCATATAAAAGTTTTAAAAATGGAGCTTTCTAGGGTTTTTCATTCGAAAATTGTTGATCTTTTAAAAAACCTTAGGTATTAGGTGTAGTCCTTGGTTATGTTTGTTGTTTATTTTGAAAAGAGAGGTCTCCGTCATTCACTTTTTGTATTTATTCTATCAAATAAATATAATGTACTTCAGGCTCCTTAATTTGTCCCGAAATTATATTTAAGGGCCGTTAGTTTTGAAGGTTATTCAGAAACGCTCAGTACACGTAAGTTTATTAAAAGTTATCGTATCATATCTCACTGCCCGTTGTGGTAGGGGGCTTAAGCATCATCGGGGACAAAAAATTCCTATTATGTATGCCCGAGACCACTAAACAGATGTTTTAAAAATAGAGGGGTATGAAATAATCGCAGGTATCACGGGGAATTCATAACCGGCCATAAAGGGCAGCTCCTGACAATATAGATGTGGTCACTAAAAGAGGTTTTAGTGTATAATGTTAACATTCTAAAAAATAATTAAGAGTAACCCTCCGTAAAAAGGTAGATTTCTATGAAATTTATCCTGAAAACTAGGTATGTAACACTCCTGTAAAATACTAAGAAATATATATATATATATATATATATATATATATATATATATATATATATATATATATATATATGTATATAAGTTCATATTAGCTGAGTTGTGTAAAAATATAATTATACCAAGCATCTTTTTAAAAGCGGAAATTTTAATTTTTCCATCAGATTCCATAATCATCATTTAATATTATTATCAGTGAAATTGAAAATAATGAAGGTAATACAAAAAAAACATGCAAAGTAGACTTCAGGGTTGAAATAACGCTGCTATTATTGAGAGATTTTGATTACAATAATTCAAATATCAATGATACATAAGTTAGAAATATTTGTTGATGATTTTCAACATAAGTAATAGAAAGAAACATGATCATTCAATAACCTAATTAATAAATTATTATTTTGACCACACTCGAAATATACGTTTTACATTATAAACTATAAAAACAGTCACAGTTGGCAATAGTGATGCGCAAAGCAAGACCAAGACCAAGACCAATATGGTCTTGGTATTGGTCTTGGTCTTGCACCCTTGGCATTGGTCTTGGTCTTGCATCAAATCCTTAGTCTTGGTCTTGGGTCTTGGTCTTGCATATACGGTCTTGGTATTGGTCTTGGTCTTGCTGCAAGACTTGCAAGACTTTGCAAGACTCTTGCAAAAATTTTAATCTTTTTATAAGTGTGAGAAGTTGTTGCGATTCTAAACCGTAATTGCTTAAGAACCCTGCATATGTACGGGAAGTATGTAATTCATAATCTTATAAGATTGCCTATAATTATATTATCATTCGAAATGGATAAATATCGACCGTATAAAAAAAATTGTCATTGTCCAGAACAAACACGCCTGGTAATGTAGAATAAGTAATGAGAATAAAACTAGATCCCTAGAATTAAGTTAGGTCAAGTGAGATGCGTAAAAGTTTATAAATTAATAATCACCATTCACATATGAGAATCGTATCTTACTAGCGCGACTTAGTCTGCTTGTGTTTTCTTGGTATCATCCGTCCCAACTGAGCACTCATTTTACTACATACTTCTACTTCATACTTCTATTTCATAACTCATTCTCTTGCTCATTCTACAATGGTTTTTACCATTTTCTTTAATAAAATAGAAAGAATCTCTGAAAGCGATCAAAAGTATTTCTGATAAAACTAACTTCAATTTTTGTAGAAAGCTTTTTTCAAAAAATTAAAATTAAAAACAGTTAGAGATTTAATACGCGCATTTATAAAACTAGGTATCTGTTTAAAAAGTCAGTCGTGTGAATATCTCAGTTGAGTTAGTTAATGAGCATTATCGAAAAAATAGTTTGAAAATAAGGGCAATATAAAATCTCAAATATCTCCAAAAGTGGCCACTGGATAAATGTCATCAAAAAAAATCAGATTTATAGATGATTTTTAACGTTTGCTTAAAACATTCTGCGCGATAGAAAAAATAATAAAAATAAAAAACCGTGTAGTTTACCTTCCCCTGGCTACGAACTGTCGGGATTCTTTGAAAACAGCTCGGTAAGGGAAATCCTAGAAGGGCTGAAATTACGGTATAGGTATAGGGTATTTAAGAATTTTTTGAAATCCGGAAATCCTAGAAGGGTAAAATGAACTAGCTTTTCACCCAACAACTTTTAATTCAATATTTTTGGAATCTGTAAAATAAAGATCGATCAAAAGGGAGTTCAAAGATTAAGTTAATTAGGTTATTTATTAGCGTTCCTTATCTAATCATTGAGTAAAATAATATGTTTCCTACCAATTTGGTGTTTGGTTACGGAAATGCAAGAGTCTTGCAAGTCTCGCAAGTCTTGCAGCAAGACCAAGACCAAGACCAGGTTAGTCTTGGTATTGGTCTTGCATCCCAATATTGGTCTTGGTCTTGGGTCTTGGTCTTGCATAGACGGTCTTGGTCTTGCAAAATTGCAAGACCAAGACTAAGACTGAAAGACCAAGACCAGTCTCGCAGCATCACTAGTTGGCAACCAAGCAATAACCACATATTTCAGAATTATTTTCAAGACAGTCGTTTGAAAGTTTGTATTATCCAGCCAAGCTTGTTCTTCCTGTTTCAGGATTCTAGTAATTATTGATTAAGCTATCAAGCCTGATTTTCTTCGGTACTTGGTTGATATTCTCTGAATTCATCGAAAGGAGACCCGATGTATTTATTCTCCCATTCTCTCATTTTGTCCTCAATAATTGAGGTTATCAATTTTCCATTTGAGTCAACAAGATTAAAAAGTATGTATCTCCTATTTGATGCAGTTACCTGTCTCTTGCAGATCTTCTATTTTCTATTTGGATTCTAACCATTTTTCATTGGCCCTATTTTATTTTCCTTGAGATTTATCTAGTCAATACATGTATTCTATGTCGTTTCTACCTTTTACCTGTATGCGTTTGTCCATATTTTGCAAAATTCGTCCGTCATCCATAGCTGCTTATGAGAAATCTGCTAGAATATTTTTTCCTCATTTCTTATTTTGTCGGTGCTTTCGGATGCGTTCCATATAGGAAAGGTTTTCAATAAGATGTTCTTGATTTCTTTTATGTAGTATTTATAGCCTCAGTTGGATCATTTTTGTTTCTTGAGACCTTGTTTTTTTGTGTTCTTAGTCGAGTTATCGCTACGATTGAGTTGTGACTTGACCCAATGTCAGCGCCTCGACTTCACCAATACCGTATTCTCCAATCAGTTTATCGACCCATCCTTTACCTATTTTGGAGTTGAAATCTCCTATTATGAATGACAGATCTTATGTTTTGGTTATTCCTAGAAGTTGTTTTATCTCTGTATTCCATGTTTCCACTTCTTTTTTACGTAATTCTGTTGAGGGAACATAATTATGGATTATATTTATGTTCATTGGTTCTCCATGACATTTGCTAGAAGGACGAAGTTTGTTACCGCTCGTCTAAACTGTTCATCTAGTCTAAACCTCCTTCATTACGTTGTTGTTAGGTCATTGATTACGACGGTCGGAATTATTGTTACCGGACAAAAAAAGCAGACAGTCGAATTGTATTCCTCCTCCCTTTGGGTTCGTCGGTCAATAGTAAAATGTTTTTTCAAGGAGGTTAGTAATTTCTGAGCCAGGCCATTTACTCTCGCTTATACCAACTCTCTGCATTCTCATTCTATTATTATCCTGTATTTCGTTCTCAAGTTTTTCTGTTTCGAATAAAGTTTCCATGTTAATATTTTAAAATCTGTGAGTAAATTTCTTAAGGTATTCCTTCCGGGAATTCTTCGCATCCCCTTGATCAATCAAAATCAGTCGGGGACTGGGGTCCGTTTGTATTTTTACTGCCATTATAATATTGTTCTTGGTACTTTTAGCAAAGGTGGTTTCCATAGTAAAAAATTTTACAAAAAATTGGTCCGACTTTATCAGTTGGTGTATTGAAAAATATAAAATAATATTAATTCTGCTGGTGTTCATACTTTTGAAGTTATACGGTTATTTATATATTAAATATTATTATTATATTAAAATTGAAAACCTTTGGCACCAACTTCACAAGTACCAGCTCCAAAAGAATTATTATTTCGTATTTTTCAGTGCACCAACTGATAACGTCGGTCCAATTTTTTGTAAAAATATTATTTATTTCACAATTTTGGGTGTTACATTAGTCACGAAAATCGTTGAACGTTCACGGATACCATTACTAGCCATTATACCTTGATTGTATTTGTTATTATGTATTCAGAAATCTACAAACATCATCGCGGAAATACGCATGTCTTAGACTTTACCACTGCTGTAACTCGAAACCTGCAACTCAATGGAAAAAATGTTCAATATAAATGTTGCTACAGATAATCTGGTCTTTAATTATCCAATCTCAGGTTTTCAATTTTCTAAGGAAATTACCTCTTCCAGATAGGGAAAATATGTATATTTGAAATTTTAACCACACCACACTACAAAAAAGGCAGATATTCGAATTGTATACCTCCTCCATTTGGGTTCGTCAGTCAAAAAGATCTACGTTTACAAGTTTATGTAATTATAGAATAAATAACACTTAACCTAATTCGAAGGGTCCTCTTGAAAGTTACTTTAATCCCGTGACTTGTTTTCCTACGAAGATGCTAGGCGCAGCAGGTAATTTTTGATCAACTTCCCAAAAGAATGAGTTATACAATTCATTTTTTTTTCAATTTAAACGTTTCCGAATATCCTCTTATCTTTAATTCTGCCATCTTGGATTTTCCTCCACCTCCATTGGTGACGGTTTTCGGAGGGAAGAGGATTTCGGATTTGAGTTTTTATGAATATGGGGCCATCTCTCAAGTCTAAAATAAACTCAGATTTTTCTTTTCAATTGTCGGTATTGTTAGAAGAAATTATTGATGTACCCAATTACTTGAAAACATTTTTGACATATTTACCCAATGGAGTCGTTCGAAAAGACAGTTATGTAATAACAATCAAAAGCTCGAGGTGATCGTAACCAAGTAAGTATGTGTTGTCGTGGTAAAGTGTTTAAAAGACGCGCGAACATTAAATTAGCGTTGAAAAATTGAAATTTCGCCTAATCGCTTCGGATGCGAAAATTACACACTCTCGAACGAATCAATTTGTAGCCTTATACCATATACACATCAAATTATTTTAGATGCAACGCGCTGTTAAGTGGAAAGCGTGAAGGCAATCGGCCATAATATATAATATAATATTATTCTTGGCGAACCATACTCTTCTGAAATATGGTGATTACGATGAACGAAAAAGGAAAAATGAAAAATCATAAAGTACATATAGTATTACATGGTATTGCCTAGAATAACCCCGACTATTTTTCTCCTAACCTATAAATTTCTAAAATATGTAGAATAAATATTTGTTACGAAAAATTGGACCGACGTTATTAGTTGGTGCACTGAAAATTACAAAATTATATTAATTCTATTGGTGCCGGTACTTTTGGAGTTGTGCAGTTGCAGTTAAAGTGATAACTTTTGGCACCAGCACCAATAGAATTAATATTATTTTGTAATTTTTAGTGCACCAACTAATAACGTGGGTCCAATTTTTTGTAAAAATTATTTATTTCACACTTTTGACTGTAACATTAGTCACGAAAATCTTTGCACGTTCACTAAAACCAAAGAAGGTAGTAGTTATCCTATTACCCAAGTATATTCTTTGCTTGTACTTGTTATTATCTAGAGATCTCAGAACATCGCTACGGAAATACGCATAAGTATTTTAGATTTAATATTTTATGATTGTCTTTCATGTGGTATCAAGAAAAATACCCATATGTGAGATTTTAAAATGAATGTAGCTTGTAAACCGTAACTCTTTTGAAAACATGTTCAATTTAAACATTTCCGGATATTGTCCTATCTTTAATTCTGGAATTTCGAATTTTAGATTTTTGATAAAATTTGAGCCCTCACCCCCTTTGGGGATGGTTTTCGGGAGGAAGTAGATATCGGATTTGAGTTTTTACGAATATGCGACCATTTCTCAAATATCCTCTTTCAAATGAATCATATTATACATTATTTAGTCATAAAATGCTGAAAACAGACATTTTAAAAGAAATTATGAACAAAAAATATTAAATAATCTTATTTTTCTATTTAAAGTTTTTGTTCATTTTCTGCACTTTTATGTGTGGGTTGGACATATTTTACCTTATTTAGTCATAAAATGCTGAAAACATACATTTTAGAAGAAATCATGCGCAAAAATATTAAATAAGCTTATTTTCCGATTTAAAGTTTTTGTTCAATTTCTGCACTTTTATGTGTGGATTGAACATATTATACATTATTTAATCATAAAATGCTGAAAACGGACACCTTAGAAGAAAGTATGAGCAAAAAATATAGAATAATCTTATTTTCGGGTATAAAGTTTTTGTTCATTTTCTGCACTTTTATGTGTGGATTGGACATATTATACCTTATTTAGACATAAAATGCTGAAAACATACATTTTAGAAGAAATCATGTGTAAAACATATTAATTCATAATCATCAAAATCGGAGTACGTTTACTTTATACCTACAACGTGCGAACAAACAAAAAAAGCAGACAGTGGAATTGTATACCTCCTCCGTTCGAGGTTTGTCGGTCAAAAATGTATCGGAACGTTGGCTTTATTTGGCTTCCTATTATTGTAATTACTATTCGCAGATTACTACAAAATCTACACTCCACGTTATTTGTAGAGCTTGGTGTGTATGTGTAGTATTTTCGTTTATTGTACCCAGTTAACCAGGAAGTCTTGTTTATTTCTCTGCTTAATTTCCCATACTGAGTGTTTTGGGGAGATTTTCAGTTCTGCGCATGGATACTCATTCGGGATAAAAATATGTCGAGAATACAAATGGGAAAACTTAGGGTGAAAGACACAATGCTAGCTGGTCTGACAAATAATTGTTGGCAATGCGTAGTGTTGCATTTTTTATAATACCTTTCACGGACTTATAGAGGCCGGATAGACTGCAGGTCTCACACTTGAGTACAGAAAGGAAGCCTAGGTTGAAATATATCCATTTAAAATTCAGGGATTTGTTTTTTGGAATAACGCTCAGACAGTCATAATAAAGACTCCAATTTTTCTGATGGTAAATTCATATATATACAATGAGTTCAATCTTTATTTTAAATGGAATCACCCATTTCTATTCTATTTTTAAATTCTACATCAAATTCTAGGTATGTTTTATGTATAATGTCCTATACTTAAGTTCAACAGCTATCGAAAGATTTACTATTTCAAATTTTGGTGGTTCAAAAAAGATCGATGTATAGGAAAAACTGAGGAAAAAATCAAATTAAACGTTCATTAGAGACTTGATTGTTAAGGGCCCCAGAGACAGTTCAACATGTTCATGAACCAGGTTCCTCAACTCAGTTATCAACACTTTCATATGGTTTCAATTGAGAGGTAATTTCAGTCCACTTGGCGGTGCTGTGAGAAACGAACATCAATGCCCATCGTGACTTGAATGTGAATGCACCATATGCCCATAAAGGGCCCCATAGATTATTAGTTTAACTTTCACATATGACAACCGATTTGACTGATCTAATAAACGGATGTTCCTACTGAAGAACTGAAGTAAATTCCATCGATTTGACTGTGCGATGAACTGAATGGAAGTAAAATTCGAGTGTGTGTTCGCCATCAGTTAAATCGTTCAGTTCTTAGCTTTCGGCGGGTATTTGTTTAGCGGGTCATATAATTCAATGTGACCCTTTTGAATACCTAATTTCTTCTTCTTCTTTCTATAATGTAAGCAAATTGCTTGTTTTTCTTCGTATCCTCTGCCGTTCAATTATTGGAGAGGTTGTCGCTCCATCTCTTGCGAGGCCTTCCCAAGCTTGGGCGCCCTAAGGGCGACTTTTCTCTTGTTATATTGACCATTCTGTTGTCATTTATCCGATCTATGTATTCATTTTACATGTTCTTATGTCCTCGCTTCTCTCCCTGTCAAAAAGTGTTTTTTCAGCAATCCTGCGCACTATTTTCATTTCGGTGGTTTCTAATATTCTCTGTTTTCGATGTATCCGGTCTAGTTTCCGCTGTATATGTTAATATAAGTCGGATCACCGTCTTGTTGATTCGTGATATATTTATTTTGGAAGATTGTATCGTTCATGTAAACTGAGGTTCGTGCTGCTTTTGTTGCTTGGTTTCTTATCTCCGCCTCGCCGTATCCTGATATTTCTATGCCTAGGTATTTAAATTTTATCTCTCGTATAATTTTTTCTTCCACAACTAGTTTGCATCTGATAGGTGCTTTTGAGGTGGTAACGCATTGTATATTAATCTCTGTAGGTCATCTTCGTTTTCTGCAATCAGAACAGCATCATCGGCATAGCACAGGATTTTGACGTCTTTGTTATCCATTTTATACCCTTTTAGGTTACAAATGCTGTTTTGAGTAATTTGATAAGCCAAAATATAGGGTTCTCTATACTAATTCCATTTTAAATTCATTGTTATCATTCAAATTTAATAGGGCCGTTATCTTGAACAGGTCCGCATTTTCGGGAAGCCATTTGAAATACAGCTGACCCCATAACAATCACAGGAGTGTTTTATCATATTTTCTCTGTAAATCTGACTAGATTGAAGCTTAACAGATTCATTTTAACAGTACGACTTCACTGAATGTTAAACTTAGAATGTGTGGGTACATGGTCAGATCAGTTCAAACTGATACGTTTTAACTGTACGATTTCAATGAAGGTAGTGCTGATAATCTGTGGGAAATCACTACCTCTCCCAGTCTCAGAAGCGAAATCTGAAATTCGCTATGCCTGAATCACCCAATTCGGCATTTTTGTGGGACATAGTATAGGCGGTTTACACTTGCATTAAAAATGTGATCAATCACAACCAACAGTCTTGTAATACATATTGGTGATTTAAAATGCGTCGAGTTAATTCAGTTTATTTTTGAGATAGATTAAACTTTCGCAAAGAACCATACGTCAGAAATGAAAATCGTTGAGTGTTTTTTTTTTTCGAAAAACATATCCCTGAATGAGAGAACAGAGAAGGAAAATGTGGTGTTTTTCTTTGTAATTCGTTCTTAGCTGAAACGTGAGACGATAAAGGAGAGGAAAACAGTAAAAAATGAGAATTCGCTAAGGTAGATAATTGTGCAGTGCGTTACCATTTAAAAGAAATACTCTTGTGTATGGAAAAAAACCTCTTATAGTTTGTTGTTTTTGCCGCTACTATACGATTCACGTAATCTTTTGATTTTGGTTTCAGAAAACTAGAGGCGCGCGGTAGAGAGTAAAATATTTGATCACAAATTCTTTTCACAAGTTCCTAGCGAGGATAACCCAACCTGGGTTATTATTCTATGGATTCAACTACTTTTGTGAGGGCACACCTTAAGATTAGTGATGCTGCGAGACTGGTCTTGGTCTTGCAGTCTTGGTCTTGTTCTTGCAATTTTGCAAGACCAAGACCGAGACCAAGACCGTCTATGCAAGACCAAGACCCAAGACCAAGACCAATATTGGGATGCAAGACCAATACCAAGACTAACCTGGTCTTGGTCTTGGTCTTGCTGCAAGACTTGCGAGACTTGCAAGACTCTTGTATTTCCGTAACCAAACACCAAATTGGTAGGAAATATATTATTTTACTCAATGATTAGATAAGAAACGCTAATAAATAACCTAATTAATTTAATCTTTGAACTCCCTTATGATCGATCTTTATTTTACAGATTCTAAAAATATTGAATTAAAAGTTGTTGGGTGAAAAGCGAGTTCATTTTACCCTTCTAGGATTTCCGGATTTCAAAAAATTCTTAAATACCCTATACCTATACCGTAATTTCAACCCTTCTAGGATTTCACTTACCGAGCTGTTTTCAAAGAATCCCGACAGTTCGTAACCAGGGGAAGGTAAACTACACGGTTTTATTATTTTTGCTATCGCGCAGAATGTTTTAAGCAAACGTTAAAAATCATCTATAAATCTGATTTTTTTTGATGACATTTATCCAGTGGCCACTTTTGGAGATATTTGAAATTTTATATTGCCCTTATTTTGAAACTATTTTTTCGATCATGCTCATTAACTAACTCAACTGAGATATTCACACGACTGACTTTTTAAATAGACACCTAGCTTTATAAATTCGCGTATTAAATCTCTAACTGTTTTTAATATTCATGATTTGGAAAAAGCTTTCTACAAAAATAGAAGTTAGTTTTATCAGAAATACTTTTAATCGCTTTCAGAGATTCTTTCTATTTTATTAAAGGAAATGGTACAAAACCATTGTAGAATGAGCAAGAGAATGAGTAATGAAATAGAAGTATGAAGTAGAAGTATGTAGTAAAATGAGTCCTCAGTTGGGACGGATGATACCAAGAAAACACAAGCAGACTAAGTCGCGCTATTAAGATACGATTCTCATATGTGAATGGTGATTATTAATTTATAAACTTTAACGCATCTCACTAGCCCTAACTTAATTATAGGCATCTAGTTTTATTCTACATTACCAGGCGTGTTTGTTCTGGACAATGACAGTTTTTTTATACGGTCGATATTTACCCATTTCGAATGATAATATAATTATAGGCAATCTTATAAGATTATGAATTACATACTTCCCATACATATGCAGGGTTCTTCTTCATTTGGATTAAGCAATTACGTTTTAGAATCGCAACAACTTTTCACACTTATAAAAAGATAAAAATTTTTGCAAGAGTCTTGCAAGTCTTGCAGCAAGACCAAGACCAATACCAAGACCGTATATGCAAGACCAAGACCCAAGACCAAGACTAAAGATTTGATGCAAGACCAAGACCAATACCAAGGGTGCAAGACCAAGACCAATACCAAGACCATATCGGTCTTGGTCTTGGTCTTGCTTTGCGCATCACTACTTAAGATGGAACCGGGTCGTATCACTTCCGGATTTCTTCTCTGAAGGATATTTTCATTTATCAAATCATTCCCCATTTCCCATTTTTTCATGGCGTTTACCACCACTCTGCACTAACTCACATGCTTTTAGAAATGCATGCAACGAAAATAACAAGCACTGTATTGTAACGGGGATTTATATTAAAACTGGGTTCGAATTATTTTCACTTATTTATTTACACCAATAACTACCCGTATATATACACATTTATATTCACAATATATTTCTTGGACTATAACGACTTTCTACTGTCTATGTGTTCTATCACTAACTGTCACTGACCGTGCTTTATGACAAACTAAACTAGTCATTGCCATCAACCTTATATATACATATATATATATATATATATATATATATATATATATATCTAACCTAAAAAGTTTAGGCTCTTCAGTGCATGCCAGATGTCCTTGCAAGTGGGTTTTCCTCTAGACATCTTCTTAGTAACCAAACAGAAGAGGTTCCGATTACCATAATTACCAATTCATCCAGTCTTCCAAACTTCCTTTTAAACACCAGAGCAATTCCTCGGCCCATACGTAGATTCTCCGTTACACAATGGGCAATAGAAACGTCGGCTGGTAGTTTAAAAAGGTCTTGTTGAACCTCAACTGTCACACCAAGTCTGACCTTCTTCCGATCCGCGTAGTTGGACATGAAGTCATTGAAACTGACATTTCGCTCCTCAACGTTCTTTTCTTGAAGAGCCACTCGTGCTTCCTCCTGGTTGTTCGATCCAGCATATGGTGCGAGTCGGTTTATGTGCACCACTCTAGGTTTTCCCCTTGGTAACTTTCGGATACGATAGATGATGTCATTTATCCTCTTCATAATTTCAAATGGCCCTTCCGATTGCTTTTGGAGTTTGGGACAAAGGCCTCGACGTCGTTGGGGATTATACAGCCAAACAAGGTCCCCCGCGTTGAAGACTCCATCAGCTGATCGAATGTTGTAGTGGTGCTTCATTCGATCACTGGCAAGCTGGATGTTCTGTCTGGCTAACTCATGGACTTTATCCATTCTGGCTCTCAATTGGTCGACATATCCTTCTCTTGCGACACTGTCCACTGTAGGTCTACGGCCAAATTCCAGGTCACAGGGTAGGCGTAACTCATGCCCCAACATTAAACTAGCAGAAGTCTGACCAGTTGTTTCATTCACAGCCGCCCGATAGGCTATCAGAAACAAATGGATGTACTGGTCCCAATCTCGCTGATGTTCTGAGACAACCTTAGAGAGATGCTTGCCCATGGTTCGGTTCATCCTCTTTACCATTCCGTCCGATTGAGGATGTAAAGGGGTCGTTCTGGTCTTGTTCGCACCTATTAGTCTGCATACATCTTGGAACAGGGCTGACTCGAAGTTTCTTCCTTGGTCCGAATGGATTTCAAGAAGAACGCCAAAACGTGAAAATAATTCTTTCACCAACACCTCGGCGACGGTCGACGCTTCTTGGTTAGGGATTGCGTACGCATCTGTCCACTTTGTGAAATAATCCATGGCTACTAGGATATACTTATTTCCATTGTCCGTTTCAGGAAATGGCCCCGCAATATCCAAAGCAACTCGCTCCATGGGACTCCCAACATTATACTGCCTCATAGGTGCCCGCTTTCTGCCAAGTGGTCCATTGCTGGCTGCACACACTTCACACTTACGACACCACTGTCTCACATTTTCTTTGCAATTTACCCAATAGAATCGCTCCCGAACCTTCGGCAGAGTCTTGGTGATTCCAAAATGCGCACGCGAGGCTTCATCATGTAGCTGACGTAGTACCTCCGGAGCTCCTTGGCACAACTAGTTGTAATCTGGATTCAGTGCCATCTTCAGACTCAAAGACTCTATACAGATCATCTCTTAACACAAGAGAGTCCCATTGGCTCCAATATGCTTTCACTTCAGGGCTTCGTAAGCTTATATCCTGCCAAGACGGCCTCTCCTTACGGCGCATCCACTCCAAGACCACTCTCAAACATGGGTCATTCTCTTAGGCCAGTTTCATTTGTTCGGGCTGCCACTCCTCATTCTCTACGGTTGTTCGTCGTATAGAGCAAAGCTTCTCTTCCATCTTCGAGCAGTGGGTGCAGTTATAGTTGCACGGTCTTCTGGATAAGGCATCTGCGTTTCCATGAACTTTTCCTGCCCTGTGCTCGATGTCATAGTCATATTCCTGAAGACATTCTAACCATCTTGCCACTTGTCCTTCAGGATTACGGAATTGCAGGAGCATTGCATAGTCCAAACGGCATCACAGTGAATTGCCAGAGCCCTGATCCTATCGAGAAAGCAGTCTTTTCTCGATCTGCGGGATCCACTCCAACTTGCCAGTATCCACTTTTCAGATCTAGGGCAGAAAACCATCGTGACCCAGAGAGATAATCTAGGGTGTCATCTATTCTGGGTAACGGATAACTATCCTTCTTAGTGACTGAATTCAGAAGTCGGTAATCTACACAAAATATTGTAGAACCATCCTTTTTCTTCACGAGCACTACTGGCGAGGTCCATGGACTATTTGATGGCTCAATGACTCCTTGTTTGCTCATTTCTTGAATCATTTCCTCGGCTTCGTCTCTTTTGGCCAATGGAAGTCTTCTTGGCTGCTGTCTTATTGGCTGAGCGTTCCCCGTGTTTATCTTGTGAGTCACTATACTTGTTTTACCTTTGTATTCTTCGTCCATCGCAAACACGTCCTGGAATTCCACAAGCATATCTCTCACTTTTCGTAATTGTTTCTCGTCTAAGTCCTGGACAGTCTTGATGACCACATCAATCAGTTCTTTCGAATATCTGGTTCTGGATGGTTTACTAATCGTTCTTACAGAGCATATCGCTGATACAGGAACACAATTTTCAACCATAAATCCCTTGCTCAACTTGATGGGGCTCTGCTTTAGATTCAATACTCTGACAGGAACGACATCTCCTACACGAACAAGAGCTTTAGCTGTCAGAAATTCCTTATTATTCATTTCTTCTACCAGTCTCATACTTCCAGATTTGCAGTTTCCGTCCGGGTTGGTCATCAATATTTTTTCACTATAGCCTGGTATTATTAGGTCACTAGTCGTTATTAATCGGACAACATCTTCGTTATCCTCGTGAAAGGGCAGTTATTCATTATCGACCTTCAAGACACCATTTTTGACATCCAATACAGCCCCAAGCTTCTTCAAAAGGTCCCTTCCCAAAATAAACTGGTCAGATATGTCAGCGATTAAAACTCTGTGCTTGATGGTGATCTTGTCAATGCTGATGGTCAGGCTCGCTTCACCATGTGTTCTTATTGTCTCTCCAATCGCTGTTCTGAGTTGGACCTGTGTTGGTAATATCCGGGAATCATCTGTGATGAGCTCTGGTCTAGCTATTGTTCTTGTTGCTCCGGTGTCTATTAGGAGTGTTCTGTCTTCTCCATTGATTCGACCATCGATGTATAAGCTCAAGGCTCCGCCAGAAGATGACACATTGACCGTAATTACTGGGGCACTATTTCTGCAGGTCGACGATTGCCCCCTGATCTCGACCCATTCTAGTTTTCCGACTGTGCAATCTTCTTCTTACAACTGCGGCGTACGTGTCCTAGCTCACCACAGTTCCAACACCTTGGCTCTCTCTTCTTTGATTGCGCTCCCGTAACTAGCTTCCTTATCATTTCTAACAGGGGCTCTCTATCGGACTGGTCTTCTTCCTCTATAGCTCTAACACGGTGCCATCGGGAAGTTTGGCTAGCGGCTTCATGCTCTAAAGCAATAGCTAGTGCTTCCTCTAGCAATTTTGGTCTGGCCAGCTTCCACGCCTTCTGCAGCTCGCTCTCCCTCAATCCATTTACAAATGTGTCCACCGCAATTTCATCAAGGAAGCTATCGGCAGCTGTAGGATATGCTAGTCGCACAATACGAGCTACCTCTCCCTCAAACTCTTGCAGACTCTCATTTGCATGTTCCAACCCAGATCGTAATTGGGCTTTGTATACTTGCTGAAGATGGCTGTCTCCATAACGATTCTCCAACTTAGATAGCAAGACATGGTAGTTTGCTTGGCCAGCTGGAATTGACCTAAGGATGTCTGCTGCATCACCTCGTAAAGCAGCAGTTAACGAAATAGCTTTCTGCTCTTCGGTCCACTGGTTAGCCATTGCCACTGCTTCAAACTGCTTTCGATAAGTTGACCAAGAGCACTTTCCATCAAAATTTGGTAGCTTAACTCTCATGCTACCTGCGGCTAAGTCCCTTATATCTTCGCCTTTGAAGGTCTGGTTCCCACTGCAGTTACCATTCTTAACTGCCATTTCCAGTGTCTTGATTTTTTGTTGCAGTAGCTCAATGTTCTTCTCTGTCGTGACAAAATTTTCGTCAACTATTCTTGAAATTTCTTCGAATTTCTTGTCACTATATCTACCAGCTTCCTCGATAGTTCTGGTCACCTCCTCAAACCTCGCATCACTTTTTCTGAAAACATCTTTAATTTCATCTTGAAGAGTTCTAGAAACTTCTTCAAACTTTTTCGAGACTTCATCGAATTTCTCATTATTATTTCTAGAAATTTCTTCAAACTTTTTCGAGACTTCATCGAATCTTTCGTTACTATTTTTAGAAATTTCTTCAAATTTCTCATTATTATTTCTAGAAATGTCTTCAAACTTTTTCGAGGCTTCATCGAATTGTACACCAAATGTTCTGGTAACTTCATCGAATTTTTCATTGTTATTTCTAGAAATTTCTTCCTTCATCTCCTTCAGTAACAGCTCTTCCGGAGAGTGGAACTCGAACATATCAGGATCGTCTCCATTTTCAATCAGAATGTCCCTTAACCGTTTCTGGAGGGTCGCTTTATTACCGGAATCATCACAATCCCGCTCCACCAACTGTTCTTTGAGTTGTTTCACGGTTAACTGCACTAATTTCATTTTGAATTGTCTATTAAGAAAATCAATTAATCAATACAGTTTCCAAGTCTTCAACACGAAAACGAACAAAATTCTTCACACACGAGAACGAGCAAAAGTCTTCACATTCACACGAAAACGAACTAAACAGTCTTCACACTAAAACTAAAACGAACAAAAAGTGTTTATACCAACACGGAAACGAACAAAAGAGTCTTAAACTTAAACTTAAATGTAACAAAAGTCTCAAAAACACTAAAATCTGCACGAAACCGCAGTCTCTGAAAGTCTGTACAATTTAATAATCACTCACTGACCCCTCAATGACATCAATGTAACGGGATTTATATTAAAACTGGGTTCGATTAATTTTCAGTTATTTATTTACACCAATAACTACCCGTCTATATGCACATTTATATTCACACTATATTTCTTGGACTATTACGACTTTCTACTGTCTATGTGTTCTATCACTAACTGTCACTGACCGTGCTTTATGACAAACTAATCTAGTCGTATATATATCTAACCTAAAAAGCTCTAGATGGTTCCAGTGTTGTTTTCGTTGTTTCTGGAGGTTATTTCTCAATATATGGCTTCGAGAATAGACCAGGACTTATTCTCGTTGCCTTTGATGTCTCCCGTGATTTCCGGAATGTTTGTAAGTGTGTATAGTTCATTTGTGAGTGTAGTTTATTATTCGGGTAAGTCTTCACGTTACAGTATAAAATCTAAAATAAGCAAGCTAGAAAGAAAGTATATTATTAAGTTGTGAAAAGCGGTAATACTTTGATAATAGTTGAAAGATAAAGTCGAAAAAGCCATAGAAAGAAGGGGATCGGTATAAAGAGAAAGGAAAAATTGTATTTAATACTCATAAGAGGGTATTGAATGTTTGTTCAAAAGTTATTTTCCTCGGCATTTTTATATCAAAAACCGAAATGCAATAAAAAACACCTATTCAAAGGTGCCCACTGGATAATGACCCATCAGTTACGTAAAAGGCTCCTTTGATTAAATCGCCGCAATTAGAGATTGGTGTCCGCTTTTTATATCAAGACGCAATTACAATCCCCGAAAGAAATTTAATTTTATTGTAATAGCTACCTAATAACTCGCGACGAGGTATTCCTCAATTTCTATCCAATTAAATCTTGTTTTTATGCGCATGCTGTCTTCGTCGGCTTGAAAGGATTAATTGCTTGAAAAATTACACGACCAAGAAGATCATCCTAATACACTAGGTACGTATATTATACATACTCTATACATAGCTTACGCTAATTTGTTGGTGAATTGGATCTGTAAAGTATATAGTTTAGGTAGTACGAAAAGTAAATGTTGTTTCTTCATTTTTTTACGTAAAAACACAATTTGAGATAATTAGTTGTCAGGTTAGCAATAATGAGGTGATATAATGGGCTATATTAAAGAAATAAACTGGTTTGTCTTCTATCGTTGATAGTAGTATGTACTTACTTGTTGTACATAATTAATGTAATGGAAACGATGACCAGTTCTATAAAAATCATACGTTATTACGATTTGCTAATGTAGCTGATCTAGTAGCATTAGCTCAAACAGTGGTTTTCAAACATTTCGTACTTACAGCGAACTTCTTAATTCTATACTTTTCACGTGAGAATGTCTATTCTCTTGTTACATTGAGAATCGGTTGAAAACTAAATCATACTACTGTTATCCGCTTCACTTCCGTATTACAACTAGGTATATAAAGTTGTAATGTGTTAGGTATATAGGGTTCTTATAAAATCAAAACAATTTCTGATTAAAATCATAACAAGTTCAACGCTCGTAAAACTGTGGAGAAGGAGTACCTACAAGAGCAATGGTCTATTGTAGCCATATTTTTTGAATAATTCAAAAAATTTAAAAAATAGTGATTTTGGTAAGTACATATTCATTAAATCAAATACAGTGTCAAAACATAAATACACTTTTCTCAGGATTTTTAAATACATCATACTATTTTTAATTCAGACAGAAAATGCTATACTATAATGCAACATGTTCTACAATCTTTAAAATAAACGAAATAGAGAAAGAAGTACTTACTGATACTGTTGTCATGGTAATTGAAATATTTGGTTTTCTAATCATGGCCCAAGAAGACTGGAATGAAGGAGAGTAAACTTCCTATGCTTCTCTACGTAACCACATGAGATTACAGAAGTTGCATATCAGGAGCCTGGCCTCGTGTACGACGAACGTCTTGACAATTACCTTAAATATTTGTTATTTATTTATCTTCGTGATCATGATCTGCTGTCTTTTTTAAGCGAGAGCCGCTTGTTATGCGTATGAAATTTTAGACGATTTTTAGGGCGAGTTTAATCTCCTGTTTCCAGTCGTCTTTTCAAGGCCTATCACATTCGAAAATATTTTAACCGTCTCTCTATCTCACTGGCTTTAAATACGACATGCTATACATTGTTGCAAAGGAGATTTTTGGCTAAGAAAAACAAAAGTTGTCTTGTATACCTTTAAAAATATAAAAGATAAAATACTTTAGCTTTCCTCTCCGAATATCATTTGAGAAAATAGATAAAAGGAAATCAATGATTTTCAGATTTTTCAAAATTTTACAGGGACCTTTGATTTTTTTGCAATTTGCAAACCGGAATATTGAAGAGGGCTAAATTACACTCCAATTTAACCATGCTTATTTTATCTCTTTCCATTTAAGAAATAGCAGTACTGTCCGTATGAAATAGTCGGGACTCTGTATATAGAACGATTAGTTTTTGAGATATTTCTTGGTTTGGTATAACAAACTCTAAACAATCTATAGAAACATCAAATATTTCATCAATTTTCAGTATCGAGTGCTAACCGGCAAGTACAGTATGATTTTAACTGTTTCCTAAATAAAATAATTTTAATGTATCCAAATGTTGAAAATGTTCAAGATACTTATCTAAATATGCAATTTTTAGAGCACTGCCCTAGCACTCATTTCCCATAACATATCTAGACATAATTTATTTATGTCAAGTATTATTAGTATAAGTGTGTTTGAGTTTTCACTAAATATAAATATAGTGCTTGCAGTAGCCAGTAGCCGCTCTAATTAATTTTACAATAAAATAAATATTTTTTACAAAATCGAAATGGACTGAAATGTTCAAAATAATATTAATTCTATTGGTGCTGTTACTTTTGAAGTTGTGCAGTTGCAGTTAGATTGATAACTTTTGGCACCAACTGATAACGACTGTCCAATTTTTTTGTAAAAAATATTTATTTCACACTTTTGAGAATAACATTAGTCAAGAAAATCATTGAACGTTCACTAATACTAATGAAGATAGTACTTATTCTATTATCCACGTATATTCTTTGCTTGAAGTTGTTATTATTGAGATCTCAAATTATAGCTGCAGAAATACGCATTAGTATTTTAGATGTTACCGTTTTACCACCGCTTTAACTCAAAAACCGTAACTCTAAGGAAAAAATGTTCATTATAAATGTTGCTAAAATAATTAGGTCCTTCATTTAGTACCTACAGATTTTCAATTTTCGATAGAAATTGCTCTCTCCACATAGCATGCCTCTAAGTCGAAAACCGTAACTCTTTTGAAAAAATGTTCAATTTAAACGTTTCCGGATATTGTCCTATCTTTAACTACATCACCTCGGATTTTCAATTTTCGAGAAAATTTTCCCCCTCCATTCCTCTTTCAAATGAATCAAAAAGCATCAAAATCGGAGTATGTTTACTATATACAACGGGCGAAGAAACCAAAAAAAAAGAAGCAGTCAGTCGAATTGTATATCGCCTCCGTTCGGGGTTCGTTGGTCAAAAATAAATGATGGGATGATATGGGTGAAAGCCTCATGATATTGCTTGATTTTATTAGAGCTTTTTCAACTTAAATCTTGGTTTGCTATCGAAATAAATGAAATGAAAATAGACAATGGTTAGTTGTCATTGATATTTCTATTGATTGGCAATTTTTTTATACAGTGTATTATTATACTTTTCACAAAATAAAGGTATCTAAACATAAAATCTCAAGAAAACTTAAAATACCAATCTCCAAAATTAATTATTTTAGGTATCGAGAATAATTAGTTGGTACTTTTTGTATGTGATATATACAGGTCACAGGGCGATCCATTTAAAAATACTTTGTAAATAATGTATTTGTGTTTTTTATACATTTTGTACATTTACAAAATTATGGCTACAATAGAGCATTGCTATTTTTTCGTCGAAAATTGGTTATAACATTTCAAATACCCTGTATAAAACATTAAAATTTCATATAGTAAAGGAAAATTATTTCAAACAAATGTTGTAGGAAAAAATCATATCAAAAACTAAAAAATAGTTTGGTGAATTTAATCAATGATTATTTTTTTAGATTTTTTTTAGTTTATCAGCTGCCATTTTGAAAGTACAAGTTTGATCATGCCCATTTCATATCTGTAGAACTGATTTTTCTAGCATATTTGAACTTGCTATCTTTAAAAATGTGACCTCTATCGTGTTTACAAATTTTTCTTTATTGACACCATGCCATTGTTTTTTTCTCGAAATTCGAATGTGGGAACGATCGCAATAGGGTACATTTCTATATGAAATTTACTTGAAAAATAACTTTGATCTGGCTCGGCGGTATGTAACATCCTGTAATATTATCACTAATTTTAATATAGTATCTCAAAGCTGGCAATGTTTTGCAAGAATATTTTTTTATATCGTTTATACTAACAGATCTACAAAGCTTTATCACACTTATTTAGGTACATAGGTAGTTGTGTGGTCAAAAGTTCGCTGACACGTCATCAAGATAGATAGATATATTTTCAGTCTATTCGTAGAACTGTCTTCTGGACGTTGAAAGAGATGCACCTAAAAGATAACTATCAGCTCACTCCATATGCATACCATTGATGACGTATCGTTAAACTTTTGTTGACTCAATAGTTATAGTGGTATCAAGGTAATCAATCTATAATTCGCTGTTTGATATCTCTGTTATCCTGAGATGTAAGAACAAAAAAAATCAATGAAAGTTGCAGATATGGTACTACAACTACTGGGAACTTTTCAGGATATAGATAAGAGAAAATCGTAATGGAATCGTCATCATGTATTATTCAAAATAAACAAGTGAGAGATATTTTCTCAAGAATAAAAGAATTTCGTAATAGACTGGTTTCGTTGCAACTTATGTGATCGCTTCCATTTTGTATACTCTGTGACGCAAAACTCAAGTCTATGATTTTCTCAGTTATTTTAAATAGAACGCCCTATTTTTTACATCAGGTTCAAAAATAGCTAGCAAAACACTATTATTTGTTTATTTTTTTAGAAAAGCATAAATTATTCTCCAAAATAGCAATATGGTTTTAGAAATAAAAAATCAGCGAAAGATGCAATAAAAAATTTAACCTGTTTGATTTATAATTCAATTGATAATAGAAAACCATCAATAGGTATTTTTTTGGATTTAGCAAAAGCATTTGACACAGTCAATCACAAATTATTATTTGAAAAATTAGAGCAAATTGGAATACGGGGCTTAGCTCACGATCTTATTTATTCCTATTTATCAAATAGAAAACAACAAGTTAAACTAAATGGTACAATAAGTGAAACACAAATTATATCATGTGGTGTACCCCAAGGAACTGTTTTGGGTCCATTACTTTTATTAAATATATCAATAACATTTTTTCAATAGAAACTACCAGTAAAAATATTTGCTTTGCTGATGGCACTTTCATTTATTATGAAAACGAAAATTGGAAACACTTAAAACATGAGATTGAAAATGATTTCATCAAACTTTCAAAATGGCTGAACAAAAATCTTCTTACTATTAATTTTGATAGAACATTTTTCCTTCTTTTTTGTAGTTCTGGTAAAGGTATTCCGAAATTCAATGATCTCAATAAATTTTGAAACAATTATTTACTCAAGATAGGAAATTAAATATCTTGATATTGTTTTAGATAGCCATCACAAATGGGAAAGACACATAACATACCTAGGTGCAAAATTAATACAAATATTATTTAAAATGAAAATTCTATCAAATAGATTGGATTATAAATATAAGAAAATGTTGTAGGTACTTCAGTCTATTCATCTTAAATATGGTCTGATAGGTTGGGGGGAATTTCTAAAACACATTTAAAACCAATTGAAATTTTACAAAAATGTTCTTTAAAAATAATATTAAAGAAAAATAGCAGATATCCAAGTAATTTATTATATAAAGAAATTAATATTTTTGATCCAATACAAATTGATTTCAAAATTCTTGAAATAGATCAATTTAAGAACAAAAGAGATCACAATATTGTTTCACACTGTCATCCCACTAGACAGAAACAAAAAAATGTATGTACTTAGGACCAATAGCATGTAATTATTTACACAAAATTATAAAAAAAATTTATTAAATCAGAAAATTTAAAAATGAGGTTGATAATTTCTTAAGAAGTAATTCTAGGGAATTCATCAGAAAAATTATTCGAAGGTGGTAGAACTCATATCTATTATATTCCATACTTTTATTTATTTGTAATGCTTTGTTTCTTACTAATTATTGAATACTTTAGTTATTAATTGATTTAAATATGTTATTTATTATTACCCTACGCACAGACTTTGTAGTTTCGTAGGTTTTAATATTGTTGTTTGTTAACAAAAATGTGAATTTTTGAATTGTCAAAAACTTTATTTATTTTATCTATTTATTTAATTATTCCCTAAACCTAAATGTTAGAATTTATTTTATTCTTTATACTAAAAACTTTTTTAGAGTTAGCCCATGTCTGTCTGCTATCTTTTGACAGCTCAAAAAACGCGCAGTTGATAGAAATTATAGATATTTGACAAAACTATAATAGACCAACAGCATTAAACAAAATACCGATATTTCTCGCCATTGAATTATTTATGTTCTAGGAGGCAACCGTCATTATCGAATTATCGAATCCAGTCACAACTTCTTCTCAAACAAGGTAGATGGTCTTAGAGATTATAAGTACGAATGGAAGATGAATATTTTAAACTACTCAAATATTGATCCAGTCTCTTTTTTACCACATAACATAGAATGTAAACATTCACTTTTTCTCTACCCGGTGGATGAGACGGAAATTTTTGGAATTATTAACAATTTGAGCAACAGCAAATCGAAAGACGTCTTTGGTATCAGCAACAAAATCTTAAAGTCCCTTCGAAATGGCCTAATCTCTCCTTTGAAGTTAATAATAAATAAATGCTTTGAAGAAGGAATATTTCCATCTGACTTAAAAACGGCTAAAGTAACCCCAATTTTTAAAACAGGAGATCGCAGTGATGTACACAACTATCGCCCAATTAGTATAATTCCGTCTGTATCTAAAATAATAGAAATTGCTTTTAACAAAAGACTACTTACCTTCTTAGAAAACAATAAAATACTCTCACCAAACCAATTTGCCTACAGGAAAAACTTATCAACGAAGCATGCCATAGTTAAATTGGTGGAATGGATAGTCGAGGCCTTTTAGGGAGGTCAGACTGTATCGACTACATTTTGTGATCTCTCAAAGGCCTTCGACTGTGTAAACCACGAAATTTTATTAAGAAAACTGGAACATTACGGAGTATGGGGAAATGCTCTTAATTTTTGCAGATCCTATCTTACCCATAGAAAACAATATACAGAGGTTTCAGGTATGCGGTCATCAGCAACTGTTGTGGACATTGGCATCCCCCAAGGCTCAATCTTAGACCCTTTGATGTTTATTATCTATGTGAATGACTTATCATTAACTATGGAGGGAGCATTGACTACACAATTTGCTGATGATTGTGCTCTGTCAACCAAGCATAATTCTGGTCAGGAAGCTGATACCGTCAATCCACTAACAATAGAAGCCCTGGACACATGGTTCTCCACAAACCAGCTGTGCTTTAACCGCAACAAAACCAAACACCAAAATTTCTCACTAAAAGAGGTACCTAATAATGAGAGTGTTAAGTTCTTAGGAGTTACACTGGACTGCAGGCTTAGTTGGAAACTTCAAATAGAAGACTTAGCAAAAAACTTGACAAGGACTGTATTTTTTTTACAACTTTCGAAGTATGTACCTCTTACAGTAACTAAAACTGCATACTTTGGCCTATTTCACTTAAGTCACTTAAATTACAGTGTCCTGTTTTGGGGTAACTCAACTGACTGGGAAAGAATTTTCATTATTCAAAAATACGCTATAAGGACTATGACCAAAATAACGCCTTCGGAAACATGTAGACCACATTTCAAAAAATTAAAGATACTGACAGTGCCGGCATTATTTATATATAACTGCATCTTATCGGCAAGAGAAAAGCAAAGAACACATGTTCACCACTCAGACTTACATGATTATGAGACAAGGCAAAGACAACATCAATATGTCCATACATTGTTTTAATAAACTGCCTCAAAATATTCAAGAACTTCCGAGGTTACAGATTAAGAAATCAATAAAATCAATATTAATCAAACTCTGTCCATATACTCTCGAAGAATTTTTTAACTGTGATATTTTACATCTTATGCAAAACGTATGATTACTGTTAGTCAACGTATCTATATGTTATATTTGTTAATTTTATATGTTAAATGTTATGTTGTATGTCGCAAAATTTTAATATGTATTATTCAACTGTACTTCAGATTCTTACCATACCTTTTATACAATTATGTGGAAACCTGTCCAATATATTTTTATTTATTTTTGTTACTGGTTTGGTTTAGATTTTTAGTTATTAACTTAGTCTTTAGTTTTATCTTCTATTTTGAAATTTGACGATGCTAAAACTGTAACTGTTATAGAAGCAAATAAAGAATTGAATTGAATATATTATCAAGAAATCAAGGCAACTCATTTTCTAGAAAGTCTAACTCATAACTGTGCTCAAAAACGAATAGTCCGATTAAATGATCTACAAAAATACCACCCCAACGGTAAATTTGTGTGAATCAGTTCAAATAATATTATTTTCAAAATGTCACTTTCTAAAGATGTCGAATACAGCAAAATATTATTTGAAGACCACCTTGTCTATATCCTCTTGGTGACTTAATTTTAAATAATTTAACATTGCTTATTGTCACTTCATCTCAGATTCTATCCAATTATATTGACGTTACCTACTTGGAATTTCTGTTATATTGAAGGGTAATCAGTGGTATCAGTAATAATTGTGATTGACAACATAACCAATTTGATTGCTTGGTTATGTCAACTGTCGTGCTTATATTTAATAGATTAATTAGACACTCATTTGAATCGGTATGTCTATGATAATCATGTATCATAACTATTAGAAGAACTCGATGCTATGTTTGTCGTCGAAGAAATAATGAAATGGTTATCTCTCTCAAATTCATCATAAAATGGAATCCAGTATTTTCCTATCATTTTACGGCCGATTCTACCAAGTCATGTGCATGTTTATTTACTAATATACGGGGTTTCCAGAAAATTTGTTCCAAAATCTATAGGACTTACAGTGGGACCTAAAATAATGTTAGAACTCATATGATAAATGTTCTTATTTGGCTTCTTCATGGAGGTATTCGCCTTAACAGTAAAAATCTGACTAGTTAATATCATTTATGCCAATCTTTCAAATCGTTGCCCACGTATTCATTAAATTAGGAAAATTAAATTAACTAATGTTTGTTTTTATACCTATATAAACTCCTATTCATTATGACTGTCTTGATTCGTTCAACATTTTGTTACAAAAAAGATATACTGTAACGTGAGGACTGACCCGAATAATGAACTGCACACACAATGCACATTCCAGAAAACACCGGAGACATCAGAGGCAACGAGAATAAGTCCTGGTCTACTCTCGAAGCCATATACTGAGAAATAACCTCCAGAAACAACGAAAACAACACTGGAATCATCTAGAGCTTTTTAGGTTAGATATACAATGCCGATGGCGATGACAGGATAGTTAGTTAGTCATAGATCACAGTCGATCATAGACAGTAGAAAGTTGTATATAGTCGGAGAAATGAGTGCGAATATAAATGTGTATATAGTCGTGTAGTTATTAGTGTAAATAAATAAGTGAAAATAAATCGAACCCAGTTTTAATATAAATTCCAGTTACAATACTTTACTCGATATCTTTTATCTTTTAGAAAAAAGCACATTTTATTACTTAACAAAATGTACGATTTTTACCAACGATTAAAACGCAATTAAAAGTGAAATTATTTGATAAATTATCAAGTAATGTGTTGAATATGAGCACCTTGACCTTCAAAAGGTACGTTTTCTGAAGTTGTCGTAACATTTCTGTTCTAGGTGCTCGATATAAAATGTGGTGATCATTACGTAAAGTCTCAGCAGATATAAGTTCCTATGGTCTATGCGATTTAATAATTCGTCCATTATTTACAAGAGATTTATAAAAAGAAAATAAAATGGCCCAAAAAAATGAGTGGATTAAGATCCTCGGCCGATCCATCAGTTGGTAATGTGATATTTAAATAATCTCTTACGAATCTACTCAAATGAGGAGGAGCACAATATGTCTACATATTGTTTCGAATATTGAACTGTGACTGTCTTTCCCGAAACTCTACTGCGTTGGCTTTCCCTGTAATAGTTATTTTTAACGTATTTTTGTAGTTATAAGCAATTAAAAAAAGATGACAAGGATTTTGAAATTACCATAGAAAAATTTTGTTATGCTTCTGTTCTAATTTAGGAGTTTCCCCAAAATTATCAATACCACGTTGAGCAATTTTAGGTACCCACAATCACTCATTCCATTATGATTCAGGTATTCGTGGTTCGCAGTTTTTACACATAAGGTATCAATCACTATTGTATTGTATGGTTATTTATTTTTTATTATGTTGAATTATAAGCGAAAATAAAAATAAGGATAGAAGACTCTAGAAGATATGTCAGGCAAGACGATGAAGGTGATTCTGGTATAACCAATTCTGATCCTTGATAGTATTATATGCGATCTGCTATCGTTTCGAGAGTTTGTCCGGGGTTTTACAGATGATTTTACCCCTGTTTGATTATCTCCATTTGTTTTTCCAAGTAGATACTGATAGTGCTAATTTGGTTGTGGGTTTCGAAGTCGGATATTACTGTTTGGGTGACTTCTGTGACTGATATATCCGATAATGGCAGTGCAGTGGTATCAGTTAGATATACTTATACTCGTAATGTGCTACTGCTGGATATTATCCTGTCCTACGTGAGAGCCTGGTAGATTTCATACAAATTCACCAATGTAGCTACTGGAGTATTTACGTAGACGGAACATTTTGGTGATATTTCCATTTATAAATGCTGCTTCTGTACCATCATTCGTACTTGAGGTGCTTGTAAAGATATTTATAGGTCTTGGGAACTTGTTCATGATGTTCTTAAAATGAGCATGTTGTGTGTGTCAACATTTCTGAAATGTGATAGAG
Source organism: Crioceris asparagi (assembly GCA_958507055.1). Taxonomy (NCBI): domain Eukaryota; kingdom Metazoa; phylum Arthropoda; class Insecta; order Coleoptera; family Chrysomelidae; genus Crioceris; species Crioceris asparagi. The sequence goes on along the minus strand of OY293829.1, from coordinate 59,998,000 downwards.
TGGTATCAAAAACTGCGGAGTTTGGGGGAGGAATTGGGATGGTTGTTGGGATGAAACGAGGGAATGCGATTTGATGTTCAGCTCTGTATCTGTTCATTCTCTCACTGAAGGCGGGTTGCGACTACCCACTGCTACAATAGAGGTCAGAAATTGTGAAATTTCATAAAAAGCTAATCTTTGAGCTTTTTACATAATAATTTAGCATAAGAATGCTCAAACAAGCCGCTGAAAACTGCGGCTTGATATCTTGCACTTAACCTAAAATATCGGAGAACAAAAATTTGATGAAAAAATTCAATGGATCTTAATCAGTTTTCAATTCCAAATTCCAACAACAAATTTATTAATGATAAATGTTCTTTACAAAAAATTGGACCGAAGTTGTGCAGTTGCAGTTAGGTTGAAAACTTTTGGCGCCAACCTTGCTCATACTTATTCAGATATTTCAAAACATTGCGGGAATACACAAATTTCAGACTTTCCCACTGCTGTAACTCGGAAACCCGATGTTTTTGAAATACGTCCAATTGAAACTTTACCAAATATATTCTTTCGTATCAAATGTTATTTTTTCAAAAAAAAATCCCCCTCCACCCCCTTAAGGACAAGTTTTTGGGAGAAAGGACATGTTGACAATCGATTTTGTTTTCAATGGAACCAACTTTCAATAATCTTCTATCAAATGAAAAAAGAACCATGAACATTGGAGCACTTTACTATTTATAGGGCGCGAACATCCCTTAAGAAAATAAAAAAAACACTTAGACAAATAGTCGAATTTGTTTTAGGCACATATTAACTATAAAGGTTGTTCATTTTAAATCACCCCACCTCGGATTTCTCGAGATGTGAAGGTTTAAATAAATCTGTGGAAAACGGCAAAAAGTTATATCAACATTTTAACCCAAATTTGATAGGCCCTTTCTTACCCCCTGCACCAGGAGCTTCTTTCTTAAAAATTAGGAGGTATCGTGTGATATCTTATTCAAAAAGTCTCTGCATTTCTTTGTTTTGGGTTGAGTTGGGTTGGAATTTCAAGAACACACCTTAGTTTATTTATACATTTCAGAGTTAGCCACATACATGCACACAAATAACCACACATTGAAAAAAAAACAGCAATGGGAACAAAGGGAAAAAGATGAATTCCGTTTTCCTGTTCCGTTCTACTCTTAGACAAAAATTACCTTACTCTTTTGGTAATAAAATATATTCCAAACTACCAGTTGATATCACCTCTGCTTGCTGTAAGTGGTACTTGAAATATGAACTCAAGCATTTATTGATTCAAAGAAATATTTGACTAGGGATTGCTAGTGTCTTTTTCATTAAACATATTATATTGTTTCTTTATTTCTGTCGTTTCCATATTATTTTATAATAGTTTGAAAATATATAAATGACATTGTAAAGACTCTAAAAAAGTGTAAGATTCAATTATTATATATTTTATAGGGGATAGGATAGATCAAATAGTACAGACATTAAATGATGAACTGAACAATATATTAGATTGGTTTTATAATAACTCGCTTAAGCCAAACATAAATAAAACAAAAATGATGATTATAAAAAAACAAAAATAGTAAATTATTTCATACAGTAAATACTGAAGCTAAAATTAATCATGAAACTATTGAAAGGCTAAATGAATTCAAATATTTGGGTTGTATTATAGATGAAAGCTTGTCTTTTTCTCAGCATTACAAATATATAACAAATGAAATTGCTAAAAAAGTAATGTATTATGGTGAATGTCACGAGACTCAAGTTCTTGGTCTAAGTTGACAATTTATAAAACGATTATTGCTCCACATTTTTATTTTTATTCCACCTTGTTATTTTTAATGAATCATGATCAGCTAGATATTCTAGAGAAAAAACAAAATAAAGCATTACGAATGATCTTAAGATGCAATAAGTTCACTAGGATAAGAGATATGTTAGATACAACAAATCTTTTGAGTGTAAGGCAAACGGTAACATATAATAATAGTATGATATTTATTTATAAAATGTTGAAAAGGTTACTACCTGAACATCTGATCCAGAATTGTAAATTTTTCAAATATATACCAGAACATAACACTCGTACCCACAATAATTTCTATTTAGATAGAATTTCCAGCAATTTTAGTCAAAATAGTCTACTTTACAAAGGGTTAAAACAGTATAATTTACCAGAGAATGTTAGGAATGCAGATCATCTGTTACAATTTAAAAAATATTGTAAAATATATATTAGAAACAATATTGATATTTAGTATAGTACATTTTAGAGGATATATTTTATTTTTAGTTTTTTTGGGAATTTATTGAGAAATATAGGTAGTTAGTTAAGTTACTTTTGTATATTACTAACCAATGTGCTATTAATAAAGATTATTATTATTATTATTATTATTAATTTGGAATCTATTTTAAAAAAAAATCTGTTTTCACTAGCCTGTTTGGGCATCATTTTGTTTGTGTATTATAGCAAAAATAAAACAATATTAATCAGTTTGATTTTTGAATGAAATTTCGAATTTTTTTCTATGTCAAAAAATGCTCTCTAGTTGGAACATACCAAAATACAACCACAGCAACTAAGGTAGATTTGATTGCCTAAAAGAAGCTTTATTAAAGGACACCAAGTTTGCTGAAATCTGTTCAGCTGCGTAAAAGTTACAGATGTTTATTCAAAAAACATTTGAACTCCCCCACTACTTTATTCCTTTGAGATGGGGAGAAGTGAAGTACAGAAAAGACTCGAACTTATCTCAGCTTAGGTCAATAATTTTTTTACCGCAATGAGTAGTTTCCGAGATACAGTAGTTTTCACGCTTATTTGGTCACACGGTACAAAAAGAATATGAACACAAAATTAAAGCTAATAATAAGATAGTTAGAGATTATAAGAACTGGGGTTTAATAAAAAAAGTAATTGTAAAGGAATAATTACAATAAATACTGTAATTACATATGAAATACTTAGAAGAATTAAAGTATCAATATCTATATCACAAGTTTCATGTTAATGATTATTCTGAATATCAATGAATTCTGACCTGAGTCTGCATCTTTACTAGAATAGAGAATGTCTCAAGCTGGCGTATATTTTTAATCGGAAAATCCTATTGAAAAAAAAATTCAAAATCAATTATGGCTCTTTGGTTTCTCATAGTGAAAATATTGTACTGGGTACGAAAGTTACTATAGCTTATATGCAGCGTTATGCTTATTTATAGCAAAGATCCTGCAAAATATTATTTTGTACTTTCTTTAAATTGCTGGATTCTAGATGGATGAACTAAAACTAATCCCACTGAGAACAAATCAGCTATATAATGTTGAAGAGTGTCACATCCTCATCTTCAAACTTTCCTTAAAATTCATATTTGTATCAAATTGTATACCTAAATCTTGTCCTATTTAGATTATCTTTAATAACTTTTAATTTATATTGTTAATCGATAGGTTTTGAATTTCTGGACATTGTTGTACTTCAGCATTTTTCAAGATTTATCTATAGAGTTTAAATAACGCGGGCTCTTGTCTTAATCGAGATGTAGGGGAGGAAAATTTGACTTGAAAGTTATGTACACTAATTCTTCTAATTTGTCTGTGTTGGTCTGGCAAATAAATAAAGTTCGAAGTAAACTTCTACATATCATTTAGAGGTTGTTAAACTTAATAACTCCTGAAATCGTCACCACTTTGCACTTTTTATTGTGGAAGATAAAGTTGGGTGATTTTTCGACAAAAACGAACATTATTATTAATAAAATATTGTTAACGATGACTGAACGTCTTAATAATTTTAATTGGTATTTATAACAACAACAACATTTCTCTCAACTTTTAAGCTCTCTGTGTGTCAATTAACCTAGGTGCAGCTATATATCGAAAGATGTTTTGCATAATATACACTTATAGCGGCACAAACTGACAAGATGTAATCTGTTAAATTATGACTTTTGCTCGACGTCAAAGCAGCTATATTGTGCCTGAGGGGCAAGTTTTCCATATTTCATTTTTTTCTTTATTCCTCCACATAAACTCTCAGCATCTATATTTGTATTTTTTTTCAAATACTAAATAAACCAATTATAATATTAACTGGATGATATCCTTGGAAATGGCATTGTAATTATATCTTCAATATTATCCATCTCGTTTATGGGTTAGGTTGTGTGCTGTTGTTATCTCCTCTATATGATGGATAAGAGAGGAATGTTAGGGCAATTATTGTATAGATAACTCAAGGTATATATATTTCTGTAATGTGTAGTAAGATAACGGCTTTTATCAGGGTCGTCGTCAAAGATTCTGTTATGCAGATATTGGTTTTTGCATGTTGTGAATTATAACTTTTAACAAGCAATTATTTTGTACATAACGCAATCTAGGCAGGCATTCACGGTAAGGTAAGTGTGAACGTGCCATTTGACGGATATATTATGAGATAATAATTGCGATTAGAAGATTTGCCCTTTTCGAAATTGAACTGGAGTTGGGAATCACTTAGGTACCTCTCAATGCTAGAGTTGAAGAAGATAATTAGTTTGAAATGACACGATATGGATTAATCAACATAATGGGGTATTTCAGTAATTTTGAAAAATTCTATTTTTTGGTTCTACATTTATAAAATGAAGTTTCACATTTATCAAAACTGCTTAATTTTGCTTAGTAATGAATATATCTTTATATATTATATATTCTGTTCGGGTGTATGTGACTAAACTCCTCCTAAACGGCTGAATCAATTTTAATGAATTTTTTTGTGAATATTCAAGAGGATTCGAGACTGGTTTAGATTCACAATTGGATCTGATAGATGGCGCCGTTGTAGGTATATCAAACGGCTGGACTGATTGGGATAAAATTTCTTGTGTTTATTCGAGGGGATTCGAGAATGGTTTAGATTCACAATTGGACCTGATAGATGGCGCCGTTGTCGGTATGTCAAACGGCTTGACCGATTGGGATGAAATTTTCTATTTATATTACAATGGGTCCCAGCATATTGCTTAAAGCTTTTCCGGGCACGACGACTTCTGCTGGGACAACTAGTTAAGAAAATTAAACTAAACCGTTATGATGTCACAACTATTCAAATATGGAAAACAGAGATGGTCATAGTCTACGGAACTCTTATAAATTGCAACCCTGTTGTAGACCTCAGAGTAGGCAGGTTATAGATAGCAGAACTAACCAGCCCTTCCTTTGATCTAGTCTAATGTCAAAAAAGTGTCCATGTCAAATTTATTTGACGGTTTGGTTGGTTTACTACTAGAAATTGTATTTTATTCAAGATCATTGTTTTCTTATGTACATACAAAATGGTTTATAAAGTTTGCGTTGTCCAAGAGTTTCTTCTTCAGAAGTTTCACCAATAACAACTTGTATATTACCTAATTGGTGGTTTGGTGATTTTGTGTTCTGGAGTTATACATCCACGAACTGTGTAGATATTATTTACCGTTTTCACCTGTACGTATCCTACAGAATCATCATCATAAAAATTAAATGTGGTACACAGTCTAGTCAATCCAAATCAAGTGTATACACTTGGATTTCACATTAAACAAATACAATTTACTACAATTCCTAATACTTACTTTTTGGTTTTAATATTGCGAACTTCAGAACAGAAAAGCTGCATATTCAAATCATGAAAAATATTTATTATCTGGCTATCCACCAATAGAAAATTATCACTGTCGTGGACATTTTTTCCTTAGATTTACGGTTTTCGAGTTAAGCGGTGGTAAAATGGTTAAATCTAAAATACTTATGCGTATTTCCGCAGCGATGTTCTGAGATCTCTACGTAATAACAAGTACAAGCAAAGAATATACGTGGGTAATAGGATAAGTACTATTTTCTTTGGTATTAGTGAACGTTCAACGATTTTCATGACTAATGTTACACTCAAAAATGAGAAATAAATATTTTTTACAAAAAAGGGGACCGACGTTGTTAGCTGGTGCACAAAATACGAAATAATAATAATCCTATTGGTGCTGTTACTTTCGAAATTGTGCAGATGCCGCTAGATTGATAACTTTTGGCACAAACTTCACAAGTACCAGCACCAATAGAATTAATATTAGTTCGTATTTTTCAGTGGACCAGCTGATAACGCCGGTCCATTTTTTTGTCAAAAATATTTATGTACCCTTCAAACTCTAAGCTGCGTTGCCAAATTTTTGTGTTGTGACGTTAGAGATCTTGCGGGCGTTTTGAAATCAATGAACACGAATTTAATAACTGTGACTTTACAACTAAATTATTTGATTGTTTTATAAAATAATCTTGTTTTTAAAATTGCTAGGTATGTTGTAACAGTCTTAAAAATAGTAATTTCGTTTCTACTGAAATACCCATTTGTGGTGCATATTCTGTGATTTTTTTTAACAATACTGTTTCAAAGGATGGAGACAATAAGAACTCTGCATTCTTGATAGATAAAATGGAAAAGACAGATTCGTCACACGAAGGAATTGAGGGAATTAAGTATAGAGACGAAGATGTGATAATGATCGATTTTCAATTATGCATTTAAAAAGTTTTCATAAGTAAATATTGTTTGAAAATGGGTATCATTAAATTCAAAGCATAATTGGAACCTGAAAGGTAGATAACTATTCTTAAGACGGCTAACCCACAAAGCGCAATATATTACTGTCTTTGATCTTAAGGTCCCGATAAGTTTGTGGTGATCAATCTTGTTAAAACCATTGAGAATATCATATAATTTTGATTGATTGCTTCTTAATACAGTTGTACATCTTTTATGCAATGTTTTTGATGGGCTTAAATAATTGGGCTAACGATCTAAAGTGTAACTTTTCGGGTTAATTGTGGAGATAGGAATTTTAAAATTTGCTGGTATATCGCATGTGAATCCAGTAATTTTGAATACAATACAAAGGTGATAATTCACTGTCTACTTTCACTGATTTATAGCCTTTCAAGTTTTTTATGTTGACGTTAAAGGAACGTACGAGCTATAAATAAAAATTAAATGATATAGTTTGGCCTGAAGGAAAAATGCCAATGATGATTATATTTATAGATGTTTCTGCATGTTATATTTTCGGCAGCTATGTGAACATTGGGTGGTTGCTAATATAATATTATTGTTTTTTATGCCCAATCCCAAATACTAGGGTACCAGGATAAGCAAAGATGTATTTCAGCGTGTGTTCCTAAATCCAGTACATTGCACTGACCAATACACAGGGACATCATCAACTAACCCCATATTGTAACTACTAATAATGCGCTTGTAGATTCAAATATTCTAAGAACACCTGTCAGCGTTAGATTAGATTCAGTATTTAGGTAGATACTGGTTTCATTTTGAAACTTAAGAGCGGTATCGTATCAGTTGCTGACGTAGCCCTAAAATGGCTGTTATACTTGATACACTGTTGTACTATGGAACAGTCTGTCAAGTAGCCAGTACCCAGTACAGATCGTGAGAACCGCACCAGTTGCAATCGCGTTGTTACAGTTGCTGCAGTGCTACTATACCTGCCATATGTTCAAAATGAACATTTTCTTAAAAGAGATACAGTTTTTGAGTTACAGCGATGTTAAAATCTCAAATATTATTTTCGCTATGTGGAAGGGGCAATTTCTTTCGAATATTGAAAATCTGAGGCAATCAAATTAAATACCAGATTATTTGTAGCAACATTTTTTCCATAGAGTTACGGTTTTGGAGTTTCAGCGGTGGTAAAGTCTGAAATATATGTATTTCCTCCGCTATTTACTCTAACTGCAAATCCATAACTTCAAAAGTAACAGCGCCAATAGAATTATTATTAAGTATTTTGTATTTTTCAGTGCACCAACTAATATATATTTATATTCGCAAATGGTTCATTTTCCAGAGTATCAGTTTAGATCATTATTGACTCTTCGGCAACACAGTACGAAATCGTCGTTTTTTTATTAAACATTTAACGTCGCATCCTCCTAATGGTTATTAGCGACGGAAACAGTAGGTAAGTAGAGGTCGTTTTGATAGCAAAGATTGTAAAATAGTCGCAGTCGCGTTGCAAATGTTAGTTTCATATTAGATAGGCCGGTCTAGGTAAAGCACTTTTGAATTTCCATTCAGTTTTGTCAAACATAAAGAAATTTCACGTCTTGGAAGATTTTTAAATAGAAAATATAAAGTAAATACCTTTAAATATTATTTTTTTGATTTATGCAATACCTATCAAAAACTTAAAATTTACTAAGACTAGAAATCTTTATTAAAAAGAAATAATATGTATTTTTTTAATTCGAAGTATCCTAGAAACAATTTTTAATTTGTACCTACCTTAGACTAGGCAACAATGCCATCCATGCCAATCTTGTTTTGTGTTGTTGGACGCCAATGACGATTATTTTTATCCCGGTGTTGAATTCTGGTGATATATTTGATTCCTGTGGTAAAATAAAATTCCTGTAAGATGCATTCAATAATTATATATATAATAATATATATAATACTTATACAATGGACAAGCATCAACACGAAAAAAAAAATTCTTGTTTGTGTTAATGCTATTTTTTTATAAATGTTTTATTTTATAGACTCATTATTCTCGCCAGGACGAAAATAGTTATGATTTGATTAAAAAATCCTTATTAATTTTGAGTAGTTTAGTTCATATTCATCAAAATTGACTTCAGAAAATTCTAATAGTAGCAGATGTTGAAATTAAATATACTGGAAATCATCTTTATTTTGACTTTAATAACAAATCTAAACCAATATAGGTAAAAAAAGAATTTCTCTTCAAATTGTTCAATTTTACTAACCAAATGTAACCTAGATATGTAAACTTATCAAGTAACAAAGGCATATCGATTTTTTTTAATAATAATTTTTATCTTTGTTTAATTTATTTTCTAATAAACTAGCTTCAACCCTATAAAAATATCGGTATCGGAGTCATGATAAATATAAATAATCACATTTGTAATTGATGGCTATGAGATCTTTCCTGTTTTAAGCTATTTTATTCTAATTTCACGACAGTAAGTATTTTGATAATATGATAATATGAAGTTATTGTTGAATTAATTTTGTAACGAATCGTAGTTTGCCTTGACGAAGAAAATAAACATTCTCGAAAGCTCGGCTTAAACCAAGGAATTTAATCATTATATGATTGCATTCCGAAGAACATCTTTTTATTTTATATAAACATATATATTTAGTAATATGTACCTCTCAAGACACATGCGCAATAGTCTTTAAATCCTAGCATTTCTGTCTAATACATAGATTTGTTGTCTCTCTTTCTTCGTGAGTGAATCAGCTTATGTACTCTTATTTACCAGCCTTCTAGGAGTACTAATTCTAGGAGATAATATAACGTTCATTCGATTACAATGGAGTTTTGGAGAAATGTTTTATGCACGCCCGGAAAGATTCTTCAAATTTGATTGATAGCACAACAAATCATTTTCATCCATTTATCGGGCACCTAAGTGTAAATGTATCGTAGATGTGGTAGATACTGTTGGTAATAAATATAATTAGACGACATTTTTACGACAAGGGCTAATTTGAACTTTAAGAACAAAATAAGTTCTTTGTGGTTCTAACATTCATTCTTTTTGTTGTTTTCGCTTTTAAAAACAATATTAATCTAATGAAGTTCTAGGTACCTATTTTATGTACAAAATTACTTATTTCACGTTTCTGAGCGATCCTGATTCAATATCTAAAATAATCTATTTTATGGCTACAAAATCAAATAAGACTTGAAACTTATAAAATTATGTACAAATGTCGTTAGAAATAGTGTATATTTAAATATGTAGTTGTGTCTCACTTCCCTTAAATTTGTTTGTTAAAAAGTAAGAGTCTTGAATAACTAAAAAAATCAATTCCTTATGAAGAATCTCACTCTTCCTATTAAAGTTTTCCAAAAATGTTCAGTTTTATGGTTGCTGGAAACGATCTTGTCCTTGTTTGAATGTAAAAAATAATTCTAAAAAATACATTACTATGCAAAACACATGCAATCGTACATACGAAAAACAAAGTAAATATACAATTGAGGTATTAAATACATCCTCCTTGTATAAAGTCTCTAAAAAAAGGAAAACAGACACGTTGTTTGTAAACCGACATCCGCTCTCTGTAAAATCGGTTAAGAAAATAACAAACTTCACCATCTTATGCAAGGCATCGTGTGTGCAAGCATCTTAAAACAAAAAAAATCCCCTCTAATCCACCTCGTCAATTCGAATTATCAAGAGATATGTACAAGAGAACAACACCATGACTAAAACGTCAACGCCACAAATTGAAGCTTGAGCCATAGCAAATGCGATAAGCTGTGAATCACGCGTCCACTCTTCTTGAAACGGCGCTGCCATCGAATTGCCATGGAAATAATTATTATGCAATCGACGACTTGAGAGAGGAGAGTGCGAGAAAAAAAAGAGTAACAACGAACCGCAGGTGATGATGCTTTGATAATTCCTAGCGTTTTTTTGTGTTGCTGTTTGGCTTGCGCATTCGTGAAGCAGCGAGTTAACCCTCTGACACTTCTGACCCCGTTCCGTTACGACGACGACTGTGAAGTGAAGAGATGCGAAAGTGAAAGCGCGCGCCAATCTTATTATTATTGTATTCGTCTATATGGTAGAGTAGTAAGTACCTAGTTCGTGTTTGACTGGCCCAAATAATAAGGTGAAAATTAAAAGGAAACTGCTAGCTATTAGAAATAATATGTGACATACGTTAATATTTTTACTTTCCTACCTCTACCCTAAGTAGCTACGAGTATATATAAGGAAAGTATTTCAGCTATTGGTCTGTCTGTTTCTTTGTCTTCCTGTGTCAAGATGATTACGGAAATGGATAGACCGACTTTGTTGTTTTCTTTTTCTTTTGTAAGGCCACCAATGATACAAATGAGGATTCTCCTCGCAGTTGTAGCTAGGCAATAGTGGAAAACAGTTTTACTCAAGATTTTAGCGCGAAAGATGCACTAAAGATTGTGGTGGAACTTCTCTAAGACATAGCTCTTTACCAGGGCGTATCTCTGAGAAAAACAACAGAAAATGAAATTTTGGAAAAAATGTCGTGTGAGCGCCCATAAAAAAATAACCGCCAAATTTTGTGGTCATAATTCCATTTCCTACAATTCTCTTTACATCAGTTCATTTTCTTCTTCTTCTTTTTTTCCGTTCTGGGTCTCCACTCCAGTAATCATTTTTTACATCTTTTATGGCCATTTGGGCTATATGGCCTGCCCATTTCAACTTTCGTTGAGTTATAATTTAGATAATGGCTTTCAGTTTGGTTCTTCTTCATATTTTATCCCTTCACGTGATTCTCACCATATCCCTTTCCATTGCTCATGCGCCACTTTTATCTTTTCGGTAGTCCGTCTTGTATCCGCCTCTTATGTTATCACAGCTACCACACATTTTTCATAGCCTTTCCTCTTTAGACATATTGGCAAGTTTGCTCTCAGAGTATTATTTATTACTCAACTTACCCATCCTAGTTGTATTCGATGATCTATCTCAACCGTTTGGTTATCTCTAGATATCTCTCCTCCATCAACATTTGATTTATATTCTTTGTTACCAAATTTTTCATGAAATTTGGTTTTATCGTTGACAATTTGTCGGGCACGCGTTCTATTATACTCTATAAGGTTTTCATCGTTTGTTTCATATCCTAGCTTGAAACTTGCGTGCTCTGTGATAAAAGTCAAGCTTTCTATTCAAACGTGAGTTACTATCTTAGTAAACCACTTATAAAGAGAGGGAATTGTCACTGCATTTTTCCACTTCTCACAATTCTACAGGCATAGGTTAAAGAAGTAGATCATTTCATTGAAATGTTTTTTATTATCGGCTTTAACATCACAATTTGGTCTTCTCCTACTGTTTTCTTGTTTTTCATTTCCTTAAGGACATTTTTCGCCTCTTCAGTTGTTATTTCTGGCATACCTTATGAGCCTTGATTTACCTATAAATTTCAATTTATTGTAGTATTTAAAACGTCTTTCCCGATTCTGTAGAGTTCATCTAAAATTTTGAACAAACCTTTCCAGTAGGAAAGCTCAAAGATTTCCTTTTTCCCATCGGCCAGACTTCTTCTTAGTATCCTCATACTTTTATTTTCTTCGATCACTTTCCTTGGTCTGGGTTTTCTTTGTATTATATTTCCACAGATCTTTCGATATATCTCTTGAATCTCTTGAAATCACCTTAATTATTCTTCTTATTTTGCTTTTGTCTTCTTTATTTTCTTATGTGTTTCTGCTAAACTTTTTTTCTCTATGTCCAACTCTTTTACAACGTTCTTGTAGTGCCTTTTATAGTGTCCCAGTGATTGCATCGTTTAGTGTGTTTATGTCTGGTGAGTGGTTTGTATTTAGAGATTTTGTTACGAATGCACAGTAGGTGGCTTCTTTCGCTTCATTTTTGCTTGATCATTTCTTGTGTAGATTTTTACCTTTGCTCATACAGCTCTATGATCAATCCCCTACAAAATTTATATAGAACTGTAACAGCACTAACAAATCTGTTTTGTTTCGTTATAAAAAGATCTATTTCGTTATTTGTTTCACCATTTGTTCACCGACTATGCACTTTATTTCTGAAGAAGCTGTTCATTACATACAGCTTTTGATTATACCGGAAGTCCAGCAGAGTCTGTCCCCTATCATTTCTGCCATCTAATCCAATGTTTCCAATGGCCTTTTCTGATAATCTATTTGGTATCCAATCTTAGCATTAAATTGTCTCCTATGAAACTGTAGTAGCAGTGGTTTTCTTTTAATGCTGTTTCTATATCACTGTAGAAGATATCATCATCTGTATAGGTAGTCATAGGGGCATATTATGAATGGTTTTCATTTTATACCGGTTATTAAAGGAGAGGCATATATAACACTCTATCTGATACAACTTTTATCGTGTCTACTGCATCCTCGTGTCTTTTGTTTATCAAAAAATCATATACCACCGTTAGGGATGTTGGGATTCTCATTCTGGTAAAATAGGATTTAAATTTAATTTCCTTCTTGTTTCACATAAACCAATTAGGTATATCCCTCCCTATCTCTAATCTCCTCTTCGATTTCTAGAAGTTTAAAGATTGATGATGTTTATTTCTGGTGAGTGGTTTGTATTTAGAGATTTTGTTACGAATGCACAGCAGGTGGTTTCTTTCGCTTCATTTTTGCTTGATCATTTCTTGTGTAGATTTTTACCCCCAGAATCCTTGGGTTTTAGTTTCTTAGCACAAGATTTTATTTTTCTGAGGTAGTTTCAAACATTTTTTAACACTCGTCAAAATTAAAATCCATGCTTGCCACTAATTGTTGGCGACTGTATATTTCAGCCGCTCCTACATGTACTAAATAGTCGCTGGTTGCAGCCTCCTACTCTGGATCAGACGCTGCATCGTTATGAACTATTTTGGTTTCATCCCTATCACTTCAAGACCTTAGCAGCATGGGTACTCCTATCAGTAGCTACGCTACTGCCGACATAGCTCCTTGGATATTAGAGGTTACTGAGCCCTCTTGAGACGTCATAATTTCTAAAACAGTTAGGTAATATAAAAAATACCAACTACTAATCTACAAAAAGCGTATAAAACAGTTCCTGTTAAAATGCTCTTGAGGTCATTACAAGAAAGCAACATCAGTGATACTCTTAATAAAAGTTATTACATATGTTTAATCAAATTTGTTAACTGAAATCGGTGAATAGATATCACAGAAATTCCCAGTAAATGGAGGAGCTCTGTGAAGGAATTTGATTTATGTATATGGAACATGGTATTTGAACATGTAGATATAACAATATCAAGTAGATTTTGACATACTTAACAGCGAGAGCCGCCAGAATGCTTGAATGTAAGTAAAATGGTAGTGTCGGATTCTGTCAAACAATGAAATTAAAATTTTTAATCCTTTTTCCAAAAAAGACTGTCCAAAGGAATTCAGGAAGAGTGTTATAAAAATTAAAACTTAGGTAAGTATATTATTTTTATTTTTATACTTCACTGATAGAAAACCTAATTTTTGACCCTGTTTAGAATGCCGCAAATGAGTATTTTGTCACCTATGTTTGGTACCACAAGATAGCGCTCTCCAATTAATAATATTACTATACTACTACTATACGATCCATTATTTAATAAAGTGATAGAACTATCTATAATATAGTTATCATTATTTGTGTTTATTTAGCATTGTTTATCCAGCCATAACATTACCAATATTTTCGAGGCGATGATGCAATTTCCAAGAAGGAAAACTATCGCTTGTCAGTTCTCATATCTTGAAGCATAGACAAGCTTGAAGCTTAATCCGGCTACACATTACGCGCTACTTGGGGGCAGTTGCCAGTAAAAAAATGATCCGTGTTCCCCTCTATCAAATGAGATAGGCATGCCGGATATTGCGTATTGCTTACACGTTCACTGTAAATGAGTAGTTACTTGTGAGTGGCACTTGCCAAGTGTTGCGTAATGTGTAGCTGGCTTTACAACTTTCCGAGATAGTTAATATACCAACTACTGTAATTAATACTACTCACTACCTTTATAGAATTGATGGATTATATAGAAAACTATAAATGAACTGAATAAAAAAATGAGAACTTTACTGTCGTTAATAGGGGCTCCTGGGCATGAATATTTTAAACAACGTGGCACGTCCGGTTTTAGATTCTTCATTTAGTAAGTCAATTTTAGCCACTTGAAGCAGAGCAACATATCTTACTTTGGGACACCCTGTATATAAATAAAAATATTTTAAGAATATGCTTCATTGTCGGGATTTTTGTTTTTAGGAAAAATAAAATCGATAGCTTGGATAGAAATAAGTTATGGAGCTTTCCCGCACCATAGGGTGTGTGGAAAAGATCAACATTCGCACCCAGGAAAAAAATGGTAAGTTAATTCTGATAGACTGATAGAAAAATAACTGTATTGACACAAAAAAAAATCCATGATAGTTGGGGGCAAGGCACATGCGCGTTGATGATATGTCAAGCAGGTGTGTCTCGTAAAGGTGTAGGGATATTTGTAATCTCACTTTAGCTTTTCAATTTTCATAAATAGCACGCAGTTAAATACTTGGGAACTAGAAATAGTCAATTTGAGAAGGATCAGTTATGCATATTTTTAGCATAAAACAAAACGGCCACTGCTCATCTTGTTATATATTAGATCAGTGGTCTAATTCGCAGTTGTTGAGCGATGTTTCTCATGTTGGTATGATATGATTGTCCCTCATCTAACTCGAACTACGGGACAGCTCAAACCTAGGCTTAAAATTATTACTGCTTTTTTGAAACTTGGTATATCACTTCATTATCTTGAGTAGGACAACCTTTTTATTTGGGAAACTATTGGTAAAGTCTTTTCCTTCAAGACTTTTCCTTTGAGTTTGGGGCTAATGTCAAGATGACAAGTCGTAGAGCTTTGAAGCGTGTCGTTGCGCGTCTTATCAGCCAAACGAGGCGATTGTAGACAATTTAGTTTCACTGGTTGCTAATTGATCACCATAGCTCTAGTATTGTTTCCATTTTAGCGACCAGCAAGCCAACGCCTTACCTGGTACGCACTCTTCATATTGTAAACATGTCGTTAATATAGATAATTTCACTTGACTATAAAGTTAACCAAACCGAAGTGACGATCAACGCTCAGAATGTACAGCTGTTGATGAGAGGCATTCGTTACTTCTTGTAATAAATAAAGTCATTATGTATTTTCTTTTTGGCAATTTTGTGCAATATTAAATTATACAGATAACATCTCTGATTGCGGTAAATCCTTAAATTATCGCCAACTGGCACGTATTTTCCCATTCAGAATAATTGATTATGCGTGCTTGATAAAAATATAGGTAATTGTAGCTCCATCAAATTTTGACAGTACCAATCTAAAATTTATGATTATCCATCGTAGCAGACCGCAGATCTATTGCGGTAATCCTCCCATCGACATCAATATATCTTATTTCATATGAATTAGTAATACATCAAAATACTATTGCTGATTGATAGAGTAATAGTAAATCGTGCACTTTTTTTAGCTGCTTTACATAAAATTACTCTCAATTAATTCCAATAAATTTAACAGCTGTCAAAATTAGCATCTAGTTCTTTATAAAGGAAAACCCAATGCCTCACATTGCAATCAAACAATTGGCAAATCTTGGTTAAACACATTAAGTGTATCTTCGTATGTGATTTTCTTATTTTTGATTTCAAAATATATTGTGTAATGTTTTGCAGTTGAGTAAATTGATTAATCATTGTTACTAATTAGATCTCCAACATTGTATAATGAAGAAATATATTCCAATTCTATTGTGACAGCTACAAACCTGTTTAATTGCTGTGACTAAACAAATTTTTTGTAAAAAAAAATATCAGGACAGAAAACAATTTATGAGAATGACCAATGTTGGAAAAAGAGCTCGTGGTAGGTACATCAATGAAACTTTGAAAGCCTACGATGTGTAGTTAAATCAGCCAGCATAGAATGCCGACTCAAATTGTATTGGGATTATTTGATTTGATGAGTTTTTTTTTGTATAAAGTGTAGAGTGATTCTAATGTGAGTTTTTTACTAAAACACTTCGGACATGTTTGTTTCTTGATTGCGTATATCTTATATCAAAAATATTAGTACCTATTTTGTTTACTTCCAGTTCTATTCGATTTTTATCACTTTTTACATATAGGTAGTAGTGGAAAAGTATTGTAAATACATTACAAACAAATATTTATAGACATTAATAAAATTGCGAGACCTGACGCTAACGGGTTTGATGGGTTGGTAAAATGAATTACAGCCATGATAATTTGATGAGGCAAGTAACCTATTTTAGGGCAAAGCATGCAAAGAAATCGTTACCCTCACATATGTCCATGGGTGTAATTCATCAATTCATTAATCAATCATCGTCAATCCTAGATCAGCTTTTTTGGATTTGAGTAGTGCTTCACTGAAATAGACTACCTTGTTCCAGGTATCACCATCACGCAGCATGACATCCACGAGAGCATCCGCATTGCAATGTCCGCTCATAGATAACAGTGAGGTTCGGCGGTCATGCCACCTACTGCAGGCGAAGAAGGTGTGCTCTGTGTTATCGGCGACACCCGAACAATAAAGGCAATCCGGGCTTTCAGTCCTTCCGAACCTGTGGAAGTAGTGGCGGAAATACCCATGATCCGGAAGAAGTTGGCATGGTACAAACACACTAGGTATGTTCGTTAGACGGACGATTTTGCGTTCAGTTAGCGCATGTTAACCAGCCGACGCCATCTTGGTTTTATCCCGCCTTGCAACTCAGAGGTGAAAAATGTAAATATATTTCTTGCAAAAATTCTTATTTATATGAATTAAACGGACTTCTCTTCTATTGTATTTATGTATCATAGATGATTAATTTTTTTAATGTAATTGACAGTAGAAAGGTTAAATAATTTTGATCAAGAATGCCGAATGAATCTCCATCAACTTTAAGCTGCTGAAACTAACGTATTGTGTAATGTACCACCGTAAGTTATTTCTACTAATTCTAGCAGTACAACTTGAAACAAAACGTAAATAAACAATATGGCGGTGGCTGGTTGCTTGCTTGTTCATGTCGCTGCTACTAGGCATTTACCAGCTCAATTCGGGATGTGGCCTCGGTGTTGACTGGCTCTAGACCATACCGGAAACCACGAACTTGTGCTTAACTAATTACTTATACTAAATATAATTATTCTTCAATGCACGTGTCAAGGTGCGACCAGCAATCTGCTTCGATCCGAGTATAACCGTCTCTGTCACGCTCCTGAGGTTATCCGCAAGGTTTTCTTTCTTGTCTCCTTCAGACCACGCTGCCACGTGCTTCTAACCTCATAAGTTTAATAGGAATCGACCTCTTTTCGAATGCACAGCCCAAATCACTCTTGATTATCACGGCCGAGACTTCCCTATCCACCTCGGGAAATTTTTGATTTCCTTCAGACCCGAAGTGAACTCTACCGAGGTTGACACGGAAGTGCGGCGGCTGGTTAACGGAACGGTCGAGAAATGCATCTCCCACCACGAAAAAAAATCGCAAGAACATACCTAGTGTTTTGTACTATGGATGTTGGATCAAGAAGTGGTCTTATATTATATGCCCATTTTTCAAAATGAAACTTCATTGGCCACAGCGGACCGATTTTCCAAGGTCGCGTCACAGCACTATCCCGTTTTCTGAATCTTTTGCGATGCTAGAGAGATAAAACATGTGACAGAGGTGAGATAGCATTCTAATTTTGAGAACGGTTATAAGATATTGTAAACAGAATAACTATAAAACTTGCAGAATGCGTGAATATTTTTAAAAATTTACATCGAATTACACAAATGTTACAAGGGCGATTTTACCGGCTTGTGCATGTTTGATATAAGCTTACAGCACAATAACATCGTTTGAATCTGCACTCTGGCCCTAAATATGCATTCCGTTTATTTGCAATATGAGCAAACGTAGTTTTGGGCCAAAATTTTGCTGTCAATTATCATTCTAAGTAGGTACATTGGTATTACCATTTTCAGCTGAATAATGCTAGAAATAGAATGCGTATAGTATCTTAAACTTTATCGCTTATGTTTTATTTTGAAATCGATGACAACCAAGAAATTTTAAAATTATTATGTAAGGATAATAAAAACTGCGATAAATACATAGATAATAAACGGTATAAGGAATATTTAAAGATTTCTTAATTATTTTTACCTGATAACTAATTCGAAGTTCGGTGATGATTTTTTACTATAGAGGGTCAAAATTTAGAAATACTCACAATAAAATATAGGCAAAACATTTATAATTTACAGTATTTAAATGAAAAAAGTTACTAAATCTTTAGTTGTATGAAACTCGAGTGTTCTGATGTGAGTTCAATTTATTCCAATTGATATACAATCAACTTGGGTGAAACTGGCCTTATTTGCATTGCTAAAATCAAATTATCAAATGGAAAATAAATTATTGTCATCGCAGGGATCTATATAAAATTATCTCTGAAATATCAACACGATGATATCTTGTGTTTTACGACCCGTTTGCTACTTATACAGATTTGGAATACTATTTTTTCAAAAATGGGATAGAGTCATTCTCGGCGAGGATGTCCAGTATTCAACTGTAATAATTCTAAAATCATTCCCCCTTATCTGAGTTTTAGAATGAACTGACGCCACACAATTTCGCATGAATATGTGTGTTAATAAAGCAGAAGAGAAATGTATAACAGGACTTGACGGCTTTAAGGGTAATGGGAAGATGTTACGGGTAATAAGTCGGCTATATCTGCTATATATCGGCTATAGTTCCTATACCAGTCCTCACTAAACAACACTTAGAAAAACAGTATTTTTTATTGGGATGCCTTATCTCGCTGCTCAAAAAGTTAAAACTTCTTATCAGCGGCTAAATACTTGAGCTCACTAATGTCAGTAACCTAAGTATTTTCGGTTACGATTACCCATTCCATTGGCATTGGTGATCTTCATCGCATAAGACGACCACGGGTCCAGGAAGAAGCTGACTTATGAAGTTTCTAGCGGAGAATTAAATTATTGGTGTATCATGGATAAATAAAAGTCCATCCAAGTTTAACGGAAAAACCCTCGGTAGGTAGCTCTACAAATGAAGGTCCTTGACTCTTAGGTGCCTTGCTCAGAAGACATAAATCAGCAACCATTCAGGATAAGCTGCTGATTCTTGATGCCCTGGAATTGTTTATTTGTTGAGGTGCAAGCGGCGCACACTGAGTCTCTGACAATAGTTGAGCTCGAAAAACGACTACCTTATACCACAAGATGATAAAGTATATGTTTAGTTTAGGTTTGCTTCTATATATATCTTTCAGTATTATTCTATAAAATAATATTTATACTCCTATACGACACAAGAGATGTTTCCATATTATTTGGACTGAATTAGGAGAAGACATTATTTATAATTCCTTAACGCAATGAATTAGTTTTTTTTCTGATTTGCTCATTATATTACGCTCAATGCCACTTTCCAATCTAACCCTGTGTAGGTATAGGTACATACTTACGTATTGATAGACGCCACACGATTTTAAGCAAGAACGTTCCGGCCAAACAACAATTTAAGGTGTGTACGAAATAATAATGCCTGAGCCACAGAGAAAGACTGAGAGAGCAGCAACGGCCGTCTTCTACGTTGGTTACGTGAATTATCGCCTGCAATGATAATCCTCTCTATCCTTACTCGGCTGTTGGTTGTTGTGGTATATTTGCGCAACCAACAACATTGGCGTCTGTTTTGTCACGAATTCATGATCGCATAACTTATAACACTATATATATATATATATATATATATATATATATATATATATATATATATATATATATATTATATACAGTGTGTCCAAGATAAGAATGAGATGAGTTTAGGATTTCGAAGATAATTATAGATACGGAGATGGTTAAATGGGGAAAAAGTTGAGCAAATGGATATTCTATATCTTGCTTACAAAAATTTTATCTTTGATTTTGATGACTGTATAGAAAATCTATTATCTTACAATTTTTTTTATTTAATTTTTTATGAAATTACCAGAAGAGCAAGCAAAAAAGAATATTTCTTCACAGCAACTTTATAATATCTAAATAGTGGCACTTTTAATATTATCATGTTTACTAGAATCCATCATCAAATTAAAATTAAAAGTTTTTTCACTATAAGTATCAGTTTTTTGTCTTCTAGCCTTACACATACAAAATATATAAAGTAGGTTATGTTCTATACAAAATGGAATAATTTGTCGTCAAAAACGAGTTACGAGTTTTTGAGTATTTTTCAATATTTTTTTATTTAATTTGTTGGCAAAGATTGGTGTATATAATCTTTGATATTGGTTTTACAAACGTAAATAATGCCGATATGCGCTGCTACATTTATAGAATCTAACCAAATAATTAATATTATTTATAGTTGAATTTTTTATCTCAATTACATATATGATGTTTGAAAAAATGATTTCTAAGCATAGGTAATATTAAAGTTTTCAGAACGCTAATTTGATAATATAGTCTATGTAATCCAGAACTCTCAAATGCTAAAGTTAATTCTTCTCCGCAGGAAATTTACATTGGTACACAAACAATTTTAACCAAATAATAATTAAATAATATCAAATGGGACAAGTATTATTATGCTTTTGAAATGGAAACAAAACAAGTGTTGTGTTGATCCATTGCCAAATTTCTGCTAGATGATTGGTGCGTCTAAAGGTTCGGCTAGTTTCTATTGGTTTCGCTAAATACAAAGCTTGTTGTGTTCTCTCGAAATTAACATTAGTGTCAAACTAAACTAATACCGAACCAAGATTTAATTATGAATCCGGCTGATAGTATTTGATATGCTTGCTAAGAAAAATTTCTGGCGATGCCAGATTAATTGGTCGATGAAGCCAGGGAGATGAGTAACAATACTCAAAAGCTTTAAACTTCAAACATTTTTTGACATGAAATCATTTTATTTTTCATGGAGCATCGCCCCTACAATGTGAATTCCGATGAATAATGCTAAAAAATCAAAAAGGCGTTTTAGTAGAGAAACTCATTGACATATGACGTGATACATTTTTGATTTGGTAATATGATGGGCTATCAGGCAAGCTGCACTTGATAATGGTTCCTAGAAGAGGGAACTTCTTATGATAATATTTTAAATGCCATTTTGTGGAGCTGAAATAGTTGAAAGTTTAATTTTGGGTTTATGATAGCTGTTCTGCTAACTTCAGAAAAAATAAGGCATGTACTCATAGCTCTTAGGGTTCTCTACATTCACATTACGGTAATGAACGGCATTGAATACTTATTTTTTCATAAATATAGAAGTTAGACTCAAATTTCTTTTCATTATATGAAGCTTTACAATATGTGTTCTATGCTTTATGTGATTATGTTTTGTTCGTGGTGAGAATATTATGATAATTTTTTCGATAAATCAGAGAAACTAACTGATTTTCTTAATTCAAGATCTTTTCAGCTAAGTTTATTAGAGTGATCATTTTATTTTTTCAGAAAGTTTTGGGGTGAAGAAAGGATGAAAGAAAAGCGAGTCTATATGGGTTCATTTTATCTCCTACCTTTTAGGAAAGAAACATCAATAAAATTTTAACAACTAGTTTTCTCTAAGATCTCGAAAACCAAAATCGCTTTCAAAAAACAGAGACTATCAATTCCTCAAAATTTCCCCATATAATTGAATTTGTATTTCTAAACACTCTCGAGTTCCTAATGCTATCCTATGCTTATCGTGGACACACTGTATATACATACATATAATGCACATCGAGCGCGGCTCTCGTTCACATAACCTCCCCGATCATAATTCCAACAGATTCAATTGCTTGTCTCTTTCTAACCGTGGAACAAACAACACAAGCTTTCGTTATTTATATCGAATTTCTCTTTGTGGTAAAATATATTGTTTGCATTATCGCGAGCGATTATATCATATATATATATACTATGGGAATTCTCAAAAAGCCTTAATGACGGCGGTAAAGACGTGTAACAAATACAGAGCTCAATAAATTTCTCTCGATACAGATGACAGAAACAATAGGTGGTTATCTCAATGGCTGATTCTAACGACTACCCAATACCAAAGATAAAGTCTATTATTATCGTTATATTCGTGAGATCTTTCACGGTTTCGGTTTTATTGTGTAGGGGTGTATCCAAATGATCGGAAAAGATAATCTTCGGAGTTTGAATATCGAGCAGAGAATCGAAAACCATAAACATCCATAATGTGCTCTACCTATTAGTTTATAACAATGAAAATCGCTTCAGAAAAATCTTTGTAGATAGTTAATATGATACTGAATGTTCGATAGTAGTGGCTATTGACCCGCTGTATCACAACAATCGCCAGTTTCGATACCTACACTGAGACGATTCTGTGAATCTAGATATAAATGAAGTGAAGGCCTATACAAACCAGTGTTGGTTTGAGAAGCGACATAGAAAAAAACTTATTTTTTTGGAGTTGGTGCCTACAACGGCACAACTTCAAAATTACCAGCGCCAATAGAATTAATATTATTTTGTATTTTTCAGTTCAAAAACTGATAAAGTCGGTCCAATTTTTTGTGAAAAATATTTATTTCACATTCATGAAAATTGTTGAACGTTCACTAATACCCAAAAAGTTATAGGTAGGTTTAGCTTGTACTTGTTATTTATTATTCAGAGATCTCAAAACATCGCGGCGCAAATATACACACATACATATTTCAGACTTTACTGCTGTAACTCGAAAACCGTAAGTCAATTTAAATGTTGATTAATATAATCTGTTCTTTAATTTGGCCGTGTCGTATTTTCAATTTTAGAAAAAAATGCTCTTCTACATAGCGGAAATACACATATCACATATTTCAGAATTTACCATTGCGAAACTCAGAAACCGTAACTGTAATTTTCAAATCTGGAATTTTTGATTTTCGGAAAAATTTGCTTCTTCCACATAGCTGAAACACATATTTCAGACTGTAGCGCGGAAGCGTATGATTATTTTTAAAAATGTCCAATTTAAACATTTCCGGATATGGAATTTTCATTCATAATTCTGTCGTCTCGGATTTACAATTTTCGAGAAAAATTGCCCCCTCCACCCCCTTTGGGAGCGGTTTTTAGTGGGAAGGAGATTTTGGATTTGATTTTTCTCAATATAGGACCGTTTCTCCTTTCAAATGAAAAAAAAAATGTCTAAAACGGAGTACGTTTACTATGCATAACGCGCGAACAGCCATAAAAAAAGCAATCTTACAACCGAATTCTATACCTTCTCCTTTTTTTTGAAGTCGGTCAAAAATATATTTATGTGTCCCGTAATGGATGACAACTGTCGATTTTGCAATAAAGTTAAGAAAATCAATCCTTTTGGGAGCCGTAAGAAACAAGTAGTGGCCAATTGGAATATAAGAAATTTTGGTTTCCTCATTTGTTTCATTTGAATCCATTGTTTTCTTCAGCGGTTTATAAAGACAGTAACTATACATCAAAACAAAATCGTGCACTTGCTTGTTTGGTAGTATAACGTACAGATTTATATGTGAACCAGAATCAGATTACCTCAGGCGGTCTGAAATCTAACTGTTAGATGAGTAATAATCGTATTTAGTATAGGTACCTGTACTACTTAATTTTCTTGGTCTTACTGTTCCGACTCTACAATGTGTAAGGGAGAATGGTATTATTAAAAAGGAGAGTGAGGTCTTAGAGACTTTGAAATGAAGCTTAATATTTGATAATTAGCAAATATATACATATGTGGAATTGAAGAAAATCTTTATCAATCAAATGAATCATGAATTAAAATGTATTTTTAGCAACTCTTACTGATTTTTACATATAGAAAGCAAAAGAGGGTTCATGGTTTTTTCTAAAGGCTGAGAGAATATGGTATAGGTGGATGGAAGTTTAAAATGTCGTTACAAACTGTAGTCTGATCTTTGTCAGTGATCAATTATAAACAAAGATCTTGATGGTTATGCTTTGTCTTAAAGTTAATGTTTTATATCTGGAGAAAGGATTAAAATTGAATTAACTTGAATCACTAGAAATCAATAAACCTAAACATTCGAGTAATTCCAGTTATTGAGATTTATGTTAATCATCCTTATTATATGAGAAGGCAGCTATCATCTTTCAATTTAGTTAATAAACACATGTGACAAAGGCACAGTGTGCCTGAACAATGACTGCCATGTTTTAGCAATATATGAGTGGAAATTACCTTACCTTACCTCAAGATGGCTGAGAAGCAAGACAAGGTTATTTTTACCGAACTGAATAAACTGACAAAAAGTGAAATATTAAATTTATTTGTGTATAAAGTAGTGCCAACTGGTAATATAAACAATGTTTTTGTTCAAAACTATATAAAGGATTATTGTGAATCAAAACAAACCGAAGATTCAGAGATTTTCCATGACACAAACAGTAACCTAACCTCGAAGGATGAGTGCTGTAATCTCCGATGTGTCGCTGCGAATCTAGGACTGAAAGCAGTAAGTCGTGAAAATGATATATTACGCAACTTAGTCGAACATCTAGAAAAAAGAATATGTGACCAAGAATTAATTATTAAATTAACATGCTCAAAGAATAATGTCTCGTCCCAGAAGACATCTATTGAGAAAACTTATAATTCCACATTGAAAACAAAAATACAGGAACCATTATTTCAACAAAAGAATAATGTTTCGTCTCAGAAGACGTCTAATGACAAAACTTGCTCTACATTAAACAATAAAATACAGGAACCATTAGCTCAACATCAGGAAAGGAATGACCCGCCATCAAGTAGCAGTAGCAGGTCTTTTTCCGAAGAAGTAAAGATAAATGCAAACGAACAGAACGCAAACAAAAAAAAAGAATCCACAAAAAGCCATGCTGAGTTATCTGTGGAAAAATCAACACCACTTAACCAAATGAATAGGAACAAAAACAGACGTAAAAATAATATTATCATCGGTAGAAATAAAACAGATGATATCAAGACCATTCCAAAACTGGGATATCTTCACGTTTTTAGACTTTCGCCAAATGAAACGGAATGTTCCCTGAAAAATTTCCTAAAAAATCAGCACCACGCATTACATTCACCAGTGAAAAACTGAAACGGAAAGACAACCAGCCAGCGTCTTTTAAAGTAACATTCCCATTATCGAATGTGAATGAGGTATATAATCCCGACATTTGGCCCGAGAAATGCGCTGTTCAACATTTTCCATTCCTGAAAAATTTTTCGAAACCTGCCTCATCGGACCAGGACATCTGAATGCCAACGGGGGAGGTGAGTGTGAAGTGCACAGTGCATTGAATATCAACATTCAATGTTTATCCAATAAAATAAACATAATTGAATACTTTATAAAGAACTATAACTTTCATTAATAACTCATTTCTTATCATTTGCGAACATTGGTACAATAACAGTGACCTAGAGGACATATTCATAGCAGATTTCAGACCAAAAACCTATTATTCTCGAATTAAATACAAATATGGTGGTGTTTCTATTTTTGTGAAAAATTCATTATTACCTCAATGTAACTCTATAGAATCCATCAAATCCTTGAGTATCGAAATGATAATAGAATGTTGTTCAATATCATATAAAAAAGATTATTGTATTGTAAATATATATAGACCTCCTTCCGATAAGTTGAATGACCTCGAACTATTCTTTGCACAGTTTTCTAAACTATTAACTATAGCATCAAAAAAATTGAAATATGTTATTATTGGGGGCAACCTCAATATTGACCAGTTTTGTAACAAACTTTCTGCAAAAATGTTGTTTGATGCACTCAGCTCGTTTGGAATGACATCGTTAATTACAGAATATACTAGAGTTTTTACTAACGTGGCATATACCAGCTATACCTCCATTGATTACATAATAAGCAACTCACCACATATTCTCCAAACATCAAATTTTGACCCAGGACTCTCTGATCACTATTGTCAAACAATAGATATTAATGTACCCCAAAAACCTAACCATCCCATTGATAACAATAACAGCTTTCATTCTTTCAGAAACTTCAATGAGAACTCTCTAAATGAATTCAAATTCCACCTTTCTAAAAGAAATTTTCACAAAACTAAAGTGAATAGTAAAAAAAAATTTTCTCAGATGAACTGAATGCAAAAAGAAAACAGTTATGTAACTTAGACTGGCTTCGAAAAAGAGTATCAGACGATGACTTGAATAACAACTACGTACTTTTTAGAAAAGCAGTGAATAAACAGATCGAATTCGAGAAGAAGAAATACTAAAAAAACAAAATTGACAACTCCAATAACAAAAATAAAACGGTCTGGTCCATGGTAAATAAGGCCAGAGGCAAAAAGAAAACTAATGAAATAAACGAAATTATTTACAATAACGTTATAACTGATGCAACCGAAAAAGCTAATGCTTTCGGTGATTATCTATCCATCTAACCCAAAATTATTTTTGATGATATTTACACTACGGCTCTTTTTTGATATTTTTTTAAATGTTTGAACGGTCGCCATTTTGAAACTACTGACTCGATATAGCCCAATAACGAATTCGGCCGAGATATTTGACAGATTGATTTTTGTAGCAAATTTTAAATTGATACCTCCAAAACTGCGACCTCTATCGTGTTAACAAATTTCGTAATATCGCATAAGTATATATGTTATATAAAGTTATAATTGAAATATTATTTAAAGTCATATAATAATAACAAAGTATTATTTTTAAATATTATAATTCATAATATTATATTACATCTGCAAGACGCAGTATTTCACCATATCACATTATATCTGCAAAACGTAGTAGTATTACACCATATCATATTACATCTGCAAGACGCAGTTCTAAGAAGATAACAAAGTGATAAGGGTGTTTACGTGCCAGAGATGTCAACCAGTAGTCAGCAAGATAATATAAAGACCATTGTTAGTTGTTATCCAGTTTGGCCTCCAAAAAGACATTACTATGTATTTTATTTATAATATTTCTAGAAGTTTCGATTTAACCTTAGGAGAAAAGATCCATTGTATTAATTTACGTTTTTTTTTATATTTTTGATGATTAAACATTTTTGATTGTATAAATACTAGATCTCTACTAACGGCATCACTTGTGAGTCGACACTTGTGAGTCTAGATTCATACAGTCATGTAAAGTTAAGTTATATTTTCTTGTACTTTAATTTTTTTTTGTGTTAATAAATAATTGTTTTTAAAAAGTTAATTCCAAGTTACGTGATTTAACAAATTGGCGCAGTCAGTAGGATAACTCAACGTGATAAATAAGGCCTTCTACAACAACAAGTTTCCCCTCATTATCACGGTGGTTTCCAAACCTTCAAGTGAAGAATCAGACATTACTAAGTGTTTATTAATATAATAGTTTCGATTTAATTTTAAGAGAAAGACCTATTGTATTTATTTACGTTTCTTTTTACATTTTTGATGATTAAACATTTTAGATTGTATAAATACTAGATCTCCAGCAACGGCATCACTTGTGAATCTTCTGGCGAATGTGTCAGTCTACTTGTGAGTCTATATTCTTACAGTCATGTAAAAGTTAAGATATATTTGTATTTTATTTTTTTGTATTAATAAATAATTGTTTTTAAAAAGTTAATTCCAAGTTGTGTGATTTAACATATATATATATATATATATATATATTGAATTTGAATTCTTGACTGGTTTTATAATAAATAAAAAGATGTTCTTGGGGATGCAGTCATATAATCAATAAAATTCTTTGATTAAAGCCGAGCTTTCGAGAATATTTATTCTCTTCTTCAGGGCAAAAATCGTGAATTTAGAATAAATTAGCCAAAAACTGGAAAGATTTATAATTGATGGCTATGAAATCTTTCCAGTTTTTGGCTAATTTATTCTAAATTCACGATTTTTGCCCCGAAGAAGAGAATAAACATTCTCGAAAGCTCGGCTTTAATCAAAGAATTTTATTGATTATATGACTGCATCCCCAAGAACATCTTTTTATTTATATATATATATATATATATATATATATATATATATATATATATATACAAAAATGGATTGGGGATACTGTCGGAGGACTGGGACTTAAAAAAGCATACTCTGTTTGCTCACCGAGCTTTCGAGAAAATTTATTCTCTTCATCAGGGCTAAAATTAATACAAAACGATGTATAAATTCAAAAAAATTCGATAAATATATATTAGACTTACTGTGCAACTTGAGGTTTAAAATATGTTAGTTAAACTACAGTATGGAAAGAGCATCCTCATTACATATAATTACAATATTGGTATTGAAACATCTAATAAAATAGTGAAATAAAAGCGAGAGAAATTAATAATACACTCTAAGGTAATAAACACATTGATAAAACTAAGAATTGTCATTACAGAATGAGAGGGAATTGAAATATTTCTTTTTTTTAAACCTATGTATAGTAGAGGGAAGAAATATGAAGAAAAAAGTAATTGTTTTGAATTTGCAAATTGTATTTTGCGGGTAAAATGTGACAATTATGACAGTTGATTTTATACCTGTCACCTTTCATTCAAACTATCTTGAGACATCACAGGACGAGAAAATTGTTATAAGACGAACCAAAAACAAAATAAACACAAGGTTGCTTAACCACAAAATTTTCCTTTTAATTTTGAACGCAATATTTTGCAATTAGATATGCGTAAATCGAGCTGAGCCCGCGTAAGTCAGAGCATTTGTTCATTGCTTGGGGTTCCTTGCTAATCTCTATCATTTCGTGTATCGTGGTTTTTAAGATGCAGGCCCCATCATAGTTAGGAGTGTGCTCTTTTATATTGGAATGTTGGGCTAGGGCACAATATAGTTTTTTATTCTTACAGTCACTTTTGTGTGAGGTGATACGGTTTCCAAGTTGTCGTTTGGTTTCTCCAATATATACAGAATCGCAATCATTGCATGGGATCTTATAGACCACATTTCTCATTTTTCTTGTGGGAATCTTGTCTTTTATGGTAGAGAAATGATAACCAAGTAAGTTTACATTCCTTTTGGCAACCTTCTTGGTAACCACCACTTCCCTTATGATACTGACCAATTTAGGTGTGAGATCCCTTATCCAAGGAATTGTGAAAAAACCCTGATGCTGCTGAGATACGGGATTGTTTAAGATGTTCTGGTTGTTGTCAATGGAAGGATTGCTGTATAGAAGCTTACGTAGAAGTTTGTTGGGGTAAGAGTTATCCAATAGGATGTGGTATAATTTGTCAATGTTCTGATTAATTAGTGATGGATGGCAAATCTTTTGTATCCTATTCTTCAAGCCCAAAACCAAATTAATCTAGACTCTTGCATCATGGTAAGAGTGATAATTGAGGTATCTTCCACTGTTGGAAGGTTTCTGATACCAATCTAGGACTATGGTTTGGTTCTCAGTACGTATGCATCTGGTATCCAGAAAGGGTAAGGAATTATTGGATTCTTGTTCAATTGTGAATTTCAAGTTGATGTTATATGAGTTACAATGTTAGAACAAAAGCAAAATTAAATGATTTGATAGCTTCACAAATAATACCAATCAAAACTAAACCTAGTTGGATCAAGAACTTAACTGATGTGACAGTTCCTGCTGATATACTTAACTTTCTTGCTTTAGGGCCTAAATTCAGTCTACCACCTACAATAGATAATAATCTAGTTCAAAATGTTTTAGCAGACCTTGAAACGGTTTTTGACAGCTTAACAGATAATAAAATTAGAAGCATTATGACTGCTAGGGCCACTAATTTTATCACAAATTATGTCAATTCTCCAAACAATAGTGGGGGACATTATCACAAACTAATCTCTAAGACTAAGAGATTTCTAAAAGAACACTCAGAATTACTAGTTGTTAGAGCTGACAAAGGTGACGTGACGGTCTTAATATCTCAACATCAGTATAGAGATCTGTCTAATTTATTGTTAAATGACGGTAAATACTATAAGAAACTAACCAGAGATCCATCTATCACGTTACAAGGCAAAGCAAATAAGATTCTCGCTGTGCAGTTCAATAACAATTTAATAGATAAAATAACAAAAAAACAATACACCACATATGATTCCGTCCCTGCCAGATTCTACGCCTTACCGAAGATCCACAAGGAGCCTCTGTGTCTTCGACCTATCATCGCGTCCATCGGCACCCCCAATTCTGGCTTATGCAAATTTGCAACCAAAATCCTAACCAATGCCTATAACAAAAATAACAACTATTTTATTCAAGATTCATTCCAGTTTGCAACTTTTATCAATAATTTTCAATTACCTCCGGACTATATGCTGATCAGTCTTGATGTTTCTTCGTTATTTACCAACATTTCTTTTGAACTGGCTGAATCGAGCATTAGGAAACATTGGAATGAAATTAGCTCACACAGTCAATTAGATTTGGATTCTTTCCTCTCAGTCCTTAAGTTTATTTTCGAAAGCACAATTTTCACATTCCAAGGAGAAATATACTTGCAAATTTTCGGTACTCCGATGGGTTCCACACTCTCACCCATCATATCTGCTTTTGTTATGGATGATTTGTTGGATGACAGTTTGCCAAAATTGCCGTTTCAAGTTCCCTTTCTCAAGAGATACGTTGATGACATTATTTGCTCAATTCCTACGGATACATCTGATATAATTCTTGAAATTTTCAACTCATATAACATCAACTTGAAATTCACAATTGAACAAGAATCCAATAATTCCTTACCCTTTCTGGATACCAGATGCATACGTACTGAGAACCAAACCATAGTCCTAGATTGGTATCAGAAACCTTCCAACAGTGGAAGATACCTCAATTATCACTCTTACCATGATGCAAGAGTCAAGATTAATTTGGTTTTGGGCTTGAAGAATAGGATACAAAAGATTTGCCATCCATCACTAATTAATCAGAACATTGACAAATTATACCACATCCTATTGGATAACTCTTACCCCAACAAACTTCTACGTAAGCTTCTATACAGCAATCCTTCCATTGACAACAACCAGAACATCTTAAACAATCCCGTATCTCAGCAGCATCAGGGTTTTTTCACAATTCCTTGGATAAGGGATCTCACACCTAAATTGGTCAGTATCATAAGGGAAGTGGTGGTTACCAAGAAGGTTGCCAAAAGGAATGTAAACTTACTTGGTTATCATTTCTCTACCATAAAAGACAAGATTCCCACAAGAAAAATGAGAAATGTGGTCTATAAGATCCCATGCAATGATT
This sequence comes from Crioceris asparagi, assembly GCA_958507055.1. Classification (NCBI taxonomy): domain Eukaryota; kingdom Metazoa; phylum Arthropoda; class Insecta; order Coleoptera; family Chrysomelidae; genus Crioceris; species Crioceris asparagi. The sequence continues at coordinate 59,966,150 of OY293829.1, read as the reverse complement.
GCGATTCTGTATATATTGGAGAAACCAAACGACAACTTGGAAACCGTATCACCTCACACAAAAGTGACTGTAAGAATAAAAAACTATATTGTGCCCTAGCCCAACATTCCAATATAAAACAGCACACTCCTAACTATGATGGGGCCTGCATCTTAAAAACCGAGTCCTGTTACAAAAAAAGACTGATACACGAAATGATAGAGATTAGCAAGGAACCCCAAGCAATGAACAAATGCTCTGACTTACGCGGGCTCAGCTCGATTTACGCATATCTAATTGCAAAATATTGCGTTCAAAATTAAAAGGAAAATTTTGTGGTTAAGCAACCTTGTGTTTATTTTGTTTTTGGTTCGTCTTATAACAATTTTCTCGTCCTGTGATGTCTCAAGATAGTTTGAATGAAAGGTGACAGGTATAAAATCAACTGTCATAATTGTCACATTTTACCCGCAAAATACAATTTGCAAATTCAAAACAATTACTTTTTTCTTCATATTTCTTCCCTCTACTATACATAGGTTTAAAAAAAAGAAATATTTCAATTCCCTCTCATTCTGTAATGACAATTCTTAGTTTTATCAATGTGTTTATTACCTTAGAGTGTATTATTAATTTCTCTCGCTTTTATTTCACTATTTTATTAGATGTTTCAATACCAATATTGTAATTATATGTAATGAGGATGCTCTTTCCATACTGTAGTTTAACTAACATATTTTAAACCTCAAGTTGCACAGTAAGTCTAATATATATTTATCGAATTTTTTTGAATTTATACATCGTTTTGTATTAATTTTAGCCCTGATGAAGAGAATAAATTTTCTCGAAAGCTCGGTGAGCAAACAGAGTATGCTTTTTTAAGTCCCAGTCCTCCGACAGTATCCCCAATCCATTTTTGTAATTGTTGTGATTAACAAGCACTGTCGTTCTTCCACCTACTATATATATATATATAAACTTTTGAACCAAATGTTTTTTGGACTAACTTATAGACATATAGACATATAACAACATGCCGTTGAATTTTTTTCGAAATTCAAAAGTGTGAACGATCGCAATAGGTACATTTCTACAGAGTGTCCCACTTAAGCGTACTTCCCCGAAAGCTCCCTTATTAATGAGAATATGAAAAAAATTGCTGAGCAAAAGTTTTATCAATTCAAATTTTCCATTTCCTAAAATTATGTTCAGTTATACAGGCTGTCCCATATCGCTGGGCCGAACTTAACTTCATTTTTTCAAATGAAATGATGCAACTTTTATTGCATTTTTGAATATGTCATTAAAAATAAAGGTCCATTTTATGAGCCTTTTTGCAGCGTCTTGCCCCATTTTGAATATCTCGTGAACAATCAAACTTACAGCAATGCAGCTTAGACCGTTTAACTTGAGAGGAAATGAACTATCATTTTCACTATTTGCAGAAAGGATTCCATAAAATTATTTCTTACATTTTTAACTGTCAAAAAATATTTTTTATTGCTAATAACTTTTTTTTCTTAAATGGAAGTATGTATTTTCTTCTTGTTAATGAAAAGATAAATTTAATTTACTTTCTCCCGATATAAGGTTATTTCCACTTATCGACAACGTTTTTTGAGATATTTAGAATTTTTGGAAAATTCTGTTAACGCACTATAATCTTGTATGCTTTGTATAGAGTAAAATGGTGGATACGTGTTCCAAGTGTCGTACTCGTAAAAAAGAGAATTTTATAGGCTGTGAGGGTGTGTGTAATCTCTGGTTTCATTATTCTTGTACCGGCTTAAAGGAGAATGAGTATGCATTGTTGGAGAAATGTAAAATCACAAATTACTGAAGTCTTTGAATCGGTTAAGCGTATTGGTGTTCAATTAAACGAAATTAACGAATCTAAATTAACAGTGGATGTACTGAGTGCCTGTGTCACAAAAATCTCTCAGGATGTTGAGTTTAAGTTCACTAACCTAAGAAATGATGTTCTTGCCGCCGTTAACGTGGATATTAAAGACCAATTAGTAAAATTTATTGGAAAAAACTGCTGATTTAATATATTCTTGAAGAGTTTGCAATTTATTCAAAGTATCTAAGACAGTTCATCTAAATTGTGACGTGTATGTATGCCCAAACATTGTTAAGTTTTCAGAAATTATTGTTGGTAACTTGGAGGTTAAGAATAAAACTAAATGAATCAAATGTTTTAAGGCTATACTTTATTTACTTATAGAAATTATACTCTAGATATCATATGTACCAAGAATTTTTAAATGATTTGTGGTATAACCACAGAATCTGAAAAACTAATTGTTCTTTGTATGCAAACAATGCCATTGAACTCAGATACATAAATATGTGTAGTATTTATTTATCATGAAGAATTATAAATCATACTTAGTCTATTTTTTATTGTAACCCTGATATTTGAGAATTATAGTTGAACTCCCCGGTTGGATTTATGTTTACATTAAGGGTGTTCGAGCAGCGGTTCAAACCAGTCCCAAACCGTCAGACGCCTGCGCACTTGAATTTACGATGAAATAATTTATTGCCAACTACTAGTAAGATGTTCTAGCAGCAGTTTGACGATTTCCAAACTAGTTCGGTCTCAGTTTGAGACAGGCGCAGTTGAAGCTTCTTCTTTTTCTTCTTAGAGTATAGTGTTCTCTGATGTTGGAGAAATCCCTTTCAGAAAGCACTACCAGAGTCCTAAACTAAACCCTGGTTTTGTGTTTTGTCCATCAGTCTTTCATTGATATTCTCTTTTATCCTTGTTCATAAACATATCAATCGGCATAATCATTTGTTCTATGACAACGAAATTGTAAGAAAGTGGAAGCGGTAGTTTACAAACTGCAGTTTGGCGTTCGAGCAGGACAAAATCCCAAACCACTTGGAAACTGTTTCAAACCGCGCATGCGCATTTTGAACAATTATCAAACCGTCCCAAACTACTGCTCGAACACCCTTATTATATTGTAATTATCATTGGCGTAGCCAGGATGGTGCATGGTTGTATTCGAATAACCGATCAACAAAATGTTCACCCAAGCCAGCATAATAATATGAGAATAGTAATAAAGTCTGTTGAGATCACATAACATGCGAAAGTGCACGGTCGGTGGTTCGAAATCACACATAAACATTACAAATTACAAGAGAACGAAGACGTATATCTGCTTATCTGACAGATTTGGAATGAATGGGCGCGGACCGCGCAAACTTTACTACGGACCCGAAAAGTTTAGTACGTGCTACATGCTTCTTATGGATTGATTATTTTGCTTGGTAATCCAAGAAATAGATCAATATTAGTGCGATAGTTTTTTTATCTTGAAAGATAAAAACTAACCTAAGAAGGTAAGTTCATATTATGTTTTTTTTTAAACAAAATTTAGTAATTTTGATAATCAAGCAACATTAATATGTCTGATGTTTCTCTTTCTGAAAATTTTTGAATCCTAGAAATCTACCGTATATCGATGATTTTGGAAAAATCATAGTGCATTCATCTGTTGGATTAAGTACATGAATGGAATGGTTAAAGTGTTAATATCCTTGTATATCCACTTCTCCGAATCTGTACATCATGCCAGTCCAGAAAATTTACAAAGCTCACTTGGAATCAATATAAGTGGTGAAATGGGAAGTTTAAGAACTGCCAGATGGAGTTGTTGTTACAGTTATTGAAAGTTGACCTTTAACTTGGAAATTACTGAAAATCGTGACAAGCACACAGTAGAAGCAATTGGGCTGCTAACGATTATCACGAAAACAGAATTTATCTTTAAACACGTTCCACGCATTTTTGGCAATTTTGAAAGTTCTGAGCATAAGGTGCAACTCTTGGTCAAGCCAGCGATCTAATAGATAGTAGTACTATAGGAACTTGAAGCCTACAGGAAATTTTTGAAGATATCCAGCAGTTCGATAGAGTGCATGATATAGATATTATTGGAACCTGTAAGACTCTCAGAAAGGTGACGACAACTGTGGGCAAACGTAGCACTTTAAATTTGCCAGCATATACACAACAGGAAGAATACAGAAAGATTAATATTTACTACTAGTAAAGTTGATTTTATTCTTAATGCGAAACGCTGATTCGAGAATATTCTATTAATCAAAACAGATGACAAGATTTTTAAATCACAAATGAAGAACGGAAAGGAGTTCATCAAAAAATACAAAAAGTCTTGAATATTGATAACACGAAAAATATGCTTCAATCCGGAAATTGGGACAATTGTGAAAATATCAAAACGCTGTGCATTTATTTCAAATTTTCCTAACTGCACTAGTATCTACTTCCAGTGAGCTCTGCCAACTGTGAACAAACTTTTTCTGTCTTGAGGAGGATGAAATCGTGGCCTACAAACGCAATACTTTTTTGGGGGACGATTTTCATTTCTGTGGAAAAACCATTGAGGCGATTTGCAGAAGAAAATAGGAAACTGAAGCTTATTTAATGAACTAAAAGTGAATAGTTAGAACTCATCAAAACTTCTTAATTAGCTAATAAATGTGCTTAGTGTGATTAAGGATTATCATGTAAATTTTGTTTAGAAAAAACATATGATTGACAACAAAAATGTTAATTGTAAATGACAATAAATGATCTGTTGAGGGTATAAGCTTTTATGTTCCGCAGATTGACTAATCAATAATAAAAAAAATTGGTGTGTCCACTCACACGACTTTCCTATCGCTCGCAGGCAAATTCCAGTGAATAAAACATCGTCCGATCAAAACGAAAAATAAAAATTCTCTGGTCAAATCGTGCTACCACTCATTTTTTTCATCAGTCAAGACAATCAACAATGGTCATATAACATTTTTTCACAAAATGAAGCGTTTAGCCAGAATCTGAAGAAACATCCGGAAAATATGGAATTTTATTCAAGCATAACTTTTTTTTTGAGCTTTTTCTCAGAGATGGCTCTGTATGTGGGTGGTAGAGGGCTCTCAGGAGAATACTTTAAGCAAGTTTAATCAAAATTGTTTAAGCCGTTTTCGCGCTACCGTCTTGAGCAAATCAAGTTTTTTTGGCTATAGCTCAGCACCCAGTGTATTCAAGATTCTCAGTCTGTGCCACCGGCGAATGGTATTGGTACTAAACAATATAAAAAAGAAAGCAACAAAATACACCGATCCGTTTTAGAGATAATGCTGTCACAGACAGACAGACGGACAGACAGACCAATGGCTGAAAATATGTTTATTAGACTTAGAAAACTCTGAAACGTCAACATTTGTTAAAATCTCGATGCCGAAAATTTCACACGATTAATTTACTTTCCTTATACAGCTACTACAATAGCGTAGGAAAAAAAAATCGTCTTTATTGAAACAGGTGATATATTTGCTAATGCAAAGTAGATAATGAAATAATTTGATATGTACCTGTTTGATATTACTGACTAACAGAGCTCACGGGCTGTCATTTATTACTCAAGTAGTTATTGATGTAGATGCCACCAACTAATATTTAAAGTCGCTTTAATTTTTGACCGACGAACCCCGAACGGAGGAGGTGTACAATTCGACTGTCTGCTTTATTTATTTTTTTTTTAAAATTATTTATCATATCTCTTGTTTGCAGAATATAGTCCGATAAACAGCCCCCGAATTTTCAGGACACCAAAATTGGAATATCAAATATGTATCTTAATCTAAAATTTACGGATATAGGTTAAAAAAAACATTTAATTTTATTATGTCACATTTAAAAAGTCGGATAATAGTGATAAAATTAATTCATTATGATTATGGGAGGGATTGCGGAAATCGTGATTTCAAAATTCATAATTGGAAATATTTGGAAGGCATCAATATTTGATTTGTTTTTTCGATAATCCACTCTAGATATTTCTCTCAGCATTCTTAGGTATTAGATATTCTAGTAAAACAGCACTGTGTAGGTATATGAAATTGATCAACATTTATGCCCAAGTTAGGCAGCGTAGGAGTCGATTCGAGCTTCTCGAGTTGCTTTATTCAATATAAATATCTACGTGTTGTTATCTATCCATATGTAAATTTCCTATTCGACATTCGAGATTTCCTTTTGGTCTGTCTTAGCTATCTATCTCGATGACTGTCTCGCTACTTTGTATACCCGTTAGATTATAATCTCTTTATAGATGTGTTCCTGTTGTGAACATTTTATTTGTGTTAAATATTGCATTCTGCCCCGGGAATTATTTGCGAATCGATAGAAACATTAATTGTTCAATGGCAAACAGATGTAGTTTATAAGAATTAAAGGAGTAAATCAATAATAATGAAGATACACTATCTACTGGGTATTGCAATCGAAGAAAGGATGTGTAGCATAAGATATTATAATATTAAATCATGCAATACAGAAGTTAGCTACTCATTACAAGTGTACATCCTTTTAGACATCACGCGATAGATTTTATCATTTTTACGGGGCATTATTTGATTTAATACCAAAGACAGATCCAACTGATTCTCCAAATAATTTTGGATACATTATAACAGCAGGGGCGTTGCAAAGACAAAATACTTTATTGCAAATTCTTATTTCTGTGTCATCAATATTCAACGAATCCATCCATAGGTTGTTCAAGCAGTGGTGGTATCATCACTCCTATGGCGCTACAGTCCCTTAATGCAACTGGCCTCTTTTATGTTCCAAACTTTCCTGGTTAAACTAATAATTCCGACTAAGTTGAACCTGAATCTCAAGAGTCCATTCTCTTATCTTGGGCCAAATATTCTCTTTAGAATATTTCTTTCAAGAGCATTGATGTTATCAGCTATATTCTGCGTTAAGACCGATTTGTATACTCAGATTTTCTTGTTTGGATATCCCTTGATCTGAATATAGTTTGGAGAACAAAGTATGCCTTATTAGCCTAACTGATCTTTCTGTGGATATATCTTCTTTATTACCATCCCGGAACAAGATTCCTCACAAATATAAACAAAATTCTTCCAGATGACATACTTCAGTGTAGTATTGAATTATATAGGTTATAATGCATTACCTTGCTTTAATCCTTTTAATATTTGAAATGCTCTCTGTGCTCCTCAAAAAATTTGTCTATATTTTTAAATACTCTAAACTCATTCATTATAAGTTTGCTGGAAAGCCACAAATATTTGGTGAACTCCCATGTCATATTACCACGACCGTCTCAAGCGAGAAATTTAAAGAAGTCACTATCAAGTCTAAGTATTATTATTAGAAGAAATAAAATTGAGCTGCAATGAAAAAAAAAAAGATGGTACCAATAAAAACCGGAAACAAATAATACGTGTCTGACGGGCTCAATAACTTTGAAAATCAGTGGCCAAATTTTCATAAAACCAATCAAAATTCTCACATTCAATGAATATTATTGTTTAATCTCTTCCTTCCTCATATGAATTATTTCTAAATCAAGGAAGTAAGATTAATTAAACATAAAAAATCATTATAGATAACACATTGAAAGATGCGAGAGGTTATTACAAAACTTACATAAACAACAAAAGATAATCAATCAAACTAATGATCAAATTCACATATATAGACCGTCCAAATGAGATAAGTCCATACAAAAGTTTTTCACGTAGTACTATAGCAAAAATGAATATTCTTCGGATTATTCGAGTATAAGCAGGTAACATACCTCACATACCTATAGAGGAACAAAATCAGAGAAACTCATAAAAATTAATATCTACCTACCTATTATTATTATTTATTTAATTTAAGAGATAAACGACTTTCATTCTTTTTATTAGTATAAAAATAAAACATACTTCACATAAACTTGTGAAATGTGTCATTTTAAAAATTAAAACCTTACAGAGTTGCCAATTGATTAGCCAGGTCATATTTTACTGCAACGAAGAATAATTTATTATTTAATTTCTAATATAATGATAGTGCATTGCGAAATTTTAACCAATGAAGATAATGTATTTCTACGTCAAAACACGTGCTTAATTAGAGTTGAAAAGATGAGATCTGAGCTTAGAGAACATGCGAGACATCCTTTCTACAGATACAAATTAAACACCAAACCGTAAAATTCCGCATCCCCCGAGATCACCTGACATGACAATTGCCTAGTCAAGAATAGCGCAGATGAAGAAAAACAACTACACATTCAGTCAACTAATTAAACACATTGCCGTTTGCCTATTAATGGAAGGTAATTTACAAAAAGCGCGTCGCGATGAGGATGTTCATCAAATTAGCGGCGGTAATTTGTTGCGTCCACTATATTGCCGCGCTTGCGAATACGAGTATGTCGTCATTATATGGTTCCGGCACTATGCGCCCATATGGTGTTGGTCTTGGAAGGAGAAGAAAAAGACCGATGGTCGTCAATTCTGCTGTCCATGTATTATATTATATATAATACGGTCCCCGATTTGGATGCGAGAACATTATGTTTACTTTAACTAGTATGTGCTTGTTACCACAACACATGATAGATAGTTTCACAAGGATGGTAAACACGAAGACGATACAAAAAAAAACATTATCTGATTACATGTTTTATTGAATTTTTTATCGCATGTTAGTATAGTGGGAAAGCAGTTCATATTATTATATACATAGGTAATGAATTTGCTGTGTTCACCTTATTGAGTAATTATCTGAAAATATGGTTCTAGGTAAATTGCTCGTAATCAATTGGTAGAAAAATAATTGCTCCATATGGAAATTGCTCGAAATACGAATTGCTTTCAAACTTTACTCACGCTAATAAATTTCCAAATGCTTGGATAGAACTATATGTCTTGGGAAGTCCATCTTGTACACTACCGACTACGGAAGCAATTCCACATTGTATGGACAAAAAGCGGCTGGTATCGCTGACGTCCCCTGCGTTTTGGCCGATCGATCCAAGTATCTTCAAAATAATATCAACTCCTAATACCTACCTAGTTTGCTTCAAATTTGAAGTAACAGCTGCTCCTAGGTTTGCAGAAGCTTGGGAGAGAATGTACCTACTGCGGCGAGTCTCTCGTTTTTTTGCCTCTTCTCTTATTTTCTGCATAACTTCCATTGTTTGTAATTGTGCAGCGTCGGCATTATGGTTGTGATTGTTCTTATATGAAGACACTTGTCCAGACATAGTAATAAGACGAGTCGGGCACTTATATTTTTTACTATGGTCGGACTTCCAATAAACTTTCGTGTAGCGGCTTCGATCCTTGATGACAAAAAATTGTTATAACGTAATTTTGGTTTACCCTTCTCACTTGATACGTACTCTATGTTGACTTTTCTAATTCGGTTTGAAACTAATGATAATATAGAATAATATTTGGATATATAAACCATAATGTAGTGTTAATGGGATTACGTTGATACCTTCAAGTAATTTATATATAGGTATATAATTTTGTTAATGCGTGTCATCAGTCCTTACATCCAGATAATTAGAAAAAATCCTGGATTTTGCATTTTGAGAAATGGAATATGTACATATTATTTTGCGAATGGATTTCTTAGCGTATGTAGATAATTTGGGGAATTCGAGGAATTAGCTTTCCGAGCAAAGGAACACGATTTTCGAGCATCTGATTTCGACCAATTGCACCGGCACCAGAAAATATTGTAGGAACATCAGCTGTGTCCACTCAAACGACTTTTCTAACACTTTCACGCAAATTTCTTTTGAGTTTTTTCTTAATGACATTACTGCTGTATTTTCTATAGCACTATACATTAGACATGATTGATCAAAATCATCGGAGCCATTTGTGCACAACAGTCTTGAGGAGAGTTCAAAACAGCTAATGCGAGCAAGGTAACTATCTTGTGCTACAAGCGTGTGGCTTCAGTACCCTATCAAACAAAGGAAACAACAAAATCGCAGAGGTAATCTTGGCAGAGACAGACACTGAACGAGGGACATAGAGACATATGAGTGAATTAATTTGATTGACCACATTTTGTTGGTACCTACCATGGCAACCGTTGAATAGTTATAAATGCAATTATTTTTTGGAATTGTCAATTTCAAGCGAATAACTCCATAAAGAAACCTGATAAGAACATTTTATAAGAAGTAGGTACTCATCATTATTTTGGCCCCCTAAGTACGCATCATTTTCTGTAGGAACTTTCCGGACACACTTTAGAAAACATGTTCAAGTACGAACCGAAAATGTAAAAAATCCTGAATATCTCATAAATAAAATATTCCTCATCAGACACTTTTATCGTCCTTATTACAGTTAATATGCGGGACATCGTGGAACGACCCTCTCCATAGAATAAGCCTAGATAGGTATATTTACCAACATTGGTTACTTGATTACTTGATTAAATTTTGAAAAGAATCTTAATATATCTTAAGTATTTTTCAGAAACTATCAACCAAGTATTGATAATAATTGAGCAGGATACAAGAAGAAGAAAGTACAAAGAATTACGTGTGAATTTCCTTGAATTTTATTTCTATTATATCAAATAAAATAATATCTCCAAAGAAAGATAATAGGTAATTGTGTCCCAAATTGAGTTGGATTGCGAGGCTATGTTTTTTATTATTAGAAATACATTATACTAATTCAGATTCCGCTTACAGATCTCGAGAATTCCAAGCAGCTCCCGAGATATTCGGAATAAACCGAAAAACTCCAATATTTCCTTTACAATGAAAGTTATGAGAAACAAGTGAAATTTTTGAAAAAAATTAAAAATAGTTTTTATTGGGCATTTAAGATTTAAACCGTACCGATGAGTACCTACTATTGCTATCCTTTTCTCGATTTTAACTATACTTATGTATATGTGTTTGCCAGCAACAGCAACTCCATAACAAATTACTGTTTGTCTACCACAACACAAAATTAAACTTGAAATTAACAATAACGTCTGACGTCTGACAATTGCGACATAACCATAGACGATCTTCCAGAAAGTACCTATATACCAGAGAACCATACGTATATATACGCTCCAGGCTCGTGCGTAATTCCAGTGACGGATCCCATTGTTGTTCCATGTCGACAAAATAAAGATCTTGGTTGAATGAGATTGAATGAGATAATTATAATTACCAATATTGGATCACACTTGGAGCTTAACAGGCGGCGAGATGTCTGCGATCTAAGTACGAATACGAAATTTCAAGTCTCTAGACCGTATGGGGCCTGAGAAATCGGTGCGGAGTCCATTGATACAAGAACCGAAAGTAATAAAAACTATTTAAAAATACGACGAAAGATTCATGTTTTGTTAAGATAAATTCATCAATATTAAAAAAACACTTTATTTGTTTTCGTAATAGTGATAGTAACTTTATTTCTCTAAATAGGCGCCATGCTGAATTTTATTATAAGAACTTTTTTCTGTATTTAATGATGTGCGACAATCTAGGTACCTACTAGGTAATAAATTGTTGCGTATTTGAAAATTAATATAGGTATAACACTAAGTAGGCCATGAATTCAAATGCATTTCGGGGTCACACCTTCAAACTAAATAATATTTTCAGCTGTTAATTTTGAGTTATTAATTATGCATACATTTAAAATTTGAATTATGAATTCGGTGATTTATTAATAACTAAAATGAAATAATGAAATTAATTATTCAGTGATTTATTAAATATTCAAGTGATATATTTAAAGTAAGGTTTCCAGTGATTTTCTTAATATGTAAGTAAACTATCAATATGATATGTTTTACATCTACATGAAATGCAACAAAAACACCCGCCTTGCCGCGCAACACTAGTTTTCTAGAAAGACGACAGCCAAATAGTGTTGTGTGAAGGGGCAAATATTTGATAGTTGTGACAATGCAACATGACTCTAGGTATACGTCAAATTCACTGAAGGACGAGTTAGTTAAATGTCACGAGGATCGAAGACGAGTCTTGACAGCCACACGAGTACATAAACGAATTTGGCATTTACCTAGAAACCAATGTTGTAACAAGATTGCAAGTTTCGCCTCTTTGCTACACGTGTAGGAAACATTATTATTTCGCGAAACCTGCTATGGAAGTTCAATTCGAGAAAAAGATAAAATTCAATTGCTTGTGACGTTTGGCATTGTCAATGTCACAGCTCATAGTCGCTTATTAAAAGTCAAAGATCATAACAGGTGATAATAATACTGTTGCGTATGTGGGTTCGCAGATAAGTGAGACTAATTGACAATTGTTAAATAAACTTTATTTATACTCTAAATAATAAAGAATTACAACTTAACTTTACTATATTCTCACTAGCTTACTCGGAATATTCTATTATTCACACTGTCTTTTACATTCTGTCTCTCATGCCGACAATTCTCCCGTATATATATCCGAAAAAGGCTCCAGATCATTCGAGCGGCTTCTGTTCTTTGATTCGCCAGCCGCCACTGGACTTTTCTCGAGATCCCTTTGTCGGCATTCTAGGAGTAGATGCCGACATGCTGCCGTCGCTCTTTTTCTCAACGCCGCTCTCGATATTTCCAACCACAGTCTAGATCTCGCGCTTGCATCAAAAGGCTGCCACGACTTTGTGGCCGTCGCTATTCTCCTTGCACTTTGCAATACAATAAATAGGATATTTTGAGAAGAATCACTGTATTAGTTCTATGTCTAACTAAATAATTAGGGCGTACATAAAATAATTCATCAAGCATAAATTACTTTACGCACTAGTGTGAAAAACTGTAAATTATCGTCAATGTCGCGGATATCAAACAATTTCTTTAAGACAATCGGTGCTCGGAAGGCAGGTGTCGCAAAAAATATATAACAGATTAGATGTAAATATGCATACATATTGTTGATTTTTTTTAAGAATATGTAAATGAAAGAAATGAGGAACTAGCTCTGACTTGTATAGAAATGGATTCAAATCTATGTACTCGGCGGATATGAGTTCTAGTTAATGTGAAGAAATCTGCAGTGTTTAGAATGTTACAGAAACATAGGTTTATTTCTTATAACTTGTATGTTACCTATTCATACTAACTGTTCATACTATTCATACTGTCAAACGACTATTATAGAAAAATCTTTCACATATTGCTGATAATAATAGGTATGTCAGACAATGAAGCTTTTATCCATCAAACTCTTTGAAATAACGAATTTTATTCTAGCAACTTAAGTGCAACAGAAGGGTTTCGGGAGTAACGACCATTTTCAAAAAACTTTGGCATATGTTACCAATAAGATGAGATGGTGGTTCTTTCTGTTCACTCGCTTAGGAAAGTTATCAGTTAATTAAATAAACGTTTTAGTAACCAAATAATAGCTAAAATACACATATCAGGTGGCCACCCAGAGCAGCAGACCTAACACCATTGGAACTCCTTCCATGTGGTACCTTTCTGAGAAACAAACTGTGGCTAAACTAACTATTAGTAAGTATCTTGAAACGATGTCAGCTATGTTTTGCAAACAACGGTCACCATTTTGATCATTTGTTAAAATAATTTGAATTATTTCCCCTTATAGTGTAATATAATAATTTACAAGTAGGTAGCACAAAAAAATATTACAAAATTCAAGAAGGCGCCCATTAAAAAAAGTTGTTATCTCGAAAACCACAAAAATATTTTCCTTATTATTAAAAATGCAACTTCTGTTTAAAAATTGTTTTGATAACTTTCTCCATAATGAAAATATTGGACTTTATCGAAACCGGAATTATTCGTTTCTTTCCGAATATGTTTGAATATATAAATAACAGAGATAGTGATGCAATCCTACTCAATGTGGGACATACTGTATAATGTATAATGATGTGAACATTCTCTTTTTACTAAGGCCTGTCAATAATATCTAAATCATAATACTATTGCATAACTGTTAAAAGAATAAAATGCCTCAGATGGGCGAGTTTCTTTATCCCTTGATTGAATAAGCCTTATTAAAATTGAATGCTCCCAAAAGCGTACAAAACTTTGATAATTATTTGACTTGACGCGATCTCAAGATCTGTGTAATATTTCACTAGAACAACTTCTGGACACAAACTTGTGCAGTTTTTTTATAGCTTATATTTTTTATCGAAGTTTTTTGAGGAGACGAGGATACGATGTACAACTTCCATATTGTTATTGATATATCCTATAAAATTATAGATTATTAGGTATATGTTAAAGATGTATTGATTATAATCTATAATTTATAAGCAAATGAGGATATAGCATGAGATCTATCAATGATATATTATAATAGATTATAGATCTTTCCTTATTATGGCGACCTCGACAATAAAATACCGGTAGTATGCATTGAGAAAGGACAAGCTTGTGCTTCCTTAACAGAAAATCTTACCATATTATTATACAGGTAACCTCTTGCATTTGATTGATAAAGATAAAGTCGAAAAATATGTCATACAAGATTTTGATATGTTAGTTGAATTCCTAGTTCAACTAAAAAAATGGGTTCATCCGTTTGGCAGCTAAAATGCTACAAACAAGCACACAAATACTTAAAAACGTCAAACTTATATAACCATCTGTTTTAGATGTCATTAGCGTGAATATTAAGGTGTCATAAAATTAAATTAGTTCAATCGCTTTCTGAGATGAATATAAGCAATGTCTTCACCACAAGAATTAAAATTGATTATTACCATTTCTTAAGTTAAGTTAGGTAATAACAAAAATCATAAATAAGTCAACCTCAGGAATCTGCTTTGTTTTATTTTGGAATGAAAAAATCTGGTGTGTCCACTCACACGACTTTCCTACCGCTGCCAGGCAAATTCCAGTAAATGAAAAATTTTACTCTATTACAATACTTTCCTTACATAGCGATGATAATAGCGATAGGAAAGTAAAAATCTTGTGGTCAAATCGTGCTACCACTCATTTTCTTCAGCATGTCAAGACAAACAACAATGGTCATGTAACATTTTTTCGCAAGATGAAATGTTTAGCCAGAATCTGAAGAAACATGTGAAATATATTATTTTTTGCGCTTTTTCTCATAGATGGCGCTGTGTGTGGGTGGTAAAGGGCTCTCAGAAGTATACTTTTGGCAATTTTAATCAAATTCTTTAAAGCCGTTTACGAGCTACAGTCTTGAGCAAATCACGTTTTTGACTATAGCCCAACACCCAGTGTACAAAGGATTCTCATTCAGTGCTACCGGCGAGGATACTGGTACCAAACAAAATAAACAAGAAAGCAACAAAATACACCGATCGGTTCCCGAGATAATGCTGTCACAGACAGACAGACCAATGGCTGAAAATATGTTCATTAGACTTAAAAAACTCCGAAACGTCAACATTTGTAAAAATCTCGATACCGAAAAATTCACACGATTACAATACTTTCCTTATACAGTTACTATAGTAGCGTAGGAAAGTAAAAATATATAGAGATTGAAAAAAGCTATCTAGTTATATCTGTTCACGTCGAAAGCACATTTTTTAAAACAAGTTTTATTTTCAAAATACACTATTTACAATACACTTTGAAAATTATATTTGGGAACGAATAACTGGATGTACGAGCCAATTGTAAATTGTTTTAAATATGAAGAAACATCCATAGCTCAAAGTGGAAGGTGTGAAGTAGGCAAATTGGAGAAAAATCAAAGTCGAACTTCCACAAAAGGTTATTTAATGTTAAAAAAGTTTAATACATATTTCGCCTCTTCAGGTCATCATCAGCTAATTAATAAAGCATATTGGAAAAATACATTTACATTAAATTTTAAGAGGCTAAACTAGGTTGTACAATTTAAAAATTACATGTGGAAAATTTGTTTCAAAAAGTAAAAAGTAAAACACCAAGACCGTGAAGCGGAATTCATTTAATTTTTTTTGCCAATATGCTTCATTAATTAGCTGATCATGACCTAAAGGGTCGAAACATGTACTAACCCTTTTTAATATTATATAAACTTTTGTGGAAGTTCGACTTTGATTTTTCTCCAATTTACCTACGTAAATTGTTTTGTTCTACAGCATGTAACTATCCAGTACGTAGGACTCGAACACACGACCCTAGATGACCAGATGCGAACTTTGTCCTTGAACCACTGCTGCCCTGTTTTAACCTGTATAACGTTATGACCGACTTCAAAGAAGGAGGCGGTATACAATTCGGTTGCCTTTTCTATGGCTGTTAGCACGTTTTGTATAGGTAGTAAATCTACTCCGATTTATAAGGTTTTTATAAAATTTGAAAGAGGAAAGTTGAGAAATGGTCTCATATTTAGAAAAACTCAAATCCGAAATCTCATTCCCTCCAATTACCGGGCCCGAAGGGAGTGAATGGGGCATTTTTTCTCGAAATTCGAAAATCTGAGACGGTAGAATTAAAGATGGGACCATACCCGTGAAGCCTGAAATATGTATATCTGCGTCGCGATATTTTGAGATCTCTGAATAATAAATAAAAAGCACAAGCTTATGGGTAACAGGACAGGTACCTACTATCTTCTTGGGTATTAGTGAACTTTCTTCTTTGAGTGCGTACTTGTATATTTTGAGATATCTGAATAATAAATAAAAAGTACAAGCTTATGGGTAATAGGACAGGTACCTACTATCTTCTTTGGTATTAGTGAACTTTCTTCTTTGAGTGCCGTACTTGTATTCAATCGTTGGCGGCTTCTCTGCCTTGAAAGTGTTACCACAGACAAAGGGACCCACAGTTTAACGTGGATTCCGAACCACCGATATGTCTTAAGATAAATCTTAAGGGCACACCCTTCCAGAGAGCTGTACTAGAGAATATACTCTCGCTGGTTTCCCGTTGCCTTGTGAGAGGAGGAGAAATCAATGCGACAGCTATTCGAATGCGCGCCTGCATCAACGACCACTAGTCCAATCCGTTTCCATCGTATTGCGCTGCTTAACTTCGATGATCGAAGTCGGTCATTGTTAACCCGCAGCTATGCGCTCCCCCGTATTAGCGAACAATTTTCATGGATAATCTTACACTCAAAAGTGTGAGATAAATATTTTTTACGGAAAATTTGAGACTTTATTAGTTGGTGTTGGTAATTTTAAAGTTGTGCCGTTATAGTTTGTTGTTAAAGGCACCAGCACCAATAGAATTAATATTATTTTTATTTTTCAGTGCATCAACTAACAAAGTCGGTTCAATTTAAAAAAAATATTTATTGTAAAAACAATAAATGTATGTAGAATCTAAAAGCCATATGCATTACACTTATGAAGCTTTATAATAAATATAGGTAATATTTCATGCTATGCGATTGTTTTTTATGCTAATGACATAATGTTCGGTCTTACGCTAGTGTGACATGACATATTTGTCAAAATGGATTTTCGAATTTAATCTCTTTATCTAAATTTATTGGAGAGATCATTTTTATTTTTCCTGGAACCTAGACATCAAACTTTACCACCCTATTTTTAAATAGTTTCTATTAATTTCGGTTCTTGTATCAATGGACTCCGCTGCGATTTCTCAGGCCCCATACGGTCTAGAGACTTGAAATTTCGAATTCGTACTTAGATCGCAGACATCTCGCCGCCTGTTAAGCTCCAAGTGTGATCCAATATTGGTAATTATAATTATCTCATTCAATCTCATTCAACCAAGATCTTTATTTTGTCGACATGGAACAACAATGGGATCCGTCACTGGAATTACGCACGAGCATAGAGCGTATATATAAGTCTCGTTCTCTGGTATATAGGTACTTTCTGGAAGATCGTCTATGGTTATGTCGCAATTGTCAGAGGTCAGACGTTATTGTTAATTTAAAGTTTAATTTTGTGTTGTGGTAGACAAACAGTAATTTGTTATGGAATTGCTGTTGCTGGCAAACACATATACATAAGTATAGTTAAAATCGAGAAAAGGATAGCAATAGTAGGTACTCATCGGTACGGTTTAAATCTTAAATGCCCAATAAAAACTATTTTTAATTTTTTTTTCAAAAATTTAACTTATTTGAAAGCTTCTACTTCGCTATTTTCGTAAACTACGGAGATTGAGCGTGAAAATGCTCTTTTTGCCATCGTTCACGGAATCCGAATAATGAATTTTAGAAATTAGACAGGTTTAAGCTGTTGTAGCAAAAATAATTGAATATATCCGCTATTATATTCAAATCAAGTTTTTTTATTGAATATATAAACAATGTGCTCTAGAATAATGAATAATATTTATCTCTTATATTGCCACCTCCTAAAAAAGTACAATACATATTAGGTATGTCCATATTTTCAAAATTATTGATATTATTCGAGAGAATTCCTTGGTGAAATTACTAAATAAGTTTGCTCATCTAACTTTTATACTGTTCATGCTCTCACAGGTTTAGCTAATATTCAATTAACTTTCAACTTCTATCTATGATTAATATCTTATAAGTTATAGTTGTTAAACAGAAATAAAGCTAAATCTACGCATTACTTGGTACCTATCTCTTCATTGAAGTATCTAACATACATTCGTAACACACAATTATAATTCAATTATAAAAAGAATCTTTCATTCTTATGTTAAAGTAAGAGCGAAATGGAAGGAAAAAAATGATGGCCTGAAGGATTACAAGGTCGCTATTTAAATGTGCAAAATGGTAATAATGTCCTGAAGACTTGAATAAAATATCTACCTACGGATGATATGTAATTAAAGAGCTGTTAACCTAGAATCTGTGGCAGTGTTAGAATATTTGAAGACACTTATGATATTTTGATATATAGAATTTATAATAATATGCTGCAGAGTATAGAAAATTATTATAAAATTCGGGTTTTACCATTCAAAGTTTGCCCCCAATATAACCCATGACAATTATATAACTTTTAAATTACCAAATTACATAGAAGTGGTAATTATTTTACTTGAAAAATTTTAGAGAAAAAAATCATCTGAGTAAGTAAGGGCCCTCGGAGTTTTAAAGATTGTATCAGTTATATCTCAAAATGTGTACACATAAAATAATTGAATAAAATAAATGAGTGCAAAAAGAGAAGAAGATATAGTAGATAAACGATTTGTGTTACGCTGCTGTATATTTCCCATAGAACATTGTGGAGAAAGGAAGGGGCGATATTCCTCCAAACCAGAGGCATGTTTGTGAGTTTTTCATCGGAAGCCATCGTTGAGTGAAAAGCACACGAGTCGAATTTTGTCAAGTGTCTTTTAAATACCTATCAAAATAAATGAATGTAAATAGACTAAATTCAGTATATAAAAAATAATATATCGGGGCCAGATGCTGGTGAAATTTATTCGACAATCAAATGGTCGATCATGAATGTTGGTCTCTTTATGCAAACTAGAATATCACAAAAAAACTACATAACTGCTTCTTTCTAAACATGCCACAACAAATACTTATCGAACCATCGATCTTATGTATAGGAACGAAAAAAATGCACCAGATAAATCTTGACACTATAGTCCGGAGATTTCGTAAGCTGTCTAGACACATCATAAATTATTTTAACGCCTGGATCAGCTAGTAGACCAACCACATCAGCAACGTATATATAGAGTTAAGATACCTTTGGGTATATATAAATTAAATTTGTGAAAACCTCCATGACAGATACAATTAATCATGCGCCTCTGTCCATGGCCTACTGTGTCTGTGTTTTGTGGTGTGTGTGTGTGCATCGCCTTATTATTTTCGACAGGTATTTAGTCACCCTAATTAAGGCTGAAACTATATACTAACTGAGTGAATGTATAACTTACATTATGTAAAAGCACTTAAATGCACTAAATACCAAAGGATCGTTATCTGTAGTACGGCTTGAGTGCTATTCGAGCTGATATACCGTAAAAGACACAGGTGTATAAATATGTGAACGAGATTTACTTGAGAAGTCTAGTTTTCTTTTTCACATTGCAATTGGGTTGGGAATTTATGATTGTTGGAGTGCAATAATCGTAAAGTGATAGAAGACCCAAGTGCAGATACTTTTTACTGGTTACTCTAATGACTAATGAATTTAATGGCATAAGGTAAAATAGTATCATTAGGATAATTGACTAGTTCATAAACGTAATCTTACTAATTAATATCAGATCAATAGTTTTCAAAATTTCAAAAAAGTTTATACAGGCAATAATTTTCGTTGCCTAAATATTAAATAAAACAACGGATAAAATGTTAATTACGTATCTATTTGAATTTTCACTTGAAATAAGCTGATAACAGCACCGTTTATCCGATTTAAAATTAAGTAATGTACATTACGGCAAAAAAATAACATAATATTTCAAGAAGTTTATTGAAGAAGATTTGTAAATTCTTTAAATTTAACATTTGATAAAAACTCATGAGTTACCCACAATTAACAGATCAGAAAAATAATAATAAATAAACAACATAGAAGTTATTCAAGCCAGAAATCAGATTCTTAGAGATAGGTTTAGGTAGGTTTAATGGAAATTGAAATGTGAAAACAGCTCTAATTTCCATTTTTCAAATTGTCATTAAAAAGCTATTGTAAGGGGTCCGATTGGCCAAAGTTCAATTTTGGTTGTAAAATCGCCATGAATAGTTCATTTTCCATTCATAGAAAATGTTTAAAACATCAGCATAAAAGTAAAATTATTGAAGTTATCCAATCTCCGTTAGGAAAATGAAGCAGTTACCAATAGCCGCTACGGTTTTTTTTTTGAAAAGGGGTCATTTTCTGCAAATTATGATAAAAGCATGAAAGTTGGTAGGTTTATTTTTTATACAATTCTAAGTGATTTGACCCGCAGCACACTTTGGTAGGACTTCTAGATACCAAGATGGCGGCCTTTTCAAGATGGCGAACGTAAAATATATGTTTTCTATTTTAAATTTGATATTATCTTGTTATTAATGTTAAATTGGATAAACGAAAGAGTAGAAATGTTATATTTTATTTTACAATACCGTTACCAAATACGTGAATTCCCATGATATCGATTTAATCAACATTTTTAGCCAGCTAAATTATTTTATTGAGAAAGTTGCCCAGTATATTATTAATTGTTTAGTTTTGGCAATATTTTTTTAGTTACCACAAAGAAACTCTGTGTTCCTTTATTTTGCTACGGCTCTGTTTTTTTATATGCGAATTCTGCAAGAAACAGCAATTCGCTGGTGGCGCCAGTGCCTTGGTGACCGCACCGCAATCAGTATCAAACAAAATTGGTGCAGTTACTATTTATAAATCCGGTTTAATTTGTAAAGTACATTTTATTTATTATACCTATTAAATATTTTAGGTAACAAATTGTAAATCTAAGACTGATATACAAGCATGCCGAAAACTAAAAAAAAGTGTAGAAGTAAGTTATCTTTAGATGAACCTAAGATAAATCTAGATGCTGCTTATGTCAAGATGGTGGAAAAAACATTAATTTCTTCTGCTCGTAAATCCCGCAGCTCGATATCGATCTGCACCCCTCACTATTAATTATTTCCTGTAGGAAAAAATGTTTTCCAATGGATTAGGAATTATGTGTTCTTTATGTTCTCGAAGGTAGGATGATATAGAAATTTCATGCTCCGTTTTTTTTATTATACCCATCGCGGAGTGCGCGACCATGGCAGTATAAATCATTCTAAGCTAATAACAGGCAATCTGCATATTCCTTAATTATGTTCTTTTTATGTCCTATTTACGCCCCGATATGATAATTTTGTGCTCGAAAATTTACCCTTTTTTTTTAAATCAAAATGTGGGATGCAACTCGAATTTGATCTATACCCCACATTGTTGTTCAACAATTTCATACTTTTACGGGCGGGACTTTTTTCCTGATCAGGATTTCCCAACTTAAAGTAGATCCTGCCTTGTATTTTTCGATCAATCATGGTGTAATATTACAACTCCTACACTGCAGATCAAATTAGAGCTGTACCCCGCATTTTGAGTTCTCTTAAAAATGGGTAAATTTTCAAGCACAAAATTTATCATGTTGGGGCGTAAATTTAGGAATATGCAGATTGCCCGGTATTAGCTTGGAATGACTTATACTGGATCCGGGAAGTAAGCCGTGGTCGCGCGTCACTCCGCGGTGCGAATAATTATAAAAAAACGGAGTACGAAATTCCTGCATCATCCTTTCTTCGAGCACACAAAGAGCACTCAATTCCTGATCCATAGGAAGCCAATGTTTCCTACAGGAAATTGTTAACTACCAATGCATTTTGAATTTGTTTAATAATGTGTAAATTCTCGAGCACAGAATTAATCATGGGACGTAAATAGCTCATAAAAAGCACACAATTTTACCATATTTGGTTTCTGCGGGGTGTGACTAGCTTCACCTACTGTGTTGGACGTTGTAATGTAAAAGTTAAGACGTATATAACAATACATGGAAATTCGGTACGTATAATCCCCTGGATGTTATACACGTCACTGATATACTATCTCCAATTAATAAATATCTATAACTTGAATCTAATGTCATTTATTTATCAAGCAACCTATTATTTTTAAAAAAAGCAAAAAATAAAACTTGTTTCAATTTTATAGCCGCTATATTGGAGTATCCGCCATCTTGGCTCCTAGAAGTCCTACCAGAATTTGCTGCGGGTAGAATCGCTTGAAATTGTATCAAAAGGCCACCATGCTTTTAACACAATATGCAGATAGGCTTCAAATAACCGCAGTAGCTACAACGGTTTCATTTCTATTGATAATTTAGTAATTAGATTCTGACTGTGTTTTCATCACAATTGTATTTTTTTGTGGACGATTTTCATATTTTGTAACATAATACGTATATGCATGAATAAAACTATTTAATTCTTAATACAAGGATAATAATGTACAGGGGAATACGTTGGCAATACTACAATGGATTTATAACTATTAGACATGTTTATAATAATTAGTTATTGTTATTATTAATTATATTGTGGGTTTATTAATTGTATTGTACTAATTAAAGCTATATAATGTTGATATTAATTATAGAATGTTGTTAAGAACAATTAGCCATATTTATATTTTCAATTATAATCAAGTAATAAATATTTCTGGTCAGTTCATATGGAAATCATACTGGCCGAATTTTACAATTTATAATCAGTACTCTGTACTGCAAGAGTGAATCTAAGCTAGGAAATAATCATTATTAGGGTTCCGTTTTGTCTCTTTGATATTTTCCCAAATCTATGAAGAATGCGTAGTAAAGGTCGGAAAATAAAATGAGAGATAGTAGTTATAGTTTGAGATCTAAGTTGCTGTGAAAAAAAAAACAATGATCTTTCTAATACATGTAAATCAAAAGAATTGAAATTAACTACATGTATTATTTTGAATGTGTCATATTGCAATAAAATCGATCTCTGTCCCTCTTTTTCGAATCACGTACTCACAAACAAAACGGTATAATTACGCATAGAACATAGATAAAAGTTTGATGCATTGATTTATAACATGATAATTTGAGGATCCTAAACCAATGAGAACTTATTTAAAATTTATCCATGGAAATATTATATATAAAATCGATTGTTGTCTTATATCTGTAATATCTGATTGAATTCAGAAGATGAAACAGTTGGAGATTATTTTGAATTTTCAGTTAACAATCTGTGACAAAGTATGTTTTCCGGCAAAGGCAATGGCAGATACTTCGTGAATGTGACAGGTTGAACTTTTGTTTAGATTGAAAAGTCAGTTGGTATAAATATGGTGAAAAGCATAAAATTGAAATGAATACGAAAAAACATTAACCTCTTCTCGAAGGCTACAACATTGATAAATATTGAGGAGGACTTCAAGAATGGGGCCAATACGGTAACGGTCGATAATTTCAAGGATTAATAAAATTAACAACAGAGACAAACTAATAAGAGCTTTTATGAGATATGAATCTATTTTAACAAACAACAATCCGACGGCTCGTAGTCAGCGGATAGGCAAATTTCACAGTTTTTAATTTTTACTATCATTTAGTTAATTGCCATAGTATCTGATATTTTTTTTAAGTTTGACCCGTCGCAATTTGAAACTACCTACTTGTCTGATCATGTGTGTTAGAGATCTCGACCGAGAGATTTGAACGGTTGATTTTTACAGCAGAACTTGATTGCTGTATAAATTCGACATTTATCATATTTACAATTTTTTTAATATCCCATATATAAATATAATTTCTAAAAAATTGCATTTTGGTCTTCTTTGCATATCTACGTAGGTATAACATGCCATTGAAATTTTCTAGATTTTCGAAAGCGGGGACGATTGCAATAGAAATAAGGATCTACATTTATATACTTTCAGTGTGTACGGACATGTTATGTTGTTTCTAATAAATGATAAATGCACAAGATTCATAAATCCTAATGCTTAATTATTTGTCGTTCTCCCAAGTTTTATCTATTAACTCAGCTGTATCATAGAATAACTATATGGAACTCTCAAGGTGTGAGTCCTCTTCATACTTCCGAATTTGATCAACAGTTTTTCGATTGTAGCGTTAAAAAAAGGTAATGAAAAATTTCTATCTATCTATCTAGGTTGTTATATTAATAATTTTACTTGGAAATGGAAATCGGATTAATTGTACAATCTATGAACAATTATTTTTGACTGACTTTGAAAAACAATGTGCCAACAAAAGTGTACCATAATAAACTTATTGAAGCAATTTCATAATATTCCATAATGTAGCTTTGAAATGATAATCTGATTAAAAATGTAAATATTATTTTATATTTGGAAAGTGGCCACCACTGACCTACGGACATGGACCGGGCAATCCCTATCTCGCTAATAAGTGGAT
The DNA here is from genome assembly GCA_958507055.1 of Crioceris asparagi. NCBI lineage: Eukaryota > Metazoa > Arthropoda > Insecta > Coleoptera > Chrysomelidae > Crioceris > Crioceris asparagi. Next base: position 59,941,507 of record OY293829.1, on the reverse strand, counting down.
CATGACCAAACGTTTATCTGTGTGTGACGGAGACAGAATAGCTTCTTGGCCAGAAGTTTATCGGTCTTGATATTGTCTACAAACTCGCTCTGTCTCTCTCAAAGAACAGTGACAATAGCCAATTTTGTGGAGAGATTACCCAGGCCATGAGCCGCAGAACCTCAAATAACAGGTAAGGTTTCAGTCAAACATGTTCTGAATTAAAGGGCGTCTAAAATCGAATTTGTTGGTCAAACCATTGTATTGCTATTTTCAAGTTGCAACATATTTAAAAATAAGGTAAAAGATTCAAAAAGGCAGCAATAGTAATTGCTTTATCCACTGCTGTATTTGCAGGAGCAGGAAATGTCTTGCGATGATGAGTTTTGTTATATGAAATGTATTTTGGAACGAACTCACGACGACATGTCGGAAACAACTGAGCGAGATTAAATCTGGAAAAGCCTAGAATACTTAGAGCATGGAATTAACAAGGAGATATCGCATTCGAAGAGCAAGTGAAGCCAAATGAGGAATAAATCATTGGCCGTCAAACGACGTAACACCATATTCTTTTTTCGATAGCGACTCTTGTATTCAAGAGCCTCGCATTTAACCATTGTGTTAAGATAAAAAAATCGTCGTTTTCATTAAAAAATAAAAATGAAAATCAAAATAAGCTTTAAACATGAAGGTGGGTACGAAACTAATGGCGGCTGACGTAAGACTGGCATCACTTTCGTTTCACAGCGGCAATACAGAGCAGCATCTTCTGTCGTGTACGCACGACTTTTCCCTACTCTAAGCTAGAAAAATTAGAAAACCTTCAAATTCGTAAGTTTCACTTCTTCTTCTTAGGTTAATGGCCCTTGCTTCCTTATCGGCGCATTTGGCCAGCACTCCTGCGACTACGTTACGTAATCGAAGGTTCGTGCGTTTGGCTGAGGTTTGTCTGGCTCTAAACCACACCTCCATACTTTTCAATTACTTCTTAATATTTCTACTAATAGAATTTATTGCAATGCACGCGTCAAGGAAAGTTCGGGATTTTGCTTTGATCCGAATATAACCGTCACTGTCACGCCCTTGAGGTTATCTGCGAGGTGTTCCCCTGTCTCCGTCAGACCACACTACCACGTGCTTTTAACCTCCAAAAACTTTTTAGGAATCAACTTCTTCACAAAAGCAAACCTAGAACCACACTTGATTATCACAGCGAACGACTTCCCTATCCACCTCGGGGGCCCAGCACTCGAGTCTTCCACCACGTGTACTGCCCATACGAAAATTGATTAAATTTCCTTCCAAGTCGTGTGAACTCTGCCGAGGTTGAAGAAGAAGTTTCACTTACCAATGTCAAGCTGCTTGCGCCAATTTCAAGTGCAATTAGATTTAAGCTTAGTCGTGGGTAGTAGTATTAACAATTTGGAATTATAAATATACCTTAACATATAACTCGTTGTAACTTTCCGCGTGACTTCAAAAAGAAATCATAAGTACATCAGGCATTTCAACAAAATTTCTTTATCAAAATAGCGCAAATAATAGCTTAAAATATATCTACGGGTGAGCATTCTTAGCTCTGAATACAACCTGTGAGAATAAATATTTCTTCCTTACATCCTGCATACCTCTTCATGCACCAAACAAAACTAAAAATTCCAGACACATACACAGGTGCAAACGATATAAATATAAACACATATTTCTCTTTTGCAAGAACTTATATCGAGAAGCAATATTATATTAAGATATATGCTTACAGGAAGGCATAATTAGTTGGGCTCCACAACCATTCATTCCACACTGTGTTTCTTTGTGGATATTTATTATTGGCGTTATGCGTATTTCCTCGTCTCTTCGTATCGGACCCGTTTATATATAGCTAATTACAATCGAGAATTCAATTTATTTAATTAAATTGGCATCAAGATTGAAATGATAGCAGGTGATAGATGGTGAGCGGAGTCGGTGTAAGTCCTGAACAATCATGTTCAATTATTCCCGGTTCATATTCTTTGCCCCAGGGCTGGTCAACTTATCTTCCTGACCACCACAACAACAACATTTTTTGCTATTCTTCACATCAATATTTTCTTTGGAACGGCATTTCAGCTACTATTTATGTGGGAATTATGGCCTAATTATGCAAAATAATATGTCAGATCTTATTTTACCATATCTTTATGAAATATGTGCTTCTAGATTCATATGAATTAGATTTTCTTGGTGGAAGTGACGTAGGAATGTACACACGTAGGTAAATTTCACCGAAATATAAATTCATCGTGCCTAATTAGATAGCATACCTACATTTATATAGAAAAAATCTGGTGTGTCCACTCACACGACTTTCCTACCGCTCTCAGGCAAATTCCAGAGAATGAAAAATTTTAAACTATTACAATACTCTTCTTACATAACGATGATAATAGCGGTAGTAAAGTAAAAATCCTCTGATCAAATCGTGCTACCACTAATTTTTTCAAGCATGTCAAGACAAACAACAATGGTCATGTAACATTTTTTCGCAAGATGAAACGTTCAGCCAGAATCTGAAGAAACATGTGTAAAATATGGAATTTTATTCAAGCATAACTTTTTTGTGCTTTTTCTCAGAGATAGCGCTATATGTGGGTGGTAAAGGGCTCTCAGAAGAATACTTTACACACGATTACAATACTTTCCTTATACAGCTACTATAGTAGCGTAGGAAAGTAAAATCATAACATTTTTCCTTTGCTCCACCACAGAAGTATTCCCTCGAAAGCCAAAAAAAGAAATAAATCATCGTTTGAAACTTATAGGGAGTGTTCCTGTTGCATAGGGGAAGATTAGAAGAAACAACTGGAAAATGTTGACATTAGCCCAGGACATATGACTATATTGAGAGTTACCACAATTCTAAATGACATTTCAAAATACTTATAGGATAATCCGGTCAATCTGAACTTAATGGAAAGATACCGAGCTCAGCAGAATCTTCCGGGGCAGGCTCTAAGACCCTGACGGGGGTCACAGTTCAGAAATGATGCCGATAAAGCAGTTATCTTGAAGAATACAAGTACTAATATTAGTTATGTCATGAACTTTCAACTAAACATTATATGCAAGCCTCGAATATGTGAGAAGGAAGTAGATCAGATCTGTACCAGATCAGACGGTCATGTTAAGGCCTTGAAAAATCATCTGGAGTTGTCTCTAATGGTGTGGACGCAAAGTAAAACTGATCTGGTTGTCAGACTATAAGGGTACTAAGGCTATGAAGGAGCCAATGAGCTCGTGAGAATAAAGTCGCACAATGGCCAACAATTCAAACCCAAGTATACACTATGAATGTTTAACACCAGTAGCATAAATATTACTGGTAAAATAAATCACGATAATGAATATATTTCAAACACTACTAAAGTAAGCACCTCAACAGAATGGGATTTCACAACAGGAAGTTAGCATGCAGACTAGGCGGCCAGGAACCAAAGGCATTTCTTCACATACTTTGCGATTGCGTAGTAATGGACCCCAAAAAAAAATAAATAGTTGATCTACCATCTTTAAAACAAACAGGTTTATATGCTCTGTTCAAGGTCTGTTCGATTTCCATAATAGCATTTGAGTAGTAATGTTATAAAAGAAGATGAATATATTGTATGCCGTATGCTTCTAGACTGGAAATCCAAAGCTTTCGTAGGGATTCTATCAGAACAGCGGAAGCTCAGGCATTTAGAACGTAGAATTGAACATATTCTGTGGTTCAGCTTCCGCGAATTAAGGTGGAAGATTGTGACTCATTTCCTTAAGGGATCAATAGAAGTAGGAATATCCTTAAAACATACAAACCATGCTTCTACAGCTCAAACTCATACTGAAAGAGGGAAGGTCAAGCTCCTTTGGCCACCGAAAGTCCTACACAAACTTTTATTCATTCTCACAATCTGAATTTTTGGGAAATATTTCACAAACGATATCTATTCTTCTTGATGTGCTACCTCCATCGCAATGGGTAAAACGTTCTATGGTTATGGGAGCCAATAAAATTATTTATGTCCTTTGTTCTTCTTATAAGCTCTCGAAATTTAGGTCAAATATTTCTCAGCCACGGGAGGAGTGTCATTCCTATTTTTCGTGTCACATTTCACAATCAGTTGGACATATAAATAATAATAGTTGCAAAGGATATAACAAAGCCGTCTGTCGGAACTTTTTCATATTGAATAACACAACTTGCGCAAAACCTCTTCTTTTCATAGTATTTTAGTATTCTACGATATGTTCACATTTGAAATTTTTCCAATTTTCTGATGGTTCAGACATTGAGTGTCCATGTTTGGGATCCATACGGAAAGCTAGAAAGAACATAGCATTTTGGGAGTTTTTGGCACAAATTAAGGTAGATTCTTGATTTGCAGATAACTCTTGGAAGTCAAATAAAATAGTTTTCAGCTTGTTCTACTCTATATTTTAACCCTACGGCTGGATCCAGTTTACCTGGCATCCGATATTATACTTAGATATATCCGCCCGATCCTACAATTATCCGTTTATTTGCATTAGTTGTAGAATATTTTTATAAACTGTATCTCAACTTCTCATAATAGTAATGAAAAGCTAATTTCGTCGAGTTAAGTTATGTAGAAGGTCCAGTTTTGGTAATAATTTGAAGAGGATTCAATGAATCACTCCAATTTATTATATTAAATATGATTTATATAACCTTCTAACTTCTGAATGGTTGATATGTCAAGGGAGTATGTGATTACATTAATATATTCGTACCACGAAAGTATTTGCCAATGACATATTAAAGTTTGAGTTGTTTATTAAATAAACATTTTTTTTGAATGCATATAATTATTATATGAATTCATTCATCCTTCGTCATATCATGTGATGCGGTAGAAAAATAATACATATCAAGCTTCATCTTAAATAGGTGTTTCCGCCTCGAGAAAAAAAGGTGGGAGTGATAGTACTTGATCGACATAAAGGATTAGGATTGTTCTGGAATGCTTCGAGCCAGCCAGCTACAGACCCATCAGTCTACTATCATGCATTAGCAAGGCAGTGGAAGAGGAGGAAGTAAAAGAAGAATTAGATGAATTAGGAATTCTCTCAGACGAGCAATTCGGATTTAGTGAAAAGCACTCGACAGAACTGCAGATTCTAAGGCTGGTAAAATATGCAGCAGAAGGCAGAGAGAATAAGCAAGTGACAGAGATCATCCTTTACAATATGGAAAAGGCCTACGACAAAATATGACACGATGGGCTTATACACAAACTAAGAGATTTTGATCTATCTATAGTAACGATCCAATTAATAGACTCTTATATAAGAGGCCGCAGATTCCAGGTGAGAAAAAAAAAACACATCGGTATCCAGACCAGTGAGATCTAGACTGCTCCAGGGAGGGTTCATATCACCAACGTTGTTCACGGTTTACACGGCAGACTTATCGAAGAATGTAGGAATACTGACAGCACACACATACAGTGATACAGCCTTTGCGGCAAAAGATATAAACGAAAGACGCGTGGTACTAAGACTACAGAGAGCAACGGACAGCCTCCAAAGCTATTGCAAGAAATGGCGTATGAAGATAAATGCCCGCAGGCAATTATGATTGGAGGAACGGCCAAAAGAGAAAAGACAAAAGTCAAGATGGAAGGGTATCCAGTTAATTGGTCCGAGAAGGTAAAATACCTTGGGCTAACACTAAATAAAAGACTAGGATGGAACGAGCACGTAAAGACCTAGATAGGGAAAGTGAAAGCAGCAAAGAGGGCACACGCTCATAGGAAGACGCAGCAAATTAGCGCTAGAGATAAAATTTGAGGATCATCAAAGGGGTATTGCTGCCTATGATGACGTATGCTAGCGTGGTATGGGGTTGTACCACAAAAACAAGCAGAAAGAAGATTCAAGCCCAAGAAAATTTAGCGCTGAGGGCAGCGTTGGACGCTCCAAGACAAGTTAGAAATCGGGCTATATACGAAGACCTGAAGTGGACACCAATACTTGATGTAATGAAGATAAGAGCGACGAAAGTGTTCGAAAGAGCCGAGGAACATCCAAATGCGGACTCGTGGACTACGACGGAAGGACCATAGATAAAAGGAAAAGGAGGCCGAGAAACCAACTCTATATCTAAGACTGGTAAGTAAATAACAGTAGGTAAGAACAAAATAATAAAGAAATCTTTTGCAGATATGAAGACAGATCAATTTCTCAAAGTGGAAGAAGTATTGAAAGGGTGGAAAAAGGCAACGAAGTCTATCTTCTATCTCCTTTGTTTCTCTCAGGCGTCTCGCGACGCCTCCAATTTTGTAGATAGTAGCTTTATTTTAACCTACCTCTTGACTAGACTATACTCACATCACCATTATCGAAAATTTATAAGAGAGTAGAAAGATATATGTTGCAATATATTGAAAATCAAATAATTGATGATCTTATGATTTTGACTAATTGACCATAGATGTTAAAATGATTTATAATATGATTAGTGCCGGCAGCAATATTACCTTTGAATATCCGATGTCTATCTAAATAGATATGAATCATTGAAGCTGTCAACCAATTAATATGAAGACCGTAATTTGAGAGGTTATTTGTCCATAATAAGAGAGATGCTTAAAATACTACCTTTAACACCTCTCACTATTCATTTTAGAAGAATTTGATATTCCGTATCTATATTTTATATCAGTTGTTCATTCAATAAATATTTTTTACAAAAAAAATGGACAGACGTTATTAGTTGGTGCACTAAAAAATACTTAATAATATTAATTCTATTGGTGCTGCTACTTTTGAAGTTGTGCAGTTGCAGTTAGATAGATAACTTTTGGCACCAACTTTACAAGTACCAGCACCAATAGAATTAAAAGTATTTCGTATTTTTCAGTGTATCAACTAATAACGTCGGTCCTATTTTTTGTAAAAAATATTTATTTCACACTTTCCAGTGAAACATTAGTCACGAAAATCGTGGACGTTCACTAATACCAAAGAGATCTCAGAACATCGCTGCGGAAATACGTATAAGTATTTTAGATTTAACCAATTTTCCATCGCCTAACTCAAAAACTCTAGCTCTAAAGAAAAAATGTTCAATATAAATGTTGCTACAAATATTATTGTCTTTTATGTGGTACCCACAGATTCTCAGTTTTTGAAAGAAATCGCCCCTTCCACATAGCGAAAATACATATATGTGAAATTTTAACATGAATGTAACTTTATTAAAAAATGTTCAATTTAAACGTTGCCGGATATTGTCCTGACATTATTACTGGCATTTCGAAAATTCGATTTTCGATAAGGAAGGATATATCGGATTTTAGTTTTTACGAAAATGGGACCAGTTCTTAATTCTCCTATTTAAATGAATCAAAAATCGACAGTTGAATTTTATACCTCCTCCGTTCGGGGTTCGTCGGTCAAAAAAAGCTTTCAAATGTTTTTGATTAAGATCATTTCAAATATAGTAACTGTACAGTACAGTAACTGACATGGTATAATAGGGACTAAATATGCTATTTACTCTAATATAAATTGGTATTTCCGCTTTCCTTTCTTGAATTAGTAACATTTCCTTAAAAAACGAATAACGTATACACTTTATCAGATAACTGATGCACTCAACAGTACAAATTAATATTTCTTCATGGAACTGAGATAACACAAAATGTATTTAGGTATAAGCAAGAAATATAAACTTAATAGAGATTTTGAATTTTACGCAAGTGGTGAAGTAGAAGTACAGGTACCTATTATATATGTAATTGGTAAATATTTCTTATAGAGCTATGCTTTACTGACCTAATGGAAAGTAATGGCAAATCACCACAAGTAATTCTGCCTAGTAGACCCTTTCAGCTAGTGTCCTTACAATCGGAACTTTGTCATAGGTCTTCTAATCACTTATTTGTTATAGTAAATTTCTTGCAAAACGTGGTGGCCTATATATTATATATATATAGTTTATGTATAAATAAAGTTTGTTTGATTCTGAATTTATTCATTTGTAATTTTAGTACCATAATGATAAATATTATTTAACATGTTTTTGTGCTCCTTGTAGTGAAAACAGCGTTTTAATAAAAAGAAGTTATTCATTGCCCATTGCCTCTGCATCTAATGTTTTTTATAAATTTATATCGCCCATATAATCTAGGTTGTTTGTTTTATGGCTTTCATTATTGCTTCTTAGAACATAATTGAGTTAGTACCTGTTTTATATCATAAAACTGCAACATCCTAGTAACGATTTTGTGGCATTTCAGCACAACAGTTCTCATCGAAATATATACATATTAAAACCATTCATTCAAAGTATTATTACCCATATTATGCACAATCCGCATTCCCTTGCACAAAATAAATCATTTCCAATGTCTGTAATGCAGTCAGTTGTTGATGGTGGATTGCACCATCGCTATATTTTGCCGTTATATACCGTGTCTCTATAATAACACACAAATATCTCAGGCGTGCAATAATAAAAGGCGGTGCTATGCCATAGACCATCCTTAAGGTATAAATTGTCACTTTCACTTCTTTTACCACAACATAGGTACACGAGAGCGTGCATATAGTCAGTGGAGCCGCGACACGCGGCTGGCTACTGAATTACTACGACTTGGACGATTAAGTAACGTGTGATGGTGCCTATTTCATTCGAGGATGGGAAAAGAAACAATTGACTTCAAATTGGTTCTCAACTATGATTAACTCAAAAATGTTTCTAATGATATAACAGTGACTGAAAAGTAATAAGTAAGGAAATGGCATTTCATTTGACTCTGGCAAGAGAAACAAGTGACTGAGTGATCATTTATAATATTGTAACTTTTAACCCTGTGCTAAACGTTGTGGGATGAGTTTACTTGCGTGATACTCCAAAATTCGCAAATTGCTTCCAATGGTTTATTCGTAACACCTTGTAGACGACCTTCTGTAATAGTACAACTGTCACCACTTGTCACCTTGACAATCTAAACTGTCACTGTCTTTACTCACTGAACTACTATAAACGTCTGATTCCAAAGACTGACCCAATAATACAGACTGTTAAAAACTGACTGTGACTCGTGATCGACATGGTTTTATAAATCTGAATCTTGACAGCTCATCGGGAATGTTCTATGATTATCTAGACGCACATAATAATGTTCTAGAGACTTGTCAAACTGACAATACTGTCACAAACTGTACCTCACATATAGTTTCTGGAAGGTTCAAAAATAAGTCTACCAACTCTAGAACTAATCAAAGACATAAATGAACAAGTATAGTAAAATAAGGAAATAGAACAAATACATGGTAAGACGAATAATAACCATAAGTACAAGACAAACCATCTACGTTACAATATTTAAGTCAAAACATGCGCAATCAAAAAACAAAAGAGTTGGAGATTTTTTTACAAAATTCATCCCTGTAGATATATTTTATAAATTTTATTCTTTGCCTAACGGACTCACTGTATAACAAAAACAGATTTGATCATATTTAATAGAATATTTTTCTGAATGAACTCAACACAAAAACACTCTAACCTTTGTTTGAGCACGGTTAAAACATTTGGACCTATGAATCGGCTGATTTACAGCAACATTCTGACATGTGCTTGGACACTGTTCAACGTACTCACCTCAAATTCGGCCCTTCACCTTTATTGATCTGCTATTTGAAATTAACCAATCAAATCTACATCAGAATGTTTAAATGTATGCAGCCCATTACCAGAAGAAATTTGAATTTCATAGAATACATTACATTTCAATCAAAATATCATTGGTTTATCGTAGATTTAAACGTTTTGTAACTGGGGAAATGAAATAAATGTATAAATAAGAAAAAATGAATAACCGTTACAATTACTTCCTCCAACTCTTCAACTAATGTCACATCAATACCCAGAAAAATTCAACCTACCTACAACATTTATATTATATTACGATCCCATAATATCTGTATATGTTCCCATACAACATGAGAACCATAATAAACCCATATAACTTCCTCATCCTTATCTTTCTGCCACATAATGTGGCATCACGTTCTCGGTCGAGATCGTGTAGGAGTGTAAAGAAGGATTTCCAAGTAGCAACTTGAAACAGTGGCCATTTTCCGACCACTGCATACATAGAGTAGGTATACCTATATCTATACCCGACTGCTGCAAGTACCCGTGTGGTACGGTACTACCGTACCTAACGAGAATTACGACAATAGCACATATACGGAGACACGCGTGATACATGAGAAAATCATCGAAGAGATATCGAACACGGTAATTGCCCGAGATATGAATCGCTAATGGTCCCTTATCATGGCTCGATATCACTATCTATATATATATATATATGTTCGAGGATATCAATCCAATCCTTTATATGTTGCATTGTATTTTATATGTAACTATACAAGGTGATTCCTAAACCAAGCCATAAACTTATTTTTTCATCAAGAAGTTTGATCTGATATGAACACCCACATGACTCTCCTACCACTCTCAGACAAACTCCACTTAGCTGATTTCATAAGGATAATATATTGGGAGTCCACTTAGAAAAGTAATGAATGGTCTTCATGCGTACCATAGACAACCATGATTCGTTCAGATTACAGAGGCTCAGACAGGAGCAGGATTTCCTCAAGGTTTGGCCCGGACAGTCATCAAGTAAATTCCCAACAATGTTGCTGAGGCCAAAAAATCTCGAACAAAATTAAATTCATTAGGCCTTGAGATCGGATTTTTCCGAGTTCTTTTTCAAGTATGTGTTCAGGAACAGTTGCAGTTGAGGCTTTGGGATGATTTCAATATGAAAATCATGCATTGTGTTGACCAAATATCAAATTTCTGATACTTGATTAGGTACTGCGCTGGGAAGCTTGGCCAGTTTCGATTGGTTTCTCATATGATTAACACAATGCGTGTTTGGTGTTGTATACAGAAATCCTCATAAGGAGGTATAAGTCATGTCTCGCGATTCTATAACCTAGCTTGTAGCAACTGATTTAGATTATCATGATCGACATACAAAGGAGACAGGATAACATTGAAAGAAATGGACAAAATAAGCTATCAAATATGATGTTATAAAAAAATAATAGTTTGAGAAGCGCTCTCCAAAAAGATAATTAACAAAATAGAGTATGTATCTTGAAGTACCGTGGTCTCTCCTCAAAAAATTATGGAAATCTCTTTAATTCATTGATTAGATATTTGTGGAACTACTTACATGCTTCTTTTTCATAGCTACTGCTTGCACCATACATTCTTTTGCACCTTTTCTTACGGATACACTCCCGTGCGACTGGACAACCGCCAAAATATTATTATCATTAAGTCACCGTTGGCACACCACGAAGAAATAAAAAACTAGTAAGTTGAGATTATCTGACCAAATCACAAGACTATTCCTGGAGGATTTTCTCGAGGAAAATCCTGTCCGTGAGTGTGTTATAGTTTATGAGAATTTCCTGTTCATATATTGGGTCCATATAGCGGGAGGCTTAGGTAGAAATACTAGAGGCCCATCTGAATCTAAATATAAATATATCCTCTTTAACATATTATACACTCTGAATTTGTTGGTTACCTTAGGAAACACCCTGTACCTATATGTAGGTATACATTCACTCTTGTCTCTCTTATCCAAAGAATATACATACATATATGTAAGTGCATACGATGATATCGTACGGAGGTATCTTAAATCGATAAATATCATGTGCCAACTATAGACTGACATCCAATTAATAATGATATGTCTTCGAGAGTTTATTTCATTCAATATAAATATATACATACAAACATAGGCGTGATAGGCCCCTAGCTAATTTTAGAAGATGTATTTAGAACAATAGAACGATAGGCAATTTGAATGGTAGGAAGTATCTGGGATAATTTCTCTATGAAATGGAAAAAATAAATCAAAGTTGTTTTTGGTATATGGAAGTACTCAACACAGAATTAGAAAAAAATTAAATCATTTGAAATGTGATAAAACGGCCATAAAAAAAACAAATTTAGAAGTGCAGAAGTAAATGGAAGCAGACTTTGAATTGATAAGAATTATTAAATTAAGGAAATTACAATATACGAGATATATCACCGATAAAGAAAAATACGAATTACAGAGGATAATCTTTCAATATTGGAAATTACTCGAATTGAAATAATTTCCTTTCCTGGTTAAGAAACCTTTGTTAGCATTTTTTATAAAAACAGCAAATAGAGAATTGTTCTAATGATATCATTAGTAGATTTGAAAGAAAAATATTTTAGAAATGAAAGAAAAGAAAAAATATTATTGATTTGAAATGGCTTGAAGTTACAAAATATTGACAATTCTGTTCATTTTGCCAAAAAGATAATTTTAACCTTTGTATACAAGGTGTCCCACCGGAAACTGCATAAACTGATTTATAGAAAGTTACAAATGAACAGATTTTAAAAATTGAGAGCTATACTAATGTTGATAGTGGCTACATGGCTAAAATATTTTCAAAAATGTGGATTTTCTGGTTATACTGGAAATACATGCCTCGTTATTTCCAATGGAACAGTCTACAGTTTTTGACACAATTTAAAGTTTACGTGAAAAATTAGATACGTTTGTAGACCAATACATAATTAGGTATCAGTTTTTCCTAGAAGGAAACTGTTATTATTCAATTGGGTTATATTTTCTTGTAGGACAAGATTGACATTAGTTGTATTTGTATGATATTTTTATTATTATCTATTAGTACAGAGTGATCAAAAGAGAATGTTAAGAATCTGATTAAAAAAACTTCTTTTACAATAGAATAAACCAAAATTTCATAAAAATTGTACATATATAAAAACGGATGTATAGTTTAAATAAAAAACTCTGCTACTGGAGGTTAATTTGGAGGAGAAATTTAGAAAATATAATTTTCAGTCACATGAAAGGGCTAAGTATATATCTTTTTCATTATCTTAAGACTTAAGACTTAAGACTTAAGAAGATAGGTATGAAAGTAAACAAGAAATAAACATTACCCCGTTATCTGCCGATCAACTGAGCATAGAACTTTGAAGAAAATAGGGCCCCTTACAGGAAATCCTATATGAAAATCTTAAATATAGAACCCTTCCCAAGAGTGCGCAACTCGCAGTTGTTATGGTTATAGTGTTATATTTATAACATGGGGTCATTAGGTCCACTGGCATTCCCAATAATTACCATTGAAGGTCCCTTTCTCTGACAGATCTGGCGTTACTTTGAACAAATAAGTGTAGTGGTGGTGAGTTATGGCAATCGATGCAGCTCCTGTCATATTTTGTCAAGCCTGCCACAGAATACCACTCAGCTACCTACCTATGAGCTCTTACATGCAATGTACTGAGCCACGAAACTATTGATTCGGATTGACATGTTTATATATTCGGTCATTTCGGGATATAATCCCCAATTATTCCCACACATCTACCTACTCCATCTTAGGATAATTCTGTCTTGTGTTCGTTTTTTTCCCTCATACGATTTCCATTTTGTCTGTTCGTCGGCTTCAGGTTTTTCTTGAGATTGTTTCCTCCAAGATCCAGGCATCCCGATATTGTTGTCCATGAGATGTAATCAATGTCAACAAGAAGACCAGTATGACAGACTGTCACGTGAGTTTTGACCTTTTGCATGAGTGTGTGTGGCTTTCATTCTGCTAATCAAACATCGCTCATGTTAGTTAAGCTAGCTCGTATACCTCACACAACTGAGGATTCTAATCCCTGCTTGCAATATCAGCTGCTCAGACATTGCTTCAAGCCCAGGTTTGCGATATCCACGAACTTGCGGAGGCACCCGATACCGCCCATGGGTTTCTATTAACTATTGGATAAAGATCTCGTCTACTATATTCTATAGTACCAATACGCAGTCATCCTCTGTTCAAAAGTATTCCTCGTAATCAATAGATGCTCATATAGTAGTAGATACAATAAAATCACTAATCAATTATACTTCAAACTTTTTTTAAATTATGACTATATAATGTAATGGAACAAAGGCAATTATTGATAATGGTAATCTTGTATGGAGCCCGGTTAAACTACTTGTATCTTTATGTTATTATTATTGTAAAACATTCTTCAATGCTTGTGCCACAGCGACAACGATAGTAATAATTAGTTTCACAAACAACGTGTTGTTATAATAGCTCATAGAGAATAAGTCAATTAAATAATATGGAGTGTCAGTTTTGAATGAACAATTGAAAATAATTAATGCTCGTCGTTTAAAATATATATTGTACGTAGGTACACGTACGTGCCAAGTGGACCGTAAGTAGATTAGATTGGCTTTTATTTATTGTAAGTGTGCTACAGCGTGGCAGAAATTGTTTTGCAGATGCACTCTTATTATCTGGAATAAATTTCAGAGTTCATTTTACTAAGGTGATAAAAGTATTCAGGGTTTTATGAGTAAGCACTTCATTTCATGTCTGAATAAGAGTATTGCAAAAATGCGTAATTCAGGATAAACCTTTATGGATAGATTGCACTGTAATTTAATCAAGACTTGATCAAGATATACTTTTCGGAGGTAATTTATTTTGTAAACAAAACTTTGAATTTCACCTGAAAAAGTATTTTATGACCGAAAATGTTAAGGCATAGTCTATTTAAATGAACAGTGTGATTACGTCAGCAGCTAGTAACTTATTAGTTACTTTTTTATTGACCTATCCTTTTCAACATCTTTTGATATAATTTGTTTTAAAATTATTTAATAAAAGTTTAAATTGTACATTTCTACAGAATTGTCAGATCTATTCATTTCTGACATCTATGCATCTTGCAAATTTTGTAGGTTATGATTCGTTACGTCACTTGTCAATACCATACCAATCAAAATACAGTTATTGTTATTTTATTTATGTCAAATATGTTGAACGTTGAATGTGACAGAAGATTATCATAACCTATTAAATATGTAATCAGTTAGGTACTTAGAATCAGTTTCTATCTCATGATTTGACAACTTTTGAAGATTAAGGTATACCAATTCTCTTAAATGTACCATATGATCCAAAATAATGACTAATTGGTAAGTTAGGTAAGAAGAGCGCTCGGCTGACAGCTAACACAGGCTGACTTCGATCAAGTTAAGCTGCCCAGAGTGTGGCGAAAGTTTGGACATGTGACCGGTGATGGAAAATATATCTAAGGCTTACGAGTTGGTATATTTTATGTTTTGGAAGTATTTGGTGTTATTTTTCTGCAATTCAGAAAACAAGTAAGTTATGGTGTGGGATGCATTCTATTCAACTTTTTATTTGATACTTCGGTTGAAAACTTGAGAGATGCAATGATACGTATGCGTAATGTACGTAACTCGTGAATGATTACACACAATAGCCATCATTCGTGAAACAAACTATACCTGTAAATATGGATCAAGAGGGATTTCAATTTTATATTTCTTAGAGTTTTCCGCCAAATACAAAGAAGATCAAATACATAAGAAACACAAATACGTCATTTAATGAGGTCATAGCTTGAGTGGAAGAAGCATTCCTCAGAACTTCAATCAAAATTAACTATCAACAAAATGGCAAATAACAAAGCCAATAATGCCGAAACGATACCTGGTAAGGTAGATGAAAAGCTACTGACCATCCAGCCTAAAAAGAGATCAAACCTTAAGAAGGAGTGCCCGTACCCTGAGAAACTGCCGTTATTATTAATTTCTGTATCTATTTGTTTTACTGTCTTCTTTACTATAGTTGTTGGTTGTGTATTTCATTAATTAGTGTATTTATATTCAAACCTTCCAGAAACTATATATGAGGCATTTTGTCACAGTATTTTTAGTTTGATACGCGTCTGGAACATTATTAAAAGCGTTTAGAATAATCTTAAAACAATCTCGAACGATTTCATCTCAAATGCAGATGTATGAACAGCGTGTTCCGTTTTGTAGTATTGTAGT
Organism: Crioceris asparagi; assembly: GCA_958507055.1. Lineage (NCBI taxonomy): Eukaryota > Metazoa > Arthropoda > Insecta > Coleoptera > Chrysomelidae > Crioceris > Crioceris asparagi. The sequence goes on along the minus strand of OY293829.1, from coordinate 59,925,557 downwards.
AAGCTGAGCAGTTCTAATTTATGTCATATTACTGTAAGGGTACTACCAAAAGTACCAGAAGAAAAAAACAAAGAAGGTTAGAGTCTAGAAAAGTCAGTCTATGAAAACAGCCAATCAGAGTCAGATGTTAATAGTAGTTCATTCGGTAGAGACGGCGAGACTTTAGATTGTCAAAGTGACAAGAGGTGACAAAACGTACTACTACGGTAGGTGGTGTACAAGCATTTGATACAATCTGCAAAGTTTGAATTGAATTACACAAGTAAACTCCCCCACTACGTTTAGCACAGGGTTAAACGTTACAGTAATGTCAGCCAAATGTATCGAAAATTTGCTAATTTTTGAATTATTTTTATACTTACCTAGACCCTTGTCTACAAATTATAGTTGGTACAAAATGTAATAAATGTTCAAATAAATCACCTCATTCTATCGAAGAATAGCCCAATGTGTAAAGAACACTTAATCCCATGTCTCCGAGTAATAATTCTGGTGGGATAATCGAGGTTTATAGTTCTGACAAATTTTTGTCGATAGTTGGGTATCTTTCCGATTTCTCCACAAAAGAAGAATTATTTGAAAATTAACCTTGTGAAGCCGCTTGATCATACGATATGTTGAAAGTAAATGATTAGAAAACGTACTTCTGAAAAATTGTATCAGTGCTACCGTTTTTTTTAATTGAACAAAGTGTTTGTTAAAACCAAATGCCCTCGAAATTATGGTGAAGTTTATCTCTGGAAGTATTTGTAAGCAACGCTAAAATTTTTAATATTCTACTGGTTTTATACCTACAATTTAGACATATTATACATGCAAAGCGTAAAACTGTAGATTTTATGTAATTTTCTACGATGCACATTGTTGAAAGCTACTTTTATTGAGATATATGTATAATTTAATAATTGTATGTTTGCTTTTATTATGTTTTGATGATCGCACTCTTCGCATAGTAAACGTGCTTTGATTTCGATGATTCTGTCTCCCTAAAGTCCCCCCCCAAGGTGATGGTGATAAATTATTTTCAAAAAATCGAAAATATTAGACGGAACACTTAGAGAAGAGTCCATTACCGCAAACGTTTAGCTGGAACATTTCTCAAAAACTTTAAGTGCTTTAGAGTTAGAAAGCGGGAAGTTTTAAATTATTTATTTTCTAATTTATTTTCAGTTTACACTCACAAATGTCACCTAAATAATTTTTTACAACAACTATAACTGAAAAATACGAAATAACATTAATTATATTCGAGCTGGTATTCAGAACTAGAATTAATATTATCTCGTATTTGCCAGATACCAACTAATAAAATCGGTGTTAGTTTTTGTAAAAAGTTAAGCTTGAGTAAATAGTACTAAGCTACTAGATTCTTCTAATAGTACGTCCTTATATGTTACATATAAACTTCAGAAATGTTGTTAATACTTGAAGCTTCATCTACTACTTTTTTATATGCATTCCACACAACGTTTCTAATTTAAAGCTGCTTCCCCTCATACTAATACGTCGCACCTCAGTTTAAATTTGTCGAACTGTAAGTACTAAGTATTTACTTTACGGTGTTGTAGCTCACTATTCCACCTACTGTTTTTTTTTCAAAATCTTTGAGACCAAAAATATTTCTCCAACGTACAAAGGTAGGTACATACGCAAATGCAGATGTGATCCGAAAAACTGATGAGTTCCTACTCTGGTGTCCTGAAATAGGAAGTTATTTAACAACAACATGAACAAAATCAAAGGAGCTATTTATCCATCTCTCTATACTACTCATGTTACCAAACAACTCTTTAATTAATAGCAATTTGTCTTAAACACTGTGTACTTTCGACTTGAAGAAGCAAATTTATTAATTACTACCTTATAAAAAGATTATTATGTTATATATCTACACACGCTTACCTTACGAAATATATTAACCAGTAGTTGGAACTAGAATCACTTTATAACATATAATAAACAAGACATGATTACATACGAATGAACACCTTGACATTCTTTCCAAATAAATAAGCAAACACACAAACATAGCCTGGTCTCATCTTGATTTCCAAGTCATCAATCAATTTAAAGTGTAATTAATAGATTTATGTAGGATAGATCTGCCTCACTTGTTGTTAATTTCTTTTTTGCTTTTGACGTATCGCATAATTATTTATATATTTCATCACAACATCCTTGTATGACTTTCTAGTGCTTGACTATTTTATTTTTGTTTCAAATAAAGATTACCGCTATCATAATACTTCATAATTGAATAATTTATTCATCTAATTGGTTGAGCTGATGAAGTTTTAATTAAATTTTATTGTTTTATTCTGATTAGTTTGTTTTATGATCCTATACATAAGTTTTATATTGCCATATATAGATAAGTGTAATTGGGTATCAAATCAGAGCATATTATTAATGTTTAAAAAAAGTTATAACAGCTAAACCTTTATTATTAATGAAACAAGTCGATGTAACTCGTAGTTCCAGAGAATTCGAGACAAGAACATATATATTTATGGATACACCTACTCAGAAAACCTCTTACCAACAGATAAACTCGATATTAGGGGTCTTGAAACGTGAAAATTTGTAAAAGTTAAAAAAATGGATCCACTGATAGACTACTCTAGTACTGCTCTGAAGCAAATTTTAGCTCACGCAAAAATTGTTCAACTGAATGAACGAACAATTTTTCCAGTGACATCTGATTGGAGTGACATTATTTTCAAAATGCAGTACAAAAAGGGGGATACAAACGACCCAAATAATTACAGTTAGTTAAAACAATAGTCAAGGTTTTCAGTCAAGGTTTTCACACAAATTCTGCTGGAGAGACTTGAACGGGGAGTCTACAAACGGAATTATACCTGAGGCCCAATCAGCACATGTTTTCGGCTCAAGCACACAACTGCACTTGTGACTGAAAGGGAAAAAGGTGTATGCTGTTTTTGTAGATTTCCATAGGGCATTTGACTCAGTGTGCCACACAAGATTATGGCATAAATTACATAGTTTCGGCATTAGTTCTAACTTTATTAACATTTTAAGAAATTTGCATGGAAACGCCTCCGCTACAGTCAAATCTTTGAATGCTCTCTCTGAAAGGGTGGATGTTACATCTGGTGTGTTGCAAGGTGAGTCTTTGAGTCCTTGTCTTTTTTATTCTTTCTGTATGACATTGTTGACTTTTTCAATGAACACGGTGCTCGTGTGCTTTCCATCGACAACATTAACGAATTATTTATCCTACTTTACACAGATGAAGTTGTCCTACTTGGTGACTCAGAGAGTGACATTAGTAAAAATTTAAACTACTGGAAATTTATATTTAAAATTAAAATCTATGTTCAAATAAAAAATTGTGTGTTTTAGGCAAAGAGAAATCAACTCCCCAGGTCAACGTTTCTGAATCAACAATAGCTCTATTGAATCGGTGAACAAATACTCTTATCTAGGAGTAGTTTTCTCTTCATCTTCCTTTTTCAGAGAAATGCCAGGATGGTCTATAGCTGAAGCTCAACAATGCACAGGTTCCTCTCGCAATATGATCTATAACTCTAAGCGAATTTCCTGGAGAGCCCTATTGAGGGTGTTCAATACTATTGTAGTAAATTGTTTTGTTTGGGGTCTTCGCTATCATGATATTATTAAAAAATCCTAGGAAACTTTTTCAAATTTTTCCTGTTACTGCCTAGAGGCACTTCTGCTTTTTTACGCCTTGAATCTGGTACCACTCATCTTAAAGGCATCTTACTTAAAATGTGCCTTAACTGGCTGCTGAAATTACTAAGTATGAGTTCTGACAGGCTTCTATGACAATGTTTTCTTAGCCAGCTTATGATTCTAGAGAGTACAGACATCAAATACACCTGGGTAACTCAAATGAGATCCTGGCTTGTGATCTTGGTTTCTCCAACAACTCTGTCTCAACTCAGGCTATCGAACCATTTTTCAGAATTTACATACAAAGGCTTATCATATAAAATTAATCACACGGAACTTTCTACGGTCTGCAATTTGTATGAAAATGAAACTCTTTTTCATGTTCATTTCACCTGTCTGCTCTTTTCTCAGATGCTGATTATTTCTTTGACAATTTAGATAATTCAACTCCCTGTACTACAAAAGGTATCTGTACGGGTTCGTTATTAATCCTGAAACGTTTCTTAGAAAAAAGCTTGCTTAATGCTATGTACGAAACTCATAAGTTGATTTTTACATTCTTACTTTCAATGAATTTTGTTTTTATGTTCTCTCAACCTTTTTATGTACCTATTTCTATTCTATTTCTCCAATAGGTTGGTACTTCTCCTTTTCTTTTTAATTATATTTATTGTTACTAACATTGTAATGCAGATTATTTAATTAATTTCTACTATTTCTTATAGGCATTAGAGACCCCGTTATAAGAATAAATTTGTGATTCCTTATGAGCAATAAACTTATTGACTGATGGATTTTTGAAAAAAATGCCGACACCACGTAGCGGAGACACACATACCTATTTCAGACTTTACCACTGCTGTAACTCGGAAGCCTATGTTTATTTTTTTAATGAACAATTCAAACGTTGCCGGATATGGTCTCTCCTTTAATTTTATCGTCTCTAGTTTTGGATTTTCGAATAAAATTGCCCACTAAACCCCCTTCGGGGGAAGGAAATGTTGATTGTCGATATTTTTTTTCAATGGAGTCAATTTTCAATAGCCCTCTTAAGAACTAAAAAAGAAAAAATAGGAGCACGTTCATTATTTATAAGGCACGAACACCCATAAAAAATACGAACTGTCGAATTATCTATCTCCTCCGGTTGGGTCGCCGGTCAAAAAATGGAATTACCGGACCACTGCCGCACTGTCTGACCAGTAGTCTACTAGTTACTATGTCTATGTTATAGACTAACCGTCTTATAGAAAGATATTGCCGGTTGATAAAAGCTTGTTATAACGCGACACTAGAAAACCTGTGTTATAGATTGTTCATATAATTTGAATTCAAATTCCAAATCATATTTCCCTGAGGTAATTCCCAAATTATATCTACTACAAACAACAGTATATAAACATATTTATTTATAGGGAACATTCAAAACATCCAAAAGTTTCTTCAATCAACAATGATTGACAGGTATCATCCTGACCGTATATTAACTTCATCTTGAGTCCATGTCGAATAGGCAATGTCAAATATTCACTTAAGAAATCATTAAGACATAATATGTATTGATAGCTTTGCTAAGTCCATATATAATGTATTATTTTTTGATTGACATTCAATGAAATACGTTTATTGTATGTAATACGCTAGTAAATAGTTTGTTGGTATACATATTACAGGTCTTTCATCACATGCAAATTATGCTTATGTCACCTCATTGGTTGAATGTGATGACTTTGTATATGAATTATTTAGAAAAATTGTGTGTAGGCTGAACAAAGAAACACCTTTCTCAATTTTATATAAGTATCTGTTTGCTGTCGGTGAGATTTTGTATTATTTTTTAATTACTTGAGAAACGTTCTAAAACTTTCGCGAGACACGTAATGTTATATGACAAAATATTACGGATGATTCCCAGTTTTCAATAGATATTCAGACATTATAATCAAAATAAATAAAGATTAGTTCACAATAGCCAGCTATTCACAAACAATAGATTAAATATACTTTCTAAGTTTTATTGTGTCGTACAAACTTCTATTTTATTTTCAATGTTGAAATCGTAATAATTCATGATTAGGCTATAGACACTACCTAGATAGTTAATTATACCTATAATAAAAATCTGAAATTATATCCTCTTTCTTCAGGTCAAAGGTTGCACTGTACCTATTGGCCAAACTTTTTTATGTTATTTTACAATATTTGATTACAAATAATGTAAACTAGAGAACTAAAATATGTAGTTAAAAGCCGTTTCTTGTCGTGAACGCAAGCCCAGCAGCCTTGTTTTTATTAAAAATTAATATTTTTCCGAGGGTTTTATACAGCTTCATTGTTCTGTGAATGGGAATTTTGGTTTTGATCAAATAGAGAAATATCCTTTTTCAAAGACTCTGTGAAAGAATCTAAAAAAATATCCAAATGATTGAAATATTACTTACAAAACTAGATTAGGTACCAATAGAATTAATCTATATCTTTATATATACAAATCTTCTGTTCGTGTGTATGTGACTAAACTCCTCCTAAACGGCTGAACCAATTTTGTATGAATATTCAAGGGGATTCGAGAATGGTTTAGATTCACAATTGGACCTGATAGATGGCGCTTAATATACCTAGCATTATGAAAGTTGGCACATATATGTATCTTTTTATGGGGAAGGTTTTTACGCTATTCACTTTTTTGTAACTCGCCACCAGATGGGGCTGCTGCACATCAACTTTTATACCGTTCAAACGATGGGAATGAAAATTTATATACACAAGTACTTGAACACATTGAGTATGTTTGTGTTATCAACTACAACTCACCACCAGATGGCGCTGCAGCACATCAACTTTAATACCGTTCAAATGATCGCGATGCAAATTTGTATGCTTAGGTATTTGAGCACAAAGAATATTTTTGTGTTTTTAACTTTGTTACAACTCGCAACCAGATGGCGTTGCTGCAAATCAACTTTATACCGTTCAACCGATCGCAATAAATTTGTGTTATTAACTTTGTTACAACTCACCAACAGATGGCGCTGCTGGACTTAAACTTTTATACCGAGACAAGTGGGCACACAAACTGACAGACATACCAACATCCATTTTTATATATATAGATTTATAGCATTATCTACATTTTTTCTTTTCTTCACAATTTTCTACAACGACTTATAAATTTTAGGTTAGGCAGGACAACGTCTGCCGGGTTCGCTAATACATATTATTATAAAGTCAGTGCTAGTTTTTTTTAAGTATTTATTTCGAAGCAACTTTTGTTGGAATACTTGAGGTAAAAAAATATATACTTTCTGAGATAGGTAAGTATTATGATGTAAAAACTTGTGTATAGAATTATTAATACCTATATGATCAATTTTAGGTAATAGGATTTCCAAAATTTATAACGACGTAAGTCTTATTTCTATGTGTTGATCAAATATACGAGGTGTTGGATAATTCCGCTCATTTTAAATGTCTGCTTTCATTGAGTTTTTCCTATTTTGGTCTATATAAGCATCCCTTTATAGTGAGATTTTACTGTCATTTGTAGGAATTTGGTAATTACCACGAATTTAATTTATAATAGCTTGCTATGAGAACAGAAACAAAAACATTATAGTTCTATTTTCAATGAGTAATTTTATTTTTGACTGATTTCCCGAACGAAGGAAGGTATACAATTCGACTGTCTGCTTTCTTCTTTTTTTTTGGTTTGAGCGCGCTCTGTATATAGTAAACGTACTCTGATGTTGATGGTTTAGGATTTATTTGAAAGAAGAGAATTCATATACGGTCCCATTTCTAGAAAAAATTAAATACGAAATCTCATTCCCTCCCAAGACCACCCCGAAAGGGGTGCTGGGGTAATTTTTTCTCCAAAATTGAAAATCTCAGACGACAAAATTAAAGATGAGACAATATCCAAAAACGTTTAAATCAAACATATTTTCAAAAGGGTTACGGTTTTTGACTTACAGCAATGGTAAATTCTGCAATATGTCTGCAATTATCGCTATGTGCGAAAATTGAATATATGTCAAGGCCAAATTAAAGAAGAGATCATTTCTAGCAACATTTTTCAAATTAAGTTACGGTTTAAGAATTACAGGAATAGCAATTTCTGAAATATGTCTATTTCCGCCGCGATATTTTGAGATCTCTGAATAATAACAAGTACAAGCAAAGAATGTACATAAATAATAGGATAAGTACTATCTTTTTGGTATTAGTGAACGTTCAACGACTTTCATGACTAATTTTAAACTCAAAAGTGTGATATAAATATTTTTAGTCGTCTATCTAACTAAATCTGCACAACTTCAAAATTACCAGTACGAATAGAATTAATATTATATTATAAAGTCGGTTAAATTTTTGGCAAAAAATATTTTTTTCTCTTTCACGGGTAAAAAGTTTGATTTTTTATTTCTGTTGACAGATGACAAAGTATCACTTTTTTAAAATTACTTTATTCGCACGGGTATACACAGGCTGTTTCAAATTTGGCGCTCACCATTGGGATCTCGGAAACTATAGGGAATACGAATATGGTGAAATTGGGGCAAAGTTGCGCATTTATGTGGTCAACAATACGCCGTTTAGAAAGTTTGAAAGTTTCGTGTGGTTCCGGAGATATCCGGAAAAAAACGAATTTTCGGAAAATCATTTTATTTTTTTCTTGGCTTTATTTCTTAATGAATTTCTAAATAAATAGCACATTTTCATTGCCACTTTCTTCACTCTTTCCAATGGTGTTTTTATTCAATATGAAGAGAAGTGTTCATTTTACAGGTCATTATCAAATCACTTTATAAGGAAAATTAGCACCGTCTTCATACATCCTAGTACCACTCACAAGAACGTCTACGACGTTCATCATCATCCGGTCTTAGTCTTTGAGATGTAAATTTAGCCCAGTCAGGTCTTAAATCTTTTTTGTGGAAATTTCTGGATTTTCAGTAACTGATTGTAGAACAGTGAATTGTTTTTTCTTCATTTGAATATTTCTGTCAGAATAGGACATATTCTTGTCAGGTTATCTACGTTCTGGATATTGTTTTAAATACATGTGTTCAGCTTCTACAACATTCCTTTGACATGAAATATAAAAAGACATGCATTCCTGCATTGTAAATCAAAATATATATTTTTAAAAAAAGGACATTACAATAACTAGTAAACACTTACTCAAGAAATAAACTTATTATCCACTAAAAAATATGACAATACTTACCTACATCAACTACACTTATATTGATTTAACATTTTATGTTAAAACTCTTTTGCCTTTTATTGTAACGATCTCATAGCCTAGTAAACCTAGTAAAATAGGTTTCCCAAATATCTTGGCGTTACACTGAATAGAACACTCTCGTTCAAAAACCATCTTACCAACGTAGCTGCAAAACTTAGAACTATTTCATAGAAACAATGTTATTTCCGGTACTCTGTCAAGGGATTGGTTTGTTCGGCAGCGGATTATCTTCAGCTTACCAGTATGGTTGTACAGCCAACAGACAAAGTTAGTGAATACTGATACATGATACATGAGAAATGGTCCCATATTGAGAGAAATCAAATCCAAAATCTCCTTCCCTCCAAAAACCGCACCCAAAGGGGGTAGGAGGGGGCAATTTTTCTAGAAAATTGAAAATCCGAGATTCAAGAATTAGAAATGGGGCCATATCCGGAAACGAAATTGAACATTTTTTCAAAAGAGTTACGGTTCCGAGTTTCGCTATTTCCGTTATAATGAAGAGCAATTTTTTCCTAAATTGAAAATATGACACGGCCAAATTAAAGAAAAGATTATATGTAGCAACATTTAAATTGAGTTACGGTTTTCGAGTTACAGCAGTAAAGTCTGAAATATTGACGCCGCGATGTTTTGAGATCTCTAAATAATATATAACAAGTACAAGCTAAACCTACCAATAACTTTTTGGGTTTTAGTGAACAATTTTCATGACTTGTTGAAGCAATGGCTCCGTTTATTTAGAAAAAAATACTCAAAATCTGTCCGAAATTGAGTTTTTATGGTTTTTAATGGAATTATTAACTAACTCCAAATTAGTAGCCAAAATTCTATCTTACTTATTATCGTTGCAAGTACCATAAAAAAAACACATGGTATCAAGATTATAAAGAATAAGCAATTCTAGATACAGGGTATCAAAATTGAGAAATAATAAACAATTCTAGAACATTCTCCCCCCTGTATTGAAATATATTTTCAAAGCAAGTTTTCATTTTTCGTTCTTGAAAACATCAGTCTTCTTGGAATGGTCCTCGTGTTCCTCATTGTATACGTCGAGAACACATAATTTCACTCTGGGCCTTTTGAAAATACCAAACTGTGTTTTTAGGTAAATTTCTTATAGAAATATACCTATTGCGATCGTTCACACTTTTGAATTTCGAAAAAATTTCAACGGCATGTTGTTATATGTCTATAAGTTGGTCCAAAAAAACATTTGGTTCAAAAGTTTATATATATATATATATATATATATATATATATATATAATTAAATAAATGAGGAGCTATCCGTACCAGATGACCATATTAGAATATGAATAATAATTTCACGCCTAGCTGGTAAATTGAACCTACATTTCGTAGGGTGCCGCAACGAGGTTTGTCGTCTACATATTGCGTTTGTGTGCATTTTTTCCACTATACTGCTCAATCAGATTGATTACCAAACATAGCATCAGTCTCCCAGATATATATCATGATTTCGAGGTTGTTGCCTCTCATCAGTATATCGTAGGGTGAAGAGCCATATTTGATAATCAATCCTTATTTGGAACTCATACTTGTATCAATCTTCGGTATAGAACTGTCGGTGGAGACTGATGCTATGTTTGGTAATCAATCTGATTGAGCAGTATAGTGGAGAAAATGCACACAAACGCAATATGTAGACGACAAACCTCGTTCTTATTGCGGCACCCTACGAAATGTAGGTTCAATTTACCAGCTAGGCGTGAAATTATTATTCATATTCTAATATGGTCATCTGGTACGGATAGCTCCTCATTTATTTAATTAATTATTAACCTTTGCCGATTGTTATTATCCACCATTATACATGCTTAATATATCGCTTATACTTGTCTCCACCGACAGTTCTATACCGAAGATTGATACAAGTATGAGTTCCAAATAAGGATTGATTATCAAATATGGCTCTTCACCCTACGATATACTGATGAGAGGCAACAACCTCGAAATCATGATATATATCTGGGAGACTGATGCTATGTTTGGTAATCAATCTGATTGAGCAGTATAGTGGAAAAAATGCACACAAACGCAATATGTAGACGACAAACCTCGTTCTTATTGCGGCACCCTACGAAATGTAGGTTCAATTTACCAGCTAGGCGTGAAATTATTATATATATATATATATATATATATATATATATATATATATATATATGGGATATTACGAAATTTGTTAACACGATAGAGGTCGCAGTTTTGAAGGTATCAAGTTCAAATTTGCTACAAAAATCAATCTCTCAAATATCTCGGTCGAGTTCGTTATTGGGAAATATCGGGTAAGTAGTTTCAAAATGGCGACCATTCAAACATTTTAAAAAAATATCAAAAAAGAGCAGTAGTGTAAATATTATTAAAAATAATTTTAGGTTATAGATATAATCAGTACCTACAACTTTTGTTCAAAGCAATTTTTCATACAATACACAGGTAAAAAAATAAAAATTAATAAAGAAGAATAACAAAAATTGATAAAACATGAACACTCAATATAAATTTGATGTAATTGTACATTTTCTGGAGATCTTAATATAGACCCTGATTAAAAAAATATATAGTATATTTATTGAAAAGAAATAGACTAAAAAAGAATCTGCCTTGAAGTGGACTCGAACCCTGTCTGCCTTATATTAAACAGCCAAAACAAAAACCTTTAACCGCAAGGCTATGACAATTTTATTTAATAACATGTACGTATACCAATGAAAAGGTTGTTAAAATTTCAATTCAATGAATTTTGAAAAATTTACCTTTCCGCTGACTACAGGCCATCGGGATTTTTTTACTTCTGCTGAACGTATTTGTCCGTTGGCTCCTGGAAATATTTTTTCAACTATTCCTTTTGGCTAGTAATTTCTTGGGAGCTTCTCATCAATGATTATCACGATGTTACCAAGTTTTAATTTTCTGGGATCTCTGGAAAACCACTTCGTTCTTCGTGTTAATGTTGGAAGATATTCCCTCATCCAATGTCTCCAAAAGCAATCAGCGAAAAATTGAGAAATTTTCGAATGTTTTCTGGAAACCAAATCGCCATCACAAAAGTGGCCAGGAACTACTTCTGAACTTGATGTGCCAATTAGAAAATGATTAGGTGTCAATGTTTCTTGATCACCAGGCTCCAAAGGAACGTGGACAAGGGGCCTACTATTGACAATGTTTTCTGCTTCAATTAAATATTTCTTCTTCTTTTGGAGATTTTTCTTTCAGCTTAGTACCCAAAGCGATTTTGACTGATCTTATCAATCGTTCCCAACTACCCCCCATATGAGGACTTGCTGGTGGGTTGAAAACGAACGCAATTCCTTTAGCATTTAACTGTGTGATAATATCGTCTTGATTCAACTCTGCTATAGCATTTTGAATTTCTTTGTCTGCACCATGAAAACTGGTACCATTGTCGCAGTAAATCTTCTGAGGATAACCTCTTCTTCCTACCATTCTTCGAATAGCCATGATTAGAGAATCAGTACTCAACGACACTGACAGTTCCACATTGATCGCTATTGTACTGAGGCATGTGAAAAGTACAACATATCGTTTTTCCTTCCTCCTTCCTACGGTAATACTTAAAAGGCCAAAAAATCCATACCTGTAAATGTAAATTAGTCTACAACGTGGAAGAGGTGCCATTTCGGGAACAATTGGGACTGCTCTACGATTTTTACAGTCCTGGCAGGATGCCCAGCAAGTTCTAACTGTTGCTTGTAATCCTAAGATATGAAATGTTTGACTCAGTTCATTTGCGACGTAGTTCTGATTATGATGGCCAGCTATTTTATGATAATGATTTATTAACAGTTTCGTATAATAGTTTTTTCTGTCCTGAATGATGGGAAATTTTGTTTCTTTATTCAGAGAATAAGATGCTGATATTCTTCCTTGAACTCTTAGGATTCCATTATTATCCAAAAATGGGGACTGTGTCCACAATTTACTTTTTTTGTGAGTGGTCTATTTCGTGTCAAATTATCAAGTTCTTCTTGGAAGTCTCTTTCTTGGATATTTTTAATCCACATCTTTTCAGCAGCATCAATTTCTTGAGGTACTAGTTCAGAAGGTAATTTTTTATATTTGGATTCAATATACTTTTCCTAATGTGTAAAATTCTCAGTATCCTCGCTGTTGTCATAACCAGTTTGAACCATGATGAGAATCTTTGTATTTCTGGTAAACAGTACGATTTTTGAATAAATACATTTGTTACAGCTACAAATTCTTTTTTCATTTCTGTGGTGTCAATCACAAATGTTTCCTGTTTAAACCATTCTTTTTCGGTCATTTTTAGGAAACTTGGACCACTTATCCATCGACTTTCTGAAGTCCAGTCAATAATTTTGTTATCTCTTGTCGCATCATTTGCTACATTTTCAGCTTTTGAAAGCCAGTGCCAGTTAAAAATATCTGTCAGTTCTTCTATTTCAAATATTCTATGAGCAACAAAAGGTTTAAATTTGTAAGCAGCTTTCGATTTCAGCCAACTGATGACGGTTTTAGAATCAGTCCAAAAAAAATTTAATCAAATTTCAAACTATGATTTTTAATAATCGACTGCCTAACACCGCAGCTTGTAGCTCAAGCCTAGGAATTGAAATGGGTTTCAAATGGTAGAGAAACTCTTGATTTTGACATAATTATAGTTGTATGAATCATTGAGTTTATTTCAGCTCTTATGTAACCAACACTAGTAAAGGTTTTAGCGCTAGCGTCACAGAATATGTGTAACTGAGTGTTCTTTGAGTTGAAAATATTAAAAATGTAGCACCTTGATGTTTGCAATTCTTTCACCTTTTCAAGTTCCAATAGCCAACTTATCCATTTCCTATTAATAGGTTCGACCAATTTTTCATCCCAGGACCTTTCTGATCGCCATAACTCCTGCATCAGATTTTTTGCTTTCACAGAAAAAATATTTAGAAAGCCTATTGGGTCGAATACAGACATCAAAATTCTTAATACTTCTCTTTTTGTGCTCTTCTGTTTTCTTTGTATAATATCTTGATATTTATTTAATTTTATGTCAGATGAAAACATATCTTTATTTGGATCCCAATACAAACCCAAAACTCGCTCCTCTGATAAATCCATTTCCAAATCAAGATCGTTCATCTCACCTGTTCTTAAATCAATAGGAATATTCTTCATTACCTGTTTTGAGTTGCAAATCCAGTTTCTTATCAAGAATCCTCTACTTTTATGAATTTTCACTACACGGTTGATCAATTCCACCGCTTCCTCGTCGGTATCGACACTATCTAAGTAATCATCAACATAATGACGGTGAGCTTCGACTGCCCTTGGATCTTCATGTTTGATCATTTAGGCTCAATCCTTTTATTTTGGCGGCCACATCAAAAACGAACCTAAGCTTTCCAGCCTTATTAGGGTGAGTAATACCAAAATGTGGCAAATACCATACATTATCTTGTGTAGATTCAATTTATTTTTTAGAGAGTTTTAGGCGTATCCTTTTTCTAAATATTCTTCTATTTTCGCGCTATATTCTTTTGCAAATTTGTAATCTTTTTGCATTTTGGATTCTACAGATTTTAACCTTCTCATCACATTGAATTTCGATTCTGGTAATTTTATATCATCATTTTTCCACAAAAGACCTATTTGCCAGTTATTTTCAAGTTTTCTAGATATTTCTTCCATTATCACTAATGCTCTTCCATCTTCTCTTGATTTAATGCCCTCTTCAGGAATTCTTACACCTAAATTTTCGAGTCTGAATGATTGTTTAACCATCTCGTGAAGTTCATCATCTTTGTCACTGATATGAAATATCACATCTGTTCGTCCTTTTATACTAAAGTTATTTCCATGAATAACCCAACCTAACTTAGATTTCATTTTTATTTCCCTCAATAACTTCTCTTGCTATAATTATACCAATATTATCCTGACCAATCAATATTTCTGGTTAGGCATTTTTCAAAGGACTCACTTCACAAGGTGGTAAATGAGACAAATGTCTCCGTTTTTCAACATGATCTTAGAGATAATGGTTTGTATTGGTAAATCAAGACATCTTACCTCTCCGACATTCTTTAATTCATATTTTTCTTTTTAATTTTTTCTCGTATTTGCAAATTTACTCTCTTGGAATGTACCTCCTCGTTTGTAATTGAATTCGTCCACCGAATTCTTAATGGATCCACTTGTCCAGTAGCTCCAATCCTATCTGCAACATGCTCACTTAAAAGGGTGACTGTAGATGCTTCATCAAATAGAGCAAACGTACTCTCTCTTCGGGCCTGTGACGACAACTGGGATGATTCTCAGAAGCACCTCCCTATCTACAATGCAATGACTTAATACCTCATCAATTTTTCCTATTTCTGTTGCTTGAGCTGATTTTTTTAAGTTGATGGTTGATTTTCATTATGAGGTAAGCTGTGATGATATTTATTACATCCACTCATAGGACAGGTTTTTATGTGCTTACATGAATTCAAAAGATGTTTAAAGCTCAAACAACAAAAACAAATCTTTTTTTGTCTTGCCCATTCCCACCTTATGAATGCATCTAATTTATTATAAAAGAAGCAATTTTCCAATTTGTGGTTATTCTTTTTGCAATACTCACAGTACAGTATTTCTCTTCCTACTTCCGAACATGTAGTAATACATACAAATCTTTTTTTCTTATCTGTTTCAAACTCCATTGCTGTTACAGAACTTACTGCTTCCGCTCTCTCGTTTAACCAAGAAGAAAAATCGACAATTGTGAAATTATTAAATTTTGTTTTTCTCACATGTTTGCCCCATTCTAACTTCAAACTAGGAGTCAATTTTGAAATTATCTCTGAAAGCAGTTGTGGATTAATTAGATGTGACTGGAAGTTCATACTTGTCAAAGTAACTGACAAATTCTGAATGATATTAGAAAATTCCATAATACTTTCCAGTTTCTCCTCTTTCAAAATAGGAAACTTCTTTACCGTAGAAATCAAATCCTGAATAATGAATTCCGGTTTGCCAAATCTTGACTCCAAAATTGTCATTATTTTGTCATCATTGGAGAAATTTAATAAAGCTTGCACAGAATCACGTGCTTTCCCTTTCAAACATCTTTGAAGCCTAGGGATGTTCTCTATTTGAGTAAAAACACATACCTTAGACGTTTCTCTGAATTGAGAAATTAAATTGAGCCAATATTTTGGATCACCACTGAAGAACGGCAACTCTTTATTAATTGATTATCGTGCCATGAACTGACCAAATTGATTCCCGCCACCTTTATTTTTCTCATAAATCTGCTTGGTTTTTTCGACAACACATTTTCTTCTGAACTTTCAGCTTTATCAGACCTACAACTCAAAGACATGGATTTATTAGCAAAGACATTCATCAAGGAATATTATTAATTCTTCTGAACCTCTAGTTCTTTTTTGGATATTTCAGCTAATCTTTTTTTAGCTTCAAATTCGGCTTAGTGTCTCTTCGTTCTCAATGAACCTGCATTAGTTTTATTCTATTTTAGCAGTACCTTCAACGGTTCTTTCTCTTCTTGCCTAGACTGTTCTGTATACCTGGATGGCCGTATTTCCTTATTGTTTCTCTTACTGTTTCTCACTTCGATTGTAGGCATTTTCTGTTACTTTTCCACAGAATAATTGTCTCTTTTGCTCTAAGGACCGAAAATGTTGAAGCAATGGCTTCTTTTATTTAGAAAAAATTCTCAAAATCTGTCCAAAATTGAGTTTTTATGGTTTTTAATGGAATTATTAACTAACTCCAAATTAGTAGTCAACATTCTCTCTTATTTATTATCGTTGCTAGTACCATCAAAAAACAAACAAAAAATACATGGTATCTAGATTATAAAGAATAAGCATTTCTAGATACAGGGTATCAAAATTGAGAAATAAGAAACAATTCTAGAACATGACTAATGTTACACTCAAAAATGTAAAATAAATATTTTTTACAAAAAATTGGACCGACTTTATCAGTTGCTGCACTGAAAAATACAAAATAATATCAATTCTATTGGTGCTGGTAATTTTGAAGTTGTGCCATTGTAGTTTGTTGTTGTAGACACCAACTCCAAAAGAACCAACACCAATAGAACTAATATTATTTTGTATTTTTTAGTGGAACAACGGATAAAGTCGGTCCAATTTTTTGTAAAAAATATTTATATAGGTATATTTCGTAAAAATAAATATCCCCTCAATTTTGTACATGATTGGTTGTTTTGAAGAGAAAAACTATAAATCAAGATCACTAAACAAAATGGAGTATGTAATTTAAGCAATGAAAAATATTATTACCTATGTAAATATTATTTATTCCATTTGTATGAGAATCACAAATGTAGATTTATGTATGAATGTACTGGTATGCAGACGATACCTAAAGTTAAAAATGGAAGAAATTTTAGACTGGGTGTATTTTTTATATGTATATAAAGCTCATTGTCAATTATTTCCATATTTTGAAACGATGTTCATACTGCAATTTTTATGATTTTGTTGTGATATTTTATTTAAATTTCAAAGGAAAATAATAGAATAATTTGTATAGATTTTTTGAAATTCTTGCGAAGAGATACTGTTTCTTAGATATTTTTTGTAGGTATACGTAAGTGATTGCTTAAATACAATAGGTGAATTATCTGAGTGCTATCCGAGATATTTCGTACATCATACTATTTGTTCGTTTCAAATTTTTAGTTTTTATGGTAAGTTTTTTGCAATAGATTTATCTAAATAAATAAAATAGTATGCCAATAATGTATCATCTGCAAATAAATTTGAGCTATACACCAACAGACAAATTGAGGTCACTTGAATATAGAATAACAATCAGAGGTCTTAAAACGCTACCTTGAGGAACACCTATAGTCAAATTTTATTCCAGTAAGATGTTATTTCTAACATTTTCGTCTTTTTATGAGATAAATCGTCAACTTACCATTGAAAGACATCACCATCAGTGCTAAGCAGCACCTTTCCGATATCGTCATGAAACCATCAATTTCAGGAGAAGAGATCATCATCGTCTCGTGTTCGCATTGTATGTATTTATAACGCGGATATATTGCAAAACTCTACTTGAAGTGTCAGGCATTGATTGGCAAGCAATTTATAATAATATGTCTTTTTGATGTTGTGTTCCAATGACGTGACTTGTAATTTTCTTGCTTACATACCTTATGATTATCCGACTGAAGCGTTGTTAATATAATTAAAATACTATCTCACCGCTGTATGTGTGGATAAGCAGTAATGTATTTAGATTTTGAAAAAAAAAGATAGAACTCTTTATACTTGAATAATATATACAGGGTGTGCCACTGATAACGGTTTCGAGAATACTATTCGAGATATTATTTTTTAAATGTAAATTCTCTCAATTTTCTATCGATTGAAAATATTTACATTGGAATAAGACTCGAAGTTGACGTAACTCGCTTATTGGATACGGAACAGTCTACTTTTTATTTTATTCTAGTATTCCATTATAAAATTTAATGTAAGCTTCATAATAATATTATATATTATCGTTTTTGAGATTCTAAGATTCTTACTAAAAAATACTCAAAAGACAGAATTATATATATTCCGTTTTATCTCCCTTAGTTTTTCTTCTGGAGAGTTGAAATTTCAATAGAGCAAATCTTAAATGTTCTGGAATATCTCGAAAATACAAAACCGTTGAAAATGCTACAAGATATTCTAAATCAGCCAACCTCTTTTGACTAATTCAAAACCCAATAACTTGAAGTTTACTATGCTAATCGATACACCTACCTCACTAGAGTGCAAAATTTTTGCAAGAATTTTGCGAAGTCTTACAAATCTTGCAGCAAGACCAAGACCGTTTATGCAAGACAAAGACCCAAGACCAAGATTGGGGATTTGATGCAAGACCAAGACCAATACCAAGGGACCAAGACCGATATGGTCTTGCGCATCACTACCTACCTCAATTCCATCGATTCAAAGATACCAGTTACCAATCAATTAATAATCAGAGAGTTGAAAGCTAATTAGTAGTATAACATAACCTGCCTTTTGTTTCTAATATTGTTCTTCTTCTTTGAGTGCCGTACTCGTATTCGGGCGTTGGAAGCTTCTCAAGATAAATCTCAAGGCACACCATTCCAGAGAGCTGTACTAGGGAAATATAATATCGCTGGTTTCCCGTTGCCTTGCGAGAGGAGGAGAAGGAGAATACAATACGACAGTCAGAGATTCGAACGCGCGCCCCCATCAACGGTCACTCGCCCAAACCGTTCCCAATGTATCTATGCTATTACCGATAGCAATTCTATTATGGACCATCTTACGTCTCGTTTACTACACATTTTTTTATTATAAATATATTGAATTCTTTCATTTTCAATTTTAGAATATTCTATATCTATATCTATTCTTTCGATAGTTGTAAGTTTGAAAATGAGCTAAGCAATGCTAATTAGTCATGTCCAGGAGCATGATTTGTCATTACTGATTAGTAATCAGTCACACGACCATTGACCCAATGACAATAATCAGTAAGTTAGCTACAAGGTTGGCTATGAAATGAAAAATTTAAATGTCACTTAATCTTGTTATTTATTTAGCAAAGTAAGGTTAGGTTAGGTTAACTCATTGCTGTAAAGACTCTACCTAATTCAACCTCACCAGAGACAACCATGGTGGTCTCTGAACTAACCTAATTTTACCGAATAACATAGAACAGGAGCAAGTCTCATTTATAATAATGGCGTACTCTAATAGCAAAATCGACAACTTTCTCAATCGAATTATCATTTAAGGGCTTTAATCGAAATACTTAAATAAATATTTTAGCAGTCTATATTAGAGATTTGCATCAATTGATACTATTCACAGCGTTCTGAAGAATAATGTCTGGTAATCATTTTCTTCAGCAGGACGAAAATTTAAGAAAAAAAATATCTGGTGACATTTAAATCTTTCATTTTGGAGCTAACTGGGCAACTATTATCAGTGAAGCAATATGGTCCAAATATGTGTATTTAAATATGTGGATTTCAAGTAAAAGGGATGAGAATACCAATAGAATGAAAAATGAAAAGTAGTTATTTCAATTAAAAACACGAGTTATCGCGTTTTGTATGACTCAAAATTGTTGACCGATTTCAAATACCCTTTGCAATTTTCATTTATTGCATAGATAGGTACTATAGATATTCAGATGCATTTATGACTCACTCGCTTAAAATTTCCCCTTTTGGTGAAAAACCAAGGAAGATAGAGCAGGATAATTTACTTTTGTTTTTGAGGTATCATGTACAAAATCTTAATATATTGGAAATGAACAAGAATAATAATAAAGTATGCTTATATAACCTATCGCTAATTTATTATTGAATAAAATAAGTAATAACCAGAACCCAACCCCGTAAGAATATTAAAAAAATATCTCGAGTAGCATTCCAGAAACGGCTAATTGAAGATCTACGTATATTTATGTATGTATGTGGGAGGGGATAAGCAGGAATCGTAGTCCATTTGCCATAGATAGTTAACAAAGATAGGATCTACGTGGTAGGTATACCCTGTATGTGAGTGTATGAATTTGACCTTATATTAACAATGCAACATAGTTCAAATTAACTCTAGGTAGGATGGAAATGATCATACACAAATTCTAATGATAAACATTTTCATGATTTTATTTTTACAGACAAATTTAGTCTTCTTCTTTCACAATTACTTTCAAGACCGAGGGGCAATTTCTCTTGCAAATCGAAAATCTGAGAAGGCCAAATTAAAGACCACATTATTTGTGAGAATATTTAAATTGAAAATTTTTTCCCAAGAGTTACGGTTTTCGAGTTACAGCAGTGGTAAAGTCTGAAATATGTGTATTTCTGCCGCGATGTTTTGAGATATCTGAATAATAACAAGTACAAGCAAAGAATATACTTTGGTTATTATCCTATTGAATAAGTACTATCTTCTTTGGAATTAGTGGAGGTTCAACGAGTTTATGGTTACAAACAAAAGTGTGGAATAATTATTTTTTGAAATAAAAATTATCGACTTTATTTGTTGATGTACTCAAAAATTCAAGATTATAGTAATTCCATTACTATACGTATGGTACTTATAAAGTTGGTGCCAAGAGTCTTCTATCTAACTCCAATTGCACAAGTTCAAAATTACCAGTACAAATAGAATTAATATTAATTATATTGTTCAGTGCACAAACAAATAAAGTCAACCCAATTTATTTTTTTTAAATATTTATTCTAATTTAAGATCAATGTTTTGAATCATTGCTAAATAATAATTGACCTATTCTAAGTTGTACGGAATCAAATCTTTAGTCCCTTTAGAAATCTATTTTTTACAAAAATGAAGAAGTTGAAAGTCGACCATAAATTTCATATTTATGAGAACTACACTCTTAAGCAACTTTCAGAATAAAATTGAAACGATCTATCATTTATTTCTGAATCAAGTAGTACCTGAACTTTGTTATTACTTAGACCTGCCCTATTGAAGCATCAAACTGTGTAATATCAATTCGCAAGAGCTTTTCAATAATCTCTGTTTTTCATAAAGGTTGTTTTCTAAATGGACTTGACAATAATCACAATGTTATAGAAAAACAAAAAGGTGAATTACTGTATCAAACTATTTCAAGAGTTCATTACCTTATGTGATACACTGTCGTTACTGGAAACATAATAATTTTTATAAGTTGAATATTATTCGACGTCCCTAAAGCTAGCAGAGCAAAGTGAGCAAAATCCAAAATACATATTTGGTGCTAGTAACGCACATTAGGTGCTAATTAAGTTCTGTATTGCGAAATTAATTGCTTTTATATTTTTTTTAAATGGCTGCTTTGCTTTTAGAAATCAACTTTCTTGAAAAAATCTTTTTATAGTGCTTGTAGAGCCTATTAAGGGCTAATTAATTAATGTATTCCCAAATTAATTGCTATTTTAGTTTTTTTGAAAAATGCCAGAAATTGTCGCCCTCAGAGCAAAAGCATATAATGGATACCCCCGGTACATAAACTATAATAGTAAGTATTATTTGAGGTAATTTGTATAAAAGAAAAACAATAAAACTATATTTCGTTGAGTTGAATTTTTTAATATTACTTTATTCTTTTTTGTGTATTAATAAAGCTGAAGAGCATAAAAATGATCCTTTTCTTCTGACCTCTTTCTTTTTCATGTCGTCATACTCAACCCAGTCATAAGGGCTTGGGCAAAGCACAGTAAAATGGCCGACTTGATTAACTATGTTTTCAAAAGAGTCTTTCATTGGCCTAAAAGGTCTCTGGTAATGGATTATTCCAGCCAATTTTTAGATTAGTTGCTCATTTCCACGTTGAGTTCGGGGGTATTTTATCCAGTTTTACATATTCAGATCAGCATCCTCAATTTCGATAAAGATTAGTTGACTTGAGAAAATCACAAGCAGTCCTATTATTTTTCATTTCTTCATCATTATCTAAAATAAAAATAAATGCGACAATAATTGTATTTAATTACTAACATTAAAAGAATCTTATAATTAAAATATTGTATTTTGAAAGATTCTCCAAAAGTAAAACAAAAACAATTATATGAACAGTAAGTTTGTAATGTTAAAGTACTAACGGGTTAAAAAAATGTCACGGTACGGAAACTGATTAGGTATGTTAAAAATGAGCCTCAAAATGCACTTTTATGAGACACAAATTCTTTCTACGTCTCGTATTACGTTATATGCAATAGCAGAATAAGAATAGTACCTAAACATTTGTAAGAATGTCAGTATTAAGCATTTCTCTCAAAATATTTGATAAATAGCTAATAACATTTATTGAATTTTTTAAAATATTGTTAGTCTACAGGTTATTATCAAAAATGGTTCCTACAAATTTAACATGCTTTTAAGGAAAAATTTTCATAAGGATCGTGGTTTGTAAATAGTGTTATATTCAATACATAGCGTTTGATTATATATATACAATCCATGTATCCTTTCTACCATATATAATGGTGTATGGCTTACAATCTTTTATATCTGCACAGATTTTCTCCATTCCTTCCTGTCATATGCTAGTCCAGTGGCTTCTTTCTAGTTCGTCCCTCTCTTCTCCAGCAGTTGTGTGATTATTTTATCCCGGGTGTTCCTTGGTCGGCCCTTTTTGCGATTCTGGTCTGTTTTCGTCCATCCTCTGCAGGTGTCTCCACCAAGATAGCTGTCTCTCTTCAGCGTATTGTTGGCTTTATTTCTAGATCTTGTCTTATATCTGTAGTTTTAATTCTGTCTCATTTGGTGACCCCTCTAACTCTTCTTAAATGCCTCCTGTATCTTACTTTTCTGCAGCTCTGTCAATACCCATGTTTCGAAAGCAAAAGTAAATAGGTACTGGTCTATATATCGTTTTGAGTTTTGTATCTTTATTTATGTCCTTTTTGTTTATATTTTTTTAATGCGAAGTAGAACTTATTGGCTTTTTGTATTCTGTTGTTGAGGTCTATTTCTTGTTTCCCTTTTTCCTCTAAAGTTACTCCTAGATATTGGAAATGATCTACTTGTACTATATGGTCTCCATCTATCACTATCTTCAGCTTTTCTATATTTTCTCCAACCATCATGACTTTGGTTTTATTCTAATTTATTCTTAATCCACTTTCTTTAAATGCCGTGTTCTATATGTTTAAATTGGTTTGTAGGTCTTTCTCCCTTTCAGTCAGTATTACCACGTCATCTGCAAATGCTCCTTCTCTTATTGATATTCTTTCTAGTCGAGTATGTCCTATTTCTAATTTCATAGTTCTGGGCTTGCATTTTCTAATAATATCATCCATCAATATGATAAACAGAAGAGGACTAAGGCTTTCCCCCTGTCTTAGTCCTGTACTGGTTATAAATGTTTCCGAGGCTATATTGTTTTTAATTGCTGAGTTTGCCTTTGTATATTTTTTGTGTTAGTCTTATGATCCTACCGCTTACGCCTCGGTAGTTCAAAATTTTCCATATTTTATATCTTTGTACCGAATCGAAAGCTTTTTCTAGGTCTAAAAATGCCATAAAACTTTTCTTCTATATTGCTTATTTTTCTGTGATTTGTTTAATCGTGAAAACATGGTCCTGTGTACTTCTTCCACTTCTAAACCCGCTCTGTGATTCTTTTAATGTACTTTCGATATTGGATCTTATTCTTTTATCTATTACTTTCTCAAAACATTTCCATTGCTGTACATAACAAGGTTATTAATCTATAGTTATTGCATTCATTTGCGTCTCCCTTCTTATGTATCGGGATGACGTTTATTATTTGTTTAAAATGTTATGGTAATCATTTCTCACATTTGACGTTTAAAATATTTAACATAGATAAATAAACCAACGTGATTCTTATTGTATTCACAATTAACGTCATAATTAAATTCCAATTTAATCTACCAACATCTCCTTGACAATAATTAATTTATTTGGCAACTCTGTAAAGCTGTGTTATTCAAACTGTCAAGTTGCAAACTAATTTCTGTATACATTATCTATGCAACAATCAATGGCAAATGATGTTGGAAGATCAATAAGAAAGTCACTAAAAAGTCCCTAGCTGAGAACGTGATCATTGCTAGTTGCAGAGGTCATTTATAAATATTAAAATATTTCCGTTAATGTGTAATGGTAATATTGGAGCTGAGTTCGACAATAATCACCATTCCCAGGAATTTTGGATAAATGATACCCGTCAGAATTTTATTTTGATTCTTGATTTCTTTCAAAAAAACTAATGATTAATAAATATGGAGAATATGAAGATATGAGGTCTATTTCTAAACATTATTCAACATAGAAAAATATCTTTTCATCTTGAATATTTTAATATTTAATCTAGAAAATCATATACTGATACAACAAAGAATAAGATGTGTATCCTAGTCTTTAAGGATGTTATAAACTACCACATTCTCATAGCGACTGGCAACTTTTTACAAAACGATTCCCAGCTTCAATGACAAATTTTATACCTTCAGTAACCGCAGGTGTCCCACTCTGCAGCGAGTGCCAGAGCACGTTTAAATCTTATTATATGCTATTTAAAGCACCATTGCCAATAAATTCGTTTAAAATATAGTACAGTGGTTTTCTGACTATTACACATATCTACTGCATTTATATATTATGCCATAAATTAAAGTTTTTCCCTGTGTGTAATATACTTTTCTGTTCGCATTTCCATAAATGGAAGGTCTTTAGGAATTGTATATATGCACGTAATGATCACATTAACAAGATTATACTTCATATAAGAATGGGATAAACTTTGAATACGGGAAGTGATAACTAATGGAAGATTTAGTCTTTTTATTATCTAGCTAATGTGGAGATGAGATTGCAGATACTGACACAAAATGAAGATGTTAAGTTGTTGTTCTGTTGATTCTGGGATATGACATGAGTCTCCTATTCCAACAACAATTCAAATCGAATTCTTCAATTACCTTTGAAGGTGGTCTTTCGAGAACAAAATTTTTGTTTAGTATTGCGATGTGAAATTGTAAAATCAGATTCTCAACATTGAAATGAATGGATTGAAATTATTAGGATTTTTTTCAGCTTCTATACAAGCTGCCAAGCTCCATAAATAGTCAAGTGAACAAAGTAAATGCCTTTGAACAGAATCTGGCTAGAAACATTAGTGAATTAGCTGACAAAGCAGGAACCAACACATTTTTTGCCATACATAAACAAATAATTTGAACTGTGAGAGGGACAAAAACAGGAATGCAAAAAATGGAGACGGAAAGCAGTATACACCCACTCCCTTGATATTGAGAAACAACTTGCAGAATGGCTAACAAGCGGGCTCGCTACCTAATGATATCGTAGGTCCATTATTCCTCTTAAACTATTTATCCTTTATGGGTAAAATTGTGTATACTTACTGAGAAGAGTACCTACAGAGAATCGCGGATCATATAGGAAAAAATAAGAATTCTGAAATTTAAGTCAAAAACTTTTTTATTATTTTTATTATTGAAAATAAAAAATATGATCCGCGATTTTATCAAGAATTCCAGGCACATTTGTTCTTCAAAAAAATCTCTTTCTAAAAACAGATAAGTTATAGTGGAATCAATTTTTTCAGCTAACTATCGCTGTATACTTATACTATGCTTCATACTTCAGCTCGAGGACGTTAAAGAAAAACTCATAAAATCTACATAAATCCCCTAAACAAAACAAATATATACTCTGCCTCTTCTTGAATCTACAGAAATATAATTTAAAAAGTGGTGTAACTGCGAGTGCAACTAATACCTTGAGTATTCCGTACATTTACTTTAAGGTAAATCATAGTAAATACATGGACTTTCAAGAGAAATTATGAGGTAGATGCAAATAAATAACACATACAGGAAGTCATCCTCTAGTATCTGTTTCACGTTCATCTTTATACATTTATTTTTGACCGACTTCAAAAAAGGAGAAGGTATACAATTCGATTGTAAGATTGCTTTTTTTGTCTGTTCGCGCGTTTTGCATAGCAAACGTACACCGATTTAGACGATTTTTGTTTCATTTGAAAGAGGAGAGTTGAGAAATGGTCCCTTATTGAGAAAAATCAAATCCAAAATCTCCTTCCCTCCAAAAACCGCCCCCAAAGGGGATGGAGGGGCAATTTTTCTCAAAAATGGAAAATCCGAGACGACAGAGTTAATGAAAATTCCATATCCAGAAATGTTTAAATTGGACATTTTTAAAAATAATCAAACGTTTTCGCGCTACAGTCTGAAATATGTGTTTCAGCTATGTGGAAGGGGTAATTTTTTCGAAAATTCGAGATTTGAAAATTAGAAAGGGGACCATATCCGGAAACGTTTAAATTGAACATTTTTTCAAAAGAGTTTCGCAATGGTAAAGTCTGATATATGTGATATGCGTATTTCCGCTATGTGGAAGAGCAATTTTGTTCGAAAATTGAAATTATGACACGGACAAATTAAAGAAAAGATTATATGTAGCAACATATAAATTGCGTTACGGTTTTCGATTTACAGCAGTAAAGTCTGAAATATGTATGGGATGTTTTGAGTTCTCTAAATAACAAGTACAAGCAAAACCTACCTATAACTTTTTGGGTATTAGTGAACGTTCAACAATTTTCATGACTAATGTTACACTCAAAAATGTGAAATAAATATTTTTTTACAAAAAATTGGACTGACTTTATCAGTTGTCGCACTGAAAAATACAAAATAATATTAATTCTATTGGTAATTTTGAAATTGTACTGTTATAATTTGTTGTTGTAGGCACCAACTCCAAAAGAACCAGCACCAATAGAATTAATATTATTTTGTATTTTTCAGTGCAACAACTGATAAACTCGGTCCAATTTCTTGTAAAAAATATTTTAATTATAATAAGGACTGTAAAAGTTAACATATACTCCGCCACTGTTTCGTTTTGACATTAAGATGCTTTTTACGCGAGGATGATATATTTGCCAAAATGAATGTCCTGGTTTGAATTTCCTTTCTACTACGTTGCTTTTGGAGAAGACCGTAGGTACGTAGATAAACTCAACAAATTTACAAACATTCTTAGACTCAAACTAATATTTTTATTTGAAAATAAAAATTTATTATCCTAAATTTTGTACGAGT
Source organism: Crioceris asparagi (assembly GCA_958507055.1). Classification (NCBI taxonomy): domain Eukaryota; kingdom Metazoa; phylum Arthropoda; class Insecta; order Coleoptera; family Chrysomelidae; genus Crioceris; species Crioceris asparagi. The sequence continues at coordinate 59,897,995 of OY293829.1, read as the reverse complement.
TGGTAGTTACTCACCCTGCGTTGTCTACGGATAAAATGAAAAACTTTTATCGTTTTTTAATGAAGAAATATCAGAAGATATTTCCATACACCAGTTTAGTTAAGCGTATTTATTTCTTGTAGAATTTCTTTGTAGATGATTGATTTTATTGGCTATATACTTAATCACTATGTCGTCTGCGTACCAAATATTATTCTGTCCATTATAATTTTCTTCCTTCTGAATTTCTCTCGATAGCTTTTCTTAAAAATGTGTTCTGAGTGCTTATTAATCACGAAAGTATTGAATATACAGCTTTGTTGGGCACTTCTTCGAATTTCTGTCACTTTGAATTTAAGTTGGACGCCGTCTTTTAAGTAAATTCTCAACGATTTGTATTTCATTATAGTCGAATCATTTCAGTTATATTATTTCCAATAGTTTTAAAGTATTAAAGAATTGATACTAGGTACGACAATCAAATGACAATCCAACAGCAATACATATTATGTAATCGATATATAATCCTTGTATTATCACAGATATAAACACGTTGAATCGTTGCTGTTCACATTCAAATTATCCTTTTTTGTATTGGTACTTTCAGTATAGCTTTAGGTGTACACAGTTTTATTCAACACTTATATCAACCAGTAATTCCCTCCTAATTTGGATACTATCATCAAGTCAGAATCCAAAAAAAAACATTTAACATATCCACACATAGCATAAAATCACTTGGACATGTACCTAAGCTCCATGTTCTCTCAAGACTTTCACGTCGTACGGTGTCATCCTTGTTACTTGAAAGCATTCTGCAATAATAATGAATCGATTTTATTTGCAATTTAGATTGATTTGTCTTTGTAATTTAAATAGCTTAGGGATTTGCATATGTATTTATAATATGTCACTTATATTTTACGCGGATTTAAATCTAAATGCTGTGTGCTTCTTCTTCATGTGAGTTTTATGAGATTACTCGTTAACTTGTTAATTAATTTTTGATGTTTTTATATAATGCAAATAAACTTCAAATTGTATCGCAATGTTAATCGACTAATCGATATCGAATATGTAAGCAGTTTGAATATATAGATTAGTTATCCCCGGAAGCTATTTAAATACGACTGTAGAGCGATCTGAAATAAACTGGCTTTGATATTCCATGAAAAACAAGTATGTTAACAAATGTAATTAAGATTTTACTACTAGAACATTAGTTCGGATTCCGCAAAACATATTCCACAATACTTTTAAATCACCAAATTGTGGTCAGGTACATATCAAAGCAAGTAGGTATTAGTGAGAAAAATACTATTAGTCGGCGGCTTTCTAACCCATATGACGACACTCTACTTAAATCATAATTAGAAACTAAATATACCTAATGTAAGTTTCAATCATTCACCAAATCACAATGGAAAACATTTCGACAACTAAAATCTGTTCAAGTAATTAGTTGCATTAAGTCACAGGTGGGCTGGTATGGCAGAAATTTCAAACATACATAAATGAAAATAGTATTACGAACTTGTATTATGGTGGTTTGTTAATAACAGGTACTTGACATCAAAATCAAATAAAATATCTATATTAGCAACAAATATGAGACAAAGCATAAATATTGATCATGAATTAATTAGGCAATGCTGTGAAACACCGTAATACTCAAATAGGTAGGTGATTTGTAAAGCCAATTATATATAATTACATTATTTAAACGTTATCAAGGCCTATATTAATGAAGAGCCAGTAAAAAGTTACTAAAATATCTTCAGGTGCTCATTCAAATAGACTCTAGTACAAAATTCTCGGACCGAATACATGTTATTTGCAGAAAAAATTTTCAACTACTGGATTCAAGTAACAGGTTACTTGATTCAATAGAGAAGTCGGCTATAGCGCGTTTCAAACTCAGAATTCAGTTTACCGATGTAAGGAGCGCATCGCTACCATCGTGTTGACATGCCGGCTGCATTTTGTTTTAATTATTTTTTTATTATTATTTCTATTATGTTCCGTGGCTTCAAGCGTTGGGCTGTTTACGAGAAAATTCTTAGGAAAATTCACAGTTTGCGGCATCTCATCCGTCCAAATACATGCCTAAATGCATAAAAGATTTAAATGCAAAATTAGGGCATATCGAAAATGAAGATACGTTCTATAATATATGATCATCTATCATATCTAAATATTAAACGAAAAAGAAATTTGTTCCAAAACATAGGTCGTAGTCAGCCCAACGCTAAATACTACGGAACCTCACACTTATGAGACCTGGACACTTCGTCCAAAATGTTCACTTTGCCCAAACTAACTGAAAGTCCACAAAGCTCAAAATGGCCACATCGCACCATGATCATTTACTTAGGTCTTGCGTCGTCCTATCTACTATCTAATGAGCTAGAGACCAGGTGGCGTTGTTGTAGAGGGATCAAAATAATAAATACCATAATGAGAAATAAGGAATACATCTCTAAGGAATACGTACATAAACAATAAATATAACCTATATATGTAATAATCATTGAATAATTTATTATTGCAGTTTTTTTCAAAATTTTATATTATTGTGTTGAAGTGACTGTGAAATGACAAAACCTTGCGGTGTAAAATACCGCAATGTAATAAGTGCCATCAAGTGAGCGACTGAAAAAGTGACAAAATGCTATTCCTTACAGCCAATTGACCTCTTCAAAATATGTATGTGAAAAACATTTCGAAGAAAAATATAATGGGCCCGAGAATTCACTTTGTGTGGAATCTAAAAAATGTGCTTACCAAGTTTGATTTTCTGTTAAAATGCACTGTACCTAGGTTCACAAAAAGCCGCTTGATTAATAGGGAAAACTTTGAGTATCAACCATTGTCTAAAATTATTTTCGTATTTGCCTTTTTTGTCTGCATCATAGAGAATAAAATACATGCTTTTTAAATTACGGTTCGTAATTTCGTGTCAGAGTAAATTCGTTCTAGTAAGGCGCTATATCAGCTCTAATTCGAGTATCCTTCGTGGCATCTTCGTTATTCTTCGCTATTAGTAGCACTGATCCCTCGTTAGCAGCGATCCTGGCGCTTCAAGACGTTAACAGTCCCATGTACAAAACTCCAGTTGCAAAACCTGAGTAAATGATCGCGCTTCACACAAATTTATTTATTTTGATCGAACTCTATTCGGGACCTTAGTAATAAGTAAATATTATAACTGTTTAAAATTTATTAGAAAAGTAGACCATTATAAAATAGTATTGTAATTCAACTTCGCATTAACTAAGAAAAAGTCACTGAGAAATTAATATAGAAATCCATTCAATAAATAGAAATGATAAATATATTATTATACAGTGTCTCACCATTGGGATCTCGGAAACTATAAGGAATACGAAGATGGTTGATTGGAGCAAAGTTGCGCATTTATGTGCTCAACAATACGCAATTTAAAAAAAAAATGAAAATTTAGAGTAGTTCCAGAGATATCCGGAAAAAACCGAAATTTTGGGAAATCATATTATTTTTTCTCCTGACTTTTTTTCTCAATGACTTTCTAAATAAATAGCAGATTTACATTGCCACTTATTTCACTCTTTCCAATGGTGTTAATTGTTTTGTAACCTGACGTTTCGTCTATGTGTAACTATCATGAAGTTCTTTTTCTTATGGGAGCTATATTGGCATTCTAAAAATTTGAATAGCCCTTCTTATTACCTTTTTGACCATATATCATAAGTTGGCGATGCTGTCCTAAAAATCTGAGAAATGAAATAAATTTCTTTTATAAAGTAGTTGGCTTTGATTTTTCAAAGCGGTGGCATGTAAATGATATTCTGTATTATTGTCAATTGCTGTGTCGTTGAAAATGGAGTTCTTCAATGAAGAAAAACGAGATATGATAAAACTTAACTAAAAGGATGATAGAAACAGTATTCGTATTCCCTATAGTTTCCGAGATCCCAATGGTGATAGTCGAATTTGAAACAGCCTGTATAAAACAAGTGGAATTTTTGAAAAAAATTTAAAAATAGTTTTTATTAGGCATTTAAGATTTGAACTGTACCGATATACTTATGTATATCTGTTTGCCAGCAACAGCAATTCCATAACAAATTACTGTTTGTCTACCACAACACTAAATTAAATACTAAATTAGTATTATCAACGTCTGACGTCTGGCAATTGCGACAGCTGACCGTGAACAGCGCGACATAACCATAGAGTAATATATACGACGATCTGAAAGAGAGTACCTATATACCAGATAACAGAGACGTATATATACGCTCCATGCTCGTGCGTAATTCCAGTGACGGATCCCATTGTCCGACATTGTCGTTCCATGTCGAAGAAATAGTTTGATCTTGCTTGAATGAGACAATATAATTAATCAATATTGGATCACACTTGGAGCTTAACAGGCGGCGAGATATCTACGATCTTCGAAATTTCAAATCTCTGCACCGTATGGGGCCTGAGAAATTGCTGCGGAGTCCATAGATATAAGAACCGAAAGTAATGAAAACTATTTAATAAGAGAGCGATTTCAATTTATTTTTAAACAAAATTATATTATTTAATACAAAAAAATCAAGGAAGTGGAATGTTAAGTTCATTATATTACTGTTTTTTGTATAAATAACATCTTAAATAATGTATGGGCTACAAATGATCGTATAAATTTATAGATCTTCAATTCAAATATGGTAATCGCTCAAAAGCAACTTCTTTATATATAGTTTCTCAGATATGAAATAAGTAGCAAATACTTTAAATGGCCTTATCATTGTTACCAAACGGAATTTTAACATTTAAAAAATACCAATATAAAAACTTTCGAAAACTAGCAGCAGAAGCTCTTTATAAATACTAATAAACAATAATATATAATAATCTATGGATATTAATGAAAATGAATGAATGAATATTATTCATCGATTAATTACATCATTGTTCCTTGGTAATCATTCAGCAAAGTTTTTAAGAAATGAAAAGAAAATAAAAAATACACACTACAAACTTCTCAGTAAATCCTTTACCTATTGCTAAAATGTAGGAAACTTGAAATCGAACGAATGAATGAAAATTATTTTCCATTGCATTTATTTTATTTATTTATTTATTTAACCAGTAATTATTACATATAACAAAAACTGAAGAAAAGATAAATAAATAAATAAATTAAATGCAATGGAAAATAATTTTCATTCATTCGTACGATTTCAAGTTTCCTACATTTTAGCAATAGGTAAAGGATTTACTGAGAAGTTTGTAGTGTGTATTTTTTTTTTCTTTTCATTTCTTAAAAACTTTGCTGAATGATTACCAAGGAACAATGATGTAATTAATCTATGAATAATATTCATCCGTCACTGGAATTACGCACGAGCATGGAGCGTATATATACGTTTCTGTTATCTGGTATATAGGTACTCTCTGGCAGATCGTCGTATATATTACTCTATGGTTATGTCGCGCTGTTCACGGTCAGCTGTCGCAATTGCCAGACGTCAGACGTTGATAATACTAATTTAGTATTTAATTTAGTTTTGTGGTAGACAAACAGTAATTTGTTATGGAATTGCTGTTTCTGGCAAACAGATATACATAAGTATATCGGTACAGTTCAAATCTTAAATGCCTAATAAAAACTATTTTTAAAATTTTTTCAAAAATTCCACTTGTTTTATACAGGCTGTTTCAAATTCGACTATCACCATTGGGATCTCGGAAACTATAGGGAATACGAATACGGTTAAATTTAGGCAAAGTTGCGCATTTATGTGCTCAACAGTACGCCGTTTAGAAAGTCTGAAAATTTCGAGTAGTTCCGGAGGCCTCCGGAAAAAACGAATTTTCGGGAAATCATTTTATTTTTTTTCCTGGCTGAATGACATGAATTTGAAAGTAAATATCACATTTACATTGCCCCTTTTTTTACTCTTTCCAATGGTGTTAATAGTTTTGTAACCTGACGTTTCGTCTATGTGTAACTATCATGAACTTTTTTTTTCCTTATAGGAGCCATATTGGCATTCCAAAAATTTGAATAGCCCTTAAATAAATTACTTTTATAAAGTAGTTGGCTTGGCTTTTTTGAATTCCTGAAGAGGTACACGAAGGAAACCTGTTCTCAGGAACTGGCTTACTAAACCTAATAATCTAAAACTATATCTATACAAAAGAATATATATATATATATATATATATATAATCAACAGATAATAAAGAAATAATTCTATTTCAAATTATATTGCTAATTATAATTATTTCCTAAGTTCAGGTTACCATTTTATAAAGTAAGCCTTATTTATATTTTATTTTTCTTTTTATAATTATTATTTTTATTTTCTTTTTTACCTTAAATTTGCGTATTCATAAATTATCTACGACCCATTTTTCTAACTTTTTCTTGATGTTTTGTGTGTTTGATATATTCTTTAGTTCCTTGGGTAGAAGGTTAAATAGTTTTCTGCTACATAAATACTGTTCTTGTCACTGACAGTCTTAGGTTTTTTTGGTAGTACAATGCTTTTATTTCTAGTAATACTCGTAGTGTTCAGATACTCTCCCTTTAGGCTTGAGTAGTGGAAACAAAGCGATTCTAGGGAAAAATGTTTTTTAATTGTTAGAGGACCATTTTCTGATAATGCCTGTTTTTTATTGATGATTTTAAGTATTTGTGTCCGACGAACCCCAAACGGAGGAGGTATACAATTCGAATGTGTGCTTTTCTTTTTTTTTGGTTTGTGCGCGCCTTTCATATAGTTATCGTTGTCCGATTTTGACGATTTTTGATTAATTTCAAAGAGAAGCATTGAGAAATGGTCCCATATTCGTAAAAACGAGAATCCGACATCTCCTTCCCTCCGAACACCGCCCCCGAAGGGGGTGGAGGGGGCAAATTTTCTCGAAAATTGAAAATCTGATATGGTATAATTAAAGATAGGACAATATCCGGAAATGTTTAAATTAAAGATTTTTTCAAAAGAGTTACGGTTTTCGAGATAGACGCATGTTAATTTCTCAAATGTGCAATGTGGAGAGGGCGATTTCTGTCGAAAATTGAAAATCTGTGGGTCGTACATGAAGGACATAATTATTTTTAGCAACATTTATAATGAACATTTTTCCCTTAGAGTTACGGTTTTCGAGTAAAATCGTTATTAAAAAGGTAACAACTAAAATATTCAAGCGTATTTCCGCAGCGATGTTCTGAGATCTCAATAATAACAACTACAAGCAAGGAATATACGTGGGTAATAGGATAAGTACTATCTTCATTGGTATGGTATAGTGAACGTTCAACGATTTTCGTGACTAATGTTACACTCAAAAGTGTGAAATAAATATTTTTTACAAAAAATTGGACCGACGTTATTAGTTGGTGCACTGAAAAGTATAAAATAATATTAATTCTATTGGTGGTGCTACTTGTGAAGTTGGTGCCAAAAGTTTTCAATCTACCTGCAACTGCACAACTTCAAAAGTAACAGCACCAATAGAATTAATATTATTTTATACTTTTCAGTGCACCAACTAATAACGTCGGTCCAATTTTTTGTAAAAAATATTTATATTTTGTAATCTTTGGAGCAATGATAAACTATTATTGTATGCTCCACCCCAGGCAATATGTTGCAATACTATGAATAAAACCATAATTTTGACTAATTTGTGGAATATAAATATAAGGTATCTAGTTTTCTTTATTATATATTCGATGTGTTTGTTCCACTTTATATCATAGTCTATATAATCTCCTAAGTATTTTACATATTCAACTCTGTTTGAAAATTTCAATATTAGACAATTTTTTTGAATTTTCTACTTTCGAAGGCCACTATTTTGAAACTATAAAGTCAATCATTCTGATTATCTAAATTTTTCTTAGTCAGTCAAAGACTGATTTTTGTACCGTGTTTGGTTATTTTCCGAAAACTCTTATATCCCAGAAAGTCCCATTCATAACTGAAGATGTTAAAAAAACAGTAATCGATCAAAATAAATAAATAATTTTTGCGAAGTGGTCATTTTGGGCTTTGTAGACTTTCAGTTAGTTTGGGAGAAGTGTTCACCAACGAGTTTTGTGCGATGTGGAGATTTTGGGCGAAGTGTCCACCAACGAGTTTTGGGCGAAGTGGACATTTTGGGCAAAGTTTCCACCAAAGAGTTTTGGGCGAAGTGGCTCTGGAAACTGTTTTCAATACGAAATTTTTGGGCGAAGTGGTCAATGCATTTTGGGCGAAGTGTCCTAAGCCCACACTAATTAAAAACACTTTTATTATTAAGCAGTTTTCTTATCCTATGTTTTAGTTTTCTTTTGCAAATTGTGATAAATAATAAAATTTGTATTATTTTTGTAATAGTTTATCTAATATTCGTTATAAAATCTATCTATTCCAACTACAGGTTAGCTTGTTCGTTAACCGTGACCGTATAGGATGTGTAATATTTTAATATTTAAATTATAAACAGAAAAATGCTGCCGGGCTCAACCAACAATCAGGTCCTGTTTCAGGTAATTTGCCCCGCTTGGGTTTGAATTTTGTCTAAACATTTTTATGTTCAGTAATTAATAATAATGAATAATGAATTTCAAAACAACAGAAGAAAATGTCAAAGGTAAATTTGAAGAGCGACAACACTGTGTACAGTTTTCCCATGTTAAATACATTGCCTATGCCCGCCCACACTGCATTCTCAGTGTGAAATGCAGTATAGCGATCCCATAATAACGTAAATTAACTTGTCTGCCGGTTTTTTGCAAAATTTTTTGGAAATGTTCAGTGTTATCTGTAACGATTTAAACAAACAATATTACTATAGTTAGAAAAAATCAACGCTCATATCATGTATTACAAAAAAATCATAGTAACCTCGTCATTCAAGAGACTCCTTGCCATTTTAAAGTCATTTTTTCTGTTTTCTAATTCTTAACATTAATATTAGAATAAAAAAAGCAGACAGTTGAATTGTACACCTCCTCCGTTCGGGGTTGGTCGGTCAAAAATCACGGATAATGTTCCTCTGTGTGACTTGCCGTTATCTTCTGATTTTGCTAAATATTGGCGAATAAGCGCCAAAACAAATACACTTGACCAAATAATTTTTACTGAAAAGTAATCAATTTCAATAGAACTACGACACATTACTTGTCTCTTTTCGCTATTCAATTAAATATTGTGAGTGTTTGAGATTACCATCTACTAGTCCACAAAAAAATAATTCCCAAACTGAGATTGAAATGAATCATCAAATTTCCAGAAACATTAATCATTATTTCAATGGAAGATTCCGTCTTTGCGTGCTTTACATAATATAATTACATATTTCAACAACATTCTCTTCATCTCCCTTTGTGTGATGCGACATGACAAGGATGTCGGCTGTAGCGTGCCCATCCTCTTTTCTTCTTCTTCTTCTTCTTCTAAAATGCTCATTACTTCCTTTCTACACATAAACCATACCTACCTATGTATAACGTGCCACAACTCAGAACGACAGGTCACTCATTATACTTATTACATTATTTGAGAGACAAGCCGTGAGGGTTTGTCTGATAATAATTGTAAGTCATAGTCTATGGGGATTTCGTGCAAGGCCGTTGATTTGTATATAATGTGTGTATATAGTTTTGTAGAATTGCCGACGACGTCTTCGTCTTCAATTTTTAATTTCTAGTTATTCAGGTGCAACCTTCACCGAAATAAATTGGTTTCGATTGCCTCCAGGGATATTGTATTTATATCTATCTATACACTTACAATTGCGAGGTAGGGTCTCTTCAATATCTAGTCTGTCGTCTATTTTGATTAGTTTGTGTGAACAATAGAATTGAAATTCTTGCGCGTAGACAGCGGATGTAAGAAGATATATATATATATATATATATATATATATATATATATATATATATATATATATATATATATATATATATAGTTCAGGAGAATAATTTTACGTTTGTGTAAATATCGTCACAAAAGTCACAACCAACTCAATTACCAAATTCCTGAAGAAAAAAAACAGTGAAATTAAATTGATGCAATAGAATAGGGCTAACACTTTCCAATCATTGCATTTGCAAGATAGAAGCATCCTCCTTTGAAAATATGTCTTAAATATCGTTTGGGGTGATTAAGTTTTCATTGAATTAATTTGATTTCTTTCTTCTAAAACCAAATAACATATTAACAAAGTCTATCTAAGGATAGACTTTGATAATAATTGTATTTCGTCTCACTTATAAATCTACATAACCAGTCATTATTTCAATCGCTCACTCCACGTTCTATGCTACTTTACTTCTTTGTGTTATTGAAGTCGTCCAGTGTCAAGATGTAACAATGTGTTTCTATGTGACATGTGATATATACTTACTTTTCTAATTTATAGAACGAAGAGATTAGAAGAAGTTTTGAGTAACCTATTCTATAGTTTGTTGTTATAGGCACTAACTCCAAAAGAACCAGCATCAATAGAATTTATATTATTTTGTATTTGTCAGTGCACCAACTAATAAAGTTGTATTTATAGAAAATATTGATTTCACACTTTTGAGTGTAACATTAGTCACGGAAATCGTTGAACGTTCACTTAGACCATTACCTTTGCTATTACCCATGTATATTATTTGCTTGTACTTGTTACGAGTATTATTTGGAGATCTCAAAACATTGCGGCAGTAATACTTATTATGTATGTACCTATATTTCAGACTTTACCACTGCTGTAACTCGAAAACCGTAACTCTATGGAAAAAGTGTTCAATGTAAATGTTGTTACAAATAATCTGGTCTTTAAAATATCATTCCCAGATATTCAATTTTCGAAAGAAATCGCCTCTTTCACAAAGCGAAAATACACATATTTCAAATTTTAATATCGCTGAAACTCGAAAACCGTAGCTCTTTAGAAAAAATGTTCAATTTAAACGTTTCCGGATATTTTCTGATCTTTAATTCTGCCTCCTCGGATTTTCTAGAAAAAATGCCACCAACAATCTCTTCGGGGGCGGTTTTTTGGAGGAGATTTCGGATTTGTGTTTTTATGAATATGGGACCATTTCTCAAGTCTCCTCTTTCAAACGAATCAAAATTGGAATACGTACCAAAAAAGGCACACAGTCGAATTGTATACCTCGTTCGCTTGGGTTCGTCGATCAATTATGCGTTGCAATACTTGTTAGATTTATTTACTTTTAAGAAATCATGCACATTTTAAAATACTGAATCAATTATCGTTAAAACAAAGACTATCTTCTTTTAGATAAATAAAAAACAGAGAAATAAAAATTCTGCGGTTTTCGAAAGTTCATCCAATCCCACAACTTTTAACCTAGTTCTGTTAATTTTGATAGATGTATTAAAGTCAATCCATCTTATCAATCAATGTCTTACTTTACAGTTTTTCGGATTTTCTCTTGAATCTCACCTTTTCCAAATCATTTTAGGAAATATTTCAGCCTATCGTTTCTAAATATATCGAAGTGAAATATATAAAACATTTTTGTATTTCCATGAGAATTTGCTTCAAAGGCCTGTTTGTTTGTAACTATAGTAGTACAGTAGAATATGAAATCACATATTTAAAATACAATGTAACTTGTACAATCTTATGCAAAATACTTTGGAGTTTAGAATAAATTAAATTGAGTAATGTGTCTCATTAATAGTGAAATGTTATCTAATCTCGGAATCGAGTAAATTAACTCAGCGCTACATGTTCAGGGAACTCATTAAAATTTTCTTCATTCGAAAGCAATTATAAAATTGTGAATACGTAAATAAAGGATAGATGTATTAATATCAATTGCTTTTTATAGCGAAAATTATGTGAGTTGGACGTGTTACATTTAAGTAATAAATGACATTGTTAGTGAGCTAAGAGTTGACTGGACTATGACAAATGGGATTGCTTTGTAGTATTCTTTATAGAACTGATGACTTATGCAGGATTTTTGCAAGGATTTATCCGAGGATTTATCTAATCAAACGGCAGTGGAATAATTGAATGAAACACTCGAAGATCCAAAAGCCTTAGTCGGCAGTAAAATAAATTTCATAAATACATATTGAAAATAATTTTTTTCTTTTAATTTTTTCTATATTTCGGATAATTACACGACATATTTTGCCACTGAAAAACATATCTATTATTATTTACACTATTGATTCTTTTTGTAAATTTTATCGAGATACCTTGATAAATGCGACTTTTTTCGTCTAATAGAAGATTTCGTGATGAATGATTGAGACTGCTTTTTATTTGAATTTGATAAATCTGAAGCTATCATCTACCAATGATGAGAAAACATCATCTATAATCAACAACAGTTCTATAATTTGTTTGTTATTGAGGTTTCATGCCACCTACAGTGTAGATGAACGACATGCAGGTGGTGCAAAAGCTGCTATCCAAATTGAAGATTCTTTTATAACTCCACAGCTCAAACTTCAGGGAGTTGTCGTGGCATCGCGAAATGCTGTGAAAGCCCCTTTCCTATCATCGGAACTAGCGCCATCCGTCATAAGTAATGACGAGAACATGATGAGCACCTGGTAGCGGTACTACTAAGTCATAGGTTCTAAGAAATAAAACTGAAAATTCTATTCTATTCTATTATCTTTTTAATTGAGCTAATCAAATGCCTGGATTTTGACAGGTTGTTATGATTTTTTTTAGTCACGTGACTTCAACATTAATAGGTGATAATTTCCATGGCTTGATATTGAATATAAACTGTCAAAAATTGTATTTACCTACTTATAAATATAATTTTTGGTATAAAATTTTCGTACCGAATCTTCCACGAGCTTGAACTATTCATGATATTTTTATTCTCAGTTGCGATATTTTTTTAAGAAAATTGCACTTCAAAAAATTTTTCGGAAATTATTCAAGCTCTAGGGAGATTATAAGTAAGAACTTCGTCCATCTACTATCCTAATTTTGAAGATATTAAGTTTCTAACACGTTATAACGAAGTATAAGTTCTATTTTCAATCCAAACACAACCCTAATAAAATAAAGATAGTCTACCATGAAAAAAATTTGAAAACCAAATTTTGAATATGAGTATTTCAAACAAATCTTCCCATGTTCCAGATTATATCTGGTTTTGCCTCAAGTCTTTTAAGCATTTTTCACTAAAGCATTTTTTATATTAACGATGCTGTGATTGTGAATGATTGCGTAATCATTTTTGTTTTTTTAATATCATCCATGATATGCACCTGAAGTGATGTGAGGAATTACTTCGTCTAATACGACAAAAAAATGAGAGAGATATTATAATTATTTCACATACCCAAATAGAGAAGAAAATATATGCATACTCTACGAAATTTTAAAGGTTTAGAAAATATAAGTAATGGGAATCGATGTTTGTAAGTAAATTAAATTAGGTTCAACTTCCAAAATACTATAAAATAAATAAAACTTTTTTTTTGGATTTTTATATTGTAGATTAAGTTAATAAGTGATATGAGAATGTATTTCTGTTTTATTTGAAATGATGATATCCGCACTTAATTAGCCCATTATGAAGAATGAAGAGGTTCAAAGTGGGCAAATTCAACTTTTTTGTAGGGAATTATTCTAAAGTGTAGGTACCTACATTTTCAAGAAAAAAAAAACTAATTTTGTCATATATACCTTGAGCTGATAGATTTCCTCAACTTCTATCTAGTTTTTGTAAAGGCAGTTTGGAACCTGTAAGTATGATTGTTTTCATATACCTAGATTGAAGATTTGATTGAATACTGTAATATGGTCTTCATTGGTTGCACCCACAAAGTTATTTTCTATGCTAAACCTAAATAACATGTTTCTTGAGCTCATTCTGAAAAGTTATATTTTTTCTAGACTTATTATTATACTATTTTCAAATTATCGGTTCTAGAATTTATTACTGAGCTCTTTTGTGATACTTATTGGACGGCGACTAATTGATACATAGTCGGTCATTGCAATTAGAATTAACTGGAAATGATCCTATATAGTTTCCTAGTTTTTTCTGAAATACAGAATGAGATATTCAATATTAAGTTCAATCAGAGAATCTTCTTAAAAGGAAGAGAATAATTACTTTTTACCTTTAAAATTATGGGTGAATAAGAAATTGAATTATTCAAAAATGTTATGAAATCAACCAACCAGTCTTCATCAATCTGATGATTTTGATATGGAGCTTATTAAACTCTAACTACTAATAAAGCTATACCTAATATGGCAAAGTAAATTCAAGAAGTTGTATTTATCATAATAGCTATGCCTATATCTACGTATGCATCATGATATTATGAAAAATGACAGATATAACTTTCCTTATTTACATATCAAACCGATATAGGCGTGTCATATAAATATTATCCAATCAAAATTTCCTCATCCACATCATTCTTCCATTGCACTGTTATATTGCGCAAAATACACATTTATTCTCACGGCATATCGTTGCAATTTGTTATTAGTTTATATTTTTTCATTCTTCTTCTTCCATGTCCCTTTCTTGATTTGCTGCCATTCGCAAATATATTATTTTCAATTTAAAATAATATTAAAGTGCAATTTCTTAACGTAATATACATACACAATACTGCTATATAGTCGTGTCTTATCCATTTGTTGCAATTTACAATAAATTAGACGATCAAAAGTCGATATTGAATTGCCTCGTTTTGTAATAATAATTAGATTTTTCTCTACTCTTCGTATTGAACGCTTCCCTATCCTTTATCGACCCATCAAGGCCGACATTTTTTAAGATGATACAGCAGATAAAGTTTCTACAAGGTGAACTCATTTGAGTCTGGTAAACTGTCAATTTTAATAACTATTTCATTACATTTTCAAATAGCTCAAATTGATCTCGCTTTCTCATTCAAAATTGGAATAATAATGCATTAGCCTGCTATGAGTGTTTTTTCAACAAACACATTGAATCAATTTAAAGGTACGCTAAGAAAATAACGCAATCTTATATTCTGTTAATTTAAAAGCTTTATCAGAACTAGTAGCAGTCATCGCTACTTTTTATGTTGAAGACAGATCTTAACTTTTGATATGTGAGATATAATTTTGACTAACTGACTGATAGATAAAAGGAGGAGCTATAAATACTTATAATCGATTACCTGCGTTTGTATGTTTTATCACGTATTTTGCATTGCAAACGTGTACTAATTCCCATTATTCTGTTTTAATTGCCTAAACTTTTAGATAATAGAATAAATTCTGTCCCCGAAAAACTCATAAAAAATTGAAGATTTTAAAGCACAAGGAGAATTAACGATTGTTACCGCTATACTTAAAAAAGCAAAGAAACAATACATTTTTCATGTGTTTGAATATAGAATTGATAAAATATGAATTCACTTTATCATTTAAAATATTTTTTACTAAAAATTGGACCGACTTTATAAGTTGTACTGAAAAATACAAAATAATATTAATTCTATTGATGCTGGTTCTTTTGGAGTTGGTGCCTACAACAACAAACTAGAACGGCACAACTTCAAAATTACCAGCACCAATAGAATTAATATTATTTTGTATTTTTCAGTGCAAGTGTAACATTAGTCATGAAAATTGTTGAACGTTCACTAATACCCAAAAAGTTATATGTAGGTTTAGCTTGTACTAGCGAAAATACGCATATCACATATTTCAGACTTTACCATTGCGAAACTCAGAAACCGTAACTCTTTTGAAAAAATGTTCAATTTAAATGTTTCCGGATATTTAGATTTAGATTTAAGAGGGGGTTACATTGCACTGCGACCATAAGGTCTATTGTGCCCCCCACCTGAGTTGCACTAGCCTATACGCGGTCTACAACTCGCCTTCCAGTTCCAGAGTTCTAATGAACTCCAGTATCTGGGTTGGCTTCAAGGAGGATAGTTCCTCACTACTGCAGGTTGCTAGTCCAAGGCACTGTTTGCGATGGCTAGAAATGGCGAGGCATTCAGTCAGCTGGTGATCCGGAGTTGCCTCCTCTTCCCCGTAGAATCTGCACTCGTCATCCTCTGCTAGACCTAATCTCATTAATGCTTCTTGAGGCGACAGTAAGAAATCCAATGAGTAGGTGTAGCTTGTTCTTGCTGAGATCCAAATACCTTTTGGATCTTGCAGTATCAAAGTTTTTTGAAACTTTTTGGAATGATCCAATCCAGGGGTATCCCGCAAGAGTGTTTCTCTCACGGTTTTTTCCTTCCTCCAGAAACTCCTTCTTGTAGGTGCTTTTATCTGTGCCACAGAAGGGTTCTGGGCCAGTAAATGGAGTTTGTGCTCCTTTCCTGGCAGACTAAGTAGACCCTGTTGTTCTTGCCTAGCTCATTGAGCTTCCTTCGGCACTCCCATACTATTCTAGAGTCAATGGTATGAGAGTTCAGTGCTTTAAATGCAGCTTGACTACCAGAATGTATTGCAATGTCACATTTCTGATAGTTTCTTTCAAAGTTCACCTCCACGCATCTCTCAATTGCAAGCAATTCTGCTTGAAAGACGCTTGGGCAGCGGCCTAGCACAAGTGAGCATTTGGTGCGATTCCCAAACACTCCAGCGCCTGTCCCCGTCGTGGTCTTAGAACCATCAGTGTACCATTTAATGGTATTCTTTTTGAGAGCTTGGGTTGTGAGCCCCCTATCCCAATCTTCTCTGCTACTTAGCACGGTGGTGAAAGTTCTCTCGATGCTAATTTTCTTTGTCATTACATCACTGGGAAGGTTTGCTGATGGGATGTGTTTGGACAGAGAGGACCAAGCTCTCTGATTCCGAATTCCCACAATGTCTGAACCTTCCCTACATAGTCTTAGAATGGCCTCATGGGCCAATCTATCTATCACTAGATGGAGAGGTGTGAGATCTGTGATGATCTCTAGTGCCCTGGTCGGGCAAGTTCTCATGGCTCCAGTGATTCAGACACAGGTTAGTCTGTGTATTCTATCGAGCGTTTTCCTCGTATTGCTCTGACTTGTCTTGCCATGCCAGGCTATTGACCCATATGATATTATCGGTCTTACAATCATGACGTACATCCATCGCAGTATTTTTGGGTTATATCCCCAAGTCTTACCAGTCAGATTTCTGCACGCCATTAAGGCCTTTATTGCTTTGCTAGCAATAGCCTCAATATGCTTCTTCCACAGAAGTTTGCTATCTAGTGTTAATCCCAGATATTTGACTTCAGCCTTCCAGCTTATTATGTCTTCACTTAAAGTGAGAGGATTCATAGCTGGAAGTTTCCTTTTCCTAGTAAATGGAATAATTGTGGTCTTGGATGGGTTTATGCTAAGCCCCACTGACAAGCACCATTGCTCAATAGTTCTGAGGCCCTCCTGCAATAATTTGCATAGGGTGTTCGTGAATTTTCCTCGGACTATTAGGACTATGTCGTCGACATAGCCTATACATGTGAAGCCAAGCTCCGTGAGTTAGTGGAGTAACTCGTCTACTACTAAGCTCCATAGGAAGGGAGATTTTACTCCTCCTTGAGGTGTTCCACGAGTAGCTTTACCAGAGGTGGTTTGATCACCTACTTGGGCCTCAGCTATTCTCGTCTTCAACATCTCATACATCCATTTGATAATGGTCTTGTTCACTCCGCGCCGTGTGAGTGCCTCCCTGATTGACACATGTGCGGTGTTGTCAAAAGCCCCAGATATGTCCAGGAAGGCACACATTGCGATTTCTTTATTGTTCAGAGAACTCTGAATGACCTTAGTTAGCTGATACGGCGCGGTTTCTGTTGAACGCTCCGCCCTGTATGCGTGCTGACATTTATGAAGTGGTTTGTCCTTTAGAATCTCTGTTCTTATATAGTTATCCACTACTTTCTACATCGTTTTCAGTAAAAACGATGTTAAACAGATAGGTTGGAAAGATCGGGGATCAGTCCCATTTTTCTTCCCTATTTTCGGTATGAACATTACTTTGGCTCTTTGCCATATGTTAGGTATAAAGCCCCGTGCTAGGCAGCTTCTTGTAATCTTCAGGAGATGGGGAAGGATCTCCTCCATTTCTTTCTGTAGGAGTATTGGGAATATGCCATCTACTCCCGGCGATTTATAAGGTTGAAAGGTATTGACTGCCCATTCCAACCTTTGTCTTGTGAATATCTTCTTAGCAATACTCCAATCTTCCTTGCGAGGATTCTTGGTTTGGATTGCTACGTCAATACTACTGAGGGGTTCACTTCCTGGGAAGTGTGTTTTGAGAAGTAGAGCAGATCGCTCCTCTTCTCCCTCAGTGTATGACCCAACTGGCTTCTTGAGCGACATTAAGGGGCTGATTGCCCCTTTTGCCATGACTTTTTGCAATCTGGCTGCAGTAGGAGTCGAAATGATCTTGAAAGTGAAGCCTTTTGGCCTTCCTGATCTCCTTATTGTATTGTGTGAGCTTCTCGGTGTAGCCCTGCCAATTATCGTCTCTTTTGGCCCTGTTGAAGAGCCGACGGACCTCTAATCTGAGGTTTGACAGGTTTTTGTTCCACCAAGGTGCTTCCTTGCTTGGTCGAGCTTTTGAGAGTGGGCAACTTGATTGGAATACCTCCGTTATCGCCACACTGACCAGTTCGACCTCTTGATCCAGATCGCAGTGTGGGTGTTTGACCCCATTACTTTCGATCTGTTCCAAGTTTTGCTTCAGAAGGGTCTTATATTTAGACCAATCTGTATTTCTAGGGTTACGAGTTGGAGACAGTGAGGTTACTTCCCCCGCAATCC
Source organism: Crioceris asparagi (assembly GCA_958507055.1). Lineage (NCBI taxonomy): Eukaryota > Metazoa > Arthropoda > Insecta > Coleoptera > Chrysomelidae > Crioceris > Crioceris asparagi. Next base: position 59,879,294 of record OY293829.1, on the reverse strand, counting down.
TAAACTCTATAATCCTATGATCGGAGAGAGAAGGTTCCTCCATCACTCTCCAATCAAATACGTTATTCCTGGCAATTGTTACGTCCAGGACCTCTTCTCATGCTCTCGTGACAAAAGTGGGGGTTGTTTCCACATTAAGGGTTTCTAGATTATTAGCTAAGAGATATTCAAGTAAGCACTCACCTCTAGGGTTGTTGTTCGTACTTCCCCAAATAACATTGTGCGCATTGGCATCACAGCCTATGATGACTGGCAGTTGTCTGCTATTGCAGTATTGCACTAGCTCTTGAGCTTCGACTGGAGGTATTGCAGGATTGTCTCCAGCGAAATAAGCAGATGCAATAACTATGTCTCGGTTGATGCCCCCAGTGTTGAGGTGTACTAGAATTGGAACTAGGTCCCGAGTCATGAATTCTGAAACACATGTGTAATTAATGTTGTTTCTTATGATCACACAGGCACGAGGGGACTCCTGCCTCTGGTCATACATCAATTTTGAGTCTTTGGATGCCAAACCTTTAATTTGGCCTGCTTTGCCTGTCCAGGGTTCCTGGATCAGTACAAAATCCAGTTGGGATTTCGCAAATAGCCTTGCAATCACTGCTGAAGCTCCCTTCGCGTGATGCAAGTTCACTTGCGCCACCTTGGAGAAAGCGATGAAGGTGCTGTAGTCTGGGCTATAGGGGCTGGGTAGTCCAGCCTCTAATTCCCCCCCTCCTCTCTTTCCTCCTGTCCCTCATCAAGATCCATCGGGAGGATAGTCTCCTTGGAGCTCGAGCGGGTATCTGGGTCTCGGGTTAAGGCCTCGACCCCCGCATGGGTTCGCCCTTCCCCCAGGACTGCAGAGAATTTTTCTGCCGCCCCGGCTTCTTTGGCAGAGCCAGCAGAGGCCTCGACCAGACCTGAGCTAGCAGTTTTATCCTGCACACCGGAGTCCGTAGATGTGGAGGGTACCTCCGCATCTTTTAGACCTTCCGCAGGATTATTTTTCTGTCCTAGCCCCGAGACAGACACACGTCCAAACCTAAAGTTTAAGACGCATCTTTCTGCCTTCAGGGCCTCTCCTGATTGGTGATCGATCCCAATCGTGAGGACAGTACCGGTTCCCTCCTTTTTGGAGTTGAGAACTTTCCAGGCTCCGGTACTGAGCCAGTTGTTCTGTACTTCGACGAGTCGGAGGATCTTCTCCGTCTCCATTTCGAAGCTTCATGGGAAGTACACCGTTACAGTGACGGGTTTGGGGATGTTTTTCTCCTCCACCGCCACTAACTCCGGTCCTTCCCAAGACCTCAAGGCCGGCACTACTCCAATGAGCCAGTCCGCCGAATCCTGAGAACCGCAGTCCACCAGCATCATTCCACAGCGGAAATGTATACCGGTGAAGTGCATTCCCTTCACCTCTCCACTGCACATCTCTTCCACTAGAGTATCCTCCAGTGTTGAGAGCCGCTGTGGTTCAAGGATTACTCTAGGGTAATCCTTGGGTATGATACCCACACGAATAGTCTTTACGGCCTTGGCAGCTGCAGCGTATCCAGTGGCATGCCCGGTTTTTGCTGCAGCTGTTTTGGGCTTTTTAGGCTGAGGCCGTTCCGGAGGAGTGATATGCTCCGCACCTCTCTTTCCCGTCCCTTTTCCCGTCGGTGTTACCTTCGGGGTCGGGACAGTAGGTGGTATGGATTGTTGAAGAGCCTGTTTTCTGGCCTCCTCAGGTGCAAGTCCCTGATGGAGGAGTCGCAGGTACTTCCGCACTCCTGCTCCACTGAGACCCTTTCTCAGTGGATCGTCTCTGCCGCCCGGCTGTCCGAGTTTCGGCAGGTCGAACGGCAGACGATTTCTTTGCCGTTTGGCATTTCCCTTTTTTACAGGGAGCCCGGATGAGGAGGTGGAGGCTTTCTCCATCTCTCCTCCGGTTTGGTTGATGGGTCTTTTCCATATAGTTCCCACGAGTAGCTGGAGACAAATCGGGCCACTCCTGCAGAGCCCCACATGCAGGAGTAAGGGGTTAATACAATGGAGTTCCCCCTTGTGCTCCAAGGTCGAAACCAGTAGAGACTAGTCCTCTATCGGGCCATGCATCCATAGGCCTGGTTTCCCGCCTTGGGTTTAGAGTTTTTGATGAGGTTATTTCCTCTTGGTCCGGGCGGTTAAGCCAAGACCCCCGCATCACTGGCCCGCGAGACATGACCACAGACGACCAGGATGCGTTGGTTTGACAGGGTGGTTTCGAGGTTAGCTCGAACGCACACCTGGCATCGTTGTACCTGAATGCAATTCCCTTAGCCACGACACTACAGCTGGGACAGGTGAAGTTGGTCCGCGGCAGGGTATTCGTGACTGCCAATTGAGTTTTTAGTCTCAATGAGCCTTATTTCCCCGCAGGCCCCCTTCTCATATAAAAGTCATCGTCAGAGGCCCCCTCCTATCCGCCACCTGGAGACGCGCCGGGTTGGCACTTCACTCCTCCCAGATGCTGATTGACAACATCCGGACCGGATATGGTTCCCTTTCTAATTTTCAAATCTCGAATTTTCGATTTTCAGAAAAATTTGTCCCTTCCACATAGCTGAAACACATATTTCAGACTGTAGCGCGGAAACGTATGATGCCCAATTTAAACATTTCCGGATATGGAATTTTCGTTAATTCTGTCGTCTCGGATTTTCAATTTTCAAGAAAAATTGCCCCCTCCAACCCCTTTGGAGGCGGTTTTTGGAGGGAAGGAGGTTTTGGATTTGATTTTCCTGAATATGGGACCATTTCTCAACTCTCCCCTTTCAAATGAAACAAAAATCGTCTAGATCGGAGTACGTTTACTATGCGAGACGCGCGGACAGCCATAAAAAACAATCTTACAACCGAATTGTATACCTTCTCCTATTTTTGAAGTCGGTCAAAAACTCCGATCTCTTCCAATATGAATAAATTTCAGTGGATACTGTATAGATAAATAAATATAAAATATGCCACTTATTTTCGACCGAAGAACCTAAACAGAGGAGGCATTGTGGTTTGCTGGTACGGCGGAATTAAAGATGGGACAATATCCGGAGACATTTAAATTGAATATTTTTTCAAAAGAGTTTCGGTTTACGAGATACACCATTGGTAAACTTCAAATATGTGTATTTCCACCGTGATGTTTTTAGATCTCTAAATAGTAACAAGTACAAGCAAATAATCATGGGTAATAGGATAAGTACTTACTATCTTCTTTGGTATTAGTGAACATTTAACAATTTTCATGACTAATGCTACACTGTGTGAAATAAATATTTAAAAAAATTAGACCGACTTTATTAGTTGGTGCAATGAAAAATACAAAATAATATTATGTAATTCTATTGGCCCTGGTACTTGTGAAGTTGGTGCTAAAAGCCTTCTATCTAACTACAATTGCACTAAATTACCAGCACCAACAGAATTAAAATTATTTTGTATTTTTCAGTGCACCAAATAATAACGTCGGTCCAATTTTTTTTAGAAAATATTTTTATAATAAATGTTAACAGTAATTACATTTTGTTTGGACTGAGCGATATTTTAAAAGGGGTCAGCATTTTTGTATGTCCACTATAATGAACGGGCCTGGATTCAAACTCTATCAATCAACAGACTAACAGATAATTTATTTGGTGAAACAGACAGATGAATTAGCTTAGCCTAGTTCCTTTGAGTATCTTCTCTTAACTTGGATATATTATCTATGTATCTTTTCAAAATATCATTATAGCTATAAATGCAATATATAATTGTCTAACATAAAAGTGGGTTTTTATCATAAAGTACCCATTAACAATGCAAAATTTTATACTTAGTACCTGCTTACTTGGATATCCTTCTAAGGCATTGCTGCCAGCATTGCTGTCATTAGATTCATATTTAAAATTTTGTTCTATTGATAACCATTGTAACACGGCCATGTAAATAGCGAAATAAATCTAACAACAAAAATAACTCACGATATGAAAAATTCTTCTTTCTGAGATTCTATATTCTAATTATAAGGGGATAAACAGTAGCATAACTTGCAAAATATAAAGCCGCATAGAATAGACTTTTTAATGTTCAAAACATTTTCATCTCTTGGTTCAAACAAAAGCCATTGACTGTACTTTATCCTTATAATAACGATCATTACAAGAGACAATACATAATGTGCTGACATGCATCAAAACACATTACATTAGATCAACTGAGTCACTCACACATACAAGAGAACCAGTATTGATCAACCCAAAATAACAAACGGACACTCTTGTGCAATAATAATATGTAGTTATAATATAATCCACAGAGCTTTATCGATAATTTCGAAGAAACACTTAAAGATTGCACCATTGTGGCCTTGTTTCTGTATATGAAATGTAATAACCGTGTAATGTCTTTATTGTGTGGTCCAGTTTTTAATCTTCTCAACTAGTGGTTTCCCAGAAATTTTTCAAGCCTTGCCCATTTGACCATTTTAATTTGTTAAACCAAGTGTACTTTTTGGGGCAACATCTAATGAAGACGGCTTTAGATTTTTAAGTTATTTATATCACAATTTTTAGTGGTCGTAGTTAATAAGTCACAAAAAAGTAGTTTTCTTAATAATTCATCAAGAATGAATATTTGATAAGTTATGTTTTTAGCCGATACTCTAGAACTTAAAAAAAGAAATAAAATGATTTTTAATGAAAAATAATAGGTACCCCCAACGGGCATTCGATCCATGGATCCTGCGTCCAAGCTAACTTGCGGCCAGAAATCATGATTATACAAAGAAAGGGTCGTTAAATCATAAATCAATGCATTAATCCGAAAACCTGGTTTGAATATGACTTTTTGTGAAATAAGGATTGCTTGTTGCATGTTCATAAAAAGTAGCCTCATCTCCAAAAAGTACATAATCAAAGAAAGATCCCTCATCACAGATTTTCTGCAGAACCCATTCACAAAAAGCAAATCTACGTCGATAATCATCCCCATTCAACTCCTGAATTAGCTGAATGCGGTAAGGATGTATCTTATGTTTGTGAAGGATTTTGACTAAACAGGATTGAATAATTTCGTGTTGACGTGTTCACGACTGCTGATGTGAGGATACAGCCAGCAAGTACGTCAAATTCCTTCCTTTCTGTTGCAGCAGTTATGATTTTTTCGTTTTTTTTTAATACGACTGACCCAGTAGGATTGTAACTATCCATCAATAGTGCAAAAACTTTCTTATGTGGATGTCGTCGTTCGAGATATCGTTGTCAATATATTCTTGATGCAAGTAGACCATTTTTAGAACATTCTCCCCACGCCCAACACCATATCTATTTGTTCTTCTATAGAAAAAATCATTTTGAAGGCTATTGCAAACACGAGATTTACTAAAAGATTCACACATAATTTTATTCATATTATTCTAAAAAATAATGATAATAATACGAAGTAATCTGACAAATAAATCAATATTTCATCTCATTTTTGCACAGTTTGCGTAAAATTGCTTACTCTTGCTAGAGCATAACATTAATTTCATTGTATCAGTTATTCAGTTTGAATAATATTGTCGTGAATCTTTACTGAAAATGGATGTTGTTTTTCTTATAGTTTTTTCAGTAGGCAACACACTTTTAAGGTATTCCTAAAATTGGAAGAAAAACTAATATATATCCAAGACTATTAATTTCAGCTATAGGGAATATTAAAAAAAAAATAAAACTGCATGACTACACTTTTTGTTTATGATGTTCTATTAAAAAAGTTGAGAATATAATGAATTTGAGTTTCGCAATATTTTAAAAATAATTGACTACTACAACTAAACAAAAGTGAAAATAATCGACACATATGCAAAAAAATTAGATAATATTTTCATTTAAGTAAAATCGATCATATTTTTTGAACCTCTCAATATAACCCAGTATAAGATTATATTAGTGTAATCGTGAAGAAGAGTAGATTTCGAATTTTATATAAAATATGAGTGTCCTATTTAAAAGAAAAACATAAGAATGATCTGTCACCATGTTGTAGGACATCCTGTACACTTCTCATTAATTTCAAAATATGGAAATTGAGAGTATCTCAATTTTTTTTTTTGTTTATTCCTTCAATAACGGAGTTATCGTCAGTGGGCCCACTAAAAACTCACCCTGTATAAGAAATAAGAAGATTCCAGTTTTATAAAAATGATTGTCCTTAGCATTCGAATAAATAAGCTTGATTACCTTAGCCCTGAAAATTTGAATATGGCACCATCTTTCAGCCATATCAACAATAAAAATCGGTGCACGTTTACTATGAGAAACGAGGTTACATCGATAAAAAGAAAGTAACGTAGGTAGGTACTATCGAATTGTATTATTTTGTTAAGTCAGTCAAAAATGTGCTATCTCAAACTGTGTCCACTCCATTCAATTCTCTCAAACTGTTGAGAGACGTTTTAGGAAAACGCCGTATCATCATTACATTGACATGTAAATCCCGAGAATCCCTTTTGTGTATCATCGCGCCTAGCCCATAACAATAATCATTAGCTTCAATTATTGCGGTTTGGCTTACCTTGTGAATAGAGGAATTCGAAAGGAATATCTGTGGGCACTGCCTTCTACCTATACCTACTTGCCTGCCATCGAGATGATTTTGCAAATATGATTTATAATATTAATATTATACTTTGGTGTTGTACTAGGAAATTGTCCACATAAACATTGCACATAATCGATTGTGCTGTGGTGACTTGCTAAATTATTTAATGCTCGCTCGACGATATGTCTTGGTTTTTCTAACAAAAAATGAAGATGGTAATATACAGGGTATTTGATAGTATGAAAATTTTGGAAGCATTAGAGAAATGTTGATTTCAAAAATTTTAAGGATTTTCTAATATACATTTCAATAAATCAAATAAAATTATACAGGGTCTATGATAAGGTCACTACAGAAGTTTTTCTAGAAATACTTTTGATAAATTAATGCCTAAATTTCACCCAAAAAAATATTATATTTTCAGCTGTCGAAAAAACTAGTTCGGAAATTTTCTAGCTCCATATCAACGTCGTTCTTGTATTGAAATTGATAATATAGATAGATAGACGTTTATTTAACCACATTTTGTAAATTAAATTGTAGCAGGTCTTAAATATGTAAAAAAATAACATTGACAAAATAGCAAAATAAAATGTTTACAGAATGATAGGTTATATTAGAGCTCACTGCTTTATTAATTAATAGACTAAATACTCTTCACTCGAGTAAAAAACATAAATTGTTTTTTTTTTGTTTGAATTTATTGAAAGAAATAATCTTGACACAATCAGGGAGGATGTTGTATAACTGGAAATGGGGAGAGCTTTTCACAGATTTGATTATCAAGCTATAACCTGGGTTTTCCAATCAACACTGCTGAACGAGTTTCGTAGCTATGGTTTGCTGAATTTAATTTGAAGTTATCTTAATTTTTATCTATATGTTATAAAGGAAAAAATATATTAAAATAAGGTAAATCTTTAATTATTCAAAATTGGCGTACATTGTTCCCGGAAGCATTACTATAATGATCTTTCCTGGATAATAAATATAGTTGGATATGTTGTTATTTTGTCCACCAAAATTATTGGTTTCCGAGATGTGACCCTGAAAAAAACAAATGTAGGTACCTAAGGAAAATATTGATCTCCGCGCTACGAAATGGCAAGGATGTCGACGAAGTAGATTTCTTTGTTGTTAAGTTTTTCGCTATCTTTAGTTCATTGGTGGTGCTCATAGATGGCCCTCAATTCTTATCAATATAATCAGCTGTATTAAAATCATTAATCATTGAAGAAGGCGTGATTACCGATTGAGATGGAAGATCTCGACTCATGTGTTGAATTGAACTGATCGTTTTGATATAGAAACATGCTAATTAAACATTTTCTTTCTCAGTAAGCCCTTATGATCACACAATTGTTTATGGTACCAAGCCTCTAGAATGAGTTTGTTACAAATAACAGTCTGGTCACTGTCTTCTGACAAGGCAGAATAGTCCAAACTTCAAGAACACTTTCCACATTCACCCGATATATTTCTTTTTAATCCATCCGTCATTCAATAATTTAGGTATGCGCAAAACTGGAAAATCAAAGACCGATAGTAACGAAGTTTCAATGATAACAGAAAATGGTGATAGACGATGTTACTTCATTCAAGAAGAAAATATCTTTTATAATTTACCCCCTTCATGAAACTGAAGATCAAATTCCATTTCAAATAGGTAATTCAATACTTTAGATCCAACAGATGCTTTAAACTCTAATGTGAGTCATCATATAATTCTGTTCAGAATAAAATGAATAAAAAATGATAAAAAATAGCTAACTTTGAATTAGTGTAGTACCTACCACGACCAAGGAAATATAGAAACGGAGTTTAATTAAACGGGATGACAGTTTCTTGGTGGAGAGAGGCAAAATAAAAAATTCCTCCTGTCTATGGGCTGCTCATTGGAAGTCAAACAAATAGGATGGTTGGTCTTCAAATCACTATGACATTTGATTGTCAACTGCCTTGGCACCAAGGTGTCAAACTTTTCTCTATGTTTGACACCTTTGGCACTTTTCATATGTTCAACTTCCAGTGGTATTTATAAAAAAAGTTTAATAAAATTGAAATATTGAACAGCAATGATTTTTAAGTGGGAATTTATATTCCAGTTTCTTATTAATATTTCGTGATTTACGAAATTTATAATCCCACACAAACACACACTATTTCTGTTCACAGCCAATCAAAAGTGGCTCCCGCCTTCAAATAAAGTTCCTTAACCATTAGTCCCCACAATACTAGGACGAATAACATATGCTCCATTCGAATACAAGTTTTACAAGGTTGCGCGCATGTCGTCAGTCTGTGACAAAACGGGAGAATCCAACATAAATAGCGACATACACTGGAAAATTAAATTTATATTTCACTAATTTTTGGTTCATTGTTCCCTCATTATCTATAGCATTATATCTTAAACTAATTAGGTTTCCATATATGGTAGAATGTCAGTGTACGTAAAAAAGGGGAGGATGCAGCCAAATTAATTTTATTTATTATGAACAATTTTGACCTCCTTCAATCAAGAGTATGAACGCCAATATTATCAAAAATATTTTCTTAGAACTATCTATGTATCATGCATTATTATTTCATTTTAATCTATACATATAGTAAATCTCTTGGGGGTTTTCGCAATGTTCGGGATTTCGGTTACTACTTGAGAAATAATAATTCAAATATTTGGCTGAAACTGGTCATAGGTGATTGATTATATACTTAGATACAGTTTAGGTAAGTTTTATCCTGTACCTGGAGAAGATCTATCTATCTGAATAAATTGGAAGGAATGGTACCTACTGGTTGCGACATCTGTTCCTGTATAATTAGTACAAAAGCTCATAAAACAATATGCAGCCAAGTTTAGGTTTACTTCATGAATTACTGATTAGTGAAGTTCAGACTGAAATTTACAGAATAAATTCTTACACAAGTGGCAAATAGTATGCGTTGCCTATGTCACGGACATATCATAGTACTTATTCATTAAAGCAACACGTTTGCTTGCTAGGATAATGCATAATATAAAGGATGTTCTATTTTGTTCCCTCCAAGACATTTCGACAGGCCACATATAATTATTTATTTTATTATAGGAGAATATAAAGAGCTGAAGCATTTTTACTCGAGCTTTTTCTCTACGTATCATAATTTCCTGTACTGTTTCCATACATTTCTATGAGTCTGTATAGCTTGATTCATGACGCGGAAGAAATAGAGTTTGAATCACAATACGGATTATTTAATATCTATAAAAACTTCTCATTTATGCGTTACTAACAGTGTTTTTCACTTTACTATACATAAAAGTGGGATCTACAATAACTGATATGCTGATTTCAGCACTTATAGATATCTAAGTAAAACTGTTATTCAATATACTTAATTTGATGGACTGTTGTTTATTACATTTTTGACCGACATCATTAAGAGGAGGAGACATTTACATGTCTATTTTTCTCAGGAGCTTTAATTAGTTTTACATAGTACCTAATGCCCAATGATTATTTTTGCTTCTTTCGAACGAGAACTTCCGAAAAGTGGTCCGGTATTAGTTTTTACAAATGCTTATAGGTATTCATATAGAATCTCAACTAAGCGAGAGCTAGAAGATTTTTTCTTTATAAGACAAAACAATTTGTATTATTAGTGGTCACTGAACAATTTCTACAAACTGTGGTGCATGAACTTTTCTCGAAAAAACTTAGTATTGTGAAACTACAAGCACAACAGTGTTCATATCCATTTACAGAATATTCATAAACTAGCTTTTACACGCTCGTTCCTTGTTTGTATATTTTTATAAACGGAATTTTAACAAAGACAGCTCGAAGAATGAGAAACCGCAGATCGATCAGAAGTCCTGTAAAAACTAATTAGATTTCAATGTATAGAATAGAATTAGGAACAAAAATTGGTCATCGTGGGTTATTCTTTCGGCTTTGGAGAAAATATAACTTCGATGACTTTTGTTTTGGCAGATTACACTATTCTGTTTAATATTATTTTGATCTCAAATATATTTTCACGACCTCGCTAAAAAACATCGGCTTTTTCCACATTCCAAGATATGAAAGAAATTTCCTAATAATGGTGAAAATGCATTGGGTAGCATAGAAGAACTAAGTAGACAAACAGATGCAAGATGTAGACTTTGTTTTCACTATTTTTTTAATAATAAGTTGATTTTTTAGAGAAAATGAAAAGATGTTTTTATTGTGCAAGAATATTACTGACGTTTGACACATTAGTTGATAAAACGAATCAATAGATCTGCCTTTATCGTGTAGATTAGAGCATGATGATTTATGGTTCCTTATCGCACTTAAGGTTAAAAAGTGTGATTAATGTACAAAATTAGTTAGTCTTGGATCAGTATTAAACATGACAAGCAGCGATATGCCTCCAATCGAGTTACGAATATGAAATTTCACATTTCTAGCCCATATGGGGCATGAGAAATCGCTGCGGAACCAATTGAAAACCAGCCACCAGTTGGAAAATAGCGACAGTAATAATTCTATTTAAAAAGATAATGCGAAAGAAAGTAGGTGACAAGACTCTTCTACCTATCTATAAACGAAATCGCTTCATCTCTTGCACGAGTACTAACATTGAATTAATTTTTTTTTGTATTTTCATTGTACCATTTAACAAAGTCGAACTTTTTGTGAATAGGTCATAATCAATATTCTGATAATAAAAGGATTTATTATGCTGTACCAAACAATGTTTAAAACTTTTGTATAAATTTTATTTAGCGACTTTTCAAAAGTATTTCGAATACCTATATCTACTTACAATTTAATTTCATCTCTTCTATACAAATTCGTTTCGTTAACGTGCGCAGATTTTGATAGATAAACCCATATATATATATATATGAATATTAATTGGAACTTAAAAAATCTATAATAATGAATTTATCATTTTTGGGAACTTATAGATCAAATATTTTACAAAATGTTTAAGGGTTTCCGAGATTAGATCTCTTGGAATGTGTAAGAATTTAGCCACTTTATTTCGAAATCACTAAATTTAGATACAAAAAAAATGGACACAGCATTAGTTGGTGAAATGGAAAATACAAAATTATAATAATCCTATTCTTAGGTCCTGGCAATGCAATGCGGTTGTGCTGTTATAGGTAAAGTAAAAACGATGATATTTCATGTTTTCTTAGTTTTTCTTTGGTCATTAAGATCGTTGCAAATATAGCGGTAGTAAACTTTTACTTTCCTAGTGCTATGGCTTGAAATTTTTAAATTCTTTCAAAAACGTCCGATTTAAATATTATTAAAAATGTTTTTTTAATACAAAACAAAAATTTTGCCCTTCAACCCCTCTTTGGGAGAAGCACGTATTGAATTTTAACTTAATATGGAATCATCTCTAAGCACTATTCCAATAAAAAATCATTAAAGCTGTGCACATTTCTACCTACCACCTATGCAAAACACGAGAACATACCTACATAAAAATGTAATCATACAATGTTATTTGTATGTACCTATATCCCCTTCTTTTGAAAAGTCAGTCATAAAGTAAATCATATAGACATGCACTGATACATTTAAAGTTGTTGCCAAAATTCATCTAACTATAACTGCACAACTTTAAAATTACCAAAACCAATAGGAATGATATGATTTTATATTTTTCAAGCCGATACTAGTTTTAGTAAAAAAAAACTTTCACGACAGTCTTTCTATACGCTTCAGTATGGTTTATGGCTTCTGCTTTGTTTGCGATAACGCGGTGTATAATGTCAGCAAACAAGTACGCATTACAAAATCGTACGTACATACATATTATATAGTTATACCATGGCTAGATTTCCGCTTTCACCGCACCACTAAAGGCGGGGAGCACATGCGTGTGCGCTGTGGCGGCGGCACTCTTGTCTAGCAGGAACCTCCCCCTATGTGGCCAATGGTGTACTCCTGTACCCTCTGCTTCTGCCGCAATCACCCACCCCACGAGCGCTTCCATTACTATACTCAAGACGCGGGAGTGAGATAGAGAGAGAAAGAGAGACAAAGAATCCTGCTATAAATTGTTTCTCATCTCATAGAATGACAATTTTGTTTATGTAATAACCTGCCTTCAGAATGGATCAGGTATTCAATCACACGGAATCACGTTATCACAATGTCTCTCAGGTTTATTCGATAAAGTAACGCTAGTTATATGAAGTAGCGCAGCTGTCATGACGTTGTTCACTTAAGACCATTTATTACCATCTTCTTAAATTATTAAAATTATATTTTAATGTTTTATTAACTTTTTGCCATAAGTACATACAAAGATTTCTGCCCAATTACTCTATTTTCTTATTGAAACAAATCACTTAAATATATGGGAAATATTATAGATATATTAAAGGAAATCAGCACTTTGGGTGCAGTAAAAAATATAAAATTCCTACTTTGAATGACATGAGGACAATCAATTGTACAAAAAATTGGATCGACGTCATTAATTTTTTCAGTGCATCAACTAAGAACGTCGGTCCAGTATTTTGTAAAAATATTTATTTTACACTTTTGAGTGTAATTCTACAAACAATACGGTCTTTAATTTGGTTGCGTCAGGATTTCAATTTTCGAAAGAAATTGTCCCCTCCACATAGCGAAAATACACATATTTGTAACTGTTTTGAAAAATGTTCAATTTAAACGTCTCAAATGTAAACTCATATACATATTTAAATTCATACTTCATGCAAGTAATCTAATGGTTCAATTTATCTAATCATCTTCGGACACACACAGCTTCCGTCCATCAAATTGAATTCCATTATTTCATTAGTCTATTGTTTAACAGAAACGCCTTCAACTTTCTCTACTCTGAGATCCTGATGTTACCTGTAAAGTGACAAAACAGTCTGACGAAATAATTAACTTTGTCACTGATTTCTACACCTTTAATATAGGTATCTACCTAATCCCGACACCTGCTAATAACATCTCGATAAGTAAGCCATTAGAACTCTGATAAATCGTAATTGGTTTTATGAAAATTTTAGCGATTTCAATCTACATCGACTGAAATCGGTGCCTTATACATTACATATTTTCAAACCCTGATCGAATTACGATTGAGCTATTTTGTCCAGTTGGGAAATTATCTTTAATCTAGAATTATCTGATTAATTTTTTCAATTGAACGCCATAGCAATATATTTTGAAGCTGTAGGATTGTGAGTTAATTTAATAATTGAATCTTATTAACATATTCGATATGATCAGGAACAGGATAGGACATGATCCTATCGGATGTAATTGAATATGAAAAAAAGTATATTGATTTAATAGGCAATATGAATATGTTTGGGGATTGCATAATAAAAAATAAGTATATGATTAATTGGATTAGTTCCAATTATTCTAAATAGTTTCGTTCGTTCCTTTATATAAAACTTTTTAAGGTGGTATCAGATTTGATTTGTTTATCAATAATAATCTGATTTTAATAAAACAAGGAGCACTTTATCCGCATCTTTTCGATGAGTTTACATTGAAATTGATATAATTAGTTATTTTAAATGAATGGATAAAAATTCATAATAAAAGCTACTTACGAGATTTCTAGGAAAAATTAGTAGTGAAGAAGCAAAATTCAGAAAAGACCAGTTAGCGAAATTGAAAACAAGAAAGATTTTTTCAAAACAGGATCAGAGTTGTTGCATGAGATAAGAGAGAACGAGATAAAGATATTTAAATCACATTCAAAATTCATAAACAACAGAAGGCGGAAACAGAAAAAAAAATATTTTATGCTACAAGTGTGTAAGGAGGCGAATATCTGACAATCGTGATAATGCAACTTGAGCCTATATATGTCAAATTCAGTGAAAGACGACTAGAAGCAGCTCCATGAACTTGAAACTTAATTGAGAATAATAATAATAAAAAATATGGTCCTAAACTACAAATGACGTAGATGACTGAAGTGGAATTCATTTGTTCTTTGTTTAAAAAAAAATCCTAGAAATAGATAAAAAAAATTACTCCTACATTTTTAGATATTTTTATGACATTTTCCCAGAAATATGTTAAAAATCAATTGTGGTTTTTTGTAGTCACATCATTTTGTTGTAAGTAATTTTATTAGATGTTTAAACATTAAAACAAATTTATCTACTTAAAATAAAAATAATATATATAATATAAAAAGAAATTGTTCCAGAAACTACAAATGAAACGGTTGATTGTAAGGATATTTATGTCTTACTACTTCTTGAAAAATCCTGAAAAACATAAAAAATCTCAATCCTAAATTTTTTGCTCATTTCATGACACTTTTTAAGGTCTGTAATAATTATATTTGGTAGTTATTTGTAGGGACATCTATTTTTACAATTTTTTTGAAGATTCTCAAACATTAAGACTAATTTACAGAAAATAAATTTAATATTGTTCCATAAATTTTAAACGGTGCTTCAGATTTACAGTAAAAAATCTGGTGTATCCACTCACACGACTTTCCTATCGCTTGCAGGTAAAATCCAGTGAATGAAATATTTTACACTATTACAATACTTTCCTTATAGCGACGATAATAGCGGTAGTAAAGTAAAATTCATCTGGTCAAATCGTGCTACCACTCATTTTTTTCAGCATGTCAAGACAAACAACAATGGTCATGTAAATTTTTTTCGCAAGAATCCAGAATCTGAAGAAACATGTGGAAAAGGGCTCTCAGAAGAATACTTTAGGCAAGTTTAATCAAAATCCTTAAAGCCGTTTTCGCGTTATAGTATTGAGCAAATCACGTTTTTTGGATATAGTTCAACACCCAGTGTATACAGGATTAGTGCCACCAGGAATTGATATTGGTACCTAACAAAATAAAAAAGAAAGCAACAAAATACACCGATGCGTTTCCGAGATAATGCTGTCACAGACATACAGACGGGCAGACAAACAGGCAGATCAATGGCTGAAAATATGTTGTGCTGTACTAAAGGAGTGTGCTCACTGAAAAGTAATTGTTGATTTAAATTTTCTCTATTTTCTGTATTTTCCTCGTCGTTGGAATCTCGTGGCATATTTCCTTTCTCAGGTGTCATAAAATGGTAGATGTGAAGTATCCCTACCCTGGTGCTGATAACATTTCATTTATGTAAATTTCCGAAAATTAGGCCCTCTAGGTACAACAAAATCTTTTTCTTAACGAAACTGATGAATGCTGAACGTTCCAATCAGTTCGAAATTTACTTAATCTCCTATAGAGAAATCGCAGTAAAGGAAAAATGTATCATCCAAAGATCACTTAAGTATCCCTACATTTTAAATTTATTATTATCTCACGGAAGTCAAACACATACCTACCACGTACCTCTAGCGTAACTACCAACAGTGGAATATTATTTACCTACGTACCCATATAAATGTATATTTGTGTCGACTATAATATCAAATCTATGTACAACATACATCATAGTCCCGCTGATCGGCCACCCAAGAAGTCACAATATAACTCCTCCACACAGTCATACAACAAGTTCCTTTTAACGGTAGGCAGGCACAAGATAGATGCAAATGTTCACCCATCTAGGGCCATCTTCTTGTGCATATTGTAACGCGTACATAAGGACATAAGATGTATGACGGAAGAATATTCAGCATTAAATTCCCAAGCATAATATATGCAAGCAGCAATGTTATATTATACTTGTACATACCTAAATGTTAAGGAATATTTTCAAATGATTTGTTTTTACTGAGTAAAGCTCATGGGATTTAAAATAAATGAATATTTGTACGATGGTTTATATCAGTTTATGCCAAAGGCCCCCGAAATAATATGGTTGTCGCTACGAGCTATCAGACATGAAAATTCACTGAACTGGTCCATATTTTACCTAAGCTCAAGCTCATATTAAATAAAAATGGATTCCGTATTGGGAAGTTCCGAAACGCTGGACGGCACCTAGTTTCAGACAATACGCAATTTGTTCGATTCCAAAATGGGGTAAAGAGGCGTGGGGGAGCATATCAATACTCGGCCGCGGGATGCGGTGTGCCAGTGTGGAAGGACACGGTTGGAGAGATTGAATGCTGATTTTAGCGTGAACTGTTAGCGTCACCTGAGAGTGTGCTTAGAGGACCATGACAAAAGAGGGAAAATAATGCCCCAGCTTCCATAGGAGGAATCAAGAAGCGGGTGTGGACGTCCCTGAAAATCTAGAAGGCCGACGTTCAATGCACGAAGTTTTGATGATGTTTGAGGCGATTTCAGTGCCCCATCTAATAAAGTTGGTCATAGTTTTTATGAAAAATTATTTATTTGACATTTCTGATTTTGAACAGAATTAGACTTATATACAATAATTTAAAAAGCTCCCACTTCTAAATGATCTAGCTAGCTTACCGTTGAAGTTTTTTAACCATTTCCTGTTTTCGAAATTAATGGAAGAACCAATTCTTAGCTATCGATGAAAAAAATAATCATAAAATCAGAGAACGTTTACTCGGCATGCTACGCGTACATCTATACATAATAAAGCGAACATACAGTCAAATTCAACACCTCCCCTCCGGTTTCCGTCATCAAAAAATAAACAGACCATAGGTTTTATATTGTAGGAGAAAATAGCTTCGATGACTCGTCTACCAACAACGATTATTCAACTAAAATAACTATAAAATGAATCCTCTTCATTCTTTGAGTGATAGAATCGCCAGGCGCCACTCAATTCGCATATTTTGCACGTTCAGAGCCGAAGCTGTGTAGGAAAATTTTGACTCTGGCGTGTATTTCCAATGCAATATTTACATTATCTTCGTATAGTTTCTTGTTTTCAAGAATCTAACATACCCGAAAAAATATTTGGTGAAAAATTTTACAATATTCCGATAATATTATGTGTCAATACCAACTTTGCAGGTGATAAAAACCTATCACTAATTTCTTAATAAAGCATTAGGTTTGACTATGTCTAATGATCGAATATTAACTACTTAAAAATATAAAATAACGATCGAAACAGTTTTTACACAATACTTAGACACATTCCAGTCTTGTTTCTTTTTTCACTTACCATAAGCTTATTATAAGATTTTTAGAATAAAATGAAATAATTAAAAGTACAAATGGACTAAGTATTATTGAACTTGATGATGATATTAGAACTTATTAGACTTTTTTGCATCTTATCCATGTAACAGACAACAAGGTGTTGATGTTGAGCATGTTGAGCATGGGGTTGCACAGGACTCGGTGCTGGGGCCTGTCTTGTTTGTCATTTACATTAATGATCTATGATCAAATTATAGCACCGTCAATGGCAAAAATGTATGCAGATGACGCGACCGTCATAAACAGACATGTCAGTATTAATCAATTATTTCAGAATATTTCACTAGGCGAACAATTACTGGAGAAGTGGTACAGTGCAAATAATTTAAAGCTAAATAGAGATAAGTCACAGAAGTTAATCATTTCAAATAGGATGGGCAGCTCTCAAAGGAAAGAAGGGGTTAGGTTGCTGTGAGTATTTGTGGATGGCGGACTCGACTGGTCCCAGTATACTGAGTACCTGTGTAATAAACTCGCGGGCTTAATATTTTTCATCAGGAATGTGAGGAGGATTCTTTCTCAGCAACATATATTAATGATTTAATTTGCTATGTTTTATTCGCATTTGACGTATGGTGTAACACTATGGGGAAATACTCCATCAGCGCGAAATGGGTTCCTTATGCAGAAGATGGTGATCAGGGTAGTACCTAAGTGGTGCTAAATTCGGAGATCACTGCCGTCCGATTTTCAAAAGTTATGGGGTCCTTACTCTCCCGTGTTTATATATCTATTATTCGGTTCTAGATATTCATAATAATAGAGATAGATTTCAGAAGCAGGCTGATCTGCATAATTATAACACTACAAGTGCTTCTCTCTTAACAGTGCCATGTTTTCGCCTAATAAAATCTAAGAAAATCAAAAGGATGTTAGACTGTACAATAACTTGAATGAGCATTTCAAAACATTAAATCTAAATGCGTTCAAGAGAAAAGTTGAAGATTTTCTTATTGAGAAAGCCTATTAATCAGTTGAGGAGTTCCTCAGAGGGCAATAGTTGTAACATAAGGGAAATGTTTTCTTTTGGATG
Source organism: Crioceris asparagi (assembly GCA_958507055.1). Taxonomy (NCBI): domain Eukaryota; kingdom Metazoa; phylum Arthropoda; class Insecta; order Coleoptera; family Chrysomelidae; genus Crioceris; species Crioceris asparagi. The sequence continues at coordinate 59,860,615 of OY293829.1, read as the reverse complement.
CAACTTTTTTCCCATTGTATTGTGATTGTCAAATGTAGTGTTGTTTTTTAATTCATTTTGTTCTCTAAATTATATGTTTGTGACTCACAAGAGACTTTTTAAAAAGATTTATTTAATTATGTAAATGATCTTATAACAACGAGATGATATGACAAAAAGCATCTTAAATCTATGTACAAATGTTTTTATAATATAATTATGCTGATGGATGCACGCTGGTTGTTGATCTGCGATGTCAGCGTCTTGGTAGCGGGTTGAAGGTTCGTAACTTCTATATTTTATTTTGGCGTACTATAATGCTCCTGTGTGTAAGCAATGTAGTAAATAAATATATCTATATATATATAAATATATATGTATATATATATATATATATATATATATATATATATATATATATATATATATATATATATATATATATATATATATATATATATCTAATAATGAAAATAAAGTTCATTTAAAACTATGTAAATACTAATACAATATTGATATTAGGTAAATTTCTTATAGAAATGTATTATGTAGTTTATATATATATATATATATATATATATATATATATGGGATATTACGAAATTTGTTAACACGATAGAGGGCGCAGTTTTGAAGGTATCAAGTTCAAATTTGCTACAAAAATCAATCTCTCAAATATCTCGGTCGAATTCGTTATTGGGCAATATCGGGTAAGTAGTTTCAAAAGGGTGACCGTTCAAACATTCCAAAAAAATTATCAAAAAAGAGCCGTAGTGTAAATATCATCTAGAATAATTTTAAGTTATAGATATAATTAGTACCTACAACTTTTATTCAAAGCAATTTTTCATAAAATACACAGGTAAAAAAATAAAAATTAATAAAGAAAAATAACAAATATTGATAAAACATGAACACGCAATATAAATTTTATGTAATTGTACATTTTCTGGAGATCTTAATATAGACCCCTGAAAATCAGACTAATGTTGATAATTTCATTTGAAAAATTAAAAAAAAAAATCAATAATTTAGTTATTCCTTTGTTCTAAGCTTTCCCTTCTGTCAGCAGTCCTTATGACTGCCTCTGTTTTTTTCCTAGGTCAAATCTTCACAGCCTTCATCAGTTATATTTGGGTGGTGTGTGCAGAGTATATGTTGTGGTACAAGAGTTGATTGTGACGCAATAAACGCCACCATCTAACTTAACACATCTTGACTTTTGTTTACCGTCTCAACATCATTTCATTCTCCAGCATAAATTGTGCACATATATCTTGATAGTTTAATGCTTTTTGACATCGTGATGCGGGATTCTAAGGTGCCAATGCCTCTTTTTTCAAGTCTGTGATTGATGCCAGAACCATAAAGAGATAATGCCATTAAAATCTGATAAGGAATTTTTTATTGTAGTATAATATTATGTTAAAAGTAAGCTATTATTGTTGTGTAGCTGCAATTCAAGGTCTGAAAAAGATTTCATGACCGGATTTATAAACAAATCAACAAATTATAAGTACCTACATCACAATATATATCAGGTTCTCCACAGCCATCATAGTCTTTTGGATACGAACCGGCATGTCTAACCCGGTGAATAGGACTAATTGAGTGAAATAGTTATGCACAAGAGATATGGATTATACTCGTAATAAGTGGTGATGTTTGTGAGTGCACTGGACCAAACTTTTAACGTCCTCGTTTGCCATATTGGAGTTGTAGATTCAGCCTGAGGCGGACCTTCAGAAAATGGATTTAAATCCTCCAAGAGAATCTGATATATTATGAACCTATCGACTGGCAGAAATATCTACCCCTTTTTCTAGCTTAATGTATAAACCTTTTGTGAAAATTTTATTACGAATCCCTATACAAATTGCTGTATATCTTCTATATGTCGGTTATATATATATATATATATATATATATATATATATATATATATATATATGTGTGTGTGTGTTTATTGTAATGACTGTTTCTCGGGGCCATTACTCGACGCCTGAGAAAATACAGCACAACAACGGCCAACCGAGGCAACAACACACCGACACACAAAGTGTTGAAATTTATTACGAGATTGGTGCAATTTTAATATATATTTGAGCACGATCGAAACTTGCAACGGTGCACACCAAGCGTGAGTGCCTTGTAAAAGCGTTTATATTATACAAAAGAAATTATTTGGTTTATGCGCGATGAATGTTGCAACCACCGACACCGTAATATTCGTAAATTATTGTGATACGGAAATATGGAGATGACAGTTATTTTGTAAAGCGCTGATATTGGTATTATAGGTTGGTTGCAGATTTGATGCAAATCGTTTCTAGGGCTGTTTCCGGGTTGACAAATATTTAGATGCGAGGTACAACAACTGTAAACTTTCAAAACCGTAATGCAGTTTCAGGGCTAACCTCGGATCACACATTACGCCTTTTTATTATTTTCCTGTCTTTTATTTACTCATATCAATGGTTGAGGAGAAACTCTTAATAAAGGATAAAACATTCGAAATATATAGAAACAAAGCCTTAGCTGAAATGGCATAGCAGTCTATCACGGACAGAGCTGGTACGGCAACGTGGCTGCGGTCAGCTATTGGAAAGGTTCATTTGGAACTCGTCAGGAGAAGAGCTTAATGCCACAATATATTCGAGTCTGATGGTAGGTCGGGGATGATATGTTGGGTGAAATAGTGGGACGTGGCACTAGTTATAGATTGATTCCCAATACAGCCAAAAAGCTGGATTCATCAGTGGCATTGGTATTGATCTCATGAGGGATGGAAACTTTTGTAATGTCGCCATCTGGTATTATTGATTCCACATTCATTTTAAATTTTGAACAATTTGTAACAAATTGCTCTGAGTAATAGTATGGATATAATAAGACAAATGCACTGGGCCCTCGTACGGCGACTTTGACTACCGGTAAGCAAGCAACTCTATCTTCTTGATCGACGCATATGATGCGCACGGAGGGACCAGACTGATTTACGCGTTCTAAATACTGGTACTTCAATGTAATGGAGCTCTATAATGTCAATACTAGCGTTTTTAGATATCTTTGATCTTTTATATTCCTTTATGTCTGCTCCTGGTGAGGGGATTTGGTAGGGCTTCTGATAATTTTTCATACTCTGGAAACTGAATAAAACATCTACAACCACATTATTATCTACAGATCACTATATTAGCTATGCTTAGAATCTTAGTAATCTCGTCTGGTCAATGTAGAAGATCACAACTGGATCGATTAGTTTTATTTTTATTTTTCAGGGACTTAGGACTCTACAAAATCATCTGAAAGCTGGAAGTCACTTTGTCTTAGTCAAGGGTTTGCCCCGACTCTGGAATTAACTCTCATGTATTTTACTCTAGGTTATTTTAAGCCTCTCCAGCTGGTTAGCATTAAGGAGATTCTAATCAAGAGCATATTTTCTCCGCTGCATTTCTCAGATATAATCTGCAAGAAACGAAGTTGAAAATAAAAGATATTTGTCTCACTTCATAATTTATGTTGCTGTTGAAAATAAGTAACAAGATAATAAATTTGTTTTTTCTTAGTTTCCAGTGAATCATTTAAAGAAACCAGGTTTATTTCTGTAAGAAAGTTATTTATTATAATAATAATTCAAATATTGTTTTCACATTTTCTAATACTGACTATTTATTTATTTAACTAAGGTTTACTAATGCAACTGAAGGCTTTTTGAAATCATTTAATTGAAATCTTTTAAATGATATCTGTGTGTAGTAAATCGTCCACATCTTATTCGTCGTACACAGTTGCCATTATTAGTCTAGACGCCACCTTCAAATGCACCATTCAGTTTTATTTGGAAAGAAACAATCTAGACTAGACGATTTTGTTAATGATAGGTTGCACTATGATTTATGTTACAAACGTTCTAAATCAGTAAAGCAAAACGAGTAGGTATAATAACTCAATCAAGATAGATATTAAAAGTAAAATCTGTCTGTACAATATATATGTATAAAATATATTGTTTATATCAAGAGAAACAAATTATCTCTATTATTATCTGAGCTATTATCCATTAAACATATGAGTATAGCATATAATCAAACGCGATTAGTGACTATTATCAAAGGATTATTATTTATAAATTATTATAATTTGGCAGCTACTGTTATTTATTAGTTTCTATTTTTTCAGAACGGATATATTATTTCGTTCAATGTTATGAGTATTTTGATTATTTGGTACATATTGAAATTAAAATAGAAATGCATTTAGGTGTCTTCAAGCTAGATTTTTATTTTTTGTTCCGAAACTATATCAAGAAAGTAGCTGATGCTGAGTAACGTTAAATCTTTGTATAGGGAAAGTCATAAATTAAAAGTTTATTTTATATAAAAGAGTAATTTTCTAAATAAAAAATATGATTTCAAAACGATATCGACTCATAATTATATTAATTCTATTGGTGGTGGTAATTTTGAATATGGTGCCTAAAGTCTATCTACTTACCTATAACTTCAAAATTACCAGTACCAATAAAATTAATATTATTTTGTATTTTTCAAAATATCGGTTTTATTTCTTGTAAAAGATACGTACCTCCCATTTTTGAGTGTTACATTAGTTATCAAATTTGCTGAACTTTCACTTATATTCAGCGATTGTAGGTACTATATGTATAGCGCAACAATCTTGTAAATTTAATTCGAAAACCGTTGAAGGTACCAGTCCAGTATAAACGTTCCAGGAAATCGTCACCCATTTTTCGGGTAACTTTTTTGGAAGAAGCAGTTAGTTTCCACTAGGTCTCAAAACTTTTTTCAAAGTGAACTATTTTTTAAATATTTTTAATATTTTTTGTCATTAGTGGGAAACGTAATCTTCAAAATGACGTTCCAATCAATAATTTTGATAGAATATTATGGGGAATATGCCGAACCCACAAGAAATCACCTTTGAGAAATAAAATGATAATAGCTGACCCGTGCGAAGCATTCGCATTCTAACCTACTTAAATCCCACTTAATTAAAGTACACGCCTTATATTTAGTATCGTATATTTTTCCGGTGTAGCGGTTAAGGAAAGCTTTAAAATGATGCCTCATTCTTGAAATTTGGTGAAGTATTAAGGAAGTTATGGCGTAACGACAAAAAAAGGCCTTGAGAAATAATATATATAATATTTGATATATCATTACATTAGGGAAGTACTTAACTAGCAATGAAAAAGTAAGGAGTTTACCATTAGATTTAATGACTTCGGTTAAAAGGCATTCAGTTTCAGAAAAAAATAGGTAAGTTAAGACCATTACTCTGCAGTCTTCTATTAAATTCAGAAAGAATCATCAAAATCGATGGATGTATCTACCTTTATTTTCTATTCAGAAGAGATTCCATATTCTACAATCTACAACTCCATTCATAATCAGGTATTAACGAAACAATCTTTTATATGAAGAGCACTGAATTTAACGTTTCTTGAAAATATTTTCTTCAATGTTTTACAACATTTTCGCAAATACTATGCAAAACACGCAAACAAATAGAGAAAATAATCATACAATCTATTTGTACAGCTTGTCCTTTATATGAAGTTATTGGAAAATTATCAGTTGATATCTCTGCTCTAGATTTAATTAACTTCAACCATATGAACTTATTCCTCGAAGCAAGAAGCAGGAGATGATACTCGTCAAAATATCATACGAAATTCCATATTCGAGAGATGTGTCCTTAAGCAGGTCAGTGTGCGCAACATGCCACTCACGCTCTGCCTACTTCGCAGCAGAGAGAACATACAATAAAGAGAGTGTCAGATTCCATGTAAATAGTTGAGATCTTGTGGAGCCAGCGCCACCGACTTGGTCCCACATAAACTAAAAAAATGGCGCGAGATTTTGAATATCAACTCTACCATTCCACTCGCAAAAATGTATATTTTAATGCTCTAATGAATGGGGATATGAAATGAAACTAATAAAACCTTTGCAATAATTTATTAAAAAATATATATGAATATTGCAATTCTATATAAATAAAATCAAAGGCAGAAGCATCGTGTATACAACAATAAATTCATTATGTTTCAAAATTCTACTCTTTTGTAGGAAATAAATTTATTAACAATGTAAAAGAAAATATTCCTTGATAATTTAATAGTAAATGGGGATCGCAGTATATAAAGATACAAATGGAGCTCTACTTGACCAATAAATTAAGTTTTTGAAGTTACCAATTGACTAAAATAATAGTCATTCATTAAATTAATTAGATAACTTTATTATTCACCGGGGTTCTGCCCCTAATATATCAAAACAAATGAATAATAATTCCGAATATATAAAAAACCAGCTATTAAATAAAAGAGGAAATATATATATATATATATATATATATATATATATATATATATATATATATATATATATATATATAATAAAATAGATTTTTGTTGGGGATGCAGTCATTTAATAAATAAAATTCTTTGGATTATGCCAAGCTTTCGAGAATGTTTATTCTCTTCGTCGGGGCAAACTAAAAATCGTTACAAATTTTTTTTAACTACATAATAGATTATTAATTAAAGTACTTACATTCGTGAATTTATATAAAATTAACCACAAACAGGAAAGATTTCATAGTCAGCAATCAGAAATGTCATTAGTTATTTATAAATGTCATGGTAACAGCATATCTAGAGTTGAAAGTGTCTAGATTCAAGTTTTCTTAGAAAAAATCCAAATAGGAGTTATCTTTGTGATTGTAGCTCTTTTTTAACAAGTCACACATTAAACTTAAAAATATTGAGGCAGATATAAGTTTAGTAAAAAGAAAAAGTTATTATTCAATTATATATAAAAAAATATATTCATAACAGACTTAGAAACACATAATATAAATAAATATATACCCGTACACAGACTAGACTATCTGAATTCGTAGGTATTGCAGTATAAATTCAAGTTTATTATGTCAATAATATTATTTACTATTTTGTTAGGCATTCAGATTATTTATTAATTATATATAATCATATTCTCTCACAATACTACATACATAACTTTAAAATGAATAATGGAAAGCGTCAATTACATAAAAAAAAAAAACAAGTCAATCTCTCTCACAAATTAAACTGAGAAATTTATTAAAATAAGATATATCTAATAGAGAAATATTAACATATATCATCTTTATCGTATTCTCTCACAATACGATAAATACACAATATAAAATATCCTGAAAAGCATTCATTCATTCAATGAAGCTAATAATAATGATAAGCTGATTTCTCTCACAAATCAACATGTAAGAATATTTTAAACATTTTCCATGTTATTTAATACATTTTAAATAGTGTTATCAAAAAAAGCAAATGTTTTTTTACTTTAATTAATAATCTATTATGTAGTTAAAAAAAATTTGTAACGATTTTTAGTTTGCCCCGACAAAGAGAATAAACATTCTCGAAAGCTTGGCATAATCCAAAGAATTTTATTTATTAAATGACTGCATCCCCAACAAAAATCTATTTTATTAAATAATAAACCAGTCAAGAATTCAGAATCAAACAATATATATATATATATATATATATATATATATATATATATATATATATATATATATATATATATATATATATATAATGGAGATGCTCTACACCTTTGTGCTTTTATTTAGTTGGACACAACCACCACTAGAAGCGGATCACGTGATTTCAAGCTTGTTAGCTTTCATCAGCGCCACATAAGTGGAAGCTGTATCCAACTAAACAAAAGCAACTGGAAGATAGTCGGAATTTTCCAGACCCGATCTACCAGTGGGACACACTTCGCGCCACCTAGGTATGGAGAGCCTAATTACGTTTAACGTAAGGATATATGTAATTGAAGATTTCTATATTTCATAAATGAAAGAGTATATAATATATAATAATGGAGATGCTCTATACCTTTGTGCTTTTATTTAGTTGGACACAACCACCACTAGAAGCGGATCACGTGATTTCAAGCTTGTTAGCTTTCATTAGCGCCACATAAGTGGAAGCTGTATCCAACTAAACAAAAGCAACTGGAAGATAGTCGGAATTTACCAGACCCGATCTACCAGTGGGACACACTTCGCGCCACCTAGGTATGGAGAGCATCTCCATTATTATATATTATATATATACTCTTTCATTTATGAAATATAGAAATCTTCAATTACATATATCCTTACGTTAAACGTAATTAGGCTCTCGATACCAAGGTGGCGCGAAGTGTGTCCCACTGGTAGATCGGGTCTGGTAAATTCCGACTATCTTCCAGTTGCTTTTGTTTAGTTGGATACAGCTTCCACTTATGTGGCGCTGATGAAAGCTAACAAGCTTGAAATCACGTGATCCGCTTCTAGTGGTGGTTGTGTCCAACTAAATAAAAGCACAAAGGTGTAGAGCATCTCCATTATTATGTATTATATACTCTTTCATTTATGAAATATAGAAATCTTCAATTATATATATATATATATATATAAATAAAAAGATGTTCTTGGGGATGCAGTCATATATTCAATAAAATTCTTTGACTGAAGCCGAGCTTTCGAGAATGTTTATTCTCTTCTTCAGGGCAAAAATCGTGAATTTATAATAAATTAACCAAAAACAGGAAAGATTTCATATTCATCAATTACAAATGTCATTATTTATTGATGAATATGAAATCTTTCCTGTTTTTGGTTAATTTATTATAAATTCACGATTTTTGCCCTGAAGAAGAGAATAAACATTCTCGAAAGCTCGGCTTCAGTCAAAGAATTTTATTGAATATATGACTGCATCCCCAAGAACATCTTTTTATTTATTATAAATCCAGTCAAGAATACAAAATCAATATATATATATATATATATATATATATATATATATATATCTTAACGATGAGGGTAATTGGGAAGGGCAGCATAAATAAAAGAAGACTCTTTTAACTCAATCCGAGCTTTCGGAACTGCTCAGTTCCATTTTCAAGGATACTGAAAACATTTATTTTAAACAATACTTATAACATATTCTTTAGATGTATATAACACTTACGTTAGGTGAGGTTGGTTGTTTTCAAAGATGTTAAAAATTGTGAGACATTAATATGGAATAAGGGGCAGTTGTATATAAAAAAAAAATATGAAAGTATATGGTTCCTGTTGTAGAATAAAAAGACAGTGACATTGGAGTAAAAAAATGTTTTTCTTAAAATTAATAAAATTGGAATAAAATATATATAGACAGATAGAGAGGACTGATAAATTATTAACAATAACAAAAACAAAAATGAACTCGACACTTCTAGACATATGACTTTTGACGGAGGACATTTGGTTTGCATAAAATTTATATTCCCTAGCTATTTGGATAAACGAACAACTTTTCTATGTATTGCTCAAAGAACACTTATGTTGGAAAATTGACCTTCCGATGTAAGTAAATATGAGTATATGGCACTCAAGTGCTTGACATCAGTTTTTTTGTTAATTGTTTCTGTATGTTGGTAAATATATACCATCTCCAAAAACTTTCTTTTGATTTGATTTTTCTCCTTTGCTAATATTTTAACAGAATCATAATCCATTTTATGATTTAAATCGTGTACATGGTGTGCTAAGGTACATCTATCTGGGTATAGTCTGCTGTCACTTTTATGAGAACTTATCCTATCTTTAACGGGTCTTGATGTTTCTCCGATATAGCTTTTCTCGCAATTCTGACAAGGAATACAATAAACTACGTCAGAAAGGGATAAGATAGGAGTTTTATCTTTCAATCGTGAGAAAGTTGTGTTTATGGTTAACACTGTTTTATTTGCAATGTTTATTCTGCTGAAAGGTCTAAATATCTTCGCAAGCTTAGACGTGATTTCTCTAATGTAGGGTAGACTACAATAGAAGATGGGCCCTTCATTCACTGTTTGATTGTTTTCTTGGTTTTCTGCGGATGTATACTGTATAAAATTTGTTTTAATAGTTTTGGAGGGTAGGCATTGTCTACAAAAAAATTAAACAATATTTTTAAGTTTTTTTCATGTAGTGTTTGATCAGATATGTTGAGTACTCTATTTTTCATTTGTTTGATTAAGTTTAATTTTATTTGATGTTTATGATAGGACCAATAATTGATTAACTTTTCAGATGCCATGTGTTTCCTATACCAATCAATGATAATGCTATTGTCCTCTTTTCTAACAAATTTGGTATCAAGAAAAGGAACTTTGTCCTCAAACAAAAATATGGATGTTTCTCATTGCATCGAGACCTCCTCAGGAAAACAAAATCTTTCTTGAAAAGCAATCCTCAGTTGATATTAACCAATTCGGACAAAGGCAATGTTACAGTGATAATGGAAAAACAACTTTACATACAATTGACGTTTAATATATTAGAAAATAACACTTCATACGTCTCCCTAGACAAAGACCCAACCACTAACATACAGACAAAATGTAACACATTAGTCAAAGCCCTCAGAACATCCAATCAAATAGATGAGACCCAAAAAAAAGAAACTTATGTCCTACAGCGGTGTATGTCCCAAATTATATACACTACCCAAAATACACAAACCGACTTTATCGATGCGTCCAATAGTTTCATCAATTGGTGCTCCTACACAACTTCTCTCTGCATTTCTGACAGATATTCTCACCAAAGCGTATGAAACAAATAATGAATATTAGATCAAAAAAACATTTCAACAAACTACAACTTCCTCCAAATTATGTTCTAGCTAGTTTAGATGTGGTTTCTCTTTTCAATAATATTAGCCTTAAATCATGCCTGTGGGCAATAGAAAATAGATGGGATTCCATTGCTATTTTTTGCAACATCAAAAAGGAATCATTCCTTGAACTGATCACCTTTCTATTTAACAGTACTTATTTTTCATTTGGTGGAGAATATTTTAAACAAACTTTTGGTACTCCCATGGGAGCCAAAATATCGCCTATCCTCGCCAATTATGTTATGGACGACTTACTGGATATTGTTGTACCAGTGCTACCATTCAATTTATTTTTCATAAAAAAATATGTGGATGATATTATTTTATCACAATCAGAAAATGCAGTTGGGGAAACACTAGAAATTTTCAACAGTTACAATCCAGACATACAATTCACGGTTGAGTATGAAGATCAAAACCAATCTGTCCCTTTTCTTGATACCAAATTTGTTAGAAAAGAGGACAATAGCATTATCATTGATTGGTATAGGAAGCCCATGGCATCTGGAAAGTTCATCAATTATTGGTCCTATCATAAATATCAAATAAAATTAAACTTAATCAAACAAATGAAAAATAGAGTACTCAACATATCTGATCAAACACTACATGAAAAAAACTTAAAAATATTGTTAAATTGTTTGTAGACAATGCCTACCCTCCAAAACTATTAAAACAAATTTTATATAGTACAACATCCGCAGAAAACCAAGAAAACAATCAAACAGTGAATGAAGGGCCCATCTTCTATTGTAGTCTACCCTACATTAGAGAAATCACGTCTAAGCTTGCGAAGATATTTAGACCTTTCAGCAGAATAAAAATTGCAAATAAAACAGTGTTAACCATAAACACAACTTTCTCACGATTGAAAGATAAAACTCCTATCTTATCCCTTTCTGACGTAGTTTATTGTATTCCTTGTCAGAATTGCGAGAAAAGCTATATCGGAGAAACATCAAGACCCGTTAAAGATAGGATAAGTTCTCATAAAAGTGACAGCAGACTATACCCAGATAGATGTACCTTAGCACACCATGTACACAATTTAAATCATAAAATGGATTATGATTCTGTAAAAATATTAGCAAAGGAGAAAAATCAAATCAAAAGAAAGTTTTTGGAGATGGTATATATTTACCAACATACAGAAACAATTAACAAAAAAACTGATGTCAAGCACTTGAGTGCCATATACTCATATTTACTTACATCGGAAGGTCAATTTTCCAACATAAGTGTTCTTTGAGCAATACATAGAAAAGTTGTTCGTTTATCCAAATAGCTAGGAATATAAATTTTATGCAAACCAAATGTCCTCCGTCAAAAGTCATATGTCTAGAAGTGTCGAGTTCATTTTTGTTTTTGTTATTGTTAATAATTTATCAGTCCTCTCTATCTGTCTATATATATATTTATATATACATCTAAAGAATATGTTCTAAGTATTGTTTAAAATAAATGTTTTCAGTATCCTTGAAAATGGAACTGAGCAGTTCCGAAAGCTCGGATTGAGTTAAAAGAGTCTTCTTTTATTTATGCTGCCCTTCCCAATTACCCTCATCGTTAAGATTCACAACATTCAGCAATTATAATTTTCTCACTTATATATATATATATATATATATATATATATATATATATATATATATATATATATATATATATATATATATATATACTACTTTGTATCCTGTTTTTAGCCTTGAAAAAGAAAATAAACATTTTCGAAAGCTCGGTGAGCAAACAGAGTCTTCTCAATTAAGCCCCATTTATCGACAGATTTCCCAGTCTTTATTCTAAGTATATATATATATATATATATATATATATATATATATATATAAAAACTTAAATAAAACGAAGAAGATAAAAACAATCTTAAGTACATTAAAAAAATAGCTTGATATATAACAATACAAACATTAAATAACAGGAAACAGAAATAAAATTCTTGATTATATAAAAATAAATATTAACTCTGAACTTATAACAACACCAAACATTTAGGTCCTCGTTTGATAGAGCTAAGGCAAGTACTTTATTTTGTGAAGACTATAATGGCCTTTTTGCTGCAATGTTATTAAACGAGGACCTATATACATCATCATATTACTTTATAATTATAAATTATATAGATACATTTGAGAGATCATTAAAAAACAAATTAATTTTCCAAAGTGAACCACCGAATAGATCTCTTTTTAGAACTACTAAAGTTTTCTTTTTAAGATGATTTAGGTATGTATAGCAAGTACCTGCTTCGTGTGAAGTTTATCAGGTGTAGAATTTGTCGAGTTATCTCCATTTATACTCCTACTGGTCTTCAACATGAAGTTTCACAAACTTAAATCCTTTTCAAAGTGTACTCTTAAGTCCATGGCCCACAATCCTAAACCATTACTGCTCCTGTCGATATCATTATCAGGAAAACAGAAAAATATTTATTTTATAATCTTTATCATAGAATGGATCTCAGAAAGATGTAACTGCGTAACCATGATTAAATTTACCTAGTCTACAAGACTAGAGAAAATCATGAAGAAATTATATCATGAACAATTTTCCAGAGCAAGTGTGACTTACCTTTATGTATATTTAAGATAAATTTATTGCATTATAGCAAATTCACGGCTTCTTGTCTTCACTAGCGCCAGGGAACACTACCTCCAATCTAGCACTAAATTTTGAATTTTGAATATTAATTATTAAATTAGGTCAAATAAATAAGTCAATGACCTCTGGCTTGTCGTGCGCTTTATATTTGGTTATGTTTGTTGATATTTGATTGTTATATGTGTAGCTATTTGACAGAACGGCACAGGACATACGTCTCATAGTTTTCTCCTAAAGACGTAACGTCAAATGACAAGAAAAGAAGTAGTTTCAATGTCTTAGCTTAATCATGCATGAGCGTCGGTGGCGCTCCGACTTTGTCTCACAGTAACTAGATTGATGTCGCCAACTTTTTCTATCTATCGGACACTCTCTTTATTGTATGTTCTCTCTGCTTCGCAGACAGCAGAATATTATCAGCAGGGAACGCGTACTGCCTTAATGTTTGATTTCAGTCTACTCACTCCGAACTACCAAAATGTCTCTAAGGACATACATTTCATCCATATCAGGTTTCTTGAAAGGCGGACCTCAGCATGCTACCTTAATGCTGATTAGTTAGAGGCAAGTGATGTCATCCATTTAGCAGCGATCCTTGTACCTCCCGAATTATTTCAGAAAATTTTCATGAAAGGAAAAATTCCTCAACCTAGCTGAGCTTCAATTTTGTAAGTCGAGAGCCTTATCAACTACCACGTGACCACCGAAGGCAGTGAGATAAAATTAGCCGACTTAAATTAAGCAATAACAAATGTGGTTAATGTGAATGAGCTGTGTCTGTCACTTTGTATAAATACCTACACTTTATTTTGCAAGGCAACGAAAACCAAGAAAAAAGAGTAGGTTTATTTCCTCTAGTATGGCTTTTCTAAAAGGTTATGTCACAAGACAAGGTGGTTAGAAAATCATGTTATACTGTAGGTCCTCTTGTCTGTGGTAATACTTTCAATTCTGACAATTCGTTAGCTCACGGAACTCTAAGAGGAACATTTTATGTTCTCACACTTTTTATTAATCTGGAGAGCATTTCTATTATCAGTGCTTCAGTACAAGTTTGGAAATACAGGAATATAAAAACGCAGCTGTTTAGAAAAGACGCAAAAGAGTAAACAGTGTCATTGACCGCTAGCACTATTCTGTGTGGAAGAGCTTTCATGACGAAATTGAGTTTTGCTTGTAATTATTCTTTCAACAACAACACACCACAAATTGTCACCTCAGTCACTCATTCCCCTCATGCTGCAGGGTAATTCAAAATAATCCCCTTGCTTGTTCAGTTGAAATGAATTTAAGTTTTCAGTCACACAACAACTGTTGTCAGCATGTTCCTTGGTGGTTGCGTTTTACAATGAAATCGGTACAACTAACCACAATGACAGCCATATAATCAATTATACAAGGTGCGTGTGTATTTTGTATTATGAACGTACTATTCAATGGATTTTGTTTATGTTGTCAGTCACTTTTTGTGGTCTTTCACTTGTCTATCGTTCGTCCTTTTCCAGCCACAAACCAGCCAGCTGTATAGATGATTAATATGAAATGATATGTGGTGTACAATCGCCATGAATATTTATTTGTTTTGTTGTGTAATAGTTGAGAGAAGAAGTCATTAACAAATCTATCTTTACAAGAGTTTATGTTTAAAAGCTACGTTGTAGATGTACGCCTAAAATACCATAATTAATCATTGATTAGATTGTTTGTATGGCATGTTGAAAAAGTTTATCTTTAAATGTCCTATCTATCATCGCCTATTTCCTGGAAACTATAAATAACGCAAGCAATATCTTTATTATTATGCAAACGAACACTTCAGTTTACAGTGTTATTCATAAAAATCACTCCAAATATGTTTCAAATGCTCATTACTTACCATGTTCATAAGCCTACTGAAACTTTCTCTGTTCATAAACTCAATAGAGCTGCCATAACTATAAATATTTTTTACAAAAAATTGGGCCGACGTTATTAGTTGGTGCACTGAAAAGTATAAAATAATATTAATTCTATTGGTGCTGTTACTTTTGAAGTTGTGCAGTTGCAGGTAGATTGATAACTTTTGGCACCAACTTCACAAGTACCAGCACCAATAGAATTAATATTATTTTATATGTTTCAGTGCACCAACTAATAAGGACGGTCCAATTTTTTGTAAAAAATATTTATTTCACACTTTTAAGTGTAACATTAGTCACGAAAATCGTTGTAGTTCACTAATACTTATGAAGATAGTACTTATCCTATTACCCACGTATATTCCTTGCTTGTAGTTGTTATTATTGAGATCTCAGAACATCGCTGCGGAAACAAAATCGGAGTACGATTACTATATAAAAGGCGCGCAAAGAACAAAAAAAACAGACTGTCGAATTGTATACCTCCTCCGTTTGAACAAAAATAACAATGTTTTTTTGTTTTCTTTTAAATAAGGCTGTTTGCTCGTTTTGCTTAGTAAACGTGCTCAGATTTGGATGATTTTTGATTCATTTGAAAGAAGAGTGATGACAAACTGTCCCATATTTAGAACTAACTCAAATCTAAAATCTCGTTCCTTCCAAAAAACGCCCCAGAAGTGGAGGATTGGTATTTTTTCTCGAAAATCGAATATCTGGGATGGCAGAATTAAAGATGAGATGGATCCGGAAACGTTTAAATTGAAGATTTTTCAAAAGAGCAGCAATCGTAACTACTGAAATATCTGTATATTCGCTATGTGGAGGGGGATTTTTTTTCGAAAATTTGAAAATATGAGACAACTAAATCAAAATAGAAAAAAATTGTAGCAACCATTAAATTGGAAATTTTTCAAAAGAACTTACGGTTTTTTAGTTACAGCAGTGGTAAAGCCTAAAATAAGTGTATTTCTGCCACGATTTTTTGAGATTTCTAAACTCGCGCTACTCACTAATCTATATTCCAATAATTTGCTGCCATAAAAAATACACTAACATACGTAGCCTAGTAATAAAAATATTGTTTACGTTTCAGAGGGACATGAGTCCAAAAAACATATTTTCAGTCATCGGTCTCTTTGTGTCAAGATTATATCGAGAACGGATGTACCGACTTTGTTTCTCTCTTTTTGTTTTGTAGGCTCGCTGATGACACAGTTCGGGCATCTTGCACGACTGGTTGCTAGCTGAAAAACATGCTTTGCTCAAGACTGTAGCGCTGAAAAGGCTCTAATGATTTTGATGTAACTTGTATGGAACATTCTGCTATAAGCCGTGTAAATTTTCATCACATTTCTACGTTTCAGAGGTTCCTGAGTCCAAAAACATATTTTCTGCCATTGGTCTGTCTCTCTTTGCCACGATTATCTCGAGAACGGATGAACCGATTTTGATGCTTTCTTTTTTGATTTGTAATTTTTGTTCTGCTCGCAGAGGTTGCTAGGCCAATAGCTGAAAAACTTGTTTCACTCAAGACTGTGACGCGAGAACGTATCTAACGATTTTCATGAAACTTGTCTAAAACATTCTGCTTAAAGCTTATACTGTATATCTCTAAGAAAAAAGCAAAAAAAAATCTGGGTCTGCGTCGGACCAGACGGTGGAAGTTATACTTATTTGGCTATTCGCACACACCCAGTCACACACACAGACAGGATATATAAATTAAATATAAGACATTTTTCTCTGTTAAGTATTCAATATATTTCCCTTCAATATATTATTATAAATGGCTTCATTATTATACAATAAGCCTATATATTATTATCATTATCAGTAATTTTTTCTCAATCTTGTAATCACATAAATACAGATAGGCAGCTGAAAATCAATCACATAGGAGGTATTACCCTTACGTATTTTTGTAACAAATTTGGGGTCGAGCGGTTAAGTATTTTCCGAGATATCGTGTTGGCAAAGACACAGACAGAGAAATTTAATATATAGTTTAATTATTAATTTTTTTTCTAAAAGCCAGAAAGTACAAAAAGTATACGAAAACGTATAATCGACGATTTTTGACACTTTTAGAGTGAAGCGGTTTCTCGACCAACGCACCATCCCAACGAGCTCAAAGAAGTATAACTTAGAAAGGTTATGATCAGATGAACAGTAATTCTTTTAACTCTTTGCCCATATTAAATGGTTAAATGATTCCTCGTACGTCAAAATTGAATTGTTGTTTGTTTTGAAACATAAAATGAATAAGCGATGAAATTAGTTTGAGAGCGTAAAAAGGTTTTGAGCTTTAGTTCTTCTTCTATAGATATTTGAGCATATTGTTTCAAAGCACCCTACCCTTATTTCTCTTCCAGTGTAATACAATTTGTTTTTTAGTTAACAGAGTATGGATGAAATAATTTGAGGAACTATTTTTATTTTATTGACTGAGATTCCAAAAGAAGAATGATCCTTTTTTCATTTGACATAACATCTTATCACTGAGAGATGATGGCATAATAAAATGTTCAAAGATTCATAATACTCTAAAAACTTTCTTTGTTAGATCTTGTAAAACATATCATTTCTTAAAACATTAGTACTTTCAAATTTCTCGATGACGGTTTCGTAGGGCTGTGAGCATGCCAAAACTGTATTTCTCTTATTTCAGACACAATTGCTAAGAATTCAATTTATTATTATAATAGAGTTGTTTATCAATATAAAAGCCATAAATAAGAAGAAACTGCCTTCCCATAAATAAATGTGTTTCTGAAATAAGAGCACTTTTACACAAGAGCTATCCACTAATTTCGTCATTATCAAGTATAGTATAGTATTCTATTAAAATGTTCAAGAAGAATAGGTTCTATTCTGACTACCCTGTTATATTTTTTTTCATTGTCTCTAATACATAATAACAACATTACAAAAAACATTTTGTTTCTTGTAGGAAATAGATTTATTAAAGAAATAATAATTTAGTACTTGTATACTCATATTTTTTCTTAGATTCGCGCTTTCATGCGTGATAGATTTATTGACCGACGAACCACACGTTCACTTGCTAGAACGAGAGAGAAAATATAAGACGACAAAATTAAAGAAGAGACCATTTTCGGCAACGTTTAAATTGTACATTTTTCAATGAAATCATATATGTATCAACATTTCAAATGTACTTTTTACAAAAAATGTAGATACGGTTTACTCGTTACAGCAGTGGGAAATTCTGAAATAGGTATGTATGTGTATTTCCGCGATGATTTGAAATCCCTTAATAAGTATAAGCAACGTTACACTCCCACAAGTGGGAAAAAGTTATTTATTATAGGAATAAAGTAGGTATAAGATTTTAGCTCAAGGTTGTGTTGTCGACCGTCGCGTCACAGTTTCTATCTTCAACAACAACCGAGATACCTGGCTATCTCAACCAAAATGGGGTGCACTGTACAATTAGACCTGGATTGCTAAGGAAACCTTTGAAGTAATCAAATATCTGTCAGTTTAATTCTGTGATTTGATTTAAAAATTGCGAACTCAGTGGTTGTTTGTTTGTAAAAATGCCTGATTTCCAGTTTTCTCTGACTTCACCGAAGTTACTAGAGGCAGCAAAAATAACGTGCCAGTCCCATGTATGGTTTTAATAATTCCCTCATTTCATCAGCAATATCCAGAAAGAAAAAAAAAGCTTTTTCTTTCTCATTTTTGGCAGCGCGTAACTTTTCAGTGGAAGGTCTAAGAGCTTTTGTTTAGTTTATATGAAAGTCATGAAAGACCCCCTTTAATTTTCAATAAGGATTCACCCTCTAAAAACTTTCGCACTTATTTGGAAACACCCTGTATATTGGAAGGAAAGAAGAGGAAAGAAGTCAAAGATGTCGCACCTAAGCAAATTTCGGTTTATTTACGGGTGAAAACAAATTGACCTATACTGATTATCAGAATGCCGTAAGTACCTAATATATATTTTTCTATAATCATTTACAGGACATGTTTCTATATTCAATATAATGTACTATATCTTGGGCGACTTTTAAAGGAACTTTATTTTGCGTCATCTTTTCTTTCCCTGAAAATAAGAAGACACACTGTGGTGGTGGTTGACGCATTTATTATGATTTGAATGTGCAAAATTCTAGTATCTAAATACATCAGCAAAAATCACAAATGTAATTCTCGGAAATTGTAGCTCCTCTGCAATCCTTATGGACTCACTTTACACAGCTTGAACATCGAAACCATGTTTCAGTTTTTCTGCAGAAGTCTCCACTCTACTCATGCCATCACAGAGCCCATCTTCACTAAAATTGCTTTCGTCGGTCTCGCCATCCTTCATGATTTTTTTTCTTGATTGCAGTTTTCACTTTAGTAGTTCCCGCATTTTTTCTACTGTTTTGATCCCGGAAAGCCAACAAATACTTATTTTGCTATCTTTTTCTTGGCCTCTTGCAACTTTATATTTTTTCTCTTTGTTTATTATTGTCTTTTTACTTCTTCTTCTTTCAAAGGAGTATTTGATGGTATATCAGTTTTTGTCCAAAAAAAATTCCTTCCTTGGGAAAAGGAACAGAAGGGATAAGGGAAATCGAAGTATGCGGAAATTTGTTTCGTGAATCTTGTTCTGTGGGAGTTCTGAGACTTGGAGGTATCTGTTTGCTAGTTGATGGTGGAGGTGAATCGGATTCAATTCTCAAAGATTGTGTTGACGTAGCCTCCTCATCTATAGGTTGTGATGCAAGCGAGATATCTCTTTCTAGAACAAGAACGGTTCATATTATCAGCAGGAGAAAAGTCATCCTCTGTGAACTCATCACTGTTCATTGGAAAAATCCCACACGTCTGGAATCCAGAAACAGCCTTTTTGACCGACGAACCCCGAACGGAGGAGGTATACAATTCGACTGTATGCTCTTTTTGGTTTGTGCGCGGGTATATAGTAAACGTAGTCCGATTTTGATGATTTTTGATTCATTTGAAAGAGGAGACTTGAGAAATGGTCCCATATTCGTGAAAACTCAAATCCAAATCTTCTTCCCCCGAAAACCGCCACAAAAGAGGGTGGAGGGGGCAAATTTTCTTGAAAATTGAAAATTCGCTATGTGGAGTAGGCAATTTCTTTCGAAAACTAAAAATCTCTGGGTACCACATATAATGAACATTTTTACAAATATATATAATAATATAAATAATAAAACCCTAAGTGATTGAATAACTGATTGTAAATATTCCCAGAGGCCCGAATAATAAAAATAACTCGTGTTTCACACTCAACTGCCTCATACATTCTAAACAACAATATAGATCACCGATCGAGCTTTGGAGTAATTGTAGTTCCTCAATTAGGGCGTTTTGAGTATAAAATTGACTTTTCCAAAGTAGTAGCTGGAATATTTCATTCATTTTAAACACTGCGTAATCCTCGACGATCTTCCCCTACTCCTATATACCTACACAATCCACCGAAAAGCATTTTCAAGCTTAGTTCCGAAAATGATATGACATACACTGTTAACTTCAGTCCACCTATAGAATAATATAGACATTTATCAAATAGAATAGGAATGCCATGTAAAAAATAGAAAAATATTCAAAAAGAAACAGAAGATACATCGGCACATCGGGGTGGTCTGTTCTTTCTTATTAGAAAATAGTTGAGCGGATGTTGTCACTGTCATTTAGTATTGAAAAGGAAGGAACTCCTATAATATTTTTACTTTCTTGTTATATCCCTCTGATTTCTATCACCATAATGTATAGCCACATATTTATTTCGTGAGTTATAGTTCAGCTAATTATTTTGGCAACTAGACTTTCGTCTTCTATTCAATTCTATCGGCAAGCGAAGGAAACATATTTACACTTCCTCCATAATATAAAGCCTGATTTACCTATAATCTCCTTTACCACTTTTACTTGCAAGACATCAGCAAAGATTAAGGTGTTTCTAATCGTTGCCATCGGTATTCCAGTCAGGGCGACGCGAAGAAAAATTGGTTAGATTAATTTGCAGAACTCATTTGCAAATTATGATCGTTAATAAAAATCTTAGATAAATCGGCTGTATCGATATTTCAATATTTTACATAATCGTTCGACCGACCACGTTACCATGACATTGTATTTAATGAGTACCTACTCACTTGTTTTCATTATCTTTAATTAAGGAATATACCTTCCTCTGGTAATTGGCTAGAGATAGATGACGCTCTAGTTGCTGGGTGGCTGACGCTAGAGAATATACCTAACAAAAATTATCTGCTACGATGACTGATGATCACTTTATAAGGAACACGTAGCTTCAACCATTAATTACAACCCAATGAAAATGCAATTTGATATGCACATCATTGCACATCAGTTTTTGCACTGATTCAGTTTCTTTACCTTTTCATTAGTTGCCAATTTATCAAAAAGTGTAGGTATGTATTTCCATCAACTATGCATAATTTTATAAATCAATTAATTTGGTGTGACTTCTAACACTTGTTCATTTTATATTTCAAGTGATAAAAATCTGATCCGCTATCTTTTTTGTAGAGAAATGACGTTCGATTTAAATTCTTATTTTCATTCCAAAATAAACTATAGCTTTTCTGCTTTATCTTGACGAAAGTTTGATTTTGCGTTACCAGAGTAAGCTTTGTTACTTTTAGTATTTTCTAGCTTAAAATATTTAGTAGCCGCAAAATCCTAAAATATTGCTTATAATACAGATTCCAGGTCATTTGATGATCTGTGTCAATCGTGGTGCAAAGGCATAGCATTCAAGGTTTGACATGTAAGACTACTACGTAGGGCTACCTCTCGGATACGATCGAACGCTAAAAGGGGGTGGATTAACTAATTTAATAAACTTTTAATCAAAACGAAGCTCCATATATCAAAAGTAAATAAGCTGTGCTCTGACTGACGATATCCGTACTCGCAATCAAACGCGGTAGTATGCTTGGAGAGAAAAACTCCAGCAAGATGATGGCGAAAAACCCCCATTCACGATTTTAATAGTCTTATATCTAATATTGTCTTATAAATTTGACCAAGAATGAATGAACAGTTCGACCAATATAACTAGGCAGATAGATAGATAGATAGATAGATAGATAGATGCCTAAACTAGCAAGCGAGGAATAGAAAATAACGAGAGAAACAAATGCCAAGTTATTCTGGTGAAGTTATAAAGAAGCCATGCAGTGACCAGCTCATGAAAAGCAATAAAAAAACAACAATAAGTAGTTGTGCCTAGTGAGAGTGAAGTATCCCATACACCTAATACTATTCAGAACTTTTACAAAACTAAAGGTTCTTTGTAACTGAGAGCAATTGTAGGCTCCACAAATATATAGGTACTAGAGATTGTCATTGCTCTTGGAAAAAGTATGGCAATCAAGGCAAAGAAGATCATAGAGATTCGGAATAAAATGGGTTGTGCTCACAAAAGGTACACGGACCAGTTGATACTTGCAATATTAATCACACTGAAGCGATAAATAATCAAGTACCTATCTACCTAGACAACTGTAGAATCGACGTAGAATCTCTCCATGGATTTCGTACGCCCAAATAACTCTCAGTATTGAAAGGACAAATAAGGGGTGGATGTTTAATTGGCCAGAAAATAAATTTTCTGGTTTCATTGTGTGCGAGAAATTATTTCCTGTTATAAATGGAACAAATAGTTTCTCTTTTAAAAATAGAATGGTACTATATCGCTGTATTCAGTTATTACAGACTAAAAAAATACTTAAACCCTTGAAGACAATTCAGTAACTTAGTCTTAATGTTGTCACAATGCTCTAGCAGCCACACAATATCTCCAAAATACATTTTTGATAGATAGATAGAGACCGCACAATGAAACGAATTTAAGAGTGTATGTGAATACTTGTAAAAAAATATTTGGACTAATTTAATGAGGCAAATAAGCAATTTGAAGAAAATCTAAAAAAATATAATTACTATCGAATGCGTGGAAAGACTTTTGACAACCTCAAAGAATCGTTTGATCCATTATCTTCCTAAATTTTAAATTTTCTTTATATTCAATGTGTAATGAATTTTCCTGAGATACATGATGTCTGTGAAAGAATCATTTGTGAAGACGAGCCAATAGATTGAAACAATAAAGAGTTAGAATGTATATTGTTCGTTTGAACAATTTTACAGTTATACAGGTAGTCCCAGAAGTATTGGGAGATATTCGTACTTTCAAGTTTCGCCCTGAAGAAGGATTTTCCTTGATAGTTCCGGAATAGTGGAATCAATTTTAATGAAACTTAGCAATTGCCCAGTACATAAGTACCTACTGATAATATGAAATTATAGCTGCCATATTTCAATTTCATCTTTGAAGCCGTGGCGGACCACCCCTAACAATGAATGCGCGTAAAGATTGATACTAGTTCCTCTTTTTGATTTCAAAGTTATTATTCCAGTTCACCAACTAATTTGTCACAAAAAAGGTACTCTTCATTCACATAAAAAATGAGTAATTTCAAAAAAACACGTATCACAAATTACAGGTAATAGAGAAAATGTATACACTATCTCATTTCATGTTCTCTGTCAGCATTGTTAAAACGAACACATCTTCGTAAACGACTTAACTTAATTTAGCGTGTAATTAGCTTTTAACTTGATCGCGTTCAATTTCATTGGTGAAATAGAACCTAAGGTAACCCTGCTGAACTCGAAATAACACTGATTATTTCGGAACTATCAAGAGAAATCCTTTTTCTGGGCGTAACTTGAAAACAAGAATAATTCTGAAAGAAAGGGTCCTAAGAGAAACATATTTTTGTTTAAACTAACCGCCATTCAAATATCTCCCAATACTTCTGAAAGTTATCACCCCAGTTTTGATCATTACTATCTGAATATGTCTAGTATGGCATCGCTTGTCTTGTTAAATAGTATTTTTTCTTGTGTATAGATCTATGGGTGTTGAAAATTGAATGAAAATATGACACGGCCGAATTAAAGAAGAGAACATATGTTCCAATATTTAAATTAGAATTTAAAAAAAAATATATTTTCGAGGTACAACAGTGGTAAAGTCTGAAATATATGTATTTCCGGGATGTTTTGAAATCTGTGAATAAGCATGTGAAATTTTGAAAAAGTTGTTTTTACAAAAAAACGTTATTAATTGGTGCACTGAAAAATACAAAATAATATTGATTCTATTGGTGCTGATACTTTTGAAGTTGGTGCCAAAAATCTTCTATCTAACTACAACTGCACAATTTCAAAATTAACAGTAGCAACATAATTACTATTATTCTGTATTTTTCAGTGCACCAACAAATGAAGTCTGTCCAATGTTTTGTAAAAAATATGTATGTTGCATACACAGTAAATTTCGCCATCTCACTAAATACGAGGTTAAATAATTGATCGTGTCAACAGCAGTGTCTGATTACCAATCGCCTAGTAATCAGTAAAATATTGTTTCTTCTTCAATTTCCATTCCCTCTAATATGTGTAATTGTCGAATAAAATTATATGTTTCAATCTTTTGACAAACTAGTTTGAAATACGTACTCAAATGACAATGTACTACAAAAAAATCTGATATCTTGAAACCTTTAGAAAATTAGGATGAATTTGTACTTTGAAAAAGTGTATAATTATCCGATCTCTCTTAGTAAGGAGATGCTATTCTATTCAACTGTATGTCTTATTTCTTTTAATTGTGCAGATAAGTAATTATACACAGATATTCCAATCGACAATTCTCTCAAAAAGTTGTCAAGCGTGTGTTGAAATCGCGTGGAAAAGGTTCCGAATACATATATAACTTGGCTTTAGTTTCCCTGTATAATATGCAGGGTGGGAAACCAAATACATGCAATTCTTTTCAACTGGTTCGATAAAGAGTCTCCATATACACTATCTTAAATTATTTAGAGCTCTACAGGACGTTCCCCAAAAAGGATACATAACAATGTTATAATTTTTTAAATTGAAAATCTTATATTCCATTTTGTTTTCGGATTTAAGAGAGAAGAGAAAATAAGAACAACGCTCAACGATATAAAGAGCTCGATAGAACTATCACCAAAAAGATAAATGAGGCTAAAGAGAAATGGTTAATTGGAAAATGTCAAGAGATGGAGCAACTAGAACAGAGACATGACAGCTTCAACATGCATAAAAAGGTCAAAGAGTTTACATATACCTACAAAAAACGACAGTTTGGAAAGTTAGTAGACGAAAACAACAAACTTATTGTAGACAGGAAAGATCAGTTAGATATATGGGAAACTTACATCAAAAACTTGTTCACCGACTATCGCCATGTAACAAACACTCTTGACTTGGAAGGGCCAAAGATATTGAAAAGCGAGGTAATAAGAGCCCTAGAACAAACAAAGGAAGGAAAAGCAATAGGATGCGATGAAGTACCAGTCGAATTTTTGAAAGTTATCGATGAGAACAATGAACACCATGTTTAGATCTCTTTAATAAAATTTACGATACGGGTCAAATTCCATCGGACTGGTTAAAGTCTACGTTTATAACAATCTCCAAAAAGTGCAGTGAATATCGCCTTATAAGCTTAATGAGTCACACGCTAAAGGTGTTCTTGAGAATTATTCATGCTAGAATAAGAACAAAGTTCGGATTTAGATATGGGTTTGGAACAAGAGAGTCCCTCTTCGCGATGCAGGTCTTGGTCCATAAATGTGTTGATCAACAAAAAGATATCTATGCATGCTTTATCGACTATGAAAAAGCATTTGACACCGTCAAACACGACAAACTTATAGAAATATTACAACTCTCAGGAATTGATACCAAGGACATGACGGGCCAGGACATTGCAATCACTAAGGGAGTCAGACAGGGTTGCATCCTTTCACTACTGTTGTTCAATTCATACTAGAAATCTTTCGAGAGGCACTGGGAGAATACAACAAAGGCATCACAATTAATGGGGTGCAAATCAGTAAACTCCGTTATACTGATAATACTGTCTTGCTGGCGGATAATATCGAAGACTAACAGATGACGCTCAATAGAATAACTACAATAAGCAACCATTTCGGACTTAAGATCAACAGAAAGAAAACCAAATTTATGGTGATTAGTAAGGGGCCATCTTATCTCTTCTTTTTTCTTTTCTGGTGAGATTGAAGATCATATCCAGTAGCCTTTAAAAACTTGAAGGGCTTCTGAATTCTTCAACAATTCCACAAATGCATAATACCTAGATAATTTTTTCGAAAAAAAAAGACGCTCCGACTTCATTTGACGATGTATACAAAGAGTTTTATCGCCACGTACATCTTCTTCTATTTCATTAACTATGATTTATTTATGTTTCCGACTCTAACGATGGTTGATATGACTTTTTTAGGATATGTATGATTTTTTTATATTCTACATCATACGTTCTATACATTGATCTGACCAAGGCACATCATGGTGGGGCCAATAGACAATGAAATATTTCAAGAAATGTAACCATTTTATGAAATGCTCGGTGGCTTCATAATATTAGTAATTTTACGATCGGGCAAGGACATATATATGCTTATTTCCCTATGTTTGTATTTGACTGCAAATCCACTGTCGGCAAACGACTCCTTTCTCATTTAGATCCCTGACTTATTGGCGAATAGTTGAGAGCTCAGCCGTATATGGGCGGTCGTTATATACTGGGAAGATGCAAACACTCTAATCACCATGATTGTATCGTGATTTACTAATTTTATGTGCGTGTGTATTTATATATATGTATACATAAGTATATGCGATGAATACTTGGGCTCAGCGGGAAACTACTTTGAGATGTCGTTTCATTCAGAGAGCATTGACTAAGATAAAGAATGTATGAATTTTTGATGAGATGTACCTATTCATTCTTGAAATTATTAAAATCTCGTTTTAAAGTAGCACAGCAAGTAGATTGAAAACTCTTCAATCACGCTAAAATAAAACCTTTTTGAAATTAGAATATACCCATAAGCCTCCAAAACGCTGGTGCGAAAGCTGGACATCAGCTACCCAAGCAGGCAGATGACAGACATGACAGGACCTCTTCTTATTTCAAAAGGAAAATAGAATATATCCTAAAAATATGATACTTGGTTTAAACCTATATTTCGCAAACTAAACAGTTGAAGCCTATATAACATAAGCTCTTATGCAACATTCCCTTTATAGAAATTGACCTAGATTTCGGAATCCATTCCTAGCAAGCCCATATGGCTTATTGGGAAACTGATTTTACGAAGCTCATAAACTCGGTTCAAAACATTTGCTTTTGACGACCAGCGAACCTCTGTATGTTATTAAAGAGAAATCAATCCAGCGCCAACTTCATCGCATAATACTTTGAATAATCTAGAATTTATCAGCTTACATTTTAATCGTTACCATATTACGTAAGAACTTTTCGCGTCTCAGATTTATCAGAATTTGATTAAATTGTATGAACAAAAAATTTAAATAGATTTGGTTTCAATGATCCAATTATGGATATTCATTACCCGCTTATCACCTCTTCAGGCTGTGCCTCCGCGGGGGTAAATACCACGATACTAGGAACCATGAACACGACAAACGTTGATCTATTTCAAACTCCTACGTATACCGATTTTCAAGGCCATCGGTGACAAGTTGTAAAAGTTGAGGCGCTGTCACGCCAGCTAGCTGGTAGTAAAAATAAATAACACGTGAATTTCACTTATTATGCCGAAGAAAACTGTTTTTAGTATAAATTATAGTATATATAATTGTCACAGCAGAAAAATAAGCTCAGTACAATCCATTTTCAATGTTTCCCCAATAAAGTATCAGGATTTGTCTATACTAAGAACAATTTTCGAGTGGTCGAGAAGAAGGTTAGCTTAGGAAACAGTTTTATTAATGTAAATAACTCATTTACATTATGTTCCTTAAAGTATAGTTTTAATATTCAATATCTACTGTGTATTATGGATATAAAGTTATTAGTAATTCCCTTGCTCTGTTCAGAAAATTCGCGAAACATCTCATATGGAGTCACTATACTACTGCTTAGCTGAACACTTTTTTTACTAAAACTGCTTTCTCAGACCATAATACTTGCTATTTTAAGGAAATATGATGAACATCTTGTATTGTATATCTTTAGATTTTGCTGTACTTTTTTGACCGAGGAAGAACGGAGGAGGTATACAATTAGACTTTCTTTTTGGTTCGTGCGCGCCTTTTATATAGTAAATGAGCCCCGATTTTGATGATTTTTGATTCATTTGAGAGAGGAGGCTTGAGAAATGTCCCATATTCATAAAAACGTAAATACAAAATCTCCTTACCTCCGAAAACCGCCCAAAGGGGGTAGAGGGGACAAATTTTCTCGAAAATCTGAGCTAGTATAATTAAAGATACGCAAATATCCGGAAACGTTTAAATTGAACATTTTAATTTTTTCAAAAGAGTTACGGTTTTCGAGATAGAGGCATGTTATATGCTCAAATATATGTATTTTTGCTATGTGGAGAGGGCGATTTCTTTCGAAAATTGAAAATCTGTTGATACTACATGAAAGACATAACTATATGTAGCAACATTTATAAAGATGTTGGTGCCAAAAGTTATCACTCTAACTGCAACTGCACAACTTCAAAAGTAACAGCACCAATAGAATTAATATGATTTTATAAGTACTTTTCAGTGCATCAACTAATAACGTCGGTGCAATTTATTGTAAAACATATTTATTATGTACATTGATTCCCTCAGCTTTAAAATATCTCTTATCTCTGCATTTTCTAGTGAAAGCCGCTAGCTAATCATTATTGTTTCAAATTATCAACTGAAACGCTTTCCAGTATAACTATGAAAGAATCCATAGAACTTGTATATTCTTGATTTAAAACGAAAAATAAAATCACACTTGTTTTCAAACTGGTCGTTTATTATCATTTGTGATCGTTTGTGAAGTTATATCTCAAAAAATAAAATGATAATTTTAATTAAATGTTTAATTTAAAATTGCTTCTACTTCGTTGATACATCTGCTATCTGGCGAAGCATCCAAATATAGAAATAAATAAGGTACATAAACATAAAAACACTTCTTGTATCTCCGCTTCCATGATACCAGCAGCTATATCTGCAAGATAAGCAAAATTTAATTATTTCGCTATGTAATTTTAATGAATGATTGTGCCTACTTATTTTACATTAATGAATCCTTATATTATAAAAACAAACGACTATTTTTATTCCAAAACACAATAATTGTCCTCAAACATACAACTCACACTAACCTAACCTCATAAAGATTACATAGAATCAGCTGTTCTTTTCAACAAACATTACCTGGCGCCCTCCGACGTGGGGATTCGCCAATATTCTCAACGCTTAGCTAGGTCAGCCAATTTTTGTGGCGATCGGTTAAATGATGTAGACGTTTGTGGTCTAATGCGCCCTCTCATAGTGAGCTATAACAAAGTAGATAGCTTAGAAACTTTCTCCAAAATATATAACATATGTGTGAAAAAGTTTATCTATCTAACGGTGTGGGAGAACTCTGATCACAAATATACCCATGAAATATACCAACATCAATTTTGATATATATATCTAGATTATATAATAAACTCTATGAACCAAGATATTTTATATATTTTATGTTAAATGTAAGAATAGCACTGTGCTAAATTTCGCCCATTAATAAAGAAATTATTATTATTCTTATTATTATATATTAATTTCTAAAGTAATGACTCTAATCTCTAAAGTAATACCTATTAAAGAGAATATTTATTTGATACACCGTATTTTTTCCGTCGGCATTTAGAAGTTTATATGCTTTAGTTTTAGTTCCTATACGGGTCTGTTCTGTATGTTTTAAAGTCAAATTTAGCGTTCGTAAAATTATAATATTTAAAGGCTCACTTCAAAGTAAATAAATAAATCACACATTGTTTATTTTATGTTTTGTGGTACAGCACCAGTGTAGAGGTAATGAATCTCATTACCTCTGCCAGACTTGTGATTTATCCTTTAGAGGAAAGATAAAAATAGGCTAGTTAAATTATGCGTTGGTCTCAGTCAAGAACATTTTCAATAAATGGAAAAAAAATCTTGATCTGTTTTATGTTCTGTAATCTACTGTTCGTTTCTTAAAGATGTTAGGAGTTGACATAGCCATGAAAACTGGGTACCGTGAGGTCGCAGGACACCTAACTTGGTCAAGGACTTTTTCAATCCATAAAAATTAAGAAATTCAGGGGGTATCTACAATCGACATTAGTAATGACTTAACCCTTATGGTTAATGCAGTGGTAAGATATGCCTTAAAAACCCGTCCCTGATTCAAGCAGAACAAAGTGAGCAGAATCCAAGATAAATATTTGATGCTCTTAACGCACATTAGGTGCTAATTAAGTGCTGTATTTCGAAATTAATTGCTCTTATATTTTTTTGAAAATGACTGCTTTGGTATCTTTAGCACAGCAACCTTTAAAAAACAACTTGCAAACTTCTTTTTTAGTGATTGTAAAGCTTATTAAGTGCTATTATTATTATGCAATTCCGAAATCAAGAGCTCTTATATTTTTTTTGTAAAATGGCAGCTTTGCTACTAGAAATCACCTTTTTGAGAAAATCTTTTTTAGATCTGAAGCTAGCAAATCAGCCATTTTCCAAAAAACTATAAGAGCAAATAATATCGGAACACATCACTTCATTAGCTCTACAAGCACTTAAAAAGAAGTTCTCAGAAAGTTGTTTTCAAGCCACTTTTCAAAAAACTATAAGAGCAAATAGTATTGTAATATAGCATTTAATTACAAGCATCAAAAAAAGATGTTCTCAAGAAAGTTGATTTCTAGAAGCAAAGTATCCATTTTCCAAAATCTATAAGACCAATTAATTTCGGTATACAGCACTTGAGTAGCACATACTTAGCCCAGAAGCACCAGAAAAAAGTTCTCAAAAAGTTGATTCTTAAAAGCTCTAAGCAGCTATTTTCCAAAAAACTATAAGAGCAAATAATTTCGGAATACAGCACTTATTTAGCACCAAATTGTCGCTGCAAGCACCAAATATGTATTTTGGATTCTGCTCACCTTGCTCTGCTAGCTTTAGGGACGTCTTAAGAACTCTTGATCTTGAACAGACCGGTGGTTCGTATTACACCTTATACACCTGTATAGTTTGAATACCCATCGAGTGGGGTTTCGTCACGATTCCTGACATCTGCCATTTTACGCATGTCGTAAATAATTTAAATTGATCTTTAATTCCTAACCCCAAAACACTGACATATTTGGAAAGGGGCTCAATCACTTTCAAAAAGAAATATTTGACATTAAACATCAAAGGGAACAAGAACAAACGTCAAAATAACAATCAGCCGATCTGATCGAAGACATATGTTTATGACGTTAAAAATTTATTTCACCTAGTTTACAAACGAAAAAAAGAAATAGACAAGGTATGACGAAACCCCATTCGATGGGTATTCTAACTATAAGTCCCCTTATCAGTAGCAACACTGGCACTTATTGATTGGGAGGCCCGTTCAGTGGTTCAAGCCCTCCAACGCCTCGAATCGAAGTGATTCTGTTTTTTTTTCATATCATATCATATCATTTCATATCGTATAAGTATGACACAAGAGCATGAGGGTGGTTTTATTTTTATTTTGCATAGGATTGCGGAGTCAGAGTCTGACCCAATTCCATTTTGACATCCATATTAATATTTTTGTTTTTAATGTATTTGATGGACCTTTTGTTTCAAGTTTAAGAATTTTATTGATTATTTAACTACTCTTAGGTTTATCATAGCTTAATTATTTGGTAGGCTCTGCTTTTATTGTGTTGGTACTTAACTAATGTGTAATTTTCAGATGGGTTCATATGATGGCGAGCGAGAAGGATGGAATCATCTTATGCTAGAATGCTGTGCCAATGACGAGGAAGGAGATATTTTCGATGCTGTAAACGCATTATTAATTGCCTTAAATCTAGAATATGGACTCACAGTCAAGGGCAGTAACAAGTCTTACAAAGAGGATACTGAGAACAGGATAAATTAAAACCTTGAAAGCGATAACGGGATATACTGTACAATGAATGGCAGGCAAAGAGTTACAGATATAGGGAGAAATCCAAACTGATGTTATAGATAGATAGATAGATAGCTTTATTTAGTCACGTTACAATTACAATTGTTTGTGATAGGACAGAAATTTAATAAAATAATGACTCCTAGAAAGATAAAATTAGAATTAGAAATTAAAAGTAAGATGTTCATAATTCCAAAGTACACAACTTAAAAACGTGCAGAAGTTATCATAATATAAATAAAAATATACCTAAGATATAAAAAATAGTACAATACAATTCAAGAATACAAAAATCTTTTTACACTAATACTATAGGATGTTTTCGATTGGACATTCTTTGAAAAATTGTTAAATGGACCAATCTTCATGCACCTCACTGTAGCAGGAAGGATAATATATAAAGTATACCTAATTAAGGGAATTTTTCTTACTTGTACTAAGTGAAAACCTTTGAGGTCTGATTATATTATGAATTGCGGGTGTTATAGCACTGGATGTCTGATTGTAGGCAGAGGGAATGCTTTTGACTATGAATTTCAATGAGTGAGTTGCATGTAAGTTGATGGTAGTGTCATTTTGCCTAGCTTTATAAAGAGGAGACGGCAATGTTCATGAGAACCGACTTTGGATAATATTCTTATATCCTTTTTTGAAGTCTGAAGATTCTTATGGCATCAGTGGAGCATTCCCATAAAACAATGCCATATGAGATAACTGAGTGAAACAGAGAAATATATGTTATTTTTTGGTTTTCAAGATTTCTTACACAGTTTAGTTGCCTAAGTAAAAAAGCACACTATTTTTTTCTGGATACAATCAATTTTATTGCACCAGGAAAGTTTATTATCGAGTGTAATTCCAAGAAAATATGCGTGAGATATATGTTGAGCTACTGTGTTTTTTTGAATATTTAAAGAAAATTTATTTGATGGAAACCAGGTTTTTGCTTTCCTTAAAAGATTTTCTTGAATGATAATTAAAAATTTGTAGAAGCTATGGCGATTTATCAAGTTCGTGTCATCAGAAATAAGAGTACAAGTTTAGCTAGATGAAACAAAACCACATAGATCATTAATATATACTATGAATAGAAACGGTCTCAAAACCGAGGCTTGGGGTACGCCGTGCTTAAACGTTATAATTTCAGTCTATATTATTTGAACAAACGTATTGGCCTCTGTTTTCCAGGTACAATTTAACAAGTGAGAGAGGTAGTAAGAATTTTTCAATCAGAATAAAGTGAGAGGCACAGTCGAGGGCCTTTGTGAGATCACATAGAGTGACAGATGTGTGATCACCCTTTTCCAAGCCCTCGATTATATCGCTCGTTAGTTTTTGAATTCCCTGTATAGAGTTTCTGTTTGAAAGAAAACTAAATTGATCTTCGTTCAAGTAAAACTCGTTTTTGACCGTCTAGTTTTTCAATTATTTTAGAAAATATTGAGACTACTGATTGGTCTATAATTGTCTGGTGCAGATAGGTATATCTCCTTTTTTATATACAAGAATAACTTTTAATAGTTTGAGTATACTTGGAAATTGGCCAGTATGGAATATAAGTTTTATTAAGCGAGTTAATGGACTAAGATATCAGAAGATTTTTGAAGTTACACTTATTTGGGCTTGTTAGAAAATTCGTCGATTATACGTTTTCGTATACTTTTTTGTACGTTCTGTCTTTTAGAGAAATTTGTATTAATTAAATTATAAATTAAATTTTCTTATAAACCACCGATTTTTTGAGGTGGTTATTGTTTTGATCATCCTGCCTGTCCGTCTGTCAACATTATAACTCGAAAAATACTTAACCGAACACTTGGTACACAAATACGTAAGGGTAATACCTCCTATGGGATTGATTTTCAGCTGCCTGTCAGTCTGTGTGCGATTACAAGATTGAGAATAAATTACTGATAATGATAATAATATATAGGTTTATTGTATAATAATGAAGTCATTCTTAATAATATATTGAAGAGAATAACAGAGAAAATTGTCTTATAATTCATTTATACATCCTATCTGTGTGTGTGAGTGTGTGTGTGCGAATAGCCATAGATGTATTACTTCCAGCGTCTGGTCCGCCGCAGACCCAGTTTTTTTAAATTTAGACAGGAAGGTGGATCGAGAAACGTAGAAGAGAGTGGAACCAACATGTAAACACAATGACTCGTGACTGAATGGCTAAGATAGTGATAAATAACGTCCCTCACGGAAGAGAATCGACTAGAGAAAAACCCCAAAAAGATGGTGATAGCTGGTAATCAACAATTCAAGAATTTATCCAAATCTTAAATATGAAATAAGTTTGTGAAGCTGTTTGAAAGTGTAAAATATAGAACTGAATGTTCAATATGAAATATGAGTTTCTTCAAAACCGTTGGCCAGTCGTCTGTCATGATACAAGTTGCGGAAGAGACCAACCCCCCAACATGCGGATGATGTAGGTAGGTATAATAATGGTTAGTTACGCGCGAGACGCGACTAAAGTGCATCTCAGATCTTATCCGCGTGCGGCAAAAATTGTATCCCATAAATTTAAACGAGCATTTATTAGGTAACGAGCGCGATCTTCGATCATTTATATTTATATACTTACGAACATTTCTTCATGTAACGCGCCGTAATTGAGAGGTAACATTATAATAATATAGATATACATACACAGTTTTGTGTTGCTTACATTAAGGTAGGTTAAAAATGTTTAAAGTCATAGTACATGAGAATTATAATACCATCCATGGTTATGATAAATAAGTCAGAATTAGTCAAACTATTTATAGGTATAGATAGTATGTAGAATAATGTCATACACGGTATAAATATGGAAATGACCTATTCCAACGATTGCCTTAAGGTGAATATGGTAATCAGTCTGTATGGCGGCTTCTTTACAATATGGCCTCCGGTCAGTACCTAATAATAATGCATCTACTGAAAAATAGAATAAAATGACTGTACCTACTACTAATAGATATGTAAGTTTATAGTATTAATGGGATGCGTATCCCGTACAACTCAGGTAGAATAACGGTTTTTTGAGTAGGTACTCTTTGTAGGTACTATCAAAGGAAGAAGAGACTGAACTAAAGAAATAACAGAAACTAGAAATATTACTCAGTCCTGATTAACTCTTACTCGAGCATCTAGAAGTTGGTCGAAATTACATGAATTTTTAAAGATAGTTAAAAAATTACATATTTAATTTGAATAAATAAAAAGTCAATCAATGATATTATTTTTTAATAAAAATAGTACAAACATTTGATTGACGGATGTCAACTTTATCATTGATCCAAGCTGCTTCCCACGTCCCTAAAGCTTGCAGAGCAAAGTGAGCAGAAAATATATATTTGGTCCTTGTAGAGATAATTTAGTGCTAATTAAGTGCTGTACTTCGAAATTAATTGCTCTTATAGTTTTTCGGAAAATGACTGCTTAGCTTTTAAAAATCAACTTTTCTGAAAAAGTCTTATTTGGTGTTTGTAGAGCTAATTGGGTGCTGATTAATTGTTGTATTCCGAAATTAATTTCTCTTATAGATTTTAGAAAAATAGCTGCTTTGCTGGCTTTAGATCTAAAGCTAGCACAGCAACCTTTAAATATCAACTGTTTTGAAAAAATCTTATTTACCTACTGCTTATTATTAATTTCTCTTATAGTTTTTAGAAAATGGCAGGTTTGTCGCTCTCAGAGCAAAAACATATAATCTATGTCCCCAGTACATACGTACCCCACTACATAGGTAGCTAATTTGAATAAAAAAATCAATACAATTTACGTATTTCTTATTTTAATTAATTAAGTGTTATAATTTCTATAACATTTCAGCCAAAACAATTAATCGGTAAGAAAAATACTTACCGACATGGTTAGTAACGGACTTAGCCACCGGTAAACCTATCTTACAAAAAATAAGTTTTTTCCCTTAGCTTTCTAGTATCAGAATTGTACATTTCTTAATTGGGTGAGACAATAAATTTAAAGCCACATTATAATCTCAAATTTAAACTAGAATTAAAAATGGATTACATCAAATTAAGTAGGTAGGTAAACTATCGTAATAAAATATACCTAAAGTCTTTCAAATTTCTCGTTGTCCTTTTTATTTGTCTTGAAAAAACGTTCTCAAAAAGTTGAGTTTTAAAAGCAAAGCAGCCATTTTCCAAAAAACTACAAGAGCAATTAATTTCGGAATACGGCACTTAATTATCAACAAATTAGCCCTGCAAGCACTAAAAATGAAATTCTTAAAAACGTTGATTTTTACAGGTCGCTCTGCTAGCTTTAGATCAAAAGTTAGCAAAGCAGCCATTTTCCAAAAAACTACAAGAGCAATTAATTTCGGAATACAGCACTTAATTAGCTCTACGAGCACCAAATATATATTTTGGATTCTGCTCACTTTGCTCTGCTAGCTTTAGGGAGGTCTGCTTTCCATGCAAATGCATCGACAATTAATGACATTTTGGCAGTAGTGACGGCTTCTTAAAAGGTGGTTTATTAACATTCCAGTCTAAATGTGTAGTTGATAATCATGAAAAGATGAACGCAGACGTATTTGAAAAATATTTTCAACAAATGGTGAATTAAATCCTCTTAGGTTCTAAAATCGTTATGAACAATGCCAGCTATCATTCAAGTAAATGCGAAAAGTTACCGACTAGTTCAAGGAGAAAAGCAGATATCACCCGGTCCGGTGGCTTTTGGAAAAAGAAACTATTCTTTGTATTTGTAAATACAACATTTTTTAAATAGATGTTTCTGACACAAAATCTACTTTTATTTTTAATAAAATCATAATTTTTAATAAATTTATCAATTCAAATTAACAGTAGTTTCAATTATATTCTGGAAGTTCATTAAGCAATTATTTCCTAAAAGTTAAATAAATTCTTTATTCACTGTCCTTACCTGAAGGTAAGCTAATGACCTTATTTACATATAATATATAATGAACTATTTCCATTATATATAATGAACTATTTCCATTATATTTCGACCCCTAACAAACCCTTACAGGGTGAGCTAGACTGGTCAAATAAATAAAACTTTATCCTTTTCAAATATTTCATAGTGTCGTTTAACGTGACTACAAAACTGGGGTGTATGAATTGTGATTATTCAAACTTATGTTTAACTTGACCTGCTCTCAATTGACAATAACAAAATTAACACATTCCTTTACCTTAAAGATCACATGACAATTTCTTGGTAATGCCTCAATATCTATTATTACATAAACTCAATTACCATCCATAATCAATGTTATACTTAATAATAATAGCATAAATTTGCTATAAATACAAATTAAATATGTATATAAAACCAATGAATTCACTTAATGTATGTAAAATCCAGTCATGTTGAAAAATCTCCATTGGTTATATATATTTTTTAATATACAAAACATGCAAATTAATCATAAATTACCATTATCATCCATCCCATGGTTGTCCGTGAAAAGAATTGCACCATAAAATCTCTCAAGAGAGAAAGGAGTTTTCAATTTAAATTATTATAATTCCATCGAGCTTTATGCATCTGGGAGTATTATTGCACCTGCATTTGTTGAAATATTATGAGATATTCAGATGTATGATTTGTTAACGTAATTAGGTACATTAATTTTGGAGAAACATGGTGTCATGTGTCAGACAACCTAAGAGAGTTTCGGTAAGTACAAAAAGATACGTTTTTATAACTTTTATCGAGCGATTTAAAAAACTGATTTAAAGTGTGCCATTTAAATTAGAGTAGTATATTAATAAAATGTCCAATAATGTCCAAAGAAATATTTTGACTTCTTCTGCAGAACTCAGTAACATTTAGCAATGCTTGAATTGCATTAGTAATTTCATCAATTCTCAGTTTTAGTTCGTTTGAATCATTTGGTTAGTTTTGTTCGAAAAGAGAACGATGAATTGCTGCAGAAATAAGCCAAACTTGTCTAAATATTCTGTAACTTACGTGAATTTTATTTAAATTGGTGTATTTGAATCATTTTCAGTAGATTGCCTAACAGATTCAATTATAGCAGGTAATCCATTATTTAGTTTTTCAGACGAATGTTTTTTAAATATTTACAAAATAGTTTCAAAAGTGAATAGAGTCCCCTTGGAATTGAATCTAAATCGTATTCGGACATCTTCACGTTCTTATCGACAGTGGGCCTAATGAATAAAAATTAAACAGTTATTTGAAGCATTTGCTTTTCAGCAAAAGCAATTGCTTCAGTAGCAATTGCTTTAAGTAAAATCAATTTCTAAATCTTGATATGATATTTTCTCTTACTTCGTCCGTCTTTCAGATTGTTACTTTAGTTTAATTGCTTTTGTTTGAAGAGAGAGAGAGATTTCAATAGTAGTGATGAAAAAATTACTGATAAACAATGGATATTTGTCCACAAATTAGACGGAAATAAAACTGTTTTCAATAAATCACAAGTTTCGCAAGTAAAGGCAGGAAAGAAGGCCGCATTAGCTGTCTTAGTAGGTACAGAATTATAACGATATCTATTAAGTTTCATTAACAGCAAAAAAAAAATCCAAAAAAAATTGTAATATGATGGTAGAAATAAAAAAATGATACTAACAAGATTGGCAATAAACCAATAGTTTACAAAGTTTTGGAAAAATATTTTTAGAAATGTTGGATGTAGACAAGAGCACCATCTGTACCTTTGTCTATTTGATATCTTTATGAATTATAATATTTACATAAATGTTCATATTTCGATACTTACATGATTAATAAATCTCTCCTAATTGACAAATTATATTTGGTTATTTTATATATAATATAATGAAAATTTTCACCATTTAAAAGCTTCGCGATATTATGAAACACAATAGTTATTGTTAATAGGTATTCTTTCCAATTTCTTTCTAATTTTGTATTGAAGTTCTACCATCTCCTTCTAATTTTATATTGAAGTATAGGAAACCTTGCTTTTAACTGTCCGAAACATCGTTCGATTATTACACGTTCTCTACAGAATAGTAGAGTGCACGGTCCCAGGTAAATCGTTTAAAAATGAATTGTGTGGGGGCGTCGAGGTTACAATCTGAAATTTGGCACAATTACCTACTTATTACCTACTTTGCTTAAATCCAAAAGCTGGAAAAAATCGGACAGTACAGAAGGGCACAAGAAAAAAAATCGAAATAATCGCACCGTTGTAAAGAAGAAAACGTTATTGATATTTTGATATAAATACAATTAAGATT
The DNA here is from genome assembly GCA_958507055.1 of Crioceris asparagi. Lineage (NCBI taxonomy): Eukaryota > Metazoa > Arthropoda > Insecta > Coleoptera > Chrysomelidae > Crioceris > Crioceris asparagi. Next base: position 59,821,084 of record OY293829.1, on the reverse strand, counting down.
TTTGTGGAAATTATATATTTTTTCAATTTTTGGAAGTCGCGAAATATACGTGCCTTTATGGAGCTACGCTAGTCAAATAGTTGATTATCTCGGAACAATACCTGGCATTTTCTAATTCATTTTTTAATTAATTAATTAGTTTTTTCCGTTTAACCCGTGATATCTCGTCAACGAAGGCGTTAATCGAAAAAAACTATTCTTTGAAAAAGTTTCTCGCGTCTTTCATTCTACCACCGGTGTAAGATTAATAATTTTAGGAAGTGAAATAGTGACGTATTTTAATTAAATGCGATGCGGTGTCAAAATGCACGGCTGCTAGTGCGTCTGCCACTTCGCGTCCCCGCTCCCGACAACGATAGAGCATCGCACTTTAACGCCGTAGCTCTATCCTGGTCTTGCTCAGACTGCATACTCGTATTGTGAAGTTTATTGCTTTTTAATTTTTTTATACTAAAGGTACTTGCAAAATACTTACATTTTATTATGTAACGAACATTTTTCTATATCCTAAAATCAATTTTCTGTAGTGATGGAAGGTAAGTGGGTATTCAAGCGGTTTTCATAAGATGACTCAATTAGATATTTAGCTTAACTATTTTTCATTTTGTCGGTAATGGAATCTTGAGCTTTGTCTTCTTCGACATTTGTATCTATGGAGAATTTACTTGTAATACCCACATGTTTATGTTTGAGCAGTCTCTTTTGCTCTGATAGTAAACAACCTGTATGGTATTTAATTTCCATGCCAATCCTATCATTTGATCCTATTCTTTTAAGAACGTCTAAATTGACTGCACATATGGATTTTATTTTATGTTCGATGTTCATAGACGTAACCTGCGACAAACTTAGTGTTGTTGATCGTTTTTGACATGAAACGCACTTATTTATACCGAATATATCTTTGCGCAGCATTTTACCAACAGGAGGGGGTGGTTTAATGCTCATGTACTTAAATTCTTCTTCTCTTTTTTATTTTCATTTCCAAATATTTAATGCTCTTCTTTCCAATGCAAGTTACAAGATTTGCGCGAAATGGCATTTTGCAAATTTCAAATTATGTCCGTTTTTTCATTTAGTCATAACTTCCGAACCCCACTGTATATTTTTTTCATATTCACAAATACTCTTAATCCTGCATAGTAACGAATACCAGACAAATAAAAATGAAAATCCAGGTACGGAAATAAAAAATTGAATCACTTCCAAACCCTGTATATCAAAATTTTGAAAATCTCTTTATTTTAAGAAAAATTAACTCAGTAATATGTTATGAAGTGAAAAGGAAAGAACTAAAAATAGGATTGAAAACTTCAAAATAAAATATTCCAAGAAAACTAAACTACAATAGATGCTCAAAGTGGCCACCATTTTGCTCACCACATTTATGTGACCTTTTTGTTAGACTTCTAACTGATCGTATAATCATCCGGATTATTTTTCAATTCGTCGCACGCCTGTTCGATTCTCTGCAAAAGGTCTTCTCTTGAATTTATTTCAATTGCATAAACTTTCGGTTTTAAATAACCCCAAACGCTTTAGTCGACTGGGTTAAAATCAGGTTCCCCTGGCAGGCGAGTTATGAGGTCCACCTCTGTCTATCCATCTATTTGGAAAATTTTGATTTAAAAAGTCTCTGACTATTGCTCTGAAATGAGGTGAAGCACCATCATGTTGGAAGTACATGCCTCCAACGTTAACATCTCCATCGTGTAGCAATATCGGTAAAATATTTTGCAGAAATTCCAAATAAACTTCACCAGTTAGTAAATGTGGAAAAAATGCGGACCAATGAAATGGTTGTTAATAACACCACACTATACACTGAAGGAGAATCTTACTTGTAAGTGTGTCTGTTTGATAGCGAACGGATTTTGTTGTGCCCAAACATGTCAAATACCGTCCCTGGTAAACTGAGCTTCATCTGTGAATAAGCACTTGTACAATATTCTGTTATTTTGTAATATCCACCTACTAAAAGCCAATCGAGGAACTTCATCCCTCAAATGAAGCCTCTGAACTTCCTGTAGTGATATGGATGGAAATTATTTTATCTTAATCTTCGCCAAACCGTAGATTGAGGAATATTAGTCGCAAAGCTGATTCTTCTCGTGCTGATTTTTGGGTCGTCTCGCAAAATGTCTAGAATATCTTGTTCCAAACCATTATGTTGTCTTTCATGATGTTCATTTTCTGCCACTGTTGGAAATTTACGGTGTTCTCTAAGATAACTAAGCACATTAGCAAAAGTTTTGTTATTTGGTAACCTCCGATTAGGAAATCGCCGCTCATATTCCCTTTGGGCAGCTTTTCCATTACCATTACAAAATCCGTACACATATACCATGTCTGCATATTCACCGCTATAAAATTTATGTGGAATTTTCCGTGAGAAATGACAAGGTATCAACCAATAATCACTTATCAAATGCAACAACACAAGTATAAACTCTTAAATCATCAGCTGATGTCAAATTTAAACCCTGACATCAGCCAACTTGACAATTACAACAAATTGGGATATTTACTAGTGTATTTATTATTCGCTGAAACAAGCAATACCTACGGAATGCAGTAGTTCATTCTTATTCAAAATGCATCAGAATAGTTAAGAAATGACCAACAAGCTCTAACTGAAAGACTAATTATGTATAATGGTTTCACATAATATAATCTCAGCGAGTTAGTATTTCTTTCCATAAAGGTACGTATACTTTTTTCAGGATAGAGTCTTTTTATCACTTTATTGTTTGTCTGAAGTATAGCATAATGAAAAAATACAATTATCATATTTGTATTACACATACAGGGTGTTTGTTACTTAATCCTTGCATTTAGCATTTTGTCCGAAATACGGCCCTGTCAACTCATGTTACAAAAATGTTGGGATACAAACATTAGGAGATTATTTAATGCTTGATGATTTTATCGATTAGATTTGAAAGATTAATTAATTTTGACTCAAATTAACAAGTACTAGAATTGTATGCGGAAGTACCAAACACATTTGGTGCGACATAATTTTGCTCTTTTCAAATCTGCTAAAAAATTTTCAAAATTTTGATATACAGGGTGTTGTTTGAAAGTGAATAATTTTTTTTATTTTTTTCCAAGTCCGTACCTGGATTTTCATTTTTATTTGTCTGGTATTCGGTACCATACAGGATGAAGAGTATTTCTTGCAAATTTGAAAAAATATACAGTGGGGTTCGGAAGTTATGATTAAATGAAAAAACGGACATAATGGATAAATCACCCTCTATCTTGGTTATAAAGAATCAGAGACCCATTAAATATAGTTTTTTTAGAACCAGCTACGTCACCCCTATCTACCATAAGCGTATGCCCATTCCCCAATGAATCACCCTGTATCAATTTACACATTTATCTAGTGCAGTTATTTTTGTTTATTTTGAATTCATAAGAAATTAAATCACCTTTCCACATAAGAGATCTACAGATGCATTTATTATTTATAATGTGTGTTTATTATTGCTGCATTGGTCATCAGAACACATTGATTGTTTACGATGTAACAACTGATTCCCATCTGACTCTAGCACAGACATGCTGAGAAATCGTTTTCATTTGAAGCAGCCTCCTTCTATTGACTATCTATTGAATCGCTCGATACAATCGTTGATTGGCCAATTAATAAAAACAACCAACAATTATTGTCCCTGTTAACCAAACTTTAATTATCCAAACAATCACTAATCACGTTATTGTTTATGTTTTACTAGTTCTTGTCAGCAGCTTAACCCGCAGAAAATCAGATGGGTACCCCATGCCATTATAGAATATATTCCTCCTTCGCATAGTTTGGTATCAAGATTATCTGTATGGAATTTTAACAAAGACGGAAGAAAGAAAAGCAGACAAAGATAAATGGAAAGTGTGGGTTTCCCTAAGGAGATGGACATATACCGTCGTGGAGTTTTCTGCAGATTCTTTCAAGAACTGCATTAATATAGTATCTAACATATTTTGATTTATCTTAGCCAGCGTAAGCCATAAAAGCGCCTAAAAATAGATCTTTTGACAACTTCAATGAAAAACATTGTATTTTCTCTACGATAGAAAAACTTAATTAGAAACTACTCATTGTAGAAACTTTGGTAAAAACCTTAGTGACTAAAGTTAATGTAAACTCGATTTTTTTGTAAAGCACTTTTTCCCATCTCTATTATTAAAATTTATTTGTAAATAAGCATCTGTAACTTCAAAGCTGCTGAACGGAGTTTAGCAAACTAGGTGTCGTTGAGAAGAGCCTTTTTGACCGACGTACCCCGAACGGAGGAGGTGTACAATTCGACTGTGTGCTTTTTTTTTGGGTTTGTGCGCGCCTTTTTGATAAATTTTGATTCGGGAGTCCGACATCTCGTTCCCTCCGAAAACCGCCCCCGAAGGGGGTGAAGGTGGCAAATTTTCTCGAAAATTGAAAATCTGTGGTGGTCTAATTAAAGATAGGACAATATCCGGAAACGTTTAAATTAAACATTTTTTTAAAAGAGTAACGTTTTTCGAGATAGATAGATAGATAGAGATGTTATTTCGGTCGAAAATTGAAAATCTGTTTGCAGTACATGAAAGACATATTTATTTGTAGCAAAATTTATAATGAACATTTTATCCTTAGAGTTACGGTTTTCGAGTAAAATCGGTGTTAAAATGGTAACAACTAAAATGCTTAAGCGTATTTCCGCAGCGATGTTTTGAGATTTCAATAATAACAACTACAAGCAAAGAATAACGTGGGTAATAGGATAAGAACTATCTTCATTGGTATTAGTGAACGTTCAACGATTCTCGTGACTAATGTTACACTCAAAAGTATGAAATAAATATTTTTTACAAAAAATTGGACCGACGTTATAAGTTAGTGCAGTGAAAAGTATAAACTGATATTAATTCTATTGGGGCTGGTACTTGTGAAGTTGATGCCAAAAGTTATTATTCTACCTTCAACTGCACAAATCCACCTTACTCAGTATAATTTTATTAGATACGTTGCCACTAGAGGTAATTTTTCGAGATTGTGAAATTCCTCCAGAAAATAACTTTCTTGATATTGATTTTTTAATGTAATAGAATTGAAAAATGATGCCCAAACTAGTTAAAACCACAACTTGATATCTTGCACATAACCTAATATATCGGAGAACTACAAGTTCTTCGATATTTTCTCTTTTTTTTAAAAAAAATACTCTTTTGAAATGTATCTAAAAAACGCAAGGGTATTGGATACGATTTTGAAATATAAAAAAGAAAATCTGCCGTGGTTGTCTATTTTAAAAGTAGGAACGATAAAAAATGAATAGCTTGAATAGTCATTAATTTTAGGGGGTTACTTTTGATAAAAATAGTGTAACCTGTGCTTAGGAGCATATTTAAGGAAAGTACAAGAAATAATATCGAGAATTACATCTTTTTAACTCAAATTAGCTTTGTTTTTTGCCACTGGCTCCTAGAAGATACCCTCTTCAAAATCTTCCTCTCGAATAAGTTATAACTAGATACCTCCTAACATTCAAGATTCTCGAGAGAGAGTAACTCCTGGGGGCAGGGGTTCAGAAAGGGCCAAGCAAATTTTAATTTGTTTTCTTGTGAATTCTAGTGATAAGTGATAAAAGATATACTAAGAGAGTTCTGGAGCGGAAGTCGCAGTAAGCATGCTTTATTTTTCAAAGGGGTCCCGAATAATGTAATAATGGCGTGTGGGAAGTGGGCGTGCTGGATATTTTTCCAACGGGATTTCATTATTTATTAAATGTTACGTTAGATTCCTACTTTTCATGAGCGCCATCTAGCGGAGAGGGAAGAAGTAACTGCATTATTTATTAAATTCTTTAATTATTTTAAAGCTTTCAAGAAATCTGAGTTGAGAAGTCTTTTAATGAACACACTGCATAGATAAATATGATTATATATAAATAAAAATTATTATATATATATATATATATATATATATATATATATATATATATATACTACTATTTTTAGCAAAACTTAACACCAAAAATTGATGATGATTCAAGCTGATTTTATCGTTCCTGGTTTTGAAATAAATTTTGAGTAACACAAAAGACAACCATTGCTGATTTTTAGATTTTATTTCAAAATCGGTTACTTTACTAATGTCATTGCATTCTATGATAAAATTTCTAAATATAGTATTTTTATCAAAAACTATGGAGAAAATCCATTGAAATGTCTTACTAAACTCGAGATCACGATATCAACGTGCGCGCATATCAGTTTTATATTCAATTACACCCAACAAAAAACCTGTAATAGACATATTTACTTTTCTTAAGAAATTTGGCAGTTTATGTTCTAATATCGAACAACATACCAAATTACAATCATAACGAGTAAGGTCAGCAGCTTTGAAGTTACAGATGTTTATTTTTAAAAGCATTTGAACACCCCACAGCGCCTTAGTTTCATCTTCAGAGCGATCTGACAGCTAAGCGAAGTAATTTTGGATATTAGTAAGTTAAGCTAAATCGATATATCTTTCTCCCTTACCTTGTCCTCATATATTCCGGATACCCTATATAGGTACCTACTATGTCCACTTTGATGTATTATTATAGATTTGTATTTATTTCAAACAAATTCATTCGAGATATTTCAAATCTTCACAATTATATAGAAGAACGGTATCATAAATTTAAAATAATTACCAGTGATGTCAATTTTTATGTACATAACTTATAAAGTATCCAGTAGGAGCCCAAAAACTGAGCCTTGTGGCACCCCTTGTTTGGTATTTTCAGTTTGGCTTGAAAAACCATGAGCTACTTACCATAAATTGCTGGTGATCTAGAAGAAATGTTATAATTAATGAGATAGTGATTCCAACAAGCAACCCGTGATATTGAAATCGAGTGGATGGACAAAAGTCCATGCAATTATAATATCATGAGTGAAATTATAATACCGCATGCTTTTACAATAACCTTGCGACATATATAAAGATCACTTCCTCTATATATCAGTCAAGTTAATCCGCCTCTTTGTCAACACTGACTAGCTACTCCATTTTCGTTGTAATAAAATCACTCAAGCCACCAATATACCTATACGAATAAATTAATTAACATATAATACACAACAAACCTATAGGTAAAAACATATTATATATATATATATATATATATATATATATATAGATACCGCGGTGGCAGAATAATAGCCGCCGCCATTATCTATTTAGAACGTGAGAACAAAACACGTTGAACAATAAGTATAAAATCACAACATTTCGTTATGTGTTGTGAGATCTGTAGGAACACAGACACATAGCAATTATATACATCTTTGAGCTTGTTTACATAAAACACTCACATGACATTTGCATACTTATGTAGTACTCTGGCTTCAGAGAAATGATAATTTTATATAAGTGTATTATATACATATATATATATATATATATATATATATATATATATATATATATATATATATATATAGATAAAACTACTTATCAAACGATATGGCTAATTCCGAAGAACTGCTAAGTATATAATAAATTAAGAACTCAATGGAAGAGGGAAAGGTTACCTTCAAGATCCTGAATTACATCCTTGTTGTTGGATGCCATATAGTCAAATCTTATACAGCTGAATGTGCTTTCAATCATGACATTTCTAAATTCCTAAATGCGTGAACTAATGTGTTTCTTCATATAGGTACCTACTTATTAGACAGTTGGTCTACTGGATTTTGAACAATTCGAAAAGGGATAAATATTTGACGAAATTAAATAACCAGTGGCTTACTGATGAAGTACCTAGGTTGTTACAAAGCCTGTGTTTCCAAATTCGATCAAGTATAACCTACTGGTCACTGTTGTGTGATGTCATCATTTGACACCATACTGGTTTCCCGTTCTAAAATACTTCCATAACTGGCAGCTGTGTTTTTCTTTTCATTCTGTAAATCAATCAACCTCATATTATGTTTATTGACAAAAATAAATTGTAAATAGAGCTGATAGACCAGTACGACAGCAGCACATTATGGCTACCGCTGGTGACGTCACATTATACTGGTCAGTATGCTGAATAGAATTTAGAAGCACGGGCTATAATGCCAGTTATCATCTAATTTAATATAAAGTATACAACCAAGGTAAGATATATGATAATAGGCATATTAGATTACTATAAAAAGGAATCATTTTATGGATAATTAAAAAAAATATACAGTGTATCCAATTGATTTGGAATTAAATGGAAAACTTTCCTTTCATTTATTTTATGTTAAAGTTATTCTTGATGAAAAGTTTTGCATAGCCTAATACCTAAAATGAAATAATTGGATATAATTTTCTTTCATTCGTATACTAGGTATGTCAGAATAGGTAAATTTTGTTCCCTTCCTTTTTTACTTAGGTGTTTGCACTGATAATTTATGTCTACAGATTTACATTCAATCTAGAATGCCCTGACAAATTATGGATTGTATCAATTAGTCTAAACATTGACATTCAATATAGAATGTAGGTACTGAAAACCAAAAGAAATATTTGATAGAAAACTAGATTAAATGTCTATCTGTAGACAGAAAGTATCAATGTTAATACAGGGTAATCTTAGGAAAAATAACAAAATCTATTTTCTCAAGGTAGACGGATAATATTGGATCAGATGATCTAACAGTCTGATACCACAATTTATTGTAGATAGTGACTCATATTTTAAAGAAATTTCATGGGCCGGTCAAATACATTTACTCTGTAGAAAAAAAGGTTTTTGCTAGCAAAATTATTTTTAAGAATAACCTCACGCCTATGAATCGTAGGTTTACTTTCCCCTCAGACCCGCAAGGTCTATGTTGAAAATATAATACTTATAGTTCAAAATAATTATGATCATTTCTCGTTAATGATTGCCGATATTCTAAAAATTACTACTCTCTTGAGCAAAATTTAGATTTTTCGTCAAATCTCGTATATGCAAAATATTGATATGTAATTATTCATTTTGGGTTTAGGCCATGCAGAGATACTTAATTTTATACACTGTATAAAATAATAAAAATACATAAAATAAAAGAGTACTAAAACTACATAACCAACAAAACTAGCCTCGCAAGTTGCTATCTGTCGATTTTCCTTGATACCCAAATACCCATTTCTACGAGTGAAACTCTCCATATATTATCCAACAATCACCTATTTCTAGTGGGCGTCGATTAACGAAAACATAAGTGAGTAATTTTCGACATTCTTAAATCTTATGGACTGGAAAAATCTACGAGTTTCTATACAAAAGCCTTAATCTATATATCTATTTATGTTGAAAAACAGCACTTGCTGACACTTCATATTTCTTCTCGTGTATGATTTACTGTACTAATTTACTTTAAATATGATGAATAAATCCGTTTTATTATTATTATTATTATTATTTAACTTCTATGTTATGTAGTTCAAAAGTAAATACTGACACCTATTTTAATACAACTACTAAAAATTATCTATTGTATTTTCAATAACTCTGTCGTCTCGGATTTTCAATTTTCGAGAAAAATTGCCCTCTCTACCTCCTTTGGGGCGGTTTTTGAAGGGAATGAGGTTTTGGATCTGATTTTTCTCAATATGGGACCATTTCTCAACTCTCCTCTTTCAAATGAAATAAAAATCGTCTAAATCGGAGTACGTTTACTATGCAAAACGCGCGAACGGTCATAAAAAAGGCAAACATAGAACCGACTTGTATACCTTCTCCTTTTTTGAAGTCGGTCAAAAAAGAATAGTTTTCGAGTTAGAGCACTTCAAAGGATCATTATTTACGATAGGTATATTTTGAAATCACTTAATTTGGATGCCAAGATTAACAGTTCTTTAGATATACTTGATGCAACGTTATGAGATGATGCACAGAAAAAATACCTATTTTTTTCAAAAAAATAGGACCGACTTTATTCAATGGAACACAGAAAAATTGCAAATGATATTAATTCTAGTCGTACTGGTAAGTTGTACATTAATAGATAGATAGAAGTATTGGTACTTCAAAAGTGATGCGGCATCTCTTCCACAATTTCTAAATCATTATGATTTGTATTATTTGTTACCTGTAATTACATTCTGCTTTATTCATGAGATATTCCTAAATTTGTAAATCTAGCACCTACCAATAGAATAAATATGATCTTGTATTTTTCAATGAATCATCTATTGAATTTGGACCGAACTTTTGAAAAAGGTTTATACCTAATGTATTTTAGAATGCAACTCTTATATATTATTTACAGATTATCCATTTATATCAAATCCAAATAAATTTGTGCAATACTCGATTATATCATATAGCCTTTTGGGATCACAAAGCCATCGTCCTACATATAGCAGCCCAACATTTCTTATTACATAACATCTCTAATCGTTTTCCCATCTGGCACATGCAAAAGAAGTGACCAATAATCCGAACATACCGGAACCAAGCAAAAATGCACATAGTCTTCTCGAGCGAAGCCGTTTATCTTCTTTGATTTTTATCGACTCTCGGCTATGCTATGTACGCCTTTCGGGCTCATTAACTTATTGCTTCCATGTAGACAGAGTGTTTGCTTCACAGCATGTTTGATTGAACATTTGTTATAATTAATGAAAAGCGTTAATGAAATTTAACTTCTGGGAGAATCTTTGAGTATAGAAGTAGGTCACCAATACTATCCACCACTAGCCACAAATAGAGAAAACTAAAACTACTTGAAAGTGTTAATGTTATTTAGTTTTATAAGGTCTCTTGCTAATTCCTAATACATTGACATTCTATAGGAGAATATTTAACCCAAATCACCTATGAAAAATATGGCTTAGTGTTACACGGTGTTCTACTTAGACATTCATACATCTAATCAAAAATAATAAATACAGATTTACTACATGGAACACCAACACTTTATTTTGTCAAACCCGACAATTGTTTCGCCAACAAGGTTGGCATCTTCAACGGTTCCAAATTCCAAATAGTATTCATACATCTCGAAAAATACAGAATACTTATTGAAGTAGGATGCGTAAGTTATATATATGGAAAGTCTTAGAGCATTGAAAATTCATAATAAAATGACAATCGTGCCAAAGGCGTAGAGATTAGGAAGGGTCAGTCTCTCAGATGCAGCTATACCTATATAAAATAAAGTAATTAAAGAATATATTAAGGTATGGTATTGTCTTTGCTTTTATTTAAAATAATGTATGATGTACCTACTACACCTACCTGCCAAGTATGAAAGAGATATGGCAAGATGAAACTCGTATGGTTATTGTGATGATTAGTTACATGATATTTTATCATACTACTCCCTGTTGTACCCGGCACTTCCCGGCCTAACACTTTGTTAGATTATGGTACGAAAACATAAGATCATCAAAATGCTTGAGTATGGAACCCTTCTAATTCAGAGTCCTACTCTCACGTAGAACAAGTCCGAACTCCAACCCAGATCCATCCGACGACATGCACCAACAGAGAATAGCATGATAATTTCTCCTACATATGTCTTAGGGATTTTCCGGTATGGAGCCCTCCACTTTTAAATCGGAGTCGCACTGACAGACTCTCACAAAACAGTCCAGTGACATACTACACACAAATATAGCGAAAAATCCACAAAAATTCAGCCATAGAGCTCAGAGATACTTCTTTGGTTATCTGAGTAGTATGATCGGAGATCCAATTTTCAGTCGAAGGCAGTATAATGGCATTTCTGGTACAAAGAATTTAAAATGTTGACAGTTTCTTCAACGTTAACCATCGTGTCGCTCGATTCGATTTTCTCTTCACCGGGAATTTTCTTTTGAATATTAAAGTTGATATCGTCGAAAATATTAGTTTCAGTTGCTAAAATTGCCCTCTGAAATAGCCACTCTGAATTGGTAGAGTTATGAACAATGATGGGATAAATTTGGTGAATGAGTTTGTTTTCAATAGTGGCTATATTTCAATAAATTGAGTTGAATGAGGCCGGTCAGCAGGATATGTGCCTTCGCTTATTTATAAGGTTTTTGAGCTTTCTTTTTTATGTGGGAAGAGGTGAGAAATGTAACATCAATTTGAGTTAACCCATTAAGGTCCGCGCAAACCGCCTGATCCAACTAGGAGACTTACTAAAACTCACCAACCTTTGAGACTTACCCTGCCTCGCCCGTTGAGGGCTAAGAAGCCTTGTATCCGCGCTGGTGTTTCACCACAACACCTACCGTTCTCTTGATTCATTGAGTGATTCGCTGTAGTTGTTGAGCAAAATGTGCTGTTGTTTCGTCTTTCGATAGTTCAACTCTTATATTTTTTGTTAGTCGCAGTATTTGTATGTGTGGCCAGAGATAGGATTTGTTTAAGCATGCATTGATTCCATCTGCTGGTGTTGACTTGGGGATAATTGGTGTTACTCGAAAATCTCCTGACAGTATGAGTAGAGCTCTTCCCATTACTTCAGAGTTTCCTCGCAAATCTCGTAATGCTCTGTACAACTATTTTTTATGTGACATTGTGCATTTGTCCCAGAAGATAATTTTAGATTGTTATAGAGGTTCACCTCGTCTAGATGCCCTTGAGATTTTACCTACCGGCAACTGTTTTTCAACGGTAACTGTAGGGCAGAATAGGCTGTTCGTCCTGCTTCCATAAGTGTGGCGGCAATGCCAGGTAATAGAGCAAGTGTGATTTGTTGTTTATCACGTGTTTTTGCCAACAATAGATTTATTAGAAACGTTTTCCCCATGCCGCCTCATGCATCCAAATAAATAATTCCGGAAATGTTGTTGATCCAGTTCATGATAACGTTGTCACTGAGAACTGGTTTGTTGTGATCAATGTACTGAAATGAGTAGTTCGTTGATGTTGTAGCTGTTTTCTTTTGTAATTTTTAGTACAATTTAGTACAATTTTTAAAGTTTAGTACGTACACTGAAAGCATCTTGTCATGGTGTTGGCGTCCCAATGAGTGTTTCTTTGAAAATATCGTCGCTAAATTCGATGGCCAGCTCTGGATTAGCTGGTCGGATTTGGTAACGTTTGTCATCACTCATACTCTCTTTGAAATCCCATAGGTGTTTTGGGATCGATGGGTCGATGTCTCTGACTTGCTCTGCTGAGGCTGTGAGTGAGGCTTTTTGTAGGGTTAATACCCAATGGTTGTCGTTTTCCAGTAGTCCTAAGTGTTGGCATGCTTCTCTGTTCGTCTGGAATTGATAACCATCAACAGTCTTGAGATCTATGAAATCTTTTGTCACCTTATTTCGTATAGCGACATCGGGAGAAACATTCGTCATTGTTTGGATGTACGGTGTATACTCGGCCTAGTGCATTATTCTACATGATTCTTGGACGATTTTCTAATGGAATTGCATGTTTTCGTCGTTGAAAGATTTTGTTTGTTGTATTTAACGTATAATATGTAGGGGACATCAACATAAAGTAATGTTTTCGCGTGTTTTGGCACTGGTGGAAAAAAGCTGTTAATATTGTGTTCTTAGGTAGTTTGCTAGCATTTTTCTAGCAGAGTATTTTATGAAGTAAACTCTCTCTCCATTTCCGAAACGTACTGCTAGATGTTGCACAGCTGGTTCGTGTTGGTGTATAAGGTGTATAAATTTGCCAAGCAGCTCCATTAGTGTTGATGTATCTTCTCATTTGGTCGTTTCTGTTTTGTTGTTTGCTGTCTTGGGTTATTTGAAATACATCCATGTTACAGCCTTTGTTTACATACTTATACATATTTAATGGATTTCACTAATTTACAGTAGGTATTCTACGTTTACGTGTGCTTGGGACATTTTGGAAAATAGTGGGTTTTATGGTACTATCCATTGATTATCTATTTCTAGTTCATCCTTGCCTCGTATTCTTATTTTGGCTGTAAAGCCACCTTTTTGGGTAATCGTCTTCTGTATTAGTGATAGCCATCATCTCTGGCTTGTGTATAGTCCAAATATGGTTTTGGGTATTTTTTGTTCATTTTCCATAACTCATACACGGCAAACTGGGGTTTCGTGGTCCACATGGTCCGTGAATCATGTTTTTTACAACTATGTCGTACAGTTCCGGATCTTGTGTATTTGGATATTCAGCTTGGATAATTTTGTCAGTATCCGGGGGACCATATGAGATTGTGTGCTTCTTTTACGTTCAGGCATTGTATCAAATATAAATCAATATTGAATATCTGACCGATGTTTTCAATTAACATCAATAACGCTCAATAAAGATTGTCAAGATGGTGAAAAATAAAGGTCCTTTACTCTTGAGCAGAATCCATTTTTTTCGATAAACCTCGTATAGAAATGTAACAAAGTCTATTATTTCAATTTGCGTTTTAGACCATCCAAAACATTTTTCATAAAACGAACGATGAAGAATTGGACATACAATTACAAAATTTTATTAAAATCGGTAATGTACATAATGGTACATAAAAATGTAATTTGTACCTACATATGAAGCCTGCCGTATTTTATTAAAAAAAGTTAATTATCATAAAAAGTATTTTCAACATCATATGTTTTTTATTGTTATCTAAAGATAGATTTATGTAATAAATATTCAAAACTGAACCACTATTTATACAAAAACTTTAAATTCAGATTACGCAATCTTTTTTCTTGTTTACCATCAAATCTTTCACATCACATCAAATCAGGATATACTATATATTATTCTATATTAAAGTACTCATGCAGACGAATATATGTCAAAATATCAAATGATTCAATTAAGTACTCAGACATGGCATCTATTGTATGAGAAAAAAGTAAATAAATAAATCAGAATGAGAGAGAAAATAAATTAAATAAACTGAACCGCCTTATCTCATGATACACATCTAGGAAGGACATTGTTATATCAAATTGAATTTCACACGTCAAAATTACTTATTCAAGCCATTCTTCAAATGAAAGAAATGTTATTGGACACTGTCTTGTCTATTCTTTCTCTATCTGATAAGGATCATAAAATGTGGCTTTTTGATTATGATGTGATTTATATTAGGTACATATATGTATGTCCTACATATATACATACAAGCATGAACATGGTCGTAATATTGTGTGTTTTATCAGTATCAGATTGTTGTGTACTCCATTTTTGTTCTTATCTTAAATGACATCTTTACAAAGAAATCATTTCTGGAGGTAGGTACGACATGACGTATACATGCGTTTATAATAAACATTGAATAATTAAAAAAATAGTAATTCGCAGTGTGCCTTGTAAATATGGGAACATATATGTATTCGCATGTCTCTACTTGAATCTTCTGAAATTCCTTAATGTTGAAGCATCACTTGTCACTTTTTGAGGCAGATTTTTTTATGAATCAACAATGAAAGAAATCCTTACAAATATTTTTGAACTTCAATTTGGATAGGCATCTGTAATATTTGGACATAACTGAAGTAAATTGATAATTTCTGGACTGTTCATCCGATTCATTTAGTTTGGATTATATGTACTTAATTCTGGTTTTGACGGCTCTTAAAAAGAGATAAATTTCTTCAAATCTAAACAAAGCTTGTGTAAATATTCAGTAAGTTAAGTAAATGTGTATTTTAATTATATTCACTTAATTTTCTTGTAGTTTCAATTAGAACAGGTGATCTACCATTTGGTTTTTCAGACATATGCTTGAAATACTTTTAGAATCGCTTTAGAAATGCATACATATTACGTAGATTATCTATTATCTAGTTAGTTGTTTCTACAATCACAGCACCGTGACTCCTAAGGCTTGGTTTGCTATCAGTGCAACCTCAGATAACAAATGATTATAAAGCGCGAAATTGACAGTTCATATCGGCTAGATTATCATGTAACGTAACTTAACAACTACGACGTGACTGCAACTATTGCGCAATAGTCTTTCAAAATACGGATTTGGTAGAATACATCAACCCCAATGCGATAGCAACTCCGTATTTTACGTAATCGGAATATCTATCTAAAGCGACAACGCTTACAAATAAACAATAGCTAGTTTTTTTTATAGCGCTGTCGATAGCAATTTTCTGCCGAAAAATTCGTTCTTTGAACATAAATCACTATATCTAAATCCCATATTAATCGATAGACAAGTATGTGCTATTGCTGGTATGGACTTTTGAAATTATTCATCGCATAATCCGATGTGTTATTATATCGAATGTTGTTTGATTATAGAACGTCCAAGAAATACTTCTACCGTGCCTGGTTGTATTCTAACCGACAATTTTTTGTGTAACAATCTAGGTATCTACCTACTAATCCGCTGGATTAAAATCAGGCAATGTAGGCGGCTATGAATTTACAATTATTTAGCAATTCTTCAACTGCTCGTTAAATAAGAGGGGGCAATCCATCCTGCATGAAAATTCTGTTTTCAAATCCAGCATTTGCAAGTATTATTCAGCGATAGAAATTACAGATTTTACATAACCTCAAAAAAATATGACTTTCTTATCATGGAGACATTGTTGAATAATTTAATGTGGATTATTTGTTTTACCTATTTAACCTCTTTATAGGTATATTCTTGCATTGATTAACTCTACCATTTAGAGAGGAATGGGCCTCATCTGCATCTAAAATTCGACGCATAACAATTCGGCTTAATTGACTTCTGGGTCAATATTTGTAATGGAAAATCTTTGCCAACTTGGACATCACAAATCCGTAGTTTTTATGATCTCGATAGAATATTGAAGTTTGAATTGTTTCAGTGTAGGTACGTTTACGTTTATTTTGAGAAAATAATTATCTATGACGTTTTTATCGGCAGTTGACACGACAATCAGTTTGTTTTACATTAATTGAAGACAGTAAAATCACCTAGGTTACAATCAAAGATACTATGCCTGTCATGATTCATGATACAATTTATCCATCTGCAGCAAATACTGAAGAACACTTTGTATAAGACATTTCTAGCAGTAGTTTAGGCTACTTTCAGACTGTTTCCAATTTTGTTCTTGGGTTGTGAAACACGCGCATTTCAATTTTGGTCTTATCGAAATTGAAATGCGCAGGTTTGGGACGGTTTGTATATGGTTTAAATTGCTTAAAGACATTTATAGTCTTTGCCTGTCTATACCGCATCTTTCTAATCTAATTCGATCGGTTTTTTGATGGCTTGCAGAAGCAGCACGTATCGATGCAATTCGACTGTATGTTTTATGTAGTTAAAAGAGTTAAGAAATGGCGACTGATTATCCTCTATTAAACTTATTAAATGAGAAGTGTCATCAGACTTCCAGTTGATTTGCTTGTGATCCATAAGTTTCAATATGTATTATTATTACTAGAATTTACTATAAAGTTTTCTGAAATAAAAACGTCTTATTATATTTTATTAACCCCAAACCCAAAACATCAACCCATCAAAGTTGCACTAGAAATAATATTGCAAAATAACCAACTTGTCAGTGCATTTCTTGGTTGCGCAATATTACTCCATTTGGCTGTTCACACACTGCAATTTCTCATGTGTACGCAAGTCGAAAAAATGTAGTCAACTTTTGATTGTCGCGCAATTTTTAAAGTTGCAACGATAATCTCACCTTGCAATATAAGAATGGCGCCATTTTTCAGATTGCGCGATACAAAAAGTGTACATGTGTGCGATTCAAATTTCCAGAGTTTGATCCAGCTTATTTTTTAAAAGTTAAATTGAAAAAATCTTTGAATTGTTCAAATGTTTATATTAAGTATCCTATAACTTCTTAAAATTTGTACTTAAGACTTTCTTGTTAAAGTTTTGTACTTAAGGCTCTGAGAAGGTCGAAAATTGGTCATACAAATTTTAGGAAACAACTGGGTAAATTTTAAAAAAATCCACAATATTTTTCTTATCAACTTTAAAGCTATGAATATGAAGTAATTGCTTTCGTATTAATCAACTGATTTCAGAGCTAAGGCCTTTCACGACTGCGGTTTGTCCTTCTATCAAGACATATTAGGGTTACGACAATTTTCGGCTTGCCTATATCATCTGGCACATAGCGGCCTGATGCTAATCAGGATCCACGGATGGAATCTCATTGAGTAGTTTGTACCAAACATTTTTTTCTACATCAAAATCACTCTTTTACCTCTTCTATGATTTTCTAGAGTAGGTAGCTAATAACATAAAATATTTTTTCTTAAAGAATTATTTAAAAATGATTTGGTATTTGAGTAGTTTATTGATGAAAATAGAAAATGAGTAATTCGAAAACTCACGACGTTGTGCATAATTTTTCTTAACATATATTTGTGTTGTACTGTGCGATACAATTAATGCTTAGTAGAAATCACTTCCACACTGCCCACAGGGTTTTCGTGCCATCTTCAAACAAGATTCTTTTTAAGTTTAAATGCTACTTAAATACTAACCACTACTGACTGTCCGGTGGTTGAAATTCGACCGTGATTTATTCAAGTTTTAACATTATTTAGGTTCTTCAGTAAAAGTATACCTCTATAATTATGGGATATATTTTTTTGATTTTTGTTTAATAATTTGAAAAAAGAATTATGCAAAAAACACCTTCAAAGCATATAAATTGATAATGCAATATATCGATAACTATAAATAACTCGTGGAACTAAACTCTATTTATTTTAATATAGACATTTTTAACACATATCATATTGTAAGGTTTAGCCCTGTGCTAAACGGTGGAGGGTGGGTTTACTTGAGTAAATCACTCAACAGTTCCCAGTTTGCATTCAACGTTTATTATCAACAGTTGTAAAAAACACATTGTGACGGTTTTGTCAGTTTGACAAGTTTCTAGAATAATCTCGATCAGTTTTGAAATTGAGCTATAGAAGCCGCGACGTAGAAAAGTAGTTCAAATGGTAGAGTCAGTGAAAGGTTATATTATCAAAGTGATGAGTGACGACAAGAAGTATTACGAAGATAAGTTGCGTATAATGTGTTGAGAACACACGTTGAAAGCAAATAATAGACTGTCGTGTGAAGTAGGTACTCAAGTAAAGTTCCCACAACGTTTGGCACAGGGCTAAGCTTTATAATTAATCTCAGAAGTGGGATAAGTCGTATTTTTCTGAGATTATGATAACCAGATATAATAATATAAAATAAATGAAAAATATCTCGCTCTCTACAATCCTTCTCCATATATACTTGAACTCTGCTAAATCACATATTCGTCAATGAGAAGGGGCCCAAAGTATTCACCTCACGTATTAATATACGTATATCTGTTGCATAGCTAATAGTGGCAAGAGAATGCTGCTACCAACATCAAAATCTTTTTGATTCATAGACTAAGTCAAAATTAACAAATTTTTATTGTTGAAAAGGTCAAAAATATCAAATGTTACATCAATATTGTCATATTTGACATAATACGCTAACTTCAAGCGTAAGTGAGAATGCAATTTTGGTGTTGTTATTTTATACTTTTTAGTGAATCACTCTCATCTCTCATCAAGGGATCTTCAATAATGAGAGAAGGAAATAATTTAACTCAGGATAACGTAAAAAGGATTCAAATGAAAAGTACGAAATATTCACTTTTCTTTCATTATACGTTCGGGACTTACTCAACGGAAGCAACAACTATCATTATTCAAGAAACCGATGAACGTGCATATGAAATCAGTATTCTCTTCCATAATAAATGGAGTTTTCCGTATATGGTGGCTAGTAGTATATATTTATAAGATTATTCGAATACGGTAGGCACGTATAAATGTAAATAACAAAACAACAACAAGAACGACATTGCATCTCAATAGGCATAAAGCAGCAAGCAGCCTATACAGTGAATATTTCAATCGGAAATTTTATACTAATGGCAGGCAGAGAATGGTTCATTGATAGATAGACGGAAGTGTCGTGAGAAATCTCCATTTTTTGAAGTATGTGACATCATTAATGGGTTTCTGATACCAACAAATAGTTGTGTAATATGATAAATAGGCCAAAAGAAGAAGATGAACAATAGAACAAAGATTGTAATAGACTATATTATTGTAAGCGAACTCTCAGACGCAACGCCATCCATATATTATCACATGAAAGCAAATACCCCAAAAATAAGTGGAAACAAGTTAATCACTCTAGCTCTAGAAGATGTCATGAAACTGAAATAAAATGTTGAGGTAAAGCTATAAAAATCTCAGAATAAATCATTTTTACAAAAAATTGGACCGTCGTTATAAGTTGAAGTTGGTAAACTGAAAAATAAAAAAAATCTATTGGAGCTGTTACTTTCGAAGATGTGCAGTTGCAGTTAGATTGATAACTTTTGGCATCAACTTTACAAGTACCAGCACCAATAGAATTAATATTATTTTGTATTTTTCAGTGTACTAACTAATAACGCCGGTCCAATTTTTGTAAGAAATATTTATTTCACACTTTTGAGTGTAACATTAATCAAGAAAATCGTTGAACGTTCACTAATACCAAAGAAGATAGTACTTATCCTATTAGCCACTAATATTCTTTGCTTGTACTTGGAATTATTTAGAGATCTCAAAACATCGCGGCGGAAATACACATACTATGCAAAAAAGCAAACATACAAAGAAAAGCAAACGTACAATCGAATTGTATACCTTTCTTTTTTAGAAGTCGGTCAATAAAATAATTGTAAGTCTTGAAATGTCAACGTTCAATATAATTCATATATACAGGGTGCTTCAGTATTAATTGGAAATATCTTAACTGGAAAATCTTAGACAGAATATGCAGATTTAACCCAAACCTAAAAATAATATGGCTCAGATTTGCCGGATGTTCTACTTAGACATTCAATCAAAAAGTTTAAGAGAATTGAAATCTTGTAATAAAATGATAATTTTGCTCTAGACGTTGAATTTAGGAAGGGTCAGTATCTATACTGAATAAAGTAGGTAATTAAAGAATATATAAAGGTATTTAGTTTTATTGGCTTTTATTTAAAATAATGCATGGTGTACTGCACCTACACTTTTTGCCATACGACAAATAGTTTTAAAATTATAATGTTATTGTATGATTTTTGTGATGGTTAATTACATGATATTTATCATACCTTGTTAAAAAAAGGATTGAGGTTGTTCAATTAGAAGTAAATAGATACTGTGTAAACAGTAAGTATATGATATTTAGCAACCTCCATTCTGATTCTGAATACTCAAATTTATTAGTTATTTCTTGGTTTTTAAAATTCTATATAAATAATTCGTTATCTATAAGAATTTTACAAGATTTAGTATTCTTTGAACCAACACTAGTTATTTATACAGATCGTAGATGTCACGCTCAACATTCCATGGCCGTGTTGATGATACTAAACCTCAAGTAGTAGATTGTAAATATATAAATTTAAGTTGTTACAAAAAAACTCAATTTCTTAAAATATGTTTATTCATTTAAAGAAGAAACAAAACTAGAGAAAAAGAAAACTCGTTATGTATTGGTGAAAGTAAAAGTGTTCAGTCGAAACACCCTAACAGTTTCATTATTAATTATCCAATCTAGGATTCATTCAATCGGTACACGATATAAGTAATATTATCTTCTACTAGTAGGAAAAGCTCTATCAATATTATTATGGGTCGAGGAACAATAATACTTCCTACTGTAAAAAGAACACACAATCGAGGTATAAAATAATACTAATAATTTTTCAAAAACTAAGTATCCATTCTTCATACTCTCTAGTTCTTAAGGACAATTATGATATTATTTCAAATATAGACAAAAGTTTATTTTTTCGCAAAATAGAGGTCTCTACTGATATTGTTAATACAAGAGTAAATTATTTCGGCTTTTTCAGCGACGAAACATCAAATTAGATTGCATTCTTAAATAAGTCATAAGAAAATATAATATCACAGCGTTCAATTATTAACCTAATCACGGATAGAATATTAAATCAGTTTTATTTTTTGGGCCTTTGGTTGTTTTATCTTCCAAACTGATATTAAATTATAAATTGTATACTCATCATTCAACTCCTTCGAGCAATTATTATCTAGGTGTAAATAAACAGCTTGAAATCCAAGTAATCCCGTTATAGATATTGGACAATGTATTGAATAAAAAAACTGTAATATCCAGATTTTCTCACTTTTCATAATATAATAATAATAATAATAACAAATTTATTGTATGTTATAAAAAATCTCTTACAATTTTACATACAGTGTAATTTCAATGTTTACAGAACAATTTATCATTAAAAAAATTATAAAATTACTACACCAAAAAAAAATTACTTGAATTATTTCGTAAATAACCAGTGAAGGCCTTAAAAAAAATAAAATAAAAATATATGCCTTAAGAATACAGAAAAAGAAACAAAAAAATGGAGATAAAAGTTTTAAAAAAGAGAGGGAGAACAAAAAAAAAAATAGAGAAAAAAGTGTGAGAGAGATGACATTGTCTCACCAATCGTTCAAAATAAGAGATTGAAGTTTTAATACGCTTTCGACGTAATGGTAACATTTAAATAGTTCTGTTTTCAAATTTGAGGACAGAACCCGAAATAATTTCATTTCTATTATTGAAGGTTCATTGGAGTTAAAATGATTTTGCCCGATGGAACTATTGAGTGGACAGTATACAAATAGATGGAAGAAGTCTTCTTGAGCCAGCATGTTATAGAGACTACATGTCTGTTTAGAGTTGATAATATAAATAATATTTTTTATGCTAAGTTTAATTATATATTGGTTGGCAAATCTCATCTGCGCAATTAATTTAACGATAAACAAGTGAAATTTTTGAAAAAAAATTAAAAATAGTTTTTATTGGGCATTTAAGATTTAAACCGTACCGATGAGTACCTACTATTGCTATCCGTTTCTCGATTTTAACTATACTTATGTATATGTGTTTGCCAGCAACAGCAATTCCATAACAAATTACTGTTTGTCTACCACAACACAAAATTAAACTTTAAATTAACAATAACGTCTGACGTCTGACAATTGCGACATAACCATAACCAGAAAGATACGTATATATACGCTCCATGCTCGTGCGTAATTCCAGTGACGGATCCCATTGTCGTTCCATGTCGACAAAATAATGGTCTTGGTTGAATCAGATTGAATGAGATAATTATAATTACCAATATTGGATCACACTTGGAGCTTAACAGGCGGCGAGATGTCTGCGATCTAAGTACGAATTCGAAATTTCAAGTCTCTAGACCGTATGGGGCCTGAGAAATCGCTGCGGAGTCCATTGATACAAGAACCGAAAGTAATAAAAACTATTTAAAAAGGGTATTGAAAGTTATAGAAAAACGGGAGTTTTCTAGAGATACTCGATCCCTTCGTTTAATATTGTCTTCTAGACTAGATAGAATTTTGTTTCTGTCAGAGGTATAATTAACAATCAGTTCCTCTAATTTGAAATCAATACCGTACACTGAAAGTAGACTAGTAACTTGGGTGAACCAGTTATACTTAACATTATCACTAGATCTATTCAGCTCCTCTAATATTTCAATACACAACTTCGGAAACCTACGGTTTCCCATTCTCAATAATTTATTAATCCATCCTAAAGTAGATTTCACACCAAATTCACTTCTAATTAAATTATCAGGAGTAGTTTTACATAGTTATAATCTTTTATAAAAATTCAAATGGGCTCTTTCCAATTGACTTGTGTACCTCAATCCCCAAATTGGTACATTATATTGCATAACACATCTGGCTATAGCATTGAAGAACTTTACCCTGGAGTCCCAGCTATCACATTTAGATTTACTGAGTAAGCTTATTACAGAACTGATAGCTACGTTCGCTTTACTGATTGCGTTTTTTTGTGGGTTCATAAAACAGAGATTAATGGTTAAATTGTACACCCAAGTAATTGAAATTATCAACAATTTCTACGGTTCACGGTTAATGTATTTATGTCACAGTAGTTCTTTAGAATTGCCAGTTTTCTGTTCAGATCGATGGCTGAATCACTGAGAACAACCATATCGTCTGCATACAGCAGCATCATTACCTCAGAAGTACCATCAATGTTTACTCCTCTAGCATTATTTTCATAAAAAAAATCTCTATATCTGCAATATAACAAGAAAATAAAAAAGGGCTAAGAACTTCCCCCTGCACCACGTCATTCAGTCATTTCTATTTCAGAGGTGTAGTTTCCGTTAACACCCACTCTAAAATTAATGTTCTCATACAAATTTCTTAAGAGATTTAAAATTTGAGAAGAGAAGCCACCAGCATGAAGTTTATACCATAGTCTTGAGTGAGGAATAGAATCGAAAGCTCTTCTGAGATCAATGAATGCCACGAAAATTTTTCTTTTTGGCAAACGCAGGTGAATTTGTATTACTGAGCTAGGAACGAAAATAGCGTCAGCATAGCCCCGACCTGTTCGAAAACCATTTTGGCATTCCGGGATTAAATTGATTTCCGAGTCTCAAACTAATAAACGCTTTATAATAATTTGTGTAAATAAATTAAGAATGCAGTTGGCCAAGCTGATACCTCTGTAATTGGCTATCTTATTTCTGCTTCCTTTTTTATAAAGCATAAACATACTTGCTGAACTCCAAGATTTAGGGAAAGAGTCTAGAGACAGTATTCTGTTTAAAAGTACCTCGAGATACAACAACCAATTGTTTGGGGGCACTTTATAAAATTCATTGGAAATCTGATCAGAACCGGCAGCTTTCCCACATTTGAATTTCAAAATACTCTCTCACTTTTCATAATCGTCTGAAACATAATACGGATTCTTATTGTCTTGCTGTTAATCCGTCTTTTGTGAGTCGCATTCACAGATTATTTATTCAAAACTATTCTTGGTGAAGACATCTAGCGTTTGTTTGAATATATATTCCAAATTTAACAACTATAAAAGAGACAAATAATATATTATGCATATTCATGTATTTTAGACTTATGTCTGCAAACTTAATAATATTTGTGAATTTATCGTTTTATCCTTGAATTCTGATCGTGAAGATTATTTTGATTCATTCAAATATGATGACATCAACGTCTTAAGAAAAACTGAAAGACTATTTTGGATATGACTTAATGGGAAAATATATATTCTTGATATAATTGTTGATCGTTCCCTCTTATCGGTATCAGAAGAAATAACAAAATGGAGTTAACCACTCTGAATGTGCAAAGTAGATGCCCCTATATTTTGAAATCACTTTTATTCTACTATAATTTTGATGACTGATGAAGGTTTTGAGAAGGCGAATTAGATATTTTTGCAAAAAATAGAACCAACTATTATTTTTTTTATTTATTAGTTGGCGTCTATATTTGCACTGAAATAAACAAAATAATGTTTTGCACAATGATATTTTCGAAATTGGTGCCAACATCATCCACCATCTACAAATAATTGTACAACTTCAAAATTACCAGTACCATTAAAATTAATTTTCCCAATGCCAATCAAATCTTATCGAGAAGAAAACTACTGCAGAAGAGACAAACAGCAGACAAGAAAGTTAATATAAAAAGTTATAAATTTATTTTACAAAAACTAGGACCGACTAATTGCTGCACTAATGGTGCTGGTATTAATTAATTAATTAATATTATTATGTATTGTTCAGTGCCTCAGTCCTATTTTATGTCTAAGATAATTATTCTGACGATAGATTTTTGCATTTATTGTAGAAACGGAGTTGAAAAAATATCCAACATGGTGACTGAATGACTCCATATAGATAGGGGGTATATCTATATGGATATACCTAGTAATAGTTATATAAATAGTAACATGTATCATTTATATTAGATCATTCGAAACGAATCAAATTGGTCACAACATTGAAAAATAAACGCTTGCTTGTTAATGTGACTCTCTAGTTAGAGAGCCATGCTAAGCGGACACAAAAATTCGCCAACAAATCAGGTCACTGAATTAATTTATATACACCCTAGAGGTTTTCAATGTATTTCATTATATGCAAATATATGTATACATATACCAGGTGTACGTAGGAATGGAAATACATAGTTATAGGTATTCCACATTAGGAATATTTTCCAAATTGTTGGAGTACTTACTACCCAAATATTTTTGTGTTTTAAAGTAATTGGATATATTATGGATGTCGAATACCATTATATCATCTACGAATACGTATGTCTAGAAAATATATAAATATTCAATTACATTACGTTTTGTGGTTTTAAACTTGGTAATGGCGCTGGGTCAACTCGTTGCTGGAAACCCAGTACTTTTTCATAGCGTTTAGTCTACATAATTGCAATTTTCATACCGCCATCTGATGTTTAATCTAATTCTAAACTGAAACTTTTAAAAATAAGAATACCTACAATTAAGCGAAGTCCTCTTTAACGAAAAATTCTCTACATCTCTAAATTGATTGGTTTTTATATTTTATATTGTTATTCATACCCATGCACTCTCAATATCGATATTTAACTACTTAAGTCGTTCTGTATATATCTACAGGGTGAGTTCTTAGTGTGTCCATAGTAGGTGGGTACATACAGGGTGTGTTTCAACTTTTAGATACAATAAAATTAGTTTATTAGTTGATATCAAACTGTCTTGGTTTATTGTCGATATTGAAAATTTATATTGATTAGTTGTAACTGATTTTTTTATTAATTTGATTTTTTTCATACCATGTGTTTTTCTTTCACAAATTGAAGTTAGGTAAGATTCTAAGAAATTAATTTTTTTTTCCGAAACTAATAAATTTAGATATAGGGAAGAAAAATTAAACTATTTTTTTTATTTATGCTATTAAATATAGGGTGACCCGTTGGAAAATTTGAGAAAATATTTTATTTAAGTTTTGACTTTCCCTGTACACAGTTTAAGCAAAAATATATAAAATTAGTCATGACTAATGCAAGCAGAAAATTGACGTTATACTATTATTTAAGCAATTTACAGAGAGTTTAAATCAATGAAATTGTCTGATAGAATCTGAATAAAAAAATATAGGGTATTTCATAAAACAAAACAAGAATGGTTTGTCACCATGTTGGGGAAAATCCTGTTCATAACTAATTAATTTAAAATTATGAAGGTTATAATTTTTGAATCCGTTCCGATCCGAAAAATGTTTACTTATACTGAGTTATAAAAATTATTCAAAAAGATATGATCGAATCTATCAGATAATTTTGATGATTTCAACTCTCTGTATATTGTATAAATAATAGTAGGTACAACGTCAATTTTCTGATTGTATAATTTTATTGTTGTGTTATGTAATATTGTAGTCATGACATATTTTAACATTATTGCGTAAATTATGAACAGGGGAAGCCAAAACTTAAATACAATAATATTCTCTCATATTTTCTAACGGATCATCCTATATATATATATATCATAAACAAAAGGTACAGTCATTTTAGTTTAATTTTTCTACCCTATACCTAAAATTATTAGTTTCGGAAAAAATTTAGGATTTCTTTAAATTTTACCTTCAATTTGTGGAAAAAACAAACGGTGTAAGAAATATTAACAATTAATGAAAAACAACTTGATATCAACTTCGTGATTGATGAAATAAAATAATTTTAATGTATCTAAAAGTTGAAAATGCTCAAGCTAAATTGAGCTATTTATAGCCTCCTATAATTTTTGAAATTTATCCCATCGCCCATATCATATATAAATAAAACCTAAGTTCATTTCAAACTGAGAATACAGTGTGAAGTCTTATGCAGCACATTACGACCGTGTTTTTGTACCGGGCTCGACCAACCATTAGTTCTTGCGTCAGGCAAATTTCGATGCTTGGGCTTAAATTTTGTCATTTTTATGTTAAAGAATTATTATTAATAAACAATAAACGGCAAAACTATATGCCGTTTTCCCATAAAAAGACATTGCCTATACCCGGTCACACAACATTTTCAGTTTGAGACGTTATACAGTCAGATAACCTAGTATTAGTTAGTATCAGTGTGATTTCATCTAGAAAACTGTCTGTGGGTTTTGTCGTGTTTGCAATATATTTGTGATAATTTTTTTCTATGAAAAGTGAAAAGGGAAATACCATCATAAACTTATGGGTGTTGGGAGAGTGTTCCAAAGATTGGCTACTCGCATCAAAGACATATTATAGCGTACTTGATATTGCTCGTGCATTTTCAACATTGAAATTAATTTTGTTTATTTTATCTAGGAATTAATTGATTTGTTTGGCATGACTACTTAAAATTAATATTAGTTAGTTTGACGTGATCTTTTTATTGATTTTTAACAGTTTATTTGACTTACCCAGTACACAATTCACGCAATAGTAAAAAATGGGTAATACCTTCGTAAATAAACATAATCGACAAGGAAAAAAATTCACTTTATATTATTATTAAAGTAATACACCTACTGGAAGTAAAAAACATTTCATTATTTTTCTTTCAGATGAAAAAAATATCAAAATCAGAGCACGTTTACGAGGCAAAATGCGCGAACGAACATACTACATTTTTCAAAAAAAATGAGACCGACTTTTAGTTGGTGCACTGAAACATAAGAAATAATATTAATTCAATAGGTTCTGGCGATTTTGAAGTTGTGCGGTTGTAGTTAGATAGAACACTTTCAGCAAGCACCAACTTCAAAAGTTTCAGCACCAATAGAAATAATATAATTTTGTATTTTAGTGCACCAACTAAAAAAGTAGGACCTATTTTTATAATAAAACTTATTTCTCACTTTTAAGTGTATCATGATTCATGAAAACCGTTTACAGACAGTAAATACCAGATAAGAAATAACAACTTATTCTGTAATAATACTTTGCTTATAATATGTACTTGTTCAGAGATTTAAAAACATCGCTAAAATACACATATCTCAGACTTTACCACTCGAAAACCGTTTTTAAGTGTCCAATTGGAAGGAAGATACTATCATGTCCAGGGGAGGGAAATTAAGGAATCCCAGTCCAGAATTCTGTTTCTAATAGGATGTTATGTAAATAAGCTTATTGTAACTTATCAATTCAATGACCTAGCATCTTTCAACTTCTAAAGACATTGAACTAAATAGAATCCTCTGATTATGTTAAAATAATGAACATCCTGTTAACTCCACGAATGATTATTACTTTACTATTACTTCTCGGAAATATAGTTTGAGTTCAACAGGCGAAATTCTACAAAAGTTGCGGTCTGAAAAGGTCAAACTAGGCGGTTAGTCGTATAAATAAATAAAACAATTAACGGTTAGTAGCAAGAGAACACCAATTGTTATTGAAACCTGTGGAGCCACTTCGACATAGCCAGCTTATTACGTTTTGAAGAATCATCAACCGTTCCTCCAGCTTTCACATATCATTATGCTTATCTCTTATATTCTTTGTTATACATATTTGAAAAGCTAAGAAAATCAAAATCTTTACGTAAATTCGGTGATAATCTAGTATGACAATCATATGAAAAACAAAGTTGACGATGATTCCAAACAAGTGAAATTAAGAACTAACTACCTATACAAAATTATTTTCCAAAAAAGTTGCTTTGATAATGTTCCAACTGATTTAAGAAAGAGAGTTAGGTTAGACTTTTTCAAAAATGCAAGCAAGTAGTTTCTTCAAAATACACATATATATTCAACCATTTCTCTAGCTCTCGTAGTTTCTAAGATTGCTGTATATATGTATACTTATATACAGAAAAATAGCACTTTCCAAGAAATTTGCAAGACTTCTAACGATAAATATGTACAACACATAATATGTCATGCATATTCTTATAGATTAATGAATGATGAAGAATCGGTAGGTACAATAAAATATTGTCTAATAATTTATCAGAACCACACCTACAAAAATATCTGCCATACATTCTTTCGTCATTTGCCAAACTGATTCTAATGCTAAAATGATAAAATCTGATCTCAATTGATATCTTAATATAATTAATTATAAGAAATGCGAATAGATATGTTTTTAGCAAATTTTACTGTTGTACTGTTACCCGCCCACTGATAAATAATTTTATAAATTTCCATAAATAACACTGATCGGATTTTATTAAATTTACTACCATTATAATCAGTTTTTATAGTATTATTCAGATTATATTATGTTGATTATGCAATTTCCAAAAAATAGGTTTCTAAATTTACATTCATCGTTTCAACAATAGGCAAAGCATTGTAATGAAATAAGCAATAAAAAAATAACTATAGCCAGTCCAATAAATTATCACGTAACTCAGTTAAGAAATTGGATAAAAAGAATCTTGAAACAATGATAATGAAATAAAAAAGATTATTTATTATAGATAGGTGTGACAATCCAAGGATTATATATGGTGTGTCCCAAATATGACATAGATGCATTAGAATCTTCGTGTATATTTGAGTTCAGGATTAGGTTGGATGTTAAAACCTGCGCAGAATCTAGCGAGAATTTATTTTTTTAACAATTCAAAGATTTTTGGAATACATATTTATAAAAGAAATAGAGTCAATTCTATTATGTATTTTCCTTGTAGTTCATACACTACGAATTTCATAGATTTTATGATATTATGGAAACACTCTCTTACGAAAAGTGCTTGTGTATTTTTGTATGGAGATATATTGAAATGAGGATTATTGACCGACTTCCCAAAAGGAGAAGGTATACAATTCGAATGTGTGCTTTTTTTTTTTTTTTGGTTTGTGCGCGCCTTTCATGTAGTAAACGTACTCCGATTTTGATGATTTTTGATTCATTTCAAAGAGGAGGCTTGAGAAATGGTCCCATATTCATAAAAACGGGAATCCGACATCTCGTTCCCTCCGAAAACCGCCCCCGAAGGGGGTGGAGGGGGCAAATTTTGTCGAAAATTGAAAATCTGCGTTGATGTAATTACAGATAGGACAATATCCGGAAACGTTTAAATGGAACATTTTTTCAAAAGAGTAACGGTTTTCGACATAGAGACATTTTAAATTCTCAAATATACCTATTTTCGCTATGTGGAGAGGGCGGTTTCTGTCGAAAATTGAAAATCTGTTTGCAGTACCTGAAATACATAATTATTTGTAGCAACATTTATACTGAACATTTTTCCCTTAGAGTTACGGTTTTCGAGTAAAATCGGTGTTAAAATGGTAACAACTAAAATATTCAAGCGTATTTCCGCAGCGATGTTCTGAGATCTCAATAATAACAACTACAAGCAAGGAATATTCGTGGGTAATAGAATAAGTACTATCTTCATTGGTATTAGTGAACGTTCAACGATTTTCGTGACTAATGTTACACTCAAAAGTGTGAAATAAATATTTTTTACAAAAAATTGGACCGACTTTATTAGTTGGTGCACTGAAAAGTATAAAATAATATTAATTCTATTGGGGCTGGTACTTGTGAAGTTGGTGCCAAAAGTTACCAATCTACCTGCAACTGCACAACTTCAAAAGTAACAGCACCAATAGAATTAATATTATTTTATACTTTTCAGTGCACCAACTAATAAAGTCGGTCCAATTTTTTGTAAAAAATATTTATTTTAGTTGTACACCTCCATAAATTATATACGCAATACTGGCTAAAGCGGCTCGGTTCGTAAATAGTCCTCTGGAATTAGCTATCATTATTGACTCGTGCTATAATCCAGAGACAGTATAATCTACTATTATCGTGATCTGTTATTGAAAAGGATTCCAAAATACATGGTGGGCTCAGGAGCAAATTTTAATTATTCTAATATAGGTTATCCTTATTACTGTGATGCTTATTGAACTTTGCCAAACATGAAATCGGAATTGATTAGAATCACCTGATTACTTATCACAGTCAGTTATAAAATCTTCTTTCATGTCCATCTTTCAAAATATTTCACTTGCATAAAAAAACATTGAGAACTTTTATTATGATTGGTTTGATAATAACAAAGAATACAAAATATAAACAAGAAGACCCGTTGCTTCGAGTGGCTCCTTTGACAAATGGCGTACAAAAGTCGATGTCGAAGGAGGCTGATACAAAATTCTTGGATTCATAATTGAATAGGTAAGAAGATAATTATCAGTCTTTGATAATTATAGGTAATATAAACTCAAATACGAACCATAGCTTAAATACATGACAAGAGGAATAGATTTCAATGATCAACCATGTAGAACTAAACAGTTTATTCATTTATATTCTACATGATAGGCTTTGCCACTAGGTAGCGTGTAGAATCATTTGACATAACCCAATAGCCGTCGTCTTGAATTTTTCATTCAGTATTCAGTACACAGTACAGAACTGGAATAGCTCTTTAGTAATGTATACAAATTTGAATGAAACAATTTGTAACAGAAAAAGATGTAGGTAATAATTTACTTCACTGTTACAAAGTTCAACAGAAGTACGTTCAGAATCAAGGAAAAATATTTTTCATATAATTAGGATTTAATAAAAGATTTACTCCATTTTCTAGTTTGAGAATCCTCAAGAAGCGATTCTAAAGTTACAATATTTTTTTAGTCTTCATTGATTATGCAAATTCTGCGCCCTTTTGAACAATTCATGAGAATGCAATGTTGGGTTCTGTAATATCAGTAACACTTTGAAACTTAAAACAAACCAGATTTAAGTATTCAGAGAATGTCTTAAATTCCCTGAATTGTGTCTGCTCTTATATTCATTTTTTCTATTCATCATGTCCGCGCTAAACTAGTCTAGACATTCGTACAACTTTATTTTCAAGATTAAATGAATGGTCGATATGCTAAAGTTATTTAAATTATTTAAAAACCTGATTAATTCTACTTTTGTGGCCAGTCTTCTACTTTAGATAAGCACTTTTCCTTCAGTATTCTCTTTAAAAGGTAAAAACTTATCTGATTGTGGGTAGTGCAATAGAAGATGAAGAAAGGAAGAGAAACGTGTGAGTGAAAAAATGGTTGCAAAAGCGGAAGCAATTGACATCTACTAACTTGATGCAATGTAATCATGTCAGCCAGTTTGTTATGAATAATTACGTCAAGATAAGTTATGATGACAAATGAAGAACTCTTAAGTACAATAATATCTTTCATGGAAAGAAAAACACTGCATCGAGAGAAGTAGTAAGTACTGAAGAAGGTTTATTGACCTTGATATTACTTGAAACAAGGAGTTATGAAGATTTGAGTTTTCATTTATTAAACATTTGTGACAACAAAACTAGAAAAGAGGGCTTCAGAAATCAAACCATTACATATTTCCTCAATGTAGAACCATTACTGTCTTTTATACTACAACCTGGCAGGTTTGGTCAAATAATGAGAATGATAGACGAACGATACCCAAAACCAGCTTACCAATCAAAGTCCGTTGGTAAAATGTCAATAGGCAGGCCTAGATGTGATGAAACTATGAAAGTGAGAGGAATTAGGTATTTGTGTCCCTGATATATCCATTTGGTGAGCACTGTACCAACCCATGGGGAGTGTCCAGAAAAAAGAAGAACTAGTTGTTATGCAGGCTCTATGTAACACATGTCAAACAATAACGTAACTCACATGGGAACCTTTATTCATCTGCCAGTGCAGGTACCTTAGTCATTATCATTCATTGGCGGATCGGTTGGCGGACAAGTCAGGAAGGAGCAATCCGTTGGATCGATCCGCTAATGAATGGGGTAATTTCCTATTAGGTTTTACAGGCTTAATACTAAACAAGTAATCTTCAGGTATCATGTTCTCAAATTTGATAAGCTGGCTTCAAATTTTGAAGGCACTTGCTATGGAGCTCTAAAAACGACTTTCCGAAGCTCTATCGACATTGTGAATTTTTGTTGTGTCTACTGCTGAGCTACCTTCAGACATAAGAAATCCCACTCGCTAAAAAAAGTTGAATTATAGAAGTTTTTCTCTTTAAACTTATATACCGAAACATCCGGGTGAGATTTAAGACACACAGTATATACATGCAGATAAAGCTTGGGGGTCAACGAAAACAAAGTTGACACACTGGTCACAGTGGCTGTGTATACTTACATATCTCCATAATTCATAAAACAAAAACATGGAGACGCTTGCACTGGTTACTGATATCTAATTGACTGTATATGCGATTCAATTTTTGTAACAGTTATAGCAAGCAGAGCAAGAGCAAAGACACAGATCTATCCTTACATGAATACTTGACACTAAAAGAAATTTAGTACCTATGAGTGTTCAAACAATATTAGTAGGTATTCCTAAGATACACATGTCACATTATGCAGATCTAACTATTGCTAAAATTCATAATATAATCAGTTTTAATATTTTATTCCTCATGAATATTTGGGCACACTCGAATTCCTCACAAAGTCAAAAGGAACTAAGTTAAATTAATTAAGATTTGTATAAAATATTTGTATTTAGTGGTTTAAACAATTTGAAAATTTGTATGATACACAATTTACAAAATCGTACGGACTAGTCTTATTTTTCTGCAACTGTGAAATTTTATAAGTTATAAAATTAAAATTATTTTGAATATGTTTTCAAATTACTCTTTTAGATTGGATGAGACTTGTATTAATTTTTAAATGTATATTTTTTATCTCCTTTAGAACTTTCAAAAATATTTGTATGGGATATGGTGAATGGCTCTGGCAATGCCTAGTGGGTACGTTGTTTGCTCATATTCTTATTAATCTTGTAAATTTTTTGTCTACAGCTACTTGTGTCACTTATTTTGTTTAATTTTCTTATATATGTATATTTTTTGAATAAACTTTATTATTATTATATAATTTGTTAAAGTTTGAATAATATGATTCCGAACAATTTATAACAACACGTGGCTCATTATGCATATCCGATATATAATGAAAACAATATACATCATAAACAATGTACGACGGTAAAAATGTGAGTCCAAAGACGTGTCTCAACCATTTCCCTATTTCTGATGTAGATTTTTCTAATTCTCCTGGTAGTCCCATTTGTTGAATTTTTACATTGACTATTATTTTTTATTTTGAAATTAACAATGTCTTGATTAACAACGAGTCTGGAAAAAAACAAAAACAATTGTTATTATCGTATTATTTTGATAAATTTCTATGAAGACATACCAAGATTGTGCCAGATGAAATCTACAGCCGAGTCTCCCGGACCCAGGTGTACCCATATAATTGTTTTGAATTTATCAATCAAAACTTGATAAAGTTTCTTATAGGTACATTTGTTTTTATTCGGTAAAAAACAGAACACAGTAAATAATTGACAGAAATATTTAAAGCTGTAACTAAATGTTCCATCCACATAAATACACTTGATTCTATAATTAACTTCCTGTTTGTTTCACACGAAAACACT
The DNA here is from genome assembly GCA_958507055.1 of Crioceris asparagi. Classification (NCBI taxonomy): domain Eukaryota; kingdom Metazoa; phylum Arthropoda; class Insecta; order Coleoptera; family Chrysomelidae; genus Crioceris; species Crioceris asparagi. The sequence continues at coordinate 59,785,864 of OY293829.1, read as the reverse complement.
ACTACGTTAGTCTGAATGTCATTTGATAGAAGACAGTTTTCTGGTAAATTTGGTAGTAGACAATATAATTTTTAAAATGTTGTCCTTTTTTATTGACCGACGAACACCGAACGGAGGAGGTATACAATTCGACTGTCTAATTTTTTTTGGTTCATACTCCGATTTTGATGATTTCTGATTCATTTGAAAGAGGAGACCTGAGAAATGGTCGCATATTTGCAAATCAGAAATCTTCTTCCCTTCGAAAACCGCCCCCAAGGGGGTGGAAGTTGCAAATTTTCTCGAAAATGAAAAATCAAGTTGGTGCCAAAAGTTTTCAATCTGACTACAACTGCACAACTTCAAAAGTGCCAGTACCAATAGAATTAATATTATTTTGTACTTTTCAGTGCACCTACTGATAATGTCGGTCGAATTTAATGTAAAAAAATGTATTTCTACGAATACCATATATACGTAAATACATAAGTACTTACGTATACACAAAAACAGATATACAGACATTTAAAAAAAATAGTTTATATCTTTGGAAAAGTTCCATAAAAACTGAAAGGTCAACATTTACACCACTAGGTGTACTTAACAGAAACTTTTGTTCTCAGCTCGTTGTTTCAGGAATACAGCAGTTTGATAGACTTGTTTATTAATCCTAACCACTATTCGAATGTCAGTTTGTTTTTTTGTTAAGCTTTCAAGCCCTAACTACTCTACTGATCATCATGAAGTTTCGATACACGTTGTCGGGGGTACAGAAAAGGACACAGATTACCTTACATTCAGAAATCCCAATCGTAAAGAGGTAATTGTTTTTTTATGGAGAAATAATATTAAATACATTTCGACTTGAAACTTCGTACTTGTAATCCAAAAAACAAATATGTATTTCTTGATTTTCCAATAATCATCCCCTAAGTGGGTGGAATAAGGTAAATAATTCTAAAAGTCGATGTAGGTGTCATTATTGATGTTTTTGGACGTTGATTGCGAGAATGGCATTTATTTTCAAGTTCTACATGATTGACATGTCATAAAATTGAGAACCCTGTATTGGAAAACCGGTTTTCAGAGTCTATAATGGGAAACAATAATAATTAGACATTTCAATTTAAATCTTCGTTGGAGTGCCATAAATTATAGATTTAAAAACCGATCTGGTAGCAGTTGGACTCAGGCGAATGCCCAGTGGGGTTATTTTGTGATCTTAGTCGGGCATTTGGCTGTCAATCACAAGATTCTAATTGAAAAATTACAATGTATCGGGATGCGTGGCCAGTAACTAAAGTGGATCAGATCATATTTGCATTCACGTAGACAATATGTCACTATCAAATCAACTGATGGAAAGTTCAGTAAATCTAATCATCTCCATACTGACATAGGTATTCCTCAAGGATCAATAGTAAGTCCAATATTGTTTCTAATATATGTGAATGATATTGTATCAGTATCATCATCTTCTCATTTTACATTATATGCTGATGATACATCTGTAGTAATTTCCGATAAATCTCCTGCTCTTTTAGAAAACAAGTGTAATACCATTTCGTCTATACTTTATCACTGGTTTTGTAAGAACTCTCTTCATCTTAATACCGAAAAAGCACAAACAATTCATTTTCATCATAGACAAAAACCAGTCCAAAATATAGATATAAAATTCTATGAAAAAAGGTAACAAATATATCACACGTAAAATGTCTATGTTTGTATATCGATGAATATCTTGATTGGAAGATGCATTGTGGGGCACTAGTTTCAAGGTTGAGTTCCACTTATTACCTACTTAGAAGTCTAAGGCCAGTCCTTATAACTAATCAGTTTGTTATGATATATTACGCTCAAGCTGAATCTAAGTTAAGATATGGTAGGTATATGCTTCTGGGCATGTCGACAGGCCTCATGGATGTTTTCATATCACAAAAAAAAGTTATACGTTGTATTGTTGGAGCATCAAGTCAAACAAGTTGTAAGAAATATTACAAAGATTTAGAAATTCTAACTTGACCGTGCCTGTATATTTTGGAAGTATATGTCTATATATTTAGTAACATCAATAATTTCGAGACAAATAATCAGATACACAATATCAACACTAGATTCTTTGCTGATTTGCACGTACCGTTTTCTACGAAAAGTGCCTTATTCAAATCACCAAACATTATTGGACATAGAATTTTTAATATGCTACCAGTGGAAATAAAAAGAAGTAGTACTGTTAAATCTTTTAAGAAAATATTTAGTTGAAAATTCCTTCTACTCTGTTAATGAGTTTTTAAATCTATAAAAATCTATGTATCATTTTAATCTTAATTTGATAAAAGCTTAATTTAACATTTTTTAAATCTTGTTTTGTCTTAGTGACCTGTAGCTGATAGGTGATCTAGTTTTAAGTTTACATTTTGACCAATTTCTTTACAAGCAACGTTATGTCAAAAAAAAATTACAAAAAAAGATGTATCTGCTGTTTTAGTGTATTGTATTTTTAGTTAGTAAATAAAAAAGAAAATGAGATTTTCAGATTTGTCAAAATTAAAAATAAGGAAAATCGGATCCATTACAAAAACTTTTTACTGGTGAATGAATAACATCAGCCAACTGCTAGCCGATATTCAGGGTGTCTCAAAATCGACGCCCGTGCTTTTGGGTTTTTATTCAGGGGGCTAAAACAAATTGAAAGTTAAGAGTGGAAAATTTTCCGTTTATGCCTTGTTAACGAGTTATCGATAATTAAAAAACAAAAAAATTAAGATTTTAACATTAAACTTTATTAAAAACTAAGAATGTTGAAGAACAAGATATAGTCCAAATCTGTTCTCACCAAAAGTGTTCAAATACAAGTGGTAAATTTTCATTTAAGAATTGTAGATACAAGGCTGAATTAAGTGGGTTGGGTAGAATGTGTGGACCAATAACATTATTATTTAATAAACCAGCCCAAATAGGCATAAGTGGAAAATTTTCCATTTTTAACTTTCAATTTGTTTTAGCCCCCTGAATCAAATACCAAAAGAACGGGCGTCAATCTCGAGACACCCTGATCCAAAGATTAATTCCTGCACACATTTTTGGTGTTATTCTTTCAAAAACATCATCTGAAGTTTCCTTTAGATTGTAATAAGATAAGGTAATTTTAATTGTGAGGAACTTTAAAATCCAAAGTCCTATTTTATATTCCAATCTACAATGTACTACTAGCACAGACTCGTTGATCGATTAAAATAGCTTTTTCAGTCACTCGGAATATTACGATTACAAGGCAGTCCAACTGAATCATTTATAATCTGACGACAACTGGATTTTTGCACACCTACTTACATACCAGAAGGAAAAATGAAACCTTGTGAGCTATTTTAATTATCATATAGATTGGTTGAAGCGTGTCAGTTGTGTCAACAGGATTTTCTTCCTCACACAATTTTGTCTTAGGAACAACCAATCTAGCCTTATAAAAATCATGAGGAAGTTGAGTTTTTGGTCAAGCAAAGCGAACATCAGTGTGTACAATATGAACATACTCTCTTATTTGCGTTTATGTTAATTTTATAAGAAAGGAAAGTTGCTTATAAATAAAACATTGTATACATCAGAATAATTATTGGCTCATTGATTTGCATCCATAATTAGGTGGTTCATTATAGAAACGAAGATTAATGAAGTGTAGCACTTTGATAGACATAAAAGATATCCTTAACAGAATCTTAGTGGAACAAGTTTAGAAAATACAAAGCATAAGGACCATTTTGTTTGTATTGATGAAACTAAAACAGAAGTGTGAATATGTCAACGTTCTAGCGAACAAGAAAATGACTCAGCTTTGCAATTATTAAATAAAAGACGTTAAAAGCTTTATACTTCATCTGAAGGAAATTAATTATTGTTGAAAACGTTATATTGTAATATCTGCCATTGCATACAGTGGGAGGGAGAATCTCATTAGAAATAATGTTTTTGATGAAATTGGTCACTACTTTGTCCATATTCATCGACTCAGCGAGAAGTGGGAAACGTACAATGATCTTATACTAAAGAAAGTATTCTGTAAACTTTGCTTATACTCTCCTATAAACCAGCTTTATTGGAAACGCTTTAAAACATATTCATATACTTCATATACAGACAATTCCCTGTTCCTTTCAAAATCTGGTGATGCCACACAAAACAGCCCTATTGGTTTATTCCCAAAAAACATTTGCATTTGAATCTGTGCCTTATATTTTGCTTTTATAACACCTTTGCCCACAAAACGATAAACAGTTTCTTTTTTGCTTGGTCATTTCACTTCTATCACAATCTTCTGTAACGCCATCTGGAGAAGCTCCAAATATTGGGTAGTTCCTTTTCAATATCAATCCAAATGGTACGGTCTTCAATGATTTATTTTTCCCAATTTCTTTCAAAACTTCTGATTCTAGGTTTTGTCGGTTTTTGGTAGCTACCATAAATAAATCTACTTTTGGTAAGTTCTCTGATGATTCTTTCACAGAATCTTCTTCTATATTAAGGGATGAGGGTGAAAATAAAAAATATCGTGATACAATTTCAAGATTTTGGTTGCTAAATCTCGATAAAAGAAGAAAACTTATGCATGTTTTTTCATTAATTAATAACTTCTCAAAAACCACCTTATTTGTATGTGTATCTATGGAAAAATAACTTTTTTCTGTGAGGGGAAAAAGTTTGACATTAAATCTCTGTTGACAGGAAACAAAGTAACACTTTTTATAAAATTACTTTTTTCTCGAGCTAAAATCTAATACTTCTCCCTTGTATAATAAATAAGTATTTCGTCCAGAACTTCATAAGTTCAATATTCAACTCAAATCTCGTTAGTTACAATTAAACGGCTTTACAACATTGTTCCGGCACGCTTATTTTATAAAACTAATTGACCCAGTTGCTATCGCATTGTGGTCGCGATGCAGTTGTAAAATGGTTGCTATTCACAAAAGAAAATCATATTACGTAAAGTCGTTGCATGCTAAGCAGTGGCTGGTTTATAATATGCTGAATTCAATGTAATTCTAGCGCACTGGTTGTTTGGCAGTGGCAGCAGTAGCATTCTAAAGTTGTGATTCAGTCGCGGTGACGTAATACTAAAGTTGAAGTCAGACAGCAACGATTGCACAATTCTCGGACGTCGCGTTGCGGTTGAAAGTTACATGATAAGCGTTCGGAACAGATCAAATTATTGTCTACTGCTGGTTTCAAAAATAAACTAAAAAAAATCTATTATCAAGGGAAATATCTATATGATGCTGCTTTACTTTATGTTTACTTTTATTAAATATTTTATATTCATAAAAATTCTTTGCACTATTATTAGTAGTCAAAGTTGTATTAGTTAACGTAGCGTAGGTCATTAATTGGTATCAACATGCCAAAAGTTGAGTGGAAGAAATCACTTTTTCGACTCTTTACTTAGTTCGAACGTGTGCTATTATTAGAAAAAATACGAATACCTACACGTTTTAAGTTACTCAAGAAATGAGGAAAAACTTTCTGAAAAGAAATGAAATACAAATATATTCATGAAATGTAAGAAACTATTTCTATATTTCACTGATAATTTAAGAAAAGTTTTAAGTATAACCAATTTAAATATATCTTTAAAAATATTATTCAATAGAATAAAAAGATATAAAAATTATCTTTGAACCAATTTTCAATAGTTCAAAAAAATATTTATTCAGAAAAATAAATCGATCAGAGTTGACCTATTTTGATTCGTTATGTTGTAGTAAGATACACTTGACATAAAAAGAGACAAAAATGCGGCTTAGAATCAAAAAGTATGAATATGAATAAGCAGTTAAAAAAATACATTTTATATAACTCTTTTCCTGTTTTTTTCTCAGACAAACGCATTACAGCACGTGGTAGAGGGCATTAAACATAATGTTTTCGACAAGTTTCATAAAAACCGTTTGAGCCGTTTTTGCGCCACAGTCTTGAGCGAAAAATATTTTTGCGAGCAGAATACTCAAGTTTACACGATTACGATACTGTTACGTACCTTCTTACGGTTACCTAGTATTCGTTTTAGAATCTATTTATTCTATTACCTTAATTGCTATAGTTGTTGCTTGAGTATTTCATTACATAAATCCAGAACTAGTTGATTTATTCTCGATCCTTCTAGAACATATTTGTAAAGTACTTTTTATCACAGTATTGTCAATTTCACAAACGTCTAGAATAATCTCGATCCTTGTCATTGTTAAATTCAGCTATATAGGGTGGGGACTTTAAATGGAACGCTGCTTATAATGGCCCTGGGAATAGGATTTTTCAAAAATCCAAAAATACGTCCTAAGAGATTTTTTAGGGAGCTCGCTTTCGTCATTTTAAAAAAACAACTTTTTTTTCCAATTAGAAGACACCACTCTTTGGAAAACTTATTAAAAAATGAATATGATAATGAAAAAAAAAATGACATCTGTCAAACCATTTGTCAGAAATTTACTGAAAACTGATTTTTAACTGTTTAATGAACAATTACATTAATAATAACATTGAAGCTGGAGTTTCACCATTTTAGCGTGACAGTTGTTGAAAATGTGCCCCATTAATCTGTTAGCACAGACCCTAATAGAGCTCTTCCCTTACCTACTCCTCTCAAAACTTCTGGCGTGATTAAACGTATCTCTGCCCGAATCTTTGCATTTAGGTCTTCCAGTTTTCTAGACAATTTAAATGGAGAACTATAACATTTTTATTACCAGAACACCAAAGAATAATCCCTAATGATGAAAATCTAGGCAATTCTTAAATGCTGCATTTCCAAATAGGTGGATAGGACGGCGAGGATTTATAGAGTGGCATTCTAGATCCCCGGATATTACGCCATTCGATATTTATTAATGGGGCGATTTAAATACTAAGGTATATGTTACCAGACCTAGAAATCTAGATACGTTTAATCACTCCAGAAGTTTTGAGAAGAGTAAGGGAAGAGTTCTACTATCGGTTGGGTCTGTGCCAACAGGTTAATGGGCCACATTTTCAACAACTGTCACGCTAAAAAGGTGACATTCTAGCATTAATGTTATTATTACAGTAATTGTTCATTAAACAGATAATAATCGGTTTTTACTAAATTTGGTTAGACAAGTTATCGACAAATTCAATAAGCTTTCTAAAGAGGTGTCACAAGTGGTGTCTTCTAATTTGAAAAAACATTTTTTTTTATATGGTGATTGTGAACTCCATAAAAAATCTTTGAGGACGTGTTTTTAATTTTTGTTATTCCCAGGGCCGCTATAAGCAGCATTCCATTTAAAGTCCCCACCCTGTATAAATCCGCACTGATCATCGGAGAGAGTCAGTTAGATGTTGATATAAGTCCAAACCAGAATCGTACAAACTGGTCTGGAATCAAAGGTCGAATTACATAGGTAGCAAGTGGGTCGCTTAGCGTTTTGTCATATATCAAAGTCATCGATGGCACTGCGGAATTGCGAAATGGGGATGTTACTTAGAACATAAAATACTGTTGCGTATGCGGGTTCGCAGATAAATGAGACTAATTTACAATTATTAAATAAACTTTATTTACACTCGAAAGTAGTATAATAAAAATTACAACTGCACTATACTATTGAATATTCTCAGTAGCTTACTCTGACTCTTCTATTAAACTTATTGCACACTGTCTTTTACACTCTCCCTCATGCCGACAATTCTCCCAAATATGTGGATACCCGAAAAAGACTCCAGATCTTTCGAACCGCCTCTGGTCTTTGATTCACCAGCCGCCACTGGACTTTTCTCGAAATGCTCTGCCAGCATCCCAGTGAGGAATGCCACACACAACATACCACGAATCATCTTACAACTTTGCATCATCCTTTGAATTGGTATTTTTATGTTTTAAGCAAAATACCCCTTCGACTGCGAACCACACGGCAGAAATTGGAAGGTGAAAAAGACTGGACGCTAAGCAAACATCTTTTTTACGCTTGTTTCAAAAACTTTCTGTATGACCGTGGTCCAGACTGTAAATTCGGTGACAGCAGGTCAGATTCATAGAGTCAGATTATCAAAGTGACAAGAGAGTCAATAGCAGTTTTTCTTCTCTTCTTCTTCCTGATCAATGGCTCTTGCTTCCTTTTTAGTAAATTTGCCCAGCCCATTAGGGGAATTGCAACTTAGTCTGACTTTTCGTCATGTAGGAACCCTTATAATTTTACTAATTTATTAATACTTATACTACACAAATATAATTATTCCTCCATGCACGTGTCAAGGTGAGTCCAGAAATGTGCCTCGATCCGATTATAATCTTCTCTGTCACGCTTCTGAGGTTATCCGCGAGGTTTTCCTCTTGTCTCCTTCATACAACGCTGCCACGTGCTTCGAACCTCAAAAGTTCGATAGGAATCAACCTCTTTTCAAATGCATACCCCGCTCGATTATCATGGCCGTAACTTCCCTATCCTCCTCGGGGGCAAGCACTCAAGTCTTCTACCAGCGTGTACTTCTCGTACAGAAATTTGTGATTTCCTTCAGACACGAAGTGAACTCTACCGAGATGGAAACGTAAGTCGTCGATAGCATTTCCGTCGGTAAAACAGCCTGTTCCTAAATACAAATCATTATCCTGGCCCAAGAAGACTATACATAGGAGGAGTATCTCACGGCTCTGAGTATAGGTTTCTTGCCAAATAGCGTTAGCAGGGGAGACGACTAAATGGCGGCAAATGCACAAACGACCCACTGCGCATCTTTGCGTATGTCAGTGTGTTCTTGTTTAAAGTTTAAGTCCTAATTTCTCGAACAACAACTATTAATTTGAAGTGATTGCGTCGGGACATCATCAACCAGTGTCCCAACAAATCAGGAAATTTAGATGGCAATGGAAATCGCGCTTCTTTTTTCGCTTTTCCCGTCAAAGTATGTACAAGAAATATAAATAAAACTTTTTAGAGCACCTTTATTTTGCTTCTGTTTAATTTCTTATCTTTCTACCTACATATGTATTTGTATTATATTGTTAATAGAACTCCAACTTGTACAATGGCTTGATGCTACAAAACTTCATCTGCGAAAAGACTCAACCGCAATAAATATTTACATTTGTCATAGTCACTTTAAGGATAAATGTCTTCATAAAGGTGGTAGCAAAATATGGAAGGATGGAGTTCAGGTTGACGAAAAACGCTGTGCCCTCCATTTTCCATGTAAGTTTACAGGTATCATTAACTCAAATAAATTATAACATGTTAATGTACAGCAATGTTTAAAAAATGATAACATTATTTTACAACGAATCTTCAAAAAAATAAATTAACCCACGATATTTTCCTCTTTAGATGAATTGCAAATCATCAAAAGTTCTGGTACCCACAACCGATCCACGACCAGTGGCACCAATCACAGAAACCAACAATTGTCCAGCTGATAGAAAAATTACCGCTTTGAATTTATCGCAATCACTGGTTCCAACTCCGCCGATTGAAAATGCAAATTTTTAAATTTCTCCAGCAGAAACAGTTCAAGCGACGTACTCAAAGGAAAAGTTGGTCCAAGATTGGAATATTATTTGTATATTGCGGTGACACGACACATGGGATTAACATAGAACGATCTATTATTGTAGAAAGGGATATGAGTACAAAGGTGTGTATACACTTAAGTGTTATTTGTTCATCAAATTATTAATTCAATATCCTCCTAGCTCGAAGTTCGTGGTCGTCATTCAACCTACCGGATACTGGAAGAAGTAGCATGCTTTGAGGATATATCCCTTCTTCTCGTAGATGTCTCGTGCCTGAGATTATGCGAAGATAATTCGTGCAAAGATGGGGTTTTCCAGCTTAAGCCTCACTCAAGCAACGTGGGGTGTAGTGCTTGCCAGATAAAAAAGAGGAGAAAGGACGTTAGAGAAATAATGACCCGAAAACGTTTGCTTGCCCGGAAGGAAATAAATTGAAAGGAGACAAAAAATCTCAAGGAGAAAAACCGACGTTCTGCCAAAAGAGGCATGCGCTACAGTAAAGAATGGATTCTCGAGTGTATGCTTCTCCGAATTAGGAGTCGTAAGGCGTATTTACACCTCCAAAACCATCGTATTCTGGTTCTTCCGACAATGGCTACAATAAACAAGTATTTAATAAAATTAAATCCAACTTGCGGTTTTAAACCTGCTCTTTTTAAAATGATCAAAACGAATAGCGCATCTATGACCCCACAGGAAAGAAGAGGTAAAAATTAACAATTCCATTATTTGACGAATTGATTACTTTTCCCTGCAACTTTATTATTCAGGAGTTCTTGTCATCGACGAGATACAACTTAGCGAAGGAGTGGCTTTTGATTCTGCAAATCTAACTGTACATGGTTTTACTGATTTGGCCACACACACTCCGGTACATCAAGTGGAGTGTAGAGCTAATCATGCCCTCGTTATGCTATATCACCCATTTTTCGGGAATTGGAGACAGAATATTGCATTTTCTCAGTAAAGGAGCAGCAAATGGAGAATGTTTATCTAAACTAGTCACAGAGGCAATTGTTCTTGTGCATAACCATGGATTATACGTGGACGTAGTTACAACCGACGGAGCAACCTGGAACAAGTCTATGTGGAATCATTTCGGATTGAATGGATTGGATGAAAGTAGTTGTGTCCATCCCTGCGACGTTAGTGACAAAGAACATCCAGATGAAACTCGGCGTCTTTGGTTCTGCTCAGACTTTTCTCATCTGGTCAAAAACTGGCGTAACTTTATGATGTCTAAGGAAGCAGTCATGGCAATTACGTAGCATGACATCGATAGTATATGATTTTTTAATTATTTATTGATTTTAGACTCCGGATGGACCATTCAAAAAAGGGCATTACAGAGCTGTAATAAAAAATGATGATGGACCAAAGAGCCTTTGTCTCAAAATTGCTCGTAAATTAACACCGAGCCATTTAGATCCTAAATTCTATGAGAAAATGCACGTTCACAAAGCCTTTGAGGTAATTTATTAATTACATAAAATAAATGCACTTTATTAATTTAACAATTACCTATTGAATAAATAATATTTCATTTTTCGAAGGTGTTTGACAAGAGTGTAGCTGTATCTATGAGAATTTATAAAAGAGACGAAGCGTCCTTAGGTGATTGCGAACCAACAATACAGTTCATAGAGCGAATGGACAAGCTTATTAAAGCCATGACATCTCGAAAACCAGGTTTTAGGGTTTTGTCGACAAATGTGAAAGAATCCCAGCGAAGTGATGCCTATGAGGTGGGACAAGGCTAAGAGTAAATGAACTACACTAAATAAGCGATCGTATATTTAGCTAACCAATCAATTTTAATCCAAAATTATTTCAGATTATTGTAGAATTTCGCAAGTATCTGCAACGTTGGAAAGATCTCGCAACAAAAAATAAATATGATTTCATGTCGGACAACACCTACCTAGGATCATTAGTTACCCTAAAAACAACGATTGAATTGATCGAATTTCTAACGAAAGAATATCATTTTAAACACTTGATGACTGCCAGGTTAAACCAAGATGCACTTGAGGTTTCATTCCATTCTTTTGTATTGTTTACATGCTTCCAATAAGGATTTATTTGTATTCTTAATAGGGAATGTTTGGAATGATAAGGGCATGCTGTGGAAGTTGAAGTAAACCAGATCCCATGTTGTTTATGCAAGTCTACAGATTGGTTAGCTTTTACTCACTAATAAAGCCGCCGAAGGGATCGAACGTAAAAGGATCCGACATTTTCCAAACCTTATTATAGTCTGAAGAGGTTGAGAAAACAAAAATAATGAGGAATGGAATCAATTTATGGACCAATTAATTGAGCGTGGCAAAGATGACTGCGATGCCAAAGGATCGAGACATGATCACGACTACAATGTCCAGAGCCTTAATGAATATGCCCAGTCATATTTCTCAGGTTTCGTCGCGAAGAAAATAAAGAAATGGTCGAATTGCGAAGAATGTCCGTCACTAGTCACAACGGAGTATGGGGACTCCCCAGAAGACGAAATGATAAACCGAATGACCTATGGATACTTAAAATATCCATCAGGTACTTCTTAGTACACTAGAAAATTAAATTTTGCAAACAATAGGACAAGAACAACTCAACACTTACTTTTTTCAGCATGTAGCACAAAATTTGTCGACAGAAAAAATTCCATTGGTAGGATGTGCAGAGCACAAAAAAACATTAACTAAAACTGTTATAAATTACTATGTTTTGGTTCGTAAGAAAATTCTTTGCAAATCACATAACAACGTTTACAATGTCGCACGACAACAAGAAAAGCAGCTTAGAAAATTGTCAATACTTGTAGGAACAAAAGAAACGATCGAAATTAATCCTACAAAGGAAGAAACAACTTTGAAAACGAAAAGACCTGCAGGAAGGCCTACATTAAATGACCAGCAAAAACGAAGGCGATTGTTCCAAATCTAGCCGAATCTGTTGTTGATTCAACATATTATTCTTATGACAATTTTAGTTCAGGATTGACCTCATGTGTAAAATCTTAAATCTTTGGATTCTAGAATTCAATTTTAATTTTTAAAATTTGAGTTTGATGTTGGGTAGGTATATTACTAAATCTTATTAGGGCCAATGGCACGTAAAAACCATATGGGTCAAAGTAGTGCCGTTGTTTAAGGTTCTGCCTGAACGACGAAAACAATATATATATATATATATATATATATATATATATATATATATATATATATATATATATATATATATATATATATATAATTCATTACAAGCTTTGAGCTAAAAAAAATAATTTCAATTTCACTAAATCTGAAGTAATGTCTTAAATTTCATTAAGTGACTTATAATGATTTAAATATTGATCACCGGTATCTTTTGTGCAGTTAGGACTGAAGAGAGGTAAGAAACATGCCATACAATTGTTATCGAATAGGCCTTATCAACAAAGAAAAAAACACTCATCGGCGTGCTGCAAAATGTCTTCTACATTCTTTACTGAATTTAGGGGCTTACACTTCAGCCAATTAAGTGGTTATCCTTTATAAGAAAACGTCGCGTTCATATTTTTATCGAAAATAAATATAAAAAATGTCTTAAAATCCTCTTCAACTTTTAGAAATGTGAATTCAACGACGCTCATTGCTTACTCGGTAAATTAATGCAATGCACTCAAACACTTTTGCGCCTTTATTCACTTGGTGTTGTCGAATCTATAAAAAAATATTCAGATAATAGCAACAGGAAAAAAATATAATATAAATTCCTATTTTTCTTCGCAAAATGAAGCCAGCATTAAAAAGCAATTGTTTGACCGAGGTAGAAGGAATATTTTTAAATATCTCGAGTGAATATTTATATTTTTCAATCCCGACAAACAACATTCTGTAACTTTACATTTAGTGACAATTATCACTTCTAATAACACCAAGCTCACTTCTCCAGGAAGCAAATGTTTATTTGAAAATTTAAAATAAATTATATTTGCAAAAAATTTTTGACATTGTTTTCTCTGTTGCACACGCACACGACGAAACACGAAACAAGCAGATTTTTTGACACGATGGTCCAACAGTCACGCAATGTGTGCACTCGTATCCTGCGCATTAGTAGTAGGTCTCGATTTCATCGCCCCACTCCCGTTAACGCTATACGGCGTGTCATCACTAGCGAGATACTTCTCCTATGTATAGTATTTTTGGCCTGGCCAGAAGCGGGACTCTGTTTCATATAGTATTCTATTAATCGACAAGATTCTATTAACATTACAATAGAAACTTGTCGATTAATAGACACAGAGTCCCGCTTAAGGCCTAAATTATGTCATGAGTCAATGTCATATTCCTCTATTGAGTCCATATATCTGCCAATTTTCGATGGCCATTTTAACCCCGACCAGGCTAATGGTTTGTATTTCGGAACAGGCTGAAAAATTACTACAACGAAAAGTGTTATGGAAATAGAAGCTTGGAAGTAAACTGCAAAATTTTGAGCAAATTACTCTACTGAACCCCACACGGTGCAAAACGTTACACTACTTTCCTTTCCTACTTACAGTAGCGTAGAGTAGTAACATACAGTAGAATTGAAAACCTGCCTCCTTCTTTTGTGAAGAAAAAATATCTTTTCGGGGATTATTTTAAAATGTCCTTCGGCCCGTTAACCGTTAATCTCGTTTTATTTTCTTCTCAAAACCCACCTAAAATGGTTGCGAACTTATATCACCATACCATTATGAAACATCCTGTATGACTGTGACATACGAGATTATAATTATTGATTGACTTATAGCAACGAGTGGGATGTCATTCGCTGAAATAACTTAAATTTATCTATTTCCAAAATGATCATCAATTAGACCAACGATAATCAAATGGTCACCGACCCTGTTCAGCGGAGCATTAAAATAAAATAGCATTTGCAATGTAGCATGTATGCAACTAATGATTTACAAGAACAAAAAAGCTCACCTCTTGGCTTTATCGATAGTGAATAGAAAAAAAGTAGGTGTTTAGTTATCTGTAAAGAATAAATGTATGTATATTTGTATAAGTATAATAAATCATTCGTTAAATAATTGCTGGTGAAGTGTGAGGAGATAATTGCAGATAGAATTTCTCAAGGAAATACTTGTTTTTTAAAGCATGGTTATTAGATTATAACAGTGACAGAAAAAAATCTATTAAGGCAGATGCAGAAATTATACTATAGTTACGTTGGTGTGATATTACATATTTTAATAATAAATAAAAATAACAATGCGAATCGAACTTGCGTAGAAATACTGTACTTACGATTATCATAATTAGGGTTTCACAGAAACGAAAAATCTCATCTCGAATGGAAATTTCTCGTCTCATCTTGATCGTCTAGACGAGAAATTAACAAAATATCGTCTTGATGTTTTTCTTGAAGACAATTTCTCGAAATTTCGAGAGTCTCGAAAACAAAAACTAAATGTTACTAAAAAATATTAAACATGTGTATATAACACAAGTCTGCACCAAAGATAGGGTAATTTTTTTCTATTATAATAAATATTTTTTATAAAAAATTGGAGCGACTTTATCAGTTGTTGCACTGAAAAATACAAAATAATATTAATTCTATTGGTCTACAACGGCACAACTTCAAAATTACCAGCACCAATAGAATTAATATTATTTTGTATTTTTCAGTGCAACAACTGATAAAGTCGGTTCAATTTTTTGTAAAAAATATTTATTTCACATTTTTGAGTGTAATATTAGTCATGAAAATTGTTGAACGTTCCCTAATACCCAAAATGTTATAGGTAGGTTTAGCTTGTACTTGTTATTTATTATTCAGAGATCTCAAAACATCGCGGCGCAAATATACATATTTCACACTTTACTGCTGTAACTCGAAAACCGTAACTGAATTTAAATGTTGCTACATATAATCTTTTCTTTAATTTGGCCGTGTAATATTTTCAATTTTAGAAAAAAATTGCTCTTCCACATAGCGGAAATACGCATATCACATATTTCAGACTTTACCATTGGGAAACTCGGAAACCGTAACTCTTTTGCAAAAATGTTCAATTTAAACGTTTCCGGATATGGTCCACTTTATAATTTTCAAATCTCGAATTTTCGATTTTCGGAAAAAATTGCCCCTTCCACATAGCTGAAGCACATATTTCAGACTGTAGCACGGAAACGTATGATTATTTTTTGACCGACTTCCCAAAAGGAGGAGGTATACAATTCGATTGTGTGCATTTTTTTTTTTTGTTTGTGCGCGCCTTTCATATAGTAAACGTACTCCGATTTTGATGATTTTTGATTCATTTGAAAGAGGAGGCTTGAGAAATGGTCCCATATTCATAAAAACGTGAATCCGACATCTCGTTCCCTCCGAAAACCGCCCCCGAAGGGGGGTGGAGGGGGCAAATTTTGTCGAAAATTGAAAATCTGCGTTGATATAATTACAGATAGGACAATATCCGGAAACGTTTAAATGGAACATTTTTTCAAAGGAGTAACGGTTTTCGACATAGAGACATTTTAAACTCTCAAATATACCTATTTTCGCTATGTGGAAAGGGCGATTTCTGTCGAAAATTGAAAATCTGTTTGCAGTACATGAAAGACATAATTATTTGTAGCAACATTTATACTGAACATTTTCCCCTTAGAGTTACGGTTTTCGAGTAAAATCGGTGTTAAAATGGTAACAACTAAAATATTCAAGCGTATTTCCGCAGCGATGTACTGAGATCTCAATAATAACAACTACAAGCAAGGAATATACGTGGGTAATAGAATAAGTACCTACTATCTTCATTGGTTCAACGATTTTCGTGACTAATGTTACACTCAAAAGTGTGAAATAAACATTTTTTACAAAAAATTGGACCGACTTTATTAGTTGGTGCACTGAAAAGTATAAAATAATATTAATTCTATTGGGGCTGGTACTTGTGAAGTTGGTGCCAAAAGTTACCAATCTACTTGCAACTGCACAACTTCAAAAGTAACAGCAATAATAGAATTAATATTATTTTATACTTTTCAGTGCACCAACTAATAAAGTCGGTCCAATTTTTTGTAAAAAATATTTATTAAAATGTCCAAATTAAACATTTCCGGATATGAAATTTTCATTAATTCTGTCGCCTTTGGGGTGGTTTTTGGAGGGAAGGAGATTTTCGATTTGATTTTTCTCAATATGGGCCCATTTCTCAGCTCTCCTCTTTCAAATGAAACATCGTCTAAATTGGAGACGTTTACTAAGCAAAACGCGCGAACAGCCATAAAAAAAGCAATCTGACAACGGAATTGTATACCTTCTCCTTTTTTTTAAGTCGGTCAAAAAATACGGTAATCCATACCAAAAAAATTGTGTCACAAGAATATCCTTGGAATTAATGTATAAACTTGAACTAACATTTTTGAAGAATACAATAGGAATAAGGTTAAATTTATGGCACTTTATGGCAGACTGACGTGTCAATTAATATCTAAAGTGAGTATTGATAATTATATTATAATTATTTGTAATAAAGAATCACAAAATAGGATTGTACAAGATATTAAAGTATTGTTTAAAGCTAATAAAAATATTATTTGTGAACGAGTCAGCACATAAATGAAAACTGAAATTTACTGAAATAAGGACCGAGAACCAAGGAGCGGGGTGCAAAAGAATAGTTTGTTTATCTTTGAAATTATGTGATGAAAATATATTTTTTTGTTTAAAAGCTACTTTCAGTGCCTGCAGAGAAATTATTTTCAAGAGCAACACTGACCATTAGAAAAAAAAACGAAGCCGATTAACTGGAGAATCAGCTTAATTTTCACCGTATTTGAATTCTTGGCGGTATAACAAAGATATTGTAACGTGGATAGTTTATCATGTACCTACTTACAGTTATTGTTCGTTTCAGTATGTATTTGTTTTAATTCGTTATTTGCTGTAGTTGTTTCATGTATAAATCATTAATTAGTTCTTGATCTCGAAAAATATCGAAGTGTATCGAGACGAAAAATCTCGAATTTTGAGAGTGTCGTGAAACCCTAATCTCATTGGTTTTCTGTAAACTTTGAGTAAGGGTCTATATCAGTTTTTAGGTAAATTTCTTATAGAAATGTAACTATTGCGATTGTTCACACTTTTGAATTGTGAAAAAATTTCAACGGCATGTTGTTACATGTCTATAAGTTAGTCCAAAAAAAATTGGTTCAAAAGTTTATATATGTATACAGGCTGTCTCAGCGAGACCGTTCATTAGAAGTTTATTGGGTTAGGGTCAAAATAAAAATTTTAGAGAGTTATAAATAATAGATTATGTTCTCCTCAACTAAAATATTTTTAGATTTCTGGTACTTCCGGTTATACCAGAAGTGGGCATCTACTTTGTTATTTTAAATAGAACACCCTGTTTATTTTTATATATTTGGATTCAGCTATTCTTAAGCTTCATAAATACCTTTATTTTTTTCAATTTGATTCAGCTGTTTTGGTGTTATTCAATTTTTTCTAAAAAAAAGTCGCGCTAGCAGACATTTATTTAAACAGTCAGACAACACTAGATTTTTCGTATATCAATTTAGGATTGAAACTATGTTTATTGCTTAGTCGTATTCAGTGTTTAATTTTGCATCTTTTATACCCTACATGTCCTATACCTGAGATTGATAGTTTAGGAGATAGTTTAGTTTTTTTTAAATGCGAACGTATCTCGTCGATACTTACATAGTGTACCATGGAAAATAAATAAGCATTCTCAAAAAATAATGTATTAAGTAAAATGGCAAATTAATTAAGCTATTAAAAGTTAAAATGGATAACAATAATGAAGAGAATGTCTATATAAATCAAGAAAGAGAGCTATCCACATTTACCTCCGATGACCAGAAGTAAATTTGTAAGAATTGAAGCAAATTTTGTGTGCCGGAAAAAATTATCATGTATTAAATATACAAAATAGTGAAATTGATGAGAAGAGGGAGAACCAAATACTCCGGCCTATTTCAAGGCGAATCCCTAAGCCTCAATTCGAGCTACCGAAGAAGATTATATATATATATATATAGATATATCAGTAGATCATGAATACAAAGAATTTAAAGAAGCATCACACGATCACAAGTTCTCGTTAGTGCAAGACCTTCATCCTCAAGATCCCGACGACACAGATAACTTGTGTGAGATGCTATATCCTGGATTACAAGAAGACGAGAATTCTTTGAAAAAAATTATCTGGACGGACGAATCCAAGTTTTTGCGTGAAGGACTTTTGACCAGACCTAATTACCACATATCTGGGCTACAGTTAATCCGCATACGATACGGTAGAGAAATTATCAGAAGAGGTTTAGTTTCAATGTTTTTTGCCTTATGATGGATAACAGGTTCTCTTACGTCATTTATGACAGCGCGTTAACGGCACTGCTTTATCTGAATTTATTACGTATTGTGGTTGAATATTTTCTAAATAATCTACCTTTGCATTTAAGAAGAAGCTGTTGGTATCAAATGGATAGAGCTCCGGCCCATTGTACCCAAGAAGTATCTGAAGAACTCACCTTAATGTTCGAGGAGAGGTGGATAAGGCGCTTATCCTTTAGGACGCATCAAGGATCTGGTCTACCAGACATCAGTGAACATGTGGGAAGAATTATAAGCACGTTTGCGAGTGGCATTCGACAGGCTCACTTCTCAAGAAATACAAAAATCAACACGAGGGTGTTTCTTCACGCTTAACATTTTATTTGAATGCAAAGGGCCGCCATTCCGATAATGAATTATAACCTATTTATAGTTTTTATGATAATTGATTATTCCAAAACTCCAAATTTACATTTGGTCATCGGAGGTAAATGTGGATAGTTGCTCTCGTTAAACATTCTACAGGTTCTACTGAGAATTTTTTCCATGTATAAAAAATAAATTAATAGTTTCCTGATTTTTATACACATATTGTTCTCATTATTGTTATCCATTTCAACTCTTATTAGCTTTATTACTTTTTCGTTTGACTATAAAAATAATTTATTGAGAATGCTTATTTATTTTCCATGGCATACTAGGTAAGTATCACCGAGAAATGTGCGCATTTGAAAAAAACCTAATTATTTATATTTGTAATTGATGGCTATGAAATCTTTCCTATTTTTAGCTGATTTATTCTAAATTCACGACTTTTGCCCTGAAGGAGAGAATAAACATTCTCGAAAGCTCGGCTTAATTCAAAGAATTTTATTTATTACATGACTGCATCCCAAAGAACATCTTTTTATTTAATATAGAAACAGTCAATACAAAATCTATATATATATCACGATATCACGAAATTTGTTAACACGATAGAGGTCGCAGTTTTGGAGGTATCAAGTTGAAATTTGTATAAAAATCAATCTCTTAAATATCTCGGCCGAGTTCGTTATTGGGTAATATCGGGTAAGTAGTTTCAAAATGGCGACTGTTCAAACATTTAAAAAAATATATAAAAAAAGAGCCGTAGTGTGAATATCATCAAAAATAATTTTGGGTTATAGATATAATCAGTACCTACAACTTTAAAATCAGGTCACCAATTAAACAAAAAAAAGTTAATCAAAATTTGTTCATCCTGCCTACAACTTTGCTTCAAATCAATTTTCCATAAAACGCACAGAAAGAAAAATTATTAAAAAAAAGAAATATTGATAAAATATGAACACTCAATATAAATTTGATGTAATTGTACATGTTCTGGAGATCTTAATATAGACCCTGATTAAAAAAATGTATAGTATTGTAACGAGAATTTATATTAAAACTGGGTTCCATTTATTTTCACTTATTTATTTATACCAGTAACTACACGACTATAATCACATTTATTTCTCGTACTAACATAGCCATCAGCATTATATATCTAACCTAAAAAGCTCTAGATGATTCCAATGCTGTTTTCGTTGTTTCTGGAGGTTATTTCTCAATATATGGCTTCGAGAATAGACCAGGACTTATTCTCGTTGCCTCTGATGTCTCCCGTTATTTCCGGAATGTGCATTGTGTGTGCAGTTTATTATTCGGGTAAGTCTTCACGTTACACTGCCCCCTCCTTAGCATCTGATCGTCCCGATCAGAATCATCCTTGATAGTACCTTGCTGGATTTCCGTTCCATGGCGGAATCTGCACTTGATTCCTGCCAGGCAAACACCCTTGTTGAAGAAGTAACAGTCTATCGTCTTACCCGAGTACACTCCTTTTGGATTGAAGCAACACACGATAATTTGCACACCAGCATCCTGGAAGATGTATTCGATCATGCTCCGTACAATCTTCCAATCTAGCCCGTCCAACCCGCAGCCTATTTTCGGAAGACCCAACTTCTTGATGTCATAATTCCTGACTTCATTCCTTAGGTTCTTCAGTGCATGCCAGAGGTCCTTGTAAGTGGGTTTTCCTCTAGACATCCTCTTCGTAACCAAATAGAAGAGGTTCCGATTACCATCACCTAGTCGCAGAACTTTTCCTACTCTTGGTCGTTGGGCTGAAAATTCATCCAGTCTTCCAAACTTCCTTCTAAACACCAGAGCAATTCCTCGGCCCATACGTAGATCCTCCGCTACACAATGGGCAATAGAAACGTCGGCTGGTAGTTTGAAAAGGTCTTGTTGAACCTCAACTGTCACACCTAGTCTGACCTTCTTCCGATCCGCGTAGTTGGACATGAAGTCGTTGAAACTGACATTTCGCTCCTCAACGTTCTTTTCTTGAAGAGCCACTCGTGCTTCCTCCTGGTTGTTCGATCCAGCATATGGTGCGAGTCGGTTTATGTGCATCACTCTAGGTTTTCCCCTTGGTAACTTTCAGATACAATAGATGGCGTCATTTATCCTCTTCATAATTTCATATGGACCTTCCCATTGCCTCTGGAGTTTGGGACAAAGGCCTCGACGTCGTTGGGGATTATACAGCCAAACCAGATCTCCCACGTTGAAGAATCCATCAGCTGATCGAATATTGTAGTGGTGCTTCATTCGATCACTGGCAAGCTGGATGTTTTGTCTGGCTAGCTCGTGGACTTTATCCATTCTGGCTCTCAATTGGTCGACGTATCCTTCTCCTGCGACATTGTCCTCTGTAGGCCTGCGGCCAAATTCCAGGTTGCAGGGTAGGCGCAACTCGCGCCCCAACATTAAACTAGCAAGAGTCTGACCAGTTGTTTCATTCACAGCCGCCCGATAGGCCATCAGGAACAAATGGATGTACTGGTCCCAATCACGCTGATGTTCTGAAACAACCTTAGAAAGATGCTTGCCCATGGTTCGGATCATCCTATCTACCATTCCGTCCGATTGAAGATGCAATGGGGTCGTTCTGGTCTTGTTAGTCTGCACACATTTTGGAACAGGGCTGACTCGAAGTTTCTTCCTCGGTCCGAATGGATTTCAAGAGGAACGCCAAAACGTGAAAATAATTCTTTCACCAACACCTTGGCGACGGTCGATGCTTCTTGGTTAGGGATTGCGTACGCCTCTGTCCACTTTGTGAAATAATCCATGGCTACTAGGATATCCTTATTCCCATTGTCCGTTTCAGGAAATGGCCCCGCAATATCCACAGCAACTCGCTCCATGGGACTCCCAACATTATACTGCCTCATAGGTGCCCGCTTTCTGCCAAGTGGCCCATTGCTGGCTGCACACACTTCACACTTACGACACCACTGTCTCACATCTTCTTTGCAATTCACCCAATAGAATCGCTCCCGAACCTTCTGCAGAGTCTTGGTGATTCCAAAATGCCCACCCGAGGCTCCATCATGTAGCTGACGTAGTACCTCTGGCACTTTGCTTCTTGGCACAACTAGTTGTAATCTGGATTCAGTGCCATCTTCAGACTCAAAGGTTCTATACAGAAGATCATCTCTTAGCACAAGACAGTCCCATTGGCTCCAATATACTTTCACATCCGGGCTTCGCAAACTTATATCCTGCAAAGACGGCCTCTCCTTACGGTGCATCCACTCCAACTCCAAGACCACTCTCAAACATGGGTCATTCTCTTGGGCCAATTTCATTTGTCCGGGCTGCCATTCCTCATTCTCCACGGTTGTTCGTCGTATAGGACAAACCTTGTCTTTCGTCTTGACACATGCTAGTTTTTCCGACTGTGCCGACTTCTTCTTACAACTGCGGCGTACGGGTCCTAGCTCACCACGGTTCCAACACCTTGGCTCTCTCTTCATTGACTGCGCTCCCGACACTAGCTTTCTTATCATTTCTAACAGGGACTCTCTGTTGGACTGATCTTTTTCCTCGATTGCTCTTAAACGGTGCCCTCGGGAAGTTTGGCTTGCGGCTTCATGCTCCAAAGCAATAGCTAGTGCTTCTTCTAGTAATGTTTTCCTGACCAGCTTTAACGCCTTCTGCAGCTCGCTCTCCATCAATCCATTTACAAATGTGTCCACCGCAATTTCGTCAAGGAAGCTATCGGCAGCTGTAGGATATGCTATCCGCACAATACGAGCTACTTCCCACTCAAATTCTTGCAGACTCTCATTTGCATGTTGCACCCGAGATCGTAATTGTGCTTTGTATACTTGCTGAAGATGACTGTCTCCATACCGATTCTCCAATTTAGAAAGCAAGACACGGTAGTTTGCTTGGCCAGCTGGAATAGACCTAAGGATGTTTGCTGCATCACCTCGTAAGGCGGCAGTTAACGAAACAGCTTTCTGCTCTTTGGTCCACTGGTTAGCCATTGCCACAGCTTCAAATTGCTTTCGAAAGGTTGACCAGGAGCACTTTCCATCAAAGTTTGGCAGCTTAACCCTCATACTACCTACGGCTAAGTCATCTTCACCTTTGAGTATCTGGCTCCCACTGCAGTTACCATTCTAACTGACATTTCTAGTGTCTTGATTTGTTGCAGTAGCTCCATGTTCTTCTCTGTCGTGACAAAGTTTTCTTCAACTGTTCTTGAAATTTCTTCGAATTTCTTGTCACTATATCTGGTCACCTCCTCAAACCTCGCATCACTTTTTCTGGAAACATCTTTAATTTCATCTTGAAGAGTTCTAGAAACTTCTTCAAACTTTTTCGAGACTTCATCAAATTTCTCATTATTATTTCTAGAAACGTCTTCAAACTTTTTCGAGACTTCATCGAATTGTACACCAAATGTTCTGGTTACTTCATCCAATCTTTCGTTATTATTTCTAGAAATTTCTTCGAATTTTTCAATGTTATTTCTAGAAATTTCTTCCTTCATCTCTTTCAGTAACAACTCTTCCGGAGAGTGGATCTCGAACATATCAGGATCATCTCCATTTTCAATCAGAATGTCCCTTAACCGTTTCTGGAGGGTCTCTTTATTACCGGAATCATCACAATCCCGCTCCACCAACTGTTCTTTGAGTTGTTTCACGGTTAACTGCACTAATTTCATTTTTAATTGTCTTCATTAATTCAATTAGTCAATACAGTTTTAAAGTCTTCGACACGAAAACGAACAAAATTCTTCACACAAACACGAGAAAAAGTCTTCACATTCACACGAAAACAAACTAAAAGTCTTCACACGAAAACGAAATAAAGAGTCTTCAGACTAACACAAAAACGAACAAAAAGTCTTTACACCAATACGAGAACGAACAAAAGAGTCTTAAACTTAAACTTAAATCTAACAAAAGTCTCAAAAACACTCAAATCTGCACGAAAACGCAGTCTCTTAAAGTCTGTCCAATTTTATAATCAATCACTGATTCCACACTGACACCAATGTAACGGGAATTTATATTAAAACTGGGTTCGATTTATTTTCACTTATTTATTTATACCAATAACTACATGACTATAATCAAATTTATATTCACACTTATTTCTCGTACTATATACTTCTTACTACTGTCTGATCTATGAACTATATCTGATTGTGATCTATGACTGGCTATCTATCACTAACTGTCACTAACATTGCCATCAGCATTATATATCTAACCTAAAAAGCTCTAGATGATTCCGGTGCTGTTTTCGTTGTTTCTGGAGGTTATTTCTCAATATATGGCTTCGAGAATAGACCAGGACTTATTCTCGTTGCCTCTGATGTCTCCCGTGTTTTCCGGAATGTGCATTGTGTGTGCAGTTTATTATTCGGGTAAGTCTTCACGTTACAGTATATTTATTGATAAGAAATAGGCGAAAAAAAAATAAGCCTTGAAGTGAAACGCGAACCCTGTCTGCTTTATATTCAACAGCCAAAACAAAAGCCTCTAACCGCAAGGCTATGATACATACGGCAACTTACATGTAATGACATGTACGTATACCAATGCAAAGGTCGTTCAAATTTCAATTCAACTAATTTTGAGAAATTTACCTTCCCGCTGGCTACAGGCCATCGGGATTTTATTTTATTTTTAGATTTCCAAGATTGGGGAGGGAAAGTCAATTTTCCCTTTTTTTCCTTAATATCTTCTAAGCTTTGCTATTTGGAATAATGAAATATATATTTTATTTTCGAAACATAGTTTATTATAATCAATAATTTCTTTTCATAGTATGTTATTATATCTGCTGTTACACTCGTCTTTAACGGTTACCATCAAAATGAAATATAAAAAATAGCAAGAGGTAATAGATTTCAATGATAAATCGATCTTTATATACTTAGCTATATTATTCAATCTGATAGCTTACAATAATAGATAAAATGTCGGTTAAACGAGAAAAAAGTTGAGTAATTAGATGGTCTTTTATATCATGTTTACCTAAACCAATTTCTCAGCTCTATAATATTATCAATGAAACGACAGTTCGATTTCCAGAAACCATAATCAACTTTGCTTTTTTCAAGGATCGAAAGAAAAACACATCCTGATTAGATAACACTTTTCATCACCAAATTAACAATATATCACATGATATGCCAATTATGAGTTTGTTCACTAAAAATGTTTTTTTTATTTCTTAGCATTATGAACAGAACATTTATTTCTAGGCGGTGCCTAATGTAAAATGGAATAATTTGATTTGAACTATAATTTTTATTACAAGATGCGACTTTTTGAGTATTTTTGAATATGCTTTATTGACCGAACGAAATCAAACGGATAAGGTATACAATTCGATTGTTTCTTGTTCTCTTAGAGGATTTCGCATAGTAGGTAGAAGTGCTCCGATTTTGATAATATTTTCCTGTCCAAAAAGATTGGAGCGGTAAATTTTTTCAAAAATTGAAAATTTCAGATCGCAAAATTGAAAAATAACAATTAAAAAAAATCCTTCAATTGAACATTTTTCACTTCCGAATTCCGAGTTACAAGTATATAAAGAATGTTTTGAAATTTATCAGTTCAAATAGTATAGTGTTACAGTGTTGTCGTTGTCTAATCAAAGAAAAAACGAGCTAAGCACACCACTAGCGCTACCAACTCACCCTTCAAGAAAAAAACCTAAATGAAAATCTGTTTGAGAGTTACGTTGCCTCAAACATATACATACGTTTACTTTCAACTCATTCAAAAGAAAAATTGGTAAAAACACAAAAACACTCCTAGTCAAGTCATCTTTTAAATAAAAAAAAAATAAAAATCAATATCGGTTCATCGTTTCGGGAGCTATGAGGCCACAGACGGATTCACAGATATACCTACTTACAAGTTAAACTTGATTAAAGATTTAAACTCATTTAGCTGTAAAACACTCTCATTCAAGTCGCATTTCAACCATAAGAAAAACTAAATTAAATTGAACCGTTTGTGAGCTATAATGCCACAGACAGACATACAAATTTCCATGATATAAATATATTTTACAAAAAATTGGACTGACTTTATCTGTTGTTGTACTGAAAAATACAAAATAATATTAATTCTATTGGTGCTGGTTCTTTTCGAGTTGGTGCCTACAACACCAAACTACAACGGCACAACTTCAAAATTACCAGCACCACCAAAAAATATTTATCTCACATTTTTGAGTGTAATACTAGTCATGGAAATTGTTGTACTTATACCCAAAAAGATATCGGTAGGTTTAGCTTGTACATAGCGGAAATACGCATATCTCATATTTCAGGCTTTACCATTGCGAAACCGTGAAAAAATGTTCAATTTAAACGTTTCCGGATATGGTCCCTTTTCTAATTTTCAAATCTCGAATTTTAGATTTTCGGAAAAATTTGCCCCTTCCACATATCTGAAACACATATTTCAGACTGTGGGGCGGAAACGTATGATTATTTTTTTAAATGTCCAATTTAAACATTTCCGGATATGGAATCTACATTAATTCTGTCGTCTCGGATTTTCAATTTTCGAGAAAAATTGCCCCTTCCACCCCCTTCGGGGGCGGTTTTAGAAGGAAAGGAGATTTTGGATTTGATTTTTATCAATATGGGACCATTTCCCAACTCTACTCTTTCAAATGAAATAAAAATCGTCTAAATCGGAGTACGTTTACTATGCAAAACGCGCGAACAGCCATAAGAAATAATAAAAAAAAGCAATCTTCCAACAGAATTGTATACCTTCTCCTTTTTTTGAAGTCGGTCAAAAATAGAGGACACTCTCTATCAGGTCACCAATTAAAAAAAAAACTAAATCAAAATTTGTTCATCATTTTAGGAGCTGAGACAGATACAAAAGAAATATTTCAATCCGGAATAAATCCGGTATCAATACATGGGATATATGTGTTTGATTCGAATTACATAATAGCGAAGATGGCTCTTGTATTTTATTCGCATTCTCACCAAAACTGGAATAAGTACAAATTAAAACCATTTTTCCGCTGTAATTTTAGTATTGACTGGCATATCCAATTTCCATATCATGGATTGAGAAAAGACTTTCAATTTCAAACTTACGCAAAGATTTTTACCTAAATACCTGGTTTATCCTCATAATTGTCTGAGGAAAACAATTACTTTTGTGCTGCCCTCAATATGTGGTCAGCATCTTGTTAGCTCTTGCACAGAATGTGCAATCTTATTTCATTTATTTAAATAAAAATCACACAATATATAATATTTGTCATTAATTTCATTATTTTTTAGTAAAATTTACGAAACATTGGTTTTTAAGTGCCAACGTTTCTCGAAAACTAAAGTGAAAATAACTTGAATATTATTGAGGATTGAATAAATGGATATGACACTGGTATTCGAGTATACTCTAGCAGCAGGATAATTTGGTGACCGCTGCATTTTGAATTGCATTGTATAGTATTTTATGATTCATGGAGCTTGCAAATGCAAACACCATCCAGACACTACCTCGAAAAAAATAGCATTCAGTTATGACGGGGCAAACAAAAATTCATGACGTCACGATAGCGTTTAAATTACCTACTATAATTGAGCTCTGTGGCCAGATGATAGTGCTAGATAATGCAGATAGTAACTCCCTGAACACAGCCAATATGTGGAGGCTTTAGCTAGAGTAACGCTAATAGGAAATGTCATCTCCTCTTATAAGGCTCTTGGGAGTTTCGATGACAAGAACAGCCTCTGTCCATCTTAAACTTTATACCAAGTTTTGTCAAAACCAATTCATCGGTTTAGAACTGATAATGCAAACGGTAGACAGACAAACAAATAGAGTTAATTTCACATTTTTGATATTGATATGGATGAGATGAACTGTTTAAGATCCTTCATTACATTTAAAATGTTAAATACAAAATCTCTATTATATAACTGGGCCTACTATAATAATCCTCGATACTATCATATGCAAATTGGTTGTCAATTGCAAGACAACAATATCTATATAGGATAAAATAAAACATGGGAGGCGAACAACAACGAAAAAGCTCTACATCGGCTTTCTCTTATTATATGTACATGCACACAAATCCCGCAACACTGCCATCGTCTCGGATATCTATCTCCTTTATTTCTTTCAGCACGTCGTATCCTTGAACAATAGCAAATACATATATTTAAGTTGATAGATAAATAATGGATCAGCGCGCAGGAAAGAAATAATGAAGGAAGAGAAATAATATACTCCGTGTGTGCATGCGGTGATCTGGCCCATATTCGCGCATAGCCTAGCTATAGAGTTGAACCTTCGAATTTCACACGATTTTGTAGTTATCGCCTTCAAGGAAACACAAAAGATTATGTGTATATACAGAGTGATTTTATGGCTAATACTATATAATATACTCTATCGGGGTTTATGGATCTATATTAAATATACTGCTCGAAGAAAGTTGCTGATCGAGTTCAACAATTTAGGAAATATAAAACGGAAATCCATCAATGTCAATGAGGTATGTTTGAAATTATAATTGACAATTCTTATACCCATAGAAGTAAATGAGTTTCTGGCGAAATTATCTGTTGGAATCATACGGATTGCGATAATTCAAGAGCTTAAATTTATCTACACTATCATTTAATCGACAACATCTGCTTTTTTTGATTTATAGCCTATCAATCTTGCTAGTAGTGAGGCACGTCGATGAGTTTATACATCAACATGCTTACATAATATATCAAGATTATAGAATATAGCAGGTACCTCTCCCATTTCCCATTGGTGTTATTGCCTGTAAACACATCTGTAGGTCCTTGTTTCAAGACATAATTAATACCAGAAGATATTTTTTTTGACCGACTTCAAAAAAAGGGGAAGGTATACAATTCGGTTGTAAGATTGCTTTTTTTATGGCTGTTCGCGCGTTTTGCATAGTAAACGTACTCCGATTTAGACGATTTTTGTTTCATTTGAAAGAGGAGAGTTGGGAAATGGTCCCATATTGAGAAAAATCAACTCCAAAATCTCCTTCCCTCCAAAAACCGCCCTTAAAAGGGTGGAGGGGGCAATTTTTCTCGAAAATTGAAAATCCGAGACGACAGAATTAATGAAAATTCTATATCCGAAAATGTTTAGATTGGACATTTAAAAAAATAATCATACGTTTCCGCGCTACAGTCTGAAATATGTGTTTCAGCTATGTGGAAGGGGCAAATTTTTCCGAAAATCGAAAATTAGAGATTTGAAAATTAGAAAGGGGACCATATCCGGAAACGTTTAAATTGAACATTTTTTCAAAAGACTCACGGTTTCCAGGTTTCGCAATGGTAAAGTCTGAAATATGTGATATGCGCATTTCCGCTATGTACAAGCTAAACCTACCTGTATCTTTTTGGTATTAGTGAACGTTCAACAATTTCCATGACTAATGTTACACTCAAAAATGTGAAATAAATATTTTTTACAGAAAATTGGACCGACTTTATCAGTTGTTGCACTGAAAAATGCAAAATAATATTAATTCTATTGGTGCTGGTAATTTTGAAGTTGTGCCGTTGTAGTTTGTAGTTGTAGGCACCAACTCCAAAAGAACCAGCACCAATAGAATTAATATTATTTTGTATTTTTCAGTGCAACAACTGATAAAGTCGGTCCAATTTTTTGTAAAAAATATTTTTCTTTTACAAAATCTATCTCAGCCTTCCGGTTTTCGCGTTCTATAGACATTCCACATGAATATGTTGAACTTTTAATAATAATAATTGTAATGACATAGTCATCAAAACCATTCAACGTTAACTAAAGAAAATAATACGTAGCTTATACTTATTCAGAGATTTCAGTTCATCGCGGTAATACACATATTTCAGACTTACCCACTGCTGCAGCTAGGAAACCTATGTTTTTTTTTTAATGTCCAATTTAAACGCTGCCGGAAATTGCCTCTTCTTTAATTTTCGATTTTCCAAAAAAATAGCCCCGTTTTCTCCCTTTGGGAGAAGTTTTTGAGGGGAAGGACATGTTGAATGTTCTGTATCAGATGAAAAATGATTCATGAAAATCATAAAAAAGAATAAAAAAAACATGCAGACGAACAGTCGAATTATATACCTCCTCCGTTCGGTTCGTTGGTAAAAAACGATCCGATGTCGGACTAAAAATCTAGGTAATAACTAAGAGCAACTTGTCAGTAACCAGACAACAAACGTCTCGGCCAGAAAATCAATATATTTACGTTTCCAAAATTAACACTAGGAATAAATGCAACTACAATTTTTCAAAAAAGGAATCCGAAGACGCCATAGTCTTGAATTCTATAGATACATATAATAAAATTGTAATAGGCCGATGTCTGTACATTAAAGATATTTAGAAAAAAATAATTTTGGGTGTCTTCATTAGAGCAACAGAAGCCAAAACAACATTTTTTTGATTTTTGTCTGTCTGTATGTTTGTACGCACATCACGCAAAATCTACTGCATGGAATTGAATGCAGTTTTCATCGATATATTACTAGAGGTCTAACTTAAAATGTATGCTACATTTTACCGCGTCTATCCATCTTTCTGTATGTTTGTTCACGCATCACGCAAAAACTACTTCATGGAATGGAATACAATTTTCACCGATGTATTTGCTAGAGGTCTAACTTAAAATATAGGATCCATTTTACCCCGTCTATATGTTTATACACGCATCACGCTATAACTACAGCATGGAATTGAATGCAGTGTTCCACGCTCACGAAGTCGCGGGCAACAGCTAGTTAAATAATACAATCATAATAATTCGCAGAAATGATGTGAAATTTGTTGAGAAATTCACCTTATTTGTTACAAAGCTCCTTACCTTCTTGAAGCAGTATATATATGCATAAAATATATTGTTGTGTACCTTAGCATTATAATTTATAACCTATCGGAGCCGTATAAAATTATAATGTAAATCATGTAATTGGATGAAGCAACCTGCATTAAATAGTCAAGTATGTGATTTATCGTGATGCGATTACAGGATAAATCTTGAAGCTTTCTTTCACTATTTTAAAGCATCTACCTACGTTAACGAAGATCACAGTTATTTGATATTCCCATTAATCTGTGCAATCAGAAATTAGCAAGAGTATAATATTATAAGAACCTGATCTTATTGATTAGCGATTCATATTTTGAAGTGTAATATATCTACGCTGACATAATTCAGTTTGATAGAGAATTCCAAGATTGTTTTCTCTCAGATTGCTAGTCAACAAAAATCAATTCCTTACTTAGCAATAAACCATCGATGATGGCTGAGTTAAGCACTATATAAAAGCTTAGCAATATACCGGGTGATTCGTTTTGATATTAGTATCCCTGTACTTTTATTCAACACCTTTTAGGAAACAAATGGAAAATATGAATATTAAAAAATCTAATAAGCTTTTTATATTTTCAAACGCAGTCATTCAAAGTCAAGTTTTTCTTTTTAAATGACATTCTACATATTTTTTTCTATTTTGTAGTCCCCGCTAATCGACATTAAACTAGGTAAAAGATAGTATACCCTTTATCTAAAAAAAAGACAAAATATATAAAACATAAAATCTAGATTTTATCGTTAATTTTGGATGTATTAATATTACGTTAGCTACTATTATTACTATTTGTTCAAACTAGTTGTGTAAATTACTTAATTCTATGTACCACATTTTTTACATTTTCTAATTTTTAAAATATAACGAACTATTTTTATCTAGGTGAATTTAGAATAGCGGAGCCTGCAAACATCTAGAGCAAAATATGTAGCATGTCATTTGAAACAAGTAAAATTTTTGAAAAAAAAATAAAAATAGTTTTTATTGGGCATTTAAGATTTAAACCGTACCGATGAGTACCTACTATTGCTATCCTTTTCCCGATTTTAACTATACTTATGTATATGTGTTTGCCAGCAACAGCAATTCCATAACAAATTACTGTTTGTCTACCACAACACAAAATTAAACTTTAAATTAACAACGTCTGACGTCTGCCAATTGCGATATAACCATAGACGATCTTCCAGAAAGTACCTATATACCAGAGAACGAGACGTATATATACGCTCCATGCTCGTGCGTAATTCCTGTGACGGATCCCATTGTCGTTCCATGTCGACAAAATAATGATCTTGGTTGAATGATATTGAATAAGATAATTATAAATACCAATTTTGGCTCACACTTGGAGCTTAACAGGCGGCGAGATATCTGCGATCTAAGTACGAATTCGAAATTTCAAGTCTCTAGACCGTATGGGGCCTGAGAAATCGCTGCGGAGTCCATTGATACAAGAACCGAAAGTAATAAAAACTATTTTAAAAAAGGTAACGATCGCAGTTTTTACATATGTCATCTTAAATTTGTTGAATGCGTAATGGGGTTTGGCAACCAATTAAAAATATGTATAAGGTAAACAAATTGGATCGAATAAAAAAATTGCGAATATCAGACCGAATCTACTAGTATAATTGTATTTATCTTGATAAAATTTTGTCAATTAATTAACAGAGTTATTGATACTCAACTACTTAGGCCTTATTCAAGTTCTACTCAGCTCAGATATGACCTGCCTGTAGACGGAGTATGTATACTCAGATGCGGCTAATCTCCTTTTTGGTTTTCTTCCGCTCTCCTATCTCTGTATCCTTTTTACTTTCCTACTGCTACCCTAATTTCCGGTGTCCGATTTTTAACATATGTTTAAGTTTTAGGCAGGCGATTCGACATATTTTCAGCTACTGGTCTGTCTTTTCTATGCCAAGACTGTCTCAGGAAAAAATAGGCCGATTTTGTGGCTATCTTTTTTGTTTTTTAGATAGCAAGAGAAGGAGAAAAGAAAACAGATTTTCTAATTGCTCATCCATATTCTGTCAAGACGGTTCTTCCTATGTCAAAATTGAGTATGACACTATTGTTATTTGTCTTGGCATGCTGCAATAGAGATTACTAATCGCACGATCAGATCGGATGACTTTATAATCGATGGAATTTGCTTGAGAGCGGTAAGAAAGTGGTGTGAGTGGACATGTTTATTTTTAGTGCTCTTATGAATTTCCGGAGGATTTTTTCCGCTTCTGAACTCTGTCTATATATTCCATTCTCTCTTGTGATTGAGGGTCTCCGATAACCGGAACTTTACATAGGACTCCCTGTTGACAAGGCTCATACCAGCATCCCTGTCTCCGGAGCTTCCCACAGGTACCTAGAGAAAAATAGTCTACCTCCATTACGATAGAGCACCCTTGCGGAAAGGTATTGGCCATCTTCTGTACAACCACATATCCCTTTGTTCTGATTCCTAACCGTGGACTAGATTTTCGTTGAGGGTGCCTCTACTTTTTTATTAGAGAACATGCACGATGGGTTTCAAGTTTTTGGTGAATATTACTAGACGAAAATCTAACCAACACAAGGCAGCCTACGCTCGATTTAACTGCTGACATATACTGAACAGGCAAGTTCCATTTAGTAATAACAGGTTCTCTATACTGATTATTTTTAAAAGGAAGTTACAAAACTCTATGACGTATTCCTTCAGATTCATACTTAACTTTGAACGCTGTACAACCCTGTAGTTGTAATTTTAAAATTTTATTTTGCTTACAAATTTATAACCCATCATGCGATGTTGCTAAAATTTGGTACGTTGACATAGATAAATGTGGCAAATATAAACTGGGGGACAGTTGCTCTGCAACATTTAAATTTTTACCCAAATTCAAATCTCGATTTTTTCGGAACGGAAAGAGATATCCAGTTGCGGTACCCGCGGGGTTCTTGACCAACTCTTTGAGAACACATGCAGTGTTCGACCGGTATATTTTTTTTCATTTATCCACTTATACAGGGTGAGTAAAGGAAGTCATGTTTTCTTATCAAAGTTTGGGGCTATGTTAGATTCTCAATTTTTGATCTTGGAAATTTTTCGAAGCATCTTTTTGATCTTGGACTATCCTAAAAAAAGTATTTTCACAAAGTTTTCTAAAGTTGGCTATAAAAGCAGTAAAAATTTGCTACTTTGACATTTATGTAATTTAAACCGAATTTATAAATTATACTATGAAATTAAGCAGCTTAATGAACAAATCCCAGTTACTACTCTTAATATAGGGTTGTATTCCAGTAGCATAACACCAAAAGCATTTTTGCTTTGTTAAGAACTGCTAATAACTTGGAAATTGTTATTTTTCAAAATGCTATGATGCAGGCCAACACTGCTATTCATCTTTTATCTGTAATTTTTTATTTCTGTCATTCAGCATTGGCGTATGCGTCTTCATTGTTTTTCGATAGGTAATGACTCTACTCTACTCTACTCTACTCTACTCTTTAAACATCAAATAATTTATTGATTAACATTTACAATTTGTATAACATTTTAGAAAACAAAAAACTTTTTACAAAACAGCAACAGTTATTTTAAACAATATTGTTAGAAAATGGTCCTTCTTTCATAACTTCCCGTAATAAAAGGTCTTTCGGCTCGATCTCGTATTGACAGTATATTTGACAATATAATTTTATTTTCTCAAAAATGCCTCGTCTTTCTCAAAAAGAACGAGACAATTGTATAAGATTATTGGGAGAATGTCGTTCAGTAAATGATGAAGCTTTAATTTATAATGTTGATCGGGCAACGAAGCAAATTTTTACTGCACGCCACTGGGCCCAAGCCGCAAGTCCACTTTATGTAACACTATGAGAAAAATACCCACTCTCAACAGAAACCTCCCTTTTTTATTGATAAATGTAACCCCTTTTTTAAAATTCCACAATTTGAGTAATAGCAAACTTTCTAATAATTTACAAGATCAAAAATTGAGAATCTGATCCTTTACTCACTCTGTGAGCCGCCCAAATGCGTTCCGAAAATATCGAGATTTGAATTTAGGAAATAATTTCCATGTTGCAAATAAACTGTCCACCAGTTTATTTGTAGGTAATAATTGAACATTTCTACATTGTACGCCAATGGATGGAAAGAGTTGTGACTACTAAATTTAGATTGAATACTTACCCAATCACTTGAAAAATTAATAGTGATAAGATTATTGTAAAATTTATGTATTCTAATTTAATGTAGGTCATACAAAAGGTCTCAAAATAAGTTAGCTACTTAAAAATTAGTACAAATAAATTAAACCTGTTCAAAATGTCAACTATACACACATCCCTACAAAAATTCAAGGAATGTAACAAATACCTAACTTTTGCATAACTTTTTCATCATTTCCAAGGCAAGTCATACACTGTTAGAACAAAATATAGAAATATGATTGATAAAGAATCTTAATTTGATCTTTACCTACTGAAATCTAGATTACTTAGCTAACTACTGAAATCAACATAATATGCAATTGATAAAAAGTCCAAAGACTGTGAAAAAAAAATTCGAAGGAAAGAAAACTTTCGTAATTTTGATATAAGTTTATTTCTTTCATTAAATTATGTAAACATACCAAATTCAATTTCAAAATAAGGTGGCTGAGTTTTTTTTTATCTGAGGAATTACCTATATAGTAGCATTTTGTGAGAACCTTTTAGAGATACCATTTATAATTCTGCAATCAAAATTTTTTTGTTTTGAAATGACTCATAAGAAATCGAACAACTCTAGATGGATATATTTCGCCAGCAACTAATTTTTATATTAGTTTCAAAGCTGTTATAACAAAAAAGCAGCATGATCAGCTGACAGGACCCGCGAATTGCCAACTGACTTTTTCAAACAAACATATCTATAAAGGGAAGTCAAAATATGTAATCATCAGTGGAATAATTTAAAACATATAAAAAATCCTTGATGATTCATACTGTTCACTTATATTTGTATGATATTTTCACTCCAGATGTTATTTAATGGCAAGATTGAACAGTATGAATTTAACCCTTCTTATTTTGACAATAGTGAAAAACTGGAAAACTTGAAAACTGTTTATTGAGGGAAGGCTTGTTGCAGCACTTCTACTGACCTATTTACTTCCAGCATAACGGAAATGCGTCTAAAGAAGCAAAGCAAAATCAGGACAAATTTTGGGGTTCGAATAATTAGAGGTAAATCTTATAGAAAGCTCATTAAAAAAAACACAAAACGTTCGTAGATATCTTTTCGATATCGTCGTCGTAACAGTTAAAATTTCATCGTGCAGCCTGTTTCATTGGATATAAATTTTATCGTCGATCTGTATGCAATTCCTTATAAACACAATAAACCAATTTATCTCGATCTCTTGTGGGCATTGAGAAAATCCAAAGTGAGAACGTCGAGATGTAAATAAGACGTTGTGAACGAATGCGCAGTTGGACAGAAAAATACAGCGACATGCTGGAGATTTATTCGCAATATGGTATAAATTATTGCTGCGTGTTCGGTGATCACGCCGGCGCGCACCGCTAAGAATTTCTAAATGTCTCTGCCCTTAACGTTTTGAGAATTTTTCCGTCACATTGGTATGTACTTGCTCACTATAGGTATATATATTGTTTGATTACATAAGAAAAAGCAGTGCATGATTAATTGTGGATTTTTTGATTTGCAATGGGTTAATGGTGGGTATAGTTCAACATCGTAATGGCGATGCTCAGATTCCCTATCGGTGAACTTATGGTAGACTTGGTATTTTAATCAAGCAACTAAACATAGATAGCTTGCACACCAATACAATCACTCACTCAAAATTGTAACGGGGCTTATGACTGGTCATGCACCAGTCAAGGTGCACCTCAACAAAATGACATTGTACAACGGGGACTTGACATGCAGACTATACGGTAAGGAACCGGAAACAGTTTCCCTTGACCTCAGAAGACAACAAATATTTGGGTTACCAAAAGGTGACCCAAATCTTTAAGGTCATACCCAGCAAAAGAATTGTACAAGCTTGTACAAAATACAGTTATTCCGGATTAGGTATATTAAATATCGCAGTTTGAGGCGCTGGACTCGGTCAGAATCTGCACTGCGATGAAGATGGTTAGATACAATGGGCCAACTGGCCTAAGTGTCGCTGGAGACCAGTAATGGTCAGACAAACCTAGACGGGGTGGAGGTTTTAGTGAGTATACCAGGCTATGGACTGGAGAGCCTCAGCTCACACTATCGAGTTGGTAGGGCCCACTCGATGTCCATAAGGAGGATTTCCTACACATCGCGCAAACAAAAAAAAAATACAATCACTCAATTTTCTTGTAAATATATATATATATATATATATATATATATATATATATAAGGGTAAGAACCGCTTAATTCAAGATACTATTTTATTATATCATCGTCGAAAACGCGTTAATCAGAAATATAGTTTTGCCCACAATTAAATTTCGCTCCTAATTATGAGCAATGTAACTCGTTGTGTAAGTACAGAGAGATTTGGGATTTGAACTTCACGTTTCAAAACAAAACCAATGATACAAGGTGTTCCATAAAGCCGTGCCAGATCAAAGTTACATTTTTTAAAAGACACACTGTAATTTATTCTAAATTTAAAATCCATATCACTTCCCTGTCAAAACAATTTAAAGTTGTAACGTGTTATACAAAATATTTGAAAATTTAAAACCATTTTTCATCATTTCAAAGTTTATAATTTTCTTGATTTTGCTAATATTCAGTAAAATTTATAATGACTGAGTCAAAACACAAACATGTAGGTACATTGTTTTCTTGATTTTTTCAAATGGATCAGCCTATATTTTATATCATAGACAGAAAGTAAGATTTAAGTTTATTTTTCTTAAATATTCCCTATGCCTTAAGTGCTAAAGATGTTTACGAATAATCATAGGAAATATGAATTACAATAGCAAACCAAGGCAGTTTGATATCAACTGTTTCCTAAATAGTAGTAGTTTATGCAACAAGTGTGTAAAGGGGCGAATATCTGACAATCGTGATTTTGCCACATTTACCTTTAAGCGAATATTATTTCACAATTGTCAGTTTCGCCCCTCTGCTCACGTGTAGGACACATCATTTTTTGCAACATCTGCATTGGAAGTTAAATTTCATAGAGTCGTTATTCCATTGGTCAAGGCGCTGAAATTTTTGTTTTGACATTACAAAAATTTTAGACTACTCGCGTGCACTAGTGCGTAATTTATTCATGATGCTGGCGATAAAAAAAATATCACACATAATACTTATACCACATTGTTGTATCAAAAACCACAAAATAATAAAAAAATATCATAATGTGCCTTCTAAATTATTTTTTAAACTATTCAGGCTATTGCAATTTTTGATGATATCTGGAAAACTATTTAAATTATTGTCAAGCAAACCCTTATTCAAAACAAAGTTTAGCACTAATACCTGTTACATTTGTTTATTATAAAATTTTCACAGTAACGTGTATAGTAGTTGTATTTGTGAATATTTTTAAAAATATTGGTTCTTTCTTTTAGTAATATATAATATAATATATATAATAGTTGATTCTTTTATTGTAAAAATACATATAACAGTATTAAATTTTATTTTCTTTTTAACAGATGATAAATTGAGTGTACTCAACATACAAGAAAATTAATACTTGTATACTTGTTGCACTTCAAAGCTATTCTCATAGCTCTCTTGAACAATATGAAATTTACCTATCAATAATGTTGATATCAAGGTATATTATACAATATTGTTGAACAAAACAAATGAGGCACTGAAATACCATAATATAATTATTTTTTTAATAAGTCGACAAGTTTTTTTTCAATTCTTGCAATAAAATTCTTAAAATATAATTAGCATGGGATTCCTTAGGTTTGAATCTAGAATAGCTCCTAAATACTTAATTTCATTTACAAATAATAGTTTTTCATCATCACATCCAATGTGTCAAGATCAATATCGTTCAAAATAGATTTTTCCCAATAGGAAACACTTCGATTTTGATTTGTTAACACTCAAACTATTATTATCGTTAAACCATTCGTAAAGATTGCTTAGGTCATTATTAATAAGTTGATGCGTAACTTTCAAGTCCTTACCTACTCTATAAAACATAGTATGGGACACCCCATGTTGAAAAACAATTATTATTCAATTTGACTTTTATAACTCAATTGATCCAATCCAATCTCAAACAAGTCCTCTTAAACCCATTTTGTCTAGTTTTTGAATTAATAAATCTCGATTAACTGTTTCAAACACCCTATTGTAATGGGTCCGGTTTTCCGAAAATTATAATTTTGTCAAATATCCACGTTTTAAGATATCCAGAGTCTATGCATTTTTTTGAGTATGTTTGTCTGTGTGTGCAAAAAATGCTACAACCTTCAATTGATACATACTTATGCAGCAATAAGGTGAACAGTTTCTTGTCAATACAAAAAAGGGCCGAATTTAAAAAAAATATATTTTGAACCATTATAAGAAAGGGAGAAGGCATAAACAACTAGGTGTGGTTAAGTTGTTAAAGCAGCCGAATTTGGTGAGTAAGAATATTTTCACAAATGTATTATGAAGCCCTTCTCGTGGTACACGAGCTTCAAATTGAAATTTAAGTAAGTAATTAACAATATCAAATAACATATACACGCCTTTGGCTTTATAAGACAATGTTTTTTTCTAAACTACATCATCCTCTAGTTTCAGCCAATATTTAGACTGCCTCAAAAAGCAAATATAATGACCGTGATTTATTTCTTTTGTCATTTATCTAAATACTAATACCAATGAAATTGAGACTATGATGTTTTAAAGTTGCAAGGCACATAGTGGAGATTTACATTTGGACAAGAAGGGGAGTTCATTAATAACCGAAAAGTTGGTGCTTACAACAACAAACTACAACGGCACAACTTCAAAATTACCAGCACCAATAGAATTAATATTATTTTGTATTTTTCAGTGCAACAACTGATAAAGTCGGTCCAATTTTTTGTAAAAAATATTTATTTCACATTTTTGAGTGTAACATTAGTCAGGAAAATTGTTGAACGTTCACTAATACCCAAAAAGTTATAGGTAGCTTAGCTTGTACTGTTATTTATTATTCAGAGATCTCACAACATCGCGGCGCAAATATACATATTTCAGACTTTACTGCTGTAACTCGAAAACCGTAACTCAATTTAAATGTTGCTACATATAATCTTTTCTTCAATATGGCCGTGTCATATTTTCAATTTGCGAAAAAAAATGCTCTTTCACGGAAATACGGATATCACATATTTCAGACTTTACCATTGCGAAACTCGGAAACCGTAACTCTTTTGAAAAAAAAAATCAAAAAAAACGTTTCCGGATATGGTCCCCTTCCTAATTGTCAAATCGTGAATTTTCGCTTTTCGGAAAAATTTGTCCGTTCCACATAGCTGGAACACATATTTCAGACTGTAGCGCGGAAACGTATGATTATTTTTTTAAATGTCCAATTCAAACATTACCGGATATGGAATTTTCATTAATTCTGTCGTCTCGGATTTTCAATTTTCGAGAAAAATTTGCCCCCTCCACCCCCTTTGGGGACGGTTTTTTGGAGGGAAGGAGATTTTGGATTTGATTTTTAATATGGGACCATTTCTCAACTCTCCTCTTTCAAATGAAACAAAAATCGTCTAAATCGGAGTACGTTTACTATGCAAAACGCGCGAACAGCCATAAAAAAAGCAATCTTACAACCGATTTGTATACCTTCTCCTTTTTTTGAAGTCGGTCAAAAAAACACATTTGTTGATTTGTATACCTTCTTCGAACGATGAAGTCGGTCAAAAGCATCGAAGTCACTCTTGAGCAAAGAATCTGTTATCAGAATTGCACCTTTGAGAAACGTATTGCTTGAATAATAATATTATATAAGTATATGTTTTAATAATTATCAACAAAGAAAAAAGTGGTGGTTAAAACTATGTAGGTACTAGCAAAGAGAAAATGTAATTTTCCAGATAAACTACATGCAAATACAATTACCTATAGTATTGAGAAAAGATGTTATGTTGTTAACGTTACATTTTTCACTTAAAATTTTCTTCACTGTTTCAGGTATATGGAGGTTTATTCTTGTTTGGTGGTGAACTGGACCATCACGGAGAATGTGTTTCATTGTTAATTATTTTAAGAATTGTTCTTTTATTTCAGGCATTTGTTGTATAATATTGAGGTGATGTAACTACCAGCAAATAAAAAATGATGAATTTAATTATGTACATACAAATATTTAATATTTTAATATATTATGTTTCGTTCTTATAATGTATTGATTAAATTGAAATACTCGTATTCTATTATTATTTAAAAATGGAGACAAAACAGATATGTCAAATTATAGACCAATTTCCTTAACTTCATAGGTATCCAAAACATTCAAAAAAATAATAAAAATAGAATTTACAATTTCTTAGAAAAACACAAATTATTATCTGATAGGTATGCAATATGGTTTTAGAAATAAAAAATCAACTAAAGATGCAATAAACGATCTGACTGGCCTCATTTATAGTTCAATCGACAATAAAACACCATCAATTGGTATATTTTTGGATTTGGCGAAAGCCTTCGATACAGTCAATCATAAATTATTACTTAAAAAAAGGGATAAAATTGGAGTAAGAGGATTGGCTCATAATCTTATCTGTTCCTATTTATCAAATCGGAAACAACAAATCAAAATAAATAAATCAATAAATGAAACAAAAATCGTATCATGTGGTGTACCACAAGGAACTGTTTTGGGCCCATTACTTTTCATTATATATATTTATGTCTTTTTCTCAATTGAAACAGAAGGTAAAATTATTTGTTTTGCTGATGACACTCTTGTATATTATGAAAATAGCAGTTGGAAACAATTGAAACTTGAGGTTGAAACTGATTTCAAGAAAATTGTACTCTGGCTTAGTACAAATCTTCTCTCCATCAATTTAAAAAAGACATTTTTCGTTCCCTTTTGTAGTTATGGCAAAGGCTTTCCAGAATTCAAAGAAATGTCCTTGAGTTTAGAAACAGTTATTTATTCAAAATCTGAAATCAAATATCTAGGTATTATTATAGCTAGCCATCTTGGATGGGATAGAAATATTTCTTTCCTTAGTAAAAAACTAAGGCGAATAGTATACAAATTTAAATTGCTTTCAAATATTTTGGATTTTAAACATATGAAAATATTGTACAATAGCCTTTTTAGACCACATCTAGAATATGGTTTAAAAGGATAGGGAGGAATTTCAAAGACACATTTAAAACCTATTGAAATTTTACAAAAGTGATGTTTGAAAATAATATCAAAGAGGGATTATAGAGTGATGTATTATATAAAGAAACGAACACTATTGATCCAAGACAAATGTATTTTTTCAAAATTCTTGTAATAGATCAGTTTGAAAACAAAAAAATACAAAATACAGTTACTCATGATTCAAATACTAGACAAAAACAAAATATTTCAGTACAATACATGAAAAAAACTATAGGTCAAAAAAACTTTATATATTTAGGACCAAAATCCTATAAGTGTTTACCTAAAAAATTCAAAGTTGAGATTGATGTTTTCTTAAAAACTAATTCAAGGAAATCTATAATAAGAATTATTGAAAAATGATAACGCTTTTTATAACATATTTTCATTTTCATTCTTTTTATTTGTAATTTTTAGATACAACTAACCTAGTGTATGTATGTATGTATATATGTATATAGGTGTGTACTGAAACGTGAAGATTTACCCAAATAATGAACTACACACACAATGCACATTCCAGAAAACACGGGAAACATCAGAGGCAACGAGAATAAGTCCTGGTCTACTCTCGAAGCCATATACTGAGAAATAACCTCCAGAAACAACGAAAACAACACTGGAATCATCTAGAGCTTTTTAGGTTAGATATATAATGTCGATGGCAATGACATGACACAGTTAGTAATAGATAGTCGGTCGGTCATAGATCATAGACAGTAGAAGGTCGTATATAGTCAGAGAAATGAGTGTGAATATAAATGTGTATATAGTTGTGTAGTTATTAGTGAAAATAAATAAGTAGAAATAAATAGAACCCAGTTTTAACATAAATTCCCGTTACAGTATTTATTATTATTATTTTTTATAATCTAATACTTAAATTTGTAATAATTAATGATAAAATAATTAATAATGTAATATGTATTACCACCTACATACAGACTTAAGAGTAAAGTAGGCTATTTTTTGTTCATTGGCAAACTATTATCTGTTATTCTTAGATTGTTAATAAACGTTATTATTATTATTATTATTATTATTATTATTATTATTATTTTTATTATTATGCTAAATTTCTATCTTGTATGGTATTTTAAAAAATTCAGGGGGGATGGTACTTCTGATCTGGTGAAAAGTTTCACTAATGACGATGTATATTAAAATGCGTGAATATTGGGAATCATAAATTCAAGCTGGTGAGTGACGGGAAATGCTTGAGTCCATATTTACTGTAAATGTGGGTATTACGTCATTATACGGGGGCGGTGAGAAGAAAATGTACCAATAAAGCAAAATTCTTATACAAAACAACATACCAAAAATTGTTTCAGAGTGATTCAGGTCTTACTGAGCGTATGCGAAAGTTTTGAGATTTTTTTGTCAAGTTTTTCAAAATATAGCTCTCACCTCCAAAAGTTTTACATTGGAAATGTTTTTGTGGATATTAAATAACATAAGACTTTCTGCTGGCCGTCAAATTATGTTTATACTATTAATATAAAGTATTGTAGGTAGTTCCTATCTACATTTAAGGTATAAATTCCACTCTTATCGATGTACTATGTGTACCTAAAAGGGCACACACATTCTGCTGGTTTCTATAGCTTCTAGATAAAACTACATTTTCATGTCGGCTGTGATTCAGTAACATCATCAACTATCATAAATTAATTATTGCACATCTGCACAAATTTTACCGAGCGTGAATTGGGACTTTGGCAAAATGGTATAAATTTTTGAAATTGTTAATTGTGACCAAAACAAAATAACCAAGCTGAAAACGCATATTGTGGCAAAAGATTTTTTTTCAATTGATAGAATTTCACTTGGCTAAGACCAAAGTCAGAATTTCAAAAATCCCCAC
Source organism: Crioceris asparagi (assembly GCA_958507055.1). Lineage (NCBI taxonomy): Eukaryota > Metazoa > Arthropoda > Insecta > Coleoptera > Chrysomelidae > Crioceris > Crioceris asparagi. The sequence goes on along the minus strand of OY293829.1, from coordinate 59,741,588 downwards.
AATCTGCCAATAGTCTTTCTATTTACAAGGAATCTCCCTAACAAAACACCACGCTTACTTCGAGTATATTAAGTAATGCGCATTTATTTATATGTTTGAGGCGTCAAGCCAACAATCCTCGATCCAGCGAAATAATAGTATGTCGGCTATTTCTATTTTTCTGATTTCTTCAACATAACATTACATCTATTTTGATCCAACGAGACGTAATACTATTTTAATGACTGTGATTTTTTTCCTTCTGTCTATATTTTGTCTGTGTACTCGACCACAGGCACTTAAGTAGATGGGCGACATCTATTTCGAGGTGCATAATGACGGAAGTGTCGATGCCTATACAGATTAAAACCGAATTGTTTGAGTGACAGAAAGTATTCTGAGGAAGAAAATCATTGTCGAATACCATTCTTTTCGCAAGATGGAATCTCACTCTGTTGAATATAAATGGGTATTTTAAGATATATATACAGTAATAGACTATTAGGTATAATGACTATTGTAACTGTTTCAATTTTATATTGACTTTTTGTTATTAATTTCCAATAGATAAGATATGTCAGGAAAGCTAATTACAAGTAAAAAACCATAAGAACAAAAGTATAGTTTGTTTCACCAATGATGGCCTATGCCTCGGAAACACTAGAAACGGATCAAAAAAGTATGAATTTACTGTGTTTTTTTATTAAAATTGTAATACATACGATACATTACCTTAATACACATTCCCCAGGGTAGCAATTCCAACCGTAGGTACCTAATTATTTTATTTATCTACGATTTCTTCTCCTCATGTAATTTGAAAAGTAAACGTACTGGAAATTTCATAGTGTACAGAGACATTGAGGATTTCATCGACACAACTGTCGATATATTAATATCTGTAATTCTTCTACGATGTGTGAAAAATAATTGCCACCCAACTGAGTGAAACTCGGTCCTCCACGTAGGTACTTATCCATTTATTATATAAGAACAACCGCTTGTGAACTGGCAATTCATAATTCATTTTAGAAAATATTTTAAACGAAGTAAATCTTCGAACAAAGAAATCGTGATTTTGCATTTATCTAACTTTGCCAGATAATGAGGATAATAAATGGCTTCATTTGGATATTTTTTCATACAAAGTAGGTATATGATGGTATTACGCAATGTCTTTGTAACCCTCCCAACGTTAATCATAAGACAGATTAGACTGAAAATGCATTCAAACATAAATAATTAATAACTAGATGGGCCTGCGACTTGACCTGCATGATCTAAAAATATTGTATATGGTATTTAATCTTTGGTATAAGCATGAGAATTATTGTGATATTGATAGAATGATAGAATAAAATAGAAAAAAATATATTATTTTGAATTGACTGATTCAGGCTTTTATTGATAATTATAAAAATTAATAATCTGTATGATGTGCAATTGTTGTTATATAAGAGACTTTTGGCACCAACTTCAAAAATAGCAGTACCAATATAATAAATATTATTTTGTATTTTTTAGTGTACCAAGTAATAAAGTCGGTTCATTTTTTTGAAAAAACACTTTTGAGTATAACATTAGTCACAAAAATGAACGTTCACTAATACCAAAGAAGATAGTACTTATCCTATTACCCATGTAGGTATATTCTTTGATTGTATTTGTAATTATTAGAGATCTAAAACTCGATAACCGTCGCTCTATGGAAAAAATGTTCAATTTATATGTTGCTACAAATAATCTCTTCATCTCACCGCTAGCTTACGTCGTGCGTACCTGGGCCTATTATTAAAAATATGTTTTTTTGTTAAATAAAAAATATTGTAAAAAAACAAGGACATATTTAATATTTATTTTTATAAGTAAGTAGAAGTAGTTAAAATCTTTCATTTGCAGAATATTTGTAAAAATTTCACAGTAAGCTAATTTATTAATTAAATTTCTGTTCTCTAAAAAGTTGCAATACTTTAAAAGCGTTTTACGTTTCACGAAAGCCACCAGAGTCATTTAAGTAGTCAGACATAATATCCGTACCTCAGAGCAAAAGCGTTTTAAGTCTAAAATTTCGAATTTCGGTTTCTTTAGCTCACCTGGATTCAAATTTCGCGCTCTATTAAGTGATCTACTATTCAGAAGGATTGGACTTGAAATAACGAAAATAGCCTTTTATGAACAGTATTAAGTCCACTTGGTTTCTGGAGCAAAACAGTTTTTCTCTATATTATATGTATCAAGTCCAACATAGTACATAAATCACCTAGGGCAAAACCACGTTATGTCCAAAAAAATTGTAAAGTCCCATGTAATACAAATCAGACCAGTGTGTTAAGTCCATAATCTCAAAGCGCCAAATAAGCAGTGCAAGACAATACACGATTGTATGGGCTCGAGAGCATAGACTTTTTGTTTATTTCGCTGTTTGATATATTTTATCGTTTTCTGTTGAACTAAAGTGGTGTGAGTTTATTTGCAAGTGATTTTATTGCAAAAGCTACCCATAGATTAGCTTAAAATGGGCGATAGATCTCCCAGATTGGTTCAGCTTGCTCTGGGAATTACCGGGTGTGCCGAAAAAGAAGACTCTTTAGTGGAAGGAGTCTCAAGTCAACGTAATAATACTATTATTATGGCGAAACCAGGATATTATTATTTAAGTTAATAACCTTCTTATTTAGATTTTTGTATTTTAATCTTGAACGCTTTTCTGTTTTTGTATTTTTGATAACTGGAAGCTGTTTGTTATCATAGTGCATCATTCTGATAAAAATTTTGGTTGTAATTTATAAGATGTTTCAGTTGATGAAAATTATTTACTAATGGTGAATGAAGAAAATAACCAGAATAAAAACGAGTCAATGGAAACTGTATTGCATGTAAATTTTAAGGATCAAGGTAAATTATGATCGATTGTTTTTTAAGGACAGATGATATTCGGGTCACTTATTGTTGTTTAAGGTTTAACTTTTTTTTCAGATGAGCATCTTGGCGATGATGAAAGTAGAGATGTTCGGACACCCTTACCTCCTTTATTGGATATATCCAAAGACTTTCTTATTTTGGAATTTGAAAATAGTCCGAAACAAATTATTACTTCTGTGGAAATAGATCTGCATCGAGATTTGGACAGTCAAGGTACAAATAATGATATGACATTTTTAATACAGAGCATTATTTGAATAACATTATTGATGTCTAATGTGTTTGATTTTGTTCTTCTTCTAAGGTACTCAACTTGATGCTGACAAATGAAGAGATATGGAGGCCCCCTCTCTTCCATTGTTGGATATATCATATAACTTTCCCGATTCGCAAGTTTATACAACTGTCCAAATAAATACACCTGCCACGGTAGTTGCACCTGGAACTGTCAGCTCAACAAATGGTACCTTGCTTACAAAAGAGATAAATAACCCAGAAATATCTTCAAGTACTATAAACAAAGATGAAATAGATCCTTTTGAAGATTCTGCAAGTTCATTTATCCCTAGCAATAGCGACAGCGATTCTGAGTTTAGGAATGATGACCGGGATGAAGAGACACTAGAGTCCCTAGAAACAGAAAAGCAGAGAAAACGAAAGAAACGTATAAGGAACGAAAAAGTCTGGAGAAGAAATGTGCCAAAAAAATTGAGGATGTCTGAGAAAAAATATGTCTTCTTCGAAATCGAAAAGGACTATGAAAGAAAGAAAAGTTCGGGAGCCTTGTAGAAACTGCCGCTTGAAATGCAATGAAAAGATCTTAGGTTCTCATAGAATACAAATTCATAGGGAATTTTGGAATCAGGAGACAAACATTGAACAAAAAAGACAGTTTTTATGTTCTGGTTGTGAAGAAACACCTGTCCAAAGAAAAAGAGAACGAACAGGTAGTAGAGCTGGGAAGCGCCAATTTACCTTGAAGTATTTTTTTACTATTGAAGGGAAGAAAAATCAAGTTTGTAGAAAGTTCTTTTTGAGTACCTTAGATATTTCTCAAACATTTGTTAAATATTCCATACAAAAACGTCAGTCCGGTGGAGTTGTCGAATACGACAATAGAGGAAAGCAACCATCAATTAATAAAGTGAATAATGAAGTAAAGAATCGAATCCGTGAACATATTATGGCTTTTCCATGTGAAGAATCTCATTATAGCCGCAGAAGAACCGCAAAAAAATATTTAGGAAGTCATTTAAATATTTCTGCAATGTACCGCATGTATCAAGAGGAATGTGCCATCAAAAATATCCCCTCAGATGATGTTGTCAAGGAATGGCTCTACAGCCAAATTTTTAATACAGAGTTTAATTTGTCTTTCGCAGATCCTTCAAAAGACACTTGCGATATGTGTGATGAGTTTTTGATCAATCTAAGACAATCACATTCTGATGTTGAGCGAGAAACATTACAGGCTCGATATAACTCGTATTTATTGGAGGCAGATAAAAGATACGATCTAAAAAAAAGTGACAAAGATATGTGTTTAAATAATCCAGGACAAAAAGTTCTAATGGTAGATCTTCAAAAATGTCTTCCATTTCCAAAGCTAGCAAATTCCCAGAGCTTTTATAGTTTAAAGCTCTGGTGTTTCAACTATACCATTTTCGACTCAACGGAATAAAAGGCGAACTGTCTAATGTGGGATGAGTCAGTTGCTGGCAGGGCTGGAAACGAAATGGCCTCATGCTTGGTCCGATATATAAACTCTCTACCCCAAAGCACAAGATCCGTGGTCATTTGGAACGACAATTGCCCGTCACAAAACCGCAATTTACAGATGATCATGTGCTATTTTTATCTGCTTGAATTGAATCCGCACATCAAAGAGATCAGCCACAAATTTCTTCTGCGTGGACACACACACACATGGAGGTCGATAATTTACATTCAGTTATAGAACGAGAGGCTAAAAAATGCCCCAACTTTCAAATTATTACCCCTTGGGATTGGTTACAGTTGGCTAGGATTTCAGGCAGGAATAAAGTCTTTAGGGTTTATAAAATGACAACTCCAGATTTTAAAGATTTCAATAAAATGTATGATTTGTCAGATTCATCATTACAAAATATAAAGGAAAACGAGAACAATGAAAATTTTTTAATTTCAAAAGTTGTATTTATGCAGGTTAGGCAAGAGAACCCTGGAATTCTATACTATAAAACAGATTTTGATGATGAAGATTTTCAAAGTGTAAATTTCAATAGACGAGGGAGATTTCATAAATCTGCAAAAGAGTCGGTGGTAACATTAAGAAATACATTATGTCCAATAAGTACAAAAACTCTTAAAGTGGGTTCCAATAAGATTTCATAATTTTTTTCTAACTCTTCCGCATAAGGAATCAAAGAATGAAACAACTGACGATCAGTAAAAGAACCCACTATAGAATGGTTTTATTTAGCTTTGCTTATTGTATAACTATTATAAAAAAGTCATAATAGAAACTTTTTATGTGATTTTTTAAGAATAAAGATTCTAATAGTTTATAGCTCTTTGATTTTATCTTGGTTGGTTGGTTCATGTTTTAAAAAGGTTTTTAGGTACTGATGATTTTATTTTAGTCATTTTCATTTATAAAAAGAATGTTTATGGAAATATTAAGTCACAGCAATGATTTTTTTTCGAAAGAGAAAGTGTTAAGTCCATTTTTTCGGTTGCAAAAATAGTTTTCAAAGATCTTGATAGCGGTAAGATATTATAACATTATCAGAAATCAGTTCAAATTATTAATTGGTTTCATCTACAAAACAAGAAGAAAAATTTGTATTATACGCTCTCCTGTAAAATTTACATTTTGTGACTTGATACCCTTTTGCTCTGAGGTACGGATATGATATGGGCAAAGTAGTGCAGTATTTTATGCCTATTACTATGGCGCCAAGAAAACAACTGAACTCCGTTTGGTTTATATTTTTTTCTTTGACAGGAAAAAATTGACATTTTATCTCTATTGACAGGTGACAAAGTACCACGTTTTCTCTCCGGGAAAAAATTAGTACTTTTTTCCCGGGTATATATACGCACATAAATATAAAACAAATCACAGAATAGGGTATTACACCATTTTTTAAAAACTGTTTTAAATTAATCCTGAGATCGTAATGAACTAGTAGGAATTTTGTTAATTTTTTTTAAAACCGAAAATCGCCCTAAAATCTGTTTTTTATTTATGATTTTGAATTTTCGCGCGGAAACGCTAGCCGCCATGCTTTTTCATCTCGTGACGTCACTCGGTTAGTAAACAATACGACTGCGAAAGACCAAGTAATAAAATTCGTGAAAATAATGAGTTATCATTGGTGTCTTGTGCCTGAATGCAAAAATACAAGTGTAAAAACGTTATTCTTCCAAAAAGCAACTACACTATTTAATAACTTCATGGCATATTCATGTTCATATTCAACAGGGATTATAGTGACCTGATTGTTTTTCTTAAAATCACTGCTAGCGACACAGAAATAGCTTTTGTTTCCTTTAGCACAATACATCTGCATTTGAACTTGTGCAAAATATTTCTTTGATATTGAACCATTCTTATCTATATAGTTTTGTGTAGTTTTTTCACTAGACGGACACTTAATTTCAAAAGTAGTCTTGTTATTAATCCCATCAGGCGAGCCAGCAACCATTGGGAATGCCTCAGAAATATATAGACCACATTTTGCTATCTTTATTCCCATTTTCTTTTCCACTGCTATCCTGACTTCATCCTCCAGTTTTTTACCTCTTGATATTGCTGGAGTTTCAGGAACTTTTGCACCAAAAACCATAGCAACCAGAGCACCATCCACAGTTTTGCACTGGCTCACTTCATAGCATTTTGAGGCTGTGATTCTGCCATATCTTAGTTCATGCCACAAGCCACTTTTATGTTGATCTCTAGTTCTACTCTCCAGGGATGATATGGTTTTTTGATTAAATAGATGAGAAATTTTAGTTAAAAAAATGTCACAGTCTTCATCATTGTATTTCATTATTAGATGATGCAGTGATAAAGTTGCTTTACTGTCAAAATCAGGTTCATGCCTCAAAAACTGGCATTTGTCAATTTTTTTTTTTACATTCTAAAAGAAATTCATTTAAGACACTGCTATCTTGAACCATCTCCTTTGGTTTTCTTTTTGAGATTTCTTTAGCACACAAAATTTTTATTGATGATCCAACCTTAGCCAGATTCGATTTCCTCCAATAGCATTCAACCGAAGTACACGACGGGGCTTCGGTTCGACGATGTAACCACATTAAAAATGCAACACTGTGCTTGCAGCCGCCTTCTGAAGATGGGCAATCGTGGCACTTGACACTAGTCACAGTCTCTTCTTGTTCGTTTACAACAAGTGTCACTGCATAGGGCTTGGTACGCACTTTATGTTCCGGGCATACCGTACACTTAACCACGCATGTATTTTGAACCCGCTTCAGCTGCACATAGCCTATTGCGTCGTCTCCGTAAGATTCCCTTCCCGACCTGATGACAAAATATAGGTTAGGTTGGAGTGTAACATGAAGGACCCGTTTTATTGTATTGTGTATTGTTATTGTACTTATTATTAGACAAAACTTGATACAATGGTTACTTACATTGCTGTTTTAACATTTCTCAACTCGGCAGAACAGAAATCGGGATTGGAGGCAAAAAATTTCGTCACCATTAAAGTATTAACCATTGGCAGATTTGTACTTTCTGCTTTCACAAAACCGTCTTCCATAGTGAAATAAAGGCTAGAAGTCTACAAACGTGTTAATAACTCGTAAATTTATCAAAATAACAGCGCACAACTTATTTTCAGTAGATTGTTTGCTATCGGAATGACGTCACGGCGGGATCCAATATGGCGAATGGCGTTTTAGACATTTGAAAAACAGATTAGAAAAGACGATTTTTAAAATGGAATTATAAAATTAAAATTGCAATTTTATGAATAAATATCGACGTTTCTTGTTTACTTTTTTCGAAATCTATTATGAACAAACATTTTTATATTTTTCCTTACATAGTGTAAAATACCCTATTAAATTGACAGATATTTGATTAATTTAAAGGTTTCATTTGGAACACAGATCTAATTGTCGCTATAAGTACTGGGTGGCCCATTAATAAAGGACGCCGGCTATTTCTCAGGATCCATTAATGGGACCACTCGGAGAAAAAAAATTAGAGGTAAATCGGCCAAAAGAAAACGCTGAAAAATATCTATAAGTTGCTAAGTCTACCGCTGGAGGGCGTAACTCACACCGCGAATTAAAAAACACTGTTTTACTCAAAATTATCCCAGGTTAACCTATATTGAAAATATTTTCTTGTAACCTACTGAAAATAAGACAGTTTTTATGCACTAAAGTTTTTTCTCTATCTTGTCAAATAACGGGGGGAGGTACAAATATTGGTTTGAAAAAACGATAACTTTTTTTTGGTATGACCTATTTTGAATAACTTTATATCATTATAAAACGCCTTTTTGGGCGCTTCTACTGGATAATAACATTTTGAATTTAATTATTTTCCGAGTCAGTAGATAGCGTTTTATGACAAAGTCACAGATTTTGATGAATTTCTCGAAAATTTCAAATGCAATGGTATTTTTATTTTTCAATAGGAAGAAAGAGCGTGAAATATTATAGTTACTGGTGAAATCCGCAACTCGATATGATTATTCCATATAGACTTATTTAAAAATATAAGGGCTGATTTCATAATCAAATTTAAACTCTTATTAATTTTAATCCTAGATTAAAAATTTCATAATTTTTTGGGTTGGACATATAATTCAAAGTTACTTTAGAAAAACGAAAGAGATGGTAACTAACGTTGTAGAAGTTAATGAAAAATGCAAAATTTTTATTCCGTTATCGAGATATGACTTAAACAAATTGGAGAATTAACTAATCTCCCATTAAGGATTCATTATGAAATCGGCCCTAACTGAATTTGAACTTACTGTGCAAGTGAGGATTATATTTCCAAACGGTACAGACTGTACACGGTTGGAGAATTCCTCATAGTGGTATTAAAAACTAATACAATACACAATTAAAATTACACGTTAAAAACAGTAGTTAAGACAATATTTAAAAGGTGGAGATACAATTACATGGTTCTTGATACTGTCACATTTCTAGAACAACTAATTCTCAGGAAAATATTTAAACAGTTTTTTCAATTTTTTTCGAAAACTGGGTTGGGGATCAAGATTCCACAGAACATAGAAGTGGCATATAACGATTGATACCATAGAAGACACAGAACTCAAAACATAAAAGAGTATTCATATCAAAATGTATGCAAGCTTCAAAATAATCCTAACCTATGTACGATTATTTACGTTATTGGCGCAAAATTTTGAAATCAAGTAGGAGTAGACAGAGCTGAGTCCACGTAAATCGGTACATGTATTCATAGCCCTCGGATCTTTCGTAATTTCTATCATTTCGTGTATTTTTCTTTTGATTAAATTGGACCCATTGGCTAGAATGTACACACCTTCAAAATTAGGAGTATGCGTTTCTCATAGGCATGTCTCGCTAAGGTACATTTATTGGTTTGACCATTTCTGTAATCACTTTTGTGAGAAGTTATTCTGTTTTTTAGTAGCCTCTGTGTTTCACCTATATACACTAGATCACAATCATGACAAGAAATGACATATACAAAATTCCGTCTTTTCTCCGTAGGTATTCTATCTTTTATATTAGAAAAGTATTACCTAATAGATTCACATTTCTTTTAGCCACTATACAGTTGTGAATGACGTCCTTGATGATATTAGTTAGTTTTGGAGTGGAAAAATAACATATTGGTCCCTGTTGTCTTTGTGACGGGTGATTTGTGGAAGAATCTGGGCGATTGTCTATGGATGGACTACTGTACAGCAGTTTACGTAACAGTTTATTTGGGTAAGAAATATTCAGTAATATTTGATATAATTTGTCTATGTTTTCCTTTTCTAAAGTTGGATGACATATTTGCTTAATTCTATTTTTCATTCCTAGAACTAAATTAACCTTCATTCTTTCATCATGGTAAGAGAGATAATTCAATTAGCGACCGCTATTAGTAGGTTTCTGATACCAATCAAGTATGATGGTTTGATTTCGAGTACGAATACTTCTGGTATCTAAAAAGGGAACAGAATTGCTTTGCTCTTTTTCGATTGTACATTTGAGGTTGACATCATAAGCATTGAAGATTTGTAGGACTATATCGTCAGAATTAGCTGAACAAATTATATCATCAACGTACCTTTTGATGAAGGGAAATTGAAATGGTAATTTTGGCTAACAATCATCCAATAGATCATCCATTACAAAGGCCGAGATTATGGGTGAAATGGTGGAGCCGATTGGTATACCAAAAACTTGTAAGTAATTCTCTCCTTGGAAAGTAAACACTGTACTATCATACTAATTATATCGAGTTGCGGTTTTCATCAGTAACTGTGATTTTTCACGCTTCCTAATGAAAAATAAAAATACCATTGCATTTGAAATTTTCGAGAAAATAATCAAACTAGAAATGTTATTACTCCAGTAGAAGCGCCTAAAAAAGCGCTTTGAAGAGAAAAAAAGTTATTCAAAATAGGTCATGCCTAAAAAGTTATCCATTTTTTTCAAACCAACATTTGCTCCTCCCCCCACCTGTTATCTGACAAAAAGTTTAATGCAAAAAAAGTTGTCTATTTTAAATATATGTTAACTTGGGATAATTTTGAATAAAACAGTGTTTTTAAATTCGTGGTGTGAGTTACGTCCTCTAGCGCTAGACTTAGCGACCTATAAATATTTTACAGCTTTTTCTTTTGACCGATTTACCCCTAAAAATGTTTTTCACCGGCTCATCCGATTAACAAATCCTGAGATATAGCCGGCATCCTTTATTAATGGGCCACCTTGTACAACAGACTACCAGTTTTAAATTTAACATTTCACTTTGATAACTTTCTGACTTTAATATAATGTAATATTCATTTTCATTACTATATCATCGTTTTTCCCGTCAAAGAAAAAAATTGGGTATTATATGTACCGAGGAAAAATATTAGATTATAGCTCTCGTTTTTTTTATTTTCATTCGCTTCGCGTCGATCGGCAACACATCCTTGAGCTAAAATCTAATACTTTTTGCCCTTGTATAATAAATAACTATATTTAGAAAAAAGTGAAAATCTTGGTTTTTCAAATACCTAGTAACTTTCGTATTTGTGGTCCGATTAACTTAGTTGTAAATCGAATAAAACATTACTTTGTGAGTATATCTTCTTTTGTAGGGTTCCATACCAAATTGTTAAGAACAGGACCCTATTAATAAGACCCTGCTATTGGTCCTGCTGTGTGCTTCTATTACCGCTATAAAAAATACAAAATCTATCTATCCGTTCGTCCGTATGAATTTTTCATCTACAACGATACGGAACCCCTCGTGAGCAAGTTTGTATTAATATTATTTTGTATTTTTGAGTGCAACAACTAATAAATTCGGTCCAATTTTTTTTTTAAAAATGTCTAATAATTATAGTATTGTTTCTGATAACTACTAAATTTAGGTAAGTATAGGACATGGTACATGAAACAATACTTGGAATTCGAAGCAAGATTCAAAAATGTGATAAAAGATAGGTGTTTTCATTCGAAAAAAATAAGTTGATGGTCTTATTTTGGGGTTGTTAAATTCTACGCCTTCTGAGTCGGAAAACCCTATTTCAGACTCTGGTTTGGTGTTCTATGCTAAGTTATCTCGTAAACGGATAGGTAATTTTTTATTATATTTTGAACGACGAACCCCGAACGGAGGAGGTATACAATTCGTCTGTCTGCTTTTTTATGTATGCAACGATTTTGATGATTCTTTCTTCATTTGGAAGAGAACGATTGAGAAATGGTCCCATGTTAAAATGTTTAAGGTTTCATAAAGCGAATCCATTCGAGAAAGTCCTTCGAATAATAGACTTTTTTTTCAAAAATGTTCTTCTGTTCACATAATTTCTTGAAAGATTGGTACTTGAAAATTTCTCGATAAATCTCACAATTTTATAGTCAGAGCTATGAGAATCGAAAAAAAATGTTATACTTATTACATAAACACATGGTTAGGTAGAGGTATAATTTGAAATATTGACACAATTAACTGCTTTCGCACTAATGCATTGATATATGAATTAACGACCCTTTTTTATAACCACGAGACTTCTTTAACCTTCCGTTCAAGTCCAAAAGGGTTTCGCGAAATTTTTATAGTCGCTCTGGCTTTTTGGGGTAGCAATCTGGTTGTTAGCTGGGAAGCAGGATCCGTGGATTGAATCCTCGTGATATACTGTTTTCTTCATCGAAATCTCTTTTTTTTTCTCTTGGGTTCTAGAGTAACAACATAACTTTCTTGCAGATAACAGAATTATTTAAAAAGTAATAATTAGGTATTCGAGTAGTAAGTTTATTGATGAAAGGCTTAAAAATATCTTCGTTGTTATCATCCACGATCAGTAAAAATAGTGAAATAGATTACTTAAACAAAAATTAGTAACAACTTCATTAGATGTTCCATTAAAATGAATGAAATAACATAATGTTTTTTGTCAAATCGGCTCTGAGTATTTTGTCTTATATAATTATTTTCCTGATCAGTTCGTTATGCTCAAATGAATTTTCATGTTTTCTACCTGACCTGAAATATCATTTTGTTATTTATATTCCAATGTCTTGATAGTATTGTCATCTATTGTTGTAAAATTCAACTAATTATAAATAAGAGATCTGCTAGGTTGATCTGTATCAAAGATCAGAGGTCTCTGTTCTCTGATCTGTATTACAGTGACTTCATTAGAGTCACGGTAATCTATGTGATTCAATAAGATAGATATAATGGATAATTCAACCACTCTACCATAGAGGGCACTTTCCACTTTTCTAACCCTAACCTATAAATAATAACAATAATAACCTAACCTAACTAAAAGTTACGAATTTTAACATTATAACCTCCACGTGTGTTTGATAATTTGTGGTGTGATTTTTTGTAAATTCGTATTTCCCATTAAAAAGAGTTCTCAGTTGTAATTTTTAACAAATATGAAAAAGAAAAATGAGTCAGAGGTCGAAAGCTCACCCTCGAAAAAAGCTAAGTTAGAGAAGTCAGTATCTGCAAAACCTCTCAAAAAACCGAAGGCCTCACAGGATGAAGCTAGCCCAAAGAAGATTCAGAAAAAAGTGTTTGGTGGACAGTCTAAACCGTTATCGAAACCTTCTAAACTAAACGATAAAGGTTTTCGAAAAGGATCGTCTGCATTAAAGACAAACAAGTTTTCCCCTAATGGTAAAAACAACTCTCAAAATGGTAATCAAATGGAGAAAGTCGAAGATTGGCAAAAATTCAAACAGCAAAAGAAAGAACTTAGGCTTAAGCGCAGACAGACGAAAGATGGTTCTGATGTTATAATACACGCTAAAAAAATAGGTGAAGAATTGAGGCGAAAAGTTTTGAAAGGTGGAACTGAGAAACGTAATAAACTGATCAACGAGTTGCACAATCTATTGAAGGGCAAGGGACACTACCCAAAGTTTGTATTGGCCCACGATACAGCTCGATTGGTTCAATGGCTGTTGAAATATTCCTCCCCAATTGTAATCCAACAAATAGCAAAGGTGAGTTGTTAAACATAGCCTTATTTTTAGAAATACTGTATCTTATTTGGTCCTATGAACATTGCTATATTTTAGGAAATAATTCCCCAAACAGTCGAAATGATGCAGTCGAAGTATGGTATTTTTTGTGTCAAACGTCTTCTTAAATACGGGACGAGTGAAATCAGATTACAAGTTATAGACGCCATGAAAGGGAATGCCGTAAAACTAGCCAGTCACTCTCTTTGTGCCCCAGTCTTGGAATACGCCTTCTCCACATGGGCAACTGCTCAACAGAAACAATTTCTAGTACAAGAATTTTATGGTGATCTTTTCAAAAATTCCAAAGACAGCAATGTCAAACATATTGCGGATGTTTATAAAGATAACGAAAGTCTTAAAACTGCCACATTGAGTGCAACAAAGGCGAATCTAATGAGGATACTTAATAAGTCTTTATTAGATTCAGGACTTGTACAGACAGTGTTGAATCAGTATTTGAGCGAATGCAGTGAGGATGATAGAAAAGAATTAATAACACAATTGGCGAGTCATATAGTTGTTATAAGTAATAGTAAAGATGGCTCCAGGGCGGCTATGCAGTGCATCTGGCAGGGATCCAACAAAGAAAGAAAGGTAATAATCAACCTTTACATCATTCCACAATAAGATACATTTTTATATGTTGCAGGTTATTGTTAAATCTATAAAAGAACATATTTTGGATATGTCCAAACATGAATATGCACACTGTGTGGTGATTTGTCTATTAGATTCAGCTGATGATACGGTGTTGCTCCATAAAGTGATATTGTCGGATATTTTGAAAAATGCCAAAGATCTGGCAGTTACTGAATGGGGTAGGAAGGTGAATAAATCTTCATATATTTATATATTTTTGATAAATTCTATTATCTCTATAACATTGTTTTTCTAGGTTCTTCTTTGGCTGGTAGCACCGGGTGATCCGACGAAATTCCATCCGGTTTTCGTGAAGGAATTAACCGAGGGTAGGGAGTCATCCACTAGCAAAAAGCCAGTGGAACTTAGAAGGCAAGAGATCTTGAAGTATTCCATACCTGTGCTCATGAATTTGGTGGCAGAAGACGCTAAGTTCTGGCTCTCAAGTGCTTCTTTAGCTGTAGAGATGAGTGCTATCGTCAAGGCTGGTGAGTTGGAAACGTTATTGTGGCTGGTAATTTATATGGTTGAAATATCTCATTAATTTTATTTCAGGAGAACCTGAGCAGTTGAACAAAACGTATGAAAGCATCGTGGATGTAGTACTTGATTCGGAATGGAAAATCAAGGAGAACGACAAGGATATAGCTGGCATTGAACATGCAGGATTACATATGACGCTAAAGAAATTGGCACAAAATGATAAATCGAATGACGAGCAAGGTGATGAGGTGGTAACGTTTGGAAGTTGTTTGGTGAAGAAAATAACTAAAGAAACTGTAATGCGTATGTTTTATTTTCGCTGAATTTATTTTATTTTGTTTATTTTTTTAGTTGAAGGATTGGTTGAAATTGAACAGAGCATGTTTTTTATTGATAGCAATTTTTGAAAATTGTGATAAGCAAACGCAAAAGAAGCTCAGTGCGAAACTGAAGAAACATGTAGAATTATTAAAGACGCAACAAACGCCAGGTGCTAAGATACTGTTGAAAAAGTTGGAGTGATCTGTAAATGAATGTTATAAATGAGTTTGTAATAAAAAAAATGACTTGAATATTTATAAGTAAAGCCTGTTTTTGTATATCGTGTCTGTGGGACTTTCTACATAGATAGAATCAGTTGACATGAACAATAATTTCCACGGCAAGGTGTTAAGATACTACACGCTACTTGCCAACCAACAACTATAATTCAGAGTTATTGTAGGGGCAAATGGGATACAATGAAACTAGAAAAGTATTTTAATTTATAAACTCAATGAAATTTTTGTACATCTAGACTTTACTCAACTATTTAAATATCAATTATAGAGACGAGATAAAAAGTTAAACCTAACCCTTTTTTAATTTTCCAAAAACCTTGCCTCGGTTACATTGTAACCAAAGTCTAAACTACATAGGAAAACTGGGTAGCAATGAAACAAGTATTAGTAATAAAAAAATAAACTAAAACAATTTACAAATATTAACACTGTCATTATTGCTATTTAACAGAAATAATACTTTTTTAAAATCTGTGAAGAAAATTTGTATATGCTTGCTTGTCGTTTAATCTTTCTGGAAGATGATAAAACTAATTCTAAGTCGAGTGTATTAGGTAATTTTCTTATAGAAATGTACCTACAGTTTGTTTCACGAATCATGGCTATTGTGTGTAATCATTCACGAGCTACCTACATATCCATATACGTCTCATCGCATCTCATTATCATGAAATTCTCTACTACGTTTGTCGATCTAAGCTACGACATCAGTATGTTAAGCTTATGCCGTTTTTATACAATGATAGGGCGCTGCACGTATGTCCGAAGGCAAAGCAATCTTTAGTTCATAGGCCTCACAAAGACATTGTGACATTTCAGATAATTCAGGTGCATAAATCTATATTTCATAACTCAAGCAATAAATTTGTATTTTGTGTGTGTGCATTATTGTTGATAATAAATCTTTCATATTATGTTTGCTTATTTAATCAATCGATATTTTTTCCTCTAATTATATGAACTTTCTTAAATGCCATGTCTTAGCTCGAAATCGTTACGCCACTGATTTACTCCTGTCAGTTGGATTGATCCATTTGTCGTGTTTACAAGGCATACGCCAACATTCGTGAAACAAACGGTATTGTGATCGTTCACACTTTTGAATTTCGAAAAAATTTCAACGGCATGTTGTTATATGTGTGTAAGTCCAAAAAAACTTTTGGTTCAAAAGTTTTTATATATATATATATATATATATATATATATATATATATATATATATATCTCGAGTACGTAGTTTCAAATTATCAAAAAAGGGCCCGAGTCTAAATATCAAAAATAATTTTTGGTTATAGATATAATCAGTACCTACAACTTTAAAGTAATTTTACATAAAATGCACAGAAAAGAAATTGATAAAGAAAAAAATAAGAAATATTGGTAAAACATGAAAACTCAATATAAATTTGATGTAATTGTACATATTCTAGAGATCTTAATATAGACCCTGATTTAAAAAAATATATATTTAAATTATTGATACGAAACATGCGAAAAAAACAGCCTTGAAGCGGAACGCGAACCTCATCTGCTTTATATTCAACAGCCAAAACAACATCCTCTAACCACAATGCGGTTAAAAATGGGCAATTTGCATGTAATGACATGTAAGTATATCAATGAAAAGGTTGTCCAATTTCAATGAATTTTGAGAAATTTACCTTTCCGCTGGCTACATGCCGTCGGGATATTTTTTTGTGGCTTCCTCGTAGATAACTAATATCATAGTAATTATTTTCATCAGCATCTGACAATATTTATCCAATGTAAAACTTTGTTTGCCTGGAAATCGAACTGAAACGAAATCTTGAACCGTGGGTGTTTTCCTAGTGGTATGTTGTCAGCTTCATTAAAATAAATAAGAGATGTGTCTGAGTTACCCTCATAGTCAGAGCTTGAAAATAAAACTTTTGCTTTGTGATGATTTACGAGATTCTGCTCTTAGATATTCTATACATACAATTGGACTTTGTATGTTGATGAAAGCAGTCTCATCGTTATGTATCGCTTGAGAAAATACAAAATCAAATTGGCCTACTTATTATGTTTTATTCGTTACAAAGTGGTATAAAGTTGTTCTATAACAAATTCAAACAGAAAAAAATTAAATGGTTTTATCGTATTTCTTTTCGTATAGGATACAGCCATATTTGCATGATTCAGGGCTGAATATTTTTGAATAATATCCTCTTGTATCCAGAAGGCAATTTTATCAAAATCAGAGATAATTTTCGCATAACACTCGAGTCAAAGCTGTCTATATGTATTTGAAAAAGTTGATAAATGTTCTTGATTTTAATAAAAAAAGCTGGATTTCTTGAAAACTTAGGTATACAGTTCGAAGAAAAAATAAAATTCTTCGCAGGAATACGTAAATAAATACAGGATGTACCATTTGTAATAACAATTTTTTTTTTCAAATTTGAAATTTTCCATCCATATTTTTTCAACATACTGTATAATTTTGACTTAAATATTTAGAGGCTATTTTTCCAACTTTGTACGGAAACCTAAGATCAACCAAAAAGAAATCTTTACACCAAAAATCTTCCACTGTTTATTCTAGATCTTCAATGATCTAGCTATTAAATAATAAATCAAATCAACAATAATTATTTCTCTCCTTCTCTTTCCATGTGATGCATCTCAATTCGAATGAACTAATACAGTTCTTCCGACAGTGCATCATCGCTTCCTAATAAAATACGATCTTCCATTGGGGTTCATCAGCGGCGTGGCAAATGGAGCATGTAAACACCACTCATACCATACTTTATCATGAGATTCTGCCCGCCAAAACGACACCTCAACCGTTTGTCCCATATCGAGATGTATGGGCTGAGGCAATGGGAAAACGATGGGGAACCAGCTCACCATGTCGGGCGTATGGGTATCTGGATGAATGCTGAGCGTAATGTCGTGATAGAGGGTTGTATCAAAGAATCCTGCAAAGGCGGTAAGTACGCAGGCCTGGTCGCTTTGGAACTTTAATCGCTTGTACCTACATAAAAAAACAAAGCGATTGATTTCAAGGAATTAAAAATATGTTCAATGAGGCAGTTTTTTTAACTACTAAAGTCCTTGTCATGTTAGTAGAATAATAAATTGATTTGACAACTCTGCGAAACTGTACTATTCAAAATGATCAATTTCAAAACAATCTCTGTATACATTGGCCGTGTCCATAATCACTAATCATTGTGGACACATCGCTTAGCTCATTTGTCAAACTGACGTTTGTTGAAATCACAGATTATAATTTAATTTGACTATTCCACATATTAGAAAAATTGAAAATGGAAGAAGAAACAATATTTTCTGTTGAGTAAATTTGTAGTGAAAAAGATTGTGTAGTAAACAAAACATGTCCATAATAGAATTATTGGATAACAGAAAAAACGTTATGTTGACTATTGTTTACTGATAACCTGACAACTTTCTGATTACCAATTGGTAATCAGTCACTTCTGTGGATACGACCATTATCAGAGAAGAGATACACCAGCTCTACGCCAGCCGATGAACTCTCGTATATTGAAAAACTTTTGATGCCAATCGATGTATTTTTAATTGCATTTTCCAAAAACATAAATATTTAAAACTGCATATACCATCGTTTTTGAAAAAATCGCGATCACAGTTCTAAAAGTTTTGATTATGATATCTTTGAATCTGACCAATCCGGATCATGGTTTATTAATTTCTCATTTTAAGGGTTCAGCAATTAAGTCTGTAGAATTTGGCAATTGTAAATTTTGTTTTTGATCATGCTTAGTGGTCAGGTTCAAAGATATCATAACCTCAACTTTCACAACTTTGACCGAGCTTATTTCAAAAACGGTGGTATATACGTTTTTGGAAAATGCAATTAAAAATATATCGAATGGTATCAAAAGTTTTTCAATATACGAGAGTTCATTGGCTGGCGTAGAGCTGGTAAGAGATACGTCTCTCTACTCTGATAAACATCAATCAATGTCAAATGTTGTTGGAAGGTCAATAAAAAAACTCACTTAAAAGTCCCTTCCCTAGCTGATGACGTAATCACGTTGCTCATTTAAATAGGCAATTTATAAAGATTTCACATTTGTGCAATACGTAAAATAAGTAATATTTGATTAATCATTTTTCCTTACCTCTGATTGTTGATGTTTTCGCTCCAATTGGGATGTTTGAATGTGAACAGCTCTTGCGGTTGAGCAATTTGATAAAAGTTGGATAGATGCACTACATAGGGTGTTTCGAAACAATATTGCAACGTCTTGTCAGCAGGTCGACTATTCTTGATTTCATTGTAGATTTTGATACTTTGTACAGGACTGATGTATGATGTGTATGAGCAAGGGATCGAAATGCCACTTTTTTTCAAGAACCTATGAAAAAATATATTCGAGACTGCAGTGACACACTTTATTAATTATGTTTATATTAGGTCGTTACTAAAATCCCTAGATGCAGACAGAAGGATCGTAATCGTAACAATCTTCTACTATACTACAATTACCGAAAATGCAACAAATTATTAATATTCTATTAAATAGAGGACCTACAATAATTTTCATACAGGTACTTACACACATGCTCATATTATTGTATGCTCTTCAGCTGTTCACATTTACTAGCAATAATATGCTAGTTTGAAGTTTACAACTAAATAAGCATACTCAAAGCAAACAACTGTACAAAAATACTGTTTAAAAGCAAGCTCTTTACCAAAATGGAAACTTTGAAAGAGAATTTAAGTGAGCTAATAAATCAAAACAATGAAATTACAACAGTTACAAAATTAAATACTGTCGGTTCTATGCATTCAGATCCAATAAAATAATCTTATTGCTTGCAACGTAATTGTTTTAGTCCGTAATTGGACAGATAGTATTCAAATTATCGGAGCATGTATTTTGCACTAGCTAAGGATCACTGTGACCAGTTGATTTTTCTTGATTTCGAATTGATTCAATTTTTATTATTGTTAAACTTGGATCGTTCATATAAGTTAATATAGGTTCATAAGAATTATATTGTGAAACGTTCTTTCTGACCGACGAACCCGGAACTGAGGAGGTATACAATTCGACTGTCTGCTTTTTTTGGTTCGTTCGCGCGTTTTATATAGTAATCGTACTCTGATTTGGATGATTTTTGATTCATTTGAAATAGGAGGCTTAAGAAATGGTCCCATATTCATAAAAACACAAATCCAAAATCTCCTTTCCTCCGAAAACCAACCCCGAAGGGAATGGAGGGGGCAAATTTTCTCGAAAATCGAAAATCTGAAGTCGTATAACTGAACGGACAATATCCGGAAACGTTTAAATTGAACATTTTTTTCAAAAGAGTTACGGTTTTCGAGCTAGAGGCATGTTAAATTCTCAAATATGTGTATTTTTGCTATGTGGAGGAGAGGGCGATTTCTTTTGAAAATTGAAAATCCTGTGGGTACTACATGAAAGGCCTAATTATTTTTAGCAACATTTATAATGAACATTTTTTCCTTAGAGTTACGGTTTTCGAGTTACAGCGATGGGAAAATGGTAACATCTAAAATACTTATGCGTATTTCCGCAGCGATCTTTTGAGATCTCAATAATAACAACTACAACCAAAGAATATACGTGGATAATAGGATAAGTACTATCTTCATTGGTATTAGTGAACGTTCAACGATTTTCGTGACTAATGTTACACTCAAAAGTGTGAAATTAATGTTTTTTACAAAAAATTGGAGCGACTTTATTAGTTGGTGCACTGAAAATTATATTAATTCTTTTGGTGCTGGTACTTGTGACGTTGGCGCCAAAAGTTATCAATCTAACTGCAACTGCACAACTTCAAAAGTAACAGCACCAATAGAATTAATATTGTAACGTGGATGGGTATTCATGTACTTACGGTTAATATTTGTTTATTAGCTGTTTATTTCTACTACCTTGTTTGCTATAGTTGTTGTTTGTATGTTTCCTTATGTAGTTCTAGAATTATGGTGGATTTATTCTGGATCCTTCGAGAAACTATATGTGAGCTACAATTTGTCATACTATTGTCAGTTTGACAAGGATCTAGAACATTAATTATGTGCATCTAGATAATCATAGAACATTCTCGATGAATGTCATGTCATGATTCATGTATATAAAGCCGTGTCGATCACGGGACAGAGTCAGTCAGTCTTATGAAGGCAGTGAGTCTTATAAAGTCAGTTGATAACAGTCAGTCTGTGGAGTCAGAGGTTAATAGTAGTTCTGTCGGTGAAGACAGTGACAGTATAGATAGTCAAGGTGACAAGTGGTGACAGTTGTACCATAATAGAAGCTCGTACTGAGTGTTTGGAAATAAACCATTGGAAGCAATCTGCGAAATTTGAATCTTACGCAAGTGAACTCACCCCACAACGTATAGCACAGGGTTAAACGTTACAATATTATTTTGTATTTTTCAGTGCACCAACTAATAACGGCGGTCCAATTTTTTGTAAAAAATATTTTTATAAACATATGGCCGTGTATTTCACAGACATTCTTGAAACAGTTCCTTGTCTCCCCAACGAGCTTTATCTGTTCATCTGTATTGGGTGAATCAAAACTGTTGCGGAGTGAGATCGAACAGCTCGATTCTAGCAATTTAACCCAGTTACTCTATGATACAAGCAGATTCATAAGGAAAGCTGTTAAAATGTGCTACAAGCAACCTGCACTCAGATAGCATACTTGAAAATCCAGCGACAGTTGATTTTCAAGCATGCTCATTATTAGCGTCGTATATAACAGTTGCTAATTAGTGTCATGCTTTCATGCTAGTCATGAGTATGTATGTCAGTACCTTGAAATATCCCGTCTTTTTTTCAGTTATTCAAATTCGGGTTCAGATTGTTCAATTTAAAATTTAAGGAAAAAGAATGCTTTACCTTTGGGCACCATCTAAACATTCCGGAGACAACTCATTATCACCAAATGAACCTAGCAACTCAGATACTAGAATATCAGCCTTTTCCGGTGGTTCATAAGTTCTCATATCTTGATGCACCAATGTCACTTTGCCACCCCATTCGTTCTTAACACGATCCAGAAGTGTATTGATAGCAAAAGGGTTCTTCTCGACAGCATACACTTTTACTTTCCTATAAAAAATAAACCAAATTACACACGAAGACTTTACAATCACCGATTCCTTATCAATAATAAAGTTCAGGGGTTGACCAAAGTAGATGTGACATCTTAAAATCATGTAGGTACGTTTCAAACCTTCGCTTCTGTAATTTTTTATGAGATTCTCAAAAAATTAGATATGAACAGAATGATGACGCGACAAAGTATTCTAGCTGACGCGGGTGTTCTTCTAATTTAAAATGTTGTCAAGCTGATCAACTGACTGAAAGAGTTTTTGTGAACTAATCATATTGGGATAATCAGATAAAAGACATGTGTAAGAAGCTGCACTATGGCTGAACAGGAAGAGGGTGGAAATCTTTGTGGGTATCTTGACCGGGTATGTGGTAATCTTAACTGAAAGCAACGAGACAAGTCACTTCCCTTCGTAAAAATGATGTCTTATCGATTTTTGACAAATACATCCCTGCACACGACCTTTGAGTCGTGTTTACCTGGAATAACATGTCCGATTTTGATAAGTCTGATAAAGGACTAACATCAAACAGTTTCATTTCAGACAGAATAGAAAAAGGCAAAACAACAAATTTATACTGAGTTATGTTATGTTACCACATCCTCCTCCACCTCCTATATCAGGAAAGTCAATAATCATACCAACCTATTTAGAGTGTATGACACATTTAAAACAGCTTGCACTAGCGGGCCCCGTCCAGCACCTACTACCATTACAACAGGAACATTTTTTTCATCCTCGGGCATTGCGTCAAGAGCTTTGTATACAGCGCTCTGATAAGTGTCGTACTTTATTTGATCCTTCTCGAATATCTCATAGATATTAGTCTCAAGTTGTTCAGTGAGAGGTTGCAAAGGATTTTGCAGGAAATCCTCACATCCTGTCACAAATTCCGTCATGGTATCGTTAACATACAATTTTTTACCAAGAAAATGCATGTATCTAAAATAAAACAATTATTCTATAGCAAAACTGTAATACTTATCATCATGTATAGGTATGTATCATTACTTGAGACAACATGATAAATCTTCCTCTGTATCTTGCTTTATAACATATTGCACATCTAACGCCATAAACTTCTTGATAATCTCTTGATGTGCTTTCGACAAAACAGGTTTATTATGTGGATTCTTCAGAAAGTATGAAGTTGGTATAACAATAGCCTTAACAGGTTCACCAATCCACCTATTCAACTCATTTATAGGTGCTGTAAATATGAGAAGGCTAAACTTAATTTTTACTCGTAAATATTTATTGACTTACCCAAATGTTTTAAGTCACAAAGATCCAACGCGACACCTAAACGTTTATCGTAGTTGCAGTAGGTCCTAAATTCATCCCACAACTCCCAGCTATCCAAATCGACCTTACTAATGGGACTGTACCTGGACGGATGGATCATTGGTAAATTGATCCAAACACTGTAGGAGAACGATGTACTTAGTTTCTCATTCAAGGCTCTTGCCAATTGGACATTGTTAGATTTTGAGAGAGTCATCCAAACAGCAGGTATTCCCAAATGGGTGGAAAAACCCAATTCTTGGAGAAAAACGGCTTTGCTCTGTTCTCTCACATGTTCGATTTCGCTATCCAAATCAATGTTAGGTGACAGCTCGCCGACTACAAGCCTAGTCCATTCAGAACTTTTTAAGACTCTGTCAGTCCTACCAATAGCTTGAGGTCCAATTCCATTAGCAATATTTCGACTGTAGTTAGGGTGCGTTATCTGTGTAACGATAAAATGATAACCAAGCGCCGATGAAGTATTCACAGCTTCCTTTATATTAGCTGGGCAGCTGCAATAAAGTCCAACGGACATCCGTTTTCTCTTCTCTTCAGAAAATTCTTCCATATCAATGATTACTTTAGAAGATTACTTTAGGAAGACCTGTCAAAAATAAATGTTAACAAAATCAATGAATTCAATAGATACGTTTCAATGGTTAAGTAAATAAATTCATGATAATTATAGATATAATGAAACATTTTTAAAAGGAATAAGGAATACATACCATACATTTAAAAGATGAACCGATTGAAATTTTACCGGGAATCTGCAAAAATTGGTACACTCGCACGCGAAGAAATTGAAATTGACATTTGACTTTAGCCAGTGACAGCCAGTTTTGAAAATTCGACAGTAGATAGATTGACGGTTTCATGACGGAAACCTATGATTGATTTCGACACCCTGTTCCGAAATATAAATTATTAGCAAAGATTAGAAACACATAAGAAACACTAATCCTTGCTAATTAGTTAAAAGCAAAGATTAAATACACCAAGATAGGACAGTCAGGCAAGGCAAATAAAATGTGAGAGAGATAAAATTTGCTCACCAATTTAAAGAGCCAGGTAGGCGATTTCAATGTCGTCGGCGCATAACTTTTTCCAAGGGTGTCATTAGCAGCGATTAAATACTATTGTAACGGGCATATAAAAGTGACTGGGATTTATTTATTTACAACAATTTATTTATTTCTACACTAAGTATTTATATCACAGACTAAATATCCATAACTATATACTATACAATTTATATTCACTATTTATCTAACTTAACACTATTTATATTTACACTGCACTATTTACAATTTATATACACTGCCCCAGACTTACTCGTCTGCACCGGGCGATTACCCCACACCTGACACCAATGTAACGGGCAGGAGAAAGTGATTGCCTACTTCAGCAAGGTTTTGTCAAAATGGAGAGGAATTATTGCGTTACCAGAAAGGAACTGTTGGGAGTAGTGAAAGCCTGCGAACACTTTCATAAGTATTTGTATGGTCGTCGCTTTCTAGTTAGAACTGACCATGCAGCGTTGAAGTGGCTCCTGCAATTCCGTAATCCTGAAGGACAAGTGACAAGATGGTTAAAACGCCTTTAGGAATATGACTATGACATCGAGCACAGGGCTGGAAAAGTTCATGGAAACGCAGATGCCTTATCCAGAAGACCGTGCAACTATAACTGCAACCACTGCTCGAAGATGGAAGAGAAGCTTTGCCCTATACGACGAATGAGGACAATGAGGAGTGGCAGCCCGAACAAATGAAACTGGCCTAAGAGAATGACCCACGTTTGAGAGTGGTCTTGGAGTGGATGCGCCGTAAGGAGAGACCGTCTTGTCAGGATATAAGCTTACGAAGCCCTGAAGTGAAAGCATATTGGAGCCAATGGGACTCTTTTGTGTTAAGAGATGATCTGCTGTATAGAACCTTTGAGTCTGAAAGAAAAGAAAGAAATTCTTTTCACGTTTTGGCGTTCCTCTTGAGATCCATTCGGACCAAGAAGAAACTTCGAGTCAGCCCTGTTCCAAGATGTGTGCAGACTAATAGGTGCGAACAAGACCAGAACGACCCCTTTACATCCTCAATCAGACGGAATGGTGGAGAGGATGAACCGAACCATGGGCAAGCACCTCTCTAAGGTTGTCTCAGAACATCAGCGAGATTGGGACCAATACGTTCATTTGTTCCTGATGGCCTATCGGGCGGCTGTGAATGAAACAACTGGTCAGACTCCTGCTAGTTTAATGTTGGGGCGTGAGTTACGCCTACCCTGTGACCTGGAATGTAGCCGCAGATCTACAGTGGACAGTGTCGCAGGAGAAGGATATGTCGACCAATTGAGAGCCAGAATGGATAAAGTCCATGAGTTAGCCAGACAGAACATCCAGCTTGCCAGTGATCGAATGAAGCACCACTACAATATTCGATCAGCTGATGGAGTCTTCAACTTGGTGGACATTGTTTGGCTGTATAATCCCCAACGACGTCGAGGCCTTTGTCCCAAACTCCAAAAGCAATTGGAAGGGCCATATGAAATTATGAAGAGGATAAATGACGTCATCTATCCTATCCGAAAGTTACCAAGGGGAAAACCTAGAGTGGTGCACATAACCGACTCGCACCATACGCTGGATCGAACAACCAGGAGGAAGCACGAGTGGCTCTTCAAGAAAAGAACGTTGAGGAGCGAAATGTCAGTTTCAACGACTTCATGTCCAACTACGCAGATCGGAAGAAGGTCCCCATTGTGTAGTGGAGAATCTACGTATGGGCCGAGGAATTGCTCTGGTGTTTAAAAGGAAGTTTGGAAGATTGGATGAATTGTCAGCCCAACGACCAAGAGTAGGAAAAGTTCTGCGACTAGCAGATGGTAATCGGAACCTCTTCTATTTGGTTACGAAAATGATGCTAGAGGAAGACCCACTTACAAGGACATCTGGCATGCACTGAAGAACCTAAGGAATGAAGTCAGGAATTATGACATCAAGAAGTTGGGTCTTCCGAAAATAGGCTGCGGGTTGGACGGGCTAGATTGGAAGATTGTAAGGAGCATGATCGAATACATCTACCAGGACGCTGGTGTGCAAATTACCGTGTGTAGCTTCAATCCAAAAGGAGTGTACTCGGGAAAGACGATAGACTGTTATTTCTTCAACAAGGGTGTTTGCTTGGCAGGAACCAAGTGCAGATTCCGCCATCGAATGGAAATCCAGCAAGGTACTACCAAGGATGATTATGATCGGGACGATCAGATGCTAAGGAGGGGGCAGTGTAACGTGAAGACTTACCCGAATAATGAACTATACACACTCACAAACATTCCAGAAAACACGGGAAACATCAAAGGCAACGAGAATAAGTCCTGGTCTATTCTCGAAGCCATATATTGAGAAATAACCTCCAGAAATAACGAAAACAGCACTGAAATCATCTAGAGCTTTTTAGGTTAGATATATAATGCTGATGGCAATGTGACAGTTAGTGATAGATAGTCAGTCATAGATCCCAATCGATCATAGATCAGACAGTAGTAAGAAGTATATAGTCCGAGAAATAAGTGTGAATATAAATGTGATTATAGTCGTGTAGTTATTGGTATAAATAAATAAGTGAAAATAAATCGAACCCAGTTTTAATATAAATTCCCGTTACACTATATAATCGTCGATTTGAGTCATTGATTGAATGCATTCCGCAGTGTGAGACTCAATTATTTTTTCTTATTCTTTGTTTTTAAAATATGGAATATGAAGGAAATCGGAAGAAACGAGGTGCATATTGTATTTACAAAAACTGTAAGTCTTATTTGTGTACTGATGAGAAAAAAGTGAGTGTTTTTCGAGTTACCAAGGATGAAATCAGGTAAAAAATTTCAAATAATCTCAATTTTCCAGTGATACTGAGATAGTTCGAGCATTAAATATATGAAAAACCACCGTGGTAATATTTTCAATTATTAAAACTATAATATAAAAAACATTACTAATAAGGAGATTACTGTTCTTTGTTACATCCTAACTTTGATGAACTAAAGCCTACAACATTAATGGTGTCTGCAGTGTCCATTTTGCTCCGAAAACCTCCTGGGAATTCATTATCTCAAATATTTATTAATGTAGAATATCACCATCCCTGCCCAAATTTTCCCCTTATTTATTTGCTAAAACTGTGTAACGTGGATAGGTAGTCATGTACTTACG
The DNA here is from genome assembly GCA_958507055.1 of Crioceris asparagi. NCBI lineage: Eukaryota > Metazoa > Arthropoda > Insecta > Coleoptera > Chrysomelidae > Crioceris > Crioceris asparagi. The sequence continues at coordinate 59,713,673 of OY293829.1, read as the reverse complement.
GTTGTTATTCGTTTATTGTTTATTTATTGTACTACCTTGTTTACAATAATTGTTGCTTGTATGTTTCATTATGTAGTTCTAGAATTATAGTAGATTTATTCTCGATCCTTCCAGAAACTATATGTGAAGTACAATTTGTCATACTATTGTCAGATTGACAAGGTTCTAGATTATTATTATGTGTATCTAGATAATCATAGAACATCCTCGATGAATGTCATGTCATGATTCAGATATGTAAAGCCGTGGCTATCACGGGTCACAGGGTGTCTTATACAGTCAATCTTATAAAGTCAGTTGATAACAGTCAGTCTGTGGAATCAGATGTTAATATTAGTTCAGTCGGTAAAGACAGTGACAGTTTAGATTGTCAAGGTGACAAGTGGTGACAGTTGTACAACAACAGAAGGTCGTGTACAGAGTGTTTGAAAATAAACCATTGGAAGCAATTTGTGAACTTTTGAGTATTACGCAAGTGAGCTCACCCCACAACGTTTAGCACAGGGTTAAACGTTACAGCTGTATAATAAATTAAGAATATATTTTCTTTTGAAAAATAATAATACAATTTCCAGAGTTACTTCTAGAAAATATAAGAAATTATCTATTTTGTTAAATTTATAATAATTATAATTATCGTTCCATATTGTCAAGATCTGTTATAATAAAGTTTTATTTTTCATAATTTTGTTTTATTCCAATACCACACCCAAGCCAAATATGCATATGTATTCTATGATATGTATTTAAGATTAAATAAATCCATAAACATAACTATGTTTAAATGTTTTATTCCGAAAATGAAGGTTTGTTACAGGAAAAGATTATCATTTAAATTACTTTTTTCTGGAACAGAGATTAGGTATATATTTTTATTATATATGTAACTAATTATCAAGCGATAATTATCAATTTCAAATAAAAGTATTGAATCAATACTGACCCGAACATACGCTCATGTAAATCTGTTGACGTCTTTGTATGAATGTGAGTTTTCAAAAAGTGTTGGTCTAATAACTTTCTGGTATACTTATACGAGGACGAATTCTGATTTTTATTACAATATTTTATATATGAATGTTAACAGAAAATACCTCAATTTCGATTTAACCTGTCTTTCACAAGTGAACTCACCCCACAACGTTTAGCACAGGTTTAAACCTTACAATTGGTGTCAGAAAAAGGGATCTTCGCATTTTGCTGAGAATATATGGTGAATACCAGATCGAAAGATTACGACGAAATGGCAAATTTTGCAGAAATAATGAAGTTTCTAGAAAATCAAGAAAGAAGTAGACAAGAACAAGAAGCAAAAATAAAACAAATTCTAGAAAATCAAGAAAGAAGTAGACAACAAGAAAAAGAAGAACTAGAAAGAATAATACAGGAAGACCAAAGAAAAATAAGTCAAATTCTAGAAAATCAAGAAAGAAGTAGACAAGAACAAGAAAGAATTAGACATCAATAAAAAGAAGAACAAGAAAGAATTAGACAGGAAGACCAAGCAAAAATAAGACAAATCCTAGAAAATCAAGAAAGAAGTAGGCAACAAGAAAAAGAAGAACAGGAAAGACTAAGACAAATTTTAGAAGAAGAACAAACAAAAATAAAACAAATCTTAGAAGGACAAGTAAGAGTGCGACAAGAAGATAAACAGGAAGTTGACCAAAAATTAGAGAAAGTTCAAGAAGAAGTTGAACAGAAATTAGAAAAAGTTCGAGAAAGTTTTGATCAAAAATTTCAATTAATAGAAGAAAAGATGTTGCAAACGAAAGCTGAAGTGCCTTGCCTCTAAGAAGATCGTCCAATGAAATTCAAAATGGTGTAGTTAATCCAGTAAAAATTGAAGCCCCAAAATTCGATGGTAAACAGTCTTGGTCTACATATAAAAAGCAATTTGATGCTGTTGCTTTGGCTAGTGGTTGGTCAGATGAAGAGAAGGTCACTGCATTGATCTTGGCTCTACGTGTTGATGCATTGGAAATCTTAAATACCCTAACTGGCGGCGAACCTTCGTATGAGAATTTAGTAGATCAACTTGAAAGGCGATATGGTGACCAACATCTACAACAAGTTTACCAAGCACAGTTAAAGTACAGGCAACAAAGGTATGACGAAACATTGCAGCAGTATGGAATTGATGTTGTCCGGCTCGTTCGACTGGCATACCCTACAGCGCCAAGAGACTTTCTTGATAGGCTAACAGTACAAACATTCATTGATGGTCTAAGAGATTTTGAGATTCAGCAGGCTTTACGTTTGAGTGGCACTACAAGAAATGAGGATGCCCTTGCACGTGCACTTGAGTATGAAGCTGCTAAACAGGCATCCAGATCTCATCTCCATCGGGGACAGAATCGACGAGTTAGCCTCATCGAAGAGGAGAAATACAGAAAAAGTAACATCATTAAGCAAATTATTGAAATGTTACGAAAACTGGATGGTCAATTAGTTGGACATAGTACTCAGTGGGTGTGTTGGAACTGTGGACAAGGAGGACATATCAAAAGGAATTGTTCACACTTTCAATCTAGCAATGAGTCAGAAAATTTCAGTACTCCGAGGGTGTGTTGGAATTGTGGACAAGAAGGGCACATGAAGATGAAGTGTCCATTTCAAACTGGTCATGTACAAGAAATTTCGAAATCCAGAAAAAAGAAAATTGCGCACAACAGAAAAAAAAAAGAAGAGGAACACCGAGTTATATGTCTTCCTCGAGAAGTGAGAATGAGAACTGGGACAAGAGGATCCAAGGAGCTCCCCCAGATGAGATTGTAGAATGTATTGGAATGATGTTTGATCGGGACGATCAAAGCTAAGAAGGGGGCAGTGTAACGTGGATAGGTAGTCATGTACTTACGGTTATTATTCGTTTATTAGATATTTATTCTACTACTTTGTTTACAATAGTAGTTGCTTGTATATTTCATTATGTAGTTCTAGAATTATAGTAGATTTATTCTCGATCCTTCCAGAAACTATATGTGAGGTACAATCTGTCATAGTATTGTCAGTTTGACAAGGCTCTAGAACATTATTATGTATGTGCGTCTAGATAATCATAGAACATTCTCGATGAATGTCATGTCATGATTCAGATATATAAAGCCGTGTCGATCATGGGACAGAGTCAGTCAGTCAGTCAGTGAGTCTTATAAAGTCAGTTGACAACAATCCCTGTGTCCAACACACATCTGGCTAAGAAAGCGCTGGAACATTTTTGACAGGATTTGCTGTTAGACCTCTTGCGCTCTTAAGCTGGTTTATAAAGAAGCTTTTGAAAATAACTGTTGGGGTATTTCTGATGCTGCAGTTTAAAAAGCGCAAGCGTTTTCTACCAAAATCAGATGTTAATAGTAGTTCTGTCGGTAAAGACAGTGACAGTATAGTTTGTCAAGGTGACAAGTGGTGACAGTTGTACTACAACAGAATCTCGTGTACAGAGTGTTTGAAAATAAACCATTGGAAGTTATCTGCGAACTTTGAGTCTTACGCAAGTGAACTCACCCCACAACGTTCAGCACAGGGTTAAACGTTACAATACAATAGATATAGATTAAATAAAAACGAAGCTTCACACAAAACTATCTTCCTTTTTGCTCTATATTTACTTCCTACCAGGATTTAAAGTGCCAAGGTCAAACGTGCCGACGCTTAGTGTCGCATCTGTATAAATATTTAATCTGTGGTATGGGCAAAGGAAGCTTAAATACAACAATGGACACCCAGTGAAATCACGGTCGTATAATATAAGGTCTTGCAACACCACGGAGTTTAGGTAGGCCAAATTGTCATGGTTATTGAAGATATTTTTAGTTTGCTTTATAGCCATTATGGGTGTGGTACTAGTCGCTAGTGTCAATGTGTCAGTGGCTGGTATCTGTTTAAAATTAATCTCAGAGATAATTATTCGCTTAATCGCTTTTATTATATAATAAATAATTCGCTTACCGTTTCTGAAATTAATTTCAATTCAGTACAGTACAAATCAATGGTAACGACACTAGATTACAGCGACTTGCGCGGCCAAACCTAGAATTACGAAAAACGTCTTTAACAAGTGTGACACTTTTTTAAGTGGAGATGCAAGACCTATTATTATACGACCGTGAGAATACTGCTTAACATCCCAAATTGACAACTTATCACGGGACGTTATTTCAGCCACTTCTGCTTATAGAACAGGATACAGCAGGGTTGCCAGAGCTATTACTATAGTAATAGATCTATTACCTTTTAATACGATCTATTACTTCATTACTCGTCACCAAAAATCTATTACCTTTTCAAAGTCCCACAGAATTATTGCACTTTTTTACTCTTTGCATCGTTTTGACCAATAATAATTGTCCCAGTGTCATCTATTATAATTAAATCACACTACACTGTTTTAAAATCCTTAGTGGTAGTTAATAGTAGAAGTTTGAAAGTAAAAAAGGTATCGGTAATTATCGGTATATTCAATATTTCACTTGAAATTACAAATTGCATCGGTTTTTTGCGTTGTAAGTATTTTTGATCATTTTACTCTTTTTTTCCTGTTGATTCTATTAGGTGAAGTGATTTTTATTTAGATACTATTATTATGTTTATTATTGTGTAATATTTTTGATTCGATTTGTTATTGTTGCTACTTATTAATGTACATGTATATATTTATATTATATTTTTTATATTAGGTTCGATTTTTTTTCATATTAGTATTCCATTTTTCATGTAAATAAAAATGATTGTCTGCAGGCTATTTTATTTATCTTCCTCTACCGGCTGGTGATAATAACAAAAAAATTAATCTATTACTTTTTTAAGAAATGTATTACTTTTTCCACCGCTTGTCTATTACTTATTCTGGGCAAGCACTGGCAACCCTGGGATACAGAGAGAGAAAGAGAGAGAGAGTGTCTCGAGGCTGTTGACTGTCAAATAATTAAGTCCATTATTAAATAATGAACTGTTAATTTGGCATTTTATGTCTTGTGTTTGTTAGCATGCTACAAAGAACAAGTTTTTAATCGCTTACGCGAATGCTAAATGTCTCTCTCGATTTTAAATTTAGAAGCAAAGGAATTATTTTTAGCCATTCCTTATTCCTTGTAGGATACAGAGTTAGTCATCCTCCTTTTATATATTCTTGGATCTGACAATCAATCCTCATTTGGAGGTTGTGTTCTCTGATCCTCATCCACAAGTCCACAATCCATTTCACCAGAGAACACTACCTCGAACGTTCTCTGCCTCCAATTCTCCAACATTTCATCATTTCGAGCATTTCACATATTGTATTTGTACGAGAGGAATTTCTAATTCATATTAGTAATAGTAGTGAATAGTAAAACCTTTTGAAGTATTCTATTCTTATAATAATAGAGAAAATATAAGCAATTGATTTGGTGAGTTTATTCATAATGAAATAAATCTAATTGTTTCAAAATATATTAATTTTCAGTGTGGTAAATCTAACCTTAAACTTGGTCCAAGATGCCTCTTTCGTGTAGGTTCTATAAGGAAAAGTATCCAGAAGTGGAGGATGTAGTGATGGTAAACGTTAGGGCAATTGCTGAAATGGGTGCTTACGTTCATCTGCTAGAATACAATAATAGAGAAGGTATGATTCTGCTTTCGGAATTGTCCAGAAGAAGAATAAGGTCTATAAACAAGCTTATTAGAGTTGGAAAGACCGAACCAGTAATTGTAATTAGAGTCGATAAAGAAAAAGGCTACATCGATCTTTCCAAGAGAAGAGTTAGCCCTGAAGACGTAGAAAAATGTACAGAAAGGTTTGCTAAAGCGAAGGCGGTTAATTCGATTCTTCGGCATGTCGCGGAACTGCTCAAATATGAATCGGATGAACAGCTCGAGGAGTTATACCAAAAGACAGCATGGTTCTTTGAGGAGAAGTACAAGAAGAATAAAGCTAGTGCTTATGATTTCTTCAAACAAGCAGTACTGTAAGTAGTACAACCTCTTAAAAACTAAAAATTGGATACAACTTGTGTTTTATTGAAATTGTAGTGACCCAAAAGTTTTGGAAGAATGCGATTTGGATGAGAAGACGAAAGAAGTACTTTTAAATAATATTAAGCGAAAATTGACCTCCCAAGCGGTGAAGATTAGAGCTGATATTGAATGCGCATGTTATGGATATGAAGGTATTGATGCTGTAAAGGAGGCATTGAAAGCTGGTCTTTCATTGTCTACTGAAGAACTACCCATCAAAATCAATTTGATCGCTCCACCCTTATACGGTATGTATAAAAGTACCTATTTAAGGAAATAAGTTTGTAATTTGGATGTAAAATCTGTCTTAGTTATGACAACTTCAACGCCTGAGAAGCAAGATGGTTTGAAAGTACTGAATGATGCCATCGAGAAAATCAGAGAAACCATCGAAAAACTGGGAGGTGTTTTTAACATACAAATGGCAGTAAGTATTCGCTTCATCCCCTCCCATTTATACGCATAGTCATTTTATTTTCTGGTATCTTGCAGCCTAAGGTTGTAACGGCTACAGATGAGGCAGAACTAGTGAAACAAATGGAGCGAGCTGAGCTAGAGAATGCTGAAGTGGCCGGCGACGATGAAGAGGATGAACAAGACGAAGGTCAAATTTACAGTGAAGGCGATGATGACAATGATGATAAGGAGGAGGAGTCAGATAAAGAGGAATAAATCGTTTATATCGTGTAAGATAATAATGTATAAGAATTTATATTATCGTATTTTATATTTTATTTGTGGATATGCGCGACCAAAAGCGATTTCAATAATAAATGGTCATCTGAATCATTGCTGCGTTTTTTTATATTGAGCGATCAAAAAAATATGAATCCAGCAGTAAGCTATGGAATCTTGAGCCATGTTTTTACTTGAGTCAAATCACAGAGCTCATTTTTATGAAGGAATGTGGATCACTGATTGAGACAACTTTCGGCGCCTTCGGACAATGATATTCACAGATAATTAAATGATTTTTATGACAAGCTTATTTAATTCCTTATACATCTGAAATAAATGGATAAGGGCACTATATAAATTTTCATGATGTTTACATAATGGTACCACATACAGAGCCACGTATTCCTGAAATGTAAACAAGTTTATTTAAGCAAAGTTACCTTACTACAAAGTTGTTTTTTTTGGGGCTATACTAAAGTAGGTAATCATTCGAAATTATTTTTTTAAATTTCTAACTGTTCAAAGAATTTCGCTGAAATTTGATAGGTTGACATAAGACAAAATCTCAACCAAAATTATGAAACATATTCATTCATAGGCCTATCCCTTTCTTATTTGACAGGAAGTGTATATAATGTATATAATACTAAATTAAGTTTCTGGTTACTTTCAGAGGCAAGGGAGAGGTTGATTTTACGCCTCTGGTGCACTTGTCATTTAAATATCAATTTTCTTTTCTGTCAAGCCATATGGGAAAATCCCCGATTCAATTGCAATAATTGTTATATAATGAACTAAAAATAACTCAAATACACCAATGCAGTTAAGAATATTTGAGTCCTTTTGGAAATAAATTGGCTATGTCCTGCACAAATTTATTTCGTTTGAGGACTTTTAGAACAAGATTATCCAATTAGTTCAAACGAACAGAGAATATTATGGAGAATAGATTTTTCAGTATTATGCAATTTCAAACGAATCAAGAAAACACTTGATCTCAAATAGAAAACTCTTGGCATCATCTTCACAAGTACCAGAACCAATAGAATTGATATTATTTTGTATTTTTCATTGCATCAACTAAAGCCCGCTACAGACGGAGTATGTTTTGCTGCACGGTCCGATAAATGTTGCAGCGCATGGTGTGTTGATGGCTCCCTTGCTTGTGTTGGCTTAACACGATGCAGGACATCATGTATGTAAAATGACAGTACAGAGAAATATAACTGTGACAAATGATACAAAATGTGGAACATTCTAATCAAGCTCTAATTCTAATCATTGTTACAAGAGAGAAAATGTCCCAACAATCAAAAATAACATGTTATCATGTGCAAAATAACTTTTGAGTAAGACTCGACTAGTTCCGAGTGCTCCGACAAGGCACGATGCGTGAAAACAATCACCGAAAATAGCACCGGTTCTATCATCAAATCACGCACGAGTTCAAGCAACCAACCGTGCACGCGATGTCATTTTCTTACACGAAAGCATGCAGAGCACCATGCCTAGTTCCCGTCAAGGAAACAACCAGCAAAACATACTCCGTCTGCAGCGGGCTTAATAGCCGGACAATTTTTTTGTAAAAAATATTTATTTCACACTTTTGAGTGTAACATTAGTAACGAAAATGGTTGAACGTTCTACCGTCTCAGATTTTCGAGAAAAATTACCCTCTTCAGGGGTGGTTTTAGGAGGGATGGAGATTTCGGATTTGAGTTTTTATGAATATGGGACCATTTCCCAAGTCTCCTTTTTCAAATGAATCAAAAATCATTAAGTCGGAGTAGGTTTACTATATACAGCGCGCGCACTAACAAAAAAATGGCACACTGGGGATAATGTTTTTATCACTGATACAACAAATTTGATGGTGTAGGAAATGGATGTAAACAATATTGTATAACTGGAATATATTATTTTATTCTTACAATATTCACAACAAAACATTTTAAGTTACATAAATTTGTTAACTCTCTTTTTGATTACCTAGAAAAATAGATAACAGGATTTCAATAAATATTTGAAATATAATGTATTACATAGTAGTAGCGTATAATTTGCTTTTTAAGCAATTATTACAACTAATTTGAATGTCCTATTAGCAAAGATCTAATCATTAAAAGTTGAAACACATTTTAAAAATCGTAGTTATTATTAATCGAATGTATAGATTCATTTTATCCAATAAGAAAATGTATGTAGAAATGTTCCCAATAATTAAAGTTAATAAAATTTTGGGAAATTTTTACATAATCACAGGAACTCAACATGTCATGTAGGTAGAATGTGGTCAAGTGAACATTATCAATTCCTCCCTTACACCAAAGATAAAATTTTGATTAAAACCCACCCATTTTGATCTAGACTAAGAAGTGTTTAGTCCCTTAACTAAACATTAAACCCTACTTTTCTTTTAAAAATACCTTAAAATCACTTAATAATTGAATAATTCTGGAAAATTTTGCTCATAAGTCGGTATTTCTGGTTTCTTCTCACCCACTGGACTCCGATTGGATTCTTGGCAGCTGCTCAACGACTTGAATATTTCATTAAGTTTGTTCTGCAAAACATCATGCTAGAAATGATAAGATAAAAGTTGTTTTAGAGAAAAGTTGACAGAATGAGAAAGAGGAGAGTTGAGTATTATATTAAGAGATGCATTATTGAAACCGTACCTTTGGTTGAGTTCTTCTAATCAATTCCGAAAATGTGGCCGTTCTAAATGTGTGACTTATTTGCTTCCTTCGCTCAGCCTCAGCTTCCTTTCTTACCTCAGCCGGTTCTGTTAACACTTTCTTCATGCTGGCAAAAGTGAGTTGCTCCTCGGTATGCTTCTACAGGAAAAATTGTAATGTAATAAATATTAGACAAAAAAACGACAAAAATCCTAGCTAAGAACACTGTCAAGTCATCTTTCAAACAAAATGAAAAACTGGATCAACATCGGTTCATCCGTTTGAGGACCAGTCAAACATAATGAATCTAAATCAAAATCCGTTTGGGACACTCAACCATGCCAACTGTCAAATAAAAACAAATCAAAATTGGTTCATCCGAATCCATCACAGACCAGTATATTAGAGACAGATACCCACGATGAAATCAACTAGCTAGAAAAAACTCTCGATTAAGTTACCTTTCAAACAAAAAAATAATAATAATAAAAGATTTAGAAACTACATTAGTGAAATAGAGGGATGCCCCGATGAAGTTGTGGTAAATAAATAGCGTATGACGTTAATTTCCGAGGAGTCCGAGGATTTTCCGGTGCCAAGTGCACCTAACCTTGTTCGATTATAGTGGTAACGATCTTACGAAGCAGTATCGACAGACTTCAATAATGCTAGTACGATGACATAAAACGCACAACAGGATTAAACGGGTAGTACCGTGTTGCTCAGAACAGAAATACATAGCCAAATTTGAGAGAAACGGAAAACGGCTAGGAAGAAAAATAACAAAACACACTGTCTCTTACCCTCTGGTAGCCAGGTGAACTGGCAGCACTGTCCACTTCTGTAGCATTCAGCTCCATAACACTACCTCTGGATCCAGTGTCAATCCAGCTGTTCCTTTGCGAGCTGGCAATGATACCGGGACCACCAGCCCCGTACGGTGATGTTTGTTGAAGCCGCGATGGATCGATGCCGCCAGCTTTGACGTTTTCGCAAACTGCCAACTACAAAACAAAATAATCATTACGATGATTTTTTTTTCATGTCAATTTATCCACCAAAGCACTTATTTTTCTAGCATGGAGTAGAAAAAATTTAAAATGCAGGTAAGAAAGTTGCTGTAGTTTGAATAACATAAGTTGTACTTTATGAACTCGAGGAATTAGTGAAATTAACTCATCATCGAATATGTTAGTGAGGAGTGTCTATTTCGAATTGACTGTTACAGTATATTCGACTTACCAAGGGTAAGAATTACAAAGTATGTATATTATACCATACGTACTAATACCATAGTATCTAATACTTCTAGCACGTCGTAAGGAATTTTTTTGCACAAAAAGTAAAGTATAAATATTTATAGGCTTTGAAGCCAGTACTAGTTTTTTGATGCCAAACTTTAATTCAACAGTTTCTAGCAAGAAAGAGAAAAAATACCTGATCGACCAGTAGATGCGGCACCTTGTTGGCCAGCTCACATGTTGGTGAATAATGACTCATCAACTCGGGAAGTAAATGGGGAGCATCAACCCGTCTCTGTTCAACTATTTGAGCCGCATAATCTGACAGCGGTTTCAAATTTATCACATCCGGTATAAGTACCAACAAACTGATTACGACAGCGTGTAAATTGAATTTCTGTGCATTGGACAACGATGTACTGTTCAATGCCAGACTCTGGATACTGAAATGAAAGTATTCCGCATTAAATATGTCAGCAATTTAGATTACTGATTTATTAAATAGATCTATTTCCAAAATCTAACACAGACCAAAAGCAAAGTAGTAGGAAGTAACTAACACAATAATTATTCCTCTGTTATCAGATTTCCGAATGGACTTGTTTGAAAATATTGAAATATTTTTAAAATGCAAAATCTTGATATATTATTTCAATTGATCTCAAAAATCCTTAACGAACAATTAGATATATAAATATTTGTTTTATTCGACCATACATTTTCGAGCAATCGATAGAACATCTAATGGTATCAAAACTTTCATATGCTAGAAAGCATAGTTTTTTATAATGATAGAACTTTAATTTGCTTTGGCAACTCCCAACAAGCTTACTGGAGAGTGATGTACATAGGGGTACTGGATGGGGAAAATACAGGTATATTTGTTGTCAAACATTAAACAACTATAAGAAAACAACTCTAAAACAACAAAAACCGCACGTAAAATCGCTAAAACGGAGCTAAATTATTTTTAATCAAAAATATTATTGACTATATCCATTTTTTAATTTGCCGCACATGCTTCACTCGGGAGTGAGGCATATGTGCTGTTGCCAAATCAACCGCTCTAGTAGAAAATATTTTTTATAAAAAATTGGACCGACGTTATTAGTTGATGCACTGAAAAGTATAAAATAATATTAATTCTATTGGTGCTGTTACTTTTGAAGTTGTGCAGTTGCATTTAGATTGATAACTATTGGCACCAACTTCACAAGTACCATCACCAATAGAATTAATATTATTTTATACTTTTCAGTGCATCAACTAATAACGTCGATCCAATTTTTTGTAAAAAATATTTATTTCACACTTTTGAGTGTACCTAACATTAGTCACGAAAATCTTTGAACTAATACCAATGAAGATAGTACTTATCCTATTACCCACGTATACTCTTTGCTTGTAGTTGTGATTATTGAGATCTCAAAGCATCGCTGCGGAAATACGCTTAATTATTTTATATGTTACCATTTTAACACCGATTTAACTCGAAGACCGTAACTCTAAGGAAAAAATGTTCATTATAAATGTTGCTACAAATAATTATGTCTTTCATGTAGTATCGAAAGATTATCAATTTTCGAAAGAACTCGCCCTCACCACATAGCAAAAATAGATACATTTGAGAATTTAACATGCCTCCATCTCGTCTTTTAAAAAAATGTTCAATTTAAACGTTTCCGGATATTGCCCTATCTTTAATTATACCAACTCAGATTTTCGATTCTCGAGAAAATTCGCCACTTCCACCCCTTCGGGGGCGGTTTTCGGAGGGAAGGAGATTTCGGATTTGCGTTTTTATGAATATGGGACCATTTCTCAAGCCTCCTCTTTCAAATGAATCAAAATCATCAAAATCGGAGCTCGTTTAATATATAAAAGGCGCGCACGAACAAAAAAAAATAATAAAGCAGACAGTCGAATTGTATTCCTCCTCCGTTCGGGGTTTGTCGGTCAAAAAACGAAGAATCTATTTTGCCGGCAGTGTAATTTTTTACAAAAGATGCATGGTCAAGTCACGAAACTCAGCATGACGCATCTAGACACAATTTAATTCTACATCCGGCAACACTGTTCCAAAGGCCCTTCAACAGATGCCCCACTCCAGAATTAAGTAGTTTTCGGGAAATTAGAAACTTGAAATAATCAATCAATAGTTTTTGATAACATAGTCTGTTTTAGCAATATTGTGTGTAGTTTTCATTTTTTCAGACTTGTTGCTTTATTGATTGAAAACATACCCCGATACCCATTTTTCCCCACTCAGCACCCCTATTCACTTCCCGCTCCGGTAGGCTTGTTGGGGGTTGCCATCTCAAAAAAATATTGGAATGCGTTTATGTAAAACTCTCGAAGGTATAGTACAAAAATTTTACCAAAACTGTCGGGCTGATCATCTGACGTTACCCATATTTTTTTCTATTTTATTACCCTACCTACATCACATTTTTGTCAGAAAAATTTAACTTGTCGATATTTTTATAACCCTAGACTGCGGTTTACTACATTATGTTTCGAAAGATTACTCAAAATAACTAATGGGTAAAAAATTATACTCCATTTTTTTATAGGAAATTTTGGGATCTGACGAATATAATAGTAATTGCCATTCAAAAACTATATCATTTTCTGGTCTATTAGGAAACCTGGTTATGTTTTCGGTATTTTCTTCTTACGATACATAACAACTTTGCTTTTTGAAATACTAGTCTATATATTCGGATAAAAGAATTGGCCTATGCCAGGTTTAATAAAAAATAGTACTGTCAATGAAAATCTCACCCCAAAGTCAACTGTAGTAAATCAATGACAGTTTCAGCGCTGGCCAATTCGACACATAACAAAGCAAGTGTCGTATAAACAGCTTCAATATTTTCTGGATTGTTCGTGTCCATTTGTAGACTCGTATAGAGAGCATCATAGATGATTGGACCATGTTTATTGATGAAAATAAGATCTGGTCGTGATGATTTTTCCAATACCAGATCCAGTTCGCTCACATTGACGCTGAAAAATAAAAATCATGTTTCGTAAATACAAAGGACAAATTTATGAGAATTGTCAATGAATTACTAAGTTATCAGAAAGTTTAGTGACTCACGATGGCTTGGTCAGCTTATCCAGATTTTGATGTCGATCTATGAGAGTGTGGAAGATTTTCTGTACAAGTAAACGCATATCTGGATCGGGAGCCAATGACATGCGCAATAATGGTTCCAAAAATGATACTGGGAATGTAGTGTTTAAATGGATTGTTTGATATTTAGTACCAACCTGGAATAAAATAGATGTAACCAAAAGATGCATTTTACAATAAACTTTCAAGAACAAAATATAATTTCAATGTATTAAAAGAGGTGATTTTTATTTTTACTTTCATACCAGACCCTGAGTAGCCTAGTAAGGAAAGTATTGTAATATTTTCAGTGTTGTCCGGTTGTTTATCACCGGAATGTATGGACCAATAAAGTGAGATAATAGAAACGTAGAAAAAATGAAAAGTTTGGAATATGACAGAGAAGTATTAATTTGAGTTAAAAGACTTGGCAACTTCAAACTTCAATGATTTTTATATTATGTGCTAATAACAATTTTGTATTTGTTCGATTCATCATCAATCAAAAGATATTTCTGTTTTTTAAAAGTTAGTCAAAAATGCATGTTTGAATGGTCCCGGTAAATGATAGATAAACATAACTTTTCTTTGAAGATACTTTAGCCGCAACATAGCATAAATCATTCAACAAATTAAATATTTGCAGATTTAGACAAACATATCATCCGTCCTAATCTTAGACGTTAGGAGTGAATACAGGACCATCATTAAACAAATGCAGAATCATCAAAATAGGTGAACGAACAATATGGAGTTTAACATAAAATGTTTATAATTGATATAATTATTATAAACTACAATTCACCTAATAATTTTCGCATCTCAACTTGTGACTTAACATAAGTTACTTTTGTTTTGAAAATTACTTTAAATCAAAAACAATTATAAACTTTTGGAAATTTATATTATGTATTTGTTATTGTCACTTACTTTTAGTAAACTTTTCAACAGAATACTTTGCAAGAGATTATCAGCAGGCGTTTGATTGTCAACCAATGGGAACGGGATCTTGCTCATAATAAACATCATTATTTCAATCTTTTGATAGTCAGGCAAATGATTTGCAAACTCGCCAAGTGCATTTATTAGAGCTTCTTGGTATTCTTTCTCCTCAACTTGGCTAGCTTCATTCTTCACTGAATCGCGCAAGTGACTTAGTAACGAATTGATAATCTCCAAAACCGATGGACCTTTATAAATGATGGGTGATCATTTTTGGTATAAAGAAAATATTATCTAACAAAACATTATAAAACACTTACCGACACTTTCGCCAGCTGCAATTGCAATAATTTTCGATAAAACTCCAGCTATACTCGTTCGAATTGTTGGGCTTGATTTCGTGTTGTCATCAAGATGGGCCATTAGTGTCTCAACAACTGTGTAGGAATATTGTGCCTGATGAAGGAAAATATTTCAAAACTTTTTTCACAAATGGTTTTTCTAACTATACATGTAAACAATATCTTACTTGTATTGAGAACATTATGATACGGAATGTGTGGATGGCAAACTGATTCGGTACCCATAATTTGTGCAAGTCAAAATGTCTGCAGAAATAAACAATTAATAAAATTCAGAACAACACACTGATATATATTACTTGAATACAGGCCGCAGTACTGCTCTGATGTGTCCAAACGATGCCCTACCGACCAGTTCTCGTAAGCAAGTTTCTGCCAACATGGGCGGGTCAAGTTGATCATCGTCAATTTGCTCCAGACTGCCCGGTTCCCCTTTATGGAAGCCCGAATCCTGCATATTGAACAACAGACTTGGGACAATCTTGTCCATATGCGTAGGCTCCCAGATATTCTCGACCAAATCATCTGAAACGGTCTTTCTAACAACAGCTTGTAATCCCTTAATACCTGCTATGCGAATTTTATCACGCAACTCGTCCTTTTCACCACTATGGCACATGGCTGAGAATTTACTGACAAAAAAGTCATACCTGCGATGGTAGGATGGCGTATCTTCTTCTATGTTGGCGAATTTTACAAACTGCAAACCATTAGGTAATTTGCTCATATTCTTTTTAAAAAATGCTGGGAAATGCTCACCGATTGAGTAGCAAGTATTTGCAAGTCTGGCTCTGTAGATTCTAACAGCTTTTGTACCATTTTTAAAAAACTCTCTACAAACAAATTTAATGTTGGAGCATGACATGCCAGAAGCAGTTGGTCCATGGCTTCCATCGCAATAATAACGAATCTACAATACAGTTAAGCTTTTATAGATATGGTTAATAAATACAATATAGTGAATGCTCACTTACCCATATTTCTTCCTGTAAATATCCCTGGCTACCCTCTGATACAAATATTCACCTATCCTATCCAATTTTTCTGGTGAACTGAGGGAATAAAAGGTAAGTTTTTCCATATTCGATTTGACCAATCCATCTTGAGGGTAGGTTGGGAATATGTTGTCGACCAATCGTTTGTACCTTGGCCTGAAGGCATTGCAACAACCACAGCAGCCTGAAAAACAGTCACGTCTATACTTAGGAACTCACCTTTGATAGAAATGAAATCGAATTAAATATTATGAATTTGAGAAAGATGACAGTTATATTTCAGAATATATATATTGAAATTTACCATTGCACATTATTTTCTGGTTTCGTACAAATTAACACTAGAAAAATGTTATTATTTATGGATTAAACAGGGACATGTGTCAGCTAGAGAGACAGCTGGCATAAATGACATGTCTGACAGTAGCTCTCTTGAGCGGGCGTCCAAACTGGAACTACCAGAGATAAACGAACTACACACAGATAAAACCTTCCATGGAACGTTTTTTACCTGTTATCAGTTATGTCCACGGTCATACAGAAAGGTCTTATATAAAGAGTATATAAGCAGATCTACTCACGAAGAAAGAGAAACAACAAATCCATGTATTAGACAGAAATGCTAAGGTTTAGAGACTACTGCGCATGTGTCAAAGAATGATCATAGGAGGGCATGTCAAACGGTATCTACAGGGGTCAATAAGAAAGTTTTGTTTTCACACTGAAATATTTTATTTTTATTTTTTTAAACTATAAAACATTTCCATTGTGTTAAATTTTCGTTATATACTCCAACATAATAAAAAAATCGCCACGTTTGTATATTTACCTGGTAGATAAATATTATTAAATATATATGTATATATATATATATATATATATATATATATATATATATATATATATATATATATATATATATATATATATATAAAGGGGGTCCCAGCGGAATACTCCATATTTGATACCATAAATTGAAAGCCCTTCAAATTCCCATCAAAATGAAATAACATAGTATGGGTCTGTAATGGGTCGTTCAGGAGTTATGGGCACCTATACCTATACGGAAAAAGGGTATGTATTTGGGGACGATCGTGTTGGTGTTATTGTCTAAGGTATTGAAGAAATTTTATCACAAGAATTTTTTCTATGTCCTGTAGTTTAATAATAATGAATGAAACTGTCGAGAGGATAAAGCAAATATACAGGGTGATTGAGATTGCGAAATCATGAATACCTTTTTTTTTCAAATGGAACGCCCTATATATAAATACAAAAAGTCAATGACTACGAAGTTATTACGTAAAAACTTCACAAATTATTAAGGGCCGATTTCATTAGGAATCCTTAATGAGAGATTAGTTAATTCTCCAATTTGTTTAAGTCATATCTCGATGATGGAATAAAAATAGTGCATTTTTCAATAACTTTTAAAAAGTTAGTTACCTTCTCTTTCGTTTTTCTTAAGTTACTTAGAACAAAATGTCCAACCAAAAAAATGATGATTTTTTTAATCTAGGATTAAAATTAATAAGAGATTAAATTTGATTATGAAATCGGCTCTTAGTCACCTTATTTATTGTTGAATTTCGATTGTTGCCATGGAAACCTCGTATTTATTTAGTTTAGTTTTGTCAATACTTACTTTTAATAACATAATTCCAATAAAGAAATGATTAACATGATCTTCGTCTTAGGTGAAGCTGAGTGGAATCCTCTTTTAGCTACAAGAATCTATAAGGCACGATATCCAAATGCAAGACAACCGAGACGAGAGACAATGCAAAAAGTGTTGGAGCGGTTTGGAAATTCTGTAAGTGTATCCTATTCAAAGAAGAAGCTACTTGGTCAACGTCTCTCTGAAAATTTGGAACTGAATATATTGTTAAAAGTTGAAGAAAACCCTCAAATCAGTACCAAGGAAATAGCTTCAGAACTTGATACATCCGAATCTAGTGTAAATCGCGTATTGCTGAAGCATCGTTTTCACCCCTATCACTTGGAGTGACATCAAGAAATTCACGCCAATGACTTCCGGAAAAGAGAAGAATTTTTGAATATTATGAATAATATGATGGCGGACAATCCTTCAATAATTCGCAGGATTCTATTCTCTGACGAAGCTAACTAGAAGTAACGGAGCAGTCAACAGGCATAACATGCGTTATTATGCAACTGAGAATCCGTCTCTAAATGTGTGGGGAGGGATAATCGATGGTCACGTTATTGGCCCCTTCTTCTTCAATGAAACTAGGGTAATCTACTTATCTTTCCTCAGAAACGAACTCACTATTTTTCTGGAAATGTAGATCTCCAGACGAGAAGGGGCATGTGGCTTCAGCAGGATGGCTGTCTAATATATTTTCACAGGGGTGTTAAAGAATATCTGAGCTGCTGGTTGCCCTGAAAATGGATTGGAAGAGGAGGGGTTATTAGTTGGCCGCCGGGATCCCCAAATCTAACTCCGATAGACTTTTTTCTATGGAGACATGTCAAATATATTGTCTATCGGTACAAAGCTACAACCCGTGAGGACATGGAAGACAGGATAAGGCACGCATTTCAGTCTTTAATGCCCAATATTCTGAATGACGTCAGACGCTCTTTCGTTGATAGACTGAATATATATGCCAGCAAGAAAACGGCCACATCTTTTATAAGATATTCGTTTTTTTATTATTTTTGCATTTCAATTACTTTAATTTTAAATGTAATACCAAAGAAGATAAGATACTACATAGAAAAGTGTACTTCGTATAGTAAATTTGAGGCGAAAACAGAGCTTCGTTAACCAAGTGGGCGCTACCGTCGAAAATGAGTATTTTGTAGAATAATTCAACATTCGGCTATCAGGCGATCAGAAACGGCTATAGGAACTTTGTGTTCTAGCGGGCAGCGGGCTGGTGATTGCTGTTGAGAGACGCTAGGAACACATAAGTACCTATAGCCATTCCTGTCGCCTGATAGCCGAATGTTGAATTATTCTGCAAAATACTCATTTTCGACGGTAGCGCCCTCGTCACTTGGTAAACGAAGCTCACTCGGTATTCGCCTCAAATTTAATAAACGATGTACACTTCTTTCTAGTATCTATCTTATTTGGTAATACGTTTGGTTGTTTTTTGTTGTTTTATTTTAATTTTTAATTAATAACTCTTCGTTGTTTAAATCTTTGTTATGTATGTTTTTTGTTTATTTTGCATGCAAAAAATATAAAGACAATAAAATGAGGTGATATGGTTTCTGAGACCTAGGAAACACGAATTGCAGCTTCTCCTAGTTTGTACCTAGTATCAAATTTTCAGGATGCATTTTATAAAAGACTTTTTTGGTTGTCTTGAGTTTAGATGCCGTAACTAAATAACTATTCTAACTGGAAGCGGATTTTTGTCGGCTTCGCATAACATAACTTTGATCAAAATATGAGGTTTCCATGACCACAATCGAAATCCAACAATAAATAAGGTGACTTAATAGTTTGTGAAGTTTTTACATAGTAACTTCGTATTCATTGACTTTTACTTAGACATGTTGCACAATTTCGGAATGCTTAATCATGATTGCACTCAATGATGTATTTATATACAGCTCGTTCCATTTGAAAAAAAATAGTTATTCATGATTCCGCAAACTCAATCACCCTGTATATTTGCTTTATCCTCTCGACAGTTTCATACATTATTATTAAACTACAGGGCATAGAAAAAATACTTGTGATAAAATTTCTTCAATACCTTAAACAGTAACACCACCAAGGTCGTCCAAATACATACCCAAATAAGTTCTATTCTGTCCCAAAAACCGCATGTCGATATGTTTCTCCGTTTAGGAGTAATCCTACTTCCTCTCACCGCTGGGACACCCTGTGTATAAAGAATGTATATATATGCATATATATTTAGTAATATTTATCTACCAGGTAAATATACAAAAGTACATAGATCAAGGACCCTTACTGGATCGTTTTATTACCGATACCGAAAGTTTTTATGGGGTTTAAGCCAGTTTATAAGAAAATAAATTATTTTGTTATATTGGTTTAGATTTGTCATTAAAGTCAAAATAAAGATATTTCCAATATATTTAATTTCAATATCAGCTAATATTTAAATTTTCTCAAGTCAATTTAGATAGAGTTGAACTAAAGTACTCAAAATTGATAAGACATTTTCAATCAAATAATTACTACTTTTGTTTTGGTGAGGCTAATAACTCTATAAAATAAAACATTAAAAAATCCCGACGGTCTGTAACCAGCAGAAAGGTAAATTTCTCTAAATTTGAACATCCATGTATTTCCTTATTAATTTCTTTTAAAAATGTACTTATTGCGATTGCTCTCACTTTTGAATTTCGAAAAAAACCACAGCATGTTGTTATGTCTATAAGTAGGTCCAAAAAAACTTTTGGTTCGAAAGTTTATATATAATTAATTATATTTGTATACAGAATGTTGAAAATTAAAAAAAATGTTTTTTGTGAATATCTGCTTAACCATATATCGTACAGAAAACTGCTTTTGTAAGCATTTTCCACTTATAATAAGCTAAGTTTTATAATGAGTAAATTTTTGGTGAAGATTTTGAAGGTGTAGTGGTTGTTTTTCTCCCCAATTACTACGCCAATGGAAAAATATGGTTTTGAGGCTCCCATTTGAACCGCCATTTTCTACACAAAAAAGGTACTATTGGTCGTGAGCTCTAAAGTCGACCGTTTTCGAGGAAAATCAACTTTTACGTTGAAAAAACACGGTAAATTTTTTGAAATTCAATTTTGGTATTAATTTATCAAACAAAATTTATGTAAACGTTAGAACAAGAAAAGCTAAAATATACCCTTTCTTTTTTCAACATAAAAGTTGATTTTTCTCGAAAACGGTTGACATTAGAGCTCATGACCAACAGTACCTTTTTTGTGTAGAAAATATTGCCAGTTCAAAGGAGCTACTCAAAACCGTACTTTTTCCATTGGCGAAGAAATTGGGAATAAAAACAACTACTCCTTGAAAATCTTCACCAATTATAACTTAACAAATTTGTTTTCTGACTCAAAATTTAGCTTATTATGATTGAAAAATGCTTACAATAGCTGTTTTCTGTACTATGACCGGTTCCGGAGATATTTACAAAAAACATTTTTTTCTTTTATTTCTACATCCTGTTTCTCGAAAATGGTGCATTTTTTTCATATTTTTGGACGAGCTATCACATCCTCAAGTACTGCGCATATATTATGAATCACCCTGTGTATCTATATACAATAAACAAAAAGTTTTTTTAGACCTACTTATCGACATATAACAATATGCTGTTGATTTTTTTTGAAATTCAAAAGTGTGAACGATCACAAGTACATTTCTATAAGAAATTTACCTAAAAATAGCATTAATACCAAAATACCAATTTGGATTTTTAAGTAACAAATGCACAAATGATGCCATGTTTTCCCTCTTTAATAATGTATACTCAAACCTGATCAACCATCACTCTATAGCAACAATTTTCTGTGATTTCTCTAAGGCTTTTGATTGCGTAGATCATAATATATTAACTAATAAATTGGAGTACTACGGTTTCAGAGGAGTGTCCCTCGAATGGTTTAAGTCGTATCTCAACAGCAGGACTCAGATTGTGAGGGTTGATACGTCGATGTCTTCTTGCAAACCAATTGAATATGGAGTGCCTCAAGGTTCAGTACTGGGCCCTATTTTGTTTCTGCTTTTTATCAACGACATTGCTAGTCTTAACATTAGCGGTAAAATCTGCCTCTTTGCGGATGATACTAGTTTCACGTGGAGCAACCCGGATATTACGACACTTCATAGGACTGTATCTAGAGACTTAGTCACGATTAAATCTTGGTGCGATTCAAATCTCCTATGCCTCAATGTTTCTAAAACAAAAGTTTTATCATATAAAAGTACATTGCAATCTTTTGTACTTAATAACACCACTATTGAGGCCGTTGAATCTGTGAAATTCTTGGGGCTTATTGTAGACAACCGCTTAAAATGGGACTTGCACATCGATGCTTTATCTAAAAGGTTAAGTTCTGCCTGCTTTGCGCTGAGATCAGTTTCCAAGGAGCTCAACTTGTCTACTTCTAGAACAGTCTATTATGCCATTTTTGAGTCGCATCTCCGATACGCCCTTCCATTCTGGGGTACGTGTTGTGCAACTCAATTTGAACGTATTTTTAAACTGCAGAAGAGAGCTGTTCGGTATTCACTGAGACTTAGCAGTAGGACTCACTGCCAGGATTACTTTAAAAAATTTAAAATATTAACTCTTCCGTCCCTATTCATATTTGAATCTGTATCCTTAATCCGCAAGCACGTATCTTCTATTCCAGAGAGGCCATCTCACAACTATCCGCTTAGAAACACGGAGCATGATCTTTATCTGCCAACCCCTCGCTCAGAGTTGGTTAAAAGCTCTATACTGTACAATGCAAAAAAAATGCACAATCATCTACCATTTGAAATCAAATCCATAAGATCTTTTCCTGAATTTCGAAAGGTTTTGAAATCATACTTACTGGAGAGAGCCTTTTATGCAGTAAGCGAATTTTTTGTTAAAAATTGTTAATACTTAATATTAAGCTTCTTACACCCACTGGTTTAGTGAATATTATTTGATGTTTGATATCCTAAAGGTCTTTTGTAATGTAAAATCATCTGTCACACAAAATTAAATCTATAACGGCTTATCCCAGATTCAATTAAATACCTACTACCTAGGATAATGCCTTTTATGCAGTTAACGACTTCTTTCACTAAGGCACGTTTCTGCTCAGCTCACGCACTGGTTTATTGTTTGTACAAAATTTGTTTTTGTTTTGTGATTTAGTTAGTGTTTACCTTCTGACTGAATTTACAGCTGTATGTTAACTTACTTTCTAACCGAATATACAGCTGTAGCTTTCATTCTGATACTTACTATCTTATATTTTTACATCTTTATATTTTTATATTTTTGTTTTATATTATATAAATTTATTTAATTTTAATTTAATTTTTAGTTTTGCCTTTGTCTTGTTTTGTAGTGTTTGATTTTGATATTTTTATTTTGCTTTGTCTACAAAATTTATATTTTTTCGACAATAAAGCATTTCTCTCTCTCTCTCTAAAAAAGAATAATTATTTTTCGTCGTGTTTGGTTCTTATCCATGGTATATTAAGTATTATATGAAACATAACGTCTAACCGATGGCATCTTCACGAATATTATTTTACCACAGGAAATAATTTATATCACAACACTGGTATAAAAATAATCATCAATGGCGTCCAACAACAAGATTGGCATGGCATTGTTGCCTAGTCTAAGGTAAAAATTACAAAATGTTTTAATATAGGTACATTTAATTTTAAAAAAATATTGTTTTTTTAATATTTTCATATTATATTGTAACGTTTAACCCTGTGCTAAACGTTGTGGGGTGAGTTCACTTGCGTAATACTCAAAATTCGCAGATTGCTTCCAATGGTTTATTTACAAACACTCAGTACACGAGCTTCTATTATGGTACAACTGTCACCACTTGTCACCTTGACAATCTATACTGTCACTGTCTTCACCGACAGAACTACTATTAACCTCCGTTTCCACAGACTGACTGTTATCAACTGACTTGACTCACTGACTTCACAAGACTGACTCTGTCCCGTGATCGACACGGCTTTATATACCTGAATCATGACATGACATTCATCGAGAATGTACTATGATTGTCTAGACACACATAATTAATGTTCTAGATCCTTGTCAAACTGACAATACTATGACAAATTTGTACCTCAGATATAGTTTCTCGAAGGATCGAGAATAACTCTACCATAATTCTAGAACTACATAAGGAAATATACATGCAATAACTACTGTAAGCAACGTAGTAGCTTAAATAATTAATAAACGAATATCAACCGTAAGTACATGAATACCTATCCACGTTACACTGCCCCCTTCTTAGATTTGATCGTCCCGATCAAACATCTTTCCAATGCATTCTACAATCTCATCTGGGGGAGCTCCTTGGATCCTCTTGTCCCAGTTCTCATTCTCACTTTCCGAGGGAGACATATAACTCGGAGGTCCTGATCCTCCTTGGTGATCATAGAAATGTTTCACCGGACTATGATAACCTCCAGGTGAACATACTCGAACAGGTGATCTGCTTCTATACAAGCCAACACGATCCTTGGCGGCTATACAACCTTCACCACTACGATCACGCAATCTAAGTATGTGGCAAGGAGACGTCAATTTGCTACAGTACATTTCACTATTTTCAATATTGTTTGAACTACTACGATTGCGTCTACTATCTCGGTCATTGCGTTGCCTCATGCGCTTCCTTCTATTGCGGCCGAAGCACCTTCTATCTCCTGCGCCTCTTTCTGGACTACTGAAACGTGAATTGCTTTTTCCACGAACACTAGTGTCTACACATTGTCTGGTACTACTTCGACATCTGGATATACTGCGCCTTTTAACAAGACTCTTTCTTCTACTGCTTGATCTCTCTCTAGAGATACTGCTCTCCTTTGATCTAGGTATGACATCTTCCCTCTTAACACCAGGCTCGATATCTGAGCTGTCTATGTTAGTGCAATAATGATATTTCTGTTGTGCGTAATTTTCTCTCTT
Organism: Crioceris asparagi; assembly: GCA_958507055.1. Classification (NCBI taxonomy): domain Eukaryota; kingdom Metazoa; phylum Arthropoda; class Insecta; order Coleoptera; family Chrysomelidae; genus Crioceris; species Crioceris asparagi. The sequence continues at coordinate 59,689,014 of OY293829.1, read as the reverse complement.
CCGGATTTCGAGATTTTCTTGTATATGACCAGTTTGAAGTGGACAATTCTTCTTCATGTGCCCTTCTTGTTCACAATTCCAACACACCCTCGGAGTACTGAAATTTCCTGGCACATTGATAGATTGAATGTGTGAACAATTCCTTTTGATATGTCCTCCTTGTCCACAGTTCCAACACACCCTCTGACTACTATGTCCAGTTGATTGACCATCTAGTTTTCGTAATATTTCAATAATTTGCTTAATGATGTTACTTTTTCTGTACTTCTCCTCTTTAATGAGGCTAACTCGTCGAATCTGTCCCCGATGGAGATGAGATCTGGATGCCTGTTTAGCAGCTTCATACTCAAGTGCACGTGCAAGGGCATTTTCAATTCTTGTAAGGCCACTCAACCGTAAGGCCTGCTGAATCTCAAAATCTCTTAGACCATCAATGAATGTCTGTACTGTTAGCCTGTCAATAAATTCTCTCGGTGCTGTTGGGTATGCCAGGAGAACGAGCCGGACAACATCAGTTTCATACTGCTGCAATGTTTCGTCATACCTTTGTTGCCTGTACTTTAACTGTGCTTGGTAAACTTGTTGTAGATGTTGGTCACCATATCGCCTTTCAAGTTGATCCACTAAAATCTCATATGAAGGTTCGCCACCAGTTACGGTATTTAAGATTTCCAATGCATCACCACGTAGAGCCAAGATCAATGCAGTGGCCTTCTCTTCATCTGACCAACCACTAGCCAAAGCAGCAGCATCAAATTGCTTTTTATATGTAGACCAAGACTGTTTACCATCGCATTTTGGGGCTTCAATTTTTAGTGGATTAACTACGCCATTTTGAATTTCATTGGACGATCTTCTTAGAGGCACTTCAGCTTTCGTTTGCAACATCTTTTCTTCTATTAATTGAATTTTTTGATCAAAACTTTCTTGGACTTTCTCTAATTTCTGTTCAACTTCTTCTTGAACTTTCTCTAATTTTTGGTCAACTTTCTCTAATTTCTGGTCAACTTCCTGTTTATCTTCTTGTCGCACTCTTTCTTGTTCTTCTAAGATTTGTCTTATTTTTGTTTGTTCTTCTTCTAAAATTTGTCTTATTTTTGCTTGATCTTCCTGCCTAATTCTTTCTTGTTCTTGTCTACTTCTTTCTTGATTTTCTAGAATTTGACTTATTTTTGTTTGGTCTTCCTTTCTAAGTCTTTCTTGTTCTTGTCTAATTCTTTCTTGATTTTCTAGAATTTGACTTATTTTTGTTTGGTCTTCTTGTCTAATTCTTTCTCGTTCTTCTTTTTCTTGTTGTCTAATTCTTTCTTGTTCTTCTCTTTGATTTTCTAAGTACTTCATTATTTCTGCAAAATTCGCCATTTCGTCGTAATCTTTCGATCTGGTATTCACCATATATTCTCAGCAAAATGCGAAGATCCCTTTTTCTGACACCAATTGTAACGTTTAACCCTGTGCTAAACGTTGTGGGGTGAGTTCACTTGCGTAATACGCAAAATTCGCAGATTGCTTCCAATGGTTTATTTACAAACACTCAGTACACGAGCTTCTATTATGGTACAACTGTCACCACTTGTCACCTTGACAATCTATACTGTCACTGTCTTCACCGACAGAACTACTATTAACCTCCGTTTCCACAGACTGACTGTTATCAACTGACTTGACTCACTGACTTCACAAGACTGACTCTGTCCCGTGATCGACACGGCTTTATATACCTGAATCATGACATGACATTCATCGAGAATGTACTATGATTATCTAGACACACATAATTAATGTTCTAGATCCTTGTCAAACTGACAATACTATGACAAATTTGTACCTCAGATATAGTTTCTCGAAGGATCGAGAATAACTCTACCATAATTCTAGAACTACATAAGGAAATATACATGCAATAACTACTGTAAGCAACGTAGTAGCTTAAATAATTAATAAACGAATATCAACCGTAAGTACATGAATACCTATCCACGTTACAATATAAATCAAAAAATAACATTTGAAGGTAGGTATTTACTTTTTCTTTTCTATTTCAAAATCTTTTAAAACGGGAAATTTCTTCAAGTTCGCCAACACTGCTCTTAAGAAAAGTACATAAACGAATATATAAGATCATAGAAATAGGAGTACTAATTCTATGTATAAGATAGACTTTCGCGAAACCCTATTACTGTTTCTCTTTCTTCGTGAGGGACTTACTCTATCAGCCTTCTAAGATATTATTTCTATGCCTTAGATATACTTATACTTGTTATCTTTATTTATCTTCTTGATCATGATCTATCTTTTTTAAGCGAGAGCCACTTGTTGTGCATGGCATGGTGCGCAAAGACGCATTTACAAATATTTGCGTATGAAATTTTACAAGATTTTTAGAGCGAGTTTAATCTCCTGTTTCCAGTCTTCTTGGTGTCATCGTTGACTTTGACATTTGAAAAAAACACTAAGCGACCCACTACCTACCTATGTAATTCGACTTCTCTTAGTAGCCACATGAGATTACAGAGGTTGAATATCATAGCGTGGCCTCGTGTACGACGAACATTGACGAACATCTTGACAATTAGCTTAAAAAATTGTTGTCTTTATTTATCTTCGTGATCATGATCTGCAGACTTTTATAAGCGAGGGCCGCTCGTTGCGCACGGCATGGCGCGCAAAGAAGCAATTACAAAAGATATGCGGACGAAAGTTTACACGATTTTTAGGGCGTGTTTATTCTCCTATTTCCAGTCTTCTTGGTACGACCCATGAAGGACAGACAATATTCCTTCATGGTAGGAAAGTGGTCAGAACCACAAAATACTAATAAATAGTCAGAACACCATCAAAGACACCATGGTCCAAATGTAAAATTTGAAATTACGGATAATTTTTTTTCCTTTCTTCACTCCAGCTTGTTCTAATCTAACCGTTACTTTGAAAAATATTCAAGATCTTCGAATTCGTAAGGGGAATAAGAACTCTCAACCCCTTGACATTGAAACGATAAAAGAAAACTATGAAACCAGAATATCAGAAGACTGGTAATTATTGTCAAGATGTTCGTCAATGTTCGTCGTACTCGAGGCCACACCCCTGATATGCAACTTCTGTAATCCCATGTGGCTACTGGCTACGTAGAGAAGCATAGGAAGTTTACTCTCCTGGTTTCCAGTCTTCTTGTTATGAAAGAAAGACAAATAATATATATATATATATATATATATATATATATATATATATATATATATTATTGGTGGTGTTACTGTTTAAGGTATTGAAGAAATTTTATCACAAGTATTTTTTCTATGTCCTGTAGTTTAATAATAATGTATGAAACTGTCGAGAGGATAAAGCAAATATACAGGGTGATTGAGTTTGCGGAATCATGAATAACTATTTTTTTTCAAATGGAACGAGCTTATTAAAATATAAACCTATAAGTTTAAGAAATAACTCAAGTGCAGCGACGATTAAGTCGATCGCGCAACAGCGAAAATGGCAAACTTCCCCCTTTCGTCTCATGCAATTTTTCGCTGATCGTACTATATAAAGGGAGGATAGCTAACAAGCTAACTCTGTATCCTGGTCTGTAAACAGCAGAGGCTGAAATAACGTCCTGTGAAAAATTGTCAATTTGGGGTGTTGCGCAGAACTCCAATGAATGTCTATTGTTGTATATAAGCTTCCTTCGCCCATACTACATAAGGATGCGCTGCATAATACCACCTCTAAATGACATACGATCAAGGTTTGTAGATGGCACAACACCATCTACAAACCTTGACATACGATTACCCACTGCTTCTCCCACTGCTCGTGTCAGTCGTCCTTCCTATATTTGTACATGGCCATGTCCATAGAAATGAGGATTTAGAGATGAAAACACAGCAATGAGGGTTTTCTGTAACGGTCTACGTGAGATGGCAACACTGTAGCATCAGGTCCAATGAACTGTTAAAATACATACGCGAATTGCAATTTTCTATGTATTTTTTGGTTGATTTATTCTTAAAATCATTACTTTAAGAATATTGTTTTCTAAAATGCCACAGTGTTGTGCAAATAAAACAGGAGGGCATAAGTTTCCTACTGGAGATAAAACCCGATTGAAACAGTGGCTTGTAGCCATTCGCAGAGATAAATTTACTCCAACGAAAAATAGCCTCGTTTGTAAAACCCACTTCACGGCGGACGACTACGAGGTACCAAAGGAATCAGTATTGGAGTAACGTAAGAATAATTTCAATATTAATGATAAACTTTAGTTCAATACTTTGATTATCTCCAGTGCTCGGCCAACCTTCAATAGTTCAAACATTTTAAAAAATACTTTAAATATAACATTTATTTAATTATTATTTCAATCTAGTATGTATTTGCGGTCACTAATTAAAATTATTTTGCAGCATATTATAACCTCTTCTGTACACTGCAGAATAATCTGACATTCCTATATCCTCTTTATACAATTCAAGGAAATACGTATTTATATTAAAAACGAAATCACAATAGAATTTCAATAATTTATGTTTAGTACCTACGACTCTGTGCTATCTGACAGCTGTTTAGACCTGACGGCTACGTAGCGCCGCCTGGTGGCAGAAAAAGTATCGAAAACCCTCATGTCAAATTTATAATACATGATTGGTGCGTTAGAAAGTTCGGCTGGTTTCGATTGAATTCGCTAAACACAACACTTTTTGTTTTTTGTAACTCGAAACTCGAAATCATCATTAGTAATCAATTATCTCTTGTGGGCATCACTGATCGCATCGCTTAGCTCATTTGTCAAACTGACGTTTGTCAAAAGAATTGAAATAGTTTAGTTCGACAATTACACATATTAGAAAAATTCTAAATGAAAGACGAAACAGTATTTTTCCTATTCAATATATTATAGTGAAAAAGAGATTATGTATTAAACGAAACGACATATGTCCATAATTAAATTGGGTAATAACCATATAGTAATATAAGATAGATAGTAATAAAGATAGGTTATGTTGCACTATCATTTACTGATTACCTGCCAACCACAGTATAAATACACCCAGTAGTCCAACTCAACGGCGGCCGCCTTTGATGATAGTTTCGGAGCATCATTTTTTGCGGTCGTTTGTTTGTCAAAGGCCAGCGCGATTTCGTCAAAGGACACCGCGATTTCGTGTCTCCCGTTTAAAGTAAGGGAGACACAGCGGCAAAGGAATGGCTTGAGTTGGACTATTGCGTTTATCTATACTGTAATGCCAACTTTCTGATTACTAATTATTGGTGATCAGTCACTTCTGAGGAATTGACTACTGATTACCAATCGATTAGTAATCAGAAAGTTGACAGGTTTTCAGTAAACAATAGTACAAGATATCCTGTTGTTTCCGATATTACCCAATTTTATCATGGACATCTATTGTTTCGTTCTCTAAATAATCTTTTTCACTACAAATATAATATTGAACAGAAGATACTCGTCTTCCATTTGAAATTTTGCTAATATGTGTAATTGTCGAATTAAATTATTTCAATTCTTTTGACCGACGTCAGTTTGACATATGGACACGTTTCCGATAACTGTGGCGCCAAGATTTAATGGTGTTTTCTGTTAAAACACCCTAAAATAAGACGAAAATCAAGGGGTATTTGGTGAGGGAAAATAAGCATGTAGAGGTATAGAAGAAGTCGCACTTACCAGAAATCACACTGTAGAATTCGTCCCGATGACGTATTTTCTTGAAAAATTCACATTAATCACTATAAACACGTAAATTTTACCTTGTACTCCTTGACTCTTGTCTAGTCGCTATTATTGTCATATGTCATATTATTGTTTTAAAATTATGTTACAAATATTACACCGTTGCCTTTAAAATGTAGTTATTTAGCAAATATTAAGGAAACAAACCTGTCACCAAAACACAAACCTAGCCAACCACAAAATGCTAAATCTGTAATTAATTTTATTTCTTGTTCGACTTTGAATTATATTTCATATAAAGATACTTCTTTCTATTGTCTTCAACGTATTCTACTATAGCAAGAATACTTTATGAGTATTCTTCTTCTAAAATGAATTAATTGGCAACATGATATTTATAATCGTATGGAAACATGTTTCCATAAGATTATTTCAGTAATTACAATATGGCGGCTGACCAAAAAGTGAAATGTGTTTACAGTGTAATATTCAATTAAAAATGTCAATTTATGAAGAAATTGCTTCGTTGAGACGGTGTCTACAGTGATTTTACTTGTTATTACGAATTTTTATTTACCTCTAAGCGCGTTTTTTGACCATCGAACCCCGAACGGAGGAGGTATACAATTCGACTGTCTGCTTTTTTTTCGTTCGTTCGCGAGTTTTATATAGTAGTCGTACTCTGATTTTGATGATTTTGGATTCATTTGAAAAAGGAGGCTTGAGAAATGGTCCCATATTCATAAAAACGCAAATCCGAAATCTCCTTCCCTCCGAAAACCACCCCCGTAGGCGGTGTAGGGGGTATAATTAAAGATAGGACAATATCCGGAAACGTTTGAATTGAACATTTTTTCAAAACAGTTAGGGTTTTCGAGTAAGATGCATGTTAAATTCTCAAATATATGCATTTTTGGTATGTGGAGAGGACGATTTCTTTCAAAAATTGAAAATATGTGGACAGTACATGAAAGACAATAGTATTTGTAACAACATTTATAATGAACATTTTTTCATTAGAGTTTCAGTTTTCGAGTAACATCGTTGTTAAAATGGTAACAACTAAAATATTCAAGCGTATTTCCGCAGCGATGTTCTGAGATCTTTACATATAGTGACTAATATTACACTGAAAAGTTTAAAATAAATATTTCTTACAAAAATCTATTAATCTATTAGCATACTATTTTTTAATCAAGATTTGTATGTTAACCTGAATACAGATTATTATTATTATTATTATTATTAAAAATTGGACCGACGTTATTAGATGGTGCACTGAAAAGTACGAAATAATATTAATTCTATCTTGCTGATTGCTGGTGCTTGTGAAGTTGGTGCCAAAAGTTATCAATCCAACTGCAACTGCACAACTTCAAAAGTACCAGCAACAATAGAATTAATATTATTTCGTCCTTTTCAGTGCACCATCTAATAACGTCGGTCCAATTTTTGTAAAAAAAAAGTTGTGTCCACAAGTGTTGATAAAGTGATTACTGTTTGGTAAGAGTCACTTCTATGGACACGGCCATCGATAATTAGATAAGTGAGTGCTGCATTTTGTAATATGTAATACATACCTACAACGTACCGCGGTAAAACATGCACTATTAGGATGAGAATATCACTGACCCATTTAACTAAATGTGGGTAGCTTTCAAAGGGGGGAATAGATAGATTTCAATTCATCTTCTAGAAATATTTGTTTCACTCTGTTAAGCTGGAGAAATTAAATTTGTTGCCCCAGTACTATTAATTAAAAATTATAATTATCTAAACTTCAGGTATTTATCAATTGATTTTGAACATTCAGTAATCTAATGCAAAGAATCTCTACTAACATTCAGTGGCTAAAAGAATCTGCCGTCATTTCTAAGAATTGGCAATCTACAAACTACAAAATATAAAAGAGTAACTGGCAGGTACTTACAATTAGCATCAGAACATTTTTGGGCGAGACTGTTAAGTACTTCTGCCAATTCCGGTGGCTTGAAGCAACAATTTACGAGCGACATTTTAGATTTGGTATATCATGTATAATTCTGCAAGCCGACAATAATACATTATCACGTTCTGTTAACGACTAATTGTTTCAATAGAGAGGAACTACCTAGTCCAACGTAGTGAAGTGCTCTCGACCAAAAATAATGTATTACCAAGGAGCGTATATTATTTTAGGGTAGGAGCTAATTGAATTAATTATACAACCATTTATTTATGTTCACGCGTTAACGTATATATAACATTTTGCTTAACATATACACGACGCTTGGACGCCGAGAAGGGCGTCGATATCAAGACGCCATCGGTTTCAGACTGTGGGATTTATTAACCTACATTTCGTTGGGTTGTTATTGTCAGAAAGGGAGTATGCGCAGCCTTAGTGGCGCTTTTTTATCTATTTTCTTTCACTTTTTGGCGACAAGCTTCTCTAATAAATATTATGAAGGTCGTCCAGCCCAGAGGATATTTAAATCGATCTTCATGTTTTTTTATATTGATATGTCTCTCATACTCAAACCTCATATTTCATCAATAGAGGTGGATTGAATGGTCATTGTTATTGGCATAGTGGAAGATTAAATTAAAATCTATACATCTTATTAATTTGCTATTGGAACCCGACAAACGTTGTTTTACCTGCGACCTACGTATATCTTGTGAGTTTTTTCTTTGTAACTCTTTTTTGTTGTTTCTGCTGGTACTTTTGGTAGTACTCTTACCTTACGTCTTGTTTTGACGTTGATTTTATTTTCTTCCATTTGTTGTTCGTTTTTGTTCACTTTGGTTCAAGCACTTGGTGATGGTGTAGCTCTTTTTTATTAGGTTTGGGGCTAGTGTCGGGAAGGGGTTTTAACTCGTGGGAGAGCTCTTTTTTATCAAGGCAAGCTGGGCTTGGTTTCGTGTATTTTTTGGATTGTAATTGAGTGACTGGCGGTCTTTTCATTTTGCAGGTGTTATTTGTTAAGTCTGTGATTGAGTTCTTCGTTTGTATGCGTTGATGCAATGTAGCACAAACTAGCGGCGAGTTACAACAATGTGGGTAGCGTTAAACATATGCTGCATTTATGTATATCAATTTTCAGATCATCATCATACAGCCGCTCGAGTCCACGGCGGGACATAGGCCTTCCTCAATTCATTCCAGTATTGCCTGTTCGGAGCTCTTTGCATCCAGATTCCAGATTGTTGTTGAGTCTCTAAGTATCCACTCTAAGATCTGCTTTGTGCCCACTTAGATTGTGAATACTAGACAGATTTCCGGACGAATTCCACTTTATCATGGCTATCATAGATAAAGGCATAGATAAAATGATAAAGGGTTAGATTAGGTGATTGTATGGTATGTATCTTCTCTATGATGTCTTGGACTTTAGATCTTTGTCATGCTTACACCTATGGTATAATATGATCCCTTAGTCCCTTAAGCTTAAGCAGTATCCGAATTTCAGATCCATATATCTACACGGGCAGCACACGTTGGTTAGGTATAGACCTTTTTCTCTAGGCACATTGGGATGTTGCTTCGTAAAAGATAACTCAATTTGCCGAAAGCGTTCTGTCACACCGTTGTATCTCATGCGTTTGTTTATTTCTTCCAATTTTAAGTCATGATCTTTGTACCTATTTCTAGGTATCATCTTGCTCTATAGTATTTCCATCAAAGTAATTAATGTTGCTGTTCATCATGAGGTTTGTCATTATTTTTGTTTTCTCAATATGTAGGTAAGGATTCTGTTTATCGCCAACGGAGATTTGTAACAAATTATTTGTCAATCGACTCGGTTTAATGAGAAAAATTCATTAAAAGTAGCTCCAAGGCGCGGAAACATCTAATAACGATGTAAGGGGACCTGGAGCGAACAGGGGTGCCGGGTGGGGAAGACGTCCATTTTAAAGTTTTTTTTAGCATATAGTGGTACAATAGCTTTGTAGAAAGTGATTACAAAATGAAAATTAATGCGATCTCTCAAACTAAGAAACTTACGGGACCTATAGTGAACAGGGGTACTGGGTGGGTAAACCTTCATACCATGATTCGAATTGGTGAGGACGACGTAAACGCGCGAAAGCGTGAGATGGAATAACTATACCATAAACATTTTACCGAAGAATGAAATTCGAATATTATCTTCAAGGGCAAGGAAAATATCAAGGCGAAAGAAAATTCGAAATAACATATAAAAGAGGTAATAAAACAAGATAAGTAATAAAAACTCACCTTACTCCAAATATGGATTATATAGTTGCTCGGTAGCACGCTTAAACTCATGGCACCTATTTACCCACCCAGCACCCCTGTTCGCTCCAGGTCCCGTAAGTTTCTTAGTTTGAGAGATCACGTTAATTTTCATTTTGTAATCACTTTCGACAAAGCTTTTGTACCACTATATGCTTAAAAAAACTTCAAAATGGACGTCTTCCCCACCCAGCACCCCTGTTCGCTCCAGGTCCTGTAACTTGTTATTTCCATATTTTCATTTCCGCGCCTTGGGACTACTTTTAATGAATTTTTCTCAATAAAGCGAGTCGATTGACATATAATTTGTTACAAATTTCCGTTGGCGCTATACCGAACCTTAGCCAAAATGTATTCTTGTCCGAGATGAGCCCAATATCGTCAGCAAATGTAAGGTGGCTGAGATTCATTCTATCGATATTTACTAACCTTCTTTACCACCGATTATCCTTAAAAATAACCTAGTTCCAGGACCGCTGTAAACTGTTTTGGTGAGATTTTGTCCTATTGTCTTACTTTCCGTCCCAAAATGAATTTCTTGCGGTTTTCATGGAGACGTATATTCGATGATATTTCTTATCGGTGATGTATATTTGGCATTGTTTCAGATCTGTCAATTCATTTCGAATACTACCGAATCAAAAGCTTTGTGGTAGTCCACAGATGCTAGCACTAAGGGCTTATTGTTTTCTACACATTTTTCGATCAAGCTTTTAGTAGTTTGTATGTCGGTTGTAGATGTACCAAATCCCTTTCTAAAGCCTGCCTGGTCATGCGGTTGATAGAAATCTACTTTTGGGGTTAATCGCTTGGTTATTATTTTCATAAGTAGGTAATTTATACATATGTGAAAGGAGACTGATGGGTTTGGACACAAGCTATAGAAACCATGAAACCAAAAATATCGAAATTTTCTCCTAGCTTTATGCCGGTGATAAATCAGCGGTTAGCAATTCATATATTTTCTCAGAAATCGCATCATCTGCAATTGAACACGGTAAACAACTTGATGTTTTTTACGCCGATTGTGCCTAAGCTTTCGACAAAGTTGGTCAAGGATTACACATATGTATTTATTAAATCATACATTTTCCAGATACCTCATCTGAGGATGGAGAATATTATCTATTTATTTCAATGCTATATCCCTAGTGCTCAAATGAGGATTTTCTTATAGTATCAGTAATACATTTTCCATATTGACCTTATCTCCACCATTTTCATTTTGGTATAGAAACACTAGCAATGAGGATCAAACCAAACCTGCTCCTTACATATGGAATTTCGTCTTCATTCATTCATGGAATACTTAATTCCGAATATTTTTAATGGTATCTTTTCTTTGTTTTCAGCTTCTCCAAAACAGTAAATTCAGATTTACTAAATATTCATCATTCAATGTATTGTTTATACGTAAATAAGTGTCAAATTTTTCGAGAGCGCTTATAGGTAGGTACTCGATTTTTTTTCTGAACAAACTCTCAACAATTCTCATTTTGCAAACATCTTACAAATTTTAAAAAGTTGACGTCATAAAACCTACAACATGTTACTGCCATTAGTTGTTGGTTTTTTCAAGTAAGTGACATGACATCGACTCTGAAGTCTCGAAAAATTCTCTAAAGCCTAATTAATCGCCTAAAAAAATTCTTAGTTATCTTGAATGGTTCTAAAGATATGATTTTTTGTGACTATAAGCTTTTTTGAGATATAAAATCAAGAGATCAAAAAGTATTACAGATAAGTCTATGAAACTCGTTATATCGACAATTTAGCGAAACATCTGAAAATGTACCAAAAACGAGGGGGTTGCCCAGTAAAAAATATATAATTTGATTGTATTTTTAACAAATCGATAGCTTGGATAGAAAAATGGATATGGATCTTGCACGCACTTCTGGGTCACCCTATATAATTATTTTTCGTGCGTCTGTATAGTGATGTAACTTTTCATCGACAAGACCAATTTCGTAGCTATGTAATGTTCGATAGGAGCCGCTGTTTTTGACATAGACAATATTTGATTTTATATTTAGTACATACCGGAAACCACCGGAAAGTGCAGGACAATGTCCGCTGAACCATATACATAGTATATTAGAATAGGTAGTTGTTTCTTTTTGTGTGCAGCAAAACGCGAAAAATATCAATAGATATAAATACGTCTTTAATATATTTACAAGTGTAATACCATTCCTGGTTGATTTACATATCGTGGAAATGTGGTGTGGTAGTGAGCTCGAGAATGAGAAATGGTCTGCAAAAGCAAACTACAAAAACGAATACCTGGATAATATTTATGATAATGAACTCGATTATAACCTATATATTCGCCATAAAGGATAATTATTTCGAATGCTTGAGAATTATTTAATTGACGATGAATTCGTCGATTGCCACCTGATAATAATAATAATAATATAAATGATTGCGATATGTTACATTCTTGAACAGGAAACTTTAAATACGGTCTGTGTATGTATTTAATTATTTTCAGTCTTTGAATCTGAGCACGCTATGCTGTCGACCCCTTTCTATCTTTTACACAGATTATACTCAACCACACAGTTGTCTCGGCACTCTTGTACAAATGTTTTGACGTAATAAATCTTCATTGCTATTTCCGGTGTGTGCATATACACATGAAATAAATAAGGAATGTGATTTAATTTAATGTCGAATAAAATAATAATCACTTATAGTTTGATTGAAATGTTAATTTTCAGAAAATTGATACGAATAATGGGACACATGGCAGTTTACAGAATCGGGCTATCCAAAAAAATACCGAATCTCACCAGAAACCAGGGAAAACCGGGTGTTTTTAGATTATTTTTCCTAGCTATGTGATGGGAGTACCGAAGACGGAGAAGCCTAGTTGAGGCCGTGAAACCATGGTCTCAGATCTCAGAAGTATAGCACAATAGGCCTATTTGTGGTATTGCTGCTGTAGCTTTTTCCTTCAGTTCATTCTAGCTCAGACAAGGCCATTCTGAATCTGTCACTATGATTATTATTATTCAACAACAGGATAGGGCATTTTAAGGTCTCCAACTTCAGGCTGTTGTACAATCACATACATTATTTTTTAATTAACTATTGGGTCTATTTCAAGCCTTTTAAATTAAGAAATCATCACATTTCTCGAGACGGTGCTAGTTAAGAGTAACATTACATAAGCGCGTTCAGCTTTTTTGTCATATTTTAGCTTGTTCTCAGAATTTTAGCCCCAGCTCCCATTTCTTATTTTCTGCCTTGATATGTGGTTTTGTTTATTATATATTGGTTATAAACCTATTTCGTTGTCCGCTAAGTATTTTTTCTCGAAAGTTCATGTTCATGGAGACTGTCAATGTAGGTAGATATAATACATAATGGAGGAGTATGATTAGCTGATGTCTAGACGATCTTGGTTGAAGCCACCATTTCCCTGTCTTTCTGGTGCTTTGATCTATTTCAAACAAAATAGGTTTGAGGCAATCGGAGGAATTCAAAATCTTTCCAGAAAGACGAACAAGATAACAATAAAGTGTTCGAGGAAGTCAAAGTAAAACATTATTTGAAAAAATAACAAATTTTATTACTCGATTCTACTTTGTTTTGGGACCCTATACAAACTCACTATTTCACTAGTATCTATAAATGTTTCGTTTAGAGCTAACAATGCGACAAAGCTAGCCATTAAAGTCAGAATCATGAACTTGACGTGGGTGGACCCACTGAACGGTTCTGGAATATCACCCCTTCACCAATATCACAGGTCTCTGCCGTTTGAATGTAGAGTACAGAGTGGCGTCGGTTAGTGATAGATAGGGTACCCACGATTTGTTTTTATATCTCAGTCCACTGCATCAATATTTCGCATATTTCATATTAATGGGTAGGTATACCTATCGATGGTCTATAAACTGAGTGGTTGGCCCATCCGTACCTGACCTACCGCACAGCTACGGGGGGCCGAACCGGGGCTCCAACTATTGCCGATTACTTTTTACGGCGATACCTCATTAATATTCGCTGAATTACTACCGGTGGCGTCAACTATGTTTGCGTCTCTGTAAAAAAATCGTTGGCTTATGGTTAAAGAAAATCTCAAGGAATACATAGTCTGATTGGTTATTTATTTTTTGGATTAGCTGCAATTTGAAAATATTGAGTAGGATATTAGGATAAATTCTGTATTGCATATGGTTTGCTTTTTTATGACTTTATCATAGGATTATTGCTATGAACTGAAGATCTGGAAAAAATAAGAGCCATCTGCATTACTTTCCTAAATAAAAAATAAAATGCATGTTATTTTATATTCAATTTATTATAACAAATATAAAATATTGATATATGTATACAAAAAATTATTTTTAGTATTACACAAAACTGTAAGGTATGTATTTCCTCCAATATTTAAAATATAAATTAATTAATGAGTTTCTTCATTCTTTTCTGACGCTTGTCTTGCTTATCGACGGCATGTTTTCTTTTCGCCATCTTCTTTATTTTGGATTGCTCATTCAGATATTTAATCTTAATGAATAATCTTTGACGCAAAAACATACTCGCTGCTGTAAAGTTCATTTGATCGTATTTTTTTAGCTATTCCCAAAAGTTTTTATGTATTTTTTTTCCTTTTTTAAAGGAAGAAATGGAATATCTCGAACAAACTGTTTTTTGGCATGTTTTTGCCAGGTTTTTGTCGGTTGCATAAGGCTATATTACCGACGTGTCCTCTTTGTATTTTTAATGTGGAATCTCCCAAGAAGAGATATTTGTGTTACAATTTGTAAGCCACCCAACCTGCTAGGTTGTAATATTTATTGATCATACATAAAAATATTCTATAAAAGTGTAAAATACATAATTACGTTCCAGGGTTAAGCACAATCTCAATAATTAATTTAGATTAATTATAAACAAAATATGTGTTCATATAGATACTTACATACACAAGAAAAAAACACACAAAAAAAGATAAAATACTCTCACAACCGAACACTATGCTAGTGGAATACAAAATGTATCACCCCGGTACATGTCGATAGCCCGCTGTTCCTAGCTTAGGTAAAGACCAACACGGTATCCAATGCCTCGTCTGCCGTCACTTTCCCCTCACCCGAAAGTCCATCAATGAGCCAACCACTCAGTTTATAGACCATGATACCTATCAACATTTTACGTATTACTCAGAGAAAGTTTCGTTTGTCACAAATTTTTAATAAAGAGATATTCGAAAAATTGTATCTCGAAAACATGTAAATGGAAATCAACGTGAATCATCCAGTCATCCAGTAATAAAAAGTGTGGAATAAGGCTTTTCCACGTGACGTCAGCGCCATTTGAATTACTGTCAAAATCAGCTGTTCTGGAGGTCAACAAATCGCAAGTTTGAATTTTAAGATTGTACTTTTTACTTTATTTTAGTTGTTTTTATACAGTTTCAAAACACTCAGGTCAATAATAAGGTATTTTAACACTAATAGAATTGCTTTAGAGTGATTATATATTTGAGAAAACTAGAGTTTGTAATTAATTATTAAAAAAGTAGGTACTCACCGAAGTTTTAATCACTTAAATAACATTATTTTTATGTTCAATTGCCACATTTTTGTGGTGCTGTGCAAACAATAGTAAACGCAACAGATGATAAAAATGTATTTATATTACAATCGGAAAAAGGCACTAGAGGTAGATTAATTCAAGAACGTGCAGCTCGTCGGCAATCCTGGATCCAGGCCTTACATAGAGACGATTTAACAGAAAGCAAAATCAAATGGCAAATAATTTGTTTCAGATAAATTTATCTTAGTATTTTTCTAATGCATGCATTTTTTATTACATACATAATGTGTTTTATGTATTTCAATTTAAATAAATATAGTTAGTTATTACAATTACTTATATAAATAGCCGTGTAATTTGTTCTCACCAAATATATCTCAAGAAATACCAGAAAATTTTGAAAACAAGGAGATCCCGGATTACATCCCAACACTACATACGGGTTTCACCCGATCCAAATTAAAAACAACCCCTAAAGTAGCGAGAGAGATAGGTACACTAGGGTTAAAAAAGAAGGAACATAGTTCTAAGATTCCATTTATATTATATTTATTATATACAAAATATATAAGAATTCATCGAAACAATATAATTTTATTTTTATTTGTATATAATCAATTGGTGGTGGGGTAGTTAGCTTTTAAGCGTAATTAGCTTTTAAACATGGTATGTAATGGTAATTTAGTACCTCCATATTTTCATCTGAAAAAAAAAGAAATTTTAGATGATTATTATGTCTGTACAGGTCTTTCAAAGTAAAAGTATATCAAATTATATTTCCTGAAGTAACATACTTAATCTTAATTATTTCTACTCAAATTTTAAATGCTTACCTTCAGGATTGCTTGAATTAAGAATTTTATGGTTTTGTTGTAAATATATAGCAGTAAAATCTTCAAAATTTTCGTGAAAACTAACAAAACTTACAATGTTGTCTTATGGCAAAGTGGCTTTGTTGACCTCCAGAACAGCTGTTTGCGGCCATATTTGTGACGTCGGTGGAAAAGCTCTATTGGACGTGTGCTTGCTACCAGGGGTAGATTTAGGTACAGCTACAACGTTGCTGAAATTTTGCGCCATCTAGTAGATAATTAGGAAATTAGAGTGAATTTCAGATATGATTACTTCAAAGCTGCTATGGATATTATAGACTCGCTCAAGAGATGACACTACAATAAAGTTGGATTTTGAAATCACTTGCGACATATTTATTTTAAATTGTGTCGTCTTCGTGTATTTAGCGATTGGAAAGTAGCATTTTTTTGTAAAATTTGAGCTGTAGTAATAATTCATTTCAAAATAAGCTACAATAAGACCTTTATTATCGAAAAAATCATTGTGCTTGAGTGAGTAGTGGCGTTCTAACAACAGTAATTATAGAATATTTTTTGATAATATAATGTTGATCTCTAAAAAGTTATAAGAATGAATAAATATTGTGAGCTGGTGTCTATATTTCATCCATAATGAGTCATTTTTTTAATAACGTCACTTACGGTTATCGGTCTATTAATGTTTTTGAACTTATTCGTAGTTTTTCTAGTTCTTCTTATCTTCTCAAATGTAATGTAAATGTTGCGTGTCTGGATGTACCTATGCAGGGAAGATCCACGAAGGTTATTAAGATTAAACTGTGTTGAAATTTTTGATTATGCTATAGCTATTTTAAAATTGCTGATATATAACAATACTAACAATAATCAACAAGAATAAACAATATATTTATACAATAGTGTTGTTACAACTTTTTATAAATTTTATAATTTGATGCTAAATCGTACCTTAGCCGGTACCTAGATAACTAAATTTCCGTATCTACCAGTATATTAAATTCTCTCATATCTATATTTAGAAATAACATCACAATCATCTCCATTTATTTTTGACCGACTTCCCAAACGGAGGAGGAGGTAGGTAACAATTCAACTGTCTACTTTTTTGTGTATCTAGTAAACATCTGAAGTATTTCCGCTATGTGGAGTGGATTTTTTTGCAAAAATTGAAAATATGAGACGGCCAAATTAATGTAGTAACATTTAAGTTGCACATTTTTGTTTTACCGTTTTCGAATTACAGAGTGGGAAAGTCTAAATATGTGTATTTCCGCCGCGATGTTTTGAAATCTCTGAATAATAACAAGTACAAGCAAAGAATATACATACATAGGTAATAGGTAAGGACCTGTCTTCTTTGGTATTAGTGAACGGTCAACGTGTTTCATAACTAATGTTGCGCTCAGAAAGTGTGAAATAAATATCTTTTACGAAAAATTGTACTTACTTTACTATTTGGTGTACTGAAAAATACAAAATATTATTAAATCTATTTTACATTTTTTAATGTATTTTTTTAGTAGCTGTCTCTCTCACTGCCACTGGTAATGTTTTGTAAATTTTATTACCAAGATAATCAATAGATCTCAAGTTCAAACTTGTTGGGCTATTAGAGATTTGAAAGTTTCGTTCAAAACATATTGTAGGATTTCGATATCTATACTAATATACAGGGTGCCCAATTAGTGCGACAAAGTAGAATAACTTCTCTGTTTTCAATTATTTTAAAATTATGTAAATATAAAAGTTGTAGGGGAACACAAGTCCCACATAAAAAAGAACGCTAAAAATCGTGATTGCTATAGCAATAACGATTTTTATCATCATATTTTTTATATATTTATATCTCACTTTATATATTTTAATGTTCTGAAGTTGAAACCAAAAATTAGCTACTTGAACCATAATTTTTGCTCTAAAATGTTCTTTTTTTGTTGAATGTTTTTTATACTGTGATATGTAAGAGTCCTTACTATACCGACTGCGGCAGCCAGCCTCACAGTATTAGGTTAATATCATGATGTAAAAAGATACCATTGTGAATAGATACATTGTGTAGACCATAAAGAAGTTGAATTTCTAATACAAAATATTGAAAATTCAACACAAAACTATTGAATTTCCAATATTTTGGACTGAAAATTCAACAGAGTTGAATTTTGAATACTGTGTTCGAAATTCAATAATTTTTTAAATTTTGCACACCTGTTTATCATACCAAAGTTTACAGATAGTATTCTATACCTTAGTAAAAGTAGGTACCTACTGTTAAACTATCAGTGCCCGTGGGACTCTATTTGGTGCGTTCCGTATCTGAAAGTCTATTGTATATTTCGGAACACTATGGCTGGATTTTGATGGTGCTTTTACCATGTATGTATGTAGAATGTTAGAATGATCTGGTAGTGGCTGTAAGTGTGTCTGGGCCTCCTAGGTTGAGGGTTCCATATATAATTTTCGTGGATTTTTTGGTATATATTTGTGTGTAGTATGTTACTGGGCTGTTTTGTGAGACTCTGTCAGTGCGACTGGAATTTAAAGGTAGAGGGTTCCATACCGGAAAATCCCAAGGACACATGCAGGGAAAATAATCATGCTGTTCTCTCTTGGTGCATGTCTGTGGATGGATCTGGATTGTTATGTTTCTAAGTGCGAGTAGGTCTCATAGAAGGGTTCCATACTCAAGACTTTTGATGACTTTATGTTTTCGTATCACAGTCTACGAAACTGTTTGCCCGGGAAGTGCCGGGTAAAACAGCTAATATGTATATAAATACAGACAATAAATTTCCTGTTGTGAAGATATTCTCAATTTGGAACATTTTATTTTTTCTAATAATAATTTTGAGAATATAATTCTGGACTGTTTTTAAAGATTTTAATGTGTTTTCATATGCACTTCCCAATAAGATTATAGCATATCTCATTAGAGATTCTACAAGAGCAATATACAAGTCCAAGAAAAAAAAGCCTTAAGAATGGCTTTAAAAGCGCTATATTACATGTCAAATAGAAGAATATACGAATATCTAGGATGGACACCAGCCCTAGAAAAAATGAAATGAATGGAAAAAACCGCCAAACATCAAAACGCGGAACTTAAAAGACTAGTCGCCCTTCATGGTTGACTAGCGTTTTAAGTTCCGCCCAGTACAAAAGGCAAAGACACCAAATAAGTCAATAAATGGCGAAGAGACAAAAAAGAGCTCTATAAATACCAATTAAAAGATGTTCATTCATTATCTCTCTAATAATGTACAATTTTCGAATTAACTCTCTAAATTGCTAGTAAGCCTAGATATATGATGTTTCCAAAAAAAGTTCCGATAAATGATTACTCCTGAATATTTAGTATGTCGTATTTCTTTTATTTCTTTTTCTAATTCATATTTATCTTTATGCTAGTAAAATTTCGACGATTTGCCATCGTTAGAGAGAAAGCTATGTTAGTTGGTTTTGTCAACGTTCAAAGTGAGTTTGAAAGAATTAGTTTTTTTTTATTTCACCATCACCATCACCAATACCATCACCATCACCATCACCATCACCATCACCATCACCATCACCATCACCATCACCATCACCATCACAATCACCATCACCATCACCTTCAGCATCACCATCATAGACCATGAGAGGTGCTTTCGTATCCCTCTTCCCTCGATCCCCCCACAAAAAATTATGACGGTATCATTAGGATTCTACCATACTATTCTCAAGTGGAATATCTGTCAAGGAATTTATACATAATGAGAACAGTAACGGTCTCATAACCGTGCCTTGTGGAATGCCAAATTGAATCTCCGAGTTGATAAATAATTTTACTCATCTGTTTTCGATCAATTAAGTAGCTATTGAAGACGTCTAACGCAATACCTCTGAAACCGTAACTGTTTAAAATATTTAGAACAGGCACCGTGTCAAAAGCCTTTGCAAGATTCACAAAGGCTGCTAGACATTTTCACGGTTATCAAGATGTTTTGTGATAGTTCTTGTAACGTTAAGAATAGCTTCAACAGTGCTAATACCATTTCGAAATTCGAATTGGCTTCTGGACAGAATGTTATTTATGGACAAAAAAATTGGAAAGGCTTTCTTTGAAGCACCTTTCAAATATTTCGCAGAATTTACTAGATTACTGATTGGCCGATAATTTATGTTGTTATTATGTTTTTTCACCAGTTCTGTGTTGATATGGGAGTAACGACATGATTTTTAAAGCATGTGGGAACAGATCTCATTTCCTATAAGGTTTATTATATGGGCTAGCGGTTCAGTTATATAGTTGTAGTATTTTAGAATTATAGTTTATATTCCATCATAACCAGGCGAACAATTATTTTTGAGTACATTTATGTGTTGATTCATCTAATTTTTATTAACTGGTTTTAAGAACATAAAGCTTAATCTAGTACTTCCCATCAGAGAAATAATATTAGGTGGTTTATTTTTTTGGTCATTGTTTAACCTATAGATATTAATGAAAAAGTTGTTGCAGTAATCAGCAATCTTTTACAGATTATCGTCATGAACAGACGTAACAGTCTAGATTTCGAGTTCTTTGCCTAGCTCTCCGCCTTCGGTTTCCTTTTTTCCCGTATTGTTCATATACTTTCGAATTTTTTAACCCTACAGTGTCTTGTCAGTATCCCTACCAAAATCCTTGTCATTTACGGACATTAATTTAGTATTACGTGGGACGTTTTAGCTGAGGGGCTTTTTAGGAATAATATGGCTTGTGTCGGTTCTGCAGTTTGTTGCCACATGTGCCTTGCGTGGTTCTGGATTTCCACAGGAGGGCTCAGGTCCTATCATAGCCTGCTTCGCTCTCTGCTTAGCTAGTTGGTCAGCCATTTCGTTGCCATCAATTCCCTGGTGTCCTGGAACCCACACTACGGTCAGTCTATTGTAACTACCTAGACTGTTTAGGGCCTTGCGGCAATCCCATGTCAATCTTGATGTTGTGTGATATGAGTTCAGCACTTTTAGTGCTGCTTGGCTGTCTGAGTAAATGACGATTCCTTGACTATTCACGTTCTGTCGTAGCTTTCATCCATACACCATTGTATCGCCATTATCTCTGAAAAATCGTGGCATAGTTTCCTAGGCTCAGAGAGATCATATTTATCTTTCTTGTACCCCGTATATGCCGGCTCCTGTTCGTGAGTCAGTTTTAGAACCATCAGTGTCCATTTGAGATTTGCTTTCATGGGCTGTCCTGTTACACAGTCTATTTCTATCTGGCACGACTACTGCTTATTCTTTTTTAAAGTTGTATTACTAGACCATTTTATCCATTGGCATTCTCAATATTGGATCGGCCTTTATTTTTTTCACGTAACTTTTCGTAGACATTACCGTGTTTATGACTTATCGTTGATAGTCCTTATAGTAATCTGGGGCTGAAAGATCTGGTACTCCCTTGAACTAAAATATGTAGTGGAGGTAGTTTTAGTATTACCTTGAGGTGGCACCTGGTGTCATTCTCATGGCCCCTGTGATAAACAGGCTCAGCTGCCTCTCAGCTCCTTTTTGCCGTGTCCTGGACCACCACACTATTGACCCATGGGTTATCATTGGCCTGAGGCCCTGTGTGTATAACTATGTATTTAAAGTATTTAACTTTTTGCAAATGTAATTATTGTGGTTTTGTGAGGATTCACTGAGACTTCTTTGAGATTTTATTTAGGTGTGGCACCAGTACCTCTTTACCCTTCTGTAGCAGTGCTGGGTAAATTCCATCCTGCGCCTGTGATTTGAAGGGTTGGAATTCGTCTATGACCCATTATATTTTACCTGGCTTTGCGATGGCGGTGGTAATTTGCCTGGCTTCTTGTATGGGTTTTCTTGCCTCCTCGCGCTTGCTTATTGCCACCTATCGATCTAGATTATATTCTGGCTCCCGGAAAGTGTGCTTTTGTAAGCATCACCTAACTGTCTTCGGCCGTTTCTGCGTAGTTCCCGCCAGATTTCTTCAGGAAACTAACCTTGTCCTTTGAGCAATTTTGGCCAGGACTTTGTGGATTCAGGCACCTGCTGTGACCACATTATGTATGTGGGATACATTTTAAGGGCAACTGTTTAGCAGTTTAGCAGATACCACTGGATAAGTGTCTAAATTGGCTTTGCTAACATTACAATTTCTCATAAGTAATATTTCCTATATTTCTTACTCTTTATTGAGCATAGTTAGATCCTTGGGATTTCAGATCAGATCAGAAGAAGATTGTTTTCATAATATTCTCCCTAAGTCAAGAGGCTACATAATCCAAAAAAGAGAAGTAAACAATAATATATATTATCGTCTGACCTCAAGAAATTCTATTTCAGAAGCAACAATATGAATCCATTTATTTTTATAAATAAAGTACTTGCAAGAAAAAGGTTTAGCCAACATTGAAACTTGAAAAATAAGAAACTATATTATTATGTGAATATATTCCACTAATAGTATTATTGGCATATATGCAACAAAAATTTAAGGTAGTTAAATTTAAGTAAGCTATTCTTTTCGGTATCAGATATTTCAGATTCCTTTGTACTTATGGACCGACTGACCGACGAATCAAACGGAGGAGGTAATCAGTACTACTGCTTGTCTGCAAGTTTTTTATGTCCATATTTGAAAAATATCCAACTTTTTCCGTCGAATCGTTGTTTGTTTTGGTATATTGAAAAAGAGTATACAGTCGAATTGTATACCTCCTCCGTTCGGGGTTCGTCGGTCAAAAAAATGGTAACACGCTCCAGTTGAACTTTTAATACAGAGTGTTAATTAATGTCATGTACTAATTTCATGGGTGATTCTTGGGCTAATTTTGAGTTGAAAAGTTCATATAAAGGTACCTATGTCCTCAGAAGCTTGGTTTCCGATATACAGGGTTGTGAAGTTTTATTTATATTTAGGGTTTTTTCAAAAATCGTTTGATACATTAGATTAAATTCCCGGATAAAATTTTGTGATATAAATAAGTTTTCTTTTAACAGGAACTATTTTATTTTAATTTAACCAGTGGCGTAGATGTGGGTATGTCTTGATAAAATGTAAAAAAATTAGTGCGCCACAATTTTTTCGCAACTTTCTTTAAAAATTATTGGTAACCATTGAATTTTTAACAAATAAAAGTTTCTTGTGTTTTTGCCATAGAACTTATCGTTTTAAAGAAAATAATTAAAAACTGTATTTGTTACAAGTTTATGTGAAATTTAATTAATACCAAATCTATTTATCTAATTACATAAATAGGTCAATAACATTTTAGGTACTAATGAATATGTTGAACATGTTCCCCTGCTGCTTGTTTGCAGGCTTCTGCTCTTCTTCTCATCAATTTACGAATTCTTTCAAACATTTTTGGTATATTCCGTATGATATAACGCCCCTGATTTTATTTCTAAGTTCTTCTTGATTCTGAATTGGAGTAGAATACACTAATGTTTTTAGATGACTTAATAAATAAAAGTCTAAATAATTCAAATCAGGTAATCTAGGTGACCATTAGTGATGCGCAAAGCAAGACCAAGACCAAGACCGATATGGTCTTGGTATTGGTCTTGGTCTTGCACCCTTGGTATTGGTCTTGGTCTTGCATCAAATCCTTAGTCTTGGTCTTGGGTCTTGGTCTTGCATATACGGTCTTGGTATTGGTCTTGGTCTTGCTGCAAGACTTGCAAGACTTTGCAAGACTCTTGCAAAAATTTTGATCTTTTTATAAGTGTGAAAAGTTGTTGCGATTCTAAACCGTAATTGCTTAATCCAAATGAAGAAGAACCCTGCATATGTATGGGAGGTATGTAATTCAAAATCTTATAAGATTGCCTATAATTATATTATCATTCGAAATGGTTAAATATCGACCGTTTGAAAAAATTGTCATTGTCCAGAACAAACACGCCTGGTAATGTAGAATATGTAATGAGAATAAAACTAGGTGCCTAGAATTAAGTTAGGGCCAGTGAGATGCGTAAAAGTTTATAGATTAATAATCACCATTCACATTTGAGAATTGTATCTTACTAGCGCGACTTAGTCTGCTTGTGTTTTCTTGGTATCATCCGTCCCAACTGAGCACTCATTTTACTACATACTTCTACTTCATACTTCTATTTCATAACTCATTCTCTTGCTCATTCTACAATGGTTTTGTACCATTTTCTTTAATAAAATAGAAAGAATCTCTGAAAGCGATCAAAAGTATTTCTATTTTTTTAGAAAGCTTTTTCAAAAAATGAAAATTAAAAACAGTTAGAGATTTAATAAGCACATTTATAAAACGTGTATCTATTTAAAAAGTCTGTCGTGTGAATATCTCAGTTGAGTTAGTTAATGAGCATGCTCGAAAAAATAGTTTCAAAATAAGTGCAATATAAAATTTCAAATATCTCCAAAACTGGCCACAGGATAAATGTCATCAGAAAATATCAGATTTATAGATGATTTTTAACGTTTGCTTAAAACATTCTGCGCGATAGAAAAAATAATAAAAAACCGTGTACTTAGTTTACCTTCCCCTGGCTACGAACTGTCGGGATTCTTTGAAAACAGCTCGGTAAGGGAAATCCTAGAAGGGTTGAAATTACGGTATAGGTATAGGGTATTTAAGAATTTTTTGAAATCCGGAAATCCTAGAAGGGTAAAATGAACTCGCTTTTCACCCAACAACTTTAAATTCAATATTTTTAGAATATGTAAAATAAAGATCGATCATAAGGGAGTTCAAAGATTAAATTAATTAGGTTATTTATTAGCGTTTCTTATTAAATCATTGAGTAAAATAATATGTTTCCTACCAATTTGGTGTTTGGTTACGGAACTGCAAGAGTCTTGCAAGTCTCGCAAGTCTTGCAGCAAGACCAAGACCAAGACCAGGTTAGTCTTGGTATTGGTCTTGCATCCCAGTATTGGTCTTGGTCTTGGGTCTTGGTCTTGCATAGAAGGTCTTGGTCTCGGTCTTGGTCTTGCAAAATTGCAAGACCAAGACCAAGACTGCAAGACCAAGACCAGTCTCGCAGCATCACTAGTGACCATAATTGCGGTCCTCCACGACCTATCCAGCGATTTTCATAAGCTTCATTTAGGAATTGACGAACTAAAATGCTGAAAAGAGCCGTAGCACCATCATGCATAGACCACATTGATTTGTTGGCGCGTTAAAAACAGAAAATTAGTATGTAATATAGGTAAATGATTATGAAGAAAATCGAGGTAAGAGTTTCCGTCAAGACGTCTTGGTAGAAAAAAAGTCCTATTAAATAATCACCAATGATACCGACCGAAGTGAAAATTGTTCCTAAAAATTCGACTCCCTCATAGCCTCGGGGTTTTTTTCAGCCCAATTATGATTATTATGGAAAGTTCTTGAAGATACCATCGAGAAAATTCCATGCGGGGTGGAAAATCTCGTGGTAGGATTGCCTGAACTCCTTGAATATGGTAAGGATACAATAAATATTTTTTTAAATTTCCCCATACTATTACGTGGCACACATTTAAATGCCTGCCAATTTTTCTGGTACTAGTTTCTGGATCATTTTCGTACAATCGCCTTCCATATTCAGACAGGCGCTGGTGAATATTTGGTAACGTTCTACTATCAGGAATGGAACGATCAGGATATCTTTAGTGGTAGATACGCTGGACTCATTTAGCATTACCATCAGTAAGACAGTGAACAAAATGCATATCGGCCTTCGAATGATTTAACATTTTTTTAACTAAAATATTGCTTATGACAAATGCAAATAACCAAATAGCCTAATCAGTCAACAAAGTAGCACTTATTACTCGTGAATGACACTTGATTTGATATAGTTAAAGAATTTACTCAAATTGCCGAAATCCATGTACTAGCTTTTTATTATTTCCTTTAAAATAATCAGTTTTAAGGCAAAAGCACAAGAAACAATTTTTTGTTCAAAATTAAATGGATATCAATAATTTTTAGAGAAAGTTGCGTACTACTTCTTTGGTTAAAATTGTACCAAGACATACCCATATCTACGCCACTGGTAAAACTATTTTCTGTTAAAAACACGTATTTATATCACAATATTTCATCTGGGAATTTAATCTAATATCGCAAACGGTTTTTGAATTATTTAAAAAAACCTTAATAAAAATAAAACTTTACAACCCTGTATATCGGAAACCAAGCTTCTGAGGACATATGAACTTTCTGACTCAAAATTAGCCTAAGAATCACCCATTAAAATATGTACATGACATTAATTAACATCCTGTATAATCGGTGATTATGATTTCATCATGATTGTTTTACAGAAAATTTACGGCGCCGGTACAAAATGTTTTTATTCTTTACCCAATTTCACTAGCTATGTAATGAAAGTATTGTAATCGTGTAAAATTTTCGGTGTAGTGTTTTCCACAGATGTTTATGTTTCAGACGTTCCTGAACCCAAAAAAAATTTTTTTTTGGCATTGGTCTGTATGTCTGTCTGTGTCCAGATTATCTCGGAAACTTATCGTCATATTTTGTTGCTTTCTGTTCTGTTTTGTAGGGTAGGTAATAGCTGAAAAACGTGCTTCGCTAAATACTGTGATGCAATAACGACTCTAACGATTCAGATGAAACTTGTCTAAACATTCTGCATCAAGCCTTTCACCACCTGCTATAACGCGTCCAACTGTTTTTTCATTTTCCAGCTAAATGGTTTTGCTACGTCAAAATTGGATATGGTACAATAGTTGTTTGTCTTGGCGCTTGACACTGAAAAGATTTTATTTATTTGTATAGATTTCTTCTGTTTCTGTTGCATTACTTCTCATGCAAACCTTGTATTTCTCGAGGTCAACCAGGCATTTAAATCTTACAAATATAAATTATTTAGATGTACTTGTGTAGGTAATTCAATATTTTCAAATCGATCCTTAGGGATTTCCATTGGCAGTGCGAGAGTCGCATTCTGCGAATAAAACCCTCCATTAAAGAAAAAAAACTTAAAATATCCAACCTGTCTATGTTGAATTGCAGAAAAGAACGAAGAATGAAAAAATAAGCAATAATTTACAGATATGGCGTCCGAGTACATGCTAAATGCAATGTAGTGTTTGTTGGCTACATCTTGTACGATGAAGAAGAACACGGGTCTTGTAAGAAGATATACTTCATATTTATCGCAGCTTTTCTATCTTGAAAGATGAAGTTTATTATTTAGAGGGGTATAGTGCGCAAATGTTAAGAAAATATAAGTAAGTTTAATAATACATAGCAAGCATAAGAAAGAAAAATATCTAAATATCCGAGGCGAGTGAAATGAGTTGTTAAGTTAACTAAAGAAAAATCACTTGAAATAAAATTTAAGATTGAAAGCTCTGTAGATATTTATATAAAGAAGAGATTTTCTTGGGGATGCAGCCATCGAATAAATAAAATTCTTTGGATTAAGCCAAGTTTTCGAAAATATTTATTCCCTTCACCAAAGCAGAATTTGTGAATTTGGAAGAAATTAAACACAAACAGGAAATATTTCATAACCGTCAATCAGAAATATTATATTTTAATCGTCGTCGTCATCTGTCTTTCCAGAATTAGGCATTTCTGCCTGTTCCGGCTTCACCATCTTGACCTCGGTCTTCCCATATTTCTTCTGCCTGTAGGTTTGACTTTTAAAGTTTATTTCGGAAGTCTTTCATTTGGCATTCCTAATACATGATCTCTCCATCCGAATGTAAGTAGTTTAATTATTAATTTATTATGTGGTTAAGATAATTTGTAACAATTTTTAGTTTGCCTGAGGAAAAGAATAAAAATTCTCGAAAGCTTGGCATAATCTGAAGAATTTTATTGAATAAATGACTACATATATATATACAGGGCGACCCAGTGGTGCTGAGAAGCTCCATAATTTTTTTTTTCTATCCAAGCTAACGATTTTACTTAAATATTACGACTGATAATGAAGCGCATTCCCAAAATCTTTTTATTTTTATACAGGATGTCCTAAGGAGAGAAAAGCAATTTCTGCAATAGTTTTTGACTAATGTCAATTTATGTGTATAGACCCACATATCATAATTTCAGAACCGTTTAGAACATTTTTTTCAGCTTTAAAGCATTTTTTGAAATATAGCAGAACTCAAGGTCGATTTACGGTCACCTACTACATTTTTTTGAAAATGACATTATAGTTATTTTTTCAAATGCAACACCCTATATTTTATTACAGCATTTTTTTAACAGCTTTCTGCCAATATAGAGTTTATGGGATTAATTTCTTCAATTTACGAGTTTCGTTGCAGAATAAGGATTTTCATTATGATACGATTTTCTCAAATGCCACACCCTATATTATCTTGCATCGCTGTTTTGATTTTATACAAAGCTTTGTATCTATGGTTTGTAAGGTATAATTTGTAAAATTGCCCTTATTTAATTCAAAATATTTCTTTAAAAAAGGATTTGAGTAGGCTACTATTATAAAAGCTGACACATCAATACATTCTGAAAATTCAATTTGATGACAAACAGGAGTACATATAAATATTACAATAACAGAAGATAATTTGTAACAGAGAAGAGTGTAAAAATGTTGAAAAAAGGTTATTTATAAGTGCTCAAACAGGTCACCATCATATTCCACGCAAGCTGCCAATGGCGATTTTCAAATGCATAATAATGCATATTATGTCTGTTAACCAACCAACCAAAAAGTTTTTTTTAAACACTACAATGCCCCTTAATAATGCCGTTCATTTCAATACAAAACGCAACTCGATTTATGAAATCGTTAATATTTTTAAGTCTTTTTACAGATTCAGATGGAACTTATCTTTTAATATTATTCTGTTTAGTGCACTTTGTAGTATATCTGTTTCCGCCGCTATTTTTCTAGTGCTCAAGTGAGGATTCTATTGAAGCATCAATAAAACTAGCAACACGTTTTCTTCATTGATCCGACCACCAAAAGTTTCTTTTTTGTACCAGTGAGAATAAATTGATCTCTTAGTTTTTTAATGCAGACACCCGTGGAATTTTTGCTCCTGGATATCGTGGTAGATTCTACTTTATAAAAGAGAATTTCTATCAGCCTCGCCAGTACAGAAGACCATATTCAATAATTCTTCACCAGTGAAGTTAATTATAATCAAGTTGAAATATTTGAATTTTGAAATAACACTGATGTGTAAAATTTTATGAGAGCAGACTACTTAACTCCTTATTTTTTTCGAATAAATCATAAAATTCAAATCAAAATTTGCAATAAAACTCGCAAATCATAAAAAAAATTATTATTCGAAAACAGTAAATGTGAAAATATGCATGCTGATTAGTGAGAGATATCAGCTTGTTTCTGGAAAAGTGAATGATTTTCAAAATGTTTCATTCTCATGTCGTATTGTGAGAGAATATGATTTTATATATTATTTTGAATATTTATGAATATTTGAAAGAACATTAAAGAGTATTTTAGGATTTTAAACATCTATTTCACCCAAAAATTTAGAGGTTGATTAGTGAGAGAAATCGGCCTTTTTGATGGAATAAGTATATTTATATGTTTCGTATTGTGAGAGAATATGATTACACTTATATAGAAATTTTACATAATATTATGTACCTTTTTCTTTTAACTGTCAGTTCAAGCCCAGAATAAAAGTAATTTAGTCTATGTATAGGTATATATGTAAGTATTTATGCAATATTCTTAAATTACATTATTTATTATTATTTTTTTTAACTGAACCTGTATCTGCCTTAATAATAATTTTAATTTAATTGTGCTCCTTGTTCAAATAGCCACAAACATATAAAGATCATTCAGTAATATTCATTTTTATCAACAAAATCTAGATACTTTCTTACTTATTGTGTTACCATGACAAATATAAATAATGACATTTGTAATTGATGGCTATGAAATCTTTCCAGTTTTTGGCTAATTTATTCTAAATTCACGATTGTAAGTATTTTTATAATACTTTAAGTTGTTGTTGAAATAATTTTGTAACGATTTGTAGTTTGCCCTGAAGAAGAGAATAAACATTCTCGAAAGCTCGGTTTTAATCAAAGAATTTTATTGATTATATGACTGCATCCCCAAGAACATCTTTTTATTTATTATAAAACCAGTCAAGAATACAAAATCAATATATAGGTATATATATATATATATATATATATATATATATATAAAGAAGAATTGGGGGGGCTTAAAAAGAACACTCTTTAGGCTATCCAAGATTTCTAATTCTTTTTATTTTCTTTATCAAGGCTGAATAAAAAAACACATATTAGGTTGGAGTGAAAAACAGATATTGAACTTACATGGCATGTGAGGATTAAAACACTAAGAGCGACATAAATTCCTTCATTGTAACAATAAAAACACTTACAAAAACATTTTAAAATTGATAAAAACAAATGTACAATTAAAATTTAAACATTAAAAAGAATTATATAAAAATTCAAAGAGGAGTTTCATAGTGCGTCAATTTTCAAATGTTTTTGTAAGTGTGTTTATTGTTAAAATGAAGGAATTTCTGTCGCTCTTAGTGTTATCCCAATTTATTATTTTAATCATCACATGCCATGTAAGTTCAATATCTTAGTTTGTTTTTCACTCCAAACTAATATGTGTTTTTTTTCAGCCTTGATAAAGAAAATAAAGATTTTTCGAAAGCTTGGACAGCATAAAGAGTGTTCTTTTTAAGCCCCATTCGAACTTCGGCAGAAATCCTTAATTCAAGTTGATTCACGTTATATATATATACATATATATATATATATATATATATATATATATATATATATATATATATATATATATATATATATATATATATATATATATATATATATATATATATATATATATATATATATATATATATAGGGTGAATCACGACCAACGGGATGGAGGTTTATGGCGAAACGGTAAAAGTTTTAAAATGTTTGTCACTTTAGTAGTTTTTTTTTATATACAGGATGTCCCAAAAATTTGTGGCATATCAAAGTTATATTTTTTCTTATGGAACACCCTGTATCTTATCGCATTTTCTGGTTGTCCCTAGAAATTAAGATACTCTTTCATAAGGGTTCCCTATACCTAAGTACAGAGGGTTCTGAGTTATGCTGACTTTTCTTAAAATGTAAGCTTTTCGAAAAAAATTCATATCTAATTAATATAACAAATTCTAGCAAATTTTCTCTTACATCTAAATAGTTGGGCGTTCGTTGAATGTATTTCACGATTGAGTACTAAACATCTCTTTACAGGGTGTTAAGAATTTACAGTTTCATTATTACTTCATTCAATGTGTAATATCGGGCTTATTTTAAATGAGACACCCTATATTTCATTGATTCACCATGTCAAAAAAGAATTCTTCTTTCGAATAGTGTAAGGGTGTCCTATACCTAGGTATTATACTTTGTGTGCAATTTACAAATTTTAAATTCAATGGTAAATCGAAGTTTAAAACATTTGAAATTCTCTCTAAATTTTTAAACAAATCATCTTGGCATAGTTGATGTAAGAAACAGTGTAGTTGCTAATAAATATGCACACGTGTAAGTGCTGAGGTACACTAGCTCCTTTTTTACTGATAAATATTTGACTACATAATCAAACATAAACATAATTTTAATAAAGCAAATACATAAATACTACAAAACGAACAACAAGTTATTAAATGCAAAAAATATAAAATTACTATAATAGATGCTCGAAATGCTTGCCATTTTGTGCAATGCAACATGTGATTCTATCTTCAAAGGATTTACTTACATTATTCAATATATCGGGTGTTATAGACGCGAAAGCATTCGAAATTCTTAATTTCATATCGACTGGAGTAGTAGGAGGTGTAGCATATACAATATTTTTGATATAACCCCATTTGAAGAAATCCATCTTGGTCAATTCTGGTGACCTAACTGGCCAATTATAAGGACCGCCTCTACCTATCCATTTATTTCTAAGTTTTCTATTTAGGTAGTTCCTAACAGCACGTGAAAAGTGAACAGGAGCTCCGTCCAATTGTAGCCACATTTTCTTTCGGATGGTAAGTGGTAGGTTTTCGAGAAGGATCCAGAAGTTGTTTTTCAAAAAATTCAAAAATTTTCTTCCATTCAGGTGTCCGTCAAAAAATACGGGCCGATAACATATTCGCCCACAATCCCTCCCCAAACGTTTACACTCCATCGGTGTTGGCGATCAACAGTACGAAATAAATGTTTGTTTACTGTATCGTAATAATGGAAATTATTTCTTTTTACTAACCCATCATTGTGGAAAGTAGATTTATCGGTAAACAATATATAATTAAAAAAATCAGGATCTTCTCCAAAGTCCATAAACAAAAATTTAGACTTTTATCATAGTCCTGTTCTGTCAACTGCTGGTGTACTTGAATATGATATGGATGGTAGCGATTTTTCTTAAGTATTCTACACACATCAGTATATCAAATTCGTTGGCGTTGTCACCAGTAACTGGTTTAGTTTTATTCACCTTCTCGTATGCAGCGTTACCAGTATCAAGGAATCTATTGAGTAGTCTTTCAGAAAATTCCTTTTTTGGGTGAGCTCCATCAGGCTACTTTTGAGCATAAACTCTAGATGCTAGGAGATAATTTTCTAAACATTCCCCAATGCAAAGTATCATGACGATTCTTTCGTTTAACGGGTACTGCTTCATTTTTAGTAGTAGTAAAATTTGAAACTAACACAGGATTGTTGAGATAATTAACAGAGAAATGTCATAGAATGACATTGAGATAGGTACCAACTAGATTATGAATGCATTTTTTGTTTTTAAATCGATTTACCATTAAATCTAAGAAAATTGTAAATTGCACGAAAAGTATAATACCTAGGTATAGGACACCCTTATACCATTCGAAAGAAGAATTCTTTTTTGACATGGTGAATTAATAAAATCATTTAAAATAAGCTCAATATTACACATGGAATGACGTAATAATAAAACTGTAAATTCTTAACACCCTGTAAAGAGATGTTTAGTACTCAATCGTGAAATACATTCAACGAACGCCCAACTATTTAACTATTTAGATGTAAGAGAAAAATTGCTAGAATTTGTAATATTAATTAGATATAATTTTTTTCGAAAAGTTTACATTTTAAGAAAAGTTAGCATAACTCAGAACCCTCTGTACTTAGGTATAGGGAACCCTTATGAATGAGTATCTTAATTTTTAGGGACAACCAGAAAATGCAATAATATATAGGGTGTTCCATAAGAAAAAATATAACTTTGATATCCCACAAATTTTTGGGACATCCTGTATATTCAAAAATAATTTTAAAATGTAGCTTTTATCAATGAACAAACTACTAAAGTGACATACATTTTAAAACTTTTACCGTTTCGCCATAAACCTCCATCCCGTTGGTCGTGATTCACCCTGTATATATATATATATATAAAGTAGGTGGAAGTACGGCAGTACGTGTTAAATAACAAAGTGTTAAAAGAAAATGGGAATTCTGTCGAAGTTATATGGGGCTTAAATAAGAAAACTTTTTTTGCTGTCCAAGCTTTCGGAACTATTTATTTCCATTCTCAAGGCTATAAAAATATAAATGAAAAAATATTAGTTTGGAGTGACTTCACAAACTGAATTTGAACTTACTTTGCAAGTGAGGATTATAATTTATAAAAATATAAATGAAAAAATATTAGTTTGGAGTGACTTCACAAACTGAATTTGAACTTACTCTGCAAGTGAGGATTATAATTTAAAACGGTACAGACTGTACACGGTTGGAAAATTCCTCATAGTGGTATTGAAAGCAATACACAATTAAAATTACACATTAAAACAGTAGTTAAGACAATATTTAAAAGGTGGAGATTAGATTTAGATTTAGATTTAAGAGGGGGTTACATTGCACTGCGACCATAAGGTCTATTGTGCCCCCCACCTGAGTTGCACTCGCCTATACGCGGTCTACAACTCGCCTTCCAGTTCCAGAGTTCTAATGAACTCCAGTATCTGGGTTGGCTTCAAGGAGGATACTTCCTCACTACTGCAGGTTGCTAGTCCAAGGCACTGTTTGAAAGGTGGAGATACAATTACATGGTTCTTGATACTGTCACATTTCTAGAACAACTAATTCTCTGAAAGGGGTTGAAGGAAAAGAAAGGAATGTACAGGGAAATATTTAAACAGTTTTTTTTTAATTTTTCGAAAACTGGGTGGGAGATCAAGATTCCACAGAACATAGAAGTGGTACACTGGGCATATAACGATTGATACCATAGAAGACACAGAACTCAAAACATAAAAGTGTATTCATATCAAAATGTATGCAAGCTTCAAAACAATCCTAACCTATGTACGATTATTTACGTTATTGGCGCAAAATTTTGAAATCAAGTAGGAGTAAACAGAGCTGATT
The DNA here is from genome assembly GCA_958507055.1 of Crioceris asparagi. NCBI lineage: Eukaryota > Metazoa > Arthropoda > Insecta > Coleoptera > Chrysomelidae > Crioceris > Crioceris asparagi. Next base: position 59,654,313 of record OY293829.1, on the reverse strand, counting down.
CCACGTAAATCGGTACAAGTATTCATAGCCCTCGGATCTTTCGTAATTTCTATCATTTCGTGTATTTTTCTTTTGATTAAATTGGACTCATTTGCTAGAATGTACACACCTTCAAAATTAGGAGTATGCCGTTTCTCATGGGCATGTAGGGCAGTAGCCTTTGTGTTTCATCTATATACTCTAGATCACAATCATGACAAGGAATAACATATACAACATTCCGTCTTTTCTCCCTGTTGTCTTTGTGACGGGTGATTTGTGGAAAAATCTGGGCGATTGTCTATGGATGGACTACTGTACAGCAGTTTACGTAACAGTTTATTTGGGTAAGAATTATTCAGTAATATTTTATATAATTTGTCTGTTTTCCTTTACTAAAGTTGGATGACATATTTGCTTAATCCTATTTTTCATTCCTAGAACTAAATTAACCTTCATTCTTTCATCATGGTAAGAGAGATAATTCAAATAGCGACCGCTATTAGTAGGTTTCTGATACCAATCAAGTATGATGGTTTGATTTCGAGTACGAATACTTCTGGTATCTAAAAAGGGAACATAATTGTTTTGCTCTTTTTCGATTGTAAATTTGAGGTTGACATCATAAGCATTGAAGATTTGTAGTACTATATCGTCAGAATTAGCTGAAATAGAACAAATTATATCATCAACGTACCTTTTGATGAAGGGAAATTGAAATGGTAGTTTTGGCAAACAATCATCCAATAGATCATCCATTACAAAGGCCGAGATTATGGGTGAAATGGTGGAGCCGATTGGTGTACCAAAAACTTGTAAGTAATTCTCTCCTTGGAAAGTAAACACGGTACTATCAAATATGAACTTTAAAGCTAGAAGAAAGGAATCTATATCTAGATTGCAGTGGGAGTGGATCTCATGCCAATGTTTCCTGATACTGGACTCCGCACGTTCATATGAGATGTTGGTGAACAGAGATGAAACATCCAGGTTGATTAAAACATAGTTTGGAGGTAATTGAAAATTGTTAATGAACCTTGCATAGTGGAAAGAATCTTGAATGAAATAGTTGTTATTTCTATTATAGGTGTTGGTTAAAATTTCTGTGATGTATTTGCACAAGCCTGAGTTCGGGGTACTAATTGAAGAAATAATGGGCCTGCGTGATAAGGGTTCTTTGTGGATCTTGGGTAAGGCATAAAAACTCGCAGGAACTGAATCGTAAGTGGTGAATTTCTTTCTAGTTGCTCGATCAATAAAATTATTATTATAAAACTCGAATATGATAGCATTAGCCTTCCCTTGTAAGGTAATAGTTGGATCCCTTGTTAGTTTTTTATAATATTTTGTGTTGTCTAGTATCTGTTTTCAGAGATCAATATATTGTTGTTTGTACATGATGACTGTGACATTACCTTTGTCTGCTTTTAAAACCCATAAGTCCCTATGATTTTTCAGATACTGTTTGGATTTGGAAATTATTCCGTCAAATTGGTTACCGTGACTAAGAGAAAAATTGATATGATTAGTGATCAAGTTGGTAGTTCTTGATCTAGTGATGTTTCTAATTCTGTTATCATCTATACTATCAAACATAATCTCAGTATCTGCCAAAACGTTCTAAATCAGCTTATGGTCTAATTTAGGAGGCAAACTGAATTTGTGTCCAAGAGCAAACAGATTGAGCACGTCAGTGGGAATTGTTTCGTTGGTCAAGTTTTTCACACAATTAGATTTAGTATTAACGTTGGTTATTTGTGTTGTCTTTAGTTGATTTAATTTATTCATGGTTCTGTTTTTATAAACATGAAAAATCTTATTGTAACTGATGGTTTGTCGTCTTTTAAATTCATTAACAATGTAATTAGGAACAATTCCAGAGATGAACTCAATTAGCTTTTTAAGTTCATTCTTAAATTTATTAATATTAATAAAGCTGATTTCGATTTCGAACGAAAGTGTTTTGAGCTCTAACCTCTTAGTGAACTGTTTGATGCGTCCAGATATACGACCATCGGTTACGTCCAACAACCTTTGTAAGTTGCAAGTGCTGTCTAGTATGTGATTTGGTAGAACTCCATTCTTTCTACGACAGACCATCAGTTACAATAAGGTTTTTCATGATTATAAAAACAGAACCATGAATAAATTAAATCAACTAAAGACAACACAAATAACCAACATTACTACTAAATCTAATTGGGTGAAAAACTTGACCAACGAAACAATTCCCACTGACGTGCTCAATCTGTTTGCTCTTGGACACAAATTCAGTTTGCCTCCTAAATTAGACCATAAGCTGATTCAGAACGTTTTGGCAGATACTGAGATTATGTTTGATTGTATAGATGATAACAGAATTAGAAACATCACTAGATCAAGAACTACCAACTTGATCACTAATCATATCAATTTTTCTCGTAGTCACGGTAACCAATTTGACGGAATAATTTCCAAATCCAAACAGTATCTGAAAAATCATACCCCGAACTCAGGCTTGTGCAAATACATCATAGAAATTTTAACCAACATCTATAATAGAAATAACAACTATTTCATTCAAGATTCTTTCCACTATGCAAGGTTCATTAACAATTTTCAATTACCTCCAAACTATGTTTTAATCAGCCTGGATGTTTCATCTCTGTTCAAAAACATCTCATATGAATGTGCGGAGTCCAGTATCAGGAAACATTGGCATGAGATCCACTCCCACTGCAATCTAGATATAGATTCCTTTCTTCTAGCTTTAAAGTTCATATTTGATAGTACCGTGTTTACTTTCCAAGGAGAGAATTACTTACAAGTTTTTGGTACACCAATGGGCTCCACCATTTCACCCATAATCTCGGCCCTTGTAATGGATGATCTATTGGATGATTGTTTGCCAAAATTACCATTTCAATTTCCCTTCATCAAAAGGTACGTTGATGATATAATTTGTTCTATTCCAGATAATTCTGACGATATAGTCCTACAAATCTTCATTGCTTATGATGTCAACCTCAAATTTACAATCGAAAAGGAGCATAACAATTCTGTTCCCTTTTTAGATACCAGAAGTATTCGTACTCGAAATCAAACCATCATACTTGATTGGTATCAGAAACCTACTAATAGCGGTCGCTATTTGAATTATCTCTCTTACCATGATGAAAGAATGAAGGTTAATTTAGTTCTAGGAATTAAAAATAGGATTAAGCAAATATGTCATCCAACTTTAGTAAAGGAAAACATAGACAAATTATATCAAATATTACTGAATAATTCTTACCCAAATAAACTGTTACGTAAACTGCTGTACAGTAGTCCATCCATAGACAATCGCCCAGATTTTTCCACAAATCACCCGTCACAAAGACAACAAGGACAAATATGTTATTTTTCCACTCCTTGGAACAAATACCTCACTCCAAAACTAACTAAATATCATCAAGGACGTCATTCACAACTGTATAGTGGCTAAAAGAAATGTGAATCTATTAGGTAAACACTTTTCTAATATAAAAGACAGAATACCTACGGAGAAAAGACGGAATGTTGTATATGTTATTCCTTGTCATGATTGTGATCTAGTGTATATAGGTGAAACACAGAGGCTACTAAAAAACAGAATAACTTCTCACAAAAGTGATTACAGAAATGGTCAAACCAATAAAAGTACCTTAGCGAGACATGCCCATGAGAAACGGCATACTCCTAATTTTGAAGGTGTGTACATTCTAGCCAATGAGTCCAATTTAATCAAAAGAAAAATACAGGAAATGATAGAAATTACGAAAGATCCGAGGGCTATGAATACTTGTACCGATTTACGTGGACTCAGCTCTGTTTACTCCTACTTGATTTCGAAATTTTGCGCCAATAACGTAAATAATCATACATAGGCTAGGATTGTTTTGAAGCTTGCATACATTTTGATATGAACACACTTTTATGTTTTGAGTTCTGTGTCTTCTATTGTATCAATCGTTATATGCCCATTGTACCAATCTATGTTTTGTGGAATCTTGATCTTCCACCCAGTTTTCGAAAAATTAAAAAAAACTGTTTAAATATTTTCCTGTACATTCCTTTCTTTTCCTTCAACCCCTTTCAGAGAATTAGTTGTTCTAGAAATGTGACAGTATGAAGAACCATGTAATTGTATCTCCACATTTTAAATATTGTTTTAATGTGTAATTTTAATGGTGTATTGTATTAGCTTTTAATACCACTATGAGGAATTTTCCAACCGTGTACAGTCTGTACCGTTTTAAATTATAATCCTCACTTGCAGAGTAAGTTCAAATTCAGTTTGTGAAATCACTCCAAACTAATATTTTTTCATTTATATTTTTATAGCCTTGAGAATGGAAATAAATAGTTCCGAAAGCTTGGACAGCAAAAAGAGTTTTCTTATTTAAGCCCCATATAACACACACATATATATATATATATATATATATATATATATATATATATATATAAATAGGAAGAAGCTCTACACCTTTATGCTTTTATTTTATTCCTATTTTTATATTTTATATCTCATTCATTAATGAACTAATAGATTTCTTTAATTATTATATATATATATATATATATATATATATATATATATATATATATATATATAATACATATTTTGTCAGTGAAAAAAAAACAAAAACGGTTGCTTGGATAGAGTACATCGTATAGTAAATTTGTCTTCTTTGACCCTATATATATGTATATACAAAATCATTTTTGTTTTCTTCATTTACCTAGTAATAAATCCATCGATACATTTCTATAAGATATTTATCTAGAAACTCCGCATATAGTTCTGCATCCCGAATAATTGAATTTCTTTCATATATATATATATATATATATATATATATATATATATAATCCATATACATAATACATACTTTATATATATTCCTTCCTGTTGTATGCTAGTCCAGTGTCATCTTTCCAGTTCGTCCCTCTCTTCTCCAACAGTTGTGTGATTATTCTATCTCAGGTGTTCCTTGGTCGGCCCCTTTTGCGATTCTTCTATATTCTAGCTCTCCATACTCGCTTAACTGGTATGTTTTTATCCATCCTCAGCAGGTGTCCCTACCAAGATAGTTCTCTTCAGCGTATTCTAGGGTTGGTTTTATTTCTAGATCTTGTCTTATATCTGTATTTTTAATTCTGTCTCTTTTGGTGACCCCTCTAACTCTTCTTAAGTACCGCATTTCCGCCGCCTGTATCTTACTTTTCTGCGGCTCTGTCAATACCCATGTTTCGCAACCAAAAGTAAGTACTGGTCTATATATCGTTTTAAAAACTTTGAGTTTTGTATCTCTATTTATGTCTTTTTTGTTTATAAATTTTTTGTTCAATGCGAAGTAGAGCTTATTGACTTTTTGTATTCTGGTGTTGAGATCTATTTCTTTTATTTCCCCTTTTTCGTCTAAAGTTACTCCTAGGTATTGGAAATGATCTACTTGTTCTATATGGTCTCCATCTATCACTATCTTCAGCTTTTCTATATTTTCTCCAACCATCATGTCTTTGGTTTTGTTCTTATTTATTCTTAATCCATTTTCTTTCAATATGTTTAAGTTAAGTTCTTTCATGCAAGGTTTATCTGCCCATCCGTCCGTTAGTCTGTGACCGGGCTGTATCTCATGAGCCGTAGAGGTTGATATTTTCAGAGACTGTGTATTTATATTACTGCTTTAACAGCAAATACTACGTCCATCCATCCTGCCTTCCGTCTGTCAGTTGTCTGCATCCCATGAGCATTAATAGATCGACAGTGGAATTTTGGTTTCACAATAGTCCGTGTGAGAGAGAGTTTGACTGGCACTTGGCCGCATTTCTTGTTTTTTTTTGAAAATCTTTAGTCTCATTTAGATTATTGTATCAACGACGGTTACCGAGAAAAAAATTTGTATGTAAGTACTTACCTATTAAGCTAGAAAAAAATGTTTTTTAATAGGACCTATAGAGGTATAAAAAAACAATTAAAACTTCAACACCCTATATGTGTATTTAGAAAAACCCATTATGCAGATTTTTAATCGTGATTTTTCCCCAATGTCTATTATAAAAATTATATTTTTATTTTTATTCTGATAAATATACAAACAGTAAGAATCAATACAGAGCGTGTAGGTAATTCTAAAATCGATCCAGTTTATGGACCATTATGACGTGACATATCGGTTTCCTTATATTCTCGACGCTGGTCAGTAAACTGAAAAAAAAACAATAAACCATACCACTACAATACCTTTATCAGCTTCCGTCAGCCTAAGCCAATCAAAATTATCTTAACATTCTAAACACATGTTTTATATACGAAACAAATAAATTGTACGTTGTATCTGTCGTTAGATAGACGTCAATAGACGTTTAAAAGAAATAGATCTGCACTGAAATGTCAGATCTTATCGAGAAGCAAAACATCTAATCCAACAATTCTAAATTGGTTTCTTCGCTTACCGTAAATGCTAATTATCGAAGATATCTTCAGTGTATATATATAAGAATGAGTTTAATTGGTCTATATTGAACGAGAAAATTGCCGCAGCGATCGTTTAGATCGAATGAACGTGAGAAAGTAGATATATATATATATATATATATATATATATATATATATATATATATATATATATATATATATATATATTTATATATTATACCTATCTATCGGCGTACTAGGGTATTGTAATACTAGCTGAATTTGTCGAATAAAACAATTATTTTATGTTTAATATTTTGTCACTTTTATACAACAAAAAGATTTTTTGAATACCATTGAAAGAAACGCACAGCCGCACTAATGTAATGATAACTACAATTATTGTTAACCTGAAGAATGAGTGTGCTCCTCGAGGTACATGTGCAATTAGATGAAGTCTCGAAAAGGTTCGAAGAAATTTCTAGAAATAATAACGGAAAATTCGAGGAAGTAACCAGGACATTTGGGGTACATTTCGATGAAGTCTCGAAAAAGTTTGAAGAAATTTCAAGAACAGTTGACGAAAACTTTGTCGCGACAGAGAAGAACATGGAGCTACTGGAACAAAAAATTAAGACATTAGAAATGGCAGTTAAGAATGGTAACAGCAGTGCGAGCCAGACACTCAAAGGCGAAGATATAATGGCTACCCAGTGGACCGAAGAACAGAAAGCTATTTCCTCAACTGCCGCTTTACGAGGTGATGCAGCAGACATCCTTAGGTCATTTCCGGCTGGCCAGGCAAACTACCAAGCCTTGCTTACTAAATTGGAGAATCGGTATGGAGACATCTCCAGTAAGTATACAAAGCACAATTGCGAACTCGGGTGCAGCGTGCAAATGAGAGTCTGCAAAAGTTTGAAGGTGAAGTAGCTCGTATTGTACGACTAGCATATCCTAAGCTGCCGATAGCTTCCTCGATAAAATTGCTGTGGACACATTTGTAAATGAATTGAGAGAGAGCTAGCTGCAGAAGGCGTTGAAGCTGGCCAGACCAATATTGCCAGAAGAAGCACTAGCTATTGCTTTGGAGCATGAAGCCGCTAGCCAAACTTCCCGAGGGCACCGTGTCAGAGCAATCGAGGAAGAAGACCAATTCAATAGAGAGTCCCTGTTAGACATGAGAAGGAAGCTAGTTACGGGAGCGCAATCAAAGAAGAGAGAGCGAAGGTGTTGGAACTGTGGTGAGCTAGGACACGTAGGCCGCAGTTGTAAGAAGAAGGTTGCACAGTCTGTAAACTAGAATGGGTCGAGATGAGAGGGCAATCGTCGACCTGCAGAAATAGTGCCTCAGAAATTACGGTCAACGTGTCATCTTCTGGCGGAGCCTTACGTTTATACATCGATGGTCGAATGAATGGAGAAGACAGAACACTCCTAATAGACACCGGTGCCACAAGAACAATAGCAAGGCCAGAGCTCATCGAAGATTCTTCCCAGATATCACCAACAAAGGTCCAACTCAGAACAGCGACCCGGGAGACAATAAGAACACATTGTGAAACGAGCATGACCATAAGCATTGGCAAGATCACCATCAAGCTCAAAGTTTTAATCGCTGGCATTTCTGATCAGTTTATTTTGGGAATAGACTTTTTAAAGAAGCTTGGGATGTCAAAAATGATGTCTTGAAGGTCGGAAATGAAGAACTGCCCTTTTACGAGGATAAGGAAGTTGTTGTCCGACTGACTAGTAACTAGTGATGTAATGATAAAGTGAAAAAATATTGATGAACAACTTGGACGGATTCTTCAAACCTGGAAGTTTGAGACTGGTAAAAGAAATGAATAACAACGAATTTCTCACAGCTCCAGTAGGAGATGTCGTTCCTGTCAGAGTAATGAATCTAAAGCACAACCCCATCAAGTTGAGCAAGGGAACTATGGTTGGAAATTGTGTTCCTGTATCAGCGATATGCTCTATAAGAACGACTAGTAAACCATTCAGGACCAGATATTCGAAAGAGTTGGTTGATGTGGTCATCAATACTGTCCAGGACTTAGACGAAAAACATTTACGAAAAGTGAGAAATATGTTGATGGAATTCCAGGACGTATTTGCGATGGAAGAAGAATATAAAGGTAAAACAAGAATAAGACTCATAAGATAAACAAGGGGAACGCTCAGCCAATAAGACAGCAACCAAGAAGACTTCCATTGGCCAAAAGAGACGAAGCCAAAAAAATGATTCAAGAAATGAGCAAACAAGGAGTCATTGAACCATCAAATAGTCCATGGAGCTCGCCACTAGTGCTCGTGAAGAAAAAGGATGGTTCTACAAGATTCTGTGTAGATTACCGACTTCTGAATTCAGTCACTAAGAAGGATAGTTATCCGTTACCCAGAATTGATGACACCCTAAATACTCTCTCTGGGTCACGATGGTTTTCTACACTAGATCTGAAAAGTGGATATTGGCAAGTTGGAATGGATCCTGCCGATCGAGGAAGGACTGATTTCTCGATAGGATCAGGGCTCTGGCAATTTACTGTGATGTCTTTTGGACTATGCAATGCTTCCCGCCTCATTTGGGAGGCTCATGGAAGCAGTTTTGAGAGGACTGACATGGCAAACCTGCCTAGTGTATTTGGATGACGTGAAGATAAGTTTTCCAATGATTACGTGAAGCCAACCTGAAGCTGAGTCCTAAGAAATGTTATCCGTTCCGACGTGAAGTAAGATATCTGGGTCACATCGTATCTGGGGACGGCGTCATGGCAGATCCAGAAAAGATAATAGCTATTAAGGAATGGCCTATTCCCAAGGACAAGCATGAGATTAGATGTTTTCTGAGCTTGTGTACCTACTACCGTCGGTTCGTTTAAGTTTTTGCCAAGATCGTTAAACCATTCACTAAGTTACCAGAAGAAGGCAAAGAATATTCCTGGAATGACGAGTGTCAGAGAGCTTTCAAACAACTGCAAGGAGCTCTTATCAGCGCACCAATCTTGGGTTATCCTAGGCATGACGGAAAATTCGTGTTGGACACAGATGCCAGTAATACAGCTATTGGTGCAGTCCTTTTACAGATTCAAGACGGGCAGGAGAAAGTGATGTCAAAATCAGAAAGGAATTATTACGTTACCAGAAGGGAACTGTTGGGAGTAGTGAAAGCCTGCGAACACTTTCATAAGCATTTGTATGGTCGCCGCTTTCTAGTTAGAACTGACCATGCAGCTTTGAAGTGGCTCCTGCAATTCCGTAATCCTGAAGGACAAGTGGCAAGATGGTTAGAACGTCTTCAGGAATATGACAATGACATCGAGCATAGGACAGAAAAAAATCATGGGAAGGCAGATGCCCTCTCCAGAAGACCGTGCAACTATAACTGCACCCACTGTTCGAAGATAGAACACAAGCTTTGCTCTACACGAAGTACAACCGTAGAAAATGAGAAATGGCAGCCCGAACAAATGAAATTGGCCCAAGAGAACGACCTATGTTTGAGAGTAGTCTTGGAGTGGATGCGCCGTAAGGAGAGGCCGTCTTGGCAGGATATAAGCTTACGAAGCCCGAAAGTAAAAGCATATTGGAGTCAATGGGACTCTCTTGTGCTAAGAGATGATCTGCTGTATAGAACCTTTGAGTCTGAAGATGGCACTGAATCCAGATTACAACTAGTTGTGCCAAGAGGCAAAGTTCCGGAGATACTACGTCAGCTACATGATGGAGCCTTGGAGGGCATTTTGGAATCACCAAGACTTTGCAGAAGGTTCGAGAGCGATTCCATTGGGTGAATTGCAAAGAAGATGTGAGACGCTGGTGACGGAAGTGTGAAGTGTGTTCAACCAGCAATGGACCACTTGGCAGAAAACGGACACCTATGAGACAGTATAATGTTGGGAGTCCCATGGAGCGGGTTTGTTGTGGATATTGCGGGGCTATTTCCTGAAACGTACAATGGAAATAAGTATATCCTGATAGCTATGGATTACTTCACAAAGTGGACAGAGGCGTACGCAAACCCTATCCAAGAAGCATCGACCGTCGCCGAGGTGTTGGTGAAATAATTATTTTCACTTCTTGACGTTCCTCTTGAAATCCATTTTGACCAAGGAAGAAACTTCGAGTCAGCCCTGTTCCAAGATATGTGCAGACTAATAGGTTCGAACAAGACCAGAATGACCCCTTTGCATCCTCAATCGGACGGAATGGTAGAGAGAATGAACCAAACTATGGGCAAGCACCTCTCTAAGGTTGTCTCAGAACATCAGAGAGATTGGGATCAGTACATCCATTTATTCCTGATGGCCTATCGGGTGGCTGTGAATGAAACAACTGGTCAGACACCTGCTCGTTTAATGTTGGGGCGTGAGTTACGCCTACCCTGTGACCTGGAATTCGACCTACAGAGGACAGTATCGCAGGAGAAGGATACGTCGAGCAATTGAGAATCAAAATGGATAAAGTCCACGAGCTCGCCAGTGAGCGAATGAAGCACCACTACCCACTACAATATTCGATCAGCTGATGGAGTAGACCTGGTTTTGCTGTATAATCCTCAAAGATGTCGAGGCCTTTGTCCCAAACTCCAGAGGCAATGGGAAGGTCTCCATATGAAATCATGAAGAGGATAAATGACGTCATCTATCGTAACCGAAAGTTAGTAAAATATAGCGATTTGGATGGCACTAATTTTTGTGACGATAGTTTCGCTGCTTCTACTAACTCCGGTAGTCATCGAAATCAAACTTTTTTTACAAATGCAAATAACCACTAAGCTCGCAATATTAAATCCACAGAATTTAACTGACAGATATTTGATTACTTTAAAAGTTTCCTTGGCAACGCAGGTCTAATTGGCGATATAAGTACATCAGCCTACCATTTTAAATCTACAAATTTTATTTCGATAATTTTATGACTAATATGTTGTAATATTTTTTCAATATTAAATCATCGTTTATCCCATCAGACAAAAAATAATGTAGTATACACGGGAATAATATCAGATTTTAGCTTTTAGCTTAAATCTAATGCATTTTTCCCTTGTATAATACATAACTATTAATAATTTCTTTGATTTTTTCTTTTTGTTATATTTTCGTATTTTGGATTCTATACAAGATTTTAGAGTAACTATGTATTATAAACTCTATACTTAAAATTTATAGTTTTCGAGATTTTATACATAGGGTGAGCCAGGGGTGCGTGCAAGCTCCATAACTTGTTCTATTTAAGCTATCGACTTGATTTTTGTTTAAACAGTAGGTTAACAAATGAAGCATATTTTAAAAATAATTTGATTAGTATACAGGATGTTCGAACGTAAGATTATGTTTTCTTTTTAAAAATGACAGCCCCACACTTTTATTACATTTTTAAATTTGCTTAAACATTGTCAGTATAAAATACATATCACAGACTTATCTGCAATAGTTTTTGACTTATATCAATTTATGTATCAGAATAGCGTCGTACATCGACCTACAAAAATATCATATCTTTAGTACCATTCAAGATAACAAACTTTTTCTCATTTTTTTCATAGATTCCTAACGCCATTGAGCATCTTTTCATTCAAAATTGAACACTGCATCGATTTTACGTTGCCCACTACGATTTTCAAAAATTGCGAAAACCTAATTGCAATAGCTCGAATTTCTCAAATACAACACCCTGTATATTATTAAGCGATTAGATGGCATTTTTTAATGGCTCTCTGTCATTATATAGTTTGTGGGGTCTAATCTGTTTGTGAGATTTGTTGCAAAATAAGAAATGTTGATTCATTGTTCGTAAAAAAGAGGAATCGAGTAGGCCGCTGTCATATAATTTGACACCATCCAAATATTTTAAAAATAATAATTTATCGAAATTAAGTTTGATGAGTAAAAGTAAGTTGCAGGGGATAAGAATCCCACAATATCAAGCAAGGGTGAGCAATATAAAACAGTGTAAAAATTTAAAAAAAGGCTTCTTATAAATGTTCAAATAAATCACCATCATTTTCCACACAAGCTGCTTGTCTTCTAGCGAACGACTCCCGAACTCTTGCAAACATTGCTGCATCAAATGAACAGAATGCTTCCTAGATCTTGTTTTTCATGTCTTCGCTAGTTGTTGGACGATCTTGGAAAGCCCTTTCCTTCACGTACCCCCAAAGGAGGAAGTTTATAGGAGTAAGGTTAGGAGATCGTGCGGGCCAAGGCATAGTACCTCGTCTGTCTATCAAACGATTTGAATAAGACTCATCTAAAAACTCTCGCACTATTCTTTTATAATGTACTGGAGCACCATCGTGTTGGAACCATATGGTGCTTCGGATGTTCAGATCCACTTCTTCTAACATTCTGGGAAGATGCATATTATGTTTGTTGACTGATCCATTATTTTTAAATGTTGCTTCATTGGAAAACAGAATTTTCTTCAAAATATTATCATACTTGTCAAAAATACCATTTATTTGGATACAAAATGCAACTCTATTTGCAAAATCCTTTATATACAATTCCTGATGTAGGTTCAGATGGTATAGGTGGAACTTATGCTTTAACATTATTCTGTTTCCGCTGCACTTGAGTGAGGATTTTCTTGCAGCATTAATACAATTTGCAGCTAATCCTTTTTGAATGGAAATTTTTGACGATGGATTCTGTTTGCTAACGAAACATTTCTGTCAGCTTCGCCAATACAGTATGTGATATTCACTAATTCCAGCTGAGAGAAATTCATTGTTAACAATTTGACGCCCATAATAATTTAGTACATGTATTTGTAAAATTTTACAAAAGTGGCTTACTAGAATAAACCCATCAACATTTCTTATTTTGCAACAAATCTCGCAAACTTTACAGATTACACCCCACAAACTATATATTGGCAGAGAGCCCTTAAAAAATACCATACAATGGTTTAATAATATACGGGGTATATCAAAAATTCGAGTTAATGCAATTTGCCGATTTCAATCGCTTAATAATATACAGGGTGTTGTATTTGAGAAATTCGAGCTATTGCAATTAGGTTTTCGCAATTTTTGAAAATCGCAGTGGGCAAAGTAAAATCGATGCAGAGTTCAACTTTGCTTGAGAAGATGCGCAATGGTGTTAGGAATCTAATAAAAAAAGTTTGTTAAGTTATCATGAATGGTACTAAAGATATGATTTTTTTGTAGTTCGATGCACGACGCTATTCTGACACATAAACTGACATAAATCAAAAACTATGCAGATGAATCTATGATATGTATTGCATTATATTGACAATGTTTAGGCCTAGGTCACACTGTATATTTTTTTTAAATGCCAGTTGCAGATATATGAATAATTCATCACCAACAGTAATTCCCAAAGTAATTCCTAACATAAATTGAATAGCTATGATCACAATTATAAGAAGCAAGGATGAAAATTTGTAACCAACTTAGAAACAATCTCTAACAATATACAGGGTGCTTACGGAAGCATTAGAGACTCTGAACTGAACAAAGTCATTTAGCTGAGGTTTTGACATAGAAAATCCAACTTTTTTAATTTTAGTGTAATCTACAACTAAAAAAAGGGTATTTTCTATTAACTTCTGCATAACTATTATCTCTTTAGTTATATACCAAATTCGAAATTGGTACAAATTATGAGGTACCTAGGTACTCATTGTTATTGTAGTGATTGCTATGGAAAAAATCTAGTTTGTTTAATTAGTTTTCAAGCTGTCAAAAAGGTTATCGAAAATGTGATTCACTTGTTCAATGTAATAAATTAAGTTATGTAGAAAATAAATGGTTTTCATGGCAACCTCTAATTTGTTCAATTAATTTATAGAACAGTTATGAAATTTAAAAAAAAAGTTATTAATAGAACAAAGTTACTAAAATTATATTAAATGAGCATGTCCTCCAATTTTTATTCGCCGTTAATCAGCCTGTTTGTTCTATTGAGAACTTCTATTTGCAATCTTATTTTAATTTTTAAATTTTCTACGTTATGGGTTTGGTTCTGGTAAACAAGATCTTGTAATATACCACACTGAAAGAAATCAAGAGAAATAAAATCAGGACTTCTTGGTGGCCATGCAATATTTCCGGAGCTCCACCCATTAGGTATAAAGGGATTATTTGATTGTCTAATAAAATGAGATATTCATTTCCATTGAAATGTTGATTAATAGTATAACTTGATGTATTCTCTGTATTTTCTTCAAAATACATATAACAAAATATTTGTTGTGTTTCTTCTATGAAAACGTGGAGAAATTTGATTCTTTTTTTATATTTGATAACATTTCTTCTCGTTCGATTTGCTGGAAAATTGATTTGTCCAGAATTATAACGGGAAAGTTTTGTCGATAGTGTCTATTTGTTAGAGCAAAACGTTTAAACAAATAGAATTTCTCTGATAGTTTGACATTTGATTAAACAAAAAAATTATAGCATTCACTACAATAACTAATGGGAAGGTACCTACTTCATATTTTACACCAATTTTGAATTTTGGCAAATACTATAAAAACTTCTGGTATTAGGTATAGGGAAATAAACGAAAAAAAGTAAGTAATTGGGAATTCTTCAGAGAAATCGGAAATAATTGACTTTTTTCAATTCAAAGTTTTAACGCTTACGTACTTATCCTGTATATAGTCAAATATTATTTCCCGGTGGGTTACAAATTATCATCCTTTGCTTTTTAGGATTATGTAAATCTTATTCCGGACAGCCTGTACCATACTTACATACGTAAACGCTTAATCTGACAGTTTCCTGAAAAACAATTTCGGAAATTCGGACCCATTAGGTACAATAACTTCTTACTGGGAAGTTCACCGTGTTAGCGTGAGTAAGACCACGTAACACAAAAAAATTATCTTTTGGCTGTGTCAATTCTAACGGAATCCAACATGGGTCCACAAATTCATAATGGACCATACCAACATTCATCATTTCAGAAGATAATTCAAGAGATGAATGTGAGGAATAATATTTGCCAAATATATACCATACCTTCAGATATAAAAAAATATGTTTTTAGCTTTTTAGATAAAATTTCTTATAACTTTTCGTATTCCTAGAATACTGAAGAAATATTTGTAGATCTTTATCAATTTCTACCTTCAAGGAATATTAAAATTAAATTAAATTAAAATTTTGTATTATTACCTTAGCCGTATATCATTAGAAAATCGTTTTTGGAATCGGAATAGATATTTAAATAGATAAATTTGAAATTCTGACTTTAATAATGGACCAACATCCTTGGAATCTCTTTGGGTAGGTATATCCGAAATTATAATGGAAAAGATTCTTGATCTGTAAATAAACATTCATAACTCGAACTACGACTGATTGCCTTCTACATCTATTTCGATGACAGTACACTTACCGAGTGCTAGCCTCTTTGGTAACCAAACTCATCGTTGAGAGCATTTTGAAGGATATAAACAGTAGCATATTTTTTCAATCTGTTATCATGTTAGTGGCATGCAGTTGTTGGATTCAAGTTTGGTATTTATCGAAAATATTTTTTTTTAATAGGAAGTAGGAAAACTAAAACACTACAACAATACAGAACACTATTAAACAAAATTAAAGTATGAATGTTTCAGATACAAACTCTAAAAAAGAAAAACACAAATGTTGAAAATATAAATAGGATGATACAGTAAAAAGTACAGAATGCTTTTAGAAGGAATTATATGCATTTAAGATGACAACAGCAATAGAAAGAAGAACAAAAACACTTGGCTTGAAAGATTTGTCAGACAACACAAAAAGGAGATAAAGAAGGTACTATCTCACATGAAAAAAGATAAGTGTCCTACGACGATATGATAACAACCGACATGCTTAAATTTGCCGGACCTGTGATAGAAATATATATTCAAGTACTGTGTATATTCTTCATGGAGGGAGGTGAAGTAACCAAGTGTTGACCAGAAGCTGAAGTCACACACTACTATTCAAATAGGTACTCTCAACAAATAAATATGGGAGCTATAGATACATAGTTAAGCTTATTGTCCCACCTCTATAAGCTCTTCACGAAGATCATTACCACTTATTGTCATCAAAGTTTGACTGTTCTCAACCCGTTGAACAGGCATGCTTTCGTAAGGGTTTTTCCACGGTTTTGCCGACCTTTAGAGCATTGATGGTGTTTATCGATTTTCATAAAGCGTTCGAATCGAATTGAATCTACTACATATTAAAATTTATGGACAATACACGCATTGACTCTAGGAAAAATCAGCGAGGAAAACCAACTCATGGTGTTTCATAACGATACACTATTTCCAAAAAACCTATTCACATTGGCCCATGCAGACGTTTAATAGAACTTCGTTTTGCCGATGCCACCTTGCCAATATCAGATGATATAAAAGAGATAAAATTGATGTTCAAAGAACTAAATGCAGAGTCACAAAAGGTTGGTTTACAAACGAACATCGCTAAAACAAAAGTAATGAGCCTAGAATACACAAAAATAGAGTTAAACAACACCACTATCTAAAACGTAAGGGAATACCTATATCTACTTGGGTTATAACATAACCCTGGTAAACGGAAATCAGAAGAAGTGACAAGATGGATAAGAGTTGCCATGGCTGCATTCGGAAAACTCTCTTACATACTGAGACAAAAATATTCCCAAAAGCCTGAAACGTAAAATTTTTTACACCTGCGTCCTACCTGTTGCAACATATGAAATGAAAACAATTGTTATCAAACAACTCAATGTATACAAACTTCGCATAATGGAAAGAACAATGTAAAGGTCGAAAACTAATGTCAAGGATATAATCGAACATATCGCAGAATAAGAATGGCAATGGGTAGGACATGTGGCGAGAGCGAGGGACATTAAAAATCCTGAAATGGAGACCGGGAGAAATGTAACGGAACATAGAAAGATCGCCATTATGGTAGACAGATGATATTAAGGAGATAGCTGGTGAAAGATGGAGCCAAAAGGCTCAGGATAGAGATCAGTGGAATTAGCAAAGGTCTATATCCAAGAGTGGATCTCAAGTTGCTGATGATGAAGTTTTTCAAATAATATATTGAAGACTGGTTCATACGAATTATTGTATACATGTATTGGTGGTACAAAAAATAGTATAAACACGAATGGTAAGGGTTTATTGGTTTCAGACAATATTGTACCTACTATTTCCACCTTTCGGTGTCTAATGAATGTACCATCAATCCATCGGCATTAGGGAAGTTACGAAAATCGTGAAAATCTAATATTTTTATCAGATCATTCTGTTTCCCACTTCACACACTTTTGATATTTGATATTGAATATGGACAAAGTAATGGCGAATTTCATCAAAAACATTTCTTATTTAGGTCTAGGTACTCAATGATAGATATTAGTCTATTACGTTTTCTACAGCTGGTAATTAATTTCCCTGGGCAATTATCCAATCGTTACTAATCCAGTTTGAATATCCAATAGTGCATAATATGCGTCGTTCTGTAATATCTTGAGATCAACAAATACAAACAAAAATTGTCATTCGATAAATATGAATTTTCAGTATTTGCACTATTTTCGCCGCATCCCATACGCAGTGGGATGAGGGTACAAACAAAAATAATTGCATTCCAGAAATAAGTATTTTTGCATTTTCGGTATTTGCACTATTTTTGCTGCTTCCCTTAGGCAGAGGGGTTGAGGAATTTTTGTTATACACGTTGTATAGAAGATGCATTCTGTACTAGATTTGTGAACACCCTGTGGAGAGATTCGTCGATCGATTGATGTGACTTGCACAAGACTTTTGGGCCTCACCTTTACTCAACACAACATTGTCTGTATTCCCCAAGAATAATCGTATTTTAAATAGAAGTGAGGTTTTTGTAAATACAGTAATTTGTTTTCATGTAAGCTTCATGTGTCTTTTTTTTGGGCTAACGAAAAGATTCCTGTTAAATAAAAGACATCCAATCGCAAATTTTTGGTGTTTGTTAAGTCGGTTGGGTTTCGAATCTATTACGCGAACGAAAAGTGCTTAAAAAATATCAAAATGGAAACGAAACGTATAGGGCTCATTTTTCATTAGTCCAATGTTCAGAAACTTATAAGAAAATGCACGTTTCAGTTACAATTTTGTATAAAAACAAATATTCGCTAACTTTTCGTAAAATTTACTCTCAGTAATGGTAGCAATGAAAGTACCTATAACTTAACAAACCCTTTCGATTCTCATTCAGTGAATAAAAAGTTAATTACGATTGAATATGATAAAAAGTTTGTTTGAATGCCAGTGTAGATATTTCACAGTTGTGTTTCATTATACCAATTGAACTCCAATTAATGAGTTTGTAAATAAATAAGAGCTCACATCCCTTGCAATAAGAAATGTGAAAACTTTACGACTTCCCCACATTTGAGGCAGATATTCTGTTCACACACATTTAATCTCAGGAATACTATGATATTTATTAGGCGGCTTTTGCGATCACACAGGCGCTAATAGATACAAAGCAAGCTCTGTGTTAATTGAATACCATATCTTGATTACTTATAGCTTGAAGAGAACACGCCTCAATCGTAATAAGAATAACATTTGTATTTATTGACAATAATAATTTACAATGTTGTTACGTGTTGCGTTTGAATAACTTCCCAGAAATATGTCATTGTGATTTGTATGATTTTCAATTGATCTTCAGATGGCAGATAGAAGAAATCGGAAGATAAGGTGGGGATGCAATTTGATATTCAATATGCACTACTTCTAATTGAAGAAATTAAGGTTTTCAACTTGAAAGCTCCAATTTTGATTAGAAATAATATTTTTAGGGTGCCACACCAGGTAACAAGAGAAACCCTTATAGTCTCGCTTTTCTTTCGTCCGATCTCTCCCACCTAATCTCCGAAGACTCCGAAGGTAGGAAAATTAAAGCTCAGGGTGGTAAAGTTTGATGTGCAGGTTGCACGAAAAATAAAATGGCCACTCTAATAGACATAGTTGAAGAGAATTTAAATTTAGAAAATCCTTTTTCTAAATGTCATCAAGACCGAAAAAAGATCTAATCATCGTAACACGAACAGAACAGAATCATATAAAGGCATAAAACACAATATTATAAAGCTTCATGAATAGAATGCTTTTTTATTGATATGTTAGCTATACGAAATCTGATACAACGTG
Source organism: Crioceris asparagi (assembly GCA_958507055.1). Taxonomy (NCBI): domain Eukaryota; kingdom Metazoa; phylum Arthropoda; class Insecta; order Coleoptera; family Chrysomelidae; genus Crioceris; species Crioceris asparagi. Next base: position 59,634,752 of record OY293829.1, on the reverse strand, counting down.
CCAAAAGCTCAGCGGTAATCAGTCCTTTTGCTCCAGGGGATTTTTATAGAAAAAATAGTGATAATAATATAAAAAAAATCATTGCTCATTAAATATAATTATAGAAGCCGAGCGTATTCCCGAAAAGTAATTTAGTAAAATGTTTTCGTATAAAAATAAACAATAATTCGTTATTTATGTGGCCACTTCGTGCTCTGTATCATATGTGTATAAATTGAGTCTTGACCCATCATAAAAACTAGAAACTACGTTATTTGACACGACCTACCTTATTACTCAAAGATAGTGTGGGGATATTCAAAACGTGGAAGGAGTAAAAGAGGAGACAGAATTTTCTTTCAGAATTCCTAAAATGCCTCGTTTGAAGCAAAAAATAACGTCTCTTACATTCATTTCAAATTATTTAAATATTTTATAGGGATGGATATGACTAAACTATATTGGATATCCCTGAAGTAAGTGATATAAAACAGTGGCTTCAGAACTGATCTTTGTGGTACACCATTCTGAAGAGGTTTAACATTACAAAATTCTTTGCTCACTCTTAAGCACTGTTCAGACGCTTCGTTCCCACAACTTTTTGTCTGCACAGTTCAACACGTTGCCGACTAAACGTTGTGTGTGGATAGGAATACTGTGCAGATTTGAGAATTGCTCGGAGATGGCACTGTTGCACTGATAACTGAGGTTGAAGGCCATTTTTATCTATAAATAGCGTCCAAAAGTCGGTATGTCTGACTAGATTCTGCGTATGAAAGTTTACCATGTATTTGGATTATCAAATCCAAGATGAACTGTGACAGGTATATAAAGAGGTAGGCATATTAGATTTTGGTAGAGAAATTAAAAGAAATTTAAGCTGCAGCAAACAAAAAAACAGTTAAAGAAAATAATTCTTTTTTACCAAAAAGAGTTGACAAAACTAAATTAATCTCATCGATTTTTGTCTGGATCTACCTGCTATGTCTGTGTATTTTATTTTATAATATGCGGTTTCACTAATTCCACTCTATTTTCGCAACGTTTTAATTCCCTTTTAACCACGCTTTACACCGAACTTTTCCAGACTTATATGAAACAATACAATTGAATAGGGCCCATGAATGCCAATGTTCAAGTTTTTGCAGTAGTCATAGTAAAATCGGTAACAGTGACATATTGCTTTAGCCGTGATGGGTTAATAGCGCATTGGAAGTTTTTTTAACATCAAAACCTATTTTGAAGGACATCATTTTCCTTCTCAATATATAAGAATCTTCTTCATTCTGAGAGGATAGATGAACCCTTCGATTTTCACAATCCAGTTATCGCTAGTTCGAGTATCATTAAAATAATCTAGTGAAAGAACTATTTAGAATATCTGCAAATGATCTTTTATAAAGTGAAGTACAGAAATCAACTGTTGGCATCTCATTTTGTAATAATTTTGATTCAAAACGTTTGAAAAGCTCCATAGAAGAATCTATGTAGTCTAAGACAACGAAGTTTTTTCAATTATGTCATTTCTGACCGACTTCAGGAGAATTAGGAGTTACAATAATTGAGATTACTTCTGAGTTTTGGCAATCACCAAAGTGTCTAGTCTTTTGATTGACGTAGGGACATGGCCTGCGCAATTTCCTTAGAGTGCGGGGACACTGGCCTTATAATCATATTTTAGTAGTCCTATATTGCTAGAGTGGAGGTAACGTGGTCTCCTGCTGTGTACACACCTGTGCATATAATATGGGTCATGGCCTCATGAATGCACCGCTGGAGTGGTGGTAGTAGAAAAGTTTACAGAAGTTTTCTTTAAACTTTGGTGGGGCAAGACTAACGACGACAGCACTGCTACGGCGGAATCGTTTATTTGAAGTTCGTAGTGTGTACCTCGAGGGGCAGACTCATTCTGCTGGTTTATTAAATGAACTTTATCTTATGATTTCACATATTTTTGGAATATTGTATATACATATATAGTTTGAGTTTGATTTTGAATTCTTGACTGGTTCAATATTTGATAAAAGAGACTTATGCTGGAGATGCAGTGATTATAGATAAAGAAAACCATTACAAAAAAAATTAAGAAACTATCAAAATAGCAAGAGAAACTTAAAAAAATGTTATTAAAACGATAAAGATAAACATTCAAACTATTCAAACTAGAATATTAGAAGAATTTGTCGCAAAACATTTAAGTCCATTCTAGAGAAGAATGATAACCTGCGTTCTTGTAGAAATAACGAAAATATATGTTCATTATACACCATAACAGTAAATTTTGTGTTCCCTCGAGAGTCTCAAGTTATTTATACCATCGCAGAATTTTTATTCTAGACCTCAGTTGATACTCAATCTCAAATTTCATTCATTTGGTTCAATAAAACACCCTGTAGACATAAAGAAGTTACAAACTAAACACGCTAGATCCGACTTATCAAGAGCTTAAAGTAAAAAACTCGTCCACTTTGCTCGAATCAATAACTTGCATGCATTATCAGAATATCCTGTTGAATAATAGCGCTCTGCAACATCAACCACCTACGATCTTAGTTGCAAATGGGGTCTCTGTACGCCTTTGAGAGGAACATTAACGCTATTTCTGCTAGAGTATCCCGGAACAGCACTTTGTTACGGAACCACACCCTCTTTTGAGACGTGCCGATAATGCCGAATAAAATAGCTGAATTGATTGAGACAACGGTTAAATTAACTTTCTTGACGTAGAAGAAATTCAGCTTAAATCTAGTTATTCTGAAATTTTACTCTACTTGAACATTAACTTTCATGCTGTAGATTATAAATATATCTTAGTTAATATGACAGAGACAGAATTATGATTATAAACGGATTTGAAATTGAGAATAGGGCTGGCGATAGTTTCACTTCTGAATAAATCGATGGATTAAGCTCATATTTGCACGAAACGAGTAAATAAGTATATTTGTTTGATCCAGGTGTTGATAATAGTAATATTAATAATAATAATGTTTATTTTCAAATGATATAAAGATACTGTAACGAATTTGGGATATAGTGTCAAAGCCATTCGGAATGGAGGCGTGTGCGATTCGTCAGAGAGCCGAGCATCTTGACGAGTACGGACTTTGATGGGGCCTGAGTGGTATGGTAGAATATTTGGGGCGTTGGAAATTGTCGGTGGAAGCTTCTAGATGGAGAGGACTTGCCTATATATTTCAGAGGATTTGCTGTGAAATCAGTCGAGTCAGTCAGTCCGGTGCAGTAGTTGAGTGAGTGCGGTGAATACATAGGTATTACTGTGAAGATCGGTGGTACGGTGTAGTTTCGTCACTAGTAGGGGGCCACCAACAACATAAATAAATAGCGCTTGGTTCGAATATGCTTGTAAATATTGTAAATAATATGAATATAAATTGTACATAGTAGTCGATAGGGTAGTGTAAGATATATGAAAAGTGAATATAAATAATCTGTGATATTTGAGTGTGTAAATGAATAAAAATTAAGATAAATAATTCCCATTTATTTCTATATGCCTGTTAAAATACAATAGAAGATGTGATGTTGGACCTGAAAATAAACATGTAAGATAACCGAAGCTTCAATATCATGTGGGTGATTTAATAATAATATAGCATAAATAGAATTATTTACGGTTCATAGACTCAAGGATTTGAGGAAATATGTAGGTATTCTCGTCCGTCATTTTACCCTATCAATCCGTATATTGTCAATAGGACTTCGTGCTTTCAACAGACAACCGACAAAAAAAACAATTTTTCATTTGTCTATCTTTGACAGTTCTAAACTGTAGCTTACACTGAGAATGCAGGGTATTTTAAATGGGAAAACAGAACCTGATGGTTGGTCGAGCCCGGTATAATAACGCTCTGGCAATGCTGGGTTTCATATGAAGCCACAGTGCATTTTCAGTTTGAAACGCACTATAGTGCCTTGGCCGTATGGAATTATCCACGACTTTTTTATTTTTATATGTTTACTACTTGATATATTGCTCTTAGTCATTGAGCACGTGTTATCAATCTTCAGGATAAATGGATGACTTTGATTAAATATTACCTATCTAGTTGGTTCCACGTTAGAATTTAGAATTTTCTTCAATTTATCATGCGAACAAAGTTAGGCGTTTTCAAAAGTGTCCATCTCAGCGTATTTTATTCATGGAATTTTCATACTGCGGTCTCTCGGAAACGTATAAGATTTATGTAGGTACCTACGCTCAGTTTAGTATCACTATGGATCTTATGAGATATCCGGAATGAGAATAGCCTGAAATACGACTCCCCCCAATCGTTAAACTCTGTGGTATGTGGTGTCTACTATAATATTTATTTCATTTCCTATTTTTTACATGTTAAATGACTCTTCTTTTGCTTCTAAATTCTGATTTTTATCAAGCAGTAATAGATGTTTTAATATTTTACACATAACTTTTATCTGCTAACTGTTGTAGTGTGGCTAAGATTTTTCTATTTAGAAGCAAAATCTCATTACAAAATCTCGGTTAACACAAGTTCAATTAAAACTTCCATTGTTGTAAATCGAATTTTATCGACATCGCTATCGCGCGTATCTCTCGGAATGTTGGACATGTGCAACTGCGCTTTAACAGTTAACGGCTGAACGCTTTATTAGCAGTTTTCGCTGTAGAAAAAAATATTATCTGCAAAGTTGATTATCCTTTGGGATTATAATTACACAAAGCGCGTTTTACAATACTCAATGTATATATCTCATTGCAAATGATTTTGATTGAACTTCGATTAGAAGGCAGATGCACATTGGTACATATTTTTTTGATAAGAGCAGAAATTCAGAGATTGATAGTATCAGCAATATTCAATGATAATTTGAATATTATTATTCTGTGAAGCATATATATAATTAACTTCCTCTTCTCGGTTGACATGGATTGATTTATATTTAGCCATTGCAGAAAACAGAATAAACGTACGCGGTTTTGACACAAATCGACAGAAACATAAATAGATGTTTATAAAACCAGTACATACGTTTGCAGGAACTAATTTATTAGGAAACTACGCAATATTATTCTATCTATGATATTTCAAAATTAAATTTAAACACGGGATGGTCCTAGACTAGCAGGTACACTGGTCTTTGGGTTTTTATATTTCATTGGATTATTCCTCTAGAGGTAATTCAAAAAATCGGTTTTCTAATAGTTTGGAAAATTGTGAAACTAATAAGACAATATGTTCCTCTAACTATGTAGATAAACTTCATTTGTATTCGCAATTATGTATTTCAAATAAGATCGAATTTTCAACAAAAGTTTAGCGTAAATTAATATTCATCTTTGATAGTTACGTCCCTAAAGCTAGCAGAGCAAAGAGTAGAATCCAGAAGCCGTTGTAGTTTGTTGTTAAAGGCATCAACACCAAAAGAACCAGCAGCACCAATAGAATTAATATTATTGTAACGGGGATTAATATTAAAACTGGGTTCGATTTATTTTCACTTATTTATTTACACCAATAACTACCCGACTATATACACATTTATATTCACACTTATTTCTCGTACTATATACTTATTACTACTATCTGATCTATGAGCTATATCCGATTGTGATCTATGACTGGCTATGTATCACTAACTGACTATCCTGTCTATGCCATCAGCCTTATATATCTAACCTAAAAAGCTCTAGATGATTCCAGTGTTGTTTTCGTTGTTTCTGGAGGTTATTTCTCAATATATGGCTTCGAGAATAGACCAGGACTTATTCTCGTTGCCTCTGATGTCTCCCGTGTTTTCTGGAATGTGTTTGTGACATTTGTGAGTGTAGTTTTTTAGTCGGGTAAGTCTTCACGTTACACTGTGCCCTCCTGAGCATCTGATCGTCCCGATCAGAATCATCCTTGGTAGTACCTTGCTGGATTTCCGTTGCATGGCGGAATCTGCACTTGGTTCCTGCCAGGAAAACACGCTTGTTGAAGAAGTAACAGTCTATCGTCTTTCTCGAGTACACTCCTTTTGGATTGAAGCATCACACGGTAATTTGCACACCAGCGTCCTGGAAGATGTATTCGATCAAGCTCCTTACAATCTTCCAATCTAGCCTGTCCAACCCGCAGCCTATTTTCGGAAGACCCAACTTCTGGATGTCATAATTCCTGACTCCCTTCCTCAGGCTCTTCAGTGTATACCAGAGGTCCTTGTAAGTGGGTTTTCCTCTAGACATCTTCTTCGTAACCAAATAGAAGAGGTTTCGATTACCATCTGCTAGTCGCAGAATTTTTCCTACTCTTGGTCGTTGGGCTGACAATTCATCCAGTCTTCCAAACTTTCTTTTAAACACCAGAGCAATTCCTCGGCCCATACGTAGATCCTCCGCTACACAATGGGCAATAGAAACGTCGGCTGGTAGTTTAAAAAGGTCTTGTTGAACCTCAACTGTCACACCGAGTCTGACCTTCTTCCGATCCGCGTAGTTGGACATGAAGTCATTGAAACTGACATTTCGCTCCTCAACGTTCTTTTCTTGAAGAGCCACTCGTACTTTCTCCTGGTTGTTCGATCCAGTATATGGTGCGAGTCGGTTTATGTGCACCACTCTAGGTTTTCCCCTTGGTAACTTTCGGATACGATAGATGATGTCATTTATCCTCTTCATAATTTCATATGGCCCTTCCCATTGCCTTTGTAATTTGGGACAAAGACATCGACGTCGTTGGGGATTATACAGCCATTATTCCCATTGTCCGTTTCAGGAAATGGCCCCGCAATATCCACAGCAACTCGCTCCATGGGACTCCCAACATTATAATGCCTCATAGGTACCCGCTTTCTGCCAAGTGGTCCATTGCTGGCTGCACACACTTCACACTTACGGCACTACTGTCTCACATCTTCTTTGCAATTCACCCAATAGAATCGCTCCCGAACCTTCTGCAGAGTCTTGGTAATTCCAAAATGCCCACCCGAGGGTCCATCATGTAGCTGACGTAGTACCTCCGGCAGTTTGCTCGTTGGCACAACTAGTTGTAATCTGGATTCAGTGTCATCTTCAGACTCAAAGGTTCTATACAGCAGATCATCTCTTAACACAAGAGAGTCCCATTGGCTCCAATATGCTTTCACTTCAGGGCTTCGTAAGTTTATATCCTGCCAAGACGGCCTCTCCTTACGGCGCATCCACTCCAAGACCACTCTCAAACATGGGTCATTCTCTTGGGCCAGTTGCATTTGTTCGGGCTGCCACTCCTCATTCTCTACGGTTGTTCGTCGTATAGGGCAAATCTTCTCTTCCATCTTCGAGCTGTGGGTGCAGTAATAGTTGCACGGTCTACTGGATAAGGCATCTGCCTTTCCATGAACTTCTGCCCTGTGCTCGATGTCATAGTTATATTCCTGAAGACGTTCTAACCATCTTGCCACTTGTCCTTCAGTATTACGAAATTGCAGGAGCCGCTTCAACGCTGCATTGGCAGTTCTAACTAGAAAGCGGCGACCATACAAATACTTATGAAAGTGTTCGCAGGCTTTCACTACTCCCAACAGTTCCCTTCTGGTAACGCAATAATTCCTCTCCGATTTTGACAAAACCTTGCTGAAGTAGGCAATCACTTTCTCCTGCCCGTCTTGAATCTGAGAGAGGACAGCACCAATGGCTGTGTTACTGGCGTGTCCAACACGAGTTTTCCGTCATGCCTCGGATAGCCCAAAATTAGTGCGTTGATAAGAGCTTCTTGCTGTTGTTCGAAAGCTCTCTGACACTCATCATTCCAGGAATATTCTTTGCCTTCTTCTGTTAGTTTAGTTAGAGGCTTAGCGATGTTGGCAAAACCTTTCACAAACCGTCGGTAGTAGGTACACAAGCCCAGAAAAATTCTAATTTCATGCTTGTTCTTGGGAATAGGCCATTCCTTAATAGCTGTTATCTGCTGTGTTCTGGATCTGCCGTGACGCCGTCCCCAGATACGATGTGACCCAGATATCTTACTTCACGTCGTAACAGATAACATTTTTTCGGACTCAGCTTCAGGTTGGCCTCACGTAATCGTTGGAAAACTTCTCTTAAATTCTTTGAGTATTCCTCAAATGATTTTCCTACCACGATTACGTCATCCAAATACACTAGGCAGGTTTGCTATGTCAGTCCTCCAGTGAATTGCCAGAGCCCTGATCCTATCGAGAAAGCAGTCTTTTCTCGATCTCGGAATCCATTCCAACTTGCCAGTATCCACTTTTCAGATCTAGTGTAGAAAACCATTGTGACCCAGAAAGAGTATCTAGGGTGTCATCTATTCTGGGTAACGGATAACTATCCTTCATAGTGACTGAATTCAGAAGTCAGTAATCTACACAGAATCTTGTAGAACCATCCTTTTTCTTCACGAGCACTACTGGCGAGGTCCATGGACTATTTTATGGCTCAATGACTCCTTGTTTGCTCATTTCTTGAATCATTTTCTCGGCTTCGTCTCTTTTGGCCAATGGAAGTCTTCTTGGCTGCTGTCTTATTGGCTGAGCGTTCCCCGTGTTTATCTTGTGAGTCACTATACTTTTTTACCTTTGTATTCTTCCATCGCAAACACGTCCTGGAATTCCACAAGCATATCTATCACTTTTCGTAATTTTTTGTCGTCTAAGTCCTGGACAGTCTTACTCTGACAGGAATGACATCTGCTACTCGAACAAGAGCTGTCAAAAATTCATTATTATTCATTTCTTCCATTTTTGACATCCAACACAGCCCCAAGCTTCTTCAAAAGGTCCATTCCCAATATAAACTGGTCAGATATGTCAGCGATTAAAACTCTGTACTTGGTGGTGATCTTGCCAATGCTGATGGTCATGTTCGCTTCACCATGTGTTCTTATTTTCTCTCCAGTCGCTGTTCTGAGTTGGACCTTTGTTGGTAGTATCCGGGAATGATCTGTGATGAGCTCTGGCCTGGCTATTGTTCTTGTTGCAACGGTGTCTATTAGGAGTGTTCTGTCTTCTCCATTGATTCGACCATCGATGTATAAACTCAAGGCTCCGCCAGAAGATGACACATTGACCGTAATTACTGGGGCACTATTTCTGCAGGTCGACGATTGCCCCCTCATCTCGACCCATTCTAGTTTTCCGATTGTGCAACCTTCTTCTTACAACTGCGGCGTACTTGTCCTAGCTCACCACAGTTCCAACACCTTGGCTCTCTCTTCTTTGATTGCGCTCCCGTAACTAGCTTCCTTATCATTTCCAACAGGGACTCTCTGTTGGACTGATCTTCTTCCTCGATTGCTCTTAAACGGTGCCCTCGGGAAGTTTGGCTTGCGGCTTCATGCTCCAAAGCAATAGCAAGTGCTTCTTCTATCAATTTTGGTCTGGCCAGCTTCAACGCCTTCTGCAGCTCGCTCTCCCTCAATCCATTTACAAATGTGTCCACTGCAATTTCATCAAGGCAGCTATCGGCAGCTGTAGGATATGCTAGTCGCACAATACGAGTCACCTCCCCCTCAAATTCTTGCAGACTCTCATTTGCATGTTGCACCCGAGATCGTAATTGTGCTTTATATACTTGCTGAAGATGACCATACCGATTCTCCAATTTAGAAAGCAAGACATGGTAGTTTGCTTGGCCAGCTGGAATAGACCTTAGGATGTCTGCTGCATCACCTCGTAAAGCAGCGGTTATGGAAACAGCTTTTTGTTCTTCGGTCCACTGGTTAGCCATTGCCACTGCTTCAAATTGCTTTCGATAGGTTGACCAGGAGCACTTTCCATCAAAGTTTGGCAGCTTAACCCTCATACTACCTTCCACTGCAGTTACCATTCTTAACTGCCATTTTCAGTGTCTTGATTTTTTGTTGCAGTTGCTCCATGTTCTTCTCTGTCTTGACAAATTTTTCGTCAACTGTTCTTGAAATTTCTTCAAACCTCGCATCACTTTTTCTGGAAACATCTTTTATTTCATCTTGAAGAGTTCTAGAAACTTCTTCAACATTTTTCGAAACTTCATCGAATTTCACTCCAAATGTCCTGGTTTCTTCCTCGAATTTTTCATTATTGTTTATTGAAATTTCTTCAAACTTTTTCGAGACTTCATCGAATTTCACCCCAAATGTCCTGGTTACTTCCTCAAATTTTTCGTCACTTTTTCTAGAAATTTCTTCGAATTTTTCATTGTTATTTCTCACCTCTTTCAGTAACAGTTCTTCCGGAGAGTGTAATTCGAACATATCAGGATCTTCTCCATTTTCAATCAAATTGTCCCTTAACCGCTTCTGGAGGGTCGCTTTATTACCGGAATCATCACAATCCAGCTCCACCAACTGTTGAGTTGTTTCATGGTTAACTGCACTAATTTCATTTTAATTTATCTTTATTAACTCAATTAGTCAATACAGTTTTTAAAGTCTTCGACACGAAAACGAACAAAATTCTTCACACTTACACGAGAACGAGCAAAAGTCTTCACATTCGCACGAAAACGAACAAAAAGTCTTCCCACGAAAAACGAACTAAAGAGTCTTCACACTACAACAAAAACGGACAAAAAGTCTTTACACCAACACAAAAACGAACAAAAGAGTCTTAAACTAAAACTTAAATCTAACAAAAGTCTCAAAAACACTCAAATCTGCACGAAACCGCAGTCTCTTAAAGTCGGTCCAATTTTGTCACTCACTGATTCCACACTGACACCAATGTAAGGGGGATTTATATTAAGGTTCGATTTATTTTCACTTATTTATTTACACCAATAACTACCCGACTATATACACATTTATATTCACACTTATTTCTCGTACTATATACTTCTTACTACTATCTGATCTATGAGCTATATCCGATTGTGATCTATGACTGGCTATCTATCACTAACTGACTATCCTGTCTATGCCATCAGCCTTATATATCTAACCTAAAAAGCTCTAGATGATTCCAGTGTTGTTTTCGTTGTTTCTGGAGGTTATTTCTCAATATATGGCTTCGAGAATAGACCAGGACTTATTCTCGTTGCCTCTGATGTCTCCCGTGTTTTCTGGAATGTGTTTGTGACATTTGTGAGTGTAGTTTATTATTCGGGTAAGTCTTCACGTTACATTATTTTGTATTTTTGAGTGTAACATTAGTCCTGAAAATTGTTGAAGGTTCACTAATACCCAAAGAGTTATAGGTTAGCTTATACTTGTTATTTATTATTCAGAGATCTCAAAACATCGCGGCACAAATATCCATATTTCAGACTTTACTGCAGTAACTCGAAAACCATAACTCAATGTAATAGTTGGTACATATAATCTTTTCTTTAATTTGGCCGTGTCATATTTTCAATTTTCGAAAAAAAATGGTCTTCCACATATCGGAAATATATCACATATTTGAGACTTTACCATTGCGAAGCTCGGAAACCGTAACTCTTTTTAAAAAAAATGGTCGATATGGAATTTTCAATAATTCTGTCGTTTCGGATTTTCAATTTTTGTAGGGAAAGAGATTTTGGATTTCTCAAATCTCCTCTTTCAAGCGAAACAAAAATCGTCTAAATCGGACTACGTTTACTAAGCAAAACGCGCGAAAAGCCATAAATAAAAAAATAATAAAAGACATACAACCGAATTATATACCTTCAAAGTATGTGCTCTCTACTTCCAAATAATAATAAAATCTTTGCTCTACTTCTAAACGAAGATTTGGAAGCATTTCGGGTGTAATCTGACGACATTCTTCAACTATTGCCCGACGAACTTCATCATGTGTTTTTGGTGATGTTGAATACATTTTAGTGTCCCCATAGAAAAAAGTCTAACGGCGTTAAATCTGGCGATCTGGGAGGCCACCTGATTGAACCCCTACGCCCTATGCAATGATTTGAAAAATTCTGAATTAGAAAATTATATACAGGCTGTCTCAAATTCGATTCTCACCATTGGGATCTCGGAAACTATAGGGAATAGGAAGTTGGTTAAATTGGGGCGAAGTTGCGCATTGATGTGCTCAACAATACACTATTTGGAAAATTTGAAAATTCCGGAGATATCCGGAAAAATCCGAATTTTCGGGAAATAATTTTATTTTTCTCCTTGCTTTATTTCCTAATGAATTTTTAAATAAATAGCACATTTACATTGTCACTTTTTTCACTCTTTCCAATGGTGTTAATAGTTTTGTAAACTAACGTTTCCTCTATATGTAATTATCATGAACTTTTTTTTTATGGGAGCCATATTGGCCTTCCACAAATTTGAATAGTCCTTTTTATTGCCTTTTTGATGATGTATAAGTTGGCTGTGTAGTCCTAACGAAAAATTAAATAAATCACTCTTAGAAAATTTGTGGCTTTGATTTTTCCGATCGGTGACACGTAAATGACACTCTGTATTATTGTCAATTGCTGAGTCGTTGAAAATGGAGTTCTCCAATGAAGAAAGACTAGATATGATAAAACTTTACAATAATGATAGAAACAGTGTGAATAAATACATTGGAAGTGTATCTTAAGATGTATCCCGAGAGGCGACAACCACAACCAACTTTGTCCAAATTAATGGACAGAATTCGCGATGGGTTTGGTCGTTTGGAAAACTTAAAATTAATTATACCTCATTAAAAATTATTTCTTTAGTTTCTTCATAAATCCTGTCTCCAGATTTTTGTCTGGGTTTTTTAAAAGAATACTTAGCTAAATTTGTATCCAATAAGTTGAATAAAGATCGGTGAGGTTCTCATCTCTCGGGATACCTACATGTTAAGATGATACACTTCCAGTTCAAATGTATTCATACTGTTTCTATCATTCGTGTGATACAGTTTTATCATATCTCGTTTTTCTTCTTTGGAGAACTCCATTTTCAACGACTCAGGAATTGACAATAATACAGAATGTCATTTACGTGTCACCAATTAGGAAAATCAAAGCACACTACTTTAAAAAAGTAATTTATTTAATTTCCCGAATTTGAGGATAATAAGGACAACTTATTCTATTCGAATTTGTGGAATGCTAATATGACTCCCATAAGAAAAATAAAAGTTCATGATAGTTTCACATAGACGAAACGTCATGTTACAAAACTATTAACACCGTTGGAAAGAGTGAAAAAAGTGGCAATGTAAATGTGCTATTTATTTAGAATTTTATTAAGAAATTAAGCCAGGAAAAAATAAAATGATTTTCCGAAAATTCGGTTTTTTCCGGATATCTCCGGAACTACTCGAAATTTTCAAATGTTTTAAACGACGTATTATTGAGCACATAAATGCGCAACTTTGCCCCAATTTAACCATCTTCGTATTCCCTATAGTTTCCGAGATCCCAATGGTGAGAGTCGAATTTGGAACAGCCTGTATAGCTGCTGCGGTATAATGTGGTGGAGCATCATCTTGCTGAAACCACACATCGTCTTGTGTTATGGCGTTATCATTTTCCAAAGATTCCATAATCATCAGGTAGATCCAGATACTGGTCTTCATCCAGATTTCCCGGTAAGAAGAGAGGTCCTTTGATGTGGTCTCCCAGTATGCCAGCCCTAACATTCCATTTCCCCGGATGCTGTGAATGACTTTCATGAAATATTCTTGGATTTTCATCACTCCAGTAGCGGCAGTTATGGCGGTTGACTTGGCCATCCATTTGAAAGGTACATTCATCGAAAAAACAGTACAAAATTTATTAATTTAAACGTATCCGGATATGGAATTTTCAATAATTCTGTCCTTTCGGATTTTCAATTTTCGAGAAAAAATGCCCCCTCTACCCCATTTGGGGCGGTTTTTGGAGGGAATGAGATTTTGGATTTGATTTTTCTCAATATGGGTCCATTTCTCAACGCTCCTCTTTCAAATGAATCAAAAATTGTCTAAATCGGAGTATGTTTACTATGCAAAACGCGCGAACAGCCCTAAAAATAAAAATAAAAAACAGGGTTTGCGTCGGACCTACTTCTTTGGCTATTCGCACAGAATTGTAATAAAATTTTAATGCGCCTCCTAAAGTATGATAAACTAGTATTCAAGCATAGAGAGGAAAACTAACTAAAGCAATCTTGTAATCACAAACAGAAGACAGGCAGCTGAAAATCAATCTTATACGAGGTAGTACCCTTACGTATTTGTGTACCAAATTTGGTGTTAATCGGTTAAGTATTTTCCGAGTTATAGTATTGACAGACAGACAGACAGGATGATCAAAACAATGACTACCTCAGCAAAAATTCGGTAGATAATAAGGAAATTTAATATATACTTAGTTTAATTATTAAAAATTTCGCTAAAAGCCAGAACGTACAAAATAGTATTGTAACGGGCATATAAAAGTGACTGGGCTTTATTTATTTACAAAGTTTATTTATTTCTATAATATTTATATTCACACACTAAATATCCATAACTATATACAATTTATATTCACTATTTATCTAACTTAACAATATTCATATTTACACTGCACTATTTATAACTATGTACAATTTATATTCAACTATTTACAATTTATATTCACTGCCCCAGACTGACTAACTGCACCGGGCGATTGCCCCTGACTGACTAACTGACACCGCAGCACTCTCCAATATATAGGTAAGCAGAATGGCTCTCGTATTTTCTACACCCATCTTCCGATGCCAAGCGAGCTCTCCCGAACTTGCGCGAAGTTACTAGAAGCTTCGGGAATATGTCTTGACCCAGGCATGCATGGCTGACCAATACCAATAGCGTTAGGCAACACACCACCCGGGTCTCATAAACGTCCGCACTCGCTAAGGTGCTCCGCCTTCCGACGAATCGCACACGCCCACCATTATGGCACCGATCACCGAAGCCAAGTTCGTTACAGTATAGACGATTCGACGAGTCCCTTCGAAATGGCCTAATCTTTCCTTTGAAGTTAATAAATAAATGCTTTGAAGAAGGAATATTTCCATCTGACTAACGGCTAAAGTAACCCCAATTTTTAAAAAAGGAGATCGCAGTGATGTACACAACTATCTCCCAATTAGTATAATTCCGTCTGTATCTAAAATAATAGAAATTGCTTTTAACAACAGACGACTTACCTTCTTAGAAAATAATAAAATACTCTCACCAACCCAATTTGCCTACAGGAAAAACATATCAACGAAGCATGCCATAGTTAAATTGGTGGAATGGATAGTCGTGGCCTTTGGGAGAGGTCAGACTGTATCGAGTACATTTTGTGATCTCTCAAAGGCCTTCGACTGCGTAAACTATGAAATTTTATTAAGAAAACTGGAACATTACGGAGTACGGGGAAATGCTCTTGATTTTTGCAGATCCTATCTTACCCATAGAAAAAAATATACAGAGGTTTCAGGTATGCGGTCCTCAGCAACTGTTGTGGACATTGGCATCCCCCAAGGCTCAATCTTAGGCCCTTTGATGTTTATTATCTATGTGAATGACTTATCATTAACTATGGAGGGAGCATTGACTACACAATTTGCTGATGATTGTGCTCTGTCAACCAAGCATAATTCTGGTCAGGAAGCTGATACCGTCAATCCACTGACAATAGAAGCCCTGGACACATGGTTCTCTGCAAACCAGCTGTGCTTAAACCGCAACAAAACCAAACACCAAAATTTCTCACTAAAAGAGGTATCTAATAATGAGAGTGTTATGTTCTTAGGAGTGATACTGGACTGCAGGCTTAGTTGGAAACCTCAAATAGAAGACTTAGCAAAAAACTTGACAAGGACTGTATTTTTGTTACGACAACTTTCGAAGTATGTACCTCTTACTGTAACTAAAACTGCATACTTTGGCCTATTTCAAAGTCACTTAAATTACAGTGTCCTGTTTTGAGGTAACTCAACTGAATGGGAAAGAATTTTCATTATTCAAAAATACGCTTCGGAAACATGTAGACCACATTTCAAAAAATTAAAGATAATGACAGTGCCGGCATTATTTATATATAACTGCATCTTATCGGCTAGAGAAAAGCAAAGAACACTTGTTCACCACTCAGACTTACATGATTATGAGACAAGCCAAAGACAACAAATATGTGCTCCACGGTATAGATTAACTAAAAAAGAGCTTCATCAATATGTCCATACATTGTTTTAATAAACTGCCTCAAAATATTCAAGAATTTCCGATGTTACAGATTAAGAAATCAATACTAATCAAACTCTGTCCATATACTCTCGAAGAATTTTTTAACTGTGATATTTTAAATCTTATGCAAAACGTATGATTACTGTTAGTCAATGTATCTATATGTTATATTTGTAAATTTTATATGTTAAATGTTATGTTTATGTCGCAAAATTTTAATATGTATTATTCAACTGTACCATACCTTTTATACTATTATGTGGAAACCTGTACAATATATTTTTATTTATTTTTATTACTGGTTTGGTTTAGATTTTTAGTTATTAACTTAGTCTTTAGTTTTATGTCCTATTTTGAAATTTGACGATGCTAAAACTGTAACTGTTATAGAAGCAAATAAATAATTGAATTGAATTAATATTATTTTGTATTTTTCAGTGCAATAACTGATAAAGTCGGTCCAATTTTTTGTAAAAAATATTTATTCTATGTGTTTTTTTTGTGACAAAAAAGACAGTATACCTAAGAGTAGTTCCATTGTACCAGAGGGTTGTTTCAGGGTTTATTGTAAATACCACAATTACCTAGGTATTATAGGTACCTATGTTGGAATAATAAAATGGACAGTACAAGTTCCGAAAGTGAATTAGAGTCATTACTAATATTAAAACTCTAAACTGGCCCAGTGTGCATAATATGCAAGAAAAAAATCCAAACCTTCATTGAGGCCACTCAGAGATGCGTTAACGATAAACTCTGATATTGACATCCATTATCTTGGAAGGAAAAAATGGAAATTTGCAAAATGCCATTTGACGCAAATCTTGTAACTTACATTGGAAAGAAGAGCATTAAATGTTTGGAAATGAAAATAAAAAGAGAAGAAGAATTTAAGTACATGGGCATTAAACCACCCCCTCTTGTTGGTAAAATGCTGCGCAAATATATTTTCGGTATAAATAAGTGCGTTTTATGTCAAAAACGATCAACAACACGGCGTTTGTCGCAGCTTATGTCGCGTATTTACATATCCTATACCAATTCAGTCATGATGGTGACTGAAATTGAGTAGTCTTTGTTTGCAGAATATTTCTTACATATTCTAATCTATTTCAGTGCAGAAATTTACCATATTGGTATAGAAGTCGCATATTATTAGAAAATCTAACCCATTTTAGTCAGTTATTGTCAACGCTTGTCGTGATAGCGACGAATTTAAGGTTCAACATTGAGTAAATGCCTACATTATTTCAGTCATTTACTCATTATTGAACCTTAAATTCGTCTTACAAATTCTATAAGTATGTCGTATTTATGAAGGGAGAAATCTCCTTAAATGCGACATACTTATAGAATTTGTAAGAAGAATTTAAGGTTCAATAGTGAGTAAATGCCTAATTGTTTCAGCCATCTACTCACTATTGAACCTTAAATTCATCGCGATCACGACGAGCATTGACAGTAACAGACTGAAATGGGTTAGATTTTCTTAATACGCAACTTGCAAATTCTATACCAATATGGTAAATTTCTGCACTGAAATAGATCAGAATATGTAAGTAATATTCTGCTCGATTTCAGTCACCGTCATGACTGAATTGGTATAGGATATGTAAATACTCTACTATCCAGACAAAGTTAATCTTAGATGTATGCAGTCGTGTGCAAGCCGTTAGTAGGTATTTGATGATTACAAACTTACCTTATTTTTTTTATTTTATTGTTGGAGAATAATTCAAAATACAATGTTTTAATTAGATATAAGTATTACTCCTAGCTCAGAATTGGTTACATTTGTTTAAATCTTTTAATTTTAGTAATTGATATAAATGTAAAATTGGATACATAATAGGTATCCAAGTACCTATATGTGTCACAATGTAGGTTGGAATAATACATTTCCAGAGACCACTTAGGGCAATGAAAAGGAGATGAAATGACTTTTGAAAACAGTCCATCAGTTGGCCATTTTACTGCGCGGGTTGATTATGACGTCAACACAAAGAGGTAGGTCAGAAGGAAATAAACATTTTTATGTTGTCCAACTTTATTAATTTACCAATTACGGTATTTAATATTAAAAAACAAGTAAAAAATATGTAAATTTGAATGAATCTATTATCACATATAATAGTTATTATTATTATAGTGTTTGTGCCAAAATATAAATTATATGTTCATATCCTGAGGGCGAAAATCTTACAAACCTGAGGGCCTCTGGTTCGAGGGTTTGTAAGTCGTCCAAGAGCATAAACATCATTAATATCCGGGATGCAAATAAACTTATAATAATTCCAGCCGTTATTTTCAAAAAAGTTGATTTCTGAAGGTTCTAGCTTCATTTAAAGCTAGGCAAAGCTGCCATTTCCAAAAGAACTATAAGAGCAATTAATTTTGGAAAACAGCATTCAATTAGCCCTACAAGCACTAAAAAAGAAGTTCTCAGAAAAGTTTATTTTTAAAGGTTGCTGTGCTAGCTTTAAGCAAAGCAGCCATTTCCCAAAAATGTATAATAACAATTAATTTCGCACTTAATTGGCCCTAAGAGCACTAAAAAGAAGTTCTAAAAAAAGTTGACTTTTAAAGGTTGCTGTGTTTAGCGCAGCCATTTTCCAAAAAAACTAATCGAGCCAATAATTTCGGAATACAGCACTTCATTAGCACCTAAGTATAATGTGTGGTACAAGCACCAAATACGTATTTTGGATTCTGCTCATTTTGCTCTGCTAGCTTTAGGGACATTTGATAGTTGCTGTCGTAGAATATATCAGTTTGAAATAGAAAATACACCAGTTACTTAAAACCTTACTGAAAATCTTGCGAAACCATGGCTGGATATATAATCTCACATTTCGTCTATCTAAAAAGCTGTCATTATCAACAGTTCCGAACGGAGCTGATAAAAGTCAAATTTGAAAATGTATTCAAATATCCAACGTCGCCTATACCTACGTTGATAATATTTGGCAGAACCTGTTATGTATTAACTTGAAAATATTATTTTTTTTAATAAATAGGTATAGGTAATACTGCAATTTGGCATTCTTCCTAGAAACATTTATTCGACAAATTTTGGCTAGTCATTGGGATTTCGGAAAATAGAAGAGATACCTACGAGGTCGATTAAATGGACGCAAAATAGCGCAATTTGGTACTGATTAAAACTCGGCTTTGTAATTTGAAAAATTTCGAATACTTCCGAAGATTTTCGAAAAAACTGAATATTCGCGATTTAGTTTTTATTTCTTATGACCTGTTTGAATAAATGTAACAAAATAAAATTCGCATCCTCATTGCTATTTTTTTGTACTACTAGTTGGTGTTTTCAGATTTTCAAATTGATGTTTCGTCTTTGAGCTGCCATCATCAACTTTAATTATATTATTTATTAACCCCTTTT
Organism: Crioceris asparagi; assembly: GCA_958507055.1. NCBI lineage: Eukaryota > Metazoa > Arthropoda > Insecta > Coleoptera > Chrysomelidae > Crioceris > Crioceris asparagi. Next base: position 59,615,329 of record OY293829.1, on the reverse strand, counting down.
TATATTAGTTTTTAAGCAATACGTTATTGCCAAGAGAGGTGTTTTCTAATGCTATTAAAAATCAAATTTTTGTCTCTCTCTAACGCATGATTTCTTATGGAAAGTGTCATTACTATAAATTTTTCGAATAAGTTTGATACATTGTTGATTTTGGGACATTAGAAGCTCTTAAAATCCGTAATAAAAAAGCCACGGCCGTATTCTAAAAGACAAAGTTGATGATAGCAGCTCAAAGACGAAACGTCGGTTTAGAAATCCGATAACACTATTTCGTAGAGCAGTAGCAATGAGAATGTGAAATTAATTTTATTACATTTATTGACCGACGTACCCCAAACGGAGGAGGTTTACAATACGACTGTGTGCTTTTTTTTGTTTTGTGTGCGCCTTTCATATAGTAATCGTTGTCCGATTTTGATGATTTTTGATTCATTTGAAAGAGGAGCCTTGAGAAATGGTCCCATATTCATAAAAACGGGAATTCGAGATCTCCTTTCCTCCGAAAACCGCCCCCGAAGGGGGTGGAGGGGGCATATTTTCTCGAAAATTGAAAATCTGATATGGTATAATTAAAGATAGGACAATATCCGGAAACGTTTAAATTGAACATTTTTTCAGAAGAGTTACGGTTTTCGAGATAGACGCATGTTAATTTCTCAAATGTGCAATGTCGAGAGGGCGATTTCTGTCGAAAATTGAAAATCTGTGGGCCGTACATGAAGGACATAATTATTTGTAGCAACATTTATAATGAACATTTTTCCCTTAGAGTTACTGTTTTCGAGTAAAATCGATGTTAAAAAGGTAACAACTAAAATATTCAAACGCAATTCCGCAGCGACGTTCGGAGATCTCAATAATAACAAGTACAAGCAAGGAATATACGTGAGTAATAGGATAAGTACTACCCTCATCGGTATTAGTGAACGTTCAACGATTTTCGTGACAAATGTTACACTCAAAAGTGTGAAATAAATATTTTTTACAAAAAATTGGACCCACGTTATTAGTTGGTGCACTGAAAAGTATAAAATAATATTAATTCTATTGGAGGTGCTACTTGTGAAGTTGGTGCCAAAAGTTATCAATCTACCTGCAACTGCACAACTTCAAAAGTAACAGCACCAATAGAATTAATATTACTTTATACTTTTCAGTGCACCAACTAATAACGTCGGTCCAATTTTTCGTAAAAAATATTTATTTAAATATAATCATAAAAAATAAAAACGAAATCGCAAATATTCTGTTTATTTCCAAAAATCTTCGGAAGTATTCGATAGTTTTCAAATTTCAAAGCGGTGTTTTAAAAATCAGCTAATTCCGCAACTTTGACTACATTAAACCCACCTCGTATCTCTTCTAATTTCCGAGATCCCATTGATGAGGCTCGAATTTAGGACTCCCTGTACAAACATATTTTGGGACTCTGAGATAAAAAATCTATAGCAATTTGAAGTAGGCAAAGACAAATCATATCAGGATACGCCCTGCAGTCTGCAGGTAAATCCTACTTATATCGAGCGATCCAAAAAAACTCATCCCCAGTAGGCCTTTGAAAATTTGAACATGTTTTTACTTGATCATACTGGGGATGTTTTTTTTGGATCGCTCGATAATAACATTATCGAAATTACCTTTATCTCTTGAGGGATTTAACTGTCTAATAAAATTCAGGATTTTACATTAAAAACATTAATACTGTGCTTTTCGTACATAGCCTGTTTAGATTAAAATATTCTTAATACAGTGGCACCTAGAAAAACCGAATCCTTATCAAACCAGATTCATCAATAATTCGAATAAGCATTTCAATTGTGTTGTTTACTTTGTCATCATTTTTGGACAGGGTTCTATACCGAACTTGCTTTTTTGGACCTCTGTTCTATTCAAACTACATATTATAAAATAAATCACAAATAAAAATCCACTGAATATGATGCTGAAGTTTTGATTTCTCTGAGAACTTTGCAGAAAATCTATTTCCGTAGATGAAGAAGTGATAGATGTTACAGATATGCCTAAGCAGAATCTCACGACCTTTGATATATGCACCTTGTTGGAATTATGTGAACTTTTTTACTACTGGAAGATATAGATGGTAAAGATAAACAATATGAGAGTGATCATTATTACTACATTAAGGTCCAAATTTGAAGAATGATGAACAGTTACACTTTTCAGTTTGTGCATAAAGTGGGCTGAAGCGAATGATACTCAACTCATTGATATTCTTATAATTCAAAGGTTAAAAGAAACTGTTTAGATAATGAACCAGAAGAGAATCAAGCAAACAGAACTTTCAAATTATTTCACAAAGTTATATAAAATTCAATAAGATATGCGTATGTTTAAAATATTTTTTTATGTATCATGTATAAGTTGTTTTGTATCAAATATGTTGTTTTTCATTAGAAAAATTTAATTGCCTCAGTAATCCAAATTATTTGCCTATCCGGATCACCGAGGTTTTAATTATTCCGATGAAATTTGAAATTCAGGCTATTATTCTTTTTCCTTCCTTCCCTGTACCTATTATCTGCCCTATAAAGCGAATACAATTTACGTTATAGAGCTTTTTGAAATATTGTAGGTATTTGACAACGTATAAATAACATAATAGAAGTTTTTAAATTTATCAGATTAATGCCACTTATTCTATTTATATGTAGGACAGGGTGTGCCAATTAAAATGTCGCACCCCTATTATCTCGTAACGGGATAGATTCTGTAAAAATCGCCAAGACACAGCAATTTTTTTATCTAGGGGGCACATAATGGCGTAACATTCGAAGACGATGTCTGGTTTCAGCAAGATGATGCTGCACCACATTATACCGCAGCAGCTGTATATAATTTTCTAATTAAGAATTTTTCAAATCATTGCATGGGGCGTAGGGGTTCAATCAGGTGGCCTCCCAGATCGCCAGATTTAACGCCATTAGACTTTTTTCTATGGGGACACTAAAATGTATGCAACACCACCAAACACACTTGATGAACTTCGTCGGCCAATAGTTGAAGAATGTCATCAGATTACACCCGAAATGATTCAAAATCTTCGTTTAAAAGTAGAGCAAAGATTTTATTATTGTTTGGAAGTAGAGAGCACACACTTTGAAGGTATATAATTCGGTTGTATGTTTGCGTTTTTATTTTTTATTTATGGCTTTTCGCGCGTTTTGCTTAGTAAACGTACTCCGATTTAGACGATTTTTGTTTCATTTGATAGAGGAGATTTGAGAAATGAGAGAAATCAAATCCAAAATCTCCTTCCCTACAAAAACCGCCTCCAAATGGTGTGGAGGTGTTTAAGTTCGACATTTTTTAAAATATGTTTTTCAGCTATGTAGAAGGTGTACATTTTTCTGAAATATCCGAGTTTCGCAATGGTAAAGCCTGAAATATGTTATATGCTTATTTTCGCTATGTGCAATTTTTTTTCGAAAACTGAAAATATGAGACGGCCAAATTAAAGAAAAGATTATATGTAGCAACATTTAAATTGAGTTACGATTTTCGAGTTACAGCAGTAAAGTCTGAAATATGTATATTTGTGCTGCTATGTTTTGAGATCTCTGAATAATAAATAACAAGTACAAGGCTAAGCCTATATATCCTTTTGGGTATTAGTGAACGTTCAACAATTTTCATGACTAATGTTACACTCAAAAATGTGAAATAAATATTTTTTACAAAAAAATGGACCGAGTTTATTAGTTGTTGCACTGAAAAATACAAAATAATATGAATTCTATTGGTGCTGGTAATTTTGAAGTTGTGCCGTTGTAGTTTGTTGTTGTAGGCACCAACTTCAAAAGAACCAGCACTAATAGATTACTAATAAAGTAGGTCCAATTTTTTGTCGTGTGTTGTCTTAATCAGAATCAAAACCGCTTAAGAATGAGATGTCACTCAACAAAGGGTGTCATTTAAAATGTGAGGGTATCTTATGCCCCTGCCTAAGGGGTAGGTTCCAAGACACTGAGACTTACTCCACTATGTGTCCCCCTCGATAAGAAAATTGACGGGTCTTGGCGATTTTTACAAAATCTATCCCGTTGCGAGTAGTGATGCTGCGAGACTGGTCTTGGTCTTGCAGTCTTGGTCTTGTTCTTGCAATTTTGCAAGACCAAGACCGAGACTAAGCTGGTCTTGGTCTTGGTCTTGCTGCAAGACTTGCGAGACTTGCAAGACTCTTGCAGTTCCGTAACCAAATACCAAATTGGTAGGAAACATATTATTCTACTCAATGATCAGATAAGAAACGCTAATAAATAACCTAGTTAATTTAATCTTTGAACTCCCTTATGATCGATCTTTATTTCACAGATTCTAAAAATATTGAATTAAAAGTTGTTGGGTGAAAAGCGAGTTCATTTTAACCTTCTAGGATTTCCGGATTTCAAAAAATTCTTAAATACCCTATACCTATACCGTAATTTCAACTCTTCTAGGATTTCCCTTACCGAGCTGTTTTCAAAGAATCCCGACAGTTCGTAGCCAGGGGAAGGTAAACTACACGGTTTTTTATTTTTATTATTTTTTCTATCGCGCAGAATGTTTTAAGCAAACGTTAAAAATCATTTATAAATCTGATTTTTTTTGATGACATTTATCCAGTGGCCACTTTTGGAGATATTTGAAATTTTATATTGCCCTTATTTTGAAACTATTTTTTCGATCATGCTCATTAACTAACTCAACTGAGATATTCACACGACTGACTTTTTAAATAGATACCTAGTTTTATAAATGCGCGTATTAAATCTCTAACTGTTTTTAAATTTCATTTTTTGGAAAAAGCTTTCTACGAAAATTGAAGTTAGTTTTATCAGAAATACTTTTGATCGCTTTCAGAGATTCTTTCTATTTTATTAAAGAAAATGGTACAAAACCATTGTAGAATGAGCAAGAGAATGAGTTATGAAATAGAAGTATGAAGTAGAAGTATGTAGTAAAATGAGTGCTCAGTTGGGACGGAATGTGATAAAGTTATTTGAAGAACATGTTATACATTCGCTATGCGATATCCACAGAAACAGCAACAAACACCAAAATATTATAATATAAATATATAATATATAATATACAATTATAGGCAATTTCGAGAACTTTGGAAATATAAAGCTTAAAGTACGTAGTAATCTTGCCAAAAAATGTTACATGTCCATTGTTGTTTGTCTTGACATGCTGAAAGAAAATAAGTGATAGCACGATTTGACAGAAAAAATGTAATATAACCATTGTTGTTCCTTTTGATCAGACGATTCTTGATTCATTGGAATTTGCCTGCGAGCGGTAGGAAAGTCGTGTGAGTGGACACACCAGATTTTTTTGTTTGGGGAAAAAAATAAAGTTTATAGCAACACTTTAACCACCATAGAAGACTGCATGCGATGAGTCAGAACAGCATTTGAAGCTCTTAATCCGCAATCAAAAAAAAGCCAACCAGTTCCTGCTTAGGTGCCAGAAATATCTGGAAGTTCAAGGGCGTCATTTTGAACATTTACTAGAATAAATTTTTAGATAGAAAAATAATGATTTGCCATTTATTTCAAAAACGACGATTTCAATATTTTCATTGTTAACAATTAATTTATTTCTATATACTTTAGCCTCTATAGTGCCAAAGTTCTTGATGTTTTTATATTTTTGGTGTTGGTTTCTGTTTATGTAGATATCGCATAGCGAATGTATTACATGTTCTTGAAATAACTTTCTCACATTCTTCATAATAATAAATGCATTCAAATAATCTTCATTTGTATAATTAGTTATTCTCGGCATGATAATTACTCAAAATTTTCAAATGAAAAGTATTATATTGACTTTTTTGACGCTTGTTTTATTTTTATTGACATTTGTTATTATTTTCCAATGCTATTATAGCTCACTTCTGACACAACTTTAAAGGTGTGGACTGATTTTTGGTATAGACAACCTTACTTATACAAAGTTCCCCTTATTTTTGCCATTTCCATTTGGAAAGAATGACGTTTCTTGGATCTAGTTTTCAAGCTTCTTTTTTGATCACTCTGTATAAATTATTATCAAAATATCATAAAGATACCTACTGATAAAGTACTTACATCTTCTACATGAAAATCAATCCAAATTAAATTTCAAAGGCTTCCTTAAAGGAAAGATAGATAATTAAATTTTGGACTGCAAACTAAATTTTTGACTTAGGTATAGGACATTATAGATAAAATGTTCTCAAAATCGTACAAGAAATCTAAAAAAGGTGGTAATATACAGGGTATTCCATTAAAAATAACAAAGTTGGCATCTACTTCCGGTATAACCGCAAATGCGACTGACATTAAAATATTTAAGGCGCATGTCTCACAGTGACTTTGGTATGGCACCAAAATTTCAGATTGTTTGTTGCTCACAATCAATCAATGTCTTCTCCGAAGAACCACCCTGTATTTTGTGAGGCTAGGTTGAGATTCGAACTCAGACTGAAGATTGAGCGTAAAGCGGCTCTGCTGATGTGCCAAAATCTTATCACATTTCAAGGCGCATCAAAATGCTATTATTGAATAACCAATCATTGAACAGACATTTCCATTCATTACATTCCATTCATGAAACAGATAACTAAAAATAATGATCCGAAGAAGGAAAGTCTTGAATATGAACGAATATTTCTTTTTTACCTTAACATCATGTAGAGTAATGTAAGAATAATATTGTTATCGTGTAAAAATATATTTTAGGCATTTGTCTCTCGGGCGTTCTGTGCAAAGCTTATTTCGCTAACGGATAGACGGATTTTATGCTTATTTCATTTTGTAAGGTACTTAGTCCGTTCACATTTGTCTTAAAATGGGTATCTTGCTCGCAATGTTTCCTGTGTTAGCCAAAGAACGAGTTTTTCTCAAGCAACAGCTATAAGGATTTTCTTGAGACTTGTCCAAAGAATTCTCCTTGAAACACTTGACCGTTCTCTCATGGTGCATATCTAGGAACAAGCTGAAGGAGTGATGCTCAACTTTAATTTTTTACTTGTTTATTCATATTCCTTTTTATGTATTTTGGCACGCTAGAAAAAATAAATGATAGGACGATTTTTACATTTGATCGAATTTGCTTGAGAGCGGTAGGAAAGTCGAGTCAGGACACATCGGATTTTTTTCTTCTAGATTAAGTTATAAAAATATGTTTTAAGTGGATGTTAATCTGAAGTTAATTAACACAAACATTTCTACTTTTTTGCATTTATAGTTCAACACACTTATATAAGTATTTGATCTGTCGTCATATTCATCTTCTGGCAATTAATTAACAAATTGATTGTTAAAACCACTTTGTCAGCTAATCATCAACTGGGTATCTATCAGACAATGAAGAACAATATAGAGGACGTTTATAATGGAAGATATGTTGAAGAACCTCTTTTCAGAATCATAAAAGACACATCGGCGACAATATGACGCCAATAAATACAACAAAAAAAAAACATTTTTTGAAGAAGTTCTAAGTCTCGTGCTAATTATAGCCCAGTTAGATGGAGACAGCATTTACATATGTTGGTAAAGAAATGTATTTGTCGCGAAAATTTGTCTCCTCAGTGGCCTCATGACCTGTAATAAAAATATTTCTTGTATGGAAATCATATCTTCCATTAAAATTGTTCATCAGATCGAGTTGGTTTAGTAAAAAATTCTACAAATACATTTTCTCAAGGCCGGACCAAATTTGGTGGACCAATCAAACAAGCGCGATAAAATGTTTCTTTTACAAAACCTAGTAATGGTAATGTTGAAGTTGTGAGGAAATAGAGGACTTTTGGCACCAACTTCAAAAGTTCTAACTCCAGTACAATTAATATTATTTTGTATTTTTCACCAACTGAAAAATCTGTCCTAACTCGGAAACTGTTATTTAAAAAAATACCCAATTTGAATTTTGCCGAATATGATTTCTTCAATAATTTTTGCCTTCTCAAATTTGCGATCTTCAAAAATTTCCCCATTTAATCCCTTTCAGGGAAGAAAATGTTGGAAATTTTTATATGTAATCATCTTTTGGCGCTCCTCTTTCGAATGAGAAAAAAATCATCAAAATCGTAGAACTTTTACTATGCAGGCACCAGTGGAATTAGTATTATTTTGTATTTTTCAGTGTACCAACTAATAAAGTCGGTCCTTGTTTTTATGAAAAAGTTTTTTTATTTTTTTAATTGAAGGTATCATTAGTAACCGAAATTATTGAACGTTCACTTAAATTCAGAGATTTCAACACAGCGAAATTACTCATATTTCAGACTTTAACAGTGCTGTAACTAGGTAACCATTTTTTTAAATAACGATTTAAATGTCGGTGAATATAATCTCTTCTTTAATTTTTCCACCTCAAATTCTTGAATTTCGAGAAAAGCATCGTCCACCATCTTCCATATAGGTTTTTGGGAGGAAGAAGATAAAGAGAAATAAAAAATCGGAGCATGAACCTACAAAAGACGCGAATGTACATAAGAAAAGCAGGCAGTCGAAAGACAGGCAGACCTACTCCGTTCAAGAAGTCGATCAAAATTAGATTTTATCGAAAGAATTGAGCAAGGTAATTAATGGGTGCAAGAGATCAATAAACTAAGAACTAGAATATTCTGAGGGTGTAGAAAATTGTTTCTCGAAAATGATGAAGAGTATCAAGGTATGGTCCCCTCGAAACTTCATCATTTGAACTGAATATTCATTATCAGTTTGAACAACATTATCATAATTTATTCCCTTGAAATAACTAGCTGTTGTCCCAGTCCCAATCGCATGATTCAGTCAATGCGTTTTTTTAGTATTCCTGTCTCAAAAATTATATTTTACCTTTCCAAACAATATTTTATTATACTTCTAAAATCTCAAATTTATCTCAAAAAATAGTTTTTGTTCTTTGTCATTGTTCATGTTACCAAACCTGATGTATATAGTTTTAAATAAAATGCATTTCAACTTTATTAGATGACGCACTAAGAATCACAAGTATGAAGTAGGATCAGTTAGAAGTAGATAGAAGCTCTTTAATATCATTTTAAAGGTATCAGTAGCAATAGATTTTTTTGTATTTTTATGTGTAAAGTAGGTCTTATATTTTATAAAAAAATAGTTATTTGTTTTTGATTGTCAGCAAAATATTATTTAGCGGGAACGATTATTTACAAAAAGTCTAAAAAGTCGAATAAATATTTGAATCTCGATTGACTTGGCTAAATTTGACTAGTCCGGCGCTAATTAAGAATGCGCGACTATAGAAAATACTTCGGGTCCAGTTAACTGTATAATGAGGCGAGAACTTGTCGACTAGCTCTCTCAGTTTGGCAAAACTATAAATCATGCAAGAGGTCATCGAACGTATGTGGATATATTGTATATTTATACCTACACTGCCAATTAATTGAATACTTGTGATATAATACCTTGAAAAAAAAAACAAGCAAGTCGTAATCTTCATCGTTTGCATGACCAAAAGTACCTGCGACGGACTAGTGGAAAGTAGGCCTTGTTATCCTGAGAAATTAAGATGCTCATATAATATTTTGAAATAATTGTCTGTGTCATAAATATATATTGGACTTCGTATCATCTATATCTTCTACAAATCGAGAAATTCATGTACGAAATTTGGTCAGAGCTCTGAGGAATCACGGCATCACTTCTGATCAAATTTGATCAAAATTAGAATTCCAAGAGGTTATAATTAACATAATAATATAAGAAACTCAAACTTCTATCCTTACCTACATACACAAGTAGCTGCATTTCCAAAATTACTGTACGTCCGGAGGTTCAAACTATAAACTTTGCTTCAGATCTCCAGTCCAAATATAAGAGTTCCGTATTTCGATATTAATTAATAAATATTTTTTACAAAAAATTGGAACGACGTTATTAGTTGGTGTACTGAAAAATACAAAATAATAATAATTCTATAGGTATTGGTACTTTTGAAATTGTGCAGTTACAGTTAGATTGAAAAGTTTTTCCACCAACTTCGCAAGTACCAGCACCAACAGAATTATTATTATTTTGTATTTTTCAGTGCACCAACTAATAACGTCGGTGCAATTCTTTGAAAAAAATATTTATTTCACATTTTTGGGTGTAACATTAGTTGCGAAAATCGTTGAAGCTTCACTTATACCATTACCCATGTATATTATTTGCTTGGAGGTACCTACTTATTATTATTCAGAAATCTAAAAACATCGTTGCGGATATCGTTATTTTAGACTTAACCACCGCTGTAAGCGAAAGCCGTAACTCTATTGAAAAAATGTTCAATAAAAATGTTGCTACAAATAATCTGGTCTTGAAGTGGTTGCCAAAGATTTTCAATTTTCGAAAGAAATCGCCCTCTTCGCCTAGCGGAAATATACATATTTGAGATTATAACATTCTTTGATATCGAAACCGCTTCCCTTTTAAAAAAATGTTCATATAAACGTTTCCGAATATTTTCCTATCTTTAATTGTCATCTAGGATGTTTCGAAAAAAAATCACCCCCTTCGATCGGGGGCATTTTTTGGCGAGAAGGAGATTTCGGATTAGAGTTTTTACGAATATGGGACCATTCCTCAAGTCTACTCATTCAAATGAATAAGAAATCATTAAAATCAGAGTATGTTTATTATATACAGCGCTAGCCTAAACCAAAACAAAGCAGACAGTCGAATTGTATAACTTCTCCGTTTGGATTCGTAGGTCAAAAACTCGTTAAAAAAGAATTGAATCATTTAAAACCCTCAGTATGAAAATTTGATAGGTAGTAAAATCAAGCATGTTTTTATAAATTAATTAATGATAAGACCTAAGCAAAATATTTCCAAATTACATAATTTTTCTTAGCATATATACCTGATAACAGATGGCAGCACACATATTAGTAATTAAAGTTATATTTTCATTTATATCTATTGATACTGATATTTATATTTATTTAAGTGAATAAAGGAATAGAATATTGTAAGATATGGAAGATACCAATCTAATTGACGTTACGAGAAAATAATATTGTTATGTTCACAGTTTATATTTCTTTCAATCAGAATGTTAGTGACATAAATATATTTCACAAAAATTGGACCGACATTATCAGCTGGTGCACTGAAAAGTACAAAATAATATTAATTCTATTGATGTTGGTACTTGTAAAGTTGTGCAATTGCAGTTAGATTGAAAACTTTTGGCACCAACTTCACAAGTACCACTACCAATAGAATTAATATTATTCTGTACTTTTCAGTGCACCAACTGATAACGTCGGTCTAATTTTTTGTAAAAAATATTCATTTCACACTTTTGAGTGTTACATTTATCATGAAAATCGTTGAACGTTCACCATTCATTATCCATGTATGCTTTGCTTGTATTTGCTATTATTCAGAAATCTAAGAACATTGTCGCGGAAATACACATATTATAAACTTTACCGTACTTGTAACTCGAAAACCGTAACTCTATGGAAAAAATATTCAATATAAATGTTGCTACAAATAATCTGGTCATCAATTTTCCATTCACAGATTTTCAAATTTCGAAAGAAATTACCTCTCCCATATAGCGAAAATATACATATTGCAAATTTTACCGCAGAAAATCGAAAACCCTAGCTTTTTTGAATAAAATTTCAATATAGGTAAATGTTTCGGGATATTTGGTTTGGTATCTTTAATTCTGCTATATCGGAACTTGGATTTTCTAAAAAACTTACCCTCCCCGACCCGCTTTGGGGACGGTTTTCGGAGGGAAGAAGATTTCGGATTTGCTTTTTTATGGATATTGAACCATTTCTCAAGTCTCCTCTTTCAAATGAATCAAAACTCATAAAATCGGAGACGTGCGCAAGAACCAAAAAAAAGCAGGCAGTCGAAATGTATAACTCCTCTGTTCGGGGTTCGTCGGTCAAAAATAAATTTTCTTCACTAGATTTTCTTAGAATATACAGTAGTGGGTACAAAACTGTGACTTCGATAAAGATGAAGAATTGCGCGTAGTACCTAGGTAAAACTTCTAAAATCAGTCCTTAATTTAGATTTTTTCCTCGTACAACACGGAGGATAACTAGATATATGGTATGTACAACAATTAATGCGATGTTTTCACGATTAATCATGTATCTTCCGATGTTCAAGTATGTAAATTTAGTTTCCGCGAACCTATTAAATCAATCAATCAATATTTCTAACGAATGTGTTTATGTAATTAATATACTTAATATGTTTTTGTGTAACATGATTTATGTATAATATTATATAAATATAACTAAAAATGTATACATGCTTTGAGTATAGTAAGAATTGCGTTTATCTACCCCCATTGCCTGTTTAAGAGTCAACTCCAGTCGCAAGTCGGGGCTGAACACGCAAAATTTTGATTGAAGTCTCATCAACTTTTCACAGAAAGTTTTTGGCATAACCTGCAGCTTCATTCAAATTTTGAGGACCATCGTTTTTAAACTAGTTGGGTGATCATAACAATTAAAAACCCTAGATTGGTTCTTATTCAACTTATTACTTTATACAGATCCTCACAGGCCATTGCTGTTTCACAGCATACCAGTAACGTTTTCACCAATATAACATAGCGGAAAGCCGAATATATCTCGGCTTAAATAAAAGAATCGAGTATCTACGTGACCTTTCATTGCAGATATTTGATAATAACTGAACCGATTTAAAGAAAATTGGTGAGTGGTGCTGAATTGGTGAGTGGATCACTGTTACTAATTTCTTAGCAGTCATGCTGACAAGAGCATTATTATCAAAACGATTAAGCAAGAGAACAATACCAACAGTAACATGACTACAAATCCAAGATATCAGTGGATGATGTCAACAAAGCTCTTTAATGGGGGGGTATGGGGCTGCTTCCGGGTAGGTTAGGTTAGGTTTCTGGGAAGGTATATCGGAGCCCCACACGGGTGTGTAAATGCATTTTCTGCCATTCTTAATAAAATAAGAACACTCACAGAAATACTCAAACAAGTGGTAACAACATCATTACTCACTCGTCGAGCTGTGCTTTTTGCTCTTAAGGTACACAGAAATGTAAAAATATTTTCCTTTTCTTATTGTTCCCAAAAATATATGTGAAGATAGACATGCAATTTTTAGTTACCTTCATTTTTTAACAAGGGTAAAGACGTTTTCACCTCAAAAAACTCAGTGAGAAATATTTGAGTGTTCTGCTTAGCACAATTAGAATTGAGGAGTGGTGTTTTCAGTTGGTTATACATACCTACATAGTGCCAATTATCCGTCCATCTGTGTATGGCGCAACAATTCCTTAATTGACCAGAAGGATATTGAGAGCGAAAGACACGTGAGACCTCCCAGTTAGAGCCATGGCGTTTGAAATTGACATCACGTTGTCGAATGATGGAATCAATTATATGGAAGGTCGATATATAAACATATCTCTATAGGGGAGAGAGAAATGAGAGAAAATAAAAACTCGGATCGACGAGGACACTAATTGAACCAGTTCGTATTTACTGAACACAGACGCGACATATATCTTGAGCACAAGAAATGTGGTTGAAATAACATCATAATTATTACTTGTAGGTACACTTATATGCATACGAATCGTAAACAATGTTGTTTGTTTTTTAATAAATTTTGGGTTGTTAAGTCAATTTTATTCTGTCGTAATAAAGTTTCTGTGATAACTAGGTAACGAAAAAAATGGATTCGATTAGCTTAGAAAAGATTCCAAGATATTGATCCAAATAAGTTACAAATTTAGCTTATTTTTGTAGAATTTAAATAACTCTCAAACTTTTTATCAGGTTTGCATAAAATTGCTTATTGGTTACTTATTCATTCATGTTCCAGCATGCATGAGTACGTAGGTACACTTGATAAAAAATTTGATGTAATAGGGTTGTTTGTTGATTGTTGGTGAAGATACAAGTAGGTACCTATATTGTTTACACAATATGTTCGTTTAGAGAATGTCAGATCTCATAAATAACATAACCTTCAGTTCTAGTATCCGTACTATGAGGCTTGAAACTCAAATATTTTGCATTTTAGAGACCTTCTCCAATATCTTGGTCCATCTTCTATTGTTATTCTCAAAACATTTTTTGAGAACTTACATTGAGAAAATAGAACATTCTTTATTTCCTTAGCTCATTAAATGTATTTTTTACCAAACGAAGAAGGTATACAATTCGACTGTTTGTCTGATTTTTTGATGTCTGCTCGCGCCATTTTAAATAGTAAACCTGCTCCCATTTTTATTATTTTTTTTTCATTTAAAAAAGGACTATTGAGAACAGGTTTCAAAAATTCCATGAACAACATATCTTTCTCCAAAAGGGGGTGGTGAGGCAATTTTTTTAAATCGCGATGTTTTGAAATCACTGAATGAGTATAAGCAAAGTATTATCTTCTTTGGTGAACGTTGAACGATTTTGATGACTAATGGTACTCTCAAAATTGAGAAATAGTTTTTATACAGAAAATATTACCGAATTTATTACTTGGTGCACTCAAAAATACAAAATAGAGTTTATTCTATTGGTGCTGGTACTTTTGAAGTTTTGAAGTCAAAAGTACCTACAACAGTAGAACCTCAAAATTACCAGTATCAATAGAATTAATTTTATTTTGTATTTTTCAGTGCATCAAATAATAAAGTCAGTCCTATTTTTTTAATCGGCTGAAGCAATTGGCAAAAGCTGGCAGAAGACCGAGACGGTTGGCGAAGCAGACTATAGATAGAAGACTAATGATGATGATACCTACACTAAGCAATCAACTATGATAGCTATCTAAAACCTTATGTGGTAGCTAACCTAGAAGTTATGCAAGCTGCATATAGTTATGAAGTATACACGGGAACTATAAGATATAGAAAACCAAGAAAAATCAGAAGCACACAAAATTATACAAGGTAAAATAGAGACCACCAACATAGCTATAATAAGATATATAGAAGAAAAGAGACCTCACAACAGAACAAAATAATACTTTAATAGATTATCAAGACAGAAAGCTGGTTATTAACCCCCAATCGAAATCTTCCTCTCAAAAAATTACGGACAACTGATAACCAACGGAGAAATGAATTCTGTGAACTACTCAACAAAGAGGGAAACACCCACATGACACCAATAAGAATATCAACTGCTGAAATCGAAGTATCATCCTCATCTTATGAAAAAACACTTGAAGCCATAAACAAGCTAAAAAAACAAAGCTGCTAGTAGCGACAACATACCTGTCGGATGTATAAAATATAGTGGAGAAACACTAGTAGATCTGAAACACTGAGGGGCTACCAGATTTATGGAAGAAAGTTATGATGGTTCCAGAGAGAATTGAATCATATTCTGTAGAGACAGTTGGGGACTCACAAGTTGGGTTTAAACTTAAAAGGTCCACTATACCAGATTTTCACCATTAGACAAATAATGAGTGTAAATATACAAGAAGAGAGTGCACAGTAGAAAAACGATTGGGTACAGAGAAGGAATGGAATGAGCATATTGATCAAATAGCTCAAGATACACAAGATACAATTGTAAAGATAACTAGAGACAAATCACCAGCGGGTATAAGAAGCATCTGGAGAACGAGGAAAAGATGATGCGACAACTTAGACCCGAGTTACAAAGGCTTGACTAAAGAAGGAATAGGCTGTTTCAGCCTACTATAGAAGAATGAGGAAGAAAAAGAAGACATATAATAAAAAAAATGCTTGGACTTTGATATAGAACTCCATTGAATATTTATTGCTTTTAAAACAGGCATCTGGCAGAGTGAGTATGGGAATGTTATGGGGAGCCGTGCAAGAGCTAGGCTTTCCAGATAAGTTTATATCTCTAACTAAACTTTTACGGATGATGTTAGGGGTAAGGTAAGGATAGGACAGGATTATTATTATATAGTTTGTCTATTCCATAAGCGGAGACCAAAAAAATGCGGCTAGTCTTTTTCTTCTTAAATACGAAAATTTAACTCAATTCTACTTTGAAGGGAATACTCTATTGCCAAATTATTTTCTTGAATATCAATATAAAATTTATGTCAATTGTTTAAATGCAAGAGAACTAAAATATTATTATTTTTAATTGGGTTCACCAGTAATGTATTTTAATAACTACCTATCAACATTTCATTTCTGATTATTGTAGCTGAAGATTACTAAAAGTATCATTCAGCGGCAATAAGAAAGTGGCTAATGGTGATAAACTGATAAATCCGGCAAGAAGACCAGAGTTTCGACAAAGCAAATAATTGTTCCGAACTTTTGAAGACCTAATAGACGGATTATATATGTTTTTTTCCATTCAAACAGAAATAATCCGGTATCCCGTACGAGTTCTTTGCAGGATGATACAAAACAAAAAATTCAATTCATAGCTATATAGATTTTACAAGAAATGTTAATATCTTTGAGGAAGTTTACTACTTTCTGTAAATCACCGTTGTGGATTATTTTGATATTTTCATATAGTTTGTTGGATCTTCTTTCATCTTCATATAATGAGTTGGATAACACAATAATAACAGATTGGGGTTGGATCCTTTTTCAAGATGTGTTGGTGAGTTAGAAGAGTATGTCCTAGATGGAGACGATTGATAATGAATTTATCTCTCCTTTTCGTCGGTGAGGACAGCTTTTCATGGACTAGTGCTTAGGTTTCTTTAATTTGGAAGTTGTTTAATTCCATGTAGATTGCCAGGCCTTTGTTATGACTTTTTAAATCAATGACTTGTGGTCCGAAGATGAAAATTTTTGATGAAGTGTTATATTCTCATCAGAGACTGGTCTAAAAGAGAGAGCGTCCACTTTTTCATTTCTCTAACCCATAAAAAAATATTTATATCTTCATTTTGTATTTGGTGAAGTTGGTCTTCTTTAATTATTGTACTGAGAGTCTGTGATAATAAATAAAATTGTTTCTGGGGCCACCTTTACACATTCTAAGAGCTTCCAGTATGACCGATGCTATATATGTTTTGCATTGCTTATTTACAGGTTTTTTCTATTTTTTCTTTAAAAAGTTTTAGTTTTAATATCTTGGGGTCCATTTAAAAAGGTCAATCTTACCGTCGGTTATTCGACCGAAGGTTGAAGCCAAACCACTATTGAAATGTTTGAAAAAGCGTCAGTTGCTATCAGTTCAACTTTCTCTCCTTCGGTTGAGGGTTTAAAATATGAAACTAGCCCCAACTTATTGGTATAAACATTATTATATATATTATACCATTTGTTTAGCACACACAATATTTTCTTTCAGTAATCATCCCATTTTTAGCGTTTGATCTATTCGTTGATTTGTGAATTGATCGAGTTACAAATGCAACCAATACAACTGTTCCGAATCATTTTCATAACATTGATGATTTGGAATTCTAAGTCGATTCACTAAAGAGTTACAGATAACTACCTGGAACTTAATCAGAAAGTTAGAATATAAATACGAGAAGCAGTTATTTTTTATGTGTTTTTCTTTTCATCTTCTGTCATTAATTTTTGCAATTTTACTAAATTATTCTCGGCACTGCTGCCATATAAATATATATTTATTAGCTAGAATAAAGGAATATAATATATATGTCTATATTACCAGCCAGTTGAAGTTTGCAAAGTTTATGTACCGACTTAGCGTAAATCTAGCAAAGTAACACAGTTCGCCGCAAAACCACATCGCTCATCCTACCGCCGAGGAACGACGAATATACATACATATATAACGCAATTGCCGCGAACGCTAATCCACGATTTACATCCTTATAATATAGCGGCTGTGGCGGCCGCGATGTGTTTCCTGCCCAGTGTCCACATCGGAACATTCCTCCTTCTTTTTCTCTTCTCATTCTTCGATCCTGCGAAGGCGAGAGGGTGCCCACACGCCGGCTCTAGCTGTGGCCATCATCAACATCATAGCAGGACGACTACGCCAGCAGTGGGATGCAGGAACCGCTAAAAAATAGCTACAGGGTAATACTACTAGTTACCTACATTGTACCGAATTACGAATAAGCAGAATACTCGATACGTATCCACTACCATTGACTATTTACCTTGAATTTTTTTTTCTAAATTAAATCATAAATATTATCATACGAGGTGAAAATCAGATAAAAATCCGTACAGTAAGACAAACTTCTTCTTCTTACTCTCCTACTGTAAGTAAGGAAAGTATTGTAGGCAATCGTGTAAAATTTTCTTTGTCCGTTTTTTAATAGATGGTTACATGTCAGAGGACCATAAGACTAAGAAATATATTCTCTTGATCTGTCTATCTTTCTGTGCCAAGGTCCTCTCTGTAAGGAATGGACCAATTATGTTACTTTCTTGTTTGTTTTTGGAATTCCTGCTCGCACTGGTTGCTAGGCAATAGCGTGTTTTTCTAAAGACTGTGGCGTGAAAGTGGCTCTAACGATTTTGATATGGCGGCACAGTTACTGTTCTAAGCATGGTATCCATATTATACCAAACGCAAATCAACCCGATAACCTGAAATACATGATATGGGTTCGGGGTTTTCGAGATAGTTGAGCAAAGGATGATAGAAAGTCAGACAGACCAGTGGCCGAAAATTTGTTTGTTTGACTCAGGAATCCCTTAAACGTAACATCTAAACACCTAAAATTCTACACAATCAAAATACACAATTAAAATACAACATAATATAGGTAGTCATTTTTATTATTTGTTATTATCATTGAGGTATTTATTTTGAAAGCGATAAGTGACTTTTCAAAATTTTACCATAAAGATATGATAGGAAATTCCATGGTGCAGTGGGACACAAAATTTATTAAACAAAATGTATTGTTGCAAAAAGTATCAGGTTACTTTTAAGTGATTGCGCGCAAATATAATTTTTACTGAGTCGATAAAAAATATATTAGACTTTTTTCAATAGTTTGGTTTTAAATTGAAAGAGATCTTCATAGAAACGATGGATCGTAAAACTATCTACTAAAAACATGAAGATAATTTATTTAATCCCAGAAAGTAAGCCCATTATGGGCTCTCCCTCCACGTCTCAACGTGTTTTGGGGAAACTCCATCATATCTCTGTCTCACTTTTTTTAGCCATTATCTGACTTTGTTTCGAATTTAGGAAAGTTATCTTTCAATAAATGACGAAAACGAAGGACGCATAAGCAATCAAAGCAAAACTTTCTTCCTCAAATCCAAGTGGTTTAAAAAAAATGCCCAGCCCCAATCTTATCGAGATTGTGCCCATGTAGAGTAGCTGGTGCTATATTCACAAATAACCATGACCATAGTTCGTTCTGACAAAAATATTTTTAGTCATACAGCTATATCTACAGGGTGTACCAAAATTCGGAACCAAATTTCTCATTTCAAATACTTAGAAACCTACAATTTTATAACTCTGTCAGTTTTTCAAAAACTGTTATATATTAGTTATGAAACCTATATTTGATTTAACTCAGTATAAGGGAGCCAATAAAACTATGCAGAAAAAAATAAGTTTCTATGTGAAATAAAAAAGACGGTACACACTTTTGCTACATCCTGTATAGCTGTGGGACTAAAAATATTTTAGGAATAACGGACATGATTGGTTATGCCAGCTGACGAATTTTCAATTTTCTTATCCGTCTGCAAGTTGGAAAGCTTCTAGTAAACGGTCTACATAAATTGCCTTGTATGTATGTATTTGATATAGTTTTGAAAAAAATCTACTAAGCTGTTACTATTTGGCAAACTATTCAGCATTCAGAGTATCTTGGTATTACCTCACTATTAACTGTGCCAATTACATGGAGTGAATCATCTTGCTGCGATGTTGCCATCCAACACCTTCTTTGAAAATTAATGAGAAAAACATTATTACCTTTGATAAACCCGAGGTCATAGAATCATCATTGGATGCTCTTGTCATAGCGTACCGACTTATGACAACTATGTTCTTCAAGTTGTTCACTAGTTTCGAGTGTCTTCTTGTCACTCATCATGCTGATGGACCCCATTTGTTCTTGAAGACGTCAAGCGCGCCTCTGATCGCTCGCGCTTCCATCGACATGGAAGTACCTATCAAGTAGGCCGTACGCCAAGAGGCAGGCAGGATCACGGCAGCCACCTTCTTGGATCAGTCTTCTCGCGAATCTCGACAGTGTGCCTAGACGACGACGACCACGGAGTGAAGACCAACGAAAGACGTCGCGACGACCAAGACGACGTACCACTGTTTTTTAATTCTTTTTGGGACTGTGTACGGCGTGAATTAATTTTTGCTTTTGTAGAATTTCGCACTTTATTAGTGAGATCTGGTTTATCTAGTGATAGTTTGATACAGTAGATCATCACCGATAAAAGGTAAGTTTGGAAGCTGTTGTTTATGTTATTTATGTTAATCTGCAAAAGAATAATTTTTAAGAAATATAATTTTGCAATGAAGTTTCCATCAAAGGCAAACTATTACACGTCTGTTAATCAACACATGAATATTTTTAAGTTACTCAAAACTCGTGCATTCTCTTTCATTTGTAGCTAATATTAGGTAACATCGTTCAATATTTACTATTCAGTAAATAAACAGCTATGGCATCTGTTCGTATCTCTCAAAAAGCTTAGGTTTATTTTTTTGATTTTCGCATATTTATAGTTCATTCATCCTTCTCATGTAAATTTCTTTTAATAAATAGTCATAAATAGATCTGAAGAAAAAACATACATTAGGAACAAAGTAAATTTGTCAATTTCTGAATACATAATATATTTTTCAATGAAAAATGAAATTTTTAACAAAAAAGTTTTTTACAGAACTTATAGCTAGGGATTATATGAAACAATTAAATTTACCTAGGTCTAGGTTTTTTCTACTTAATTTATCGACCATAGTAGGTAAGTAAACTTTGAAATTCAACATTGTTGTTATTGAGAGGAAACTACTACACAAACACGTGATCAGCTTATGCTAGATGCATTAATTAGGTATAGATTCAATGAAACTTGTTCAGTGCCGATATTATATAAACTGACTGACTGACTGAAAAAAATATTTTATGGAACTCTTCGGACGCAGAAAAATTTAAAAATGGTACCCATTAAAATAATTTGAATGAATTTCACCATACACCTTTATCTTGTGATAATTATATAAGCTAGGGTTGATGGACTCAACAAAAACACACTATTATTTTTTATTTTAAACTTTGGCTATCGATTTCGATTAACTACACCATGAACTGCCATCATCATCTGAACTAGAGTTTCAAATTTGTAAAATAAGGTCCTGAAATTCAGTTCAGTCCAAAATATATTTCAGTATTTTTGGATGGCTTCATATTTTCAATATTTTGGATGAATTACTCCATGTGTGCCTTGTGGTAATTATGTAAGGTAGGGTAGATAAAATATATAGAATAATAGCTGACCCGTGCGAAGCATTCGCATTCTAAACCACTTAAATCCCACGTAATTAAAGTACACACCGTATATTTATTATCGTTAGTGCGTCATGGGCAATTTTTCGAGACACGGTTGAGGGTCTGTGTTCTGCCTCTATGTGGTGGTCTGTCTTCGAAAAAAAAAATGAAATGTGAGTGATTTGTATATTTTCCGGTGTAGCGGTTAAGGAAAGCTTAAAAATGATGCCTCATTCATGAAATTTGATGAAGTATTAAGGAAGTTATGGCGTACCGACAAAAAATGAATTTGAAATTTTATTTCTGCTTAAATGATGATGTAGTTTAACCGAAATAGACAGTACAAAATAAAAAATAATAGTGAGTCTTCATTTTCTTATCCACTTTGAATATTTTTACAGACTGCATTCAAAGTATCAGTTTTTTTAAAGCTATGAAGCTTTCAATAATATTTATCTACTCCTTAGGACGATTTTGTATAAAAACTAAATAAACCCATTTATGTTAACTTCTCTATTCATCTAGACACAGACTTTATGTCCTTAGGGTGCCTAGAGTCAAAAAAGATGTCTACGTACGACTCGGACTCATAATCGCCAAGGGTTCCGTACCATCGTAAAAGAAGAACTGTCATTATTAAGATCGAGCAAAAACAAAAGTTTATTGTATGGGGACCCCCTCTAATTTTGAACTCTATTTTATTTTCATCCTTTCTTATTATAGCAGCTATAGTATCACTTACTTTTTGAAAACTTCACGTGTCTGTCTATTATGGTTCAAGAGATAAAGCGATTGTCAAGGTCGAGTAAAAAAAACGCTGAAAATATCAAGTTTCATGTATGGGGCCCTCTTTATTTTTATTATTATTCTATTTTTATTATTTGTTCTTATAGTGGCAATAAAAATATACATTCTGTGAATTTTTAATCTATAATTGTACTTGAGATACAGATAGACGAACAGGCAGACGACCGGACAGCGGACGCTTAGTAATAGATTCCCATTGGCACTCTTTGAGTATGGAACCCTACACACATATTTTCAGCATTTGGTCTGTCTAATTGTGGCATGACATTTCGAGAAAGGATAGGTCGATTTTTATATTTTCTCTTTTATTTTGTAGCGTATTGACTTTACCAGCATGTCAAAGCGTATCACAGAGCAAAAGCAGAAAAATAAGTTATGTTCAAATGAATCGTCAAATTTTCTAATTGTTATGTGGGTGGACACACCAGATTTTGGTTTTGTTGTGTTCAAGATATATCTCTAGGTATTTTAAAGTTATCTTAATCAAACCTTGTGACAATCTCTTTAGGTTATATTTGACAAATTAAAGAATATTGTATTCTACGAGTAATTCATGTTGTATCTTGAGTACACATTTTATAAATGATACGATAAGTCTCATTGAACTCTGGAAAAGAGAAGATATTTTTTAAAAAAAATTGGACCGACGTTATCATACTCTAGATTTTACCTCTGCTGTAACTCCAAAACCGTAACACTTTAGAATAAATATTCAATATAAATATTCAATACAAATAATCTGGTCTTTAATTATCCATTCTCAGATTTTCAATTTTCGAAGGATATTTCAAAATTTAACATCCCTGAAACTCGAAAATTGTAACTCTTTTGAAAAAATGTTCAATTTAAACGTTTCCGGATATTTCCTGATCTTTAATTCTGCCATCTCGGATTTTCAATTTTCGAGAAAATTTGACCCCTCCACTAGTGATGCGCAAAGCAAGTCCTAGACCAAGACCGATATGGTCTTGGTATTGGTCTTGGTCTTGCACCCTTGGTTTTGGTCTTGGTTTTGCATAAAATCCTTAGTCTTGGTCGTGGGTCTTGGTCTTGGTATTGGTCTTGGTCTTGCTGCAAGACTTGCAAGATTTCGCAAGACTCTTGCAAAATATTTTACCTTTTTATAAATGTGAAAATTTGTTGTGATTCTAAACCGTAATTAATTAATTCAAATGAAGAAGAACCCTGCAATATGTAGGTATGGGAAGTATGTAATTCATAATCTATAAGATTGCCTATACCTAATTATTATCATTCGAAAAGGAACTGCTAGTGCAGTTAGATCCATATAATGTAGCTGACTTTCTTGAGTATTGAAATCATATTTGAGAAAAAAAGGATGTTTTTTTTGTTTATTTATCAGTATTTATTTTTGTTGACACTATTTCCTTTGTATTGTCTATGTCCCATGGAATGTATGCATACAGTTTGAAATAGAGGCTGTTATTATTATTATTATTATTATAAATATCGACCGTTTAAAAAATTGTCATTGTCCAGAACAAACACGTCTGGTATTGTAATGGTACCAAACAATCTAGAATAAGTAATGAGAATAAAACTAGGTGCGTAGAATTAAGTTAGGGCAAGTGAGATGCTTAGTTGATTAATAAAGTTTATAAATTAATAATCAACATTCACATATGAGAATCGTATCTTACTAGCGCGACTTAGTCTGCTTGTGCTTTCTTGGTATCATCCGTCGCAACTAAGCACTCATTTTACTACATGCATCATACTTCTATTTCATAACTTATTTTCTCGCTCAATCTACAATGGTTTTGTACCATTTTCTTTAATAAAATAGAAAGAATCTTTCAGAGTGGATATTGAGTGAAAGCGATTAAAAGTATTTCTGGTTTACAAAATTAACATCAACTTTTGTATAAAGCTTTTTCCAAAAAAAAGAAAATTTAAAACAGGTAGAGATTTGTTAATACGCGCATTTATAAACCTAGGTATCTATTTCAAAAATCAGTCTTGTGAATATCTCAGTTGAGTTAGTTAATGAGCATGATCGAAAAAATAGTTTCAAAATAAGGGCAATCTAAAATTTCGAAAATCTCCTAATGTGGCTACTGGATAAATGTCATCAAAAAGATATTAGATTTATAGATGATTTGTAACGTTTGCTTAAAACATTCTGCGCGATAGAAAAAATAATAAAAATAAAAAACCGTGTAGTTTACCTTCCCCTGGCTACGAACTGTCGGGATTCTTTGAAAACAGCTCGTTAAGGGAAATCCTAGAAGGGTTGAAATTATTGTATACGTCAGAGTTTTTTGAAATCCAGAAATCCTAGAAGACTAAAATGAACTTTTAATTCAATATTTTTAGAATCTGTAAAATAAAGATCGATAATAAGGGAGTTCAAAGATTAAATTAATTAGGTTATTTACTAGCGTTTCTTATCTAATAATTGAGCAAAAAAAGATGAGACTGCAAGACCTAGACCAGTTTTGCAGCATCACTCACTACCCTCAACATCCTTCGGGGTCGGTTTTCGTAGTGAAGGATTTTTCTGATTTCAGTTTTTATAAATATGGGACCATTTCTTAAGTTTCCTCTTTCTTATATTTTTATATTTTTATATTTTTATATTTTTGTTTTATATTATATAAATTTATTTAATTTTAATTTAATTTTTAGTTTTGCCTTTGTTTTGTTTTGTAGTGTTTGATTTTGATATTTTTATTTTGCTTTGTCTACAAAATTTATATTTTTTCGACAATAAAGCATTTCTCTCTCTCTATCTCATATAAAAGCATCAAAATCTAAGTATCTACGTTTACATATATAACGCGCGCAAAACCAAAAAAAAGAAAACGGACATTCGAATTGTATACCTGCTCCGTTTGGGTTCGTTGGTCAGAAACAGAAGTGATCCGTCTATGACAAGCAAATTCATAGAAAAATAGACATTGCCCACCTACGTTGTAATTGATTGAAAACGTGAATTCGTGACGATTTGCGATGTGATAATGAACTTCTTATTTGTGCAACTTGTACATGTGGGTGATAATGAAATTCAAAATGCTAAATAACAAAAGTATGTATCTGTCTTGTCATCCAAAACAACCTTGAGAATAGATTGTTGCATTAGCGGATTGCAGGATCGCCTACACATACTTTTCCAGTATAATTTCATTCATGCAGTCTTTTCCAATATAAATCAATACACTATAAGGCTGTGATAATTATATTCATCATAAATCTATTGCCACCATTGTGACAGTTTCAAATTAACTATGAAAGAAATGAGAGAAACCGTACCTACTTCTTTTATTCTTTTGAAAAAAATAGTTTTCTTGTTCTCTTTATGTAACATTATTCTTCCATTTTCTTGTGTATAGTGTAAAGAAAAGGTAATTACCTAATTATTTTAACAATAATCTCTTAAAAATTATTATGAGGCTATTAACTAATTTTAGTACTTAGTTTAATTAATCCCTCCTGTCATATTCATTTTTTTAAAGAAATAATCCCTATATATTGACAGATTTTTTAAAATACATTGAATTCGTAAAGTAATGGATAAATGGAATAAAAGCTGTTCATGTTTTAGAGTTTTTTGACGTGAGTCTAAAATATATAAAAGTGTGTCAGCAAAGAGATATGACGCCATAGACATTTTTTTGTCAAACTCTATTTTATATTGTAGATTTTCATATTTTCTTAAATACGAATGATTGTTACAAAACTGAGAAGGAAAATTTAAACTTAAAAAAATATATCTAAAATGAAAGCTAGACGTGAGCACCGTTAACAATCTGACAATAACCAATTCCATCACTAACTTATTTTTGAACGTTTTCGATGATATCTGCTGCGATTATGTTTCAAATTTACAGGCTCACACGTTGAATTTGTATTCTTAAATCTTCTAATTTGCTGGTCGGGTCACGGATACTTCATTTCTTAAGTAACCACACAGAAAAAAAGGAAAAAAGACAAGTCGTATGTGAGAAATGTACCCTTTCTAATGGACGTTGTTATACTTCTTTGGCTTTTCGAACACACCCACTCACACACACACACAGATAGGATATGTAAATGAAATATAAGAAATTTTTCTATTATTCAATATATTTCTCTTCAATATATTATAATGAGTGACTTCATTATTATACAATTAAATTTACTGTTAAATGGTACAATTCCAATAAAATTTTAATGCACCTCCTTAAGTATGATAAACTAGTTATGCAAGCATAGATAGGTAAACTACCGAAAACATTCTTGTAATCACAAACAGACAGTCAGACAGCTGAAAAACAATCTTATAGGAGGTATTACGCATACGTATTTGTGTACCAAGTTTGGTGTTAATCTGTTAAGTATTTTCCAATTTATAGTGTTGACAGACAGACAGACAGGAAGATCAAAACAATAAAAAAAAAATCGGTAGTTGATAAGAAAATTTAATATACAATTTAATTATTCAAAATTTCTCTAAAAGCCAGATCGTACAAAAAAAGTATATGAAAACGTATATTCGACGATTTTTCCCACTTTTAGCGTGACGCGGTTTCTGGACCAACTCTCCATCCCAACGAGCCCAAAGATGTATAACTTCAAAAATAATGACGTCATATCCCTTTCCTGAAACACCCTGTATCTTTTAGTCTAGCTTTAAAAAATTCTAGAATATGAACAAAAATCATCTGGTTGAGGTGTTTCTTGTTTACATCCATTACAGATCACATTATTTTTTTCAATTTATCCGCTAGGTACTTTTCGAATATATTTTCGCAACACCTGCCTGGAAAGTTCATCGTTTGAGAACTGATTATCGTGGAGAAAGTACTCGCACCGCACCCTTGACGATAACATGCTATTTTATGACACTAGTGCGTGAAGTTGAATGACTGTACACACGTGAGTAAAGAGGCAGAACTGACAATCTTGAAAAAACATTCGCTTCTAGGTATATGTCATATTCACTGAAGGACGGTATATATTGTAACGTTTAACCCTGTGCTAAAAGTTGTGGGGTGAGTTCACTTGCGTAAGACTCAAAATTCGCAGATTGCTTCCAATGATTTATTTTTAAACACACTGTACACAGCTTTCTGTTGTAGTACAACTGCCACTACTTGTCACTTTGACTATCGCGTTCCAACTACTTTCGAGTTATGTCTCCAATTGACTGATACAATAAACTGACTTTATAAAACTCACTGACTTCATAAGACTGACTGACCCTGTCCCGTGATCGACACGGCTTTATATACCTGAAGCATGACATGACATTCATAGAGAATGTTCTATGATTATCTAGACGCACATAATTAATGTTCCAGATCCTTGTCAAACTGACAAAAGTATGACAAATTGTACCTCACATATAGTTTCTGGAAGGATCCAGAATAAATATTCTATAATTCTGTAAGCAACGTAGTAACTTAAATAACTAATAAACGAATATTAACCGTAAGTACATGATTACCTATCCACGTTACAATATCACTACGAGAGAAGACGAGTTGTGACAATCGCACTCCTTCCTCCAGCGAATATGACACATACCTAGGCTCGTGTTGCAAATCACTATTGTCATATATTCGCCCCTTTACGCACTTGTAGCAGAAACTCCTCCTCCTAATTCACTGATCTTCACGTAAAGTTAGTACCATCAAACACTTTTATTGTCATATTATATAACCGGGAGTGGGTATGGAGTTGAGCAAATATGTTTGGAAACACCTTATTTCTGGCTAAACTCTAGTTATATAAAAATATTGCAGTACTTTTATTCTCTTCAGTGATGTGCTTGGATTTGCAATAGCTACGTAAAATTTCCAGATAAGTAACTATGTATTGATTTTTTTTAATGGATTATCATCTGTTTTTGCATTGTTAGATAGTAGATGGTGTTCCACCAATAATTAATAACGATAAATATTTATTATCTAAAGTATAAAAATCTCATAAAAAATTGAACATTTCAACACTGAGAAAAAGGAAAATAGCACATGTTGGACCATAATCTATAAATTTTGTAGTGAATGGTAGTTATATTTCTTTAAGATCGTAGATATGGAATAATCTCGTTAGAAAAAATACAAGAACTTTGATATTCTCTGAGCATATGTAGGTATGTATATTGCAATCGTTATTTACTAAAACAATGAATTTAAAAGTGTCATTAGAGAAATAAATGTTTGAAATTTTCGACCATAAAATCTCAAACAACAATAAAAGTCGGTATTTCAATGCGTACTATAAGCGCTTAATGTTTTTATATAACCGTTGTGTGTTCATTAGCGTGAAAATTATAGCAATAAAGGTCAAATAATAATAATTATTTTTCGATTAACTTTATTTTGAATGGTTATTCTTACAGTGAGAGGCAAAGAAATGGAACAAATTGAATATAGGATTAGATACATGTTTTCAAGAAATAAGAAAGTAAATAAAAAACGGTCAACTCCGAGTTGGATTCGCACACGAAGGGTTCCGTACCCCGTACCATCGTACAACGACTAACTTATTAATACGGTTCAAAAGAAAAAGTCATTATTAAGATTAAGCAAGAACAAAAGTTTATTGTTAATTTAATTAATAAGATGGAGCAAAACATGTCGAATAATCACGTGTTTGTATAGGAGTCCCTTTTACTTTTCAGTTTATTCTATTTTTATAATTTGTTGTTATAGCGGCAATTGAAATATAATGATTTTGAAGTTATTGCCAAAAGAGTTATATCTCCCTATAGGTATACAAACTTCAAAACTAACACCACCGCTGGAAATAATATCATTTAGTATTTTCCAGTGCACCAGTTTATAAAGGCCGTACTATTTTCTGCGGAAAATATTTGCATTCTACTGGGAAATCATTTTATTTTTGACCGACTTTCCAAAAGAAGAATGTATACAATTCGACTGTGTGTTTTTTTATGTGTATAACCTCGTTTTGCATACTAAATGTGCACCGATTCTGATGATTCATTTCTCATTTGAAAGAGGAAGATTGAGAGATGCTAGAAAAACAATATTTGTTAAAAATTGAAACTTTCTTATTTATATGTTGTAGAACATTATCGATAAATCTAAGGGTTTTGTGGTTACGGTTCTGAAAATGTTGAAAAAGTATTCCACTTAGTGATTTAGAAATATATTTAAAAAACCACAATTATTTCAATGAGGAAAATGTGTTCTTACCTAAGTACTTAAGTTTTGTCAACTCAACGATGTAACCTCACTTGCATAGTTTGCCGTTAATGTAATTTTACTTGATATATAATTTTTATAACAGATATATTTAGGGCCGATTTCATAATGACCCCCTCATGGGAGATTATTTAATTCTTCAATTTGTGTAACTCATATCTTGATCATAAAATAAAAATATTGCATTTTTTAATAACTTTTACAACGTCAGTCACCTTATCTTTCGTTCTTTTAAAGTAACTTTAAATTATATGTCCAATGAGAAAATTATGAATTTTTTAATGTTGGATTAAAATTAATAGGAGATTACATTTGATTATGAAATCGGCCCTTAATGTTTTCTTAGCCTTGAAATATAAAATACAGATTTTTGATAGCTCGGTAAGCAAAATGAGTCTTCTCATTTAAGCCCCAATTATTGCGATATATTTCTTAAATTGTTATTGATATAATAAGTACCAATTATATGTATATGTGTATATATATATATATATATATATATATATATATATATATATGTGTGTATGCGTTTCTGGTACCTTTCTCTCTTAGCAGGATCTGCTATAATCAAAGATTATTATGGCTAAACTTAGATAAACTATCCGTTAAATGAAATCAGTGCAAGCCAATTTACATCGTATGACTCAATTTCGCTACAACTATATGTATATGTGTTACCATTTTTACCTTAATAAAATGTGGGCGCATAACTGACACGACTTCTCCATATCAAATCAATAATTTTTTTTATTGATTTTATGTATCGACATTAGTATTGATATATGCTACCTACTACTTGCTTTGATCTATCTAAATTCAATCTTATCTGGCCCGAGCTTTATCTCTTTAACTCATTTGGAATTCCAAGCGACGCCTTTTGCCTTTTAAGCAAAAGGTGTCTGTCTGCTCAGCTTATGTAACGCATATTATAAATAACTTTTGCTTCACTCGCAGATCGATCATTTGCAGCTTAGAGGATTGTCTGATAGCAAAAGAGATAATGTATTTCGATAACATTTATTGTATAATATGCAAAATTTTAGGGAATGGTTGATAGACTCTTAGGATCCAAACAAAACAAACCATCTTCGATGGAACTAATTCACACATTTTATTGTCAAAAGTACATGAAATGCTCCTGTTTATGAAAGTAATTTTTATGTAAGAGATACAGTTTTCAAGTGTTTTGTTCACAAAATTTGAGGCAATAAACGGGTCTCAAATATAATTTATGAGCTACGTTAAAGGTAGCCAGCGACCAGTTTCATCAAATTCTATAAAGATTTTTTAAAGTAGTATCTGAACGTCTCGCGAATATCCCTCAATCCAATATAATTATGGGGGTTGGTGGATGTCACGTGAAGGGGATGTAAGAGGAAGCAGATTTTTATGTCATAGAACGTGTCGTTTGAAATTTATAAGGTTGGAAAATAAATTTTTTTTGCCACTTTCTTGTAAATAGCCATTTGAAACGCTTTGTTTATGAAGCTGTAGCAGAAAAATCTTAAGAAACTAGTGATATTGTTTGATGAATTATCATTGTATTTAAAATTTGTATCATATAGCAATAGATAGAAATCATTAAATTTTATTATTACTAGGGTGATCCAATTTCTGCGACATATAGGGCGCTAAGGACAATTTAATCCTTTGTGGTTTTTATTTAAGACTAAGTACTTATTTCCTTAGGATTCTCCAAATCAAATATATTGGTGATGGTGGCAAAAGCTTGAAAAACACTTGGGTTGCTGTTATATTTTGGGTGTTTTGTATATCTATTACTCGAGCTCGGATGCAGAGGTATACAATTCGATTGAATGTTTACTTTTTTATATACGTACATTTGCGCATTTTGTATAGTGAAAGTGATTGTATTATGAACATTTTTCTTATATTCGAAAGAAAACTGATGAGGAATAGACCCATAAATTGATATTTTATACCAATAAATAATTTTGTACAAAAAATGGACCGACGTTATTAGTTGGTGCACTGAAAAATATGAATAATATTAATTCTTTTAGTGGTGTTACTTTTGAAGTTGTGCAGTTGACGTTAGATTGATAACTTTTGGCACCAACTTCACAAGTACCAGTACTCCGATTCTAATGATTTTTGATTCATTTTAAAGGGGAGACTTTGAAAATTGTCCCATATTCGTAAAAACTCAAACCTAGATATATCCTTCCCTCCGAAAACCGCACTCGCAGTGGGTGTAGGGGGCAAATTTTCTCGAAAATCGAAAATTCGAGTTGTGACAATATCCGGGAACGTTTAAATTGAACATTTTTTTAAAAGAGTTACATTCATGTTAAAATCTCACATATGTGTATATGTGTATTTAGGCTATGTAGAAGGGGCGATTTCTTTCGAAAACTGAAAATCTCTGGATACCACATGAAAGACAATAATATTTGTAGCAACATTCATAATGAACCTTATTCCTAAGAGTTACTGTTTTCGAGTTAAACGGGGGTAAAATGGTTAAATCTAAAATATTTATGCGTATTTCCGCAGCGATGTTCTGAGATCTCTACATAATAATAAGGACAAGCAAAGAATATACGTGGGTAATAAGATAATAGTGAACGTTCAACGATTTTCGTGGACTAAAATTATACTCAAAAGTGTGAAATAAATATTTTTTACAAAAAATTGGACCGACGTTATTAGTTGGTGCACTGAAAAATACGACATTAGAATAATTCTATTGGTGTTGGTACTTGTGAAGTTGGAGCCAAAAGTTATCAATCTAACTGCAACAGCACAACTTCAAAAGTATCAGCACCAGGCACCAATAGAATTAATATTATTTCGTATTTTTCAGTGCACCAACTAATAACGTCGGTCAAATTTTTTGTAAAAAATATCTATTTACCTATAAACGATACCTCATATCTGGCTCAACTTACAAAAATTCCAATATCTATAGAATAAATAGTATTTCATATATTTTGGTTGATCTAAGCTCTTTTTAAAAATATTATGTATTTTTCAGTGCATCTATAAAGTCGGTTGTACTTTTTCTAAGAAGTTCTAAATGTTTCACTTTACATGGTACCAATTGGGTAGGTACTTGACATTAATGTAAATTCAATATAAAGTGATGTTCAAACGATATTAGGTAGTCCTAACATACCAAAAATCACATTATGCAGGTTTAATTTCTCTTGGAATTCAAAATATAATCAATTTAAATAGTTGTAATTTCAAACCCAATATCACGTGATAAACAAATCTTCCTCAGAGAGAACATACAAACGGGAAATTTAAAAGCAATTTTTGAATATATTTTTTTTATTTTCAAAATAGACTCGTAATTTTTTTTTTGGTTTAATTGAATGTCTAACTACAAAGTAAGAATTGTTCAAAAAATTAGACAAGTCCCCAATTTGTTCCATATCTCGGATACCTCTACACCCGCGCGATAACGTCACAAGTAATATTGTGAATAAGTGAAATATATGTCGTAATGCAGAAACTGCCAACCGTAAGACCATGTAGAGAGAGCTTGTTATAAGTTTTCACGTAAAATGAAATCTTCAACATGTCAGTGATCCTTCTTCCATCAAAATTGAATTTCTTTGTGACCTCGATTGGGTTATATTAGTGTGCGGTACTTGCCGTAATATATTATGTATATCGTCATGAGAATAAAACACTTCAAAACTAACGGATCTCTCATGAGGTAACACAGAAGATTTTTAAACCTTTTGTGTATATACACATATATAAAAGGTATAATATAGAAGAAGACATTAAAGCTGTATAATAGCACAAAACAATAGACATTCGAGTGTTTAAAGTTAATGGGAAAATGTTGATGATCTTTTGCATTGTAATTATGACCAAAGTTGAGATTAACAGAGCGATTTAGTGTCGACGTATACTGCTTCATCAAATTTTACGTAATGAACTGCCAAGCGATAAAAAAGAAATACAGAAAAATTGACACCTCACACAACCCTAATGGCAAAAATATAGTGTATATAAAAAGCAGCGTACACACTACTATTGGATTGACCTTTCAAAAGCGAACATTTTGAAACCGTATAAATGCAGTTGTTAGCTGGTTAGAACCCAAACGTTAAAACAGAGAATTTTATTACTTATTAGATACTATTTAATAATTTAATAAATATCGAAGGCTATTACGATGAACAGTAGGTGCTTGCAGTTTTACCAAAGCTTATGTGTATTTTTGACCGACTAACCAAACGGAGGATATATACAATTCGACTGTTTGACTGCATATTTTTTATGGGTCTTCGCGCCTCTTAAACAATAGAGGTAAGGGGACTATAGAGAACTGGTCCCATTGAAAAAAAAAATCAACATTCAACTTGTTCTTTCCCCCAAAAACTTCTCCCAAAGGGCAGTTGGGGGGCATTTTTTTTCGAAAATTGAAAATACGAGATGAAAAAATTAAAGAAGAGACCATATCCGACAACGTTTGAATTGATTTTTTTTTTAATCATAGGTTTCCCAGTTACAGAATTGGTAAAATTTGAAATATGTGTATTTCCACTATGTTTTGAAATCTCTGAATAAGTATAAGCAACGTATCATCTTTGGTGAACGCTGAGTGATTTTGATAACTTATGACTCTCAAAAGTGTGAAATATGTTTTTTTTTTATTGGACCGACTTTATTAGTTGGTGCAATGAAAAATACAAAATAATATTATTTCTATCGGTGATGGTAATTTTGACGTTGATGCCAAAAGTCTTCCATCTTACTACATACATACATAAGATTCACTTATGTAGCTGGATCTCGAAAGTGATATTTTCATTTTCATATGTTGTTTATTTATTTATCAAAGTATTAGGTTCTACTAGCTGATTATTTAGATTTTAATAGAAAACGGTACATTGAGGACATATTTTTCTATTTAGGTATACTCCCAGATGGTTTGGGAAATAGCGTTTTTAACACGCTTTTATTAGCTTGGTATGTATGTATGTATGTATGTGACGGAATATTTGGACACGATTTTCACCCACTTAAAAAAATCGGATCGACTTGAATTTTTGTATACTTATAGAGGACCGATGACAATACAATAATTTCATGTTGTGTATGTGCGAGTGGGACTCCTTGATAGGGGGTTCCAGACCTATATATCTGAGCTCCACTGATGGATTACCGTGAAATTTTCGATATGCATGTGTGTTGGTAGGATATGTGATGGTATAAGTGCGAGTGGGACTCTGGTGGAGAGTTTCATATCTATGGGTGTTTTTGATTTCTGGATGAATTTTCGTGGAACTTTGTATCTGTATGTGGATTGGGAAGTTTTGTGATGACGTGCGGGGCTTTTCTATGAAAGGTTTCATACTATAGTTGTGTACGTGCCAGTGGGACTTTTTCATGAAGGGTTTCATACCTATACCTCTCGGAGCTTTATGGATGGATTTTTGTGGAATTTTCGATATGGATGTGTGTTGGAGGATTTGCGATGGAGTTTAAGAGTGGGACTGTTTGATTGAGGGTTACATACCGTCCTCGTATATATGACTATGATTGTTTATCTCGCTCCGCACATTCCTGCATCGCTTTAATATCAAACCGAACTAAAAATTATAAAATAAATTTTAGTTTAAAAAACAAGAAAACATGCTTTAATAGCAAAGCAAACTAAAAATTAGAGAATAATCAAGATATCATTTTAATGTAAAAAAGCGTGGGGAGCGTTCTAAGTTAATTTTATAATGACTACTTATATCAGTATCTATTTATAAAATATTTACATCAATGGACATCAAGCATCCCACGCTTTTTCACATTAAAATGATATCTTAATTATTTTCAAATTTTTATTTTGGTTTACTATTAAAGCGTGGTTTTTTTTAGTTTTTTAAACTATTATTTTTATAAAATTTGTTCGAGAATAAAGTCCCTAAGCATGGACTTTATTATGAGAAATCTGATAATTGTTTTCTATATTTGAAATTTGAATATGTCAGTGTGAGGGTGAAAATTCCTGAAATAAGATCATTGGAATAAAGAAAACTACTTCCACTAAATGTACAAGTCATGGTACCTACATATTGCATGTTCAATGTGGGTTTTGTAGACGTATTATCATCGCGATAGAGAATGTTTTAATAAAACTACAATTTATTATGTTTGTACTTGAATTGCGAGCCTTCTACTAAGAAAACTCTCATAATACAAAGATATAGGTAGATTTGTTTGTATCATGGGCACCTCATGTCACCTCTCATATATTCACCTCCTATACAGCCCCGAGATTTTCTCCGTAATTTTTTCAAATCTTCATGATTATTCTATATTTCTTTAAAAAAATTAAGATCATAGATATTGATAGAAAAATAATTTCTATTTAAAAAAGTATTGCTCATGGTGATATGATTTTCAAACAATAGATAAGATTTGCTTTAAATTATTTGAAAATAATATCATTGTTGTGCTTTTTTACTTACTAAGAATAAATGTCTACTCCAAAAATTCTCTACTGCATATAATACCGTTTTGCTCCTTTTATGGAGCGATATAGAAATATCATTTACCATTGTTATAGGATTGTGATGTAGTGCTGTGTGTTTTGAAAGTAAATCAGTCTCGATTGTCGACGACGACATTGGATTTGTTATTAGGCGGTGTAATTGCGTAATGCTTCAAGCTCAACCGTGTGAAAGGTTAAGTACCTTATACTGCATGCAATGTTTATATAAATCACGCCTTTCTTTCGGAATGTATGTCCTACCGTTAACAATATAATAATAAATATTTTTTACAAAAGATTGGACCGACTATTAGTTTTTTTTTAATTTACTTATTTTAGGTCGCTGTTGAACAGCAAGGTTGTAAGAGACCACACTTATTACATTGATATTATGATATTGGGATCAACACACATTGCACTAAGATAATATACACATTAAAGTTTGTTATATGTATATTCCGATGAAAATTGGAGAATAGCTTTTTGGCCGGTATTGGAGGTGAAACTATCTTTAATATTTAGTGATAGTTTGTTGTTTTCTCTGTGTATTTGGAGAGGTTGGCATTCCGTGAGCATGTGGAAAATGCTGTTGTGGTTATTGCAGCCAAGGACACACGTTTGGAGGGTCCTTGGAGATGTAGTGGATATAGGTAAAATTCGTGTGGCCAATTCGTATTCTATTTAGGCAGGATTCTTCTCTTCTATTCAGCATGACTTTAGGAGGATTGTATAGAGTGGTTACACGTATTTTGTGGAGTTTTGTATCTTGGTTTGCCCATTGTTCGTTCCATTTCATCCTTATTTTATTCAATAACCATTTTTTTATGTGATTGATGTGGGTTGGGATATTTTCATGCAGCACAGCGTTTAGGATGTTTTTATCAGCGGCGTCTGCTTTTTCACTGCCCTTGATTCCTTGGTGGGATGGGATCCAGCATCTCTCTCTCTCTTGAGGTCGGCGAGCTTCTCTTGGACTGAATTAATCAAATGGTTGGAGTTGAATCTGTTTGATACTGCCATTAAACAGGATTTGGAGTTCGAGAATATCACAAACTTGTTATTGTTTGAGGAGCGTTCCTTAACTATTTACGGAGCCTTTGAAATAGCGAATGTTTTACAACTGAATATATTGTATTGTTCGGGGAGCCTACTGGATTCACACCTCTGTAGTAATAGCATAGAGTGCTGTGTAATTTTGGTAGCCGTCTCTTAATTCTAAAAATAAATTAGGTAGGTTTCGGTGGAGGTGGTTTCTTTGTTGTATTCTGCTAAGGAAATGTTGATATTTGTGGTCAAGGAATCCCATGGTGGTATTGGATGGATATTGTTTTTGTGTATGTTGGGTATGCTCAAGATTAATTCTTGTATATAGTTTCTGGTTCTATTTCTTTATTAGATGGTGCACTGAAAAATTCAAGATAATATTAATTCTATTGGTGCTGGTTCTTTTGAAGTTGGTGCCTACAACAACAAACTACCACACTTCAAAATTACCAGCACCAATATAATTAATATTATTTTGTGTTATTCAGTGCAAGAACTAATAAAGTCGGTCCATTTGTTTGTAAAAATATTTATTTTACATTTTTGAGTGTAACATTAGTCATGAAAATTGCTGAACGTTGACTAGTATAGGCTTAGCTTGTACTTACTTGTTATTTATTATTCAGAGATCTCAAAATATCGCGGCGCAAATATACATATTTCAGACTTTACTTCTGTAACTCGCAAACCGTAACTCAATTTAGATGTTGCTAAATATAATCTTTTCTTTAATTCGGCCATCTCATATTTTCAATTTCCACATAGCGGAAATACGCATATCACATATTTGAGACTTTACCATTAAGCGGAAACCGTATGGATATGGTCCCCGTTCTTATTTTTAAATTTAGAATTTTCGATGCTCGGAAACACATATGTCAGATTGTAACGCGGAAACCTATGATTATTTTCAAAAATGTCCAATTTAAACGTTTCCGGGTATATACTTTTATTTAATTCTGCCGTCTCGTCTTATTTGCTTCTAAATTATTGGAAATATAAAATTAATAAATGCATCATTCTAAACTTTTGAGCAACAGTTGCAACACAATGTATTTCTATAATTTACAACCGTATTGTCGGCTTTACGGATCTCCCAAAAAATAAACCTTGCAACTTGAAGATCGTGTACCTAAGTTCAATCCGGCATATACTGACCTGTACAGAGTGACGTCACCAATAGGACTACACTCGTTCTTATTATATTAAAAAAGTTAAATATGAGGTTTCGTTCCTGATCGATCATTGACATCTACCTGTAATAACTGCCGACCATCTTCATGCGAAGTTTAAAAAGTTTCTTTTGGAGCGACTTATAATTTGTAGGGGAAAGCTGCTGATTAAATTCTTCAACTATTTAGGGAAGAAACACCAAATGCAGAGAGCTCAATGAAAGAGTCTGTATCTTGCCAAATAAGCTTTATAGTGAACTCTTATAAAAAAATTGAGAAGCATAAAAGATCTGAAAATGGTCACAGTGGTATAGGTTTGAAATCCACTTCATAATCTATTCTGTTCTTCCTTTTTCTATGGAAATTCAAGAGAGTCTGTTTTAAATTGTAATAAATTGAGGCTCTGATAAATCGTAGAAAGGATAACCTGCATTAAATGGATACTTTTGGACTCCACAAACACCAATTAGATATTTTTTATCAGCTTATTGAAGATCTGAAGTCACTGAAACTAAAGATCGGCATCTGCATCCAATTTATTATTATTCACACGATCAGAATACTTGTAGTATTAGGGGTTGACATTTTCAATGAAAATGTCACTAGGGTAAATGGTCGTTGCATATAATATTGTTGATTTCGAGATACAAAACACAACAAGCGTTGTATTTATAAAAATCACCCGAAACTAAGCAAACTTTCAAAAGCATTAATTTTGTGTCAGCGATTTACCGTTTACCCTCAACACAACGCCTGTTGTGTTTGCATCTCGAAATCATCATATCAAAGATTTTGCCTTTATCATCACAGAGCAGAACACAATATATTCTGTCATAGAGTAAGCGTTTCTGGCCACTTGCCATGCTAACAAAATTTTGAGCATCAATGAAACAATTATTTGGCATTTACTGGGATAAAGTGTCCCTAGAATACTCCATTAATATAGAATATCAATATTTGAAAGTACCTTAGAGAAGACGAGTACCTCCATAACAATGTTTGGATGAAATAGTCAGATACTTTCAACATATTTCTTAATATAATTAGATTATTTTACGATTGTTATATTTTAATTAAGCTGATTTAAATAAAGAGGTAACATTTAAATATGAAGCCTATTTAGAAGCAGTTGTTCCCTTAAATCTCGTAATGGTGAAGAAGTCTTCTTGTTATTAGCTTACTTCTACCTCCTATTAATTCACCAGCAAATTTAACCCTTGTTGTTTCAATCCATAAAGTAGAGACAAAGTTCTCAAAATGATATGTCCATAATTTTTGAGGTTGCTCCTTATTTTTTGCTGTATGACCCACAATGTTCCCCATCCCATTACATTCTATCTGGTTGATAGAACGAGTCATTAACAATTGCCCCTGAGTAACTACTTTACGATTATCCGTGCTACATCAAATTCTCTTCAAGCTCTCTTTAAACCATGAAATTTTCATAATATGCGAGCTGGCTTCAAGCTAGCAAGTTGTAAATTGAAAATAAAAAATGACGAATACAATATTTTTGTACTATATTGATACAATGGCTTTGGGCAGATATCAGGAATAGAGCACATATACAGGATGTGTGTCTTAAGGGATAGTTAAATAAAAAATGTTGCTTTTCCTCAAGACAATTAGTTTAAAAAATACTCCTACAAATTACAACCTATTTATGCAATAAGTACATGTATAATGAAAAGCGTGAATCAGTAAAATGGAGAATTCTCAATATGATTTAACACTATCAACAACATAAGTTTTTAGTTTCTTTGATATTCGAGCTCGAAAATTATATTGACGTAATTTTTCAGTACTAATCATTGAAAACAAATCTTGTTGGAGCCATAGTTTGTTATTTGGTACTGTAATATATTTTTTCAGTTGTTCACTTATCACTCAGAATTTTATTATACAGGGTGATTTAGATTTTATCGGGAGTTGATAGAACTTGTAAAAATAATGTTAGTTCTTAATATATTTTTTTAGCTAAAAACTCTTCTTTGCGAAAATACAGGGCATTGAAGTTATTTCTTAAACATTTTTATTCATAACTTTTGATTTAGTTTTCCGATTTATTTCAAATTTGAAATAGAAACACTTCTTATGGTTTTTCATAAGCTTTAGAAGTAACAAACTGCCCACTCTTTATCAAGTGGGTTTTCGGGGCTACCCCCACCTAAATGTTTTCAAAACATTTATAAATAATAATTTTTAATTGAATTAACTATTTAGGTCTATACCTTGATTTATTTTAAAACTATTTTCATTCTTGTATTTTTTTGATATTTTGCTTTATTCTTGAGATATCTTATAAAATTCGAGGCATAGCACTACCCAATTGCAAGCATTAATTATCATTTCGTAGTATGCCATGAAAAATCAAAATGATAGGTCTTATGTGAACTGACATTAATTGTCATAACTATTGTCACCAGTGTTGTTATTATTATTAAAATCAAAATAACATGATTCTTTTGCAGTTTTCATTAACAAATAATTAAAAAATGTTCAATAACGTTCAATTTTAATAAGTGAAAAACTATTAATTTCAATAAATGATCAAAGTGTGTTTCATCAACCTCAATGCACTTTCTACATCGACGAATTAGAGTATTAACTGCCGCTGCTATTTGAACAGGATTATATCTTATATCTTAATTGGTCGCAAGCATATCTTATTCTTTCAACCAATTCTTCACGATTATTAACGGGTGTACGATACACAATAGCTTTTAGTTGACCCCAAAGAAAATAATCCAACGGATTTAAATCTGGGGAGCGTGGTGGCAATGCTACTGGACCCATACCAGCAATATTAATATTTGGTTGATTGTTGGGTAGTCATCCAATCCAACGGCGCTCATAATTTAAATCTAACCACTGCTTCACTTGTTGCCCATAATGGGCAGGAGCTTCATTCAGCTGCATCCAGCCTTCTTTGCGTAAATCTAAGGGAACATCTTCAAGAATATCGTGAAGATTATTATACAGGAATTGGCGATATAAGTTTGAATTTAGAGGAGGCGGCAAAATATGTGGCCTACAGAGGTGATTGCTTAAAATACCTACCCAAATATTAACACTAAATTGATATTGAAAATGAACTCCCCTTATGCAATGAGGATTTTTTTCGCTCCAAACATTTAGATTGTGATAATTCACAATGCCTGCTCTTGTAACATTTGATTCGTCTGTCCATAAGACCTTGTGTAAAAAACGTGGACTGATTTCTATTATGTTCAAAACCCACCTACATAAATTAATACGTTTTTCGGCGTCTTCAGGAAGCAAACCTTGAGCAGGTTGAAAATGAAAAGCCTTTCGATGATTTCGTTTAAGTGTTCTCAAACTCGTGATTGTGATACACCGAGTTGCCGGGCCGCTCTACGAGTACTTAATTCTCTGTTTACATCAAACAGCAGAATAATTTGATCATTATTTCTAGGGGGTGCTATAGGTTCATTGCGAAGGCGCAAACCATTTTCTGCAAAACGACGATGTACATCTACAAAGACTTGTGGATTGAAAACTCTTCTATTGGGAAAGCGCCTTCGGTTCCTTACTCTCCAACTGCTGCATTAGAATTACCATCACAAAATACATAAACATAATGAATATCTGCATATTCTGCATTTGTAAAAATTCTAGGCATATTTATAAACACTTTTACACATATAACAACTTTTTAATAACACTTTAACAACACTTATGACAATTGACATCAGTTCACATAAGACCTGTCATTTTGATTTTTCATGGCATACTACGAAAAGATAATTAATGCTTGCAACTGGGTAGTGCTATGCCTCGAATTTTATAAAATATCTCAAGAATAAAGCAAAATATCAAAAAAATAAAAGAATGAAAATAAATAATATAATAAATCAAGGTATAGACCTAAATAGTTATTACCATAGACATCTGAACACCTAGACCACGCATAGCCTGTTTTAGAGCGATCCAACATCTCAAGACCATTATTCTTCTGGTCCATAGTGGTTCGTGTACGCCTGATACGACTAACATATTTGCCAAGCTTCTTATTTTTCATGGCAACTTCTAATTTATAGAGTAATAATCAAAGACATTCAGACGTAATTGAAGGGTGGTCGTTGAAATAGTTATTACTGATTATTCAGAAACAGCTGCAGATTAAATTATGTACCAGATTTATATCTCACAACACAAAATAAAAATTTTCATTTGTGAAATAAGGGGATCATCAGTCGATATCACAGGAAAATATAATTTAGGCGTCTGTATGAATTCGTCAGCTTACGTCGCTAGTCGGAATATTGTTGTTCGTTGTTCCATTCATAATTTGAGTGTTGCTACTACGTTTTACGAATTTATACGCTTCTACTCAGGTACACTGTTGCCAAAATTTCCTATAGGAAAATTTTCTCTCTCTCTTACACATGCAAAATACCAAAACAATTCGCTAACAATAACAGATCGCCTTTGGATAAATGTTATGAATGAAATGATTCGTCTAGGTGTTCAGATGTCTATGGTTTTTACAATTAAAAATTATTATTTATAAAAGTTTTGAAAACATTTAGGTGGGGTAGCCCCTAAAATCCCAATTAATAAAGAGTGGGCAGTTTGTTACTTCTAAGGTTTATGCAAAACCATAAGAAGTATTTCTGTTAAATTTGAAATAAATTGGAAAACTAAATCAAAATTTATGAATAAAAATGTTTAAAAAATACGCAAATTCAATGCCTTGTATTTCCGAAACTAAGAGGTTCTAGCTAAAAAATATATTGAGAACTAAGGTTATTTTTACAAGTTCTATCAACTCCCGAAGTTATCGAGATACAATCTGAATCACCCTGTATACGATGGCAAACGTAATACAATTAATTTTTACTGATTCCGAATTTGAAAATATCAGTTTTGACATAACAGGACATTTAAATCTTTGGCCATTTGAATCTCATTTCTCAGACAGTAGACAACTCATAAAAAAACATCGATTAATTCCTCAAACATTTATAAAATTAACTCGAAGTTGTCAATATAGAGTACTAGAACCAGATTAAATGAAAATATATCCAATAAAATAAGTTCTGTGCTAATGCAGAATTCTCCCAATAACGCACTTTTATTTTTCTTAGCACTATCCCTTAAAGGACATCTATTAAAGCAAAGGCACAAATGTTATGAATTTGCCTCAAAACTGCATGATATCGATCGCTCGCTGAGCAAATGTGCAAAGGTGAAAAGTGAATTCCATCAGGTAGGATGGAATCTATGATTCATGCGTTATTAGATTGAATAGATTAATTAAACGCTAAGACAAACATTCCAGAAATAACAGAAGTACGAAGTTTTCATTCATTAACCCCACAGGAATATAGATTGACCGCCAAAAAAAAACGGCCACCGAAAATGTACAAAAATACGATTGAACATATATTCAAAAGTAGAGTATTGATTTAAATGATTCTTTTTTTTTGATTTAAGGAATGACTCATGAAGAATACTGTAGAGTTACTGCTTTCTACATTTATTTTAGTTATTAACCATATACGGGGAGGTACAATTATATCGGATTTCTACAAGAAATTTGTAACATCCTGTACCAATTGTAAGCAACAATAATAAGGACATTTTGGAACAGAACTGTGCAATGATCTTTTCTTAACATTATCTTTTTTGGTTTACGTCAATCTCTATTTATACAGAAGATATGGAGAATTAACTAATAACGTGTTGTTCTAACCCTAAATTAATTTTAAAAGTAATGCAATGGATTTATTTAGACAATTATTTCTTTGATTTGAAGGTTAACTAGTCAGTAATGCTGCTTTTATTAAATTCTTGTTCTTATCATTCTACAGGGTGTAATAGTTACTTTGGAATTTTACACTCAATAGCAGATCGAAACAAAGACTTTAAAGAGTAGGTACTTTTTTATTAATGATTGTTAAATAAAGAAATTGTATTCAATTTAAGAAAATCTTTCAATGAGGCTTCAATAACGAGTATATCCTCCACGAGTTTGAATTACATTGTTAATACGTTTTGGCATTGAATTTAGCAAATTTTCTATACGTAATTGAGGAATAGCTTCAGATTCTTCTTGAAGCACCAATCTGAGCTCTCGAAGTGTTTCCGGAATGACAGGACGTTGATGAATTCAATGGAGTTGTAATTGATCCCAAAGATGCTCGATCGAGTTCAGATCTAAGCTGCAAGCGGCAAATCTAATGTTTGAATCCCTACCTCCTAAATTCAATGCCACAACGTATGAACAATGTATTTCAAGCTCCGTGGAGGACACTCATTAAATGATTTTCTTAAATTGAATACAATTTCTTCATTTAATAAACATTAATAAAAATGGTAAAATCAATTTACGTACTCTTGTAAGTGTTTGTTTCAATCAGCTACTGAGTGTAAAATTTTAAAGTATTTCAACTGCTACATCCTGTATAATGATTAAAACATTAATTTAATTGAAGCAGCCACAATAAAAATGAACTAAAGATCATTAATTCGCTATTGAATTAATTCCACAGGAAACTCGAACGCCTCAAACACTTATAAATAAAGATAATTAGCACACATTAGATCATTGCAGGTGTTAGAGTTTTCCAAGTTCCAAATTTCGAAGGCCTTATATCTCTTATATATCTCCTTTCTCAGTCA
The DNA here is from genome assembly GCA_958507055.1 of Crioceris asparagi. Taxonomy (NCBI): domain Eukaryota; kingdom Metazoa; phylum Arthropoda; class Insecta; order Coleoptera; family Chrysomelidae; genus Crioceris; species Crioceris asparagi. Next base: position 59,570,637 of record OY293829.1, on the reverse strand, counting down.
AGTAGTTGATATAGCTAAGTTTAAAAAAATTTACTGGGCCTACATTTACATATATTTTATGCCAAATTTGTGAAATATTTTTTTTAATATATAGATAATGTTCTAGAAAATGTGTCGATTGCAGAAAAAATGTAGGTGGGTACCATATATTTGGCAACCTCGCAATTGCTACATATAAAGGGTTTATTTGATGCTACAAAGCCAGTAGTACATAGATCTGAATCTGGTGTCTCCAAGTTCTTCTTTTCTCAGCTTATCAATATATTTATGCTAACAGGAGGGGATTTGGATAAGATTAATCTGCCATCTTTTTATCCAGTTGTTGATTATTTAAATGATGTATATAGATTATATGAATGCACAAATCATATACAGGGTGTATCTGTAATGCTCTATTAATATATTTCCATACATGAAATCGCTTTGCAGATAAGAATATCAACGAAACTAAAAATTACTATAATCAGATCATCATCTACAATCTCTTAATATTAGTTATTTCTCTTTTGTTTGTGCCCGTCATTTCTTTCTCATATTATTTCTTATTATACAGTCGATATATTGTCCATAATGAGTAATCGCATCTACTTACGTCCTTCGTTGGCTGTAATTACAAATTATTCGAGATTTATGTTGACGATTTCCCAAGGAATTATTATTTTCAGAGAGAATCAATGCTAGCGATGCTGCTGATATTCAGGAAATTCTCCGCCATCATCACTAGTTGTTATTATGTCGTAAATATTTGTGAAATTGACGTTTATGCATATAGTTAAGCCTATAAGTTTTATGTAGAAAGCTTCGATTTTCGATTTTTGAGAAAGAGCTTCATTATATTCTTATAAACGAATGAATGGAAGAAGCTTATGAAGAATTTCTTCAAGGTGTTCACTGCTCTCTCATCTCATGTTACATTTTTAATTGTATTTTATGTAGGAATGACTGTTAACCAACATATATCTACTTAAATAAAAGCATTGGAACATTTGTTGAAGATGGGGTAGAAAAGCGACGTACATAAGTGCTGTAAGAATATTCCTTGAAAATGCAATTAACCTTCAACAACTTTATCTTCAAGTGAATTTAAATTATAATTAGTTAACAAATACTTATATCTGGGTCTAATATTGAATCTGGATAAGAAGAACCAAAACGCGGAGTTAAGACTATTATGGGCAGTTTACAGTTGTGTGTCGAAACAACAATCAAAAAGCTGTTGGATTTCCTTTGGCTTCATAATGCTTGGCTCTCGCTTATTTTAATGTGGAACTTGTATCCCCAGAAAATGAGATTCCATGATATCTACTGAATCTGTAATACATTTTTGGTAGTTCAATTTTAGTATGACCAGCTACTATGCCCATCAGAAATTGGTTTCCGCCTATGATAAAATTCTTTTTGTCACTGAATCGATAATCATCTGAGAGACCTATAATTTGCAAGATTATTTTTCTGAGGAAAGCTAGTTGAAGTTTTTACATGAATGCAAAAATAAAAATATCTTTAATTGCCTGTTACAGCTCTATTTTCAAGAAAAACTATCTACGTGATGTAATTGGATGAGTACAGACCTATGATTTGAACAAAATATTATATAATATAATATTTGAAACATAAGAATAAATATGAACAACTTCACAAAATTCAACATCAGAGTATAAAGCAAAATTTTAAAGTATGGTCAACATAACTATATTGTGGAAAATATATTCAAACCTAATACTTGTATAGTCGGATTATAAAGGGTGTTTCCAAGACCAAGAAATATGTCTGCGAGAGTGGTTATAAGAAGAAGACAAAAGTCAATTTTCTTGAACGTAACATACTATTATCTGATAAGCGAACAGAGTAAAATATTCCTGATCTTTTGATCTATACTATCTATCTATCTCTTACCAATCTTTGATTATTTTCATTTTTTTGTTAAATATTTTTCTAATTGCTGATACTGGGTACTGGGTACCTATATGTATTTTAAAAGAGTACCATGACCCATGACATAAGACTTTTAATAAATAATGTATGATATTTATACTTGATTTTAAATTACTGAAAATAAGCTGTAGATAATGAAGCCAAATTAATATTCTATCAGATATATTATAAATCTTTTTCTTATACATGGCGAGAGCCATAGTATTTCCAATGAAACATTGACAGAATTCAATGGAAACTATCCCAATCTGGCAACAATGAACGCTGCATGTTTCAGAGAATCAATTATGTATTTTTCAACGTTGGGACGTTTCTTATTCAAAGAAACCAAATACAATAAATGATCGGAGTCGAGGGTAATAAAATCATGGTTATGTTCATGCCAATCCTTACTTGAGAATATCATGTACTTACTTTAATTTGGAGAATCAAAAATCAAATTTATTCCTACAATCAATCACCTATTACCACAGATAGACGGAACATTCCATTGATAAAATACGTTTTGATTGCACATGTTCTTAGGTCAGGGGAGGTGAGCTGTGAAGCGTTCAGAAGGGGGGATACAACTGTTTACGCTAACCCTGCCAACACTCCACTCATCTTTCTCGCGTAGTTTTTGTTTGTGGTTATTGATTATTTTAAATTTAATCAAATATTATTTATTATCCTTAATTTAGATTTATTCGTCGAAATAATTAATACCACAAAAAATATCTGGAGCTTGGTAAAATAGGGACAATGTCGAAAAATTGCATGTTTCAGAAAATAATTAATTTAATTAAATAAAAATAATTAGGTATTATTTTTTCTACTAGGCACATGACCCACGTTCATATGTCAATAACTTTCTTTCAAAATTCAAATATAATCAAATTTTTATTTGGGCCGGATACTTACTTCTGGGTTCGTACATTCTATTTTATTGCAAACTTTACAACCTCTAGTCATTTTGAAATTCTTAAACCAAAGAAAATAGTACAATATCTTCAAAAACAAGACCAACTATTTAAATAGTGAGGAAAGTGCGGTTACGTGATGGGGAATGGCCGAACCAGGGATGATGTCAACCCAATTTACTGTTTACAAGTTTACAGTTCCGTCCATCTCTGTCTCTAGGTTATTGCCTACAGTATTATGTCATCACTAGCCTTTATCCTGAGAAACATCAAAAAACGGGTGCAGTTTTGTGATATGATTTTAATAATAAAAATAAAGACGCTCCTGATTTACTCAAGTTATTTGGTCCCAGGAATGAAAATTCCTTAGAATTAGGAAGATTCTCCTTCAAAACTTATTAAATTTTACTGTGTTTTGTTTATTGAAATCGAAAATACATGTGCTGTAAAATATCTACACACGTCAAGATTTGATGGGAATTACTTTCTTGAAAACTTACCGTTGGTTTGTATTCGATAAAGTGTTAAGATTTATTGTGACACTACATACAGGACAACGAATCATAAATTCGAGGTGGTATGTTAAGAAATTTTAATTGACATTGAACGAACTTTTGAGTAGCAGCAAGTGCCTCTATCAATACATGTCAAAAAATTTACTAGCCGTAGGTATTTTGAGGCAGTAGTATATACGAGTATTCTCGAACTCAATTTCGGCCCCAAAACTCTAAAAAATAGCCAATTGAGGAATTATTTTTCCATTCAATTGTCCGTCTATATTCTAGACCTCCAATACCTTATACTGTTTTACACCCAGATCCAAGTTGATTCAACGCTAATAGCCAAATTAATGCATCAGTTTAGATAAGTGCGTTCATTATATATATAAAAAATTTAAACCCATGTTTCAATCAAGTTTGTCCAGATTAACTACATTTAAATAATATAATATAACTATAAACCATTGGACTGTATTGTGTAGGTAGGTATATGTTGAACAAAAAAACTGTTGAGAGCAAAATGTTTCCTTATTTCAATTTTAGAATTATTATTATCGCGTCAACTTCGACGGCAAAATGATCTCCACATGTATTTACTGTTGTAGACCTCTGTAGAGGAATAGTTTTCAAAAGCAAAAAGAACCACTATAAAAATATTTGTGATGCGTAAACGTGCACCGACTGTGTCTGTGTGAGTAATTATTTTAATAGCTTGAGATTGTTGTTTGTTTTCTGAAATATATTGTTAGAACTATAAATAACTAACAAGAGAATACAAGGGTACATCAAATACAAGATGAGCCTATTCTTTTTTTCATATACTCTCATATACTCTCAAAAGAAAATGTATATTCAGCGAATCAATATAAAAAAATAAGCCGCTTATCGTTTTTTTATAATTAATGTACAATTGCCATGAACTTTAAGAAATCCTGGTTTGGCTACTTAAGGGTAATATTCAAAAATAGATTATTGGTTGAAGTCTATCTTAGAATCAGCTGATTGCCTGTTCAGAGTGGCCCATTAATAAAGGACGCCGGCTATAACTCAGGATCCGTTAATCGGACGACCCTGTGAAAAACAAATTAAGGGGTAAATCGCCCAAAGGAAAAATCTGGAAAATACTTATAAGTTGCTAAGTATACCGCTAGAGGGCGTAAGTAACACCACGAATTGGAAAAAACTGCTTTAATCAAAATTATTCCAAGTTAACCTTTAATGAAAACTTTATCTTTGGAACTTGCTAAAAATAAGAATTTGTTTTTTGTATTCAAGTTGTTTCTCTATCTCGTCAGATAACAGGTGGGGGGAGAGGCAAATATTGATTTGAAAAAAAAAAACTGACTTTTTTGGTACTACCTATATTGAATAGCATTATTTCATTTTAAAGAGCTTTTTCGGGCGCTTCTACTAGAATAATAACATTTTCAGTTTAATAATCTTTCGGATCATAGTAGATGGCGCTTTATGACAAAGTCGCAGATTCGTACGATTTACAGTTACTGGTGAAAACCGCAGTTCGATATGATTATTCCTTATAGACTTATTAAAAATATATTTAAACCTTCATTTTTACGTAGCAAAAATATACAACACTTTGGGTATTGGGGTAGTAATTTTTATTAGAGTAGGTAATCCATATTTTATATAACCTACACATACCTACAAATAACTACCCGTAGGCTTCGTTAATATATTTCGTTTTCTAGTTCTAAGTTATTTAGCTCTAGGTTTCTGTTTTTTCCTCAATTCGGTTTTTTTAAGGACAACCAACATTCTCGAGAAAAAAATCGTAAAATAACTGACTAAGGAAAATAATACGCCAAAGTTTTTCTTATTGTAGGGAAATATATATTTTATTTTCATTTCTTTTGTTTTTCTTTTTTCCGATTAACAGATACTGAGATATAGCCGACGTCCGTTATTAATGGACCACCCAGTTCATCCTTCAAAATATTGACATGAATAAAAATAATACTTGAAACATGAATTATGAAAAAACAAAGAAGACCATAGGTACATTCATGAAATTAAAATTAATTTTGCCCGTATCATGGTAACATGTTTTGCTACTAGGTAGTATACGCCTATTTGAAAGATCTTAATGTGTAGATTAGAGCTTAGAGGTTTTTACTGTTCCATGTCCATTCGTAGTTCAAGTGACAGAACCAATAACTGTTCTTTATATAAATGTACTATTAATTATTTTTTATTGAATCAGTAATAAACCTTTCAAGACTCTAGCCAATAAAGGGCCTGGGAAATCGATGCTGACCCATGTTTTCCAATTGAACGAAAGTACTATTTAAATACTACGGGCCAATAATTCCTTGTGCCGAGAACGCAGGCCATACAGTCACTTTGGTGCAGTCGTCAAACCAGCTTTTTTTTAAAACGTTTGCACCTGGAACGGTCCGTACCTAAGAAATGCTCCGGTAGCGATCAGAGACCACCCAAAAGCCATGCTCATGCTATTGCTACCTAATGACATACTCAAATTGATGTTTATTCATTTTCTGATCCAAGTAATCATCTGAGATAGTGTAGAATCCTCAAACTCTGCTTGCAACGGAAAGAAAATTCAATCAATAAGGTGGTTCAAAGCTTTTGTTCAAAAGTCCAAGAGATGTCTTGATTATTCATAGATGTCCAAAAAACAGTACAAGCAGCTGGCAAACCACGCAAGTTTCCCTTTTCCAACAAGACATTTGAATGACCCTCGTATATACCTAGTGTGTAAATGTTGGATGGTTTTTCTAGTTCTTCAAAAAGCAATAAATGCATTCAACACAACATAGCTGCAGTTCTTAGTGACTCTTGGAAGTTCTTCTGAAGTAGTGGAGGTAACGTTGGATTGCTGCGTATACCACTAAAAAATGTTTGCCATTTCAGAGGGAAATCGATATCTTTAATGATCTAGGTACATACATGCAGTAGGTATATTATTATGATCAAATTAATTCAGTTTAATATTTTGTAATATATTGAATACTTTTCTCGTCTTTCCTGTGATAGTGAACAAATAATTGAAGAAGAAAATTATTTGGGCAATACCTATTCCTTTGTCATATTTTCGTATCATTCAATAACGCATCTATTTGATTATATTTTTTTAACAAACTGTTCTAAGATAAATAAATTAATAGTTATTTAAATTTTTTGATAGCGAGATTATTTTACTGTTAAGAAAAATATCTATGTTTTTATATTTTTTACATTTTTTAGAAATAGTTTGTAATTCTGAATCTTGAAAACAAGCTATACTGGAAAAAAACATTTTTGAGGCGTTAGTACGATAAGCATTTCACTTATAGACTTATAGCATACTCTGACTCATGTATCTGTAAAATTATGGGAAAAACGGAGTTTATGTAAATAGAAAACGCAAAGAAATGATGTGACATCTGGTTATACATGCACAGAACTAAAATAGTCATGTGACAGTATCATGATTTTTGCTCGTTTACACAGTTTTTGTAATAAACCATTACTACAACTTATTTTCATACTTTAGTTGGCCACCATTCTGAACTTAATAGGTAAAAAAACTCTAAATTATTAGTGTGTTTTGAAATTCAATCCAGTGTTATAATAAATAGAGAGCAACGTCCTCCAACCACTTCATATTGTGTAAATATAAATACTCCAAAATTAACCATCAGTAATTCGTGATAACGTCATCCTATTCGAAAGAACCAACACTGGATCAAAGAGTTGGTAGTCCTGTTTTGTTGTTCATAAAATTCCATACCAGTCAATAGGTGTTGCGATCGGTACTCCTTTTGTTCAACCCAAACTTCAAAGTTGTTTTCGGTCAAGTTCAGATAATTTGTGTCGTTAAAAGAAATAAAATGTCAATAACACATTGTCACCGTTTCGAGTTGGGTCTTTAGCACTCCTCTTTCGAATTTACTTGTACAATATGCGTGTAAATACTTGAGAAAAACACAATAATTGAATGAATGAAGTATCTACACATGAAAAATGTGTATTTTGTAATAAATAGTTGACGTGCGCATCGTCCACTCCAAGGCGGCTTCGTTGTTATATACCTACTCTTGACACGTTGATGCTTATTCTGCAGTTAATTTTATGTTATGGTCGGTAAACAGGTGTTAAAATGTAATCGCATCGAGCATTGGCTTTTTGTCTGAGTGGATGTGGATTCCCGGTAGTACCTACCTACATATCTATCTTCTCTTCATTCTTCTGTTAGAAGCAAAATTAAATGAAAAAAAAAAATTGATAAAAACCAAGATCATGATTCGTCAAGCGTAGAATCCCCCAGACGATGAAGATGGATGAAGTGGGAAATGAATCTCATGAGATCGTTAATGAAATTACATCACAAATCCGCTAATATTATTCGCATTGGAAATGACAATTCTATTGCTAGCTTACACGGTTGAGAAATACTAGGTACTTTTAAATTCATGTGATGAAAGCAGAATATTTGCAAGAAAGAAATTAATAGTTTTTCTCTCTAGGACTGAGAACGATACTACTCTCTCCTGTAATGATTATTCTTGTAACACCTTATAAATCTATCTCAATACAAAATAGTAAAGTTTGTGAGGCGAGAAGAAATCACTATTCCAGACTTCGGAGGATGTCATTATCATCATCCTTTGAGGTCGTCTAATTCAGTTCCTTTGAATATGATTATTAAATTTATAATATTCTAAAGTGGCTGCATTGTCATTTACTTACTGTTATTATTTATTTTATTATGTATTTGCTCTATTTCCTTATTGACTATAGTTGTTGCATGTATATTTCATTAAATAGTTCTAGAATTATTAGATTTATTCTGGAACCTTCCAGAAACTATATGTGAGGTACAATTTGTCGCAGTAATGTCTGTTTGACAAGTCTTTAGAACATTATTATCTGCGTCTAGATAAACATAGAACATTCTCCATGAATTTCATTTCAAGATTCAGATATATAAAGCCGTGTCGATCACGAGTCACGGTGAGTTGATAACAGTCAGTGTTTATTGAGTCAGTCTGTGGAATCAGATGTTAATAGTAGTTCAGTCGGTAAAGACAGTGACAGTTTAGATTGTCACGGTGACAAGTGGTGACAGTTGTACTATAACAGAAGGTCGTGTACAAGGTGTTCAAAATAAACGTTCTTGGAAGCAATCTACGAGTATTACGCAAGTGAACTCACCCCACGTTTAGCAGGGTCAAACGTTACAATATTATCTATTTCTTTGATTAAAACCAACATTGACTCACTGGAAAAGTGAATATTTTTTATTACTTAATTTAGTCTAGGCATATAGCCGTTGATTTCATTGATTAGCGGGTTGAGTGTAAATGCCCAACGATGCCAAGCAATAAAGATAGTAAGTATTCGACTGCTTAGGAATTATTATCGGTATTACTTGCCGTAGAATCATTCAACGGGTAGGTAAGCTATATATTGTGACAGATACAGAAATTACTCTATAAATTGAATTGATAGGATAACTCTATAACACTGTATTATTCAAAATGATAGATTTCGAAAGAGATTTGATTTTTTTTAAATTTCAAAGACAAAATTAACCCAACAAATCAAAACTGTATTCCTCTTAAATTGTTTTGCCTACAAAGTTGGTATCTTCAGGGGTAAATTTTGTGTCAGATATGTTTTATCTATGTCAGGGCTCTAGATCCCATTGATTAATTGTATCTCTAAACAATCAATACTATCCAAGTTAAGCCCTACACTATCATAATATGGGTACCAAGTTTTTGAAAATGTTTACTTTTATTTCATTAATTTTAAATGTAAATCTATATTGAGTAGGTACTGAATTTGGTATAGTATTTTTATAAATTTGTCATTCCATCAATTTGTACGTTTTGATTTTGATCGATTTGATATCATCATCATCATTTAAATATTTGGCTTTTGTAATGTTTGCAGTTTATGTTATAATTCGTATTTATTTTTGATGTAAAGGTCATTACCAAGCTAATTACATTACCAGCTCATATTATTTTTACTTATATCAATATCTTAAAGGAGGTACTGGCAATCGGCTGATACTAGTCATAAAATTGATATTAAACCATAACCTATTTTTATCCAAGCTTCTTCTATTTCACAAATCCCAATAACATCCATCCGATTACAATACCACTTTGTTGAATTTATTTGAGCCCATGTAGGATAACGTTTGGATATAAGTGAAGTGAATAGATAAATTCCGGACAGTTCATGAATATCTCGGTTTCAGTTCGTTTGGATCATGATCTAATCAATTCTTTTTTATTTTTTTAAAAGAACATGAAAAAATAATAATTGTTTTATGTGTAATCAAAGCTTGTCTTATTATTCAATTACTTATCTTAATCTTAATTACATTGGTGTATTAGAATCCATTTCACTTAATTGTCTAAAGAATGAAGCAGGTAATCCATTATATGGCCTTTCAGACTTATGCTGTAAATATTATCAAAATCACTTTGAAAATGAATAGGTAATTTCAGTTTTATGTTGAATCTAAATCATTTTTAGATGATGTTTACATCATCCGACTCTGCTGAGCAATATGCAGCAACGACTGACATATGACGTGGATATATCAGAACAGATTATGAAGAAATCACAATTATATAGTGCATCTTTTTTATGATGTATTTTTATGAAATTATATAATTCACCAACATAAAATGTGAGATTATTATTGCTAACGTGGACCTTTCATTAATTTAATCCAAATACACTCATTATTACATTACAATTAACGACCAATAATTCTCATTTGACTCTATCTAGATGTGCTGTCGAGTCTACCTATAGCCTACTTCGAATTACCTTTTTTTGGATCACTGTATATTTTGGTGCCACTTTCAAGGTGAACATCCCAGTAGATATTAACTTTAAATAATTATGGTATTCTGTTTTCTGTGTTGGCAGGGGTATATTCACACTGCTAAAAGATCTATTGTGTCCCCTTCAGCTTTCCTGCAGTTTCCAGGCAGTCTCAATGGATAGGGGAGCTCCTCCAGTCCTATGGTTTGGAAGTACAGGATATCGGAAGGCTTCAAGTTAGGTAGGATTTTGCAGGGTATTGCATTTTGAGAGAATGTGTATAGAGGTACGGAACCTCATCCTCACAAAATCTGCAAACTTCTTCCTATACTAATTCGAACTTCTTATGGTGTCCTCTCAGTCGGCAGTGCTCTGTTAGGATTCCCGTCAGTATTCTGAGATTATTTTTGCCCTTGCTTATGCACTCGTGTGATCTCTTCAGGTTGAGTGTGAGTGAGTGTGAGTCTATCCAGTATTGGTATTTTTTTGTTAACTTCTTCTTCCTTAAGTTCCTTAAAAATAGAGCTGGTGCTTATACTTCCGTAGGGTTCGGCCCCTTTTTTGCAAGTACATCTGCTATTTCATTACTTTCCACCCTGATGGGTCCCCTAACCCATAGAAGGGTAACAGTGTTAGTCTTGCCTAGATTAATTAGTTTCTCTATGCACTCCCATACTATTTTAGACTTGATTACTTGGGTTTACACGGCTTTGATGGCTGCTTTGCTATTTGACATGATGATAATCTCCTGTCAACGAAGATTCTTTACTTTATTGAACTGAACGCATTTTCCGATGGCATAGATCTCTACTTGGAAAATGCTCGGGGATTTGCCTAGGCTTTCAGGATACTCGCAAATTATGACTACTACTTTAATTATTCATTCATTCATTATTTTAAGAAGAAACTGCTACACAGAAGTTGATAGAAGTTGATGAAAATCTTATCAGTACGTTGAACTATGCATCGAATGAAACTTGTCTGACATCGATATCATATTTAGCTATCGAGATATTTGAGGAAAAAAAACATTACAAACGACCACCCGCATTTAAACGTAATTATTAATATAGGATTCAGAACCAAAAACAATTTTGAGTTTTATTTAACCAACTATTATTTTGAATAAGTCCAATAGTGTTACATTACAACCTGTGAACTGCCTAACAGTCTGTCTCTTGCACTCGCCCTCATTATTGTTTATATTCGAATCAAACTAGATCAGATTGTACCATTATATTTAAACGCCGCTCGTATACGTACCCATACAGACTACACACATATTCCTATCTGTCTCTTGAGACATTAAAACATGGCAAAATGAAGTACATAAATATTTTCTATGTTCGCACTATGATAACTAAGTTATTCATTCAATTACTGTAATTTTTCGATTTTGTCGTTCATTTAAGATTAAAGAAATGTAAATGTATGTGTTTGTAATGGCTATGATAAGTTCACTTAAAAATGCAAATTACACTCAAACCAGACGGCACAATCAGGAGCGTCCTATCATCATTTGACGCTTCATTCTCTATTGTAGTTAGATTTAGCATTCGCGGCCAGGGGTTCCCACAAGAAGCTTACCACGAAGACATAGAGGCAGGCCGTCGTCGCTCTGCCGCCTAACATGGGCGCTTTCAATGGTATATGCCATTATTTAGGGACAATTATCGTAATTTAAAACCGGTAATTGCCTCGCATTCGACATCAGCGACGAATTCTCTCCTATTTAAACTAGTCGCTTCGTATTATTCCGGCTAACTGAAAGTTTAGGATGCACCGCAAATTCACCTGATGCTCTTTTCGCTATAGATGTTCATGTTTCATTGAAATTTATACATAATATAATACCTAGTGAGGTTATTTTTCACAGAATAAAAAATCCTTGTATTCAATTGCAATGATAAGAACGCATTAATAGATTGTCATTAAATTGGTATGTAGGTATATGGTTAAAATAATAAATATATGTGGTAAATTCGATGGAGCTTATTTTGATGTTCGTAAAAAATAATCCATATATTTTGTTGAATCTGGTCATAGCGATTAATTGCAATTTGTGATAAGTTTGCGATATTTTGAGAAGTGCGTCGTTTCTACAGTAGGGCTCAAAATCGCTGCCCGAATTAGATTGAAAGATGAAGCTCACAAAACAATAGGGCGTAACTAAATTTCGGCTCACATTATGAATTATTACTTGAGTTCACACTTCACATTAAGCGTGCGTGGACGAAGTCACGGGCATCTTCTAGTTATATATAAAGAACAAATCAAGCGAAATGAATATAAACAGTCGTAGGTAAACTAAGTATGATATAAAATCTAGATAATTAGTTCTAGCCTTCAATAGACCTAGGACAGCTCAATTTAATATGCGAGTAGAAAAATATTAGCAAAAACAGCTCTATTAAAAAAACGCAAACGTGCTACTTTGAGATCTACATCAGCATAACTAAAATCTGATTGAATCTTCATAAATCCATACAGCTTGAAAAGTTAAATTGGCCAAGAGCTGGAATGTTTCAGCGCCGAAAATGCGAATTAACTATCCTGGTTCTCCGTGGTCAACACACGAGGCAATTGGAATTGAAACAATATATTAAATTTCTAATATATATTTTAGAAATGTCTAAGATTTTAAGTTCCTATTTATAATGTGAATCTTAATGACTAGTAATTAATTAACAATTACAAATGCAATAATGGAGTGGACATACCATCGATCTGGTCATTGAGGAGATTACACGAGGAAATTGCATTGAGCCAACCTGGCATCAGTGACATACTCTTATAAGGCCCTTAATACACTAATAACATTCTTAAGGTTATTTTAATGAGTAGGTGTATCCTTAGACACAGTATTGTAAAGGTCAAAATCACCACGATCAGCTGTAGCCTATAATCAGGATCATCGAATATTTGATCGACCATAGCTCACAGTCGACTACAACTCAAAGATTGAAAAATTGCCGAGAATCAAAATCATGACTGAATGAACATGAAGGGCTTCAGATAAAGGGAATTGCCTCTTAACCCCCCAACTTAAAATTCAAACCTAACAGGAGCAATGTCAGGGTCTTGGCAAGCATTTTCTCTAGACGTCCGCACTACTCATTGTACAAGCACAAAGCACATACTTACTAGAAGCCTGAATCGTCTCTTTAGATGAGGCAGCTTCCTCGCCCATTTAGCGGGTCGGGGGGTGGAAATTTTGAACGAAATTCAATAGTTGGTTAACAAGTGAGCCGAAATGGCCGTAGAGTGTTGTACGTGATTTTTGGATGATAGGGTAATGATTCCTGCTGGCAGTATGTAAGCTCGAAACCTGATAAAACCGTTTCTGCTTGCCTGTTACCAGTTTATAAATTTGCTTCTGAATACGGTTTGTTGTCGGTGGCGTTTCTGTCATTTTAGTCGAAAAATGTGCATTGGTTTTCGTCTCAAGTTCAATGTTATACAATGTGACTTTTATATGTAAATATGACGAGTACAACGCAATCCGACGCAGCACAATAGAAGTACGAGAAAAAATGCTTTTCCCCAAGCTACTAGAACGTCTATTCTAGCTTAAATTTAAGCGAGCACCCTCAAATAAAATTTTATTACTTTCGCTACATAATTCAAAATCGTTGTCTTTTTATTTTATAATTAGCACATAAGACTAATTTCATAATTAAAATAAATTTGCAATCGTGGAAGATATTGTAAGTATTTAGTTGATAATGTGTTCACACTGTGGCAAAATGATATCTTCAAAGAATTTTATAGAGAATAAGAGATAGCAGATTTTACACCAGATTAATATCGTCAATCAAGTGCAGGTGGTTTGAAATGAAAATTAGTTTCTGCTTTCAAGAATTAATTATTCCGATCTATATGATATTATGAGAATGCATATTGCACATATAAACTCACTTGTAATTATTAATCCCATTTCTAGTGAATTCCTGATTCATCTCGCAACCATTCGCACAGAAATCATCAGTGTTGCACAGTTCTATTGATGTTAAGAAATTTCCCGATAATTATTGCGGATTCATTGAGCGTAAATATGCGACTGAATGATAGAAATAGACAATGAAGAAATAAATGTATGGTCAGTCCAAAGCTATCAATGCACTTCTCTACCATTAATGGTCTATTTGTTGTGGAATATTTTGATTGGTTGTGATGCACTCAAAGACACCCATTTTAGTTCGACAACAAAGGTTAGTTACGCTACAAGGTGCTTACCTATATATAATTAATGCTGAAATTGTGTTGTTTTTTCAACAAATAACCATTTAAGCTTCCAAGTTTGATTCACCGATAAATTCGTCTGTTGTTTCAATAAATAACAATAATAATAATAAAAAAACACAAAGGACCAATTTCAATGAAATAGAATGCATGCATTGTACGAATTTTTCGTTATTCTAATGGTTTCAAAATTCTGCTCCATTTTGAGGCTTTCGTAGCTAAATAGTAGTTGATGAGTATCAAATTTGTTGTCGCTACTGTGTCAGTGGGAACGTCCGAAAAATCAGAGTAAAATAGTGATTGTATAGTATGCTGCTTGATTTCCGAAAAAAAAATCTGGTGTCTCTCTTCGACTCTCCTACCACTGTCAAACGAATTCCATTGAATATAAAAATCGTCTGATCAGATAGTGTGGTTATTCTTTTTTTTATCGTGCCATGACGTTAGTATGAGGAACTACTTGGCCTGAATATGAATAAACAGTTTAAGAAAATTACCCTTCATTTGAGCATATATTTCCTGCTTTTTCTCAGACATACGCGTCACAGCAGGTAGTAAGAGGCTTTAAGCAGAATGTTTTAGATCTTATCCAGAGAAATTGAGAATGGAGGTATGAGTTTTACTCATACATACTAGCCTGAATTTTCGGGCAATGGCCTCCCCTTCTATTTTTATATGTATATATCTAACTGCGTGTCAAGTAGAATATCATTTCAGTTGATATTCTAGGTATTTTAGAAAATGTTCGCTGGTTACAGGTCCTTGAATTGGATATGCCTGCCGTTATCATACGATTTTTTCTCTTTGTATCTAGACTTTCGAAGATTGCTGTATTTCTAAACTTTGAAATTCATAAATATGATTTCAAGTTTTTTGCTTCCTGCAAATAAATATGCGATATGCGATGTATTCGAAGATTATCTTCATTTTTGACCGACGAACCTCGAAAGGAGGAGGTATACAATTCGACTGACTGCTTTTTTTTTGTTTATTTGTGTGTTGTTTATAGTAAACTAACTAACGATTTTAAAGATTTTTGATTCATTTGACACCTGACCATATTCGTAAAAACTCAAACGGAAATCTTCTTTCCTCCGAAGACCGCTCCGAAGGGGGTGGAGCCGGCAAATTATCTCGAAAATTCGAGTTGCCAGATATGATAAAGATATGATAATATCCGGAAACGTTTAAATTGCACGTTTTTTCGAGTTACATTCATGTTAAAATCTCACATATCGGTATTTAGGCTATGTGGAAGGGGCGATTTCTATCGAAAACTAAAAATCTCTGGGTACGACCTGAAAGACAATAATATTTGTAGCAACATTTATTATGAATATTTTAGAGTCACTGTTTTCGAGTTAAGCGGTGGTAAAATAATTAAATCTAAAATACTTATGCGTATTTCCGCAGCGATGTTATGAGATTTCTACATAATAACAAGCACAAGAAAAGAATATACGTGGGTAATAGTGTACCGTTTAACCCTGTGCTAAACGTTGTGGGGTGAGTTCACTTGCGTAAGGCTCAAAAGTTCGCAGATTGCTTCCAAAGTTTTATTTTCAAACACTCTGTACACGACCTTCTGTTGTAGTACAACTTGTCACCACTTGTCACCTTGACCGTCTATACTGTTACTGTCTTTACCGACTGAACTACTATTAACATCTGATTCCATAGACTGACTGTTATCAACTGACTTTATAAGACTGACCGACTATGTCCCGTGATCGACACGGCTTTATATACCTGAATCATGGCATGACATTCATCGAGAATGTTCTATGAATATCTAGATGCACATAATAATGTTCTAGAGCCTTGTCAAACTGACAATAGTATGACAAATTGTACCTCACATATAGTTTCTGGAAGGATCGAGAATAACTCTACCAACTCTAGAAGTAAATAATGAACTATAGCACGAAACAACTATAGCAAACAAGGTAGTAGAAATAAATAGAGACTAAACAAATATTAACCGTAAGTACATGACTACCTATCCACATTACAATAGGATATTAGGGGTATTAGTGAAGGTTCAACGATTTTCGTGACTAATGTTGCACTCAAAAGTGTGAAATAAATCTTTTTTACAACAAAATGGACCGACGTTATTAGTTGGTGCACTGAAAAATACGAAATAATATTAATTCTATTGGTGTTGAGTGTTGGTACTTGTGAAGTTGGCGCCAAAAGTTATCAATCTATCTGCCACTGCACAACTTCAAAAGTAAAAGCACCAATAGAATTATTATTATTTCGTAATTTTCGGTGCACCAACTAATAACGTCGGTCCAATTTTTTTATTTTTTTTATTAGGTACTAATGCTATTTGGATTTGCGATTGAAGAATCGAATATTTTGCGATATTTTGTACTATGCAGTGAATGGCCCATAAGTGAAATAACGTTAACATATATTTTGAATTTCTAATATATCTTATCGCTGGTTTGGAAATGCATTATAGAAATCAACCAATGTTGTTCTCTCCATCAGGTACACCTTCAATTTTCTATTAAATAATTTGTCCTTATTTTTAGCATTTGTTTTGTGAGATTGATGTTTGTGTAATTAAAGCACTTAACTTTTATGTTTTCCTGCATACATCTATTATAGCTGAACGTTTTATTCCACGTTTTTCGTAGTTGTCATGGCCAAGGTCGATCCACGGGTATGGTGTTTTATTGTTTTCTATGATTATGTAAAGAGGAAGCTCACAGATTCAATTGGCCACACAATGATATAATGGCATGATGTAATCAGGTTGATCAGTGCATAAGCGGGTGTAAATATATAATAATGGTTGAAATCTGAAACCATTTGCATAATAACAAAAGATATTACATAGACAGGATAGCCATATCAGACCAACACTTGAGTTTTGAAATCCAATACGTGTTTCGTTCAGGAAGGTCGACATCATTGGGGATAAGCCGGAAAGTTTAACAATGTTCACCTTAATATTTATAAGAATGTAACAAGTTTTTAATAATCCTCAATTTCACCTTAATTTTCGATTACTAACAAGGGTACGAATTTTCCAATCGGAATCAGGTTTGCTCACCAAGATGAAAGCCACTCAAGGTTTGATGAATCATTCGGCAATTCTGATGCATTTTCCGAGCAGTAACATAAATTACACGCTAAAATTTCTTACGGGAATGTTTCATAATTTTGACTATATCATGGCTAAGAATCATTTACTGTGAAGTTCTTAAAAGTAATACTTAAATTATTGAGCTCCCAAACAGGCTGTACAGGCTGTCCAGAATAAGATTCACATTCCCTTATTTCAGAAACTATGAGAGATACGAAGAAATAGTGCCGAAATAATATTTTTTGTTTGATTTCTTTTTATTTTTAATGCTGTCATGTTTACGAGATGTTTAATCCTTCTGATACAGGTATCAACTTTCTTATTTTAAACATATATATTTTCACATCTCTCGATTCTACATAAGATTTTAGTATAACTTTGTATAAGAAATCCCTAGAATTTATAGTTTTCAAGATTAATCTTTTCATATAAAAAAATGACAGTTGCAGATGTGTGAATGATTCATCATCAATAGTAATTCCTAAATTAAATAGCCATAATCTTTAATCTAGAATTTAAAGCAGAAAATTTGTAACCAACCCAGAAACAATCCTTGACGATATACAGGGTGAGTACGGACGCTATAAAAACATTGAATTGAAAAAGTCAACTATCCTCGACGAAAAATGAGGGTAATTTCCTTCCTAAATTCAAAAATGATGTAAAATATTCATTAATGTAACGACTTTTGTAGAAAGAATGACATCTTTTTTGTTTAATTAAATGTCAAACTGTCAAAAAGCTCGATATGTTTGAAAGTTTATCACAGTCTAATAAAATATAAAAATATAAACCCATTACTCAATGTTTTGACAGACGAAACCCATTTGCTAGATCCACAATCCATAAGGGACATAGTTTAAAACCTTTATTTTTTTATGAAAATTTATATGAGGATCAATATCTCAATTTACTACAAATTCAAACGATTCCTTAATTGGATATTGAAAGAGATAATAATTATAGTATTTTATACCAAATGGATAGAGTTTTCAGTACCATCAAACCATATCATTAGATCGAAATTATTTTAGCAAGCGGTTTGTAGAATTGATCGGACCAAATAGAAATGTTGCATGGCCACCGAGATCTTGCTCTTCTTGACTTCTTTTTGTGGGGTAGGTACCTTGTGTTTACCAGAACCAAATACATGACGTGGAAGATCTAAAACATAAAATAAAATTGGAAATAGAAGTTCTCAATAGGTCAACCTGCCTGATTAACGGCGATTGAATTGCTTTTTTGTTATAGTTTGATAATTTTATTTTTGTTAAAATTGCATAATTGTTTTGTAAATTAATTGAATTATTCAGAGATTGTCCTGAAAAACATTAAATTCTAAAGAATTTTATTTGAAAAAGAACAAATAATTTATTCCTTAGCAACTACTACGTTAACGAATGTCAGTCAACAAGGATATGGCACATCACCCTGTATATTGCCAAGGATTGTTTCTGGGTTGGTTTACAAATTTTTATATTTGCTTGTTAGATTTATTATCATGGCTTTTTACTATTAATCATGAATCGTTCATTTATCTGCAACTTTCATTTTTTTCCAACAATAAAAATTCAAAGAAACTCGCAGATATCTCAAACTTTTTTATTATTTCTCATGGCTAGTGAGATATGGGGATAGAGAATCTTATTCTGGACAGCCTATACACGGTTTTGAGAGTTTTTCTCCCTGTAAATTTGCGCCAACAAGAGAAGACCAAGTTCTTCGTCTTCGTGCCTTGAGGAAACTTTTTCCAAAATGTCAAAAGATACTCACTCGACCTATCAATTATTGATTTGAGTCTTTCAGAAACTATCGCCCTTGATGCCCTTGAATGTATAGATAAAGATCCACTGTTTAAATCAAAAATGCTGCTACAAAGATGATAACCTAACCTTTAATTAGGTTTATGACTCTTACGTCAGTGTTATGGTAGGATAGTGTTTTGGTTTTTTTATTTTAATATGGTACTAGCTAGTTCTGAAATAAGATTGGATTATGAATACGGCTGTAAGCGTTTGACGCTGACACTTTTGAGTTTGTTTATATTGTTTCCGTAGTATCAGAGACATGGTATTATTTAATTTGAGAAATTGTGGTTGAGAATAATGATTATTAATCCCTCTTCGTTATATTATTCTCTAGGGTATAATATATGGGTAGTATTCAAATGTTGAAATCAGAAGCATAATACTTACATTATTTTTATAAATCATAAATAAAGTTGTTATGCTATTATTTGAAAAAGCTACAATCTAACTATTTATATGGTATTCATTCAAAATTTATACTGGGAATATACCTAGGAAAAACAAGAGTGAAGGCCTGCAAGAAGCAAAATGAACATGAGTTGCTATGCGAATCCTTGCGTTATCCTGGGTAGGCAAAACTAGAGGACACAAATCAGCCAAAGAAACACCAACGTGCAAATGTGTTCCACTTGAAAGAACCGGGCACGCACGATTGGAATCATTAAATTGAGATGAAACACTATGATAACGCGATATAGCTTCCGAAAGATTAAATATTTATAGTGTTTGTTTGAAAATAAGGGTGTGTCAAATCAGGGTTCCGTGCCCTGTCGTTTGAGGATTATTTTACACGGCTTACAATTATTAATATCCTTCAATTGAATGTTAATATTTATTTCTGTGAACTATGAATTCAACATTTTAAGCTTTAAGTTTCATATTTGTCCCACAAAATTGACCATCAGAATAATAATTTCTTTTTGTCCATAGGCGGAAAGCCTGAAATTCACAGGTCTAATAGAATGCAATAGATAGATGGCAATATGTACTAGATTTTGTTCGTCGTAATATTCTAGAACTACTGAAACCTAAAAACGATGCAAACCCAGAGTTCGTGAATGCTCTATACAAATTTTCCACATATAGACTTAATAAAACGTAGATCTAGTCGACAATTTAAAAATACTTTACTTTGTTCGTAGATCAGTCAGAAATCGAGACTGTACGTCGGATTCGTATTCCGATAATAACTAGGTACGTAAATACAAATTTCAACTCCCTCGTAGGTATACGTACACAAACTCTACGATTTACTACCTAACGGTGTATGAATGTGAAAGGGTTATAATCGTGTATAACAATTATTCATTTTATCGCGATACTCTTGTTTCACTGTAACTGTAACACAACAGTTTTGTCGTTTAATCTCTTTCTTTCTTTCTCTTGCCACTGAACGGTCCATTCTATATCGATCTATAATTCTAACTACTCTTATAGGTATATCTCGTCTGAGATTTAATAACATAAACATACCTCCGTATACCTTGGGCAACGAGAAGGCTCACTTCGTAGTTTACTTTCTTATAAACGTTCACTTTTGGTCATAAATCGCGAAATTATCACCTTATCTGACAGAGGATCTGAAAAATGTTTATTGTTTATGTTTTCGAACAATTTGTTTTCTACAATAAACATAAACACACACATACCTATAAAATTTCAAAAGTGATGTTATATAATATAGAAACATGTACTCTCAATATTTGTTTCTACGACATTCTTTTTTATTTAGATTAGATCAATATTCCAAACTGGGGTTTGTTTCTTGATCACTCATCCAGGTCCCCCTATCAATGAAGAACTGTTGCAGATATATACCACGTTGCTCAACAAGAAACCAGAACACGTTTGTTCTCTGCAACCTGTCCAGAAATCATCAAACTTCAGCCCACGTTATTTCACGCCATTTTACATGAATAATAAATCAAAAGATATCCCTGATTTACATTTACATCCAATAAATTTTTTGGTTGATTAACGCAAAATCAGATAATACATATCACAAAATCAAAATCTGACATGAACACTATTTGGGAAGTCAAAGTATGAATTTTTATTTCGAAACTCTCGGTTTAGTCCTGGTAACTAAATCAACACACCTTATCCTCGTCTGCAAGAAGTCAACAAGAGTCCTTTTCTACTTCGATACGAGAGATAAGTTCAAGGAAGTAGTTCAAGATGCAACCTGTGGATTGCCAAACTAAAAACATTGTATTTCTTGCCTTATATTCTCCCTATCATGTTGCAGTGTTTACCTACTTGGGCGGTTCTTACAACGAATGAACATGATGTGTACCATCACATGTGGATTGAAACATAAATCAACTGGCAAGCATCATTTAAGAGGTATTCTCTATTATATCATTAGATTCTTAGTAATTTCAAGACAGCAAACATTAATACAATGATCTCTCTGAACCATCGCATAACAGTTTAAAAAGACTTGGAGGACAAAAAACAGATTCTTGTATAATTATATTCTGATAAATTATAAGATACATACCTGGGAAACAATCTTCTACTATCGTATGCAGATTTATTTCATTTATGTAGTTACCAGAAAAGAAAAAATGTTCACAAGATACTCAAGCAAGTGTGAATTAGTGTGCGTGATGCAATAGTTCCACTTTCGTTCAATCAATACCAGTTTCAGTTTCGATAAATACATGTACCTGTCAAGGAGATAATATTCAAGAATCTCGTCTACTTGTTTTTAGTTAACCAATAAAAAGAGGTGACAAGAGAAAGCTGCAATTGCAACGGCATATATACACTTGACTTAAACGACAGTTTATAATCTGGTTTCATATAACTGCTTGTAGTCTGTTAGGTAAGTTTAACGTAAATTCACATTTTACAATCAACTATTTGTTTAATACCCCATGTAATTTGGTAGTAACTCTAAAAAATCGTCTGTATACATACCTACATATCTACCATTTCTTTTTTTGAAAAAAATGGCGTTAGCAGAATTTGTTGGCAACAGGATTGTCTGTTATCTCTGCAGACACAGAGAAGCCATGGTCTAAAGAACATGCTGATGATCTAGATATAATTCGAAAATTTAAAGGCTGATTTCAATTGGGGACTAATATTTAATATGACAGCTTCTTCTAGAGACAAGAATATAAATAATTAATAAGCGTACCAACTATATATTTTACTGTTACCTTTTTGTCAATTGATGCTGTACCTATTTAAAAAGTTTTTAAAAGAGAAAGAGTAAAAAAGACTGGATTAAAACAGTATTTCATGTAATCCTCTACTTCAGTTAAATATGCTGTATTATATTATTTGATTCTTAGATATATGTACTGGAAAAATAATTTCATTTATAAGGCTCAAAGTGAATTTTCTTCGAGTTGGTACTTGTCTTACAGTTGCGGAACAATGATCAAATTCATTCATCGTTCACTGTGTGAATTTCGCCTTCAAACCAAAACAAACTCACATTGAGGTATCCGGTACCATATTTTGAGAAATCGGTCAATGAAACGAAGGCAATGGGACTTGTGGTGGTGGTCCGACAGCGACGACCCGTACCTATGCCAATAAGGAATGTGTCCTGTTTTCAACCCATTCAAAACATCTTTCCGCACTATCTCATTAGCCATCTCTGTTTTTCTCAAGCTCTTCATATGACAGCGCTTATTGCATGCTTCCTCATGTCCTCATCTTTCTCTCTTCTACAATATCTTTACTTTATATAGGGTGGCTCTTGAAAGTATTTACAAAATACTACCACATATTCCTTAAATAAAAATAAGTTGATTTAAGCATAGGTACTTGCTACAAAGTTGAATATTTTTGAGGCAATGAGGTCCTGAAGTATTTTTTTTAATTAGTACGCGTAAATAGATAATTAAGGCAAATAGACACATATTAAAATTTTGAGAAATGTCTATCGATAGACGTAGAACTTTATTTTTTGAATATTTTTTTATTACCGAAAAAAAGGTAGGTAACTCTCGTGTGTTTTACAATTGTATTTTAGGAATTTAATGGGTTTTAAATGTTCTTAAAGGTTTTTTATAAGAGATTAAGTCACTTTAGGAAAGAGTGACAATTTTTATTCAGTCATTTATCTTATACTGTTGTTGTTTTACGTCTACGGATAGTTATCTATACATCTAAAGGGTGTTCCAAACTCGATGGCCTATTAGACGTTTATGGAGATCTACAAGACATAAGAATTTCTAATTTTGGATAGGAAGAAAATATTTTCAGCATTGCAGTGTCACATCTACCCGTATCTGATATCAACTTCATTATTTCAAATGACATGCCCAATATTTTATTTTATTTTTTGATAGAATATCCAATTTAAAGGTACTTTTGTTAATAATGTCCTATACCTATATCAAACCATTCATAAGATATTGATTATTGAAGAGATTTGTCCTCGAAAACAGATAAATCTAGAAATTTATTTGTAAATCTGTTTGCAATGGTCTTGGAATCAAATTTCGAGAAATCTTATAAAAAAAGTATAAGGTAACTAGAATTATGTATGAACTGCATTAATTTTAATATAGGCTGTCCAAAAACTACATCTTCGAGAGTTTTTATGGAAAGTAACCAAAAGTTAATTTTCTTAAATACAACAAATTGTATATTATTTGAGAAGCATAATAGTTAAAATTAGTGTTGCAGGCGCAACTTTCTCTGGGAGTGTCACGAAGGGCCGCCCTCAGGGAGGGGTCCTCTCCCCCTTGCTATGGAATATAGTATTAGACGACCTTCTAACGACCCTGAACGACTAGGGCCTGTACACCATAGGATATGCGGATGATATAGTCATACTACTGACAGGGAAGGACATTGGATTGCTATGCGAACTGATGCAAAGGGCACTTTGGATCCTAGAACAGTGGTGCAGGGCAACGTATCTTTCTGTGAATCCCCCCAAAGTAGAGCTATGCTCTTTATCAGAAAACGAAAGATGAGTGATATAAAATGCCTATACTAAATGGAACTCTGCTCAAGCTATCCAACGAGGTGAAATACCTAGGAGTGGTTATCGATAGAAAACTTACCTCGGGAAAACATCTGGACAGCAAGGTGGACAAAGCCAGTGCAGCTCTATGGCAATGTCGAAGAGTTGTAGGTAAAAGCTGGGGCTTATCGCCAAAGGTCACCCTATGGCTGTACACAGCGGTGATAAGACCCATGATATGCTGCGGTTCAATAGTTCGGTGGCGAAGCACCAAATTAAAAATTGAGAAGGACAGACTTGCGAGAATACAGAGATCTGTCTGCATCGCAGTCACTGTTGCCATGAGGACAACACCATCCGCTCAATAGAGGCGTTGTTGTGCTTGCCACCCCTGGATCTATATCTGGAGGGGGCAGCACTACTGACCGCCCTTCGTTTGAATGATGATGGAACATTGAGGGTGCATAAGAGTGCGAAGAGTCATACAGCCATCTTGGAGGAGGGCCTCGCCAGAATACCACTTCTCGAGGCCAGCTCACACCGCATTACACCCCTATTCAGCAAATGCAAATACCACGTTTGTTGGGAAGAAACAGAGACACACACTGTGCCAACAATATACAATATACACTGATGGGTCTAAGAAGAGGGACAGTACAGGCATGAGAATCTTCAGCCAAGACCTGCAACTATCTCTACAAAAACCGCTCGGGAAGTATGCCACCGTACTATAAACGGAATTAATGGCACTAGCTCGAGCGGCTAATGAGGTCCGCATGAGCAAGGTGCGAGGACGAGTAATACGCTTCTTCACAGACAGCAGAGACGCCTTAAAGGCGCAGAACTGCCTCCGCGAACTATCGGAGCTAGCGAATGAAAATGTGATGGAACTAGCTTGGGTGCCAGCACATAATGGGAATGAGGGCAATGACAAGGCGGATAAGATTGCGGATGCTGTTTCTTCGGGAACAATGTGTGGGCTCGAACTGGCGGTACCCATCACATCGCACATCACGTCCAACCCCATTAAAGAGTACATACACCTAAGACACTGTCAGAGGTGGAACTCAATTCTGAGCTGTCGACAGAACAAGAACTTCATGGCAGAGCCATGCCGGAAACGGGCCGAAGACTGCCTAGCTTTGCCCCGGGCCAAACTACGCTCACTTGTGAGCATCTGGACCGGGCATGCTGCGCTAAGAAGACACCGACATGTAATGGGTGTCATCGATGACATTGAATGCCCAGCTCTATCCGAATTTCATAAGGCCGTCCTAGGACTGAAGTGACCGGATCTGACCAACATCAGACGCACCTCGCCTGCGGCAATCCTGAGATATCTGGACCAGGTTGTCGGGATACTCGGGGAACCGTAGGTCTGGGGAGCAAGGGTGAGAGGCACAATGAGCCGAATGGCCTAAGTACCCGCTTTGGCATCCTTGCGTCAAATAATAATAAATAATAATATGACCTGTCAACTTCCATTACTATTGGGATATAGTTTTCTCATACCCCTTTTTCTTTGTACGGTTGAAAATTGTGTGGTGAAAAATCATTTTTTCCAAAAAATTATGTCTATATTTTGTGATTTCAATTTATAATACACTGTGAGCAAATACTAGTTTATGCCTTTTTGCTTATAGGTACCTCGACTTTGACTTTGACTATGACATCAACATTCAGTTTGTGCAATTTTGTTTAAAATTTAATATGTTTATATAGTAATTCATAATAATTGAGTGTTTCCATTTGACCCTTTAAAATGCTATGAGTTTTTGAGTATTTTTCATCTGAAGGTGCCCCATACTTATGAAAATTTGAACTAAATCGAATTGCTCTATATTCTATATGATGAGATTAGCTAATCTATGGCTCTTCCGCATAAAGCTAGTTTTGTTGATATAATTTCAACCAAACCAAAGTTGTAGACATTTCTTCATAAACTCTACCCCAGCCTTTTTGAAATTGGAAGGAACATGAAAAGAACAATATTAGTTCGAATTTAGGTCTTATTCTAGTGTACTTATTTAAGACCTAATAAAACATTTTCTGGAGATTGATCCACACGGTGATAGGGTTTTGTTAAGACCTTCTAGAGACACCCTGTATGGTGTCGAGTATGTATTAAATCTAAAATGGAGAATGTCAGGATCGTGTGTATGTCGGCATGTCCAACTTCCGCATAAAAGCGTCAATTCAGAGTGTGTCTTGTATAGGGTATGATATACGTGCTTGTTTGATCTGCTTAATGAGCGGGAACTGCTAGAAAAGTAAGTTAATCATTATGTAATATCGATGTAGAAAGAGAACGATAGTTGGATATAGCAATATCAGATTCAATGGAGATTTATCAAGGCTTAACCGTTGTGAAGAATAAAAAAGGAACAATAGATCTTATGAAGCTTACCAACTTTTTATTGATATAACTCGAGTTATTCACCAAAAAATGGGGGATATATATTATAGTAAAAGCATTCGTTATCTATTTTGTAGGTATCTTTCGAGTTCAGAACTTTCCATTTTGAAACTTGGGTCAAATTTACCTTGGATTGTGCCATTTTGGGACTGGGAGTACAGACAGGCAACGGACCTTGTCCAGTAGGGTTCCTCAATAAATAATCATCCTTAAGGCTTTCCCATGTTAAAAATTAAAATTGGAAATCCATCAGCCAATAATATTAGAAAACCATTTTTCTGAACTGAAATGAAATATCTAAGAATAAGTTTCAACAGTAGTATAAGCACTCTCGTTTTGAAATTCGTTCTGTTACCTACGTAATTTTCTGTGCTACTTACTTTTTTGCATCCATTTAGTCTGAAACTTAGAAATATTTCAATAAATATTATATAAATTGAAAGTAAGCTTTAAAATCCATCTGCTAGATAATTTGGAATGAAAGTTTAATAATTAATAGCAATTTTATTATCAATGTTCGAAGTTCCCAGCTGGGAAAAAATTGACCCTAGTTCCAAAAAAGGGAAGTTTCGCAATGGGAGTGAGTTATTTTGTAGGCTGTTCCGAAATTAGGATTTGGTAATCAAATGCTCTTTTTCGTAGGTGAGACAAAACAGGTAAGGTGGCGATGTTTTAAATTTAAGTAGGTACATTAAACATTGAAATGTCTCGAACCATTTCACTGACTTGAGAATCAATGTTTAACGAATTTCGATTCGAAATGCTTCTGCCTTTTTTATTACTTAGGTTTTCTCAGTCTACAAAATCAATTCATTTCATAGAAAAATGTAGGCGTTCAAAGCCGACAGATTTCTGATCATTCAAATCATACTGCTTCTTCATGATAAGAATGCACAATGGGGAACTCGAAAATATAGTCCATTTTAGATACCAGTTGTATAACGTGTCACTTCATATATTTCGAGTTTTCACTTAGTTTCTACGGGTATGGCGTATCGAAGACATGTGTTCATCAAGAACGTAATCACCCACTGGAGAATAATTAGAATACAAATTGTATACAATATGCAAAATAAAAATACAACAAGAAATCTAAATACATATGATTATTAGCAGTTAATTATCATTTTCAAGAATTGTTTCTAATGAGTTTCAGAAAACATGTAAAATAGGTATATTCACTCGAAAATGACAATTTTGATTGAAGGTCTTCGAAGAAAATATTGTAGAAGGAATGAAGGTTTTCGCTATTTTTCACAGACTAATGAGACTCGGTGTAGCTGCTTGTTTTTGTTTTTTGGCATTATCGCCCAGGTTAAGATCTAACGTTTTTTATGGCGTTCTCTTATTAATGTAAATTTCATGTTTATTATCTTGTAAACGGACAACTAATTGTTATCTGAATGAATGATGATGTCACTTTTTTAAATAGTTTTTATTACTTTCGGTTCTTGTATCAATGGACTCCGCAGCGATTTCTCAGGCCTCATACGGTCTAGAGACTTGAAATTTCGAATTCGTACTTAGATCGCAGACATCTCGCCGCCTGTTAAGCTCCAAGTGTGATCCAATATTGGTAATTATAATTATCTCATTCAATCTCATTCAACCAAGATCATTATAATGTCGACATGGAACGACAATGGGATCCGTCACTGGAATTACGCACGAGCATGGAGCGTATATATACGTCTCGTTCTCTGGTATATAGGTACTTTTTGGAAGATCGTCTATGGTTATGTCGCAATTGTCAGACGTCAGACGTTATTGTTAATTTAAAGTTTAATTTTGTGTTGTGGTAGACAAACAGTAATTTGTTATGGAATTGCTGTTGCTGGCAAACACATATACATAATACATAAGTATAGTTAAAATCGAGAAAAGGATAGCAATATTAGGTACTCATCGGTACGGTTTAAATCTTAAATGCCCAATAAAAACTATTTTTAATTTTTTTCAAAAATTTCACTTGTTTATACTATAGTACGCTTAGTACCTAACCACTGCAAATCTTTCGATATGAGGGTTTTAGGATCTCGTAGGTGGAGATGGGGTCCTACTATCTGGGACTTCACTACATAATTGAACCAAAGTTACAAAAATGTTATATATATATATATTAACTGTCAGCCCTGTAGCATCCTTAGATTTTTTATTCTCACATTCTGATATTTCTTCAACGCTAAGGAAACGAAAAATCGGCAGCAAAAAAGACACGGCGCTTGTCAACTCCGAGCATAGGAGAAAAAAAAACAAACAAATGATTAGAAAAAAAAGAATCAAAGAAGAAGAATACGCGCAGCTCGCGTACGCGATCGGACAGGTTATTAAAATAATTACGCTTTCTTCTTGTAATATAATCATAGCATAATTGTTGGCTATTGGTTGTCGATATAATCTATATATACATATATTCGCCTCAAGGTAATTACCCACCATGAGAAAGAGAAAGAGCGATGATCCTACTGTGAACAGAGCCAACAACACAAATATGAACGGCAATGAAAGAAAAAAATTGTCGGTATAGAGCTGTCCTAGTGGCACAGTCAATCATTTTAGATTGGGTTTTTTGCTATACAGACTAACACACACATACACCGAACCATCATCGAGGAGATAATGCCGAAAAAATGTGTTATTTTAATGACCTATAGACAAGAAGCACAAGAAGAAGAAGAAGAAGCAGCCAAGATTGACTAGTGGTGGTGTGCAAGAAGAAGTTGCTTTTTTCTATGTTATTGATGTTGGTTGTTGCCCGGTGTTTGTTATTCTCGGTCGGGCGACAGATGATGCACCGACGAAGGACGTTCTGAAACATTATGTGGCTGAAGATGATAAGGCTTGCATGACTTGCAACTTTGCTTGCCTCCATGGTTCTTATATATATACATATATATCTTTCTATCAGTATGTATTGAAGGTAGCAACTTGTAATGAGTTGACACGGTCCAAGAAGTTGTAGGCTTAGCTTTGCTTGTGAATCAAGAAATGCACTTGGAGTTCTGTAGACATGCTCATTGTTAAGGCAGCTTCACATTACACGTTACTTGGCAATTACTTTTCAACTATAGTCTGTTTTCTGGTAGGTACATAATAGAGCCGTGTGGATAGGACACAAGCAAATAAAATCTTAATTAGTCGATTAAATTTAAGAATGAGTGTCGAACAGATATATTTTTATAATTCAAGTTACTTTGTTTTAAGTATTGTTAAATATTTGTTAATATAGATTTTATTAATTTCAAAATATATATTTTTTCTTAGTAGCCTAGTAAAATCAGTATGAACTTAAACTGGAGATTCGAGAAAATCATCTGCTAGGACGGTTTTTTTCATGGGATTTGACTCGAGTTTCTTATTCTCAAGTCCCGATACGAGTCTTTTTTGTCCGTTCTTAGGATTCAGCCGACAAGCTTCACGGAGGCGAAAGATCCTATAGTGCGTACTTGGAAAAGTTGCTGTTATAAATTTCCAACGAGTGTGGAGCTCAAGTCATAGGACTCAAAATACGGAAATTACTTTTTTGTCGTAAATGTCTTGAAATAATTGTATCTATATTTTGAATACAAAATTAACTAATTAGTAGATTATGTTGAGTTCAGTAATGGTTTAAGTTGAACTGATAGTATCAGAATGGTTGCTGTTCATAGAACCGAATAATTGGTGACTCGATCAAATTCAAATAAAAACCTCTCTGCTCTCTCTCCAAATTAAACTGAGATGGTGTCACCAGCTATTAGAGGATTTTTTTTAGCAACTTAACTTTCTGAATCTGAGCTGGATTTTGATATTGCATTTTGCCGTGATGCCCTTTCTATAACGAAAAGTCCACAGGAACAAAGTGAATCAAATAATAGTTATTGTTTATTAATAGCTGCTACTTGATTGGATATTTGTAATTTCCTTAAAAGAGTACGATGGATTTACAGCATCCATAAATAAAGTTAAATTGGGGGCTACCTTAATATTTTCATCAAATAACCCAAATCTACCTGGATTCATCCTAGATGAAATATGAATACATCATCCAAGTTTTTCTCTTCCATGTATGTTTCGATCGTGACAAATCGCCAATTCAAGTATATATACTTGTATGAATTACTGACGGCAAAGTGAAGTGCTGAACAATCTTACTTGCTCCAAGAAATACTTGAATATTGTTGTGAAATTATTTCTTGTCGTTAAATAATATTCCAAATTTAATCAACATTTTTTGACATTATGTGCAGAATCGCCAAGATGTTTGCCTTATTCTTGTGATCTCTTTTGCATTGAATTCAAGTAGAACAAAAGCTTAGGTATCATCACCATCATCATCATAATCTCAAAGCAAAATGTCTTCGACATCGTCGACCCTCCCCCAAAACTGTTGGAGCGTATCCTGGGTTTGCACACAACGACGGACATATATATATATGTATATATTTCAGCGCAGCATTATCTATATTGGATCGGAGTCAGCTAAGCGAAAAGATCCGCTTCTTGTGGAGATAGCAGCTCGTGCGAACACCTGAGCGAACCACAACGACCACGACGACGAAGAGGAGGCAAAGAACAAACCAACATGAACACGTTGTGCTCGCAAAGTAAATACTCACATATACAGTTAATCGTATTAGCTGAGACCGTTGATCAAA
The DNA here is from genome assembly GCA_958507055.1 of Crioceris asparagi. Lineage (NCBI taxonomy): Eukaryota > Metazoa > Arthropoda > Insecta > Coleoptera > Chrysomelidae > Crioceris > Crioceris asparagi. Next base: position 59,539,354 of record OY293829.1, on the reverse strand, counting down.
CAGGGGGCAATAACAACAACGTTGGAAAATTATTAATATTTGCACGTGGCTTTGGTTTGCTGCTGCTGCTGCAAATAGCTTTAGTAAATAACATTATATAAATATTTTATCTTGCAGACGAGATAAATTACCGACAACGATTCCAATATGATTTCAGCTAACATTAATGAAGAAGGAGAAAGAAATCAATTCACAGTTATTACGTGTACGAGGGCTGAAGTGGATATAAGAGCTCAAAATAGCTGTTTGAACAATGTATTTATTATTGAAAACGCTGTTTTTCAGCCAGTTATTCTTCATCCTTCCATTAGAAAATTATCGGGATTTTTTTTTGGATACGGGAAATTTCAAAATTGTGTACTTAAATGATTTTTGAATCATTTTTATTTTGAAAATTGACACTCAGTTAAACCAAATGAAAATTCTGAGAAATAAAGGTGTTTATATTTAGAAGAAAAATCAGCAAAAAAAATATTCCCGCAGAAATTTGGAAAAACGCCGCTGCTTCACTATAGTGTCCCATTGTGTTTACGTTATGTTAATATATTTTCTCTATCTACTATCAATATGATAAGTCACTTGCTCACAATAAGGTAATTAGATAATAGCCCCACTCTTTATTAAATATGTTATAGGTCATGTTCCCTGTTCATTTTATTTTGGATAATGGAGGCGCAGGCACACTTAATTTATGTTGGGGAACTACATTTCATAGAAACGCCTATTAAGGACCCTACACACTTGCAGGCGGCCTCTCCAGCGGCCGGCAAAGTTATGGACTACACAGGCCAAAACTGAGAGTGTGTTTACGAAAGAGGCCGCCTGTGTACTTGGCTGGATGATATCTGCCTCTACTTGATATTGGCCTGCAAAAACTTGCAAAAACTGCTAGTGTGGATGGTAACTCAGGCCGATCCTTAAGTTCTTTGATTGTACGCACAGCGTTCTATATTAAATACATACTATATTATAGCTAATAAAGAAAAGAAAAATGAAGATCTGAAGAATGAAGAATTTATTGAATTGTACAGAAATCACCCATGCTTATAGAAGGTTGAAAGCAAGGAGTATATGAATAAATATAATATAAAAAAGCGTGAAATTGACGATTCTGCAATTAAAGACAATAGAGGTTTTTGGATACCGTAATTGCGAATACGCTAAACGTTAAAATCACGTGACGTTCTTCTGCGCTTGCGCATTGTGTACTATGATTAGCATTTAGCGAATAGCGTTTTCCGTATTACGCTAATCTGGCTAGGTTAGCGTGTTGGTTTACGTTAACGGTGAGTAGGAAAATCATATATATTCTGTTGGCAGACCTGCTTACTGTTGGTATAAGCTGTCAGTTTTACATTCGCACCAGCTTCAAGTTGAAATTGAAACAAATAACTATTAAAAGTTGTTGGCTTATTTCACTTTATAAGTTTTATATCTAATATATACTCGTATTTCATTGAGCGAACCATGGCCATTTCAAATGAAAGGTTGCGATTTAGTTTTACCGACGACCTGTGTTTGTTAAGAGAAGTGTTGTGTTATGGTACCGCAAATGCCAATACACCACACACTCACAGGTGTGAGTCACACCCGTTTAGCGTTAGCGTTAGGACCGAACGTTATCCAAAACGACCCTTACGTATACGGTATTTCAGAGAGGGTAATGAAACCACGTGATTTTAAAGTTTACCGTATTCATACTTACGGTATCCAAAAACTCTCTACTGTGATTAAAAAATAGTTTATGCATTTCTTTTCGAAAAGAGCTGGAGAAAAAGCATATGGATGTTTTTCAGATGACCTGTGCAGCCAATACCTGTGCAGGCCACCGGAGCGGCCTCCTGCAAGTATTTAGGGCCCTTAAGCATTTTGATTTGCTCTGATTGATGTTCGCGGTCACGTGATGGAGGGTTTAAAATTACATTTAATTAGAATGATTATATTTTGAATTCTAGGAAGAATTAGATGTCCATAATGTGATTTTTAGTAGATTTAACTTTCTCATTATAAGATTTGCTGATTGCACTTTAGTATTTCATTAAAAGATAAGAATTGTTCTTTAGATGATATGTAATGGATTTATACTATGAATTTTTCCAAGAACAAATATACAAAATACCCACTTTCTACAACACTACTAAACCCACTTCACATCTCTTGTGTATCTTAGAAGTTGTAATGTCACAGGTCGGATTATGCTCAGCGAGTAAATCTGATGGCTTGTCTCTTTTTGTTTTCAAGTACTCTTTATCCTACATCCTGCTAACAAACAACAATCGGAGCGAAACAAATGAACTATTACCACAACTACATCTTATACTATTACTAGTGCATGTTAGCCATCGCTACTTTGCATCACACGTTGTTCGTTCAGGCCTTGCACGACCTCGCTAAGGTCACACAACAGTAGTAGGTATAAACATTATATATTTGTTTAAATGGGTCCCACTTTTGGAGTACAATGCTCATATTCACACCGTTTCACGATGTGAATATATTGCTTTTGGTTTTTTTGAAAAATCAGTTTCTTAGAGTTTTGACCCACAAAACCACTCCAATGAAAAAGTGCTGAATATAGCCAATGCTGTACCTGAAATTATCTATCGTTTGTAAGAAATCCAAAAAAAATCACATCATTCCCGTTAGAGATATTTACAAAAAACCATGAGTATGTAGACATGCAAGCAAGCAAGAAAGTTAATCCGCACGATAGCTCAAGAACGGAACCGAATTTCGGCAAAGAGTTTTTTGCTGTTGGTTGGTATCGGCCCAAGGAAGAGCCTTATTGTTTTTGGTGGAGTTTAGATACTCTGGTATCGAGTTACGGCCGAAAAACCTTGTTTTGGACCATTTTCTAATGAAAATCGTGGAAAATTTCAAATTTCTTCAATTTTTGGGCTAAACTAAAGTCAAAATGGTATAATATATAAATATATCAAAATTAGACTAAATATAACATTTTCGTCAGATAAAATTTAAAATTCTTGGTACAACGAGTATGCTAATATGTGTGAATATGCCCATAAAGGCTTACTGCCTTCGTTACTAGTTCTAGTTTATTTATAATATATGTATTTGATGGAATTTGAGAAAATAGTGGGTATACAAAACTCGCCCTAGAAGGATTTCAAAAAATCGAAAATGGAGAGCTTGAATTGAACGCAGATATATTTAATGAGTTTCGTGGCATTTTAAATTTATCTGGACTAATCTAAAAAAAATAATATTCATTATGACATGGAAAATAAGATGGTGTTTTTACTTGAAATATCAGAAAATACTTAATATTGAAACATCACTTTCTACATCCAGAAGCACAAAAAAAGAGCTGAATGAGTATGCTCCTCGAGGTACATACTACGTACTTTCCAGTATTTTTTTTTAATTACCCAAAATTAAGAAAAAACTGCTCTAAAGATTTTGTTTCGATCGATTCCTCGGAGTTAAGCAGCAGAGAGTGTTGTCATTGATTGTATGGATGATGACTATTTACAGGTAACCCAAAGTCAAAAGTAGGTACCTTGAGAGAGGATGTACCCAAAAGTGTACTATTTTTAATTTGAGATTTGTTATTTATAAAATGAGAACAAGCCTAAGATATAACTATACAGTAGGTATATAGATTGCTTCATAATATCAATATATTTATCGTTTATAGTTGAATTTTGTTCCCTCTCTGATAATACTTTTTGACAATTTATTTGAACTGCTTGTAAAGGCGTAAACGTCAAAATGAGAAGAGTTGTACCTACATATATTAAAGAAAATTAAGAATTATAAGTTTTTCACCGTACCGCTCTTCAATGCTAATAGCATGTATCCATATTATACTAAATTATTGAAAATGCTTCCGTAAAATTAATAAAGGGGCACAACGACTCAAGCTGCAAGCGTAAGAGAATGACCGATAACAATTTTCATTTTGATCTAATGAATATCTATGAAATTTAGATATTTTTTTAATTAAGAAAAAAACTGAAAGTAGGTAATTCTTGAATTACAAATTTTGCAAAAACGGTTAGAGATGATGATTCTTTCATTTGATAAATAGAATAATTCTGATATAGATGTGAATTTATGGCTCCACTCAATGGATGTGACAAGTTTCAACAAGCTCTTTGTATTTGGAAAAAACGATTCGAATATAACTTAAGGCCCATATAGCCCTCTAATTTTTTACATTGTAAAATTAAGTGAATCCAGTTCTCTTGATTCGAAAAAGCATTTGGTATAGAAATTTTAGGATTATTATAGAAAATATGGCTAAAATGTTACATCAAAACCAACATTTTCTAATAGTTCGCATCTTCTTGCTATTCTCTTTTTCTGATCGTAAACCTTTAGTGAACTTACATAGTTTCTCCAAACTGGGCCATCATCCTCGTCCATCGGGCCACAGGGATCACGAAGTCGTTCTTCTTCGCTCTCCTGATGTGGATGCAAAGATTTGCGTTGTTGTTTTTCATGTAGGTATCGATGTTTATTCCCAAGAAAGCCCACAATAGAGAAAAATGTTAGGAAAGACCGTGTACGGAAAAGCCAAACCTTCGATACATTGAAAATCGTAGAGAGGTTGAAATCGTGAATAGGATCGTTAAATTAGAAGACATGTTAAATAGCTGTTTCAAAACGGTTTCAAACGCTAAAGAGAATTTTACCAGATATAACTGGTGAAAAAATCTACAGGGATGGACAAAATAATTTCGGTAAAAAAATAGGTAATGATTCTGAAGAAAATTGCTTCAAACCGTAGATTTAAATTATTTGATGTACCTCCTTTTACATACATTACATTAGGTATCTATACAATTTGATGTGTGTGAATTGAATCATTCTTTTTGTTTTTCACAAACATCTTCTCTCCAATGATTCACTTCATGTGTGATGTTTTTATGGAAATCGATATTTTGAATAGCACAAGTGAAGGAGTTTCTTTATAACGAAGAGGGAGAACATGTTTTGAACATTGGAATACCTAATTTTCAATATTAAGAGAAATAGATTTCCATTAGCATTTTTGCTTTAGTACGGTACTGTGTGACATATCAATTTATATGTATTCTTGACATTGGTCAGTGCACTGGATTGAATTTAGGAACTCATGATAAATACCAGGCCATATTCTTAGTGGATTATTAATTACTCAAAACTGCGAAAAGTTACTTTTTATAAGGTTCCGTAAATCTGATGGAAAAAAATCTATAGAAAGGAGAAGATTGAAATTTGGTACTTATAATAGGTGAACACAAAACGGACGTAAAGTGAAAATAAACGAATTCTGGTACTGGCCTTTATTTTGGAGGAGCAAAATAAAAAAGCTGAAACAAACATTTTCTTCAAACTCATATGTCACCTGATATCAAGTAAAATGAAAGGTTTAGTTATGAGCTATGCATTTTTTTTTCATTATCCTGAAATGAACGGAAGATATCAAGGCGAATATACGAAAATCACCAAAATTATCGACCGTAATTTAAACAAATAAGTACTTTTAAAAAAAACTTGGTCTGACTTTATTTGTTGGTGCACTGAAAAATAAGTACAAAATAATATTAATTCTATTGGTGCTGGTACTTTTGAAATTGTGCAATTGAAGTTAGATAGAAGACTGTTGGCACCAACTTCAAAAGTACTAGCACCAATAGAATTCATATTATTATGTATTTTTCAGTGCACCAAATAATAAAGTCGGTTCAATGTTTGTTAAATAATATTTATTTCACAGCTTTAAGTGTAACATTAGTCATGATATTCTCTTCTTTAATGTGACTATCCATATTTTCAATTTTCGCAAAAAATGCACTTTTCAAATAGCGGCAATACACTTAGGTATTACAAACTTTACAATTACTGTAACTCTTTTAAAAAATATTGAATTTAAACGTTTCCGGATCTTTAATTCTGTCTTCTCGGATTTTCGAGTTTGGGGAAAAATACCCCTCCCCACATTTGGGGGCTGTTTTTGGTGGGAAGGAGATTTCGGATTTGAATTTTTCTAGATATGGGACCATTTCTCAATTCTCCTCTTTCGAATAAATAAAATTAAATTAAAAAATCGGAATATCTACGTCATATATAGCGCACAAACCAAAAAAAATCAGAAATTCGAATTGTAACCTCCTCTGTTTGGGAAGTCGTTCTAAAAATACAGGATATAGGCCTCCATTCAAAGTTTACAGGAAAACCTATAAGGTAATCTCAAGTACTTAATCCTTTCTACGCGTGACCGACTCACACTTAATCAGTTTTTGAAATAAATATGGCCTATTTTAATAAACTTGAATTGTGTAGAATGTAGAAATGTTGCGTGAATCAATCAAAATGATAAAATAAGAAGTTTATTTTTTTAAAATATGAAATGAATAATTTTTTATAAAAGTCAAAACTTACTATATAACTTACATGATATTCTGGAAAGGACAATAATTATGACCTTTATTTGAATTTATATTGACAGGTTCCAGATTTACAAAGAATAACTATTACGCAAAAAACAAAAGTTGATTCTCGTATTACTTACTTATATTATTCTGCCTTCTGTCCATATAAGAAGTTATTTGTCAAAGTAAGTCAGAGTTTGGAGAATAATTTTATATAAAATATTTTTTCCCGCCTTCGCCAAAACGCATAAGATATTAGGTACAATTAATCTGTATGTTTGTTTTTATGTATGTCGGTGCCCTTTTTTGCATAGTAAACGAGCGATTTTGATGATTTTTTTTCATTAGAAATAGTGTTGTGAAATGGTACGACTTAAAAAATTCAATTCAAAATTCAATATGCCCTTTCCATCTGAAAACCGCCAAAGGGGCAAAATTTATTGAAAATGGAAAATGCATAGTGACAGGATTAAAAAAAAAAGATAATTTCCAACAAAGTTTGAATTTAACACTTTTCAAGAAACTCAAGGGTTTCCGAATTGAGTTTCCAAATCACTGAATACTAAATCATCAAAAAATGTGAAATACTTTTTATTTTTAAATTTGACCGATTTTATTAGATGGCACACTGAAAAATTAAAAGCAAGGTTAATTCTCTTGGTGCTGTTACTTTTGAAGTAAAAGTCTTCTATATACACACAAAATTACTTACTTCAAAATTACCAGCACCAGTAAAATTAACCTTGTTTTATTTATTATAAAAAATAGTTTGTAATAAAAGAAACAAGTATGATATCGTATCACTTCAAAACGTATGTATATTCTAGTTATTTCTGCAAAGACCTTTAAAAAAAGATGTCCACGCGACTTTTATTTGTTAATAATTTAAACAACATAGCAGATCATTACGTTTTTGGGGACGAATATTTCATCTTTTAGATATAGATGAAGATATTCATTGATGAAATGAAACTGTGATACAAATGTATAAATTTTTTAAGAAAAATGAAGATAAAACAGAATTTTTCACCCACTATTATTTGTTGCCTAAAGTGATAACGGTTTATTTAGATTAGAAGTAGTATAATATTCAGTTCAACATTGTCTTCAAGAATCCAATTCATTTTTCATATGAAAATAATACCTTCTGTTCTCTTAGTAATCGGTAACGGTTTGTCGTGAAATTGCTTTTATAGATGTCATGATGGTGTTTTGCTTTAATAAATAAGTAAATATACATATAGCTTGCAATCACTCAGGAAGGTCATTAATATGAACATTTTCTATTTATTCGAATGAGCTTAAGGTAATTTAAAATTGAGATGATTAGAATTCTCTCTTTATAATTAATTCAAATGCAGGGATAAATTTAAAAGAATCCAAAGGCTCGTAGCCAGCGGATAAAAAAATTTCACGGTTTTAATTTTCACTTCTAGGGGAAAATTATTTTTTTAATGACGATTTGTCAATATCTACTTTATAAACTTAAAAAAACTTGTTTTGGTCTTTATTATTGACATATAACACCGTGCCGTTATTTTTTTTTCAAAATTTCATAGTGGGAACGATTGCAGCAGATATATTTCTATACGAAAATCACCTAAAAGTGATTGAAAAGATTCACCTTACCTTCAAAGACATATTAGCTCGAAAATATATAATTAACTTCTTTATAAAATTACTTATGTGGTTATGCTATCTACTTTAGATTAAGCCTGTATAATAAGTTTCCTTTCTTTTTTAATAAGTGGGATCTATTTATTCTTGAGATAATTTGAAGAGAAACATAATGAAGTGTAGTTTGTTTGATGAACAGACACAAAAATAATGCATAGGTACAAATGCAGGGGTATGCAGGTTAATAAAGGAAATAAATAATAGAATTCTGACTATTTGGAAACTTGTATTCACTTCTTGAGAATATTTAATACCTGGATTCATCTTATTTGCCAATGCACTTTGAGTTATTGGCGACAGTTCAGAGCAAATATAGATAAAAGATTAATTACGATTTTATTTTTGAGCAGTTGTATCTTCAGAGAGATCCAAGTGTGCGTGCAAGCTGAATAATTATTTTCTATCCAAGGTATCGATTTGATATTCAGCTTTTCCTAGTGCAATACCTACCCTGTATTTCATTGCATCATTGCATGTCATTTTCCAAGAGTTTGTGGAGTCTGCTTTGAGAACTTTCCGAGTTTTTTTTGCAAAATATAGTTTGTTCTGAAAAAAGTCAACTAGACCATAAATAGGTCACCATCTCGTATCAAACCAGCTGCCTTTCTTCTAGTGAATGAGCCTAGAAGTCTAAAAAGCATTGATCCTTCAATTATAAGGTAGTCTTCCGTAATCTTGTTTTCTACATTATCTGTATTCCTAGAACAATCTCTACAGGAATAAGGTCTGAGGATAGCAAGGTATATAAAACTTTACGGTGTATTCCCACTATACCGGGTGTTTCGTAATATATGTGCAGGACTTGAGGATGTGATAGCTCGTCCAAAAATATGAAAAAAAAGCTCATATTAACTTACCCTCTAAAATGCACCATTTTTGAGATACAGGATGTAGAAATTGAAAACAAAAATCTCTTTTTTGTGAATATCTCCGGAACCGTTCAAAGCACAGAAAACAGCTTTTGTAAGCATTTTCCACTCATTATATGTTTTGAGTCAGAAAAAATGTTTTGTTAAGGTCATAATTGGTGAAGATTTTGATGGAATAGTGGTTGGTTTTCTCCCCAATTTCTACGCCGGTTTTGAGGCACCCCTTTGAACCGCCAGTGTTTTCTACACAAAAAGGTATTGTTGGTCGTGTGCTCTAAAGTAGACCGTTTTCGAGAAAAATCAACTTTTATGTTGAAAAAACACGGTAAATTTTAGCTTTTCTTACTTGTTCTAACGTTCACATAAATTTTGTTTAATTAATAAATACAAAAATTGTATTTCAAAGAAATTACCGTGTTTTTTCAACATAAAAGTTGTTTTTTTTCGAAAACCGTACTTTTCCATTGGCGTAGGAATTGGGGAGAAAAACAACCATTACTCCTTCAAAATCTTCACCAATTATGACTTAACAAAACATTTTTTCTGACTCAAAACTTAGATTATTATGAGTGGAAAATGCTTACAAAAACTGTTTTCTGTACTATAAACGGTTCCGGAGATATTCACAAAAAAAGAATTTTATTTTTCAATTTTATCACCCTGTATCTCAAAAATGGTGCATTTTAGAGGGTAAGTTAATAGAACTTATTTGCATATTTTTGGACGAGCTATCACATCCTCAAGTCCTGTGCATATATTATGAAACACCCTGTATACACAATCCACAATCAAATACACTAAAAGATCGGACTTGATATATTTATTATATAATATAATATATATAATATAGGTAGGTAATTCATTTAAAATTAAAATTATGGAGGTATTTAGGAAAAAAAGCAGCACTCGCGTTAAGTCCTTGGTCAAGTACAATGTTTTTAGAATCAACAGATCAACAGAAGTGTTTTTTCGGAACAGTAGAAGGACCACTATTAATGTTTACCCACGCCCATATACTACCTGTTGTTTTACGTATAAATGTTTGTTATAAATAATTCAAAATTATTTTAGCGTAAACGTAGCACAACTGCACACTTCCTATGAAACACAAAGCAAAGATTAGGTATTTGTTAAATAAACCGATTACATGTTAATTATTTCGTAGAAGAAAATATATTCAAATATTATTATACTGCTATATTTTCATCTGACTATGACCGACAGTTTAGTCCCAGGTAGAAAAAACGTAGTCAACCATGTGTTGTGAAAAGGACTATACCTCCTTTGCGCCTATCCAATGGTTAGGATAAAATTGATCCAAGAACTGTCTTAATTATCCTATGGTTAGATTTAGATTTAAGAGGGGGTTAGATTGCACTGCGACCATAAGGTCTATTGTGCCCCCCACCTGAGTTGCACTAGCCTATACGCGGTCTACAACTCGCCTTCCAGTTCCAGAGTTCTAATGAACTCCAGTATCTGGGTTGGCTTCAAGGAGGATACTTCCTTACTACTGCAGGTTGCTAGTCCAAGGCACTGTTTGCGTTGGCTAGCAATGGCGAGGCATTCCGTCACCAGGTGATCCGGAGTTTCCTCCTCTTCCCCGCAGAATCTGCACTCGTCATCCTCTGATAGACCTAATCTTATTAGATGCTTCTTGAGGCAACAGTGTCCTGTAAGAAATCCAGTGAGTAGGTTTAGCTTGTTCTTGCTGAGATCCAAATACCTTTTGGATCTTGCAGTATCAAAGTTTTTTAGAAACTTTTTGGAATGATCCAATCCAGGGGTATCCCGCAAGAGTGTTTCTCTTACGGTTTTTTCCTTCTCCAGAAACTCCTTCTTGTAGGTGCTTTTATCTGTGCCACAGAAGGGTTCTGGGCCAGTAAATGGAGTTTGTGCTCCTTTCCTGGCAAGTGTGTTGGCCTCCTCGTTACTTTTGATTCCCGAGTGGCCGGGAACCCAGACTAAGTAGACCCTGCTGTTATTGCCTAGCTCATTGAGCTTCCTTCGGCACTCCCATACCATTTTAGAGTCAATGGTATGAGAGTTCAGTGCTTTAATTGCAGCTTGACTATCAGAATGTATTGCAATGTCACATTTCTGATAGTTTCTTTCAAGGTTCACCTCCACGCATCTCTCAATTGCAAGTAATTCTGCTTGAAAGACGCTTGGGCAGCGGCCTAGCGCAAGTGAGCATTTGGTGCGATTCCCAAACACTCCAGCGCCTGTCCCCGTCGTGGTCTTAGAACCATCAGTGTACCATTTGATGGTATTCTTTTTGAGAGCTTGGGTTGTGAGCCCCCTGTCCCAATCTTCTCTGCTACTTAGCACCGTGGTGAAAGTTCTCTCGATGCTAATTTTCTTTGTCATTACATCACTGGGAAGGTTTGCTGATGGGATGTGTTTGGACAAAGACGACCAAGCTCTCTGATTCCGAATTCCCACCATGTCTGAACCTTCCCTAGATAGTCTTAGAATGGCCTCATGGGCCAATCTGTCTATCACTAGATGGAGAGGTGTGAGATCTGTGCTGATCTCTAGTGCCCTGGTCGGGCAAGTTCTCATGGCTCCAGTGATACAGACACAGGCTAGTCTTTGTATTCTATCGAGGGTTTTCCTCGTATTGCTCTGACTTGCCTTGCCATGCCAGGCTATTGACCCATATGATATTATCGGTCTTACAATCATGACGTACATCCATCGCAGTATTTTTGGGTTACATCCCCAAGTCTTACCAGTCAGATTTCTGCACGCCATTAAGGCCTTTATTGCTTTGCTAGCAGTAGCCTCAATATGTTTGTTCCACAGAAGCTTGCTATCTAGTGTTAATCCCAGATATTTGACTTCAGCCTTCCAGCTTATTGTGTCTCCACTTAAAGTGAGAGGTTTCATATCTGGAAGTTTCCTTTTCCTAGTAAATGGAATAATTGTGGTCTTGGATGGGTTTATGCTAAGCCCCACTGACAAGCACCATTGCTCAATAGTTCTGAGGCCCTCCTGCAATAATTCGCATAGGGTGTTCGCGAATTTTCCTCGGATATACATGTGAAGCCAAGCTCCGTGAGTTTGTGGAGTAACTCGTCTACTACTAAGCTCCATAGGAGGGGATATATTACTCCTCCTTGAGGTGTTCCACGAGTAGCTTTAACAGAGGTGGTGTGATCACCTACTTGGGCCTCAGCTATTCTCGTCTTCAACATCTCATACATCCATTTGATAATGGTCTTGTTCACTCCTCGCCGTGTGAGTGCCTCCCTGATTGACACATGTGTGGTGTTGTCAAAAGCCCCAGATATGTCCAGGAAGGCACACACTGCGATTTCTTTATTGTTCAGAGAGCTCTGAATGACCTCAGTTAGCTGATACAGCGCGGTTTCTGTTGAACGCCCCGCCCTGTATGCATGCTGACATTTATGAAGTGGTTTGTCCTTCAGAATCTCTGTTCTTATGTAGTTGTCCACTACTTTCTCCATCGTTTTCAGTAAAAACGATGTTAAACAGATAGGTCGGAAAGATCGGGGATCAGTCCCATTTTTCTTCCCTATTTTCGGTATGAAGATTACTTTGGCTCTTTGCCATATGCTAGGTATAAAGCCCCGTGCTAGGCAGCTTCTTGTAATCTTCAGGAGATGGGGAAGGATCTCCTCCATTCCTTTCTGTAGAAGTATTGGGAATATGCCATCTACTCCCGGCGATTTATAAGGTTGGAAGGTAATGACTGCCCATTCCAACCTTTGTCTTGTAAATATCTTCTTAGCAATACTCCAATCTTCCTTGCGAGGATTCTTGGTTTGGATTGCTACGTCAGTACTACTGAGGGGTTCACTTCCAGGGAAGTGTGTTTTGAGAAGTAGTGCAGATCGCTCCTCTTCTCCCTCAGTGTATGTCCCGTCTGGCTTCTTGAGCGACATTAAGGGGCTGATTGCCCCTTTTGCCATGACTTTCTGCAATCTGGCTGCAGTAGGAGTCGAAGTGATCTTTTCACAAAAAGCTTGAAAGTGAAGCCTCTTGGCCTTCCTGATCTCCTTATTGTATTGTGTGAGCTTCTCGGTGTAGCCCTGCCAATTATGGTCTCTTTTGGCCCTGTTGAAGAGCCGACGGACCTCTAATCTGAGGTTTGACAGGTTTTTGTTCCACCAAGGTGCTTCCTTGCTTGGTCGAGCTTTTGAGAGTGGGCAACTTGATTGGAATGCCTCCGTTATCGCCACACTGACCAGTTCGACCTCTTGATCCAGATCGCAGTGTGGGTGTTTGACCCCATTACTTTGGATCTGTTCCAAGTTTTGCTTCAGAAGGGTCTTATATTTAGACCAATCTGTATTTCTAGGGTTACGAGTTGGAGACAGTGAGGTTACTTCCCCCGCAATCCTAAACTCTATAATCCTATGATCGGAGAGAGAGGGTTCCTCCATCACTCTCCAATCAAATACGTTATTCCTGGCAGTAAAGCTGGCAATTGTTACGTCCAGGACCTCTTCTCTTGCTCTCGTGACAAAAGTGGGGGTTGTTCCCACATTAAGGGTTTCTAGATTATTAGCTAAGAGATATTCAAATAAGCACTCACCTCTAGGGTTGTTGTTCGTGCTTCCCCAAATAACATTGTGCGCATTGGCATCACAGCCTATGATGACTGGCAGTTGTCTGCTATTGCAGTATTGCACTAGCTCTTGAGCTTCTACTGGAGGTATTGCAGTATTGTCTCCAGTGAAATAAGCAGATGCAATAACTATGTCTCGGTTGATGCCCCCAGTGTTGAGGTGTACTAGAATTGGAACTAGGTCCCGAGTCATGAATTCTGAAACACATGTGTAATGTTGTTTCTTATGATCACACAGGCACGAGGGGACTCCTGCCTCTGGTCATAGATCAGTTTTGAATCTTTAGATGCCAAACCTCTAATTTGGCCTGCTTTGCCTGTCCAGGGTTCCTGGATCAGTACAAAATCCTATGGTTAGGTAAGCATTCTATTGCAACCAAATGGTCTTTCTGTTCTTCTAACAATCGGGGGCAGATGTTTGTGAAGAATATGTAGATATCTGTCATTTAGCATCTGGAAAAAATGAGTTTTCTTTATTGAATAATAATTATGAATGTTGATTCGTTGTTGAATGTTGGTGAATTGGAAAACAGAATAATACCATTTATTTGAGAACAAAACGCAATAGGTAATTAAAATTCTTAATGTAGGTTCAACTGTGGAACTGTTCAAAACGCTTTCGCTGATATTGCTCTAGTGCTCGAATGATAATTTTCTTGTAGTGCCAATAATGAACAACTCTCATTTTTCAAAAAAAATCTGAAAACTCACAAAGTCTTACTTACCTATTTGAAAAGTAGTAGGAGATAACGTAACATCAACTTAGTTAAAAAAAATACTCTAATGCTTAGGAAATTGATTGAAAAAGAGAATGATTTAAAAACCTTTTGAATGGTCTATGCACGGTGTTTTTTTGAAAAAAATACTCAAATCAAAAACTATTACAACTAAGTCTAAGAAGCCTGGATGCGTTATATCGACAATTTTGTGAGAAATCTAAAAATGTGCCCTCCATGTACAGCCTTTCATTAAAAAAACAGAATTTGATTGATTATATTACTTCGAGACACCCTGTATATAAATAAAATAATTTCAGGAACGTACCTCATTATCCGACTTATCGTTTAAAGAAAATATCAAATGGATAACTTTCTTGGGGGCACCCCTTATATATAGTTTCATTTTATTCGAGTATCACACTTATCAATTCCGGCTTTAAATCAGTAGAAAACTGCAATGATTTTTGATTAACTACTCTACTATAGTCTTTACTAATTTCTGTTATTCTGCAAGCATGGCATTAAAGAAACATTATTCTTATTGCCCTCTGGGAATACTTGAGTGTTATTTCTGAAAATTTCTTAATTTTTGCCTCAAGAAATGATAATGATAGAAGCTATTATTCAAATGAGCTAATATGTCTTCATGTAGATACGATAATCATTTGTATCCTAGGTAATTACTATTTCACGGTTTAAGCCGGTTCAAGCAAACATACCTATACTGAATATATAATACATAAGGGAACCTTAAAGAAGAAATCATAAGTCATGAACAATTATCAACTTGAAATAAATCTTTTTTCATAATTGGGGAAATCAACTTGAAAACGCTATTATTTTTAATATTACCAATATCTTAATAAGATTATGTTATTATATTTTATTTCATGTTCTGGAATTAATTTCAGCGGACACGCGATAGTGGCAACCAAACAACACGGTTGTTCACATTATTATTATATATGTTATTTGTAAATACCTATGTATTTATAAGTCAAATTTTATAAAAGTAGGATACCTTATCTTTCCTAAGAATTGTCTTCCTCTATTGTTCTGTTGCTGATAGTTGAGCTAGTTTCATAGAATTAGTTTTAATTTATCATACGATATTTTCTATACAAACAATAAATTGTCAAAAAGAAAAATATAAGTATTATTACTATTCACGTTTACAAAGATTATATATTCAATATGAAATTTATAACTGAAACCGTTGCAGAAAGTAAAAAATCGCTTTAAAAAAAACTGACATATAAGAATTGCAAAAGCATATAACAAGACAAGAACGAAATAAGAACATATTATTTTCAGTCAATAGGTACTATGATCAGAGACAAAGAAATGATACGAAAACCACCAAATACATCGGAAGCTTTTACACTCACCATTGGTGCAATGTTGGAATATCTATTTTCAGACCAATATCGTTCCATTCCATAAGCTAAGGTATAATTTGTTCACGATATACGGTGTTCTAGCTTATATGTTTCTGACTCTGTGCCGAGTTTCCATTATGCAGTGTTCATACTATCACGCATTTGGCCGTGACACTTGTACCAAAACTTTACATTTTACTTATAGGTGTTTAGATGCACATATGCAAATGATCATTATGTCAATATGATATTTGACAGTTTCAGCTATAGGTATCTGAAAATGTTCTTTTCAACTCCATAATAATTTTTTGGGACTCGTATCGTAATGGTAATAATTATATGTAGGTATATTATTTTTTTGCTGTTGTAACATGAAGAAGACTTCTCCTTTCATTTTAAATCAGCAGCACAGTTAAGCAGTCACCAGCAGTAGAAGAAAGTATTTAATGGACCTGCGGGCAATAGTATGTATTTCCCTCTCTCCCTTTTTCTTTGATTAATAAGCTTATTACGTGGCGGCTCCCTTACATGCGTTATCGATATAAATCTGGGAAATAAGAGCCGTGCAAATGGTAACGCGGTAGCCATATTTTACTGTCGCGCTCTTGCCAAGGTAATAAGGTATTTCGCAGAATAATAGAGAAGGGGCTTACGTTAATTGAAGTATGCCGCATTTATATATACAGAGCGAATCACTGGAATAGTATCATAGCCCGTATAGAGATTATTAAACAACTCGAATGGGATCATTATCCACTAGGTGTGGTATACTCTGTTAATCGTAAAACAGAGATAGCGATAGCAAAAGATAAGTGAAGGATTTGGTACTACTCTCGAAACACTGATTTATCGATATCGGCGCACTTCGTGGAATATGGAAGTACAGAAAGAAAACATGTACTATTCTTATACAAAGGAAAAGTTCCATGCACAAAATTAGCAAACTGCAAGTAAAATGAAAAAGATAACCCATCTTCTTAATGTTTCGTGACCGATCGTTTCCCTATAACCTTACGCACTCAAATTTTGTTGCCGAATACCAGAATGAAATCATAATAAAGAGAATCTCGTCTCTATTTTTCGTTCTACAAACTTCCGCCACAACATTTAAATGTTCCTTAGTTCAAAGTTTACAGAATACTATAGTTATTCTGTAATCGCTCCGGTGACTCGATCTGTATGCTCTACAGTTTTATGTAGGTTTTGTTAAATCTGACATAGGCCATTTTTTGACCGACTTCCCAAAAGGAGGAGGTATACAATTCGATTGTGTGCATTTTTTTTTTTTGTTTTGTGCGCGCCTTTCATATAGTAAACGTACTCCGATTTTGATGATTTTTGATTCATTTGAAAGAGGAGGCTTGAGAAATGGTCCCATATTCATAAAAACGGGAATCCGACATCTCGTTCCCTCCGAAAACCACCCCCGAAGGGGGTGGAGGGGGCAAATTTTGTCGAAAATTGAAATTCTGCGTTGATATAATTATAGATAGGACAATATCCGGAAACGTTTAAATGGAACATTTTTTCAAAAGAGTAACGGTTTTCGACATAGAGACATTTTAAATTCTCAAATATACCTATTTTCGCTATGTGGAGAGGGCGATTTCTGTCGAAAATTGAAAATCTGTTTGCAGTACATGAAAGACATAATTATTTGTAGCAACATTTATACTGAACATTTTTCCCTTAGAGTTACGGTTTTCGAGTAAAATCGGTGTTAAAATGGTAACAACTAAAATAATCAAGCGTATTTCCGCAGCGATGTTCTGAGATCTCAATAATAACAACTACAAGCAAGGAATATACGTAGGTAATAGGATAAGTACTATCTTCATTGATATGGTATAGTGAACGTTCAACGATTTTCGTGACTAATGTTACACTCAAAAGTGTGAAATAAATATTTTTTACAAAAAATTGGACCGACTTTATTAGTTGGTGCACTGAAAAGTATAAAATAATATTAATTCTATTGGGGCTGGTACTTGTGAAGTTGGTGCCAAAAGTTACCAATCTACCTGCAACTGCACAACTTCAAAAGTAACAGCACCAATAGAATTAATATTATTTTATACTTTTCAGTGCACCAACTAATAAAGTCGGTCCAATTTTTTGTAAAAAATATTTTAGTCCGAATAGATGCACTAGAAAATTCAAAATGGAAATTTGTTCGAAATCACTAAGCTACCAAGAATATTTTTTTTGTGTTGCCAGATTTCTATATCGACTTTAGGATAAAATTTAAGTAAATAGTAGCTTTATGTTTTTCAAAGATTTTCAAAAATTCTTGTTGAGATAAAGTCAAGTATTTATCTACCATCTAAATAACATTTTTTGTATTCCAGACTTTTTGAGCATTTGAAACATTTTTGTGATATAACAAATCAAACGAAAAATGTTTAAATTTAGTACTTACACCGAGTTAGGTGACCGTATCAAGGTCATATAGGGTGATAACATTAATTCTGATACTGGGGATAGCTTTGATGTGTTAGATAATAGAACTGAAAGAAATATTCATTTCAAAACTTTAAAATCACCGGTACAGACAACAATAATGTAAAAACGACAAAACATAAATGCCTCCCTGATCTACTGAGCTTTAAATTTAAAAAAATACAGATTATAGGTCTTTACTCAAATGTATCACTACAATAAGTTTTAATATCGGATTACCTGGAAGTGGAGATATGTAGTGAAAGAAACCTGATGTAATTAGCCTGAACACAAGTTATAAAAGCATCAAAAGTAAGTGGATATCTGAGAGACATAGAAAAACAGAATGATCAATCAAAGAGAAAGATCCGTATTTATAAAACATGTTTAAGACCTATACTCACATAACATGCCACAGATATCAGTGCCGAAATATCAACAAATATAATGAGAACGACAAAAATGAGGATATGAGAATATAAGGAAGTCACCTAAGAAGTCAAGAAAGTAGAATTACAGGATGGGTCAGATGTGTTAGAATATGGTGGCGATTTTAAAGAGATCATATGCATCAAAAGAATGTCAGAAGACAGATGGGCGAAATGGGCTAAAACTCAGAAACCGAGCACACAGCTTAGAAGAAGGATGACAGATCAAACAGGACATGGTCCTAATAAAAGAAGAATAAGAAGAAGACGTCTCAACGTTAACAGGAGTTCTATTACAAGATTACAACTCTGGTGTCTGACTCTCTGTATTTTTGTCGGTCTGCTTAACCATCTGCGCATCTGTCTGCCAGCCTTTTATCTTTGTAACTGCTTTGCTACTATGAATTATGCATTCATGTAACCATAAGTATCTTGTAGCGTAAATAAAAAATATATAAATTCTTAGACTGTGGTTAAATTATTTGAGTTAAAGTTTAAAACTGAAAACAAATTTACTTTTTTCAAGTGCATCATGCCACTCATAACAAATACAGCGTATGGAGCTTCACTTAATATTTACTGGATGACCGATTGAAACATTCAAAGTAAGGAACTCTCTCCATGAGAACCCGACCCAAATTTGATGTTTTTTGTGTATTAGTGACAAATAGTAGCGTGTATCTTTAGTTGTTTATATAATATTTGGACCGTAGCGTACAAAAGTACATAACTGTTGATTTTCATTAAAACGAAAAGTATGATGCGTATTATATATCAAAAGAAGCAACTAAATTTCATCGGTACATTATCATCTCCAAATCTCTCATATCTCTAGTCTTCCATTCTCCTTAATGACGTTTCTTGCGGACACTGACTGATCACATCAGTCACGCGTATATATCTCTCTCTCTCTTTCACAAGCAAACAGAAGAATGTAAAAAATACGACTGAGGCTCATCGTCATCAGGGTATATATACATAATATATATATAAAACCTACTTATATTCAACTACCTCCTGTGTTTGCTTTGTCGGTCCAAGGAGTAGGTACACGCGCAAGCTGGGCCATCACCTGAAGCAGTTTTTTTTCACTTACCCATCACACTCAAGTTTTTTTTCAGAGTCATACCTCGAAGGTAATTTGATTGAGCTCACTCCCAAGGGCCGTCGGCTCGTTTCAAGTGGCTCAAGTACGTAACGATTTAATAAATAATATATTAAGTTCGAGGAATCGTTGCTGTGTATATTTTCGTTTTTTGCAGTATTTGATATTGTTTAAGTATAGTACAGTTCTTTTATTGGATAAGTGGAATTTCTATTGCTTTTTTCTGATTTCTTTATATTCAGAAAAAAAAATTAGGTGCGTTTGACGGAAAAAATATCGAATGTTGCCGCAAGATAGCGACAGCTAGCGCTTGTAAGAAGTTTTCGACTACGAGGCACTAGTTAGCTTGATTCCAGTA